>BSDF01000021.1:4984131-6184131 GCA_027925045.1 Hypotaenidia okinawae
CTGCCTGCCAAAACCCCGTCCCAAGCCTCATCTGCGCCCAAACTTAGGTGACGACAGTCGCCTCGCAGACCGGCCGGGACTGGGGAAAAAAACACCCAGCCGGGGGAAAAAAAAAATCCCCCGGCTGGGGTTTTTTTATTACTAAAGATCTAAGGCCTGAGCAAACCTGAAACAGAAACATCACACACACGGTTAGCCACACTTACTCACCGCCACTCACTCTGCCCCCCTGCCCTGCGGTAAGGCACCACCCGGGAACACGGTCCCCAGGGGCCTCCAAAAACATGGCCCTGCCTGCCAAAACCCCGTCCCGAGCCTCATCTGCGCCCAAACTTAGGCGACGACAGTCGCCTCGCAGACCGGCCGGGACCGGGGAAAAAAACACCCAGCCGGGGGAAAAAAAAAATCCCCCGGCTGGGGTTTTTTTATTACTAAAGATCTAAACCTGAAACAAAAAGGTCACACACACACAAGGTTAGCCACACTAACTCACCGACAGCCTGCCCTCACCTACTGATGCACACCTGCATCAGAGCCTCCCCACCTCCAGCCATGGAATTGAGCCATCAGCCCAAGTCTACAGACATGCTTGGCATGATCTCACCCTTCAAACAGCTTCATCGCTGTGACACTAAACCGTCAGACTGCAGAAGCCAAATCCTAGGAAACCACTTCACTACCTGCAGCATGCTACCTCCCGCTTCTCTTGGAAATTTACACTCTGGGAAAATTTGGAACAGAATTTTCTGCAGGAATCCAAATCTCCATGAAGCACCTGGACAAAAAACTTACCTAGCAAATACACTGTACAGTCCAAGACTGCACCCCAACAGTATCATACAATCCAAAAACACAGCCAGACAGCAACTGACAACCCTGTGAGACAACAGTGCAGTGGATTACACCATGTTATGACCAAGCCAGACCACACAAAATGCAAAGTTGGTACCAAGTCATACATTACAAGACATCATGGAGATACATGGCCAGATGGCACAAGACTGCATCCCAGGACATGACAATGTTAGGAATGACACCACTCCATTACAGAGTCATGCAGCACAAGACACAGTTCACATACAGAGGCAGACGGCGCGAGACAGCATCCCAAGTCATGACAATGCTATTGATTACACCACCCCAGTACAAAGTCATACCACATACAGAGGCAGACGGCGCAAGACAGCATCCCAGAACATGACAATGCTATGGATTACACCACCCCATTACAGAGTCATGCAGCACAAGACACAGTTCACATACAGAGGAAGACGGCGCAAGACAGCATCCTGGAACATGACAATGCTATAGATTACACCACCCCATTACAGAGTCATGCAGCATGAGACACTGCCCCAAGACAGAGCCCTACTATGGAAGACAATCCAAAGGACGCAACGCTACCAAGGTCTCACACACCAATGAAAACCAATACAGACTGCTGTGATGCAATACAACACCAAATCAATCCATTTTCAAGAAATCAACCAGTAAAGTACACTAGTAAGTAAGCAGGGATCGAGGGTCGCACAGAACTTGAGTCCAAACTTTCAAAAGCAGATGTGTTGTTCCAGCACAGGCTCTGCAAAGATGACACCACGGAAACATTTCCAATGTGAAACGCTTTAGACTGAGAGCAAGCTGACAGCTGGTCAATGGGCTTCATGACAAAGTGGCGAGGCTCAAACACCATGATGCTCGCTGATGGTGGAGAATAGAGAGGCACAACAGAGCCACTGGCTGTAAGGTGCAAGACACAACAGATACTGTGGCTACCAAGCAGCATTTGAACACAGATAAAGTCCAGATCACTCGCATCATGCGGAATGGACCCAAAACCTCTATCCAGCCCTTGACTTAACACAAAGGCAATATTGTCCGCACTGCGGACAATAAACCCCTGCCCGGCCCCACCGCAACCACCCCTTTTTCTTTAGCTCACCTTTCAGACGTCACCCTGTGGAAACCTGCCTTGGCAAGAGCACATCATTTAAGACACATGCTCGTGCATCCCGAGGGTTCCTCCTCTTCGCCTGAAATACAGAATGGTACCATTCACCGGCAGTGGAGCACCATGGACCTCACATTGACATTGCCTGCGTCAACTGCTTCGAGTCAGATTATCCTTTACTCTGACATGCTGACACCTGCCCACCACCGGTAATACTAAAACAGGGTACAATTTGCACTATGCCGATAGGATGCCTGTAAACCCCCCCTTTCAGCACATTAGGCATCGGTCACCTCAAAGTTGGCTCAGGGGCCAATATCCCCATTCAAGCTTTGTTTTCCACTGAGAAACTAAAACCAGAAATGGATAAGCTACTCACACCAACTGACACCGGCACCGATCCTGTAATGGTGGATGCCGTCCAGCCTTCCTCTGATACTCCGTGTGCCTGTTCAGTCGGCCTCTTCCTTTAGCCTATATCTCGGGGCTTGTGATCTGCATCTGAAAAACCCAAATAAATGGCGCAAATCAAGTTGCCCGCTTCCAACTGATACTTCGATGGCACTGCCGGTCGGTCCTCTTTGGGGATAGGCTGCCTAACTAAGGGTAAAAACCAAAAACACAGGCAAACCGACCCCCAGAGGTTGACTCCTCCATACACAATGTGAGGCATGTGCAGTACTCACCCTCCTCAACTACCGTGCAAGCTGCTGCTCTGAGATAGCCATTGTAACACCTCTGTCACCTGCCAAACACAATGAAAATAACTCAGTGACAGCTCTCAACAGAGAAAAACCGTATAGTTTGTTCAAATGTAGCATATCAAAGTTTTACTGCTAGGCTGTAAAACTGTGCTACTCCTATCTTTACAATGGCTACACCTCCAGGCAGAGCAGCTCGTACCCCAAGAGGGCACACAAACAATAGAAATGTGACTGTGAATCGCAAGACAACCTCAATTCATAAAAATGCCTACTGTAGCAAAGATGCGGCCTTCTGGCACGGGGACCATGCAGATGATTTATAGCAGTACCATAGAAAAGGCAGTACCAGTAGCCTATAAGAAAAAGCATCTGTAAAATCCAATGCCTGGCTTCTCAATCAGGCATTAATATAAGACCATTAAATATGCAGCAATTAAATTCCAGAATACACATCTGTACAGAGAAGGTTGGGTGGGCCTGCACCTGAGACCCAGCTTATTGCTGCAAGACACATTCGCTCAAAAAGATCTACAACAATGCGACGAGCTCTGCTTGAACCTACAACTGTGGGATACTAAAGGCTTGATAGGAAGAAAGCTGTGGACGTTCAAGACTCGAGAGGTCTAATTACTGATTTGCAAACAAAGATCCAACAAGTAAAAGATCTGAGTAAGTTATACTGCAGAACCTAACAAAACTACTGTAACCTACACAAGCATAGCAAAGGCTGGAACTGCTCTGCCTGCCACACCCTAGCATGGCGCTGACGAGTGACACGCTCACGCATTGCCTGCCCAAAGGAGACTACTCCTGGCAGACCCTTCCCTGATACTCACTTTCATGGCCAAACAGCACCAAACCCCTGCCACCTTCACCCCACCCTTATCTCCGTGCCCTCATGCTCCCTCCCCAGCCCCGGTCCCTGTGCTTAGCTTGAACGCAGCTGCCAATCTCTATCTGTCCTCAATGACAAAAGAAGAAACACAACCCTACATGAGCTACCTCGGAAGTTCCTGGAGTAACCCGAATAACCCTTCAGCCTCTACAGTAAACAAAACCTAACAGACAAAACAGGTCAAACAATTGGCATCACAATCATCAATTCTAACCCAAACCCTCTGCTTATCCAAAAGGTGGTGGCATTCTGCTGACCCGCTCATTCCAGAGATGTGCTGGTGATCATGGCGTGTGGCGCCTACCACCCCAAGAGTTACAAAATTACTCTTACCCTTGTGAGAAATCACTGCTCCAACAATTGCCTCGTGCCCGGTGTCTGGTCATTATTCCACCTCACCTCCGCTGCTCCTCTGCTTCCAAAGGGGGACGTGCATCACCTGCAAGAACAGAGGGAAGCGCTCCACCTGCCTGCCATGGTATTAGGCACCACCACAGACGATGGCCGCCTCGCCTTCTCGGTGTGCTGAGGCCATGTCCTGCCGCTGCCTCCGGGACATGAAAAAGACATGTGCCAAGTGACTGCCCAAAACCGGTTCCCACCTTCCATTACCTTACCTTGACCTGGCCTATGCCATTTACTGGTGGCTGCACTGAGGCTCAGACCTGGCCTATAACACACAAACAAGGGATGCCTATAAAACTCACCTGCAGTGCAACACTGGCCCGCTAAGAATGGGTTGCTTGGCCTGAGTCGCCTCCCTTGGAAATGGCTCACTTTTCTCCTCACTTCATACCTACAAAAAACAGCCACACACACAAATCTTAAAGATGGCACGGAGCCACCGAGCATCTCATCACGCCGACACCAGCAGCCAGCCTACCTCCTTGTGGTCTTCCTCTCGATAACTCTGTCACTGCATCAATAGGCATCATGTCTGGCCCCATCTGAAAAACCCACTGCACAAGACAAACACAATAGAGGCACGCTATCCATTACACCACCCCAATACAGGCATATGGCACAAGATGAGCGCAATACAGAGGCATGCTATCCCTTAGATAACCCAAATACAGACGCATGCAGCACAAGCTGGCTGCGCAGCATCTGCAAGAAAGATGCAAACGTTCCATGTACCTGCCATGTAATGCTTTGGTATTAGACACGGATGATGACCACCTCACCTTCTCAGTGTTTTCAGACGTGTGGCTATGTCCCAATGATGCTGCCTGTGGGGCCTGCGTGAGACAAAGCAGAAAGCCACATGCTGAGAGACCGCCTGAAACCAGTTCCCAACTCCCATTCCCTTACCTTGACCGATTGCTCACAGACCTCCGCTATTGACAGGTGCCCATGCTGAGGTTCGTGCCGGGGCTATAAAACAAACAAGGGATGCCTAGAACTCACCTGCAATGCTACACTGGCCCACTAGGAACAGCTTGCCTTGCCTGAGTGGCCTTCCCTGGAAATGGCCCACTTTCCTCCTTGCTTGGCACCTTCAAAATAGAAACAGACACACACAAAAAAATCTTAAACATGGCACACAGCTGCTGACCGTTTCATCATGCCCACTCCACTGGCCAACCTACCTCCTTGTGGTCTTCCCCTCAACTCCTCTGCCACTGCATCTGTACACATCTCATCTGGCTCTATCTGAAAAACACCAACAGTTTATTAAGCAAGTCATCCCAATGCCAACTCATTGCTGCACCACTGCAGACATCTCGCTTCCATTTAGGAGCCCTATCTGAAGTCTAACTGCAGGCAGCTGTTAAAACACAAATGGAAAAAACCTCCAGCATGCATACCTCAGAGCCCCACAGCCTTACACACCTGCAAAATTCCATCTACTTGTTCTGATGCTGAAGGGCCCTACCCAGGCAGCTCACATCATCTCCCAGGAACAGGACGGAAAGGATCATCCGCACACCTGCTGACGGTACCTCCTTTGCTGAGGCCTCCCGGGCAGAATCCCACATACTAACCCTGGACTCTTACTGCTATGCCACATCACCCCAACTCCACAGCCCCGGGCAGAGCAACTCCATGGTAAACATGCACACAGAATGATGCAACGCAGAATCCTGCAGATGATGCGACTCCAAGATAACCAAAACCTGTCAGCAGGAAGGGCTCCTGGACAGCAGACACCGTCCAACAACGCCACCGAGGGTGGATGGGAGGAAGCTCTATGGCAAGCCCAGAAGAGAGGGGACTGGAACGGCTCATTGGAAGGACTTACTGTCAAAATTGTGATGACAGATGCGCAAGAAGCCTGCCTTCAAGACCTAATGATGGAAAGATGCATGAGAAAAGCCTCGGGACGTGAAAATGGGTGACTGGAGAGCAGAGCTCCCAACAGAGCCTGCGATGACACTGCAAGAGACGACCGACCAGAAACTTCTGAGACGTGAGGACAAACCTTGCCATGACCTTGCCAGGCAAATCAAGAAGAACCCCATGGGAACTATGCTGATGAGCAAGCAGGGGCATTTGAGACCCTAGAGACTGCAGCTGAAAGGCACACTGTGCCCCTTTGAGTGCAAAGAGGATGCCGACACCCAGAGAAGGACTAAGACATAGAAGACACACCAAACACCAAGCGTAAAGACAGACATGGACTGAAGCTGCCCTGCCCGGTACACCCTGGCATTGTGCTGGCAAGTGACCTGCTCCTCCCTGTGCAGCCTTACCCAGCCTCTCCCCCATCCCTCCCATTCTTGCTCTCTTCTCTGGCTCCTTCTACTTAGCTTTGAGGAGTCTGGGGATGCAAAATCTGTTCTTGACAGGACAAGATGGCTACTGCATATCTGCTCACTGGGACGCTTTGCTGTGTCAAGCCTCAGGTACCGCCTGTAAAGCAAAAGAGAAGGTTAGAACTTCACTTACACCATCGCACCTGAAAAAAATAATCGCGGCTTAAGCCCGCTAGTCTCAGCTCACCTAGTTGAAGTCACCACCAGTGCTGACATCTGGCTTTGCTTGGCACTTTGTGAATTCAAAAAAAAAATAATTACAGACGAAAATAGATAAACTAGCCATATAGCAACCAGTCACATCTTACCTCACGTAACATGTGCTGACCCACTTTCTTATGGCACTCCGCTCGTCCCTCTGCATCTGCAAAGAGCATCGAGCGAGTCAGCTGGATGCAGACCGACAGTTTACCAATTCTAAAGGTCTCCACAGAAAGCCTCCCTTCCTCCCAGGCTCAACTTTGCTCATTATTCATCTCCCTTCCTTCCCCCTCCCCAGTTGGCACAGTTCCCCAGAAACTGCAGTTGCGAGCCATACCTCGTGTTTTGCAGATGACTGCTATGTTCAGTCTTCTACTGAACTCTGGGCTCTGCTACAGGCCTGTGAAATAAAGGGCTAACGCTTAGAGTCCACAAGGGGCCTGCTGCGACCTCCAAACGAGCTAGAAAAAAAACCATGGTGCTCTAGAAACCGCTAAGAAAGCCATGAGCTGTCCTGGAACTGGGAAAACACTACCTATTTGATCCCTGTTACTTTATCAGGAAAGGCTAAAGCTCTATAGGCAGATAAAAGGCTCACCCTGACCCCAGCTAGATAATCTCAATATTGGTCCTGTTAGGAGAAGCAAGGCTCACGGCTGACACATTATAGAGCAAAGCTAGTTAATAAAAGGTGAGGTTCTATCTTCTGTATGATCAGGAAGGTCAGTAAAATACCACATGCTTAGAACCAAAGACTGATAGATAACCAGATAGGATCATCTTACAAACTTCTAAAAATACCATACAAAATGAAGTAAAAAATCAAATCGCAAACCTATCCATGAGTGCACATTCTGTTATATACATGCTGCTTAATGCTGAGTACTCCTTAAGCTCTTACCTCAGATGCATCTTCCCCAAAAGCCAAGACAAAAACAAAGCTCCATCTGCTGAATGAAAGCCAAAGCACTGATACTGGAGAAAGCCAGCAGGAGAACGAGCTACCATGGGGAAGACTGGTGGGTTATATACCCCTGGCCCCACCCACCACCCTTCCCACAATCCCCTGGGAAAGGGGAGGGTCCTGCCTGCAGAAGCATTAAAAGCAGCTGGAGGAGAAGGTGTGGCTCATCTGACCTGAGTTGTTCACCAGAGCCTGCAGAAGATATAAAGGCACCGAAGGAGATAGAGAGGGTTTTCTGACTCAAGGTAGCTTTGTGGGATGCCGGGTACCGAATGGAGAAAGTGACTCTCGCCAAAAACAACAATGCTGCTTCTTACGACGACTGCATCTGTTGTACCGGTATGTAAATAGTTTTTGTTTTTCTGGCATGGATATAGAAAAAGATAAATATTAAATGAAACTTTGTAGGAAAATACCTACTTATGCACTGTAAAAATACTATAGTTAAAATCTATGTGCTTTAGCTAGGTACCAAAAAGCCAAAATATTAGACGGTTTCACTCTGGAAAACACCATTTTATTATGGGGAGAAAAAAAAAATTACAAATCCCATTAAACATCTTTTTTATTCTATAAACCCCAATTTTTATCATACAGAACCACTGCTTTATTCTGTAAGAACACCATGCTTTTTTCTATAAAACACTGATTTATTAAAAAAACCCACTCTTTTTTCCCTAAAAAAAGACCATTTATGTTCTAGATATAAAATGCTTTTTGTCCTACAAAAATGCTAATTCTACATTCTAAAAACACCATTTTATTCAGTAAACTACCATTTTTACCCTAGAAACTACCACTTTAGTCAACAAACCCACCGATTGTTCCTCTGTGCCCAAGGATGAGTTGGGGGTGCGGGTGTGATTGGCCCTGGCCAAGGGCAATTTCCCTGCTGAACCCAGCGTGGTGATAACACCTGAACTACGGGTGTCAGGACTGAAAGATGTTCCCGGCCTGAAATCTCCTAAGGCCTTCCACAGAGAGACAGAGAAATGGAAAATTAGAGACACAGAGAAAACAACGGTGGGTTGCTAGGTAGAGAAGCAGAGCTGCAAGACAGGGAGTCTGAAATGGAGAGAGAGGGAACGAGAAAGGAAACAGAGCGCAGGCGATGCGGTACAGAGGGAGGAATGAAGAGACAAGGAGCCATGCAAACTGAGATGGGGAAAGAAAAAGGTAGCAACAGGCTGCAGTGTAGCAAATTTAGCAAATCCTGGGCAGGGGACAAGACAGAGGAAAAACTGAAAATGAGGGGCAGGGAACGGGATCGATAAAGATGGAGAAATAAATCAATTGGCGATGAGTTGCTATGATCACCAATGACAGGAACACAGAGCTGGACAGAGACAGAGGGGGCAGAAATACCAATGGGCTACAGGACTGAATGTAGGACTGAAAATAGGAACTGGAGTCCAGACAGAGAGAAATGGAGAAGGGAAATAATAGCCAAATTGAGACTCAAACTGACTGTTGATATCAAATATTAGTTCCAGGGGTGTCAGATTGCGTGATTGCCACACCCCAGAACAAAAAGCCAAAAAGCACCTGGAACCAAAGTCACTGGGTCACTGTTTCCAAGGGGACCCATTTTTGCCAGGCACACCCCGGAACAAAAAACACCCGGAACACAAGTCAGGGGGGTCACTGTTTCCGCGGAGGCACATTTTCGCCAGGGACACCTCGGAACAAAAAACACCCGGAACCTAAGTCACCTAGTCACTGTTTCCGCGGGGACCCTTTTCCGCGGGGCACACCCTGGAACAAAAAGCACCTGGAACCAAAGTCACAGGGTCCCTGTTTCCACGTAACCATTTTCCGCGAGGCACACCCCGGAACAAAAACACCCGGAACCAAAGTCACCGGGTCACTGTTTCGGTGGGGACCCTTTTCAGCGGGACACACCCCGGAACAAAAAACACCCGGAACCAAAGTCACCGGGTCACTGTTTCGGTGGGGACCCTTTTCCGCGAGGCACACCCCGGAACGAAAAACACCCGGAACCAAAGTCACCGGGTCACTGTTTCGGTGGGGACACTTTTCAGTAGGATACACACCGGAACAAAAAACACCCGGAACCAAAGACACCGGGTCACTGTTTCGGTGGGGACCCTTTTCAGCGGGACACACCCCGGAACAAAAAACACCCGGAACCAAAGTCACCGGGTCACTGTTTCGGTGGGGACCCTTTTCCGCGAGGCACACCCCGGAACGAAAAACACCCGGAACCAAAGTCACCGGGTCACTGTTTCGGTGGGGACACTTTTCAGTAGGATACACACCGGAACAAAAAACACCCGGAACCAAAGACACCGGGTCACTGTTTCGGTGGGGACCCTTTTCCGCGGGACACACCCCGGAACGAAAAACACCCGGAACCAAAGTCACCGGGTCACTGTTTCGGTGGGGGCCCTTTTCCGCGGGACACACCCCGGAACGAAAAACACCCGGAACCAAAGTCACCGGGTCACTGTTTCGGTGGGGGCCCTTTTCAGCAGGACACACACCCCGGAACAAAAAACACCCGGAACCAAAATCACCGGGTCACTGTTTCGGTGGGGGCCCTTTTCCGCGAGGCACACCCCGGAACAAAAAACACCCGGAACCAAAATCACCGGGTCACTGTTTCGGTGGGGACTCTTTTCAGCGGGACAGACCCGGGAACAAAAAACACCCGGAACCAAAATCACCGGGTCACTGTTTCGGTGGGGGCCCTTTTCAGCAGGACACACACCCCGGAACAAAAAACACCCGGAACCAAAGTCACCGGGTCACTGTTTCGGTGGGGGCCCTTTTCAGCAGGACACACACCCCGGAACAAAAAACACCCGGAACCAAAGTCACCGGGTCACTGTTTCGGTGGGGGCCCTTTTCAGCAGGACACACACCCCGGAACAAAAAACACCCGGAACCAAAGTCACCGGGTCACTGTTTCGGTGGGGGCCCTTTACCGCGGGACACACCCCTGAACGAAAAACACCCGGAACCAAAGTCACCGGGTCACTGTTTCGGTGGGGGCCCTTTTCAGCAGGACACACACCCCGGAACAAAAAACACCCGGAACCAAAATCACCGGGTCACTGTTTCGGTGGGGGCCCTTTTCCGCGAGGTACACCCCGGAACAAAAAACACCCGGAACCAAAATCACCGGGTCACTGTTTCGGTGGGGACTCTTTTCAGCGGGACAGACCCGGGAACAAAAAACACCCGGAACCAAAATCACCGGGTCACTGTTTCGGTGGGGACCCTTTTCAGCAGGACACACACCCCGGAACAAAAAACACCCGGAACCAAAGTCACCGGGTCACTGTTTCGGTGGGGGCCCTTTTCAGCAGGACACACACCCCGGAACAAAAAACACCCGGAACCAAAATCACCGGGTCACTGTTTCGGTGGGGGCCCTTTTCCGCGAGGCACACCCCGGAACAAAAAACACCCGGAACCAAAATCACCGGGTCACTGTTTCGGTGGGGACTCTTTTCAGCGGGACAGACCCGGGAACAAAAAACACCCGGAACCAAAATCACCGGGTCACTGTTTCGGTGGGGGCCCTTTTCCGCGAGGCACACCCCGGAACAAAAAACACCCGGAACCAAAGTCACCGGGTCACTGTTTCGGTGGGGACCCTTTTCAGCGGGACACACCCCGGAACAACATCATCAGAGAACAGCATAGGGACAAAGAAAGATAGGTAACAACAGGGAGGAATTTATACCAGTGAAGAACAAGGGAGATACGGATAGGGGCTTTCAAAACGGTGGAAGCACAAGGGGGAAGGACAAAGGGTGAATTAGAGAGGGGATACAACGTTATAGCAGGCAGGGGCAGCACCGAGGGAGGGCTGAGGGGGGCAAGCGTCCTCTGGAGAAGGAGGGAGATCATAGAGAAGACAAAGGGGAACGGAAGAGGGGGGACCATATTAAGACAAAGGTAGAAACCAAGAGAGGGGACAAAGAGGAATACAGGAGGAACAAACAAAAAGGGACAGGGAGGAGAGACCAGAGAGGTAGGCAAACAATGGAGAAGGGGGAAGCGAACAAGGGCTGGGGGGGGTAGACTCAGAGAGACAGAGAAGGTGAAAGTGGAGAGACAGAGGACTAGGTTAAAGAGGGAGAGAAAGGAGGGCAGAGAGTGTGAGAAGAGCTATGGCAAGTAGAGAAAGACTGAGAAACAAACAGCAATAGGACAGAGAGACATGCAAAGCCCAGGGAGTAAGAGAGAGGGGGAGACAAGTTAGGGGCTGAAAAACAAGGAGACAAGGAAAGAGGGCACAGCAAACAACAAAGATAGACAAACAGGACAGGCTGAGAGACAGCCAGCCAAAGGCAAAAGGGGAAAGAAACACACAGACGACGCAGAGAGACAGACAAGTGACAGGGACAGAGAAAGACAGACTGTCTCTTCCTCTCCCTCTGTGTATGTAACTCAGACTACTAATAATAAATCACTAAAATCATACAAAAAATTGACACTGAACACAGAGCATAAAATCATTTTTTATATCTATACTTTTATGATCTTCATCTTTCTTGTTTAAATTTTATACACAGTAAGAGGCTTCTAAACACTATTAACAGTCATATCCAATACTGATGCACATCAACATAGCATTTTTTTCTTTTGGCCAACACGTGATTATTTTCCTTGCGGTGCACATACTCTCAGAAAACTGATGTCACTGACTGGGTTCTTTCCATTAACTCCCAAAAGCAGTGAGAGCTCTGCCATCCTGGATACCTTCTCAACTATGGCACCTGCACTTAACTTCTCTTTCTTGTTTAGTAATGAAAATCCCAATATGACCAAAAACAAATCTACAGTGGTCACTACCTCTAAATCCAATTGACCCCACCGACATTGCAATCCAGTCCTCCCCAAAACCACCTGGCTAGGCTGGCTCTGTGCCATTCCACCACAGCTGCCATTCCACTCACTTGCTACAGCCATTTGACAAACAATCCTCCCTCAATGAACAGGCAATTGGGACATTTTGCAAAAACCCTCCAAAGGAAGCACAGTTGCTAAAACCAACCCTGCACAAAATGCCTTGGGAACACAATTCCCATTACTCTGCAAAAATATCACCCTGCCTGCAAAAACACCAGCGCAAGCACCACATTCTCCCAGACTTGGGCAACAACATACAACTCACAGACCAAGCAGAGAAAGAGACACACAGTCACAAGGAGACAATATCCCCCGACAGGGATTATTTGGGGGGTGGGTGGTATGCTTTGTATTTTTTATTATTACTAAGTGTGGACTACTCCTGAACAAAATCTTCACACACACACACAAAGGTTAACCACACTCACAAATCAGCCCTCAGACCACATGTGCTCATCCTACACCTAAATCAACCCAGAAGCAGCCCCCATCTGTGGGATATCACCCCAAATCTACAATGGTTCCTGGCACACTCACTCTGAAAACACCTTTGCTGCTCTATGTAACACTTAAGACTCACACTGCATAACCCAAAGCCTACGGAAGAGCTTTGCTCCCTCTGACATACTAACTCCTATCTTGCTTGAAAACAACATTCCAGGAAAATTAGCTGAAAGATTGACTGCTGTGAAATAAAGCACAATGTACAACCTGAGAAAAAAGGGACTAGACCCCAAGCCACTATCACACTATATATTACACCACCCTGATACAGAGGCACACGATGCATGTTGAGCGTGATAAAGGCATGTGGCACAAGGCGGGCACAATGCAGAGGCACACTATCCATTTCACCAACCTGATGCAGAGGTACATGGCCCAAGGCAAAGGCGATACAGAGGCACACAATTTGTTATGCCACCCCCAAACAGAGCCATCCAGCACAGGACACCACCCTGAGATAGTGGCCTGCTATAATTACACCACCACATTACAGAGCCCAAGACCCAAGCCAAATAGAGTTGGATGGCACAAGACTGCATCTGTGATGTAACTGTGTGCATGGTTGAACCGGGATGCTCGCCCTCCATAGTTCTCCTCATCTTCACTGGCAACATGGAACGTTGCTGTTTGCTGGCAGCTGGCCGGTGGGAACCTCCGCTGTGGAGATACTGTCTCTCCCAGCTGTACCTTGGCTATTCAAAGTCAGATCATCCTTTCCTCCTCTATGCAGAGACCTGCCCTTCACCTGTGATGCTAAAACAACAAGGTACAATTTGATAGGATGCCTGTTAGAAATGGCGGTGAAAAATGTTAGAGTTTCCAAATAGAATTTATTTCAGCAAGCATTAAGCAGGCAAAACAGCACTGGGTGGCCAGGGAGACTCCTGCTCCACCAACGGTGTGCGCCTCACCCCTGCCAGAGTCTCTTTTTATAGGTCAGTAGTCTCAGGGTTTCGTGGTACATCCTGGTAACTTCTACAGCTGCGTGTAACATTGCTAGGGGGTCATCCTGAGCCCTCAGGTGGTCATGAGATCATAGCATTCGTCTGCACTGGGGTCAGTGCTTTTGGTCATGCTGACTCGGGAAAAGTTTGTGCTTAGTCATTCAGCAAGGGGTCATAACTCTTTCAAAGGTGAGGGTTATCGATTTGCCAATATGTCTGGGAGTGGCTTATTATTTTTCACAACAGTAAGTTTCACGAGGAGATGAGGGGGGGAACTACTCCCCTTCCATCCTTATCTGTTTGAGAACAAATTCCTTATGAATTTATTTATTACAATGCCTCCATGACCACTGCGTCAATGCAGCAGTCGCTCGCCTTGTGTGCTGAGATCCCGCTCGGCCCGTGGATTTGTGCAGAGTAAGACCAGAAATGCACAGGCGAGCCGCAAGTGCTCACGGTTGCTCTGAGCCTCCGATGTCAGATGCCAGCCAGCCGCTGTTTCATGCTCCGCCTCTTCTGTAGGCCTTCTGCTCAGGGCTCATCTCTCACATCTGAGAGTCCCACTGGATGGCAACTGATGCCTCGATGAGGCTGGAGGTCGGTCATCTATACCTAAATAACACACAACCTGGTCAAACTGAGGCCCCGGAGATCAAGACTCACGTATACGATGGAAGGCACGTGTGATAGTCGACCTCCTCGACTGCCGTGCAAACCGCTGCTCCAGGAAGGCTGGAAGACCGCTTCCAGAACCTGCCAAACACAACAAACAGAACTCTGTGGAAGCTGTCTATGCAGAAAGACCCTACCGTCTTTGCCAAAATCTCTGCCCGGGTCAACATTTTACTGCCATGATGTAAAGCTGTGCTGCGCCTGCCTCTAACCTTGCCACGCCTCTTCACAGGGCAGGTCCGACCCAGAGATGGCACGCAGACAACACAAACATGACTGTGAATTGCAAGATAGCCACGATAAGAACAGTGACCATAGCAAAGGTGATGCTGTTAAAGAAGCCCAATGGCACCACGATAGTGCCGATGCGTTAAGGTGGCACCAGAAGAGACGCGATGACTGTTGCCCATAAGAGAAAGCAACAGTCAAAGCTAGAGCAAGAAGCCATGCTTTAAGAGCCAAGACCACTGAACATGAGGGGATGACACCAGAGAAGAGTTGTTGTGCCAAACAAGTGCCCGGCAGAAAGACTTCCTGTCCAAACTGCAACAATAGATGGGCGAGAAGCCCGCCTTCAAGACCTAACGATGGAAGGATGCGGGGAAGAAGCCTCAGTCCAGGAGAAGAGATGGCTGGAGATCATGGCTACCGACAGAGACGGTGATCGTGCTGCAAGACAAGACTGACCGGAAACTTCCAAGATGTGAGGATGAACCGCACCGCGAGCTGGCTAAGCAAGCAAAGAAAAGCCCAATGGGTGCCGTGCCTGCGAGCAAGTGTGGGCACTTGAGACCCTAGAGACCATACCTGAGGGGCATGTTGCACCCCTCTGAGTGCAAAGAGGACACCTGGAGAAGGACTAAGACACAGAAGACAGCACACACACAGACAGACATGAGCTAGACCTGCCCTGCCTGGCACATCCTAACATAGTGCTGGTGAGTTACCCACCTGCCCAGAGGGGAACACTCATGGACAGCCCCTTCACCTACACCAGCTTTCATAGGCAAGTGACCTTGCCACCACCTCTGCCGCACCCTTCTCCCCCCCAGCCCCCTGCCCTCCACTTAGCTCTCATGCCGCTGGGGATCTATCTCCATCCTTGACGAACACAGCGCATCCCTCCATAGGCCAAACAGGATGTCCCTGTAGTTGCCACGTTATTCTTCAGCCTCTATGATAAAGACAAGCAAAAAACCAGAATAGCACCCAGGAGATGCCAATTTACTCTTACGCTTGTGACAAGTCATCACTCCCACGCTGGCGCTTCGACACGTGACCAAACCCCCACCGACACCGCCTGCAAAAAGATAAAGCCAAAGCCACATGCTGAAAGACCGCCTGAAATCACAGACTGCCCCAAAACACTTTACCATCTTCCTTTTCCTTACCTTGACAGACCGTTCCCCCGGCCTGGGTGGTTCACGGCTGGCCACGCTGCGGCCGGTGCCTGACCTATGGAACAGAGGTTTGCCTCTAACTCACTCTGTGTAGCAACCGCTACTCCCATCCCCTAAGAACAACTCACCTGGCCGCCGTCACCCCCTGTGACGGCATCGGGCTTTCCTCCTCGCTTCGTGCCTTCAAAAACACACACAGACCCACCTCAATCTTGAAGTACCTGCAGAACCACCGACCGCCTCGATCCAAAGACCCACCGTCTCGCGGCGCTCCACTCGAGGCTTCCGTCCCTGGATTAGCACGCATCCTGTGAGGCCCCATCTGAAAAACCCAAATATTTATTAGCAACTCAGCACCGTCTGCACCCAAACTTAGGCGACAACAGTCGCCTCGCAGACCGGCCGGGACCGGGGAAAAAAAAAAATCCCCCAGCTGGGGTTTTTTATTGTAAATTATATAATTCCTGAGCCCAGAGCAAACCTGAAAAGAAACACATCCTTCACACACACAAGGTTAGCCACGCTAACTCACCGACAGCCTGCCCACCCCTACTGATGCACACCCCTACATCAGAGCCATCCCACCTCCAGCCGGCACAATGGGCCATGGCCCAGGTCTACAGCCATGCTTGGCATGGTCTCACCTTTCAAGCAGCTTCATCGCTGTGATGCTCAAGTGTCAGACCGCAAAAACCAAAGCCTAGGAAACCGCTTCGCTACCTGCGGCACCCTACCTCCTGCTTCTCTTTGAAATTGATGCTCTGGGAAATTTGCTGCAGAATTTTCTGCAAGAATCCAAATGTCCATGTAGTGCCTGCAAAAAACAGAGCTAGAAAAGACACTGCACAGTCAAGGACCGCACCTACACTGCATCCCAAGACAGTGTCATACAATGCAAGATAAATCAAAAACATAGCCAGACAACAACATACAACCCTAAGAAATACAACAGCACTATTGGTTACACCATGCCATCACCGAGCCAGACAGCACAAAATGCAAAGTAGATCTAGACATACACTGCAAAGCACCACAGAGATACATGGCCAGGCAACGCAAGACTGCCTCCTGGGACGCGACAATATGCTATGGATTACATGGCCCCATTACAGAGTCATACGGCGCAAGACAGTTCACATACAGAGTCTGACAGCACGAGACAGCATCCCAAGACGTGACAATGCTATGGATTACGCCACCCCAGTACAGAGTCATGCGGCGGGAGACACAGTTTGAATACAGAGGCTGACGGCGCAAGACAGCATCCCAAGACGTGACAATGCTATGGATTACGCCACCCCAGTACAGAGTCATGCGGCGGGAGACACAGTTTGAATACAGAGGCTGACGGCGCAAGACAGCATCCCAAGACGTGACAATGCTATGGATTACGCCACCCCAGTACAGAGTCATGCGGCGCACAGAATTTGAGAGTCAACGCTTTGTGAAGCAGAGGTGTTGTTCCAGCTCAGGCTCTGCAAAGGTGACGCCACAGAGATGTTTGCAATGTGAAACGCTTTAGACTGAGAGCAAGCTGACAGCTGGTCGATGGGCTTGGTGACAAAGCAGCGAGGCTCAAACACGACGATGATTGCCGAGGGTGGAGAAGGGAGGCGTGCGCAAAGTAGCCGGTGACCTAAGGAGTGAGACCCAACAGATAGAATTGACAATTGTTATCAACAGTAACCTGAACACCCTGCTTATCCAAAAGGCAATGGCGGTCTGCTGACCCACTCCTTCCAGAGAGAGACATGCCGGTGACCATGGCGTGTGGTGCCTACTGCCCCGAGAGATGCAAAATTACTCTTACCCTTGCGAGAAATCGCTGCTCCCGCAATCGCCTCTTACCTGGCACCCGGCTGTTCTTCCAGCTCACCTCCGCTGCTCCTCCACTTCCAAAGGTTGCAAATGGCCACGCAGTGCCTGCAAGAACAGAGAGGTGAGTGCTCCACCTGCCCACCATGGTATTAGGCACCGCCACAGACGAGGGCCGCCTCACCTTCTCGGTGTGCCGTGAAGGTCCCGCCACCGTCTCCAGGGTCTGAAGACGACATATGCCTAGAGACTGCCCGAAACCGGTTCCCACCTTCCGTTACCTTACCTTGACCGGTCGCTCGCCTGGCCTATGCCGTTTACGGGTGGCTGCGTGGAGGCTCGGGCCTGGCCTGTAACACACAAACAAGGGATGCCTATAAAACTCACCTGCAGTGTGACACCGGCCCGCTAGAAATGGCTTACCTGGCCCGAGTCGCCCCCTTGGAAATGACCTGGTTTCCTCCTCGCTTCGCACCTACGAAAAACAGCCACACACAAGTCTTTTAGATGGCACAGAGGCGCTGACCATCTCATCGTGCCAACACCGTGGGCTGACCTACCTCTTTGTGCTCGGCCCCTCAACAACTCCATGGCTGCATTGGTATGCATCCCATCTGGCCCCATCTGAAAAACCCAACAATTTGCTAAGTGCGTCACCCCGATGGCAACTCATTGCTGCACCATTCCAGACCTCTCGCTTCCACTGAGGAACCCTATCTGGAGTGTAACTGCAGGCAGCCATTTAAACACAAATGGAAAAGAAACCCCAGCGGGCCTACCTCAGAGCCCCACACCCTTACACCCCTGCAAAATTCCATCTGCTCATTCCAACACTGCAGGGCCCCGCCCAGGCAGCTCCCATCATCTCCCAGGAACGGGATGGAAAGGATGGTCTGCACCCCTGCTGACGGTACTGCCTTTGCCAAGACCTCCTGGGCAGAATCCTGCATGCTAACCCCGGACTCTTACTGCTATGCCACATCACCCCAACTCCACAGCCCCGGGCAGAGCAGCTCCGTGCCAAACACGCACAAAGAATGACACAATGCAGAACCCTGCGGATGACGCGACTCCAAGATGATTGGAAACTGTCAGCGAGAAGGGCTCCCAGACAGGAGACGCCGTCAAACAAAGCCACCGAGGGCAGATGGAAGGAAGCTCTATGGAAGTCCCAGAAGAGAGGGGACTGGAACAGCTCGTTGGAAGGACTTACTGTCAAAATTGTGACGACGGCGTGATGCACAAGAAGCTCGCCTTCAAGACCTAACCATGGAAAGATGCACGGGAAAAGCCTCGGCCCGTGAAAATGGGTGACCGGAGAGCGGAGCTCCCGAGGGAGCCTTCGATGATGCCGCCAGAGAGGACCAATCGGAAACTTCAGAGATATGAGGACAAACCATGCCGTGACCTTGCTAGGCAAATCAAGAAGAGCCCCATGAGCTCTATGCCGATGAGCGAGCGTGGGCATTCGAGACCCTAGAGACTGCAACAGAGAGGCACGCTGTGCCCCTTCAAGCACAAAGAGGATGCTGACACTCGTAAAAGGGCTAAGACACAGAAAACGTGACACACAACAAGTATAAACGCACACAGAGGCGGGAGCTGCCCTGCCCGGCACACCCTAGCAGCATGCTGACAAGCCACCCGCTCCCCATTTGCCAGCCCAGAAGGGACCGCTCCCAAACAGACCCTTTGCCTACGCTGACTTTCACGGGCAAGCCACCCCCCTGTCGGCGCCTTCGCCCTGCCCTTCTCTTCTCCTCCCACTCCCTCCCCAGACCCGGTCCCTCCGCTTAGCTCTCAGGCGACCGGGGAACCGCATCTGTCCTGGAAGGGAACACGTGCGATCCCCCACGTGGGCTGATCGGGACGTGCTGGCAGTTGCCACCTTATTCTTCAGCAACTATAAGAAACAAAAAGCTAATCAAAACTGTGCGGGCGGGCAGTACCACGCACCTCGACCCCGAACTCGACTCCCCGTCGCCTTCTGAAAAGGAATGCGGCCTTTGGCTAGCCTGCTCGTTCCAGAGATGGACATGCTGTCTGCCATCGCTTGTATTTCCTACCGCGCTTAGAGATGCAAAATTACTGTTATGCTTGGAACTCACCTGGTTGGAGTTGCCTCCCCTGGAAATATCCCTCTTTTCTCCCTGCTTTGCCACTTCAAAAGAGGAAGAGAGACACGCGTGCGAGTCCTGAAACAGCCGGAGCCACCGACCCCCTTGCTCTGCCGACGCCGCTGGCTAGCTCACCTTCTTGGGACGTTCTGCTCAAGTCCTCTCTCGCCGGATGGGTATGCGTCATCTCTGGACCCTGTCTGGAATACCCAATATTTTATTTATTGAGTCACCCTGATGCCAATCGATAGTCCCACCGTTCCTGAACTCTCGCTTCTATTTAGGAACGCTGTCTAGAGTTTGAACTACAGACCACCGTGAACACACTAGCAAAGCAGACAGGAATGACCAAAAGCTTCCAGGACACGAGAACAACCCGTGCCTGAGCTTGCTATGTGGTCAAAGAAGAGCCTGGCTGGCACTGTGGTGACAAGTGAGCGTGGGTGTTGGAGCCCGGTCTCTAGGGACTCGAGAGGCATGCTGTGCCTCTGCCAGCAAAAAGAGGATGCTTCTCCTGGAGAAGGAGCCAGGGACAAAAAACATGGCATGTAACAAGTATAAACACAGAGGCAGCCTGGAACTGCCCGGCGCTCCCTCAAGTCGCACAGACTGGTAACGGGCTTCTCCTAGTGTCACCTTAGTCACCTTCTTCCTATCTTCCCCTTTTTTCTCCACTCCCCGAGTTTATCGTGGAGAAGTCCAGGGATCCCAAATCCGTTCACAAGAGGAACGCAGATGCATGCTGGAGGTCTGCTAACTAGGAGGTGAGCCTCAGGGGCCACGCGTAAAGTGTAAGAAATGGCAGTTAGAACTTCACTGGCAGGATCTGCTGAAGAGAGCCACGCTTCAGGTATCGCGCACAACGCCTCCCGATAAAGTCTGTAACCGGCTGTAAGGGAAATAAAGTCCCTCTTTGTATAGTCAACAAAGGACCTGTGGCAAGCTGTGCTGGTTCTAGAAGAATCACCGTTCTGATAACAATAAGGAAAAGCCATCAACTGTCCTGTAACCTGGAAGATATGTTGCCTTTGGTACCCATGACTTTATTAGGAAATGCTAAAAGTCTATATGCAAGCAAGAAGCTTACTCAAACACTAGCTAGAAGACTCCCAGGCTGCAGAGGGGGGGCAGAGGTAGGGGTCCCTCACAGACCCCCCTGTCACCCCCTCCTGCTGCAGACAAACTCCCCCTGTCATTCACAGAAGGGGTCCTGGGGGGGGAAGGAGCTTAGGACCCCCCCCAAGACATGCAGAGACCCCCCAGGAGCCCACACCCCCTCCAGCCCCCCCAAAGCTCCCATAGATCCCCTGTAGCCCCCCTGAGCCCCCATGTCCTGGTTTCAGTCAGGATAGAGTTAACGTCATTTGTAGCAGCTAATGGAATGCTGTGTTTGGGAGTTAAAATAAAAGCAGTGCTGATAACACCCTAATGTTCTTAGTTGCAGTCAGACAGTCAAGGGCTTTCTCAGCTTCTTCGTATTTCTCTATTCATGAGAAAGGAGGGGTGAAGCCAGGACAGGTGACCCAGATGGGCCAAAGAGTATTCCATGCCAATTACGTCCTGCACAGGATAACGGGAGGCTGTTGGGAGGAAGAAGAGGGGCGGTGGCGGGACGTGTGCTTCTTGGGGGGACGGTCGGGTTCCGGGACAGCTCTGGGTGGTACGGCCTGAGTTGTGTGGTTGGGGAGAAACTGCATTGGGGATCAAGAGTTTCATATTCTTTTGCTCTAAAGTCCTGTTAGCATTGTTATATTTTATCTTTCTGTTATCTTAGGAGGCTATCCTTATCCCAACCCACGGGCCTCTTAGTTTCTTGGGTTTGGAGTTATTTGCCCCTTCCTTTTCCCTTCCCTTGTTCCCCCCTTTTTCCCTCTTCACCTGCTCTTTTACTTTAAGAAGCAGGCAACTGCATGGATCTCAGCCCACAGCTGGGGTGAAACCACGACACCCCAAAACCTGGGGCTGCAGTGCAGGTGTCCTCACCCGCCCCAGACACACAGAGACACCCCCCCAGACCTCCCCCAGCAGGGCCCCAGGCCCCCCAAAACCCCTCACAGCCCCCCTGTACTACTGCAAAACCCTGGGGGGAGGGTGTTGAGGGAGAGCTGGGGGAATGCCCCAGTCACCCAAAACACCCTCCCCGCCCCTCAGACCCTCCCCCAAGGCCCCCCCCCAGGGCCTCCTACCACTCTCTACCCCCCAAACTCCCCCCAGCCCCCCCAGAACCCCTCCTAGGCCCCCTCTACCCCCCAAAAACCCCTCACAGCCCCCCTGCACCCCCCAAAGCCCCACTCAACCCTCCTCCAGGACACCCAACCCTCCCAGAACTCCTACTAGAATCCCAAAACCCTCGCCCAGGACCCCCCAGCACCTCCTAGCCCCCCTGTACCCCCCCAGGTCCCTCCAAGACCCCCTTTACCACCCCAAAACCCACTCATATGCCCCCAAAACCCCTCCTAGGGCTCCCAAACTCCCCCAACCCACCCCCCACCTGAACCCCCTATATGCAAGCAAGAAGCTTACTCAAACACTAGCTAGAGAAGCTTATCATTAGGCCTTGTAACAGAAGTGGTGCTAACAGCTTACAAGTTAAAGTCCAAAGTTGTTGAAACCCCCCCCAAGAGTCTATTTAGTGCAAAGTCAGGAATGCTAATGAAATGCTATGCATCCAGGAAAAAACCCTCAATAACTAACTATATAGGATTGAGTCACCTTAAAAAGACCCTGAAAAGGCAACACAAAATAAGTGAGCCAAACCTATGCAAGACTACATCAATAAGTACTTTTGATTAGGGAGACGCTGGTCACTCTTAGTTAGTTACAAAATGCTTACCTTAAAAGCATGAACCAAAACAACAGCAGCTGCAAAATGAAAACCAGAACACTACAACAGGAGACACAAAGCACAATGAGCTGCCCCAGGCAAGGCAAGTACCTTATATACCCCAGGCCCCACCCACTGCCCTTACCACACCTGCCTGAAAAAGGGAGGATGCTGATTGCAGAAGGATTAAAAGCAGCTGTAGGAGCAGGTGTGGCTCTACTGACCTGAGCTGTTTATCAGAGAATGAATGCTGACTGCAGAAAGGGATTCTTGCTGAAAACCCTTTCTACTCTGCTAAATATCCACACTGATGATCAAACCAGGTATGTAAGCATGAGGAGCCCATGGGAAGACCTTCTAATCTTGGGGAACAGGGACATCTGCTTCTGGGGAACCCCCCTAATACTACTCTCCTGGGGATTTTTTTAGGCCAGAGAGGCCTGTAAGCCAGGAAGGCGGTTTCAGGCCATGTATGTCTTTCGGTGCTGGCTGCTTTGGTTTGGGAGCTATTGCTGGATGTTTAGCATGTTTGGAATAAAAGGACCATTTGGCCAAGAAAAATCCCTAGGGAAGTTGTATTAGGAGGTTTCCTAATACTCCCAGTCCCTCCCAAGTCCCTCCCTGTTGCCTCCCAGTCCTATTCCGGTGCCTTCCGTTCCCTCCCATTTCTGGAGGGGGACTGAGAAGGACTGGGAGGGGACTGGGAGGCACTGGAATAAGACTGGGAGGGGACTGGGAGGAGGCTGGGCAGGGACTGGGAGGGACTGGGAGTATTAGGGAACCTCCTAATACAACTTCCCTAGGGATTTTTCTTGGCGGGAGCAGCCACTTTCTCGGCCGAACGGTCCTTTTATTCCAGACATGCTAAAAGTCCAGCAATAGCTCCCAAACCAAAGCAGCCAGCACCGAAAGACATACATGGCCTGAAACCACCCCATGGCACTTACAAGCAGCCCCTCTGACCCTGGGGCTCAGGGCTTTGTTCTTTGGAGGAAACCTCCTAACACCTGCATTTCCTGAAGGCCTTGCCCCGTGTGAAACCCTACTTCCCTGTTAAGTGCAACAGCAGTGAGGGAGTGCTCTGGGGGCTGGCTTTGCCTGTACCACCAAGGTAGGGCTTGTAGGAGGACAGCCCGGGGTGAGCACCCTCTGTGAGTGTTGGGAGAGGGACAGAGCTCATCCTCCTTTCCCAAGTTTCCAATCACTAGGTGATGTTTACAGGGGCAGGAGTCTCCCTCTGCTGTCAAAACCCACCCAATGGACCCCAAAAATCCCATCCTCTCTCCCTGCTGACTCAGGCTTGTTCCCTTTGACTGACATTCCTGGCTCTGTCATCCCAGCTGTCCCAGCTGGCAGGCTTGGCTGGTGGCAAGGCACATCCCTGGGGTGCCACGGCTGCAGCCATTTAACTCTTGGTGGTATTCAGGCTGAGCTTAAAGCTCCCTGCTCCCTCCTGCTCTCCCTTTGCTCACAGATTCTCAGAGAGGATCCAAAGTTAAGCCACTTACTCACAGGAAATTAAATAGGATGTGTTACCAGGAGGAGAAAGTACAAAGAGTCATGACAGCTCAGCCCAGAGCAGCATCAGGAACCCTGGCTGCAGCTCAGAGGGGCCACATCCGCACGCTAACCCCACTTGTTTTCTTTCCTCCTGAATTCATACCTCTGGTAAACCTCTTGCCACAATCTGCCCCCACCATGACAGAGTTTGCTGTCATCTCTCTAAGCTCTCATAAATTTCATAGAATCCCAGACTGATTTGGGCTGGAAGGGACCTCAAAGATCATCCAGTCCCACCCCCTGCCATGGGCAGGGACACCTCTCACCAGACCAGGCTCATCAAGGCCCCACCCAACCCGGCCTGGAACACCTCCAGGGAGGGGGCAGCCACCACCCCCCTGGGCACCCTGTGCCAGGGCCTCACCACCCTCAGGGTGAAGAATTTCTTCCTAATATTCAATCTAAATCTACCCCCTTCCAATTTAACACATTCCCCCTCATCCTATCATCAATTTTCCCTGGCAAATCCCACGCTGCAATGCTGGAGCATTGCCCTTCTCAGCGCTGGCAGAGGCCCAGGCCTGATTGTGGCCAGGTACAGGCAGTGCCAGCCCCAGGCTCCTGCCTGCCCTTGTGCTGTTTCCTTGCAGGCAGAGATTGCATGGGTTCAAAGCATCGGAGTCCCGGCTGATAAGATCTTCTACAGCAGCCCATGCAAGAAGGTTGCCCACATGAAATACACAGCCAGCCACGGTGTGCAGCTCATGACCTTTGACAACGAGGTGGAGCTGAGCAAAGTGGCCAGGAGCCACCCTCATGCCAGGTAAGGTGTCATTGGAGCGAGGGGTCGGAGCAAGAGCTGGGGAGATGGCTGGGAGGTGATGGAGAGCCTGGAGACTCCTCACAGCGTGGCTTTGTTCCTCAGGGTGTTGCTGGGTATTGCTGCTGACTCCAGTCCCTCTGCCCATCCAAACATGGGATTTGGGACCACGCTCAAGTGCTCCTGGCACCTGCTAGAGGCAGTGAAAGAACAGGCTGTGGAGGTTGGTGGCATCAGGTACAGCACATGGTTGTTCTTCCATAGGGCTGCCCAGCCCCCATGGGAGGGGACTGTGGGGAGCTCTGTCCTGCTGAAATAATGTGAGGGATCCACAGAGCCACCGGTTGCTCTGGCTGGGAGTAAGGTGGAGGCTGGACCTGGAGAGATTTACTCTTGTTGGAACCAAACTGGGGCAGGTCTGACCCTCAGAGAGGGGCTGGGGATATCTCTGTGGGGCTGGCCAGGCTCTCTGGCTTGGGGTGGTGTGGGGGAAGTGCAGAGCTGCCCTCAGTGAGCGAAAACCCCAGCACCATGTCCCCTCACTGCTCTCCGGGGATGGGCAAGCCCTGCTGACACAGGGACTGTGCCCTCAGCTTTCACCTTGGGAGCTTCTCTCTGGAGCCACAGGCCTTCACTTGGTCTGTGGCTGTGGCACAGCTGGTCTTTGAGATGGGCACAAAGCTGGGCTACCGGATGCACCTCCTGGACAGCAGAGGGGGGTTCCCTGGCACTGAGGACACCAAGACCTGTTTTGAAGAGGTACATGGCTCCTGATGCTTGTGCTCAGCAGGCAGAGAGAGAGGCTGGAGGGTCTCTCTGGGTCTGGCTTCCTGTGGATGGACCAAGCTAACCCAGAGGGAACATCTTCTTCCCATCCAGATCACTGCTGTGATAAACTCTGCCCTGGACTTGTATTTCCCAGACAGCTGCGGGGTGGAGATCGTTGCGAGACCCAGGCGATACTACGTCACCTCTGCCTTCACCTTAGAGAGCCTGGAGCTGCCTGAGCTACACGTCGGGGACTGGTTGATTTTTGAGGACATGAATGCCCACACCATTTCCACCTCCTCCTCATTTGGGGGCTTTCCCCAGCCACAGATCACCTACACCATGTCCTGTATGGCCTGGTAAGAGATGCTCCAGTGCACACACAGTGAGGGGGGCCAATGCCAAATCCCATGGGAGATGCCTCTTTTCCATCCAGCTGGGTTCTTTGCCTGAGGCAGAGGGTCACATCAGTGTCCCAGAACCTGGAGATTTGGATAAAATCCTGGCCATTGGATGCAAAATTGAGGCCAAACTCCTGGTTTTTAAAATCTTGACAGACTTGAGGCTGTTTTGCAGTGGGCAGCACAGCCCAGGCCATGCACACAGGGCGGTTGCTCTGGGGGACACGAGATGCTGAGCTCCTCTTCCCCAGGCCCAATCTGCAGCATTTTTTTTTGGGTGGGACAGGACACTGCTCCCCCTTTCTCCCCCTTGTTTATCTCCTGCTTGCAGGAAAGCATTCCAGCTCTTCCAGGGAAAACCATCACGATCAGAACATGACCATGAGAACGTCTGCACCCCTCTCTCCTGCGGCTGGGAGATGGCAGAGATGCTTTGTGTCACCCCGGACTTCGCTTCAGCCAGCATCATCTGAGCAGCACCGTTTTTGGGGTGGGGATCCCTCACTCCCATACCCCATCTGTCACTGGCATCCTGCTGCTCTGATCTAAACAGGGAACCCAGGCAAGGCCTTGGAAGTGTTGGCCATAAATCCCGGTCTTCCTCCCGCTCGTGCTGTGTCCTGTGCCTGGGGAGGGCTGGGTGCGGGGACGGGACCTTCAGGTGCTCTGAGTTTTGGGGGTTATGGTGGGAAATGGTTGGCTGACGTAGGTGGGGGTTTTGTAAGAGGACACCCCCTCCCCCTCCTCTTCCTCCTCCTCCCAGCTCTTCCTCCACACCCTGTACCAGCAGCGAGCAGTCTGTAATGAGCAGTTAGCTGCATAACGAGGCTTTGCTCGTTAGGTGTCCTAGTTTCAGTCAGGATAGAGTTAACTTCATTTGTAGCAGCTAATGGAATGCTGTGTTTGGGAGTTAAAATGAAAGCAGTGCTGATAACACCCTGATGTTCTTAGTTGCAGTCAGACAGTCAAGGACTGTCTCAGCTTCTTCGTATTTCTCTATTCATGAGAAAGGAGGGGCGAAGCCAGGACAGGTGACCCAGATGGGCCAAAGAGTATTCCATGCCAATTACGTCCTGCACAGGATAACGGGGGGCTGTTGGGAGGAAGAAGAGGAGCGGGTACGGGACGCGTGCTTCTTGGGGGGACGGTCGGGTTCCGGGACAGCTCTGGGTGGTACGGCCTGAGTTGTGTGGTTGGTGAGAAACTGCATTGGGGATCAAGAGTTTCATATTCTTTTGCTCTAAAGTCCTGTTAGCATTGTTATATTTTATCTTTCTGTTATCTTAGGAGGCTATCCTTATCCCAACCCACGGGCCTCTTAGTTTCTTGGGTTTGGAGTTATTTGCCCCTTCCTTTTCCCTTCCCTTGTTCCCCCCTTTTTCCCTCTTCACCTGCTCTTTTACTTTAAGAAGCAGGCAGCTGCGTGGATCTCGGCCCACAGCCGGGTGAAACCACGACAGTCTTTTGGCGCCCAACGTGGGGCTCGAAGAGTTTGAGATAAGGACACTAATTGGATGAGGGGATGGACAGAACAGACTGAGCATAGCTGGGTGGTGGAATAATTGTAGAGAATTTCTGTTGGGATGTGGATCTTAAAGACTATTTCTCATATATGTGATTCGCAAAGGCGAGGGGTGGAATGTTGCAGTTTGCTGTAGCTGTGCTGCTTAGGTGGCTTTTGCAAAGCAGCCGTTACAGTTTGTTGTGAGTTCCCAACAGTAAACAAGAGCCAATTCAAGGCCAAAGTCACTTTTGACCAATCACAGAAGGATTCATAGCACCTTTGTGAATCACATATTCGAGAAAAAAAACCTCCTGGCTGGCACACTTTGCCACCAGAACGCAGAGTGGGAAGATGTGACCAGCTGCAGCGATAGCCAAGGCCAGGCCCTGAAGGAGAGGGGGGAAGGAATGTGGAAAGAAAGTTTCCTCTGCAGCTCGTGGAGAAGACCATGGTGAAGTGGGATGTCCCCTCGCAGTCCATGGATGAGGATGGGGAGCAGAAACATCTACGCCCTGTGACGAGATTGGTCCAAGCCTCAGCAGGTTTGCCAGGGCACTTGTGAATTTTGCGGACTTGTGAATTTTGCGGGGGAGCCCGGGGGCTCAAATGTCGAAACCATATGGAAAGAAGTCCTGCTGAGAGGCCGGTGGTGAGGAGATGACTCCCCAATGGAGAGGACTCACGCTGCAGAAGTTCGTGGATATGATTTCTGGCGTGGGTGGGACCCCACGGCGCTGTAAGGGAAGAGTGTGTGTGTGTGTGTGTGTGTGTGTGTGTAATGCCCATTCCCCCCCAGCTGAGACGGAAGACAACTCGGGCGAAACGGACTGAACCCCCCTCCCCATTCCCTGCCCCTCCTGGTGCTGCGACAGGAGGGAAGAAGGGAGTAAAATCGTGATGAAGTTTGAGTTTGCTAAGAAGGGGAGGGGTGGGGGAAGGCGCTTTAAGACCTGGCCGCTTCTTACTCTTATCTCGTTCCGGTTCACTGAATGTATTAGTCATAGTTGTAATAAATCACTTTTCTTTCCTTTATTCTGTGCCGAGTCTGTTTTGCCCATTGCACTAATTGGAGGGTGATCCCTCTGTCCTTATCTCAGGGCCTGAGCCCCCGAAAACATATCTTCTCCCCTTTTCGGCTGAAGGGGGAGTGAGCAAGCAGCTTGGTGGGCATTTGGCTTCTAGCCAGGGCCAAAACCACCACATTAGGGAAATTGCAAGGGAGGTCCTTCACCTCAAACTTGGGATGTTGTGTGGTTGGGCAGCCAGAGGGGCCCTGGGGATTTTTTGGGGGATGTATGGAAATAAGAGAGGGGGTTCTGGGATGGGGGGTCGCTGAGGGAGGAAGAGGGTTTGTGAGCGCTGAGCTCTTGTCAGGCCTAACAAAGCCCTCTGGCCCTGGGATGGGGGGTGTGGAGGCTGCCCAGCTGCAGCACTGCCATGGGAGGTGGGGGGAGGGGGGTTGGGAGCCCATAAAAGCCAAAAATAGGGACACTGTAAGACCCTGAGAGCCAGGCAGTGGGGGAACTGGGGGGCACTGGGAGGACTCTGCAGCATGTGGGGGTGTGCAGTGGGAGGAATGGAGAACTGGAGGGACACTGGAGTTTGAGGACTTGGGGGGCATTGGCCAGGGGTCCCTGGGAGGACACGGGCTACTGGGCAGAAGGCACTGGGAGCCTGTCGCAGCGGCCGGCAGGGAGCGCTGGGGCTCGGCGCGCTGTGTCCCCTCCGATCCGCTAAGGGGCGCGATAGGGAGGGGTACCCCCTCTTGGCGCTCCTACGCCTTGTCTCTCTGGCTCCTCCACGGCCGCCCGGTCGTAAAGCATTCAGCGGATGTCGCGCTTACCGCCGCGCTTGACGGCGGGCAGCGGTCGTGCAAGGCCCGTGAAGGACGGCGGTGGTTGCGGGTCCGTGAGGTGTCGGTATCGTTACAGCTCCCGTGTCGCGACAAGCGCGGAGCCATGCCGTTCTGGGACCTGCAGCAGCAGCTGGGCATCGACGTGGACCGGTGGTTGCTGCGGCAGACCATGCCGCAGCCCTACAACAACGCCGGGGCCTGCCACGCCTTCGAGCGGGAGTGGGTGGAGTGCGGGCACGGCCTGGGCCAGACCCGCGCCCGCCGCGAGTGCCAGCCCGAGTACGAGGACTTCATGGAGTGCATGCACCGCACCAAGCTGGTGAGCGGCGAGGGGGTGCCGGGGCGGGCTCCGGGTGGGTCCTGGCCAAGCTGGGGGACACACACGGCCCTGGGTGGCAGGGCTGGGCTGAAGGTCCGGGGCTGCTGAGGGTCCGGGGGTGCAGGGTCTGGGGTTGCTGGGCGTTTAGGGTGCAGGAACCGGGGTGCAGAGTCTTGAGGGCCCGGGTTGTGGAGGTGGGTTGGGGTGGGAGAACGCCTGGGGATGTTCCACCCCTGCCTTTTGGGGGAGGTGGGTGATGTGTCTGGAGTCATTGGACATCACCTCCCAGCAGGCAGCTTATCCAGCGTGAGTGGGGGGCTCTTGCCCTGCAGCAGCCCCTTTCCTGAGGGGTGTTGTGGATTGTGAGAGCAGCAGGGCTCTGGTGACCCTTCCTGTTAACTGTGGGGCCCTTCTCCTCACCAACAGCAGCTCCAGTCAGTTCTCAGCTGCAGCAGTGGTGAGAGAGTAGGCTGGCAGGCTGCAGGCTGGGAAGCCCACTCTTAGTAGGAGTAAGATTTGTTGCAGCAGCTCAAAAGCCTTTGGCAGAAGGTGCAACCCCTGTGTGAGGGTTAGTGCAGCTGCCACACACACACACAGCTTTGGGGGGGCGGCCAGGACCTGCACTAGGAACCCTGTAAGTGCTTCCCTGTCTGCCCTGACCCTCTCATGTGCCCTTTGCCAGGCCAAGCGGCTGAGAACCATCCTCGAGCAGAGGGACAAGATGATCAAGGAAGGGAAGTACACACCACCCGACTACCACAAGGGCAAAGAGGATTCACGGCCTTGATCTGGTGGGGGGATGGGATGTTGACCCTCAGTCACCTGCAGAGTTGTTGACATGGAGCTCCTCTGGGAAGAGAACCTGTGGGACAACTGGGTCACGCTGTAGCGGTGGGGTGGGGTCTGCCTGGGAACCTTGCCCCTGCTGAAGGGGAATTACACCAGTGTTGGGTGTTGCTGGGGTTAGTAAATATCTCCAGAACCCCATTTGGCTCTGTCTTGTCTGTTTTTCTCCCAAGTAAAGCATGGCTCAGGGGTCTCTCTCTGTAGCAATGCTGCCAGGGGAGGTTTTGAGACAGCCTAAAGCACCACGGTGGTGCTGGGGATGTGCCCTTGAGGAGGTCAAATCCTCCTGGAGCTGCTGGGACATGGTTCCACAGGCTGTCATGAGTTCTCCCTTTGCACTCACAGCTCATCCCTCCTGCTGACATGTGGGCTGGCCTCCCAGGCACCAGTCACTGCTGGAAATGGGAGAAGTAACCTGAAAGAGTTAAAAAAAAGACAAACCCTCCAACTATCCAAGCTTGTCCTGCAAAACTTCATCTTAATTTCCAGCCAGCACATGGACTGGGGTGCACTGGGCTGTTCCCAGCTGGTGAAAACCTCAGTAGAACAACTAGTTCCCACCCTGATTTGGGAGTATAGTGGATGGATTTGGTTTCTCTCCTGCTTTTTCAGTAGGTCAGAGGCAGAGCTCCTCACTGGGGGTTCTGCTTCGAAAGCCCAAGTGTCAGTGGGATCCATGGAGCACTGGGGTGGGTGCTGGGTCCTACTCACAGTGGCTGGTGGGTGGCTCTGGCACGGCTGGGGTGCTTTGGGCCTGGCAGCAGGACCTGCCTGTGCAGCTGGTGTCCTTCCCTTCCCAAGGGAAGTGTGTCCCTCTGTTCCCTCCAAACCCAGCCCTGTTTTGTAACAGCATTACAGCAGGTGAGTACCTGGAATTAGAGAGGGGACAGATCTGCTTTAATCTGTGTCTGATACCCGTGGTTGGGGGTTTAATGCTTAATCTTTGGTGCAGGTGAAGCCTGTTGGTTCCCTGATCCCTGTGAAGCCTCACCCTGGGATGATAAACGCTGACCTGAGCACGGTGTAACTGGCAGAGACCAGTGGGGCCCCTCACCAGGCCACCACCCCTGGCCATGGGTGCAGGTCTGAGTCCCACCCCACTAACGCCTTTGCCTGTGGGTCAGCAGAGCCTGTGCCCCTCTGTGTTTGCCCCTCCTCTTCCTCTGAATGCCAACAATTGGGTGGGGGGCTGTCTGCCCCTCGTCTTGCTCTGAATGCCAATAATTGGGTGGAGGGCAGACTGGTTGGTGGGGGGTGCATGTTTACACGGCTGCCTGAAATGTAGGGGGGTTGAATGTGAGGTGTCACTGAGCACCAGCTGGGACAGCACCCAGCCCCTGCTGTCACAGAGCGTCAGAAGGGACCTCAAAAGCTCACCCAGTCCCATCTCTGCCAGAGCAGGGTCACCCAGACTAAATCCCACAGGAACACATCCAGGTGGGTTTGAATGTCTCCAGAGAAGGAGACTCCACGGCCTCTCTGGGCAGCCTGTCCCAGGGCTCCAGCACACTCACAGGGACAAAGTTCCTCCTGACATTCCCATGGAGCTTCCTCTGCTCCAGCTGCACCCGCTGCCCCTTGTCCTGTTGCTGCCATCCCTGAGCAGAGCCTGGCTCCATTCTCCTGACTCTCACCCTTTACATATCTATAGACATTGATGAGGTCACCCCTCAGTCTCCTCTTCTCCAGGCTAACAAGGCCCAGCTCCCTCAGCCTATCCTCATAAGGAAGGTGTTCAACTCCCTTCATCATCTTGGTGGCCCTGCACTGGGCTCTTTCAAGCAGTTCTGTGTCCTTCTTGAGCTGAGGGACCCAGAACTGGACACAATATTCCAGATGCGGTCTCACCAGGACCAAACAGAGGGGAAGGGCAACCTCTCTCGCTCTACTAACACCCCCCAGGCCTTCTTGGCCATGAGGGCACTTGCTGGTCATGGTCATCCCGAGGTCCCTTCACCTTGTGCTGCTCTCCATCCCCAACCTCCACCGGTACCTGGGGTGGTGCTTCCCCAGGACTCTGTGTTTGCCCTTGCTGTATCTCACTACGTTTGTTCCCCACCCGTCTCGGATGGTGGCGCAGCCCTCAGCTGTGTCCATTCCCTCATCCAGGTCAATGATGGATACATGGAATAGTATCAGTACAGCTGGGACCTGAACTGGGAGGGTTTCATTTTTTGAACAACACACCCTAGAAGAAACACTCACCTGGTTTTACTCAGGCTGGGGTCTCACCAGTACCACCCTGATGGGGTTTGGCTTTTTTGGGATCTCCACTGCTCCTGATGGACCTCATATCCCATGGCTCCCTCCAAACTGGCCTTCCCAAGATCTTCCAGGAGCTTTTTCCCTTCCCCAAAGCCTGGATGGGTTCTCTCTGCTCACCCTCTCCCACTCCTGCTGCCACCCCAGTGTTTCTCCCTGGCACCGGGAGAGGTCAGCATCAAAACCCCCGGAAAAATCTGGATCCAATGAGGCCCCCAGGCTGCTGGAGCTAGGGAGCTGCTCTCCCTGCATGTTACGAGCTGGTAATCCCTAGGGATTTCCTCTGGAGCTTTCAAATATGAAAAGTGTTTGGCAGTGATTAGTTTTAGCAGAGGAAAACTTGGGTCAGGCTCGTGGATTATACAGCGTCACGGCTGGAGAAGCGGCCGAGGGGGAAGTGGTCTGGGCAGTGGCAGCAGGGAAACACCGGGAAGATGAGAGGAACGGCAGGGTTTGGGGTGCAAAAGCTCAGAGAGGCCCCTGGCATGAGGACTGGGTGGGCTGTGGGGGTGCTGCAGGGGCTGTGGGCACTGGGGGGGGCTATGGTCACTGTGGACAGCCTATGGGCGCTGTGGGAGGGCTGTGGGCACTGTGAGCAGGCTGTAGGCACTGTGTGGACAGCCTGTGGGTGCTGTGAGGGGGCTATGGGCACTGGGGGCGGCCTGGGGGCGCTGTCTGGGGGGTGTGGGTGTTGGGGGGGGGGGTTGTGGCTCCTGGGGTGGGCTGTGGGCACTGTGGGATGCCCTGTGGGGGGCCTGTGGGCGCTCTGGGGGGGCTGGGGGGCCTGTGGCTGCTGTGGGGGTACTGTGGGCGCTGTGGGGGGACCTGTGGGCACTATGGGGGGACTGTGGGCGCTGGGGGGGCTGTGTGGGCCTGTGGGCACTGGGGGGGACTGTGGGCGCTGGGGGAGGCCTGTGGGGGCTGTGGGCACTGTGGGGCATCTGTGGCTGCTGTGGGGGGCCTGTGGCTGCTGTGGGGGGACTGTGGGCGCTGGGGGGGGGGGGGGCTGTGGGGGCCTGTGGGCACTGTGGGGGGACTGTGGGGGGGCTGTGGGACCTGCGCCGTCAGAACTAATAACCAACAAGCGGAGGATGAGAACCGTGGCCGGGGATGGAAATCGACAGGCGCCGCTGGCCTCAGGGTGTTTATCCACAGCACACAGCTGGCTGGGGGGCTTTGGGGAGGGGCTGGGACTGTGTCCCTGGATATGGGGATCAACATCACACCTCCAGGAAACCGGGGCTGCGACACATCTCCCCACTGAGCTGACCACAATTCCCACCAACCCCCAGCTTCCAATCAAGGGTGGAAATGTGGGGAGCGGGGCCAGCCAGGACACCCAATCTGCCTCACCCCCTGTGCCAGCACCCCCTCCATTGCCATCACTCATTACGCCTGCTGCTTAATTACCCATTACCCTCCTGTTTCCCTTTTCCAGGGAGATTGGAGGGGGGGGGGGCGGAATAAACCAGGCTCAGTAAAAACCCATCAGCAGCTCAGCGCTGTCAGGAGTGACTCCTCTCGCAGCGCTGAGGAAATATCAAAGTGGGTCTGAAGGCTCCTGCTCCGTGGCAGCTCCTTAGATCCATCCAAAATCTGATTCTCCTGGTTAATGAGGCCAAAGGGTGGGTGGTGACTGCCAGGGATGGGGAGCAGCACATCTATTTGTTGTAGTTAAAAGCTCTGCTAGAAATTTCAGCTAATAAGGAAAATAAATGAAGACCTGAGGAAAATGATTGAATTTAGAGTGAGAGAGAGGAATAAAACATCCAAGAAACCAAAGAGCTCCGAGCTCTGTCAGGAGATGACCGTAGCTGAGGATCTGGCTGAGCCACAGTGATTGAAAATGGTCCAACCATCCCAAGTGAGTTCCCCTCCCGCCCTCCCCAGGCACAAGGGATTTGGAGCATCCTCAGCACCTGAATGTAGCTCAGCACGGAGCGTGTGGAGGATCCAAATCTCTATTTCACCCTTTGTTTTCCTGTTGGGTTTTCAGAGGGGTTGCTTTTCTTTTTTGGCCACAGGGTAGGGGTTTTTTGGGGGCTGGGTAGGAGCTGCTTCTGTCGCCGGCACAGTGTCAAGATGGTGAGGGCAGTGTTCCCATCGCTCACTGCCTGCTTTCCCAGTGGATTCTGTTCCTCTCCCCAAGCTCCCCCATTCCCAATTTCCAATAGCCCTCAGTCTACCGAGAATGGGAGTTGGGGAGTGAGTGAGCTGCACCTGCCTTGGAAACTTCCTGCAGCCTTGGATGTGCTGGGGGCCTCCGGCAGCATCTGCAGCTCCTCTCTGCCTTGGAGAGGGGCAATAAACAGCTGGGGCAATAAACAGCTCTTGGGAGATGAATAATTTATTGAAAGTCAAGGGGAAAGGCCAGTTTCCTGGGCGAGGCGGGGGGCTGTCCTGGCTGCTTTGAACCTGTGGCCCAGGTCCTGCTGTATGGCACAGGAATGAAGAGATTAAAGGAATTAGGGAGGATAGCCCTCCACCTTTCCCCTCCTTCCTCCTGAAATAATGATTCCCTATCCCCACGGAGGCAAAACACTGCACGATCGTCACCCAGCTCCACAGCGTGAATGATCCAGCGCCGCCAGCACCACGAGGGATTCCTGGAACCACGTTTTGGGTGGGAACTCTGCACAGGCTGGAACAGACACCATCTCCCAGCTGCCCTCGCTCCTCTGTGCTTCAACACAGCCTGACACAGCCAGGTCACCATGAGGGAGGGGAGGTCAGAGCCCAGCCAGTGGCACTGAGCACAGTGTGACAGAGGGATGCCAGAGCTGGGGCATGCAGCTCCATGCCCCAAGGGCGAGCAGTGTCTGGGCATGATGGGTGGGACCAGGGGGACGGATGGGGTGATGTCTTGCCCTGGTGTGTGCCAGAGACTGGGGAATGTGGCTGGGCTCCGGGGAGGGGAAGGACAGCCAGGAGCCTCCACGCGTTGAAAAGAGGTGGCTGAGCTGCGCAACCCGTCTGGGAGCTTTGGGAATGGCACGAGCAGCGTCTGGCTCTCGGGGCGCTTTCCTCCTCCCAGCGCGTCTGAGGCTGCTGGCTCCAGTGAGACGAGCCATCCCTGCTCCCCGGCTCTTGGGGTGTTGGGATCCCACAGCCCCTGCTTGCTGTGTTTATCCACATATCCCCAGGTATTACCCAGCTGCCCGCTCACCACGTGTCAGAGTGGCACCGAGTGAGCAAAGAGAAGCTCGTGCCAGGGTGGCAGGGCTCACGCTGGCCCAGGAGGTCACCATTTTCCAGGACTCCCTTTATTCTGCCCCAAGTGCCCAAGCTCCAGCCTGGCTGCAGTGTTAGCCAGGCTCCCACATCCTGAGGAGCTCGTGACCTCATCGCTGGCTGGCGCTTGTGTCTGCAAGTCCTTGGCCGCCATGTCTCCAGGCTTGATACATCCCACTGGTGTATCTGCACCCAGACAGGTTTTGGCTGAGTACTCTCCTCCTGCGGATCCATCCCTGGCTCTGACCGGGCAGGGCTGCAGGATGACACGTGCTCATTTGCACCCTCATCCCAAGTTTCCAAGAGCAGAGTGTCACCACACCCTGCGCCTTGTCCTCCTCCGTGTCCCACCCCCTCGCAGGAGGCACTCAAGGGAGCAGCCGCCGGGAAGCAGAAGGACGCGTTGGGATGAGATCTGAAAACTGGTGGGGGAGAGACGCCCGTGGGGCCACCAGCTGCACCGAGACTCCGGGGGAACTGGGGCGACGGGCTTGGCCTGGCCGTGTGCGGCGCCGCGGGAGCAGCCATGCTGGCCCGGGGCCATGGCATGGTGCTGCTGCTGCTCGCTGGGTCCCGCTGTCGGTGCGAGGCGGTTGGATCCGCCGTCAGCCGGAGCGGTTTATCCTGCTTCACTCCTGCCGAGTGGCCGGGGCTGTCCTGCACCTCCGCCATCCCTTCGGGCTGCTGCTGGTGTCCCTGCCTGCGCCGCGGCTGCTGCCGGTGCTGGCTGGGCTGGGATGCTTCGTGGTCCCACAGGTGAGGCCGTGGGCAACATGCGGCGTTGCCAGCGCAGCCTTCCAGCACTTTCCATGCCTGGCCCCACTCGTGTCCCCCCACCCTGTGTCCTTCTCCTGTCTCCGCTCCAAGCTCCTGCCTGCGGGCCCAGTCGATGGGTCCTCTGACCACGCTGGGTCCAGAGGGATGGGGGGGGGGGCTGAGGGGTGCGGGGAGCTGCTGGGTGGTTTGGGGGGACCCCTGTGGGTGGGGGACGTGGGGGAGGTGGTGGGCATCGGGAAGCCCTGGGCAGCGTGGGCAGGTTGTGGGGTGCAGGGTGGGCCGGGGAGAGCCCGGGGGGGATGGGATGGGGGTGCCCGGGGCGGAAGCTGCCCAGTTGGGCGGGCGCCGGAGCCGGTCCCCGGAGCTGTGCAGGGCGGGAGGCGGCCGGGACCCCCCTGCCGCTCCGTGCCGCCCCGGTGGGCAGGGCAGGGCCGGGCCGGGGGAGGCGCCGCGGCGGCGGGAGCGCACGGCGCGGCCGGGAGCGGCCGTACCGGGAGCGCACGAACCGGGCCGGGAGCGGCAGCGGCATCGGGACCGCACCGAGCAGCCGGGGAGGGGGTGAGCGGGGCCGGGGCTGAGGGCAGGGCGGTGCGCACCGGGCAGGGACCGGGGAAGGGGGGCGGATGGATAGGGGATGGAGAGGCGGCGGAGCGGGGATGGAGCGGCGGCGGCCGGGGCCGGGGATGGGGACGGGGGGAAGGGAAGGGAAGCGGGGGCAGCAGCCGCCGGGGCTGGGCTGGGTCTGCGGACGCCGGGGGATGCGGCCCGGGGGAGGGGCAGGACCCGGCCAGCCCCGGGTGTGCCCGCAGAGCCGTGCCCGCACCTCTCTGCCTCCCGCACCTGCTGCACCCCCTGCCCGCCCCGCACACCCGGGCTTCGGTCCCCGCAGCCCCCGGCCCTCCCTCTCCCAGGGCACCGAGCCCCCTCCCCGCACCCGCAGCCCCCACTCCTGTCTCCCTCCCCCCGCCCAACCCCGCACTCGCGGGTCCCCCAAAACCAGGGCAAGGGCCGAGGCACCGGGGCTGCCGGCAGAGCCGTGGCTCTGGGCCACGGTTCGGTTCGTGCAGCTTTAAACGGGGATGGGGATTGGGGGGGGGGGGGCGAATGACTCATGGAATCCTTTTTGCCTTTCTTTCAATGTTTTTTTTGGGTCTCTTTGTTCCTGTTTTGCTGATTAAATGATGATAATAAGGAAAGGCTCTGCCGGGTGATGGAGGCAGCTCCTCTGCCGATGCATCGGCTGCAGGAGTCTTGGTGCCTTTTCCTCGGCCAAGCTGGAGGACACAATGAGAATTATTTTAAATATGCCTCTTGCAAGGTGCTTATTTGCCCCAGTGTGTGTACACGGCTCAGTGGCTCCCTGTGTGCTATGGAAAGGCCTACCATTCCCCCCTACCACGACGAATCAGATTTTTAAAGCTCAGAGAGGGGAAAAGCTGCAGGTACAAAGGGCTGTGCTGATCCGACGGCTCCTTCTTGTATCCAACACAAAGAAACCGAACCTGAGAGCTTGTCTCTGCTTTGTGGGAGCAAGATGGTGTTGGGGATGCCAGCGTGAGCTTTGCTGGCAAAGGGGTGGCTGTGCCATCATCCCTGTCCCTGTGAGCCCCAGCTGTCAGAGCAGTGTTTAGGAGGTCTGGGATTGACCTATCCGAGGGGTGTTTGGGCACGGGATGGGCATACAGAGCCATCCGTGGTGGGACAGACCCTTCTCCATCACCCCCAACACCTATGGTGGGGAGGGAGCTGTGGTTGGTGGCATCACGCCCTGTTTGCTCCTTCCACAGGCTGCTGCCCGTGGGGACGTCCTGCCTGCCCTCCTGCCGGCACCCTGGGCCATGTCGTCCTCCGACGAGGAGACCCTCAGTGAGCGCTCATGCCGGAGCGAGCGGTCGTGCCGGAGTGAGCGGTCCTACCGCAGCGAGCGCTCGGGCAGCCTCTCCCCCTGCCCTCCCGGGGACACCTTGCCCTGGAATTTACCCCTCCATGAGCAGAGGAAGCGGAAGAGCCAGGACTCGGTGCTGGACCCAGCCGAGAGGGCTGTCGTCAGGGTTGCAGGTAAGACAGTGGCCTTGTTGTGTGGTGGGTCCCCCCAGGGATGGGGAGATGGAACTCCCTGTGCTGTGCCTGTGGTGGTTGAGATGGTCTTGGGAATGTCCCTGTCCCCCAGCACTCCCCAGGGAGTCTGGGGCTGGAGGCAACGGGGAGGGAAGGGAGGGATGGACAGATGGATGGATGGATGGATGGATGGATGGATGGATGGATAAATGGATGTGGCCTTTGATGGCCGAGAGCTTGGGGTGGTGGTTTGGCTCTTCAATGGCTTTGTCCTGTATGGGCAGGGCTTGTGGTGGGTTGTTCATCCTCTCAGCACGCTGGGGTTAAGGGATGACCTGGAACCTCCAGTGCTTGGCTTGGGTGACATTAGAGTGTTTAATTAAGGGCTGAATTAAGGGCTCCTTGGTGGAATGGCCCTTGGACAGACTCCAGGGAGGAATTTGCCCTGGGAGGTTTGTGATTCCTGCCTGGCTGATGGAGCTGGGGCTGGTCCTTCATTGCGGCGGTGCCAATTGGCAGCCCCATTGCTGTGATCACTGGGATGCCCTGGGGTCCTCGTGCTGTGTTGTGGAGGGGACACTGCCCCGTGTGTCCCTTCACCTGCGTCACTGCACGGGTGCCCACCGGCTGCTGTCACAGGCTGGGGAAGCAGACAGGGACCAGAGGGGGAAACAAAGACAGGGATGGACTCACTGTAGCTGATGGCTCCTTCTCCAGGTGCCGGTTGATGGGACTGATGGGGACCCCACTCTGGGACCGCCAGGGGGTGGACAGGGGCACACCCCAGGCACTGGAGCTGGGATTTGCTCCTTCACCTGGGACAAACAGCTGTCAGGGGCTTTGATCTGCTGCTGCCGGGGTCCTGTCCCTTCTCCTTGTGCCCCACAGGCCTTTGATCTGCTCCTGCCAGAGCAAACAGGGATTCGGAATCATGCCGAGAGGCCCTTGCCGAGCCCTGGCCGGGCTGTTCCCAGCTGCTGCCGCAAAGGAGCCCTGAATTCACCTCACTGATGGAGGCGTGAGAGAGAGCAGTAAGCTCCTGAGGTGCCTGCTCTGCCCTGCCAACCCCCAGCCAGCCCCCAGCCGACGGGCCAGTTGCCCCAGTGCTGGGCTCCACACCCCACAGGGATTCAGACTGGGAGCACTGGGGAGCAGGCAGACCCCAGCCCCTGAGTGCGTGCAGCACCCGGCATGTGGGAAGATCCCATCAGGGCATTGGGGTGGCAGGGTGCTGGCGGCCTGCCCTGCCTGTGCTGCACGGGCACGGTGGTGTGCCTGGTGCTGGCTGTGCCGGTGCTGCTCGGCGGGTTGTGCTGTCCCAGCTTGGGGCAGGAAGAACCAGTTGTTTCAAATGATGGTTCTTGAAAATGCATCATCTGGGGCTGGGGGAAGCAAATACACAGGGTGGGGCCAGCCCTGCCCCAAATCCATCACCAACGGGGGTGCGAGCTGGATGGGTCCCCATTGGGCCAGCACCAAGCACCCCCTGCTGCCAAACCCATCCCTGCTCATGGACCCACTTTGCCCCAAATGCTGCTGGATGCTGAGCACCCACACACACCCCTGGGGCCATTTCCCTGGCTGTGTTTCTCCCTCCTTGCCTGGGATGCCGAGCGTTTGTCATGGATCCAGCCTGTGATTAAAGGCAGGGGAATGTCACAAAATCTGGTCTCATGCAGATTCCCCATTAAAAATAACTCTGGAGGTGCAGTTAGACAGTGCTGAGCTGGGAAGAAAAGAGTTGGGAGGCAGTTTTGTGTCACCGAGTTTGAAAACGATCTGAAATATAGATTCAGATCTTTGCATTATTCAGCGGGACCGTCTGAGCGCAGCGGCTGCCCCGCGCCTGTCCCTGCCGCGGGGTTTTGGGGCACCAGGCTGGGATGGGGGCTGGTGGGATGTGCCTGTGGAGGGTGCCGGGGCTCAGCTCCCTGGGGACCCATAGGATGGGGCACTGTGGAACCAGCCCCGTCCCGCACCAGGCAGTGGATGTGGCAAAGGCGGCGCAGGGAGGTTGGCAGCTCGGTGGTTTTGGGGAGACACATGGATCTGGGCCACCCTTTCTCCTCACTGCCCATGGGGTCTGGCAGTCTCTGTGTCCCTCTGTCCTCAAGCCGAGGTGGGGAGAGGTGCGGCTGTGCCCAGGGAGGGGACAGTGCTGCTGCTCGGGGTGCTGGGACCTGCTGCCCCCCTTCCTGGACTGTCTGTGCCTGAGCTTTTGGTCCCTCCATCACTGTGCCGGGTCCCCTGCAGCCCCTTAGACGTCCCCCGCTTCGCTGGCATCTCCCTGCAAGGCTTTGGCATGGGGCTGGCAGGAGGGAAGAGGGACATGGCGGGGTCAGAGTCCGGCTCTTGGCCCTGCATTGCTCTGTCTTGCTCCAGCCGCTTGGCAGGGGGTGAGGGAGGGAGCTGCTTTGGGAAGAAAAGGCTCTTTTATCCCAAACCTGTTTGGGTTTGATCCTGGTCGAGGGCATGGTCTGCTCTGGGGGTGCTGGGGGGTGAGGGGTGAGGAGAAGCAGTGGGCAAGGGTGATGGGAGAGGCGTTGCAGGGGCTTTCCAAGGGCTGTGTGTCCTCCGTTTGGAAAAGCTCCTGGAGTCCTTTGTCACTGGAGCATCACCCAGCCACTGGCAGCTGTCGCGGCGGGGAGGAGAAGGAGGAGGAGGGAGGGGGGTGGTGCTGCGCCTTGTCCCCGGGGACATGGGAACAAACTGCCTCATTCTCCACTGCCTTGAGAGCAGGAAACCCGCTTGCAGAGTCTGGGTGGGTATGGAGCTGCTCTCCCCATGCCCCAGCAGGAATTCGTGCTGACCGCCCATCCCCCTTTCCCCTCCCCCACCCCCACCCCCAGGGATGTGGGTTTTGGGTGGGGTGAGTGTTGCACCTCACCTCTGTGGGGGCCGTGTAGGCAGGTGCAGCCCCCGATGCCGTGTGCCGTGGGGTGCTCTGAGGCACGAGGACAGCCATCTGCCCTGACACCCTGGCACAAAGGTGGCCCAGGCCTACCACGAGGCCACCACGCCGGCACCGTAGCCTGGATTTAAACCCTCTTCCTTACGGATGCTCTGGTGAGGATGCAGGCAGGCACTAGCGCTTGGTGTGCCGTTAATTACTTTTGCTAATTAAGGCACCATGGTGAAGGGGAGATGCCTCTGAAGCGGGGGAGAGGGTGAGGGTTTGTGTAACCCGCCTCTGGAGCAGGGGCTGTGGGAGAAGGATGAGGATGAGGAGGATGGTGGCTGCTGCTGGTGGCCCCTCGCTTGTTCCCCAGGGGGATGTGGGGTGCAGCCTCCCCGGGGTGTCACCGGGAGGTGTGTGTGGGCCCCTGCGGGGGGGGGAATACAGACACACGGTGTCTGCGCGGAGCGGGATGGGGCTTTTCTCGTTGCCATGGTTACCCAGCTGGCGGAGTCGGGCCCTCCGGTTGCCATGGGAACAGCGCAGCCGGGGTGAAAAAGCAGCATCTTGAGTTGGCTGGGTTTAGGGTCGTGGCGAGGGCGTGCCCCGTGGGCTGAGTGGGGAGGGGGATGTCGGGTATTTGGGGGAGCTGGGGTGTCCTTGGCCTGGGGGCAGCCGTCTTGGTGCCCCCTGGAAGGGGTTGTAGGAGGTCTCGCTCTCTGGGGCATCTGGGGGCGTCAGGGGGGTTTGGCACTGCGCCACATGGGGTTTGCACCTGGCCCTGCTGTGTCCCTTAGTGGGGTGCCCAAAGGCCCTCAGGGGGATTCCCCCGTGCCCCCCAAAGCGATACTGAAGGACCCGCCTTTCTCTGTGCATCCCCTGAGACCCATTCCCGTCCCAGCGGGAGGCTGCGGGATGGGAGCTGTGGCACCCAATTGGTAATACCCCATGGTATGGGGTGTCTGGCACCCCGTGGGGGTCCCTGGCTGCCGCTGGGGAGCTCTGGCACACCCCGGGGGCCGGTGCCGCCGACCGGTGCCGCCCCGGGGGTCCCGGCGAACCATCCCCTCCTCTGGGCTGCCCCGCGCCGCCGCCAGGGGGCGCCGCGGGGCCAGAGGAGGCGTGGCCACGGCGAAGGAGGCGGAGCAAATTAAAGAAGGAGGAGCCAAATAGAGAGGAGGAGTCAACGAGGGGGCGTGCTGGACGAAGGGGCGTGTTTATAGAAGAGGCGGAGCCAATGAGGGGCGTGCCCTGAGGGGCGTGGCGGGCGGCGGGCGGCGGCGCGGCCGGAAGCGGCCCAGGCACAGATCGGCCCTGGCCGTCGCGCCGGCAGCTGCAGCGAGCCTGCCGGCACAAAGGCCGCCATGGCCGGGTACGTGCCGGGGCTGCTCCCGGCCAACCGCAGCCAGGAGAAGGAGTTTGTCCAGGCCTACGAGGACGTGCTGGAGCGCTACAAAGGTACCGTGGCCGGCGGGGCCTGGAGCGCGACGGGGCCTGTGGAGGGCGGCGGGGCGGCCCCGCGGGGACCCGGCCGGCGCCGTCCTTGTGCCCGCGGCCGGGGCGCTCCGATGTCCGCACCGGAGGGGTCCCTGTGTATCCCGCTTGGGCGGGGTGGTTGGGCTGAGCGTCCCCGGGGCAGCTCGGAGCCCCGGTGCGGGCGTGCCGGGTGTCCCCGGGGTCCGTGTCCCTGCGTGGGGTACCGGCTGGCCCCTGGGTGGGGTGCCCGGGTACCTGAGTGTCCCTGCGTCCGAGCTGCGTGGGGCGCGAAGGGGTGAGCGGTCCCCGTGTCCCCCTGCACAGAGTCTCTGGGGTTCCCTTGCGTGGGGATACTTGAGGTCCCCGTGTCTCCTTGTGTGGGGGTCTCGGGGTACTGGGGTCCCCCTGCATGGGGGTCCCAGGGGTCCCGGTGTCCTCCGTGCATGGTCTCTGAGGTCCCTGTGTCCCTATTCTTGGAGGCCTCTGGGGTCCCTGTGACCCCATGTGGAGGATCCCTGGGGTCCCCCTGTCCTCCTGCATGAGGGTCCTGCCATCCCAACACCCCCCTCACTGCTCTGAGCACCACAACATCCATCATCCTTCCACCCTTACCCCAGGCTGCTGTAAGGTATGCAGGGACCCATCATCCCCCATCCCTTCTCTCATGTCTCAGCTGTTCCCATAGCCCCCCACAGTGACAGGCTCCTTCTCCCTCAGCCATGGCAGGGCCAAAGGGCCACCGTGCTCCTCCAGCCACCGTGTTGGTACCGGCAGTGAGTGTGCAGTTTTGATGTCAGTGGCTTGTCTCTGGGAGTTCTGTGCACTTCCATTCTTCTTCTTATTGTTATTATTTCTTTTCCCTCCTTGCTGCAGAGACAGACTTGTCCTGGAGCCCAGATTTCAGCCCCACAGGGCTTAGAGCACTCGGTTTTATAAGTTTAGCAGCTAAGTCTCTTTAAAATGTGGATGGCCGAGTTGAGAGGAGCCAGGAGCTTGCGGCGCCCGTTTCCTTTTCCTTTCTGCCTGCAGATAAAAGGGAATAATGGATTCCCTGGTTCCCCGTTTCGGGGGGGGAGGGTGCCACTCAAACCTCCCCTAGGTGGGAGACCCGTGCTCCCTCCCTCTACTTTCACATGGAGCAGGGGGATAAAAGCTTCTTTGGGTGCCTTGGAAAAGAGCTGGATAAATGTGACTTGGGCTCTTCCAAGTACTTGACAAAGTTTTATTAATAAAAAAAGGTTCTTTGATGTAGCTGGGTTCAGTGTGGAGATGCGGAGGGAACGGCGTGGTGGATGCCAGGGGTTGGCACGGAAGGACCTGTTGTTTGCATTGGGTTTGCTCCGTTCCCAAAATGAAAATGAAATTACAGTGCCTGCCCGTGCCGGTTCAGCTGGAGCATCACTGGCCAGCTGGGCTGGGCTGGGCTTCCCCCACCCCTTCCCCTTCGCCCACCCTGTGCACCGCCCGGCGGCGCCTTCGTTAAGCTGCTGGGTTCCCCTTGGAAGGACTTTTTAGGTAAAGCTTAATTTCTACCCCAGGCTGGGGTAGAAAGCCGGTAGTCACTTGGAAATACCCTGCTGAGTGTTGTTTGATCTCATTTGTAGTGCCAAAGTGAGGGGGAAATGAGTGTTTATAGTGTATAAAGTCTTCTCTTTGCTTTGACCCAGCATCCCACCCTTCCCAGGACATCCCACCTCCCCATAAGGGCTGGGTGGGAGCCTCCCGTTTGGGTCGGAGCTGGTGGACACAGTGTCTCTTCCCCTCTCTCCCCCATTGTGGATCCTGTAAACAGGTTGGGTTTGTTTCTTTCCTGTCCAGAACGAGTTTTCCTATGGATTGTCCCCTCCCCCTCTTAATCCTGCAAAAACCAGCAGAGTTCTCGTGTAAAGGCAACTGCTGGGGCTGAGCTGTGTGGGACATCCGTAGGGTTGGGGGCTGAGCTCGTGCTGGTCACCCCATATCTCCCGTATCCGGGACCCAGTGCTGCTGGCACCAGCTTGTGCCATCAGAGGGGCACAGAGGGTGCTGAAGCCGGGATGACAGATGCCTCCTTGCATCTCTGTTGAATAGCTCCGCTCTGTATCTCACAGAAAACAACTTAAACCTCCCCCACATACCCCCCAAACCCAACCCCCAATTTGAGCAGGTCTGATGGAAAGGTGATGGGAGGCATGGGAAGGGGCCTGGCACTGGTGCAGCGAGCTGTGAATCCTGCCGTTCTCTGCTGAGCGTGTGGGGGGGTTAATCATCAGGCACATCCATCCCTGTGTGATTTGTTTCTTTATAAAAACACCCACCGTGGGGGTGCTGGGGAGGTGTGCCGCAGCGCTGCGGTGCTGGTGCTTTGCTTGGTGTGCTGGGGAAGGAGGGTTTGCATCAGCGCTGGGAGCTGGCGTGGGTGCTGCGGGGGCAACCTGGCAATGGGGGGGTGGTGCTGCTGGTGGACACGGTGCTATGTGGGGCTGTGCTATGTGGGGCTGTGCTCTGGTCCTGAGGGGGTTGGGTGGGCAAGGGAATGGGAGTGGGGCTCGAGGCTAGGGGGCGTGCATTTTGGGTGTGGGGTGGATTTTGGGGGATGTGTAGGCTCCAGTGCCAGCTTGCTGTGGTTGGAGTGTGGCACAGCTGCCCTGACTGTGGCTTCCTTCGGCTGCTGGCATCCTCGGTGGGCATGGTAGGCTCCGGATTGTACTGTCCTGAGCAGCACCCAGACCTGCACCAGTCCAGCCCAGTTGAAAACCAGTGAGGCAGTTTCCCAGGGAGGCACAGTGCAGAACAGCTTCCAGGCTGGCTTGCCTCATCGCTGGATCGTGGTGCCACAGCACATGCTGGGACGTGCAGTGCCGCTGCCAAGGATGATGGCTGCAGCATGGGAGGTGATAGCAGAGCGTCTCAGGGGGGCTGCTGCAGGTCAGAGGGGTCCAGGCAGGAAGGAAAGCCCCTTGCTGCATCCTCTTGCAGGTGCGTGGCATGCAGAGTGGGTCTCAGCGTCCAAGTGCTGCCCTCCGTTCCTCCTACAGTGCTTTGGAGGATGCTGGCCTTCGCTGTGCCCTCAGGAAGCAGGATCCAGTGCCTGGCTCCACGTTGCAGCAGCCCCCGGGGCTGCAGGCAGCACTGCCAGGCTCTGCTGGGTACACCGGTCACGCTTTCCCAGGTCATTCAGAGCACTGTAAACATTAACTAATCAATCTTGGCCAGATCCCCAACCCTTCTCACCATTGTGGGGAGGGGGGACAGCAGAGCCTGGGGCTGTGGGGGCAGAGCAGCCCTTTCCCACCCCTCACGCTGTGGTGCCCAGCACGCAGCCTGGGGTGCCCATGGGATGGCTTGTCACCTTGTCTGCTTGACCCGAGGTGACAACCTTCCCCAGGGACTGGAGGAGAGCCCAAAGTGGGCAAAAGAGGTGTGGGATGCGTGTAAAGATGAACCAGTTGGACCCCCCACTCATTGGACTGGTGCCTGTTTGGGATCTGGCCTTGACTGTCCCTGAAGAAACTCTTCATTTAATCTCTTGTCTTCTGCTGTGTGAGGTACAACTGGAGGTGTCTGGACCCCTGCGCTGGGGTCTTGGGGCTTGAACGCCCTTCACCGTGGGTGCTGGGTCTCTGTGGCTGAGCAGCTGCACCTCCTGATGCGGGGCTGCTGCTGCTGGGATCTCATCCCACAAACATCCATGTGGTTCCTGGGTGATGCTAAAGTGCCTACGAGAGCGCTGATGGGACTGGGGGCAGGAAGCCCTTCTTCCTCTTCGTCACCCAGGAAGACAGGTGGCTGCTGTCAGAGTGGAGAGTCCCTGGCTTGAGCTAGTGTCGGGGAGGGGGAGCTGGGCTGGGAGCCAGGGGGCTTTCTGCTCTTGGAATGAATGGATCATGCTGACTATTTTGGGATGCATATAAGAGTCGCGGGCTTCCCTGGTATGAATGGGACATGTACGATGAAACAGAGATGGAGAGGGGCTTGAGAAGGCAGCAGGAGCCTTGGGCTGCCCACAGGCTTGGTCAGATCCCGGTGCTGGAGGCAGAGCCACAGTGCTGGCTGATGCTGCCTAGCTCGTGTTTGTTTTGACCCACAGGGAAATGAAGGGTGGTGGATCTCCAGGTGAGAGGATCCACCCCACCCTGCCGCGCCCGGCCAGCTTTCTGCTCCCTTCCCCGTGCAGTCATCGTCCTCCCAGGCACCCAAGGGTTTCCCCCCACCCTGCCCTGGGCCAGGCTTGCCTCTCTGAGAGGTGTGTGCCTCCCTCCCGTCCCTCCCCCCAGCATCCCCACTCACAAAATCAGAGGAAGTGATTGCCATTGGCATCCCAGCACCCCACTACCAAACTAGGATGGGGCTGAGCCCTGCTCACAGGGCTGTCATGTGCTGCTTCTGGTCTGGAGAGAAGAACAACCCGCCGGGAGGTGAGGGTGATGAGGGCACCTGCAAGGTGGCAGCACCTCTCTGACACAGGCACCGGGATATGGTGTGACTCCCGATGGTGCCGTGCCGGAAAGCTTTGATCTCGTGGCAGCAACCAGCTCACCACTGAGCGTTAGGAAAGGGTTCACACTGTTCCCTCTCTCCCCTCTTTCCCAGTGCTGCCTGCACGCACTCCTGTTGGAGCCTTTTCCTTCTCCCACTCGTGCTTTTGGGGTGAGACTGGAGTCTTTTGACCTCTGTCTGCTGGTTTCTGGCCAAGCTCCTTCCCAGGCTCGTCTAGCTCCTGTCAGCTAAGTTTACACTGCTCTGGACGTACAGTGGCTGATGCCAGAGGCATGAAACCTCCCAAATGGAAGGAGGGAAAAAAAAAAGAGGTTTTATTTAAATGAAGTATCTTATCGCCTTGGTATTCAAACAAGCTTTAAGTTCCTTTCTGGGCACCTCAGCCAGATCAAGCCCAGCTGTGGAAGCAGTTTCTCCCATCTCTGCATGGGAATCCACTGCCCCAGAGCTCAGGCTGGTTGTGAAGAAGCTGCTCTGAGCTGGGCTGCTCTGATCAAGGCAGGTTTTGCCCCATTTTTCCTGTATGGAGGAGCTGGGAGCACTTTCTGGTGCTGTGGGCTCGGCTGGGATGGTTCCTGCATGGAGCAGTGTTTTGCTACTGGATGGATGGAGCATGAGGACTGGGATGGTTGTGGGGCAGCAAGGAGGATGAGCTGGGCAGTGTTGGGAAGGGAAGCCATGCATGTGGCCCCTCAGGGAGCTCTGGCTCTGGAAAGCTGCTGTCGGACAGTGCTTCCACACTGCTGAACCGAGGGCATCCACCCTGGGCAGGCACTGGGGAGCGGAGCCAGCACTCGGGGCGACCGCTCGGTCTTGGGTGCTGCAGCAGCCCCGGTGTGACAGGGTGACCGAGGCGGTGTCGGTTTGAATCTGTCGGAGCACAGAAATGTTCTCGTTCAGGTTCCCCGGGGATGGGTTCCCGTGAGCAGCCTCTGATGTGTGCCTGGCTGCCATAGGGAGCGTGGGCAGGGCTGGCTGATGCCCGCTGTGAGCTCTGCTCATTCCAGGAAGGTGACGATGCTGATTATGCTTCCTTGGGGCTGCGCTCCTTGGGCTGGGGCTGCTCTCCCCAAGCATAAATCCAGCCCTCCTGTGCTCCTCGCTGGGGCTCAGCCGTACCCAGGGCGTTGCTGCTTTGGGAAGCTGCTCCAGGTTGGATCCTGGCAAAGCCAATGGAGTTTTCCTGGCCGGATGAGGCAATTGCTGCTTGTGGGGTGAGGCAGTGCAGCGGTGGGTGTGATGGCACGTGTGGGATGGGGACAGCAGCCCCCCTCCCCTCGCTCCTTCCCCATGAGTGGGACTGTGATGGGAGCCCCCATTTTTGGGGCTGGTGGTGGCTGCCACCCACCGCGTGCCCCCTACCCAGGGGTGCAGTGCCGGCCTTTGTGTGGTTGTGGGCAGGACCTACAAACTGGCTCCTCTCCGCACCCAAACTGGTTGCTCGTGCCTCTCCCAGCCCGTTGGAGTCCGCGGGTGGGGTGGGAACCGGTGGAGACGCTGCTGTGTGGGTGGTGGTGGGAGAGCAGCGTGTGGAAGCAGGGTGCTGGTGTCCCCAGCATGGGGATGAGAGCAGCTTCCCAGCGAGTTCTGCTTGCTGCCTTCAGCATGGTCCTGATCCCAAGCAGCCAGGCTGGCAGCATCCCTGCTGGATGCTGACCTTGAGCTCCCCCTTCTCCTTCCAGATTTAACATCTCGGTGCTGCTTGTGTCTTGGGGGGGCTGGGCTCACTACTGGGGCTTGGGGGTGTTCAAACAGCGAGGAACTGGAAACCACTGGGGAGGTTCCCCTGCGCGGCAGAGCATGGAAGATGCTTGTGTTCAGCTGGGAAGTTTCATTTCCAAGCTCCTGTCTTGGGGGATTTTTGTGTCTGGATGGATCCCACCCGGCTTGGAGGCTAAGCAGGGGATCCTCCAGCACACATGGTGGGGCCAGGGGGCTAGGTGATCAGATTTGGTGTTTGGCTGGCTGTGGACATGGTAAACCGAGTCGTCAGATGTGATCTGAGATACGCACCCTGCCTCAGAGTTGGACAAGCCCAGCGATTCCCAAAAGGGGGAAGTGGGGAGGGCTCTTGAGCTCTTGACTCTGGGTGAGAAGTGGGATGCTGATCCTGGTGGGATGGGTGGGTGGAGTGGGCTCTGCCAGTGCTGGTGGGAGCCTGGAGCCTGTGGTACCAGCAGCAGTGAGCCGAGTATCCCTGCCAGGAGCATCCCGTGTCCCCGCAGACATGGATCCTGCGCTGCCCAAACCGGTGAGTTCAGGGAGGCTGGTCAGGTGCCCCAAGGGTGCACTCAGGTTGTTGTGGTTTCCCTGTGCGTGACATGCTGCATTTCCATTTTTTCATTTCCTCTTGGACCTTCTTTCCCTCCGGTGAGTTCCAGCGGGGCTGGTGCTGTGCCCGTGCTGCTCACAGTGACTCCCTGCTGTCCTGCTCTCCTCTGCTCAGCCTGAGGGGCTTTTTTCAACAGGTCTCAAGGAATCACAGAATCATGGGGGTTGGAAGGGACCTCCAGAGATGGAGTCCAACCCCCTGCCAAAGCAGGGTCCCTAAGACAGGTCACACAGGTTGCCGTCCAGATGGGTCTGGAATATCTCCAGAGGAGACTCCACACCCCCTGGGCAGCCTGTCCCAGGGCTCCCTCACCCTCGCTGGGAAGAAGTTCTTCCACATGTTGGTGTGGAACTCCCTGTGCTCCAACTTGAGGCCCATTGCCCCTTGTCCTGTCTCCACAGACACTGAGAAGTGGCTGGCCATTTCCCCCTGTGTCCCACACTTCAGATATTGATACCCTGTCAGGCTTCTTCTCTCCAGGCTGAACAGTCCCAGGTCACTCAGCCTGTTTTTGTAGAGGAGATGCTCCAGGCCCTTCATCTTCATAGCCCTCCACTAGACTCTTTCCAAGAGTTCCCTGGTTCCAGAGAGTCCAGAGCTGGATGCAATAAAGGAAACTTTGCCAGCCTCACACAGGTAATGGTGGTCGTGTTTGACACCTCTATAGTACCTCACGAGTCTCCTCCTCTCCCTGTCTTGCTCCCAGACCCTTGCATGGCTGTGGAGCTGCAGTCCTGCTTCAGGCCCAGGGGGATGGTTGTGAGTTGTGGCGAGTAAGGGTGTAACTTCTGTCTCAGGTTTTTATTCCTGGCTCTTCAGGCCCGGGGTGCCCTTTCCCAAGTGCTTTTGCTAGCAGCTTATTTTTACCTGCAGGAAACTGTATACAAGGGCTCCCGCGGCAGGAAGATTCGCGTTGACCTTGGGCAGTTTTGCTACAAGAGCTGTCCTGGTAAAACTATCCAGCAGGAGCAATGTCTTTCCATGCAGAGCGGGGCCAGGCTGGCTCCACAGCCCCACGGTCCCACACGGCACATGGTGCTGGCACCTGCCCCGCAGCTAATTAGCATGAATTAGCAGCCCCCACACCATGTCCCTGGTTTGAGCATCGTTTGTTTGATAGCAGGTGGCTCTGAGTGATGCTGGCGACAGCTGGTGTGGCTGTGGCCATCGTTGTGTCCCCTCTGGATGGTGATGGTATAGCCATGCTGGTGTGGGTCCCCTAAAATGAACCCATCCGGCACCCCATGTCGCTCCTGCCGCTGCTGTGGGTCACACATCTGTACCCCAGCTCTGCCCACATCTTTGGCACAGCGTGAATGGCCTCTACCCTGGTGATGGTGGGGAAAGGTGGCATGGTGCTCTGCCACCCCCTTGATATCGGGGAGCAACCCCCCCTTTGGGGCACTACCCTGGGATGTGCAGTGGGGGCAGCCATGGCGCTGGAGGTTTTATTGCAGGCGGCTCCAGACGCTGCACGTGGAGATATTTCATCCTGGCCGGCTGTTTGGGATGCTTCTCGTTCTTGCTGCGGAGGGCAGTTGCCAGGCTGGGAGATGCTGGGATTCCTCGGCCGGCTGGGTGCGCGGTGGCCGTCCCATGGAGCTTCCACCTCCCCCTCCTTCCCCAATTCCTGTCCCACCCCCCCCCCAGCCCTGTCGCAATGATCCAGCCAGCTGGAGTGATCCTCCCAGCACTGGGAATTCCTGGCGTTCCCCACTGGTGATGGGAGCTGGGATGCTTCTGCATGGAGTCTGGAGACTTTGGGTGTGCTTCGCCTGAACCCCCCTCCCAGGGTGGGAGCCCCCTTCTCCCCATCACTGAGGGGACTTGGGAGGCCCTGTGGGTGTCGGGCTGCCTTCTGTACTGCTGTCCTGCTTCAGTGTTGGACGGTGGGTTAGGAGGGAGGCATGAACCCCCCTCAAGTGTGGGGTCCCCTTATCACCCCAGAGCTGCAAAGCCATGGTGGGTGCTGGAGGGAGAGTCAGTGCTCAGTTGGGTTGCTGGGGGGAGGGTGGCAGGCACTGCCGGGACAGCCACATCTCTGTAATTTTAGAGCAGCTGCCTGCGTGCTGTGGCTGTCCCAGAGGTGCCTGGCTGGGAAGGGGAGGATGGAGATAAATCTAGCAGGGACGTTGGCAGTGCTGCCCGCTCCCCTGCGCTGGGCTCCCCTCTCTGTGCCTGCATGAGGCCAGCTCCTGTCATTGGACGGGGTGGGGGGAAGGAGATGGAGCTCCCTGTGTCTCCTCCACAGGCTGTTCCTTGCTTTCTCCTTACAGCCCCTTTGTCAGCAAGAATCAGGGTGGGTTTTTTCCCTTTTTTTTTTTTTTTTTCTTTTTAAAGAGGAAAGTTCCATTGTGCTATTTTTAGTGGTGACAACTTGGCTTCTCACAACAGCTTCTCTCTGCTCCGGGCTCTGCCGGGAGGTGCGGGGGGATGTCTGCAGGAGCAGCCTTGCGATGCTGGGGTGACAGACGGCCTTCGCCGTACGGGTAGGAGGTGTGATGGCTTCCACCACCAGCTCTGGCCCTGCCCTTGGCAGGGACCACCATTGCCTGCTCCCCGGGGTAACTGTGCTCCTGTCCTGGCTGCTGCGGCCATGCACATCGCACAGCGTTTGGGCAGCTCTCTTTGATGGCGGTGGGTCCCCTGGGTACCACCTCTGTCGCTCTGAGCTCGGTAGGGAGGCTGTAGGGTGGGGGCACCTCTCCACCAGCCCATGTTTCCCCCTTGGAGCTCCTGGAGTGATTTCAGCTCCCTGATGCAAGGACAGACAGGTGGAGGGGCACAGGCAGCAACTGGCCTGCGGGGTTTGCTCTGTTCCCGAAGGTGATACCCCGTTGTATGTCAGTCCCTGGAGAGGTGTGTGTGACTGTCTGTCAGCAGAGGAGCTGAGCCTTGTGCCCCCCTTGGGGTTCACTTCAGTGAGCAAACTGGTTTTATTAATGTTGCTGTTGATGTGTGGTGCTGTGGCACACCGCTCACTGTTGGGGACGGGTAGTTCTACTCCACGTGGTGAAGGAACTGGAGAGGGTTCACATGCCAGTGTCTGTGGGCAAGGGGAATCTCCTCATCCCACCGGGGAGCTGTGGTGTCTGGTTTTGGGGAGTGGGATGGGGATGATTTGGCTCTCACAGCACATCCTTTTTTCCAAGCCCAAACACGGTGTGGGTGTGCCAGGATGGCTCTGCCGGGAGGAGCCAGCTGTATCGAAGCCCAGATGGGCAGATCCTGCGCCGTGCGGTGGGTCTTGCTCAATCTGTTGGGATCTTTCTGGAGAGGCAGTGGGGTGATACTGGGAGACTGTGACCTGCCTCCGTGACAAGTGTGTTTCAACACTGCTGCTGCTCTTGGCTCTCGCTGGATTTGAGGGAAATCCTGGGACATGCCCAGTGGACACCAGTCCTGCTGAAGGGCAATGATGAGCATCACCTCCCCCAACATGTTGGGCTGGTTCCTGCTGCCGAGAACCCATTAAAAACCAGTAAATCATCTTTTTGGCCCTGTAAGCATCACCTCATCTGTGCAGGGCGAGCACGTGGCTGATGAGGGGGCAAGAGCAGGAGGGATCTGGCCTCTGCCTGCTCCTGGGTCTCACCCGGCCCTCTTTTCCAACACTTCTTGGCACTTTTTGGTGGCTTTTCCCATGCTAGTTGGCTTTTCCCATGGGGATGGATGAGGATCCCCCTGCCCTGCCTGCACCCTGTGTTTTTCCTGGCCACTGCCCACAAGTCTTAAAGCCAGTTGGGTTTCTTCTCTTTTTCCCTTCCTCATTCCTTTGAAAGTGCTCCTTGCTGGAAATATCCCTGGGACATACAATCCCTGAAGCCCCCAGTGTTGGAGGGGGAGAGGTAAAGGGTTGCTAGGAGCGCTGATGGTGAGGGGCACTCGCTGTTTGCAGAAAAGGGGGTGGCCTCGGCTGTGGGAGGCTTTAATGAGCTTCAAATAAGGAGAGGCGAGGGCCGTGCCGCAGCTGGGCTCACAGGCCGTCAAAGGGTGACGCCGGTGAGGCCACCAAGCTGGTGACGGGAGCTGGGGCTCGCAGGCACCTCGATGTCACCCTGCTGAAGATTTCGTCTGGAAAATGAACTTGGAGAAATACAAGAAGTTCCTGGATGGACTCGGCACCCTGAAAGGTATTTCTCGCCCTTGGTGGTGTGGATGTGCAGTAAGGAGAGGGGCTGAGCCGCTCTGGCATCGCTGTCTCTGAGCGCTCCGGCAGAGCCTGACCATCTGCCATCCATCGCCCATCGAGGCGGATCGAGCATCCCCTGGGGATGGGGATGGTGAGGAGTCACCAGCTTCCCGTGGAGGCGGCCGAGAGGGGTGGTGCTCTCCGTGGCTCCGCTTCATTTCCCTCCTTTGTCTTTTAGTTTGGATTTTGAGCGCTGTGCCTGGGCACAAAGCGGCGCTGGGGCAGCAGCTACCCCAGCACTGTATGTAACGCGGGGGAATCCACTCAGCAAATAATCACTGGAAAAGAAATCAAGCTCAAAATCTGGCTAAAGGGAAGGGAGCCAGCTGCTGCTCCCCCATCATGGGTGTTGGGGGGTTATCTGGCTTCTCTATGCTGTCGCCTCCATGGGTCCCGCTGACTGCGGCATCTGGGTGCAAATCAATTCCTCCCCCCTCTCCCCCTGCTATCGTGGCTTCTTTCCAAGCCTCTTTGCCAATGCTCAGTGTTCTGCCCTCTCCCTCCTCGCGGGCTGTCCCCGGAGAGCTGCCCGTGACACCCGATTGACACCCGATCGTGTTGGGCCAGCCCTGGCAGGTGGCTGGAGGCCGGCGGCTGTTGTCCACACCACCGCAGGCAGCGAGCCTGGGTTGCGGGTGCAGCAGGGCAGCAGCTCGGTTTACCTGGCACTCTGGCTACAGCAGGAGGGGACGCTTTCCCTCGCTCTTCCCTCTTTTTCCTTGCCTTTTTTCCCCCCTTTCCCTGCTGTCAGAGGTGGGTTATTTCCTCCAGGCCTCCCAGTCACCCTCACCCCACTGTAGAGAGCTGCAGGGATTCACCTCCTCGAAGGAAGGTGGAGAAGGAAGCCGGAGACACCCAAGATGCCATCATCTGTCATCTAACAAGGCTTTTATTGACCCATCTCTCTTCCCTGCGCTGCCTCGCTGTGGCTGGGCTTTATACCCCACTGATGCTGGTGTATAACAAAGGTGAATCCATACGGTGTTTAATTTAGCAGGAAGCCAAGGGAGTTGGTCACAGGCACGCTGGCAGCCTCCCCCACCCTCCTGTGCTGCTGCTGGGGCTGACACAAAGGGTTAATCCTGCAGCTCTGTGGCTGACAGCTGCCCTGAGTTATCGTGTCCAGGAGTAACATAATTCACTTTCTTATGCTGGCACAGTGTCCGTCATGAATTTTTCCTGAGCCTCGCTGCAGCTGGTGCTGGGAATCAATGTAAAAGGAGCCCCTGGTCTTTTTACTGTGTGTGCCGGGGGTGGTGGCCAGCATTGTCCCACAGCCGTGCTTGTCCCCACTCGCTTCAGCCCCTCAGCAGCCAGAGCTTGAGTAGGTGTTGGGCTTGGGTACCAGTGACCCCCTGCCTGTGTTTTGGAGGTGGTGCTGGGAGTGCCTGTGCTCACAGAGGGGGGTTTGGCCCACGTTTCCAGCTGCAGCTCTGCAAACCCTCTTCCTGCCCGCAGGAGCGAGGTGCGAGGCGCTGAGCTGATGTTGCTGACAGAATTTGCAAGGTGACTGCTCATGGGAGCCGATCTGGCAGCCGGCCCTTCTCCGGGTGCTGCCTGGAGCCTGCCGGGAGCGCTGGCTGCTGCTGCTGGCTCCTGCATCCCGGCACTCCCAGCACATTCCCCAGTCTCGTGAGCCAACACTGAAATGTGGGCGGTGAATCCCAAAAAAACCAAATGGGTGGGTTTGGGTCTGCTTTGCTGCCTGTAGGCTGAGTGATGCCGACTCGCTGGCTGTCACCAGCTGCCTTTACCACAGCCCTTGGCAGCTTTAATTCGGAAAGTGGCGCGGGCAGGGAGACAGAGGAAACCGTGTTGTGGGCAGGGGATGCTTGTGGGAGACGAGACGGCTTGTGGGGTGCTTCCCCGTGGCATTGGAGTGCTGAAGGAGTGCCTGCCTTTGCAGCTGGCCATGGTTATCTCTGCTGTGCCGCATCCCTGGCTATTGCGGTTGGGTATTTGCTGTGTGTAGCTAGCCACAGCTCTCCAGCACAAAAAGCCATCCCAGCCAGCCTGCCCTTGAGCTGCAGGGCTGGACAAAGCTGGAGGAAAGGAAGGTTTTATTGCTGGAGAGGTTGTTTTTCCCTGCCTCCTTGTCTGCGACCATTCCCCCCACTCCTCCTCTCCATCTCTATTCATCTCCCCAGGGAGGAGGAGGCAGCAGCGGATATTGGAGCTGGGAGTGTTTCATATGTAAATGCCCGTGTGTGTAAGTCCAGGCCCCTGACCCCCGGCACAGTGCCAGCATCCATTGCCAGTGCCAGCATCCATCAGCCCCCATGACTCCCGGTGAGGGGCTTGGAGAGCATCCCGGTCCCTGGGAAGGAGCTGGGGAGCTTGACCGAATGTTGGGCACGAAGGGTGCTGCTCCAACATGGCTCTTACCCCCCAGCTGCTGCCCCGGTGGGTTTCGGGGTCACCCAGCCTTTCCACACTGTCTCCATCTCAGGTTTCCTGGGGCAGTGACTGTCACGGCCCCAAGGTGAAGAGAGCCATGGGCTCAGCTCAGGAAACCCATTTGCTTACAAATTTATTGCTGGGTTAACTTTACCAGCATGAGGATGGCTGGCTTCACTTTCTGGGAAGTTTGTTGTTTACTTGGCAACCCGATAAAATCCAGCATCTTCTCAGCCTTCTCCTGCATGTGCCAGCTAATCTCCCGGCTTCATCTGACCTTGTCGCTGCAGTGTCTTTTCCCCAGGGGGACAAGGCTCAGATTTTTCCCCATGGCCAAGCAGCTATGAGTGGGTCCATGTGTTGTCCTGCTGCTTTTGCAGTGCTCGTGTGCCTGGCTCTGCAGGGTTTCTGATCTTGGAGCAGAGGCGGTTCGATGCGATGTGCTGGGGAGCAGGGAGATCGGAGCAGGAGGCAGGAGCAGCATCCTGCCCTGGCCTGTGCAGTGGGGCTGATGCTGTGGTTTGTCCCCCTGCGTTGCTGTTTGCTTTCATGCTGTCATGTGATGGCTTCCCCCGAGGAGCAGCCGGGGCTGCCCAAGGTGGCCGGGAGTGATAAGAGATCCAGAGCCGCCATCTGCCCTGGCTGCAGTGGGCGGGGGCCCCAGTGGGTTTCGGTTCTCCCAGTTTGTGGCTCTCCTGGCTCTGTCTCCCCGTGCATGGGGAGGAGGAGGTGGCTGGTTGCTCCTGGGAAAGTGTTGAGCACCTCTCCTCCAGGGCAGCCACCCCATGAGCACCCTTGGGGAGCACGGCCTGATGGGGGCTCGCGAGCTGTACCCTGGTGATCCCCACTGATTCACACCTCTCCCACCACAGCCTCATGGTGCCGGGGATGGATTTTGCTCCAGAAGGTCCAACAGAGCCCTCCAAGAGGGCTTGGGCCAAGCTGGTGGGCTCCAGCAGATCTGGCACTGGAATGGAGTGGCCAGAGAAATGTTCACAACTGGATAACTTCATTTGTATTTTGATGGGGATTAAGTTTCTCTGCGGGAGAGAGGGTCTCTGGGGAACAGAGGTTTTGGGCTCCTGCCTTCCCCTGTTTGGTCTTTTAAATCCCAAATTCCTTGCTGCTGCTGCACGCCAAGGCCGGTCCAGCCACGAGCTGGTGGCAGCAGCAGCTGGGATAAAGCATCGCCTCTAAGCATAGTGCAGCCGTGAGCAAAGCCTGGCTGTGATGCCCACGAGCTCTCACGCTCTGGGCAAGGGAGCACAGGAAGACTGCATCCGTGTGTGGATGCTGGGCAGACACTGTGTGCTGTGTGTGGGGAGCTTTGGGGTGCCCTTCTCTGGCTTTCTTGGGGTGTGGGGACCCCTATCTTTGGGAGTTCGCTGACGGAGCAGCCTGCTGCATGCTGCACAGGTTGGGGTGTCTGATGTGAAGCAGAACAACCGTGCACTCGCGTCTCTCTGAAATGGGGCCATCACACAGCTCCTGTCCCGAGCAGGCTGGGGGTACAGGTCGACCAGCCCCCCTTACATGTTTGCAGTGCAGCAAGGCTGCCAAACCCCAGGCTGCTTCATGGGGAGACTGAAGGCAGCAGAAAAAGGGGGAATGTGGCTTCCTCTGGCAGCTCGTGTGGCGCAGTGGGCCGTGCTCCCATTGCCTCTCCTGCTGCTTGGTGTCACCATGTGCAGAGAGTGAGGGATGCGGAGCCAGGGGTGTCAACAAGGCTGTACCTGGCCCCCTGTGTGTTGGGAGAGGCTGCATGGAGCCTGTGTGAACTGAGCAGCCCCTTACAGAGCACGGCTGCCCCCGCTGCCATAACGTTTTCCTATTTCCCCCGCTGCCAAGCAGCCTGGGGTTGGTGGTGGAATAACAACCCCTCTGCTGAGACACCGGCCCTTTTGTTAGCCTGTAGAAAGGGAGTTTTGATGCCGGCGATCCCTCCACTCCCCCCTCCCTTCCCCGCTCCCCAGCTTTCCTGCTCCGTAAGCCGCTGCTGTGGGAAGTGCAAAACTTGGCCTTGAGCAGCTCAGGATGATCCCACTGCCACGGCTCCCACCTGGCTCCCTGCCATCCCAGGGCTCAGATGTACAGGGGTCTACAGGGTCTGACCCCTCTAGAGGTGCTGGGGCGTCTTTTCAGGGACTTTTTCAGGATTTGGGGTGTTTGCTGGTGCTGGGCCCCTATGCAGGCGGCAGGAACAGGAGCAGGATGTGGACAGGGCTTGGGTTGCTCTCCAGCACAGGGCTCTGCTGCTGCCCTTTGCTGGGGCTTCCATCAGATCTCGGTTGGGGGGTGCTTGTGTGAGGTGGTTTGGATTTCTATGGCTTTCTCTCTGCTGAGGCGTCAGTGGGACGTGCTGGGAATTCCAGCTGGGTGTTTACCCAGCCATGGAGACAGAGGCTCTGTGGAGGTGTGCAGCACGGTCCCCGTGGCCAGAGGGGCAGGGAGGGACCCGGAGATGGCATTGCCTTCCTCCTACCCCAGCCTGCGAAAGGTGCCACCTCATCATGTCAGCACAGGCCCCTGGGAAAGCGCACAGACCTGTGTGTCCTCTTGCACGTGGGTGTGCAAGGCAGCCTTCCTCTGCACCCAGAGCTGGGATGGTGCCTCTTTCTCCCTCCCAAAATGCAGGAGTATTTTCTGTCAGGAGACCTTTGCTGCTTGTGTCCCCACCATCCTCCAGCTTTACTACCTCCCTCTTGCTCAGTGGCTCTGTGGGCACTCCGTGAGCTGCCCTTGCCTTTGGCTGCCTGCCACCCAACGTGCAGCTTTTATCTGTGCCCTGGTACCCGACTGCATCTGGTCCTTGTCCCCTGCTCCCTCCTGCATTCTCCTTGCAGGGTGATGCCACCGAATCAATGCCAGCTCAACTGGTGTTCATTGCTTTCCCAGAGCCTGGGGTGCTTGGCCATGAGTTTCATGGCATCATTGAATGAGCAAGCGTGGTATGGCTCCCTGCCGGCGTCCTCAGAGGGGTGACAAATCGGGGGAGGCTTCTGAGAAGTGGGAAGGGATGAAATAATGCTTGAACTGCTGCGTCAGCAAAACCCCCATGGCCTCGGCAGTCATCTGGGGTGGATTGTTACAGGTTTTTAACACTGGGGAACAAGGGGTGAGATCATCCTCAGCGCCTGTTCCGTGGGATACGCTTTGTTTCCTGCTGAGAGGGAGGGTTAAAAATCCAGGGCAGCGTTGGAGAGGGTCGTGGATGGCATTGCCTGCACCTTGTTCAGCAAAGCCCCTGTACTGGGGGTGGTCTCAGCTCGCTGTGGGGGGATACGAGGAGGGATGTGCACCCTGCCTGCGCTGGGGGTGGCAGGGCCAGCAGCGCTGACTGCTGCAGACACCCTAGGAAAGGTGCTCTCTCTGGGTCACCAAAACACAAACCCTACCAAGAAAAGGAGACCAGAGCTTCATGCTGGGCTCACTGCCTGCTCACCTTCCTGCAGAGCTGTGGGGCCAGGTAAGCCCAGCACCCCATGGGCACTGCATGGGGAAGTGCTCTCCTTAGGGGTCACTTCAGAGTGTCTCTGGTGACTTCCATCCATCCCATCTGAGTCGGTCCCCTCGCACGGCTCCAGTTTGGACGCCACATTCCTGTCGACCCCATAACTGCTGCTGTGCTGGTGGATTTTCCCCTCCAGCCCGGGAGCAGAAGTGGGTGCTGAGCTGCACTGCTGGGGAATGATTAAGCTGCGAGCAGGTGGCGGTTCCAGCGCGGCTGTTTGTTTTGCAGAATGAAAACTGGTAGGAATGATATTTGCTTCCAGCCTTGCCCCCAACCATCTTATCTCTGCCCCCACCTCCATCTCCCAGCACAGAAGTGAACCCCGGGGTCCTGCCCTGTGTACTCCCCGCCACCCTGAAGCAGAGAGGCGGCTCTGCCATGCGATGGGAAGTTGGGTGGGTTCTTTTAAGACTCAATTCTTATTCTGGTGCCCAGACGTCTGCTGGAAAGGGGAACATCTCCACTCCTATCATCAAGACTTCCTTCCCCTGGTTCCTTGGAGCTCAGATTCTACCGCTGATGGTGGAGGTAGGGAGTGTCTTGGGCTCCCCCTGCACAGCCCCCTTCCCTTTTTCCCTCCTTTGCTGCATCCAGCCGACCTTTGGCAGTGTGGGCAGCTCCTCTGCTGAGAGATTTCCAGTTAAATATTCACTTGTGCTGCCCTCGAGGTGCAGGTACTGGTTGGGGGTGGGGGGATTAGTACACAGCAGCCCCTGGGCTGGATGGAGCTGACCCGGTCATTATGGATAAACCCAGCTTGAGTTGCCTGGGAGAGTGACAATGGGGTGCTGGGAGCCTCAGCCCTTGCATAGACCCTTCTCCTGGGCCAAAACTCCTGTTTTAACCAACGAGGGTGCTGAGGGGGTTGGTTTTTTCCAGCACCATGAGAAAAGCTGCTGCCTGAGGTGTGTGGGGGGGTTTGTACCCTCAATTTTATTGTCTTTCTTAGACCTTTTGCAGGCCTGGAGTTCAGTGGCGACGGTACAAGATCTCCTAGGTTTGTTCCCCATCTCTCCTGGCAGGGCCACGGCCCCTTCGGCATGATGAAAGCCAGAAGGAAATGTTTTAATGCAGGGAATGCGCCTTCCCTGCCAGAAGCCGGAGGCGTGTAGGCAAGGCCCAGGCGTCGGGGCCCGCCGGATGGCGAGAGGATCGGCGGCTCTGCCCGCACACGTACAGGCAGGTGATTCACAGGCAGAAGAGGTTTGGCTGTTGGGTTTTGGTTTGGGGTTTTTTTTTTCCCCCCTCTTCTTCTTGTTGTTTTAGTCGAAGCAGAGGAGCTTGTCCCGCAGGGATGTGCTGGGCAGCACTGGGAGCAGCGACCTGCCTCGTCCCACCTCGTCGTTAATAGCCCAGATCATAAGAAACGTCATCTTTGTTCTTGCTTTCCTTTCCCATGGCTCCTGGCGCCGCGGGCAGGGTGGAGCGAGCCCCCGCACCTCGCCAGGGTCCTGCCTGTGCTTGCCGGAGAGAGGGGGTGCACCGGCACGTGCTGATGTGCTTGGCAGCCAGGGATGCGCCTTGCTGAGCTGACTGGCTGGCTGGCTGCTGTCTGTTTGCCGGTGGTGGCAAGGAAGGTGTGATGACGTGGGTTTAGCCAAGCAGGGAGAAAAGCTGTGTGTTGTAGGGGGGTGCACATAGGACCCTGGGTGAGCACCGGTGTGGGGTATCCACTTGGTCACTCAGCTCAGGAAGCAGAGGCTTTGCTTGAGCACTGTGCCCCTCATCCAGTCCCTGCAGAGGCCAGAGCCAAGCTGGGCTCCTCACCCCGCTCTGGAGTGGGACCTGCCTCTGCACTGGGGAGTAGTGGGCGATATGCAGCTGTGATTTACCGGGGACATCCCTGCTCCAGAACCCCGAGTGTCCTTCCCCGCGTTGGCAGCTCTCAGCCGCTGCCGTAGCTGACCGTGATTTGCCCTTTGAGCTTCCAGAGGGGAGGAAAAAACAACAGGACGGGAAAAGGATCTCAGAGGAAGCATGGCAGGAAGTCCAGGCCCTGTACTGCAGTCACGAGTTCGTGTGTGCTCAGCACCACTGCCGGTCGGGCTCTTTTCCCCACCGCAGGAAGCAGGGTGTCCCTTGCCAGCTGTGGGGTGACCCTACTGCTTGTTGGGTGTAGAGGAACCCCCTCTGCAACTGCACTGGGTCCTCTGATGTGCCTACAGCCACTTCCACATCCCGCAGTGCCTGCTACAGGCAGTGTGGGGGGGGTGTTTGGGGATGGGGATGCACACGCCTTTAGTGGACTTGGCAAGGGATGGGGAAAACAGCCATGGACCCCCATTGGCCATGGCCATGGGTGCAGGCAGAGCCCTGGGAGATGCTTCACCCAGGGATGATGCTGCCAGGTTCCAGCTCTGGCTCTGGCTGCCCTTGTCAGCACCATCCCTCCCCAGCACCATCCAGTGACGCTAACTCTGCGTTTCCACAGTGCCACCTGGCTGTCACCTCTCTGGGGCTGGGACACGTGTCCCTGCCTGGAGTCCGTGGGGCCTCAACTGCCTCCCGGGAGGCCACAGCACTCTGGGGACAGAGCTGTGTCGCCGTGGCATCACCCACCCCGGTGCTGGGGTGCCTCCCTCCATGAGCGGGGCTGGGTGACGTTGGCAGTACCCAGCTCCTGTGTGTTGCTGCCCAGCAGCTTCCCCAGTCATATAAGGAGATGCCAGAGCCGGCAGCGTGGCTGGGCTGTGTCGGCTGAGCATTACTCACCAGGGAGGCACATGGTGGGGGGAGGGGGGCGGGATTGGCCCCACAAAACGCTTGGCCGGAGCCAGGGGTGACTCAGCTTTGGGTGAGAGGCATGGCTGGAGCGAAGGGGGGCTGGGGCTGCCTGCATTCCAGGAGCTGTCCTGTGGGGTACCCCAAAGCCCGGGCAGGATGCTGGGGGGAAGAGGGGGCAGCGATGGGGGTAATGCTGGCTTGGGTGGTTTGGGTGATGTGTGTGAAATGGGGGTGGGGCGGGGCCATGTGAGGTGGGGCTCCCCTTCATGAGGGGATACAGCCTCAGCCCTCCATCTGTGTCCTCTCCTCCCCCCACCTTTCCTTTCTGGGTTTGGGTACGGTTGAAGCTGAAGAAGCCTGCTTGAGAGGCTTCTCAGGTTAGCTCAACTCTGCTGTTTCGGGTGCACAGGGTGGTTTCAGGGCAGGGGGACAGCCTCAGGCTGCTCCCCCCACCCCCACTGAGCAGAGAGTGCTGGTGGAAGCATCTGGGGCTGGGTGGCCCCAAGAGCTCCCATGGAACAGCCCAAAACTTGCTGTTGGCTCCTTACACCCCAGATCTGCTGCGGCCAGCTGGTCCACAGCCACTATCAGCTTCCTGTGGCGGTGAGAGCGTGCTGGAAGGGTGACATTAAACTGAGGGGGTTGGAGTGGGGCATCACTGGCATTTCAGGGGTGCAGGAAAAGGATATATTTGTGTGTATAGAAACAGGCATCATTTATATATCTAAAAATAAATATTTCTGCAAGGCTATATATATATATTTATGTAGATTTACAGTTAAAAAAATATATATAATTATTTATATAGTTGAAGTGTTTCTCCTGCCTGAAGGCTTGCTAAAGGCACGTGTTTTATCCTTCCCCCCTCTCCCCACCGCATACAGTACCCAGGAGCACCCATAGGTGCAGCTTGGATAAGGGAACGGGGAGAGTTTCCGAGCTTTTTCCACCGGCACATCCCAGCAGCACGAGCACCTGCCTTACAGGTCACAAACTGCCCTGCTCAGGTCAAACCATGGGGCCATTTATGGTGGCCTCGTGCCTGCCAGAGGGTCATTCTTCCCGGCAGCGCTTCCCCTGCCTTAACAGAAAGCAGGATTGCTTTAGCTGAAAACTATGCCGGGATATTTTTCATCCAGTCAGGGCTGAAGCTCTGGAAAATATATTGCAACAGCGCCGAGCGCCGGGGTAACCGAGTGTTTTCCACCACCTGCCGCGGTGTTACGGGGCTGTGGGTGCTGTGGGACCCTGTGGAGAAGCGTTTGGGTCCATCGTGTTTTGCTTGAGCTGGTTTTCTTGGTGGGCCTGGTTAGCTTGTGGCTGCTGGGGTTGGAACCATGGTCTGAATCTCTGCTTGAATCTGGTTGACGCCCCAGACACCGTGTGGTTTCACCGCCCCACGCTGTGGAGCCGGTGCTGCCGGATAGCAGCTGGGTTGGTGCTGGGTGGTGTTTAGCTGGGGCTCTCAGCTCTCTCTGTGTTTAAAGCCACAGAAGAGCTGAGGTTTCAGAGGTCTACAGTGTGCTGGTCTCGCCGTACCGGCATGTCCCCTTTGCCAAGCACTGGCAGTGGAACACACTGCTCTTGTCTGAGTGTTGGGAAGGGAAAGGTGAAAAATTGTTTCATTCTCTACAACTCGCTATCTAACAGTGTTTCTCCCCCTGCCCTGGCACATGATGGGCTCAGGAAGCACACCAGGCTTCACCAAGAGCCTCTTTGCCTGGCTTGCTTGTGGTTCCGATGGCCAGCGGGCTGGAGGATGTAACAGTCATGCTGTGGCAAGGCTTCCTGCTCTCAGTTTCCCTGCTGCCAGAAGCGGTTCTGAACAGAAGCGAAACCATCTAGCACGGTACTGGCGGTTAATAAACGGCAGAGTCTAGCAGTGAATGGAGGGATGCTGGGGGCGAACTGGGCAGCTGGCTGCAGGAAGGGCTGGGAAGCAGATGAACCTTTGCCTTCTGAGTTGGAGCATCCTTTGTGTTTGGAGCATCCTTTGTGGATGCTTCCATGTGGGCTCTGGGGGTGTGCTGACAGCTACATATTTATCTCTGAGCATCCAGTAATTACGATGAGGGGAACACTCTTGGGGTACCCGTCTCCCAGAAGCCCAAACTTGGCTGCCTGTGCTTTTGCTCTTGCTGCTGGGCTGAGGGTTTGCTCCAGACAGGCAGGTTGCTGGGTCCAGCCCGGGGTACCAAGCCCCAGCAGGCAGCTGCCTGCTGCCACTCAAGCTCTTGCTGCCAGCATTTCACAGCCACCCCCTCTCTATGCTGCCTGTCCTCCCTGCAGCAGCCTCCAGGCAGGGGATGCTGGGCCGCTGGCTGTCATCTGTGGTTGAGGTGGGGTGTGAGATTTTGTGCGGGTCCCAAGCCCCTGGTGACCAGCGGGGTGTCGCGGTGATGCCAGCGCAGCAGCTGCTCTCCCTGTTCTCCCCTTTTCCACGGCCGCCGCAGCGGGGCTGGGAATGGAAACCAAGGAGATGACGTCTCTACCCTCGGCGCGGGGTGGGAGGGGAGGAGGGGAGAGATGAAGTTTGGCCGAGCGAATGCTGAGGAAAGATGTTTGAGCCGGCCTGACGCTCGCTTTCTCCCTCTACCCGCCCCCTCCACGAGCTCCCAAATCTCCCTGGCCCTGTCCTGGTGGCGCTGGCTCTCCCTGAGCCCTGCCAGCTCCGGGACGTCCCAGGGGCACAGCCAGCTGGAGGCAGAGGCGCAGGCAGGAAGTTTCAGAAGTTTCTGCTGGTGACGGCTTGGCCCCCTCTACCGCCCCCCGCCTCGGCCCACCCCCCGCCCCCTCCCACCTCGTCCCCCCCGCCTCGTCCCCTCGCCGTCCCGACGATGCCGGGCTCCAGCAGCAGCAGCAGCAGCAGCTTCGGGAGGAAGAAATTCGGAGCTGGGCTCAGGATAACGGTCTGGGAATAGGAGACGATGCCTCTTTCAGAGAGCCCCTATCTGCCGCCTGCTGCCTTTGTCCTGAGCCACGTTCTGGGCATCGCCGGTGTCCTGTACTGGAGGAGCCGGAGCAGAGAAGGTAGGGTGGGGGGAGAGGCAGTAAGATGGCCGGCATGCCGCTGCCAGGGTCACAGCTTGTTTTCCCTCACAGAGCCATGGGACAAGCCAGCCAGGGAGGAGAACGTGGTGGGGGGATCCTCTCAGTCTCCCTGTCCTGATGTGGTGGCAGGAGAGGGGTGGGAGTTAAGGTTTGGGGGGGCAGGGGGGAAGCAGAGGTTTTGGTGTCTAAATTTGGTCTCGCCACCCGTTCCCAGCACGTGTATGGTTGGGAACGGCTGGGATGGGGGATGTCTCGCTGGGGATGAGGCTGTTTTTTGTCTCGGTACAAGCCCGTGACATGTGCTTGGTGTTTTGCCTCCTGGTTCCTGCCCCAGCGCAGACGAGCGTCCCTCCCACCCCTTGCCATGTCTCGATTAGCCACCGATGCCAGAAGTAGCAAGACGTGGTTCCAGGAGCTCCTCCCGGCTCTGGCACGGCCTTGATGAGCAGCTGGGGCCGACCCTGCCTCAGTTTCCCAAAATAGGGCTTGCGCATGACCGCTGCTGAGGAAGGCGAGGATTTGTTACAGGGATGTGCGATAGCTCTGGCCCCGGACAAGGACTCGGCATCTCCTTCTCCGTCCCAACCTCTGTCTCCTGGGATTTGTTTGTTTTCATTCCTCCCTCTCTCTCCTTTGTCCATCAGGGCTTGTTCTCTCCTGTGCCTCTGCGTGGGCCCCTTTCCATCTATCCGTGACGGATTCCCCCTTTTTCCTTCTCTTTTTCCCAGCCACGGAGTGAGACTGCAGGACCTGGGCAGCGCACAGGGACTTTTCCCCAAATACTACTTTGGGATATGCTTCCTCCTTCCTCCCCAAAAGTTAGCAGGAGAGGGTGAAAGAGCCTGAGTTGCACAACTCTACAGGACCGTGCCCTATTCCCCACTCCACCCGGCCTTGCTGCAATTCCTACCGCTGACTGGCTGTCCCCTGTCCACTTAATTAACCTCAGAGTCCAGGACAGTGTTGTGCAGTGACATGCTGGGTCCCTTCTGGCTGCTTCCCAGCTCTGTACCCCCATATAGTGCCACCCCACTGCTTCACCCTGCAGATGTCCATCCCTTTTGGTAAAAATCCAGGTGGGAGCATTGCAAGCACCAAGTCTGTTCAGTATCTGTTCCCTTCTGTTGCTCCTTCCCAGTAAAGGTCAGGTCCTCCCCACCCCACGGATGCAGCATCCTGGAGGATGAGGGTCATCTTGGCTGCAGGTCTTGTTGCCCTGTGATGCTTGTACGGGTTTCCTTGGCATCGCCGCTCTCTTCAGGTGTCTCCCTCACATCTGGGTGCTGGATGGGTTTCCACCACAGGTATCTCCTGTGCATTCTTCCAGGCTGAATCAGGCGCCCTCTCCTCTCCCTGTTTCGAAAGGATCTGTAAATCCTGCCCGGTCGGCTCTGTTGTCATGATGGATTATGTCAGCCCAGGGACTTGGCAGCCAGCACATTTGAAATCCCTCGTGCTCCTGAGCCAGGTTTTTCTGCCTATCCCCCATCTAAAAAGTACCATGAACCACCCCAAAAACCCCAATCAACACCCCGTTCCCCTTCCCTGTGTGCCCTGAAGGAGTTCGAAGCATGAGCGATAGGTTTTGATGCTCTCAACGTTTGTTTCTAGATATTTAGAGGGAGCAAACCACCACCCCCCTCACCCTTTCACCCCACAACTGCTCGATGCTTTCATGCCGAGTGTGGGCTCAGAGATGTCCTCCAGATTTCAGGGAGCGCACACAGCATGATGACCCGTCTGGCATCTCCTGTGTACCTTCAGCTTTAACCAACAGGAGCAGAAACCTTGGGAGCCACTTCCAGGCTTTAGCACAGCAGGAGAGGCTGAAAAAGCTGGTGGGGGACACTGAAATCTTAGGCTCCTTCATGGTGATGGCAAAGGGCTGTCTCAGGGGAGCATTGGAGAGCCTGGATCCCGGTCCCAGCCCTCTGTCCTGGCCAGGCACCCTCCATCCCATCCTGCCTGGGGCTGGGATCGGGCTCTTGAAGCCTGAGGCAGGAGGAGGTGAGTGGTGATGGAGTCTGACAGCGATGGTGAAGGAGGGATCCAGGCAGCTCCTGGCTGGGCATGTTGGGAGCTGCTGCAGACAGGCAGGCTGCCAGGCTGAGGCTGCTGTGGGCAGACTGGGGAAGGGGGAGTAAAATATCTGTGCAGGGTGTTTGGGAGGGTCTGTGGCACCCAGTGCCTGCAGGAGCGCTCCCAGCGATAATGGCAAGAGCCCTGGGTCTGGCAAGATGGCAAATGGGAGTTCTTCTTCCCACCCTCAGCTGATGCTCCTGAGTTTGGGGTGCTGGAAACCAGCTACAGGCTGGGATGGTTTTCCCAGTTCCCTCTTACCAGCTGGGCTCAATTGGGGGTCCGACAGCAGTGGGAAAAACCTCAAAACCTGCCTTCTTCTCCCACAGCTGCCTCTTCTTCTTGGTCCTTGCTGCTTCTGGTCCCTCTGCGGGGTCTCGTGCCGCTGTGGGGAGAGCAGATGGTGCCTTTGGGATGCTCATTTCTAGGGATGCAATGGACCGCGCTGTGGGGTGTGCTGTGGGAAGAGAGGAGGTGGGAATTAAACAGCATGCACGGTCCTGTGGAGGTTTGGGGCCGGGATGCAGGCAACTGGGATGTGGGTGGCCAAAGCCCGCTCCTTGCTTGAACTGGGGCAGGTCTTGGCACTCCTGGGTCATCCCACCGTGGTCTCTGCAGCCTGAGCTGTGGCTCAGCTGGGCTCAGGCTGGGTTTTGTTGCCTGGTTTGTCCCCATTTTCATCTCCACGAGTCTCACCTGTCTGGAAAGCAGCAACACAAAACTGCTTTGTGGTGCGGCTCCAAAAGCATCGCTGGTGCTGGGACCACTGAATGTGGGTGGGCACGTTTGGTTAGGGAGTGTGGTTTTCACTGGCACTGCTGGCAGAGGGGTCTCTGTTCTCTGGTGATGTTCCCCATGTCCCTGTCACCAACCTTTGCTCTGTGTCCTGCGTTTGGGGCACCCTGGCTGTGCAGCCAGTCTCTCCCCTTCCCTCTGGCTTGTCCTCTGAGCTGAGCAGATTTCTTTTGGTTGCTGTAACCTCCTGTCCAGCCATCGCCTCTGCTCCCTGTCCAGTAGTGGGATGGTTGTGGATGGCTGGGGCCAGCGCACCCCTGCTAGACAGGGGAGAGCACAGCATGTCAGGGAGTGGGGGGTTGCAACAAGTTGCTTATCAGGGTGACTCTGGAAAAGATTAGCCAGGGAGAGATAAGCTTGCAGTGCCTTAATATCGTTAGTAAGCAGTAACTGCATTATTATTAGCTCCGACGAGAGCTGCTGTGGGGTTGGGGGGGGGGGGTGTAATCTGGTTAAAGCCCAGGAACCACCCAAAGGTGGGGAGATGGGACAAGAAGGCAGCGGTAGGAATTCTGTTTCAGCGGGAGATGGGAAGAGGGGGTGTAGGGAGGCCTGCTGACACCCCCCAGCTCTGGCAACGGAGCTGCCTGGCTGCAGATTTTCGGTGTGGGACTTGGTGACGTGCCTCTGTCCCCCTGTGCTCCCTGCGATGCTCCTCTCGGGCAGCAGCCCAACTCCTCTCACCATCCCGGCCGGATCGGCAGGGCTCCCGCTGGCAGGAGGTCTGCAGAGGGGTTATATTTAGCCGAAAAGGAAGAGAGAAGTGATAAGGAGGCCCTCGTTATCTCCCAGTGTGCCGAGAGGGGCTGTAGCCGGGTCCCAGCTTGGGCTCTTCAGAGCTGGGAAATGAATTGGGCAGGAGCTGCAGGCGGGCAGGCGGGAGCAGGGAGAACAGCCTGGCATTGTCCCTCCCGTCCCTGGTGCAATTAACTGGAAAACAAGACGAGGAAAAACAAGCCAAGAGCCTGCTGGCGGGGCAGTGCCCGGCTCCCGCGGGGTGAGCCTGCATCCATACCCACAGCCCGATGGTTTTCTGCTGCCGGGAGCCGCGCCACACTCTGCACTGCCTTTTGGGAGCTTGCTGGAGGGAGAAGCTCTTCCTGTTCCTCGCCGGGAGCTCTCTGAGCAGCTCTGCCCACCGTCAGGACTGCAGGACAGTGATGATTTTGGTGGCACAGAGCTGCCATGCCGGTGGTACCCTCGGCTGGGAGTGCCCAGGGAAGCACGGGCAAAGCGGGCGCTGACGTTGGGGTGGGTTCGTCGTGATGCTACAGAGGAGTGCCCTTGCCTGTGGGTTTAGGAAGTAGTGTGGGAGGAGCTGCAGCCGAAAAGTCACCCACCCATACCCGCTGGGACCAAGGTCAGCGAGAGGGTGGTGCCGCCGGAAGACCCTTCCCCAGGAGCCAGGAGGCAGCTGCCGCTTTACTGGGACCCAGCACTCCCTGTCCCAGGCTCTGGCGATGGAGAGGTGGCATCTTTACAGGGAGGAGAGGCGGCTCAACGCCTGCCTGGTGTGCCGGATGTGCTGCATTGGTTAGTACCCACCGCCCTGGTGTGCCCTGTGGTGCTGTGCCACGGCTGGGGTGGCTGAAGCTTTATCCACCCTGAATTAACACCGTGGCTTGAGGAGGTGGGGTGGGTGCGGATATAGGAAAAGTCCCCAAAAACACGTGGGGCTGACGTGGCTTCCTCTATCTATTGTGGGCAGTGGCTGGCAGTTCCAGGCGGCAGCACCGTGGGCTCAGGCTGAGGAAGCTGTGCCGAGCCCAGGGCCTGGCAGTGTGGGGAGTGAGGGTGGTTGTAGTTCAGCCAGTAGGTAGTCTTGGCACGTGGTTCCGCTGGGGAGAGACACAGGGAGCTTCACCGGAGACATGCCATGTGTTTTACTGTGGTGCTTTTGGATGGGGAAAGCTATGGGGTGGATGGGGATGGGGATGGGGAGGGATGGTAGATAGCGCTTTCATATCTGCGGGGAGGTTTTCCTGAGCCCACAAGGGTCCCCCAGATGGTGCAGGGACCTCCCCCTGCCTTGGTAAAAGCGTATGTGGGGCCATGCAGGCAGGACCCGCAGCACAGCTGGGGAGCCTGGGCTGAGAGATGCTGGGTTTTTTTTTCCCCTTTCCTTTATTTTTGGCTTAAAACCAAAGGCAGGGGGTTGCTTCTGCCTGGCAGACCATGACATCCAAGGGCTGACTTGGGACAGCAGAGTTTGTCCTTTCCTGCTCTGTCCCAGGGGTCCCCATGGCCAAACGGGGCAGCGCTGGGGACTGCAGGGTTGCGTGCTGTGGGTTGAGACGGTGATGTTAAAACTTGGTGATCCCATTTGGCACAGGACTGGCTGCTGGCATTGCCCTGCGCCCTCCTCACTGCCTAGGCCTGGGAGAAGGCTTAGTGGGACCCCCTCATGTCCCACGGGACCCTCCAGCACTGTGGCCCCCTCCTTTCACCTTGTTCACCTTTTGCTTTAGTTTTTGTAGTTTTTGTGCTGAGAAGAGGCAGGGCAAAGCCGCCTGGCAGCTTCTCCATGCCACCTTACTGCTCGGCATCACCACGAATCTCCCATCCCATCACCCCATGGGGAGCCGGTGGGTGATCCTGCTGTTCCCAAGGGATGGCACCTCCGTTGACACCCTTTCCTCTGGTGTTGAGGGCTCCCAGTGCCTGGCCAGTGCTCCGTTGGCTGAGCTGTGGGACAGAAATAACCCTTAAATCCTGACAATCCAATGAACCAAAAATACAGTGGCGGAGTAAGCCGCTAATTGCAGGCGCTGCTGGTGCCCGGTGGTGGCCTGTTATGGGACATCTGGGGGGGTTATATAATGTGTTAAACCTCCCAGGAGTGGAGAGCATCCCCTTAAGGCTGGTGAGGGGCTCAGCCAAACCCCACCTTCCTCCCTGGGGAGGATGAGAGGTGCATGTCACCCCCCTGGGATGCATTTTAGGGGTTTACTTTCCACTGCTGGCTGCAGCTGTACCCACCCCAACCATCCAGGCTGCTTTTATTCAAACAACACTGTGTGTGTCCCCCCAAAAATAACAAAGTCCATGTGTTTTCCTGGCTGTGTGGCTGCTTCTACCCCCTGCCCAGACGGGACGTCAGAGCCACGGGAAGGGCTCCTGTCCTGTGCTAACCCGTGAATAAGCAGCCTCTGTTCCCATGGTGCAGGATCCGTCCAGCAGCCCTGGCACCAGCAGGATCCCTCTTGTCTCTTCCCCTCATTTCAACATTGTCATTTGAGTTTCTGCATGAGAACCGCTGACTGAGCGCTGCCTTTGTCTTCTTCCCACAGATGAACGGGACAGAGTCCAAAAGAAAACCTTCACTAAATGGGTCAATAAACACTTGATGAAGGTAAGAATCGGGTATTTTATTATAAAGGTGGTTAAACAACCATCTGTCTGTCTGTTTGGGCTCAGGACTGGTGGATAAATGCCTTTATTCTTTAATTGGGTTTGGGTTTTTTTTGGGCTGGAGAGTTCTAAGTCACTTTTGGGTGTTTGGGTGTCCATACTCAGAGCAGGGGTGGTGCTGGTGCCTTTGGAGGGCACTGTAACATCACCCAGCCCTTCACATGGTCCTTGCTTTCTTGCGAGATTTGGGGGTGAAGGGGGGCCTGGGGTGAGGTTACTCCTCCTTCGCACCTCCTCTGCCCTTTGCCAGGGCAAAGGAGCTTTATTTTGTCTTTGGAGGGAGCTCCAAAGTGTGCAAAGAGAGATGCTTGCACCCCTAGCTAGCCATGCGATTAACCAGGGGTGGGGAGGCACCGGCACAGGGTGCCCTGAGAAGCTGGGGCTGTCCTTGGCTCCCTGGCAGGGTTCAAGGCCGAGTTGGATGGGGCTTGGGGCACCCTGGGCTGGTGGGGGTGTCCCTGCCCATGGTGTGGGTGGCACTGAGGGGTCTGGGGTCGCTTCCCACCCAGACCAGTCTGGGGTTCAATGACTTCTGGAATTTTAAATGCACATGGCTTGGAGGGAGACATCTGCTTGTCAGAGAGCTCAGGAGGTGAGCAGACCCCTGAGGCTCTTCCTCCTCCTGGCTCTCCACAGGTGCGCAAGCACATCAACGACCTCTACGAAGACCTGCGGGATGGCCACAACCTCATCTCCCTCCTGGAGGTGCTGTCAGGGGTGAAGCTGGTAAGTCCCTAGGGCTGGGGAGTGATGATGCTGCCTGCCCCAAACCTTCCTCCCCGCCTCCATCCTCCCCTGCTCCCCTGCCCATCATTTCTCACACCATAGTTTTCTTTTCCAACATGTCTTGTTCTTTCTTTTATTATCATCATTGAGTTTTATTGTCAACACCCTTATTTTCTGTGACCCCCAGGCTGGGCTCTCAGGTACCACCACAATGTGTGACTGCTTTTTATCAGGCCCAACTTCTGGATTTGGCTCCACATTTGAATTCCCAGATGATAGTCTGTCTGTTTGTGCCTGGCAGCCGAGCTCCAAGCTCCTGCCCCGTGTGCTCAGCCTCTGTGCTGGCTGGGTTCGTAGCTGTCAGCAGCATGCAAACCCCATGCTGAGCATCGTAGAGTCACCGTCTTCCTTCTCCTCCTCATCAGACTGACACATTCTCTCAGCTCAGGGAAGATCCCAGTTGCTGCAGCAGTGTAGCACAGCGGGAATTATTTTAAGTTCTCCCCTAAAATAGGATGTGGGAAAAAAGCTCCTAACTCCTCCTGTTGCTCTCCAGAGATACCAAATCGGTTTTCATGGGGGTTGAAAAACTGAATCGAGCTACTTGTGATCCAGACAGCTTCCTTCACTTCGGCTTTCAAAGCCAGAGAGGGAGCCCAGGGTACAGGGAAGATCCTGGAGCACACCAGGGATCCACCCATCTCTGTCCCCACTCTTTTGTTCTGCCCTTTACCCTGGGTGTTGCATTTTGGTTTCCATTCTGTCTCCCTGTCACGTCACCCTCCTGTCGCCACTGTCCCCTCCCCTCCTTGATAGCCAATAGAGCCGCCAATTCAGAGGAGCCTTCGCCTGGTGAGAGCGCCGGCCTGGTGCCGTGCAAGCAGCGAAGAGCGTGAGGAGGAAGATGATGATGATGAAGAAGTAGGTTCAGTCTGCCCCGGCTGCAGCTTAAGGCCGGGCAGACACTGGCTTGCCGGCAGATAGTCCAGTGCAGCCCAGCATCGCTGGGGGCTCCGACATTCCCCTCTCCTCAGTTTTAGCTGGGGTCTTTGGTCAGACTCACCCAGGGTGGTCACCCCAAGCTGGAAGAGTGGAGATGTGCCCAGAGCCATGGTCCTTGTTACCGGGCTGTGTCTGTGTTAACTGGATTATCTGAGCGTGCGTTGCAGTGTCGGCCTGCGGTCAGGGCACGCCACCCACCTGGTGTGACAGCATGTGTCCTTGTCGTCCCCCCTCCACGGGGTGGGAGGGGGCAGGGATGGACCCCACACACTGCTCCTGGCCGAGCACCCGCCAACTCAGCCCTCGGGAGTCGCTGCTGTGATGGCTGCTCACCTCACATTGCATGGACAGGCTCCGCGCACAGGCACCTTTTTGGGGGGTTGGTGCCACTGTAGGGTCTGGGGCACGACCGGTGACCCCCTGCATGTGAGAGGAGGTGGGAGCGAGTGCAGGCCCACTTGAGGGGTTACCTCAGAGGATGCAGCCCCCAGAACCTTGCTCAGGTGTAGGAGGTGGTGTGTTTTGCAGTCCCCTGCTCTGAGGGCAGGGTACCACCTCCCACCCAGAGCAGTGCAGCTGGAGCTGGGATTGGAGCATTGTCACCTTCCAGGCTCCAGTTGCCTGCAGCCCTGGGGATGTTCCCCTTGCAGGGATGGCTCTTCCCCTGCCAGCCTGGGGAAGGAAGGTGTCTCAGGGGACTCAGGGCATCCTGGCAGTTCAGAGCATCCTGGGCACACTGTGGGTTGAGGCTGAGATGGGGATCTGGCCATCGAGCATCCCCCTCCTGCTGATTCAAAGCAGACCCAGCGTCCCATGCTCTTACCCTGTCTGCAGCCGGGCTGCTGGCTGTACCTTGGAAAATCCCTCTCCTGCAGCCAGGACATCTCACCCCTCTCCTCCCCGAGGGGTTCAGAGATGGTACATGGAGCAGCAGCCCCTGCCTGCACGCGGGATAAGCCGAGCCGGGGCTGCAGAGGCCGACACTGGGGTCAGGGTTTCTCCGCTGTCAGTGGGGACCTGTGGCTGGTCTCCCACGTCCTACTGCAGAGCAGACCTGCTCTGCTTCGTCCTGGATGGGTCAGGCTCTGTCCCTCCTTGGGTAGATCTTTGCTGAGCCCTCTTCCCATGGGATGGGTGAGAGCCTGCCCTGGGATCCCAAAGCTGAGCCCATCCTGCTGCAGGTGCAGCCCCCCCAGGGTCTCATGGCACTCAAGAGGGGGTCAAGATTTTAGGGTCTTACCACCTCCATGCCCGTTTCGCCCTCTTTCATCACGGTGCTGCGTTAGCCGTGACTTCGTTTGCCTCCAGAGGAAGAAGACAGAGCAGGGAGTGGGGAGTGCACAGGGGTCACGCCAGCACGCTGAGTGTGGGGGGCTGCCACAGGTGGCTCCCAGGGGCATGCAGAGGGTGGGGGGCTGTGCGTGGTGGGGGGCTACTGACCCGGCCCCACGAGCCTGCCCTGAAGCTGCCTCCTCTCTCTTGCAGCCGCGTGAGAAGGGACGGATGCGTTTCCACCGGCTGCAGAACGTGCAGATTGCCCTGGATTTCCTCAAGCAGCGACAGGTAAGGGCTGATTGCACCTCTCTGGAAGCAGAGCTGGGGAGTTTGTGGTTCTTTCTCCTGGCCAGGGTTCAGGAAGGGTGTCAAGAAACAGCATCAGCCTATTTTGGGGTGCACCGGTCCCCGGGGTGCTGGCTCTCAGGGGACTTTCCCCGTAGGCGTCGGGTGCGCTCAGGTCCACCCACACGGCACAAAATCAAGTATCAAAATGAGAGACCAGGCTTGAGTTCTGGGAAAAGCTTTGCAAATGTCGCAGTCACTTCTGTACCCCAAAAGCCCTTCAGCCCCAGCTTCCTGGCAGAGCCCGGCAGCGTGGATGGGTTACTGAGGCATGTCTGTGCCATCCCAGTGGCTTTAGGGCTGACGGAGCAGTCTGGCTCCTTCTCAGCCCTACGCACCCACAGCCTCAGTGCTGGCACAGCCGGGTGCCTCTGTGCCACAGCACCCCTTGGGACAGCACCGACTCACACTCCTTTGACTTTCAAAGGGCCGGCTCCCTGCACTGAGCTCTGGGGAGGTGCTGCTGGTCCTGCTGCGCCTGAGCAGCTGGCAGGGACCCTGCATTGCCATACCCCAGGGCAGATCCCGGAGCAGCCAGATGCATCCCAAGACTTGTTGGCTCTGCAGGTGAAACCCCCGCAGCCCCAGGGCCTGGTGTCCTGTTCCACCTGTTCAGTCAGGTCTCCACATCCTGATTCTTCCCACATACCCCAGAGATGATGATAAATGGTACCAGTTCATGCTGAAGCAGAGATTTTTCTCTCTCTCTGCTGGCCTGAGGGCACTGAATAAATTGGAGTACATGCCCCACTCTGGGAGGAGGGTGAGCCACTTCCAGCCCCCCTGCTCCTTCCCAGCCCTTGATAGAGACATTTTGCCAGCGGCTCTTGGAAGCTTGTTTCTCTACTTGGGTGAAGCAGCTCTTCCCTTTGAACCATGATGTTCTGGTGACAGTGGCCTTGCTGGGACTCCTTACCCCATATGCTCCTGCTAGTGGGTGGGATCCTGTGGAGTGTTGGGGAGCAGGGATGTCCCTGTGGGGAGCTCGCTGATGAGGGGGGAAGAGAAATGCCTGAAGTGCATGGCAGCTCCTGGGAAGGCTGCTGCAGTTTTGGGTGGGAGCAGCAACCAGGTAGCGTCACTCTGGTTTGCATTCTGGAGCTGGAATAAAGCCATTACGAGCTGGGGTGGTGCTAGAGGTGCTAACAACCCTTCTAGGGCATGGGGTGGTCTTGCTGGTCTCTTCACAAAGCATCAGCATTTTCCAGAGCGCTTGGGGTGATGCTGGGGATGCATGTCCCCCTCTCCTTGATGGGGAACCTTGACGCTGTTGCTTTTCTTTCAGGTGAAGCTGGTGAACATTCGCAATGATGACATTACAGATGGCAACCCCAAACTCACCCTAGGGCTCATATGGACCATCATCCTCCACTTCCAGGTAGGTCAGGAGAGTTTCGTGCTGAAGGACGTGGGGTGGGTGGCGGGAGCATGTTGTCTGTGCGGGGCGCTGGCATCCACCTCTCCATGTGTTTTGGGGTGATGCCAGCACACAGGTGGGTCAGAGTGTCACAGAGACCAGTTCTGGAGAGCAGCAACACCCTTTTCTCATCATTTACCTAATGAAATTGTTACCGGTGGGTTGTGCGTGGCGGCATCCCGGTTGGCACTGGTGGCGGTTGGTGTTGGCTCTGGAGGAGTGGAGCAAGGCCCTTGGGGCCGCAGGGTGCTGGGCTGAGCTCACAGGCTGTTACCCCAACATGCTCCCAGTCCTTTGGGTGGTTGGTGCAGCCACAGGATCTCTCCTTGAGATGGAAAACGTCAGTTCTGCGGTTTGGGTCAAGGATGGGAGACGCTCTGTGACCCTGCTGGGAAACGCTTAGGATGGTCTCCAGCAATCTTGTGCTATAAATGACCTCGTAAAGCAGAGGCTCGGGTCTTTAACAGCCTTGGATAAGTCTGGTTATAGCTTTGATGGCCTCAGGGGACACACATGGCCCCTGATGCCACCCATGTGTTGGCGCATGGGGCCTTCTTGGCTGTGCTGCTGCTAGCATCGCGTTAGTGATGCGGCGTTAGCTCTGAGACTGACTCCATCACAGGGCTGAGTCCTTGGGAGCTGCTGTGTCCCTTGCTCCCTGCTGTATCCCCACTGGCATCTTCCACCAGAGCCTGGTGCTGGCCTCAGGACCTCGTAAAGGGAGCTGCTTGTTTTTGGAGCAGCAGTGGGTATCACCCCAGGGAGCTGCCACCTCGGCTGGGTGCGGTGACACCACATGTGTGCCCTGTGCCAGCATGGCTAGGCTGGCCCCCTGTGTGACCAAGCCCCTCCTGTCCTGTATTCTCGGGAAGAGGCTTTTGGGGGGGTAAGTTGAGTGTCAGGCTGCTGACGAGGCGCTCAGATGGTGTTTTGGCTTTTGGGAAGCAGACAGGGTCGAGTGGAGTTTGGATGCTGATGAGTCACTGTTGTCTCCTGGGGGGTGCTCTGGCTGGTGACATCCTGTCCTGGTTGTTGTCCAGGGGTGGCCCTGCCCTGGAGCATCCGCTGCTCAGGGACTAGAGAGGGGATGGCAGAGCCCATGCAGGAGCTGGGGGTCCCCTCTGCACCCAGCTGGGGGGTGACAGGGCCCCCAGGGCTTTGGGCTGGTGCTGCCGAGCCTGCACGTCCTTTCCCTGCTCACGCTAACGGGATTTTTTCTGGGCTTGTAGCTCTATTGTGAACCTCTTAATCTCCCTGTGCTGCTTTGCCGGGGGCAGGCGGCTGGGAGAGACCCGGGGAGGGCACTGGGGTGGGCCAGCGCCCCCCACCCCCCAGCTCTCCCTTCTTCTGTCTCAACCCTGCTTTTGGCATGTGTCACCCTCCCGTGCTGCTTCTGAGGATGCAGGAGGATGCCATGTCCTCCCCAACCCCAGCCCTTGGTGGCGTTTCGGGTTGCAGTGCAGGACATGGGGCTGGACTGGGACTTGGATGGCAATGCTGGCGCAGCTGGGACCCTGCGGCCGTGGCTCTCTGCAGCCACGCTGGCTCCCCAGGGCACCTCCGTGCACTGGGGCAGGTGAGCCCGACAGGAGGGTGGGCACAACCGGGCTCTCAGCATTAAGAATTAAGGAGCAAACCTCTGGAATCAGGGAGAAACACCCCTGCGGAGCCGGCGGGGGCTCTGCATGCATGCCAATGGGGATGGAGATGCAGAGCAGCTCTGACTCCTCCCTACTTTTTTTTTTTTTTATCCCTCCCCCATTTCCCACCCCTTCTTTTATGCTACCTTTACCAACCTTCCCTGGGTTTTGTGTTTTCTAGATTTCCCCCCACCCACCCCAACCAGACGCTCCCCCTCTCCCCGCTCCGCTGCCTGATTCCTGCTCCCTGTTTGTGTTGGCAAGCGCCGTGCTCCAATTACCTCATATTTGGAGAGAAGGACGCCGCAGCCAATCCCCGCTCCCTCTGCTTTTAGGTCAAGTGATTTCTGAACTGCAGTGAGATGCTTTGAATTTGTCTTCTCGCGGCGCCCAGGCTGTAAGATGGCTGTCTGGAGCGGCGGCGGCAGGGCTGGTGGGAGGGAGCGACGGCGAGAGGCAGTCCGCGGCACGGTGTGCAGCGTGCGTTTGATCCGATGAAGCCCAGCTCGGGATTTATTTGGGAGCTGGCGACTCGCTTAGCTGGGTCACTGCCGGTGCCGGGGAGGAGATGGGGAATTCTCTGGGCTGCGTTAAAGAGCAGAAAGAAAAAGCCACGGGGAAGGCACCCCTGTCTCCTAAAAAAGGGTCCGCTTTAAACGGAGGCGGAAGGGCAAGAGGAGAGTGATGCTGGAGGCAGCCCCAGCGGAGGATCCCCCGGCACCAGCGGTGGCTGAGGATGAGGAGGCTCCCAGGTCGAAGGCAACCCCCCAGCAGCAGGGAGGAGAGGAAGCTGCCCGGACCTGGCACCGCAGAGGGGACCCCAGCCCAGCACCCCAGCACCCTGGGTTCATTGTGCAAGTGAAGGAGCGGTATCAGGGGGAGGTGCAGAAAGCTCGCCTGGTGCTGGAGCCGTGGCGGTCGGGTGTGGCACGGACATCCCTGGAGGAAGGCACCACCGTCATCGCCCGCTTGCTGGAGAACCCAGCTGAGAAGGACTGTGAGAAGGCAGTGAGCCGGCTGGTCGAGCTGCAGAGGAACGGTGTGGGCAACCGCCGGGCTGTGCTGCTGCCCCTGCGTGAGGGGACTGATGGCCTTGCAGGGGGTGTCCTGTCCCCAGCGAGCACCGTGTCCAGCCAGGAGCCAGCGAAGCGCCGGGAACCAGAGCCTGGCAGCACCCCAAATGCCTGGGGGAGAGGAGGCAGTACCAATCCCAGCTCCAGTGCTGTGTGGACCTGCTCCTCTGCAGCAGAGCCGGGCACCATTTCGGAGCTGTCTACGCCATCCCCAATAGTGGATCAGCTGGAAAACCCCGGCATGGGGAGAACCTCAGGGTTACCATCACCTCGGGCCGGGGAGGGAGATGGACATGGACTGCCAGCCTCCCGCAGCCCATCCTCCTTTAGCGGGCGCAGCGGCGGTGCAGCCCGGAGCTCCTCGGGGTACGGCAGCGACCCAGCACACCGGCCGGCCAAGGGTGTTGGAGCTGGTGGGACCACGGTGTCTCCCTCAGAAGGCGGCTGCAGGCTCGCTGTGGAGCGCCAGGCTCTGAGCGGCAGCCTGGGGACAGCCAGAGGAATGGTCAGTGTCTGTGTGTACCCTCACCCCCTTTTTGGAGTGGGCTGGGGGGACCTGGCTAAGTGGACCCTATATCTTGGGAGCCCCTGGAGACGGTCATCTCGGTGAGGTGCAGCCTTGTGCTGAGCGTGAGCGGGTGAACTCCAGTGCAGTAAGCTCCTGAAGCCTTTTCCCTGTGAGCATCTCCTCCAGGAAAGCACCTCCGGGCACCAACAGTCATGTCCTTTGCTCCTGGCATGGGCAGCCAGGGTGCAGCTCTCACCAGAGCCCGTGGGTGTGGCTGGCGGTCACAGGGGCCACTAGTGTCATTGTCACCGGTGGCATTCCCACCCTTGGGGCTGCTGGGTCAGGTACGAGTTTGGGGTGTCCCCATCGCACTGCCTGCCTTCAGCTCCCTGAGGTGGGGTAACGTGGAGTCACAGAGCATCTGTCTGCTCTGTGGGGGGCTCCGTGAGGAAGAGGAGGGGCTAATGCTGTGTTTGGCTTTGGAGCTTGTTGCAGGTCTGAAGTCGCTCTTTGGGGATGTCAGAGTGGGCTGAAGGCACCTTTGGGCTTGGCCAAGCTCTGCCCACCCCAGGACAAGCGTGTGGTTGATGGGGCAAGGCTGTGGCCCCCCGATACCTTTACTGGGTTGGGACCGGTGTCACAGTCGCCATCTGCCCTTCAGCATCCCGCCACTGGTTGCTCGGTGGGTGAGGTTGGTGTTGGGAAGGTTTGGCTCTGGGTCCTGCGAGTTTCTGCTCCATCTTCCCTCCGGTGCCTCCCTAAATCTTTGTCCTGAAGAAAAGAGGGTGGAGCCAGCACCGCATCCCGCGCCTCCGTACGCACTGCTCAGGGAGGGTCTTCTGCGAGGATGCCCGTGGGGAAAGGGTCTGGCAGTCGGAGCACCCCGGTGCTGTGTGATGATTAAAAATAAAGGAATTATCTGAGCTGGGTGCTGTAAGGAGCTCTGCAATGGGCAGCTGCCTGGGGGAGCCCAGGTGGGGTGTCACCGGTGGGTGGGTGTGCAGAAGGTTTCATCCCACTCTTGTTAAGTACTGCTGGGTGATCAGTAGAGGGGTGCTGGGCAGGCAGAGGTCTGTGGGTCCCTCCCTACAGATGGGGAGGGTCCCATCCTGCTGCTTACCCAGCGTCTCACCCCATCCGGGCTCTGCATCCCTATGGAAAGCTGGCCCTCGGAGCTGGAGGAGTTAACAGCAGCGCCGGGGATGTGGCAGCCGCTGACAAAGAGTTTTGTGTGTGATGAGCGTACCAGGCTGGGGAGAGGGAGGTGAGCTGCAGCATACCAATTACACCGCTGCTCTGCTCGCTCGCAGTGCTGTGCCTCAGCATCCTCCCCGCCAGCAGCACGGGGAGGCTCCAATCCCGTGGGTCCATCCATTCCATGCCTCCTGCCTGCAAAGGGAGCTCTGCAGCCGGGATCTGCTCAATGCCAGCACCTGAGCGGGTGTATTTTGTGGGTGGGAGAATAGCAGTGGCTGGGTGTTTTCAGGAATGAAGGGGCTCAAAGGGATGGTGGGTGGGGCTGGGTCCTGGCACCCCTTCTCCCTGCAGCACCAGGAGGAGGAAACCCAGCAGAGCAAACAGCCCTCGCTGCCTCCCTTTCCCCAGGCACCCCGGAAAATAAGCGAGGCTCTCATGGTCCCCTTTGTCCACCCCTTAATTAAGGGGATGTAATTGTACTAATTGGAGAGCTGGTGGGGAAGGGAGGGGGTGGGTGAGGAGGAAGCTGTGCCAATCAGAAATGTGCTGGCATGTGGAGACACGTGCGTCACGTGCACGTCTGGGATTCACAGCCAGTCCCATGCGGCTGCTGAGAGGGATCGGTGGTGGCCGGGCTCTTTTGTTGGGGAAGTGGGTCATGGCACCCCTGCCACCAGCACCCCCTCACCAGGCACAGCAAGGGGACACTTGGCAGGACGAGGGGGATGGAGAGAAGCTGAAGGAGGGAAGGGTTAGATGAGATATTAGGGGGAAGTTCTTTACAGAGAGAGTGGTGAGGGGTTGGAACAGGCTGCCCAGAGAGGGGGTGGGTGCCCCATCCCTGGGGGTGTTCAAGGCCAGGTTGGATGGGGCCCTGGGCAATCTTGTGTAGCTCCAGGCCTGGAGGTTGGTGGCCCTGCCTGTGGCAGGGGGTTGGAGCTCTGTGATTCTTGGGGTCCCTTCCAACCCAGACCAGTCTATGATTCTGTGGTTCTATGACACAATGCCTGCCTCCCCATCCGTGCCTTTTTCCCCCAGGATGGAGCTGATGCAGGTTGAGGGGAGACCTCTGTCCCACGTGTCTTCTCACATCGCCCATTTCCCGCTCCTGATGTTGGTTTTGTTGGGTTTATTTCCTTTTGCAATGGGATGCTCCAGGTGGAACAGCCCCAGTGAGAGATGGTGGCACTGGTTCCCCCTCCCCATTGCTCTCCAGCCACAGGTGCAGCTGCTGTAGGGCTGGCCACTCCCACATGAGCTCTGGGCATCTGAGGGTGCTGGGGCTCCTCATGCTGGGTGCTGGGTGGGAGCAGGCAGCAGAGCAGGGGGTACAGGAGGGTGCCCATCAGCACTGCCAGCAGTGTGTTGGAGTGGGAAGAGCCTGCCTGGGCCCCCATCTCACCATGGTGGTGTGTTCCCGCAAGTGGCATCCCGAGCCCCAGCTGGGGGAAGCAGTACTGGTGTGAGGTGCTGGGGTGTGCTGCTGGCTGCTCTCCAGAGCACTCAGAACACAGGGGGCATTAGTTACACCCCAGAGCAATGCCAGGGTGGAGGAGGGTGGTGGGAAGATGCCGGGGTGCGGCAGTGGCAGCCCCTGTGCCATTGGGCTGAGCGGAGCTGCACACCAGGCCAAGCACCACCTTGCGCCCCGGTAAAATGATCTATGGGAAACATCTACATCTCCCTCACCAGCCTGGATCTCAGGTCTGTTCAAACCATTCCACACCACGATGGGTCCGATGGTCTGCTCCCAGGCTTTGGGGTCCCCAATGGTGAACAGAAGCTTCCTCCTGCCCTTCCTGGCAGCTGCCAGGTCTTAGACAGGCTCACAGAAACTGGACATTACTGGTGGTCATCCCTCCTCCCACATCAGCCCATGTCCCTGCTGCTTCCTTACAGATCTCCGACATCTACATCAGCGGGGAATCTGGGGATATGTCAGCCAAGGAGAAGCTGCTTCTGTGGACGCAGAAGGTGACGGCTGGTTACATCGGGGTGAAGTGCACCAACTTCTCATCGTGCTGGAGCGATGGGAAGATGTTCAACGCACTCATCCACAGATACAGGTAGGCAGGAAGGAGCAGCGAGGTGAGGAAGAGTATAGTTTGGGTGGGAGGAAGGGCTGGGGATGTCCCAGGGGTCCTTGACCACCCCTGCAGTCAGTGCTTGGAGGCGTAGGTGAGGTTTTTACCTGGAAGTCATTTCTTCTGCCATGTGGCTGGGAGGTGGCTGCTTGGAAAGAGCAGGAAATGTGTCAGGCTGCAAGAAGAACCATCTGAGGCTGGAGAGGGAGGCAAAAGCGAAGCTTTAAACTGTGCAGTGCGGGAGTGCAGCTGTGTGCTGGGTCACGGCCGCCTGCTCTGCTCCCCGTGGATAGCAGTGCTTCCATCCTGGCTCCATCCAGGGCTCTCAGAGCTCTCCCAAGCAGCGATTAAACCTCCTGTGGTTCCTTGAGGGACATCGCAGCCCCACACACCTTCTGTCTGCTCAGTGTAGACAGATCTGGGCACACCAAGGACAGCTTCTGCCCCAGCTGCTGGGGTGAGGGGAGTCGACGCGGCTTGGAGCCCCAGAAGCCTGGGAGAAAGCAGCTCCTGGTAGCTGGGATATGCCAGGGGGGAGCTGCCATCCTGTGCTGCTTGGTGCCAGGAGGAGCAGGCAGGAGATGGGGTTCATGGTGGGCAGCAGACCTGGTAGTGATGGTGGGTGTGCAGGGGCTGGGATTTTCCTGGCTCTGCTGTGCTCATTTGTGCTGCCACGGTGTGTTGCTGGTGTTGCCTCCCGGCACTGGGCTGACAGCATCCACACCTCCTGCTTCCCCTCTGCTCTGCCCTTGTCCTCTGGAGAGGTGTAACCCACCCCGCCTTGGGGCTATCCCTTTCCTGGGAGTGCTGGCAGTGTGGAGCGGGTGCTGAAGAGGGCAGGTCCCCAAGGAACATGAGAGGTTTTCCTTCACAGTTTGAACATCTGCTTCCCAAAGGGGATGAGCTGGAGGAGGTGCTGCACCCCAGGTCCCTTCAGAGAGCCACCAGCCTGGGGCAGGGGCTTGGATGAGCCCTTGGGAGCCTCCCAGGGCAGCAGTGCCCATCTGGGATGCTCTGCCCTTGCTAAAGTGACTGTGGTGTGTGTCTTGCAGGCCAGATCTGGTGGACATGGAGAGGGTGCAGATCCAGAGTAACCGGGAGAACCTGGAACAGGCCTTTGAGATTGCCGAGCGGTTGGGGGTCACGCGGCTGCTGGACGCCGAAGGTGAGTAGCCAGGGGAGGTGTGGGGAGATGCTGCCCCTCTGCCTGCTCCTGTTCGTCACTCCTTTTCTGCTTCCCCCTTGCCAGATGTGGATGTCCCCTCTCCGGATGAGAAATCTGTGATAACTTATGTGTCTTCAATCTACGATGCCTTTCCCAAAGTCCCTGAGGGAGGAGAAGGGATCAGCGCTATTGTGAGTGTGGCTCGGGGTTGGGAGGCTGGGCAGTGGCTTGGGAAGCAGCTGGATGCTGTGGGAAGGGGTTGTGGAGGTTCCACGTCCACCGCAGCAGATGACGGATGGGTGGCAGAGGCTGGAGGGAAGGATTGGGTATCCTGGTTAGTGCGTCTGCCCTGAGAACTGCTGTGTGCCTGTACAGCCGTGTCACTTTGCTGTGGATTTTGGGCTCATCAGAAAGCTGAGCTGGCTTCCAGGGAGCAGCTTGTGAGGAGGATCCTCTTCCTCCTCCCTGTACCTGGGATGATACCCCTGTGGGGAGGCACGGCTGGTCCACCCCTCCTCAGCTCCCTCTGTGCTCTGCTTGGAGCTGGGCTGCTTGGCAGGTCTGTGCTCTGCCTGTGCCTCCTCGGAGACCTGCACACCAGCAGTGCTCAGAAAGGATGGTCTCACCCCACAGGAGGTGGATTCCAGGTGGCTGGAGTACCAGAGCCGTGTGGAGTCCCTCATCTCATGGATCAAGCAGCACACGATACTCATGTCAGATAAATCCTTCCCCCACAACCCTGTAGAGCTAAAGGTAGGTCCTGGATGAGGTCCCTCTTGCAGCATCCTGTGTCCAAGAGCTGTGGGTGGGCATTTCTCAGGCTGGTTTCTGATGAGGCCTTTTCATCCCAGGCACTTTATAACCAATACATACACTTCAAAGAAACAGAAATCCCAGTGAAAGAGCAGGAAAAAGGAAGGATAGAGGAGCTCTACAAGCTGTTAGAGGTAAGCATCATCATGGCTACCCTGGAGGCTTTTAGGTGGGAGGGGTTGTAAGACTGAAATGTGTTCAGTTCAGGTTTATTTTGGAAAGGAGAAGTGGAAATAACCCTCAGGGTAAATGACATAGTGAGCAGCTTGCTGCTGGAGCAAAGGCAGAGCTGCTGTTGCCTCACAGCCCTGCTTTCTTTGCCGTAATTCCCCTCTCAAGGAGGTAGGGAATGCCATTCTGTTACATTTTCCTCAGGTCTGGATCGAATTTGGACGCATCAAATTGCCCCAGGGGTACCACCCCAACAATGTGGAAGAGGAATGGGGCAAACTCATCATAGAGATGCTGGAGCGGGAGAAGCTGCTGCGGCCGGCGGTGGAGAGGTCAGTGTCCCCCACGGGGATTCCTGGGCTGGGGAGGGGTGTCCCAAAGCCTTTCTCTCATTCTCTTCCCCTCCTGTCACCTCAGGCTGGAGTTGCTGCTACAAATCGCTAACAAAATCCAGAACGGTGCTCTGAGCTGTGAGGAAAAACTCACCCTGGCGAAGAACACGCTGCAAGCTGTGAGTAGGGGGGTAGATTTCTTCCCCTTCGTAATTTCTCTTTGCCTGCCTCTTCTTTTAGACCTATCGCTGCCCATCTCTTCTGGGGGTTGGGTAGTGGGCGCTCTTGGACAGCTTTCCTTTCCCTTCTCACCTCAAGCCCATCCTGGAGGGGCTCCAGGGGTGGATTCCTGGGGATTGAGGCAGAAGGACCCCTGGGGATGGGGACACAGCCCTGTGGGGCTGCAGCAAGTGAGGCTGGGTAGCTGGCATGGAGGAGGACGGTGGCTCTGGGAAAGCTCATTGTATAATGAGGCTTTAAAACCCCAAATTGGGGTTAACCTGTCTGAAAGACAGGCAGGAAAGAGCCTGCTGCAGGCTGTAGCTACCGAGTTGGGGAGGAGGGAGATGCAAGTTGAGGTGATACTCAAGACCATATCTGTGCAAATATGAGCTAGGGAGCTGCTTTGGCAGGGGGTTGGACCCGATGAGCTCTCAAGGTCCCTTCCAACCTCTACATAGTTCTATGATTCTATGATCTGTGAGACCATCCATGGGAGCCCATGTGTCAGGAGAAGCTTTCAGTACATATGCAGGCGCTTTGCTCCAGGGGATGTGCTGGGTGTGGGGTGAGCAGTGAGCTGATGTTCCTCTGCTCGGGTCAAGCTTGAGGATTAAAAGGTCCTTTCAGGCTGAAAGTCAGTGCTGGGATGGCAGCCCCTTCTAGTTGCCAAAGGGACCTGGTTCTCAGTCTCCTCTCTTGGTGCAGGATGCTGCTCACCTGGAGTCGGGGCAGCCGGTGCAGTACGAATCCGACGTGGTCGTGTATCTGCAGGAGTGTGAGGGGCTCATCCGCCAGCTACAGGTGGATGTGCAGATCCTTCGGGATGAGAATTACTACCAGCTCGAGGAGTTGGTGTTCAGGTGAGAGGGGCTGTGTCCGAGGAGGTGTGTGGATGGAGAAGGATGCTCAGGGGCTGATGCATGGGGCACCTAATTCTTCACTTGAAAGAGCTGTGGGGCTGTGGAACAGGCTGCCCAGGGAGGGGGTTGAGTCACCGACCCTGGGTGTGTTTAACAGACAGGGAGATGAGGTGCTCAGGGATGTGGGTTAGTAGAGGATGGATATGGTTGGACTTGATGATCTCAAAGGTCTTTTCCAACCTTGTGATGCTGTGACTCTTCTTACCCATCCTTTGCTGGCTCCTTCAGGATCATGCGGCTGCAGGACGAGCTGGTGACGCTGAGGCTGGAATGCACTAACCTGTACAGAAAAGGCCACTTCTCCACCCTGGAGCTGGTGCCTCCTTCCATGCTGAGCACAACGCACTTGAAAGGCGAGACTCTGACAAAAGGGCTGCACACCACCTCTGCCTCCTGGTTCCGGAAGCCCATGACCAGGACAGAACTGGTGGCCATCTCCTCCTCTGAAGATGAAGGCAGTCTCCGGTTTGTGTACGAGCTGCTGGCCTGGGTGGAGGAAATGCAGGTGAGTGCTGGCTCTCTGGGCCACGTTACCTGACTGCTCACACTGATGTAGGCAGGTTGGAAGCTGGTCTGGGCTTTTTCCTGCTTTTATCTCCAAATAATTGCTTTGATGGTTCAGAGTTTCTGGAGAACACCAGCACTTCTGGGTTTTCTCTCTTGGTTCTGCTGTTCAATGGGTGTGGGAAAGATCCTTTCAAAGCTGGAAGCAGATCTGTGCTGATCCATCAGTCCTGTGGTGGTCTGTGGTCTTAGGAAGCTTGTGCTGTCCTGGAAATCGTTCCATGTTGGAGCTGTAGGACCCTCTCCCAGAATTGGTGTGGTGTTTTTTCCCCTCTTGAGTGACCTGGGAGGTTCTCCTGCCCTTGTGTCCTTTTGAGATATGCTCCTGCAGATGAGGAGTGCTGACTTGGATCTCTCGGCCTGTTTCAGATGAGACTGGAGCGGGCAGAGTGGGGGAGCGACCTGCCAAGTGTGGAAACTCAACTGGAGACCCAGCGGCACATCCACACCAGTGTGGAAGACCTGGGTGCCAGCGTAAAGGAGGCCAGGATGTATGAGGTATGGTGACATGGGCCGGGTGATACAGTGTGTGGGAAGGTGAGGGCATCGGTGTCAACTCTCATGGATAAAGTTAGAGATATTTTTAAGGACAGAGCTTCTAAATTAAAGCCAGTGTGGTGCAAGAGGATGCTGCCTTGAGCCATCCTCTGCGCCTCCTCTTGCTCCCACAAAGCTGAGGAGAAAGCTTTGGAGATGGGGTTTCAGAGTGATGCTGTCCTGGGTCAGGTAACAAGGGCATTTTTTGTCCTTCAGGGTAAAATGTCCCCAAATTTCCGTGCCAGCTACACGGAGACACTTGGCAAGCTGGAGACACAGTACTGCAAGCTGATGGTGAGTGGGCTTTGAGTGGGCTTCTAGCACTGCCTGGGGAGCATGAGCATCCCTGGCCCCAGAGCATCCCTATCCCTTGAACATCTCTGGTCCCCGGGCATCCCTGCCCCGGAGCATGCCTGGCCCCAAGCATCCCTGCTCCATTGCTGGTGAAGGGGGAAAGAAACCAGTTGCCTTCAGAGCAGGGAAGAGGCATCTCACTTTGTTGTGTTCAGGAAACCTCAAGCTTCCGGCTGAGGCACATCCAGAGCTTACACGGGTTCGTGTCTCGGGCCACCGCTGAGCTAATTTGGCTGAATGAGAAGGAGGAGGAGGAACTGGCCTATGACTGGAGTGACAACAACCCCAACATTGCAGCCAAGAGAAACTACTTCTTGGTGAGTGTGACAGGGCTGCTGGGATGGGCATGCTCTTGGTTGCTCCACTGCTGCTGTGGGACCTTTGACTGCTGAGAGACCTGGAGTCCCCAGAGGTTTGATGCTCCCTAACAAAGTCACTGAGCTTGTAGTTCATGAGTGCAGCTGATGAAAGAGCTCTCCCTAAAGCAGAATGTTTAAAAAAGGGTCTATTCAATCGAGTTTCAGTGTAAAGATGTCAAAAGATGGCTTTTGAGTGGTACTTTTCTGGGCTCCCTGGTATAAAAGAGACAGGGATCTCCTGGAGAGAGTCCAATGGAGGGCTACAAAGATGATGAGGGGAGGGCCTTGGGCATCTCCCCTACGAGGAAAGGCTGAGTGAGCTGGGGCTGTTCAGCCTTGAGGAAAGAAGCCTGAGAGGGGATCTGATCAATAGTTATCAATAGCTGAAGGGTGGGACACAGGGGAACATGGGCAGCCTCTTCTCAGTGTCTGTGGGGACAGGACAAGGGGCAATGGCCTCAAGTTGGAGCACAGGAAGTTCTGCACCAATATGTGGAAGAACTTCTTCCCAGTGAAGGTGAGGGAGCCCTGGGACAGGCTGCCCAGGGGGTGTGGAGTCTTCTCTGGAGAGATTCCAGCCCCATCTGGACGCCAACCTGTGTGACCTGTCCTAGGGACCCTGCTTTGGCAGGGAGCTGTTAGGTCCCTTCCAACCCCTATGATTCTGTGCTTCTGTGAAAGGCGTTCTTAACCACCCTGGGGTTGGAGGGGGTCTGTGCAAAAGAGGACAATCGATTGCTCTTTAAAGCAGTGAAATAAATTGCTGCTTGGGACCAAAGATGTCCCCAGGCAGGTTTCCAGTATCTGTGCCACATCCACACCATTTTTTGGTGCACAGGAGATGTCCCAATGGGAATGGGCTGTAGGGCTCCCGTAAACCCTACTGAGGTCCCCAAAACCTGCTCCCCTGCTGCATGTTGTGTCAGTTGGACACGGTGCTCTGAGCACAGGCTGCTGCTCACAGCAGAGAGTCAGACTCATGTCCTTCCTGCAGGAGCTGACGACAGAGCTGGAAGAGAAGCAGGATGTCTTCCGCTCCCTCCAAGACACAGCTGAGCTGCTGTCCCTGGAGAACCACCCGGCCAAGCAAACCGTAGAGGTGAGTGAGCCCCAAAAAGCAGCAAACCTTCACCCCTAGGATTTGGGAGAGCCGCTGCCGCCACGGCAGCGTGTCCTCACAGGCAGCCAGGGCTGAAGAAGTGGTTCGTGGTGGCAGAAGAACCTCAGTGCACTGACAGAGCCGTTTGAGTCTGGGGAGTGCGATGAGAAGCTCAAGGCTGTTCCCAAATATTCCCCACCTCAAATAAAAGCACCGATCTGCTGTAGGGAGCAGGAGCCTTTACCCGCACTGAGGTGATGCGGGAATGGTCTTGGCTGGCGTGAAGTCAGCCACGCTTGCGGGAAAACCATGGCAGTGAAGTGAAGGGCTTGTGGGGACACACTTCACCCTGAGTTTCCTCTGGGGTGGGAGAAAACAAACCTATGCCTGTAGCAACCCCCAGCATGGCCAGTCTGGGGTATCCTGACTCCTGGCTGTGCCCAAACCCTCCTGGGACCAGCAGCTCCTGCCTGTTTGCATCCATCGTGCTGTGTCCTTCCCTGGCTGTGAATTGCTCATGGTTCACTCTTGCTGTGTGTGTTCCTCAGGCCTACAGTGCTGCTGTGCAGACCCAGTGGCAGTGGATCCAGCAGCTCTGCCTCTGTGTGGAACAGCACGTGAAGGAGAACGCTGCCTATTTCCAGGTACTTGGGAAAGGGCAGCTGAGATTCCCTCGGGCTGCAGTCGGCTGCGTCCTGTTGCGTCAGCTTCATATGCTGCCGTTCCCTTTTGAGGGAGAGGGAAGGGGAGGGATTTGTGGTGCTCACGGGGTTGCTTTCCCCTGAACCATCTCTTTCTCCTCTCTGGGATGCCTCACTAGGGTGAAAAGAGATCAGCTTCTCTGTAGCTCTGCCATCCCTGGGGGATGCTCGCTGCCTGGCAGCCCCGAGGGGACGGTGGGGTACTCCCACACCTGCAGCTCTGTGGACTCCTCCAAGTTTCCATCACCCTTTTCTCTTTGCCTTTGCAGTTCTTCAGCGACGCCCGGGAGTCAGAGACCTACCTGCGCAACCTGCAGGACTCCATCAAAAGGAAGTATTCTTGCAACCATAACACAAGCCTGACGCGGCTGGAGGACCTGCTGCAGGACTCCATGGTGGGTTCTCTGACACCCCCAAAGTGGGCTCGTTTCAATCCCACATTGATGCAGTTTCACGTGTAATGTGGTTGCTTTTCCCACCTGGGGCAATGTTCTGCTTTCTGTTGGAGCTCCTGCACATTGTTGGACATGCGTGTGGGCTGCGTGGGTGTAATGCTGCTTATGGTTAGCTGGATCTGGGTTGGTCCAGGGTTGGTTATGGTTAGAGGCACTCACCAACATCCTTCTGTGTCCTCGTGGCGAGGTGCAGGCAGCGTGTGCTGTCTGTGCATACTCGTAGCTTGAGATGTGGCAAAGTAAAATGGCTGAGCTGGTTACTGCCCACCAGTTCCCACCAGTGCCACCATGCCATCCTGGTCTGCATGGAGCTGGTCGTGTTTCCAGTCGTGTTCTGCTGGTGGAGACGTCAGGGAGAGCCCATGGGATGCTCCTGTTGCTGCTCCCAAGCTGGCGCGTGCTTGGAGCGTGGTGCGACGTGGAGGAACATGCACTTTGTATCCAGAGCAGATCTGCTGCTAATCCCTCGTGCTGAACTGGGGGCGGGGGGGCACGGGGAGGGAGCTGGGGCAGCCCAGTGGGGGCTCAGCAGCGCTGATCTCTGATCACACGGCCTGGCTTAGCTGCAGTGGAGCTGAGAGCAAGTGTTGGGCAGTGGTGCTGTGATCTTCTTGTCTGAATTGGCCTGGGCAAACCCAGCTTAGGAAGAAAACTCAAGGAGGAGAGTGGTGGGGGTGCCTGAAAACCAGGGCTGGGGGGGATGTGGGCTGGGGGTCTGCTGCCGAGCCACTGGTGGAAGTGGAAGGAGGTGACATCTGAGAGTTGAGGCCCGTGGCTGCTTTGGCTTTGCTTTTAGGGCACACCACTGGTTTCCATCCCAGTGTAGCTGGGATACCATTACTGGGTGTTTGCAGAGGGGCATTAGCTGGGCTAGAGCTCACTGTCTTTCTCTCCTGGAGACTGGGAGATCCCATCCCCTGTTGTGGTCCTCTTGGTCTGTCCTCCAGTGCTACCAGGACACAGAGCAGCCAGTCTGGGGTCCCTGTTTACAAGCCCTGCAATGACGGGAGCCTGGCTGGAGCCGTCTGGGGTGGGAGAGGCTCAGCCAGGCAGTCGGAGAGCAGCCACGATCTCAGGCCTGGGGCAGCTGCCCTGAGCTCAGCAATATTCTTCTTCCTTACCTGTTAAGTTAAAGTTGTATTTCTTCCAATCATGCTCCCTGGGACAGGCACAGGTAGTTTCTTTAATCATTTATTCTTTTCTTTTCTTTTTTTTTTTTTGGTTTGTTGTTTCTTTTCTAAACCATTTGATTCTCCTCGGCCATCGTTAGCGCACTAACCAACCCGAGAGCCCCACCACGCATGAGGGAGAACGTTTCTCTGTGATCCTAGTGGAATTTTTACAGCCAGAACGGGCTGAGCTGCTGCTAATCCACAAGCTGTCAGTGTCGTGATCCGCACACGTCTCTGTCGGTGCCGGAACTGTTTCAAGGGAGCTTTGTCACCAGTTCCCCAGGTGGTCCCATTACTGAACACCATGGGGGCTTCCTGCAACTGGCAAATTTCTGCCCCATCCCAGAGACCTGTGTGATCACTCCACTGCTAGCCCCTTCTCCTGAGATGTTTTATCCTCATAATTCATCCTACGCCCATTCCAGCTGTTGGTTTAAACACACCATCACCCTTTGCTTTAGAAGAGGGAGCATGCTTCTGTTGTCTCCTCCAGACAGCTACCCGTCCCTGGTTTTGGGCTGGAGCTTGTCCTGCTCTTGGCCACTTGCACCCCCTGGGACATTAATTTTGGTGTGTGATGTGTTGTCTTTTTTCCCCTTCTGAGACACGGTGTTTTCTTGTCCGAGCAGCAGACAAACCAGAGGCGTGCATGTGGCTTTGCAAGGAGTGTGAGTGGAGAGGTCCCACTACTGACCTGACACCAGATCTCCTTTCCATCCCATCTCTCCTGACCCTTCTTCCCATACCGTTAGGGCAGCAGGATCCTCCTGACATGTTTGCTCAACCCTTGAGATCCCAGCGTAGCTCTTGCAGGCCAGCGTTGGGGCGGGGGGTTGCTGAAGTGCCTGGGACAGATCTCTTCTCCCTTGCCTCGAGCAACCCTTCCTTCATCCTTCTCTCTGCCAGGATGAGAAGGAGCAGCTCATCCAGTCGAAGAACTCTGTCGCCAGCCTGGTGGGTCGATCCAAAACCATCGTTCAGCTCCGGCCCAGGAACCCAGAGCATCTCGTGAAGAGCACGATCCCCATCAAGGCTGTGTGTGACTATCGGCAGATCGAGGTGAGAGCTGGAAGGGCTTTGGAAGGGGAGGCAGGGGAGCAACCAAGGGATGGTTTGGGATGAGCCCTGTGGTGGCTGGCAATGGGAAGCAGGAAAGGAGTGGGAAGACAGGAGGAGGGAAGTAGCACGGCTGTTTTTCCTGGAGTGGCTTTCCAGATTTATTCTGGGCAGGAGCTAATCTCCTTTTCCCCAAGGAAGATGGGCATCACCAGCCTCAGGCAGATAAAGATGGGGGTGGAAGCCAACTCCGTTTAACTTCCTTGTCCCTTCCTCTCTGGGTGTGAAGGTGTTGCACCACTTGGCACTATCCCAGCTTTTTCTTTATTAAAAAATAAATATCTATATCTGTATCTATTTCTGGGAGCTGTCTCAGCCCCAGGAGGGGTGCTGGCAGCGTGGGCAGGGGAGTGCAGCCCCGCTGCTGGTTTCTGATGGGCCGGTGGTGTTGGTGCCGCCCCAGATCACCATCTGTAGGAATGATGAGTGTGTGCTGGAGGACAATTCCCAGAGGACCAAGTGGAAGGTGATCAGCCCCACGGGGAATGAGGCCATGGTGCCATCTGTCTGCTTCTTGATCCCCCCACCCAACAAAGAGGCCATTGAGATGGCCAACAGGTAACTTGGTGGTTCTCAGCTGTCGGGGAGTCCCAGAGCGATGGGGAGATTGGGAGGGGGTTGGTGGCATGGGAGGGGACAGCTGTGGGGTGGGAGTGGGAAGGGAACTAGGCTGGAGGAACAGGAGTGGGTGATGCAGCAGATTCGGGATGAGGGAAGGGATGTCTCAGGGATTTGTGGCTGCAGGCTCCATTGCAGCAACATCTGCGTGAGCTTGTGGAAGAGAAGATGGAGGTTTGGGTGGAGAGGTCTCTGGCACTGAACGGCAGGAGCATCACTCACTGCAGGCTGCCAGTCTGGGATCGCTGCCTTGGTGGTGGATTGACTGGTCCAGGGCTGAGCGTGCTGGGGAGGTGCAACACTGATGGACCTGCTCCTTCCTTCCCTTCACAGGGTGGAACAGCTGTACCAGAAAGTCATGGCACTATGGCACCAGCTCCACATGAACACAAAGAGCCTCATCTCCTGGAACTACCTGCGGAAGGACATAGCTCTGGTGCAGAGCTTTAGCATGGAGAAGGTATGGTGGGAAGTCCTCTGCCTGGTCCTGGCGTTGTGCTGATCACTGTCCAGGCTTCTTTTGGGGGCTGTGGAGGACGGGGGGTGTTCAAGGGAAGACCAGAGACTGCAAGGTTGGGAAAGCCAGGGGTGTCTGCACCCCAGGCAGTGGGGAAACCTGAGCGTGGGGGTTCTGTGCAGTTTGACTCTTCCCAGTATGTAGATCACCAGGAGTTTGCTGCTGAGCTGCAGTAAGCACTTGTGGACTTCATATTTCATCAGGGCTGAGTAGGGGGAGCTTGTCTTCTCAACAAGGAAATACTCAATGAAGGCAATGGAGCTGGGGAGGGTGGCTTTGGGTGGTTGGGGGCTTTGGGTAGCCAGGGAGGGTGGCTTTGTGTGGCGTGCAGGGAGCTGTTCATTGTGGCTAGATGTGCTGCTTTTCCACCCACAGCTCAGATCCTTGGCACAAGGGGAGTGCCAGCAAGCCGTGAAGAGCCTCCAAGCACACTACGAGGACTTCCTGCAGGACAGCCGGGACTCTGAGCTCTTCTCCGTGTCAGACCGGCTGCGCCTGGAGGAGGAAGTGGAGGCTTCCAAGGAACACATCCGGCAGCTGCTGGAGTCCATGGAGAACGGTGAGCTTCAAAGGGCTGATGGATTATCCAGGAGCTGCTGGGACTCGTAAACAAAGGATTTATGGGATGGCTTCATTTTCTTTTTCCTCTTTTCTGAGCTCGCTGGTCGATGGGGTGAGCAGCTGCTCCCTTTATTTCTCCATCCATTCAAGTGTTTGGCCTTTGTCCAGCAACGTTGCTGCAGAGAGGGGTTGGCTCTGCAGCTTTAGTTTAACTGCTGAGTCCTCTTATCCTAATGCTGCTGGAGACGGGGTTAGTCTTTGGGATGGGTTCTCAAAGGGAGCTCTTCCTGCACTTGAGCTTAGGATGCTGTACATGAGTCCTCCTAAGGCCAAGGACCAGGACTCCTCTGCTGCCTCTGAGCATGATGATTTGATTGTTTTCCATCCTCAGTGCCGGCACACTGCTGAGCATGGCTCCAGGGTTCCCAGCAGGTCAGATACTGGTCAGAGTTGTTTGAGCCGCTGTTTTGGTTTGTCTGTCACTTGCAGAGGACAAGGATGAGACTGTGGCCAGGACGTATCTCTCGGAGCTGAAGAATATCCGTCTGCGCCTGGAGGAGTGTGAGCAGAGGCTAGTGAGCCGAATCCAGTCCCCAAGCAGCGCCCGGGCAGATGGCGATGCCATCCAGGAAAACACCATCCGCATCGCAGAGCAGGAGGTCAGTCCTGCTGGGAGCAGGAGGGGGAGAGAGGGTTGGTGGCTGCTGGTCTTTAACATGCACTGAAAAGCTTTGAGCTTTTCCAGGTTGAACATGTGGGTGGTGGGTGTGTGTGACTGGGTTGGGTCTGAGAGGATCTTACTGCATGGAAAGTAGCAGGAAACCTCCCCAGGTGGGCTCACTGCTTCAGTTCCTACCCTGCTCCTTTCCTGAGGGTAATCCTGCTGTTTCTTCTCCTACTCGGGCCTCCCCTTCAATGTTCCTCCCCTCCTCTGGCAGCGCATGCAGGAGGATCTGCAGCGGCTGCAGTCGGAGCTGTGCTTAGTTTCTGAGAGATGCCGCAGCTTCCTCGACAAGGCGCCCGCGGGGTCCAGCACCCCTAGCCTGCATTCTGAACTGGACTTGGTGGTGAACAAGATGGACCAGATGCACGGGCTGTCTACAGTCTACCTGGACAAGTGAGTCAAGACATGCCTTTCTTCCCAAATGCCTTTTTATATCCACCCAATTCAGCCAAAGACCTTTGTGGTGGCCCTGAGCTCCATCCCTCTGTGGCACGGCCTGGCAATGGAGAGGATCTCCCCGAAACTCTGGATGTCATTGTGCTGCCTCTGTTTGATCTGCCAGGTTGAAGACAGTGGATGTTATTATCCGTAACACCCAGGGAGCTGAGTCTCTGGTCAAAGGCTATGAGGTTAAGTTGAGCCAAGAAGAAGCGGTGCCCGCTGACCTGGTGGCTATTCAGTCTCACAGAACAGCCTTACAGGTTGGTGGTGGTCCCTTCCCAGGGTGGGCAAGTAGAAACTGGCCAAGGCTTTGGTGTTTTTTAATCAGGGATCATCCCTTTATCTGCTGAATTTGAACTGTACCCCATTTCTCCTACCTCAGTATAGCTGTGTGGGAGGATTTTGTGCTGCCTGTGTGCTCCCTTATATTGCTTCGAACAGGTGAAGGAGCTGCTGTGGCTTGTGCCCTCTCTCATGGGGCACATGCTGACACGTGTAAGCACCTTGGCAGCTCCATGTCCTGCTGCAGGACAGGGCCTGAACCCATCTGCCTTGCTGCAAGCTGCGAACATGTTCTTCTCTGTTTGGTACCTCCTGTAATCAACCGAGTTAAGGAGAGGGAGTATAAACAGCTTCTCAGGATTCTCCACTCTGATCTAGAAGGCATCTCTGACTTCACGTGCCTTCTGCTTTCCTGGGCCTTGAGCCAGTGTTTTCTCTTGCTGGTTTTGCAGCAATGGCTTGGAGAAGTGAAGGACAAGAGCTCCATCTTCTCCACGTTGGAAGGGGAGATGGTGAAGGCGAAGTCAGTGGGCGAGCAGCTCTACCGGCTGAGACAGGAGCGCAGCATCGACTTGGAGCGCTATCAGGAGAAGGGAAGCCAGCTGTGGGATCGCTGGCAGCGAGTCTGCGCCCAGGTTGAGACCCGGTGAGAAACCTCCTGCCTCCTTTGGCAGATTCACTTTCATGCTTCACCTGAGAGCATGGATCAGGCTTGTTAGTAGCAGTAATTTTCCACATGGGATTCCCACTGGTGGCTGGTACAATCCCTATAGCCTACAGTGGCATTTCATCCTCTTCTTAACTCATCTTGGTTCTTCTCTCAGCCATGCGGAGCTGGAGAGCATCCAGGAGGTGCTGAGCGACTACCGGCAGTGCCACAGCGCCCTGATCCATTGGATCGAGGAGATCACGGTCCAGCAGGAGCTGATGAAGCCTGGGCAGGCAGAGGACAGCCGGGTGCTGTCGGAGCAGCTGAGCCAGCAAACGGTGAGGCAGGATCTTGTCTCAGTGGGGCGGTCGGTGCAGTGACCCTGTCCTTGCTTTTCTTTTGTTGAATCTTTCCATTTGTGAGCATAAAAATAGGGAATGCAGTGGGGAAGAGGTTTCAGGCTGGAGCTGGGTGTCTGAGAAGCAGAGAAACTCTGCCTAGCTTGAGGCAGAGATGAAGCCTTCCATAAAGAATTGAAGAGTATAAAGACTTTACCCAAAGATGGGGCAGTGGGGACTGAAATTCAGCCCATCACCTGCAGCCACAATCCTGACAACCATTTTTTTTTTGCTTTGAATTTTCTTGAAGGCCTTGGCTGCAGAAATTGAGAAGAATCAGGCCGAACTGGACCAGTGTCAGACATTGTCCCAGCAATACTCAGCTGCTGTCAAGGTACAGACTGCCTTCTGCTCCTAGATAAGGTTGGCTGGGCAGAAAAGGCCGCAGCACGGTTGGCTTCTCACCTTCTCTGTGTCTCTCCACCCCTGGTTGTGTCTGCAGGACTATGAGTTGCAGCTCATGACGTACAGGGCGTTTGTTGAATCGCACCAGAAGTCTCCTGTGAAGCGCCGGCGCATGCTCTCCTCCTCGGATGCCATCACACAGGAGGTAGGAGCACACCCACCCACCCTTGTGAGGGAGAGATTGTCTGGGGTGGGGGGGATTCCACCACATAGCCTCTATGAAACGGGCTCCTTTCTGCCCAACTCTCTTGTTTCCACCCTTGCTGGTTTTTCCAGGAGCTGGAGAGGATGGCTTAGTGCTCTAAGTACCAGGTGTGAAATAACCAGACTCCTGGGAACCCCAGAGTTAAATGCAGGGGGTCAGTTTGGCCATTCAGCCTGCTGAGGTAAATAGCCAGGCTGCCACACAGAGTTACTGGTTGCGGATCTTTGGGAGGAGAGCTTTAGGGACCCAGGGTTCTGTCTGCTCCGTATTGATGCACTCAGTCCCATGTCTGACTTGACTGGCCCTGTGTGGAGCCAGGAGTTGGAGTCAATGATCCTTATGGGTCACTTCCAACTCAGGAGACCCTGTGATAGTGAAGGCTCAGCTTAGCCATCTCCATGTGAGCAGAGAATCAGCCCCAGAACCCATGATAGGAGTCCCCCCTCTTCACTCCAGTGTTGTGCCACATTCCATGTGGGGCCACAGCCCTCCCCATTGGACTTGCTGTGTTTCACTGGTGCCGTACCGGCTCTGCGAGGGGCCTGGGGGGTTCCTGAGCCAGAGATGGTTCATCCCTGTCGTTTCCTGTAAAAAACAGCACCTCACATCTGCCTGTTGGGACTGATGAACCCTGTTTGTTCCCTTTCTCCTCTCACAGTTCATGGATTTGCGGACACGTTACACAGCTCTGGTGACATTAACCACACAGCACGTGAAGTACATCAGCGATGCTCTCCGGCGCCTGGAGGAGGAGGAGGTAAGGGTGATGTATGGAGCAGAGCTCTGTTCCAAGCATGCCAGCTGATTTCCCAACACCCCCAAGGATGCTGCTCTGTGTTCAGGTTACATCCTGGGGTGCTGCTCCCGAGAGCCTCTCTGCCTTTGGAAATCTGGGGTGCCTTTGACATGGTTACCTTCCCCACCCCCCACCTCTGCTTGCAGAAAGTAGTGGAGGAAGAGAAGCAGGAGCATGTGGACAAAGTGAAGGAGCTCTTGCGCTGGACCCTGGGCGTGAAACAGAGCACACAAGGCAGGATGCCTGCTGCTGGGAGCAGAAAGCTGAGTGACATCAAGAAATCCATCTTGGAGCAGCAGGTGAACTGGGGACCACTGCTGGGCAGGGTCTTTACCTTCTGCTCTTTCTCCACAGCTGAATTAAGCTTCTTTCTTCCTTTTTCTCTTTTGGACAGGCTCTGAATGAGGAGCTGGCTGCAAAGAAGGAGCAGGTCTCAGAGGCCATCAAAACTTCACAAATCTTCCTGGCAAAACACAGCCACAAGTGAGTGTGACTCAAGGCCTGGGGGGTAACAGGGATGGGCAGGGAGAGTTGGTGGAGGGTGGAAACTGAGTTACCTTAGAGCCCCCAGGCTGGTGTCCCTGGGGCTTAGTGCCCCACTTCCACTGCAACACTCTGATGAGCTCTGTGAAACTTGTCTTTTCCTCACCTGCAAGAAGAGCTGTGGAATGTGCAACCCCTATTGCACTGGGACAATATTAAACCCCTTTAGCAGTGACCCAACCCCTAAGATTTGGGGATTTGCTGGTTCCAATGCCACAGTTGCCCTTGTTGGGTTTAGCTGTGCCAAGCAAGGAGTTTGGCAGTGGGAAGAGGGGATTCAGGGTGGGTTTGGCCTTTCCCTTTGCTGGCAGAACATGTTAATTCTGAGGGGAGCTGGTTCATGCAGTTTCCCTGAGAGATTTCACCTTCCCCATGCAGGCTTTCCCACCCGGAGAAGGAACAGATTGCTGCTCAGGTCGGTGCTCTGAAGGAGACCTACCAGGCGCTCTGCAGTGACTCCACAGAGCAGCTCCAGCAGCTCCAGAGCCAGCTGGCTCAGGAGACAGAACACAAGGTACTGGTCCCAGCTCAGTCCCATGGCTGCACGGGCACAGGGCGCTCTCAGGGTCTGGAAAAGGTTTGCCTTGGTTGTGTGTCTTGCAGGCACCGGGTGCTCGCAACCCATTGACTTTCTTAATTGCACATGGTTGCCCTCCCTTCTCTTCTGTCCCTGTGTCACCCAAAGCTTCCAGGCTGGGGTGGAGGCTGAGCAGGATCCATTTACCTGCTGCCTTCCATGCCATCCTTCACAGTGGTTTTTATCAGAGCTCTGCCTTGTGCACAGGGGTTGGCTTGTTGGCCCTCAGTGGGCAAGGATGTAGATGGACTTTGGTCCTGGAAGCTGTCCCCTCAGCAAACCCCTGAGGAACGCCCTCTGAGTGCTTTAACCACAGAGAGAGCTCTGTCTCACGGGAGACACGAGAAGGCAGGCAGGTTTCTGCAGAAGGCTGTTGTGTCTGTGCAGCCTCATGTATCTCAGGGCTTGTCTTGGCTGTGTTTGGGTGAAGTCGCTCTTCCCAGCGGAGATGACAACTCCATCCAGGTCCTCAGCTGGCCTGGGAGACCTTCATGGCCCATAGCTGGACCCTCTCCCTGCTCACATGCACCCATCAATCCCCATCCTTGCTCCGTTGGGCTGGGAGGGCTGGAAGCGCATCCTTATTGCCTCTGTTACGAGCTGTCTCCGGTCATTCACAGATATACGTGTGCGTGTTATATCCGTGTATATACATGTGTCAATGGATATATTTGTGTGTGTGCTTGCTGGCTCCCTGTACTCTGAAGCAACAGCCCCCTCAGTTCTGGACACAGGTTGTGGCTGTTGGGTCCGTGAGTGAAGCCCTGTTTGAGCTGCTCACGGGAAGAAGGCGCCAGGGCTGCTGCTTTCAAATCTGCCCATCCAGCTTTCACCTAAACACCTGTTTCTCTCCAAATCAGACTTTAAAGCACATCCTGAGTGGCTTGGTGCAGTAAATGCTTTCTCCTGCAAGCCCTTTAGCCCTTGTGCTAGCAGCAATGAGCTTAACAGGGAGCAAATCAGCAAATTAATTGCCACTAAGGCATCACAGCTTTAATGTTGCTGCTGCTGCCAGGAGAGCAGCCTGCCTTTGGAAAGGATGCTTCTTCCTGTCCCTTTTCCTCCTGCCTAGGTAGGAAAATGATTTTACAGCCCTTTTTCAGGGCACTTTACATGCAGCATGAGCGTGCTTTGAGCTTGAACAGTTTTCACTCATGCACTCTATGAAGCCCAGGAAACAAGAGGAAGAGGGAGAGACGGCAGTGGGGCTTGAGCTCCCCATCTAGAGATGGTCCCTTGTGCGGTGCGGTTGCTTCACTGTAGAGGGAGCATGAGGAACTCTTTTAACATTTGCTTGCTGGAAACATCCAACTGTCAAAGAGAAATTAGAAAAGACCCAAAAAAAAACCCACCCAGAAGCCGAGCAGAACGCGCTAAATTGAGCATGATGTGTCCCTGTACAGTTTGTGTTTCATGTCAACTGTTTTTAAGATTAACTGACATCCTTGCTTACAAGTTTAACTAACCCTCTGGGATTTAAACAAACAAAAACCCACAAAGCCAAAGAGGACGACCTGTGTGTGGGGTTCTTTTTGCAAACAAAACAGTCGCATGCTGGACGCTAACACCCCAAGCTTTACACTGTGTGTGATACGGCTGAGCTGCTCCATAAGGCTCTGTCTTTAACTGCTCAAGGCACACCCTGCAACTCGGGTAAGTAAAAGCCTTTTACACCCCCCTTCTCCTTCCCATCTCCTTTTTTTCTTTCTCTTTTTATCCCTCCCCTCCTCTTCTCTGTCTCTCCACGGCTTGTTCATCTCCAAACACGCATGCGGGAGTCTGGCGGTGATGGGGAATACAGTAGGTTTTCCCAGCATCTTCATCCTCTCCCCTTTCACCTCCATCTCCAAAGCAGAAGGCTTTGGTCAGAGGGTGAGGATGGCTCTGCAAACCAGCCCGGTGGAGGCTGCATCCTCTGCAGTGCTGCAGCTGTGGTACACAGCACCCCCAGGCACCAGTGTCAGGGATGCAAGAGGAATTCATCCCCCAGCCCAAATTCCCTCCTCCCCATCCCCACAAAAATCTTCTGGTGCTTGCACCAACCTGGTACCTGACCAGTGGGACTGGGAGAAACCAGAGAGCCTTTGCTCTTTGTCATCTTAATTCTTATCCTCCCTTTCAGTAAGAAGAGAAAAAGCCCCTCCCAGAAACATCAGAGTGGGTGGTCCTTCCCAGTTTATCACTGTTTCCATACTGGGACCTTCCAGTTTCTTGCATTTCCCCACCTCTTGCCCCATAGCACGGCTACTGGGAAGTGCTGGCACTGGGCAGAGTGGGTGTTGGTGGTAGTGCTGGGGGAGCTGCCCTGCATGTGGTGCTCCTGTCCTGATGCATGGCCGGTCTGCTGGCTGCAGAGCTGCTCCATGGCACGGGGCTCTGTGGTGCTCCTCAGCCATCCCCAGATGTGCTTGGGACGTTCAGGTTTTGGAGCATGGCAGGAGCGATGGGAGAAATTCCTGGATACCCTGGACACCTCTCTGTATGGGGTTGGTTTTTTTGCCACAAAAAGTGGATTTTGTAGGATTTGTGGTGTCTTTACTCTTTACAACTGGAGTTGGTGAATGGTTTTGGTGTGCTTTGTCAGTCTCCTTCCCTCTGCTTCTCCATGGAGCATTAGGAACACTCCTGGGTTTTGCTGCTTGCTGCTTTGCTGCGTCACTGTTGGTGGATCTCAGTGCTGCCCTGGGTGATGGACTAGATGAGCATTAGAACTTGCTGGCAGTGTGCAAGCTAGCTAATGCACCGGTGGGTGCTTTGGTGCCTTGGGAGTTGCACTTCAGACACTTTGGAACTCACTTTCTGGTCTGTTTAGGGTTTTTTTTTAAAAAAAAGTGAAAAAAACCCCAACCAAACGTGAGACCTCCCTGGAACTCACACAGTCTGAGTGCTGGAAGTCCTCAATGTTGGTCTAACTCTTTTCCTTCTCTTTCTGTTCTAGGGCAGGGAAGCAGTGGCAGGAGTGATCGACCTGGGCACGGTAGAAATATTCCCTGTCTCTGTTGCCATGCAGAGAGGTCTTATAGATCAGGACACCGGCCTTGCACTCTTGGAGGCCCAGGTTATCACATCTGACTTAGTTGTTCCAGAGACCAACGAGCAGCTTTCCTTGGAGGAAGGTCTGGCAAGAAACATCATCGATCTCAGGACGTTCCAGATGCTGCAGGAATTGAAGGATGCTCTCCGGCAGGTGGAGGAAGTCGGGTGTGAAGGGAGGCAGCTCCTCCCTGTCGTTGCTGCGATAGAAGAAGGGAGGATCAGTGAGACTGTTGGACTAAAGATTCTTGAAGCTGAGCTCATCACTGGGGGCTTTAAAGTCCATCAGGGCAGAATCAGCATGGAGACAGCGGTGCAAGAAGGGCTCCTTACCCCCCAGCTTCATTCCAGACTTCTGTCTCACCTGGAGGGTGGCAGAGATTTGATTGACCCCAACACTGCTGAGAAGATTGGTCTGTCCAAACTCATGGGCCGGTGCATCATCCACCATGAGACTGGGCTGAGGCTGCTCCCAGTCAAGCAGCTGGCGGGTGGGATGGTGAGCTTGAAATCGGGCAGAGAAGTCAGCATCTTCCATGCTGTCCAGGAAGGGCTGATAGACAGGCAGGTAACAGTCAGGTTGCTGGAAGCCCACCTCTTTGCTGGTGGCATTGTTGACCCCAGGACAGGGCATAGGCTGACTGTGGATGAGGCTGTGAGACATAATTTGATTGACCAGGATTTGGCATGCACACTTCTCATCCGGCAGCTTCAGACAGGTGGCATCATTGATAACATCACAGGAGAGAGACTGACAATTGATGAAGCGGTAAGGAAAGAATTGGTAGCACCAGAGATTGCATTGGTGGTCCTGGAATCCCTGTGGTCCTTCATGGGGCTCCTGTGGCCAGAGACGGGGGAGATCATCCTAGTTGCAGATGCTTTAGAGCAAGGAATTCTGTCTACAGAGATGGTTTGCAAGATTCTCGACAAGAGGCAACTCATCAAGGCTGTCTTCATACCAGAAACCACTGAGGTGTTGTCCTGGAAGAAAGCAGTTGAACACGGCATCTTGGAGAGGGATGTGGCAAAGCAGCTGAAGTCAACAGTCATACCTGATGTCATGGCCAGCGTGCAGCTTGCTGGCTCTCCAAGCAGAAGCAGGCATGGCCAGAGCTCTACTGGGAGGAGCCCCACAGGTCACAAAGAGCAAAGTGACCCTCTGCTAAGGAGTGATGATGAAAAGCTGATGTTCCACTTAATGACCCACAGCTACATCAACATCCATGATGGCCAGAAGCTGCTCTTAATAGATGGAGAGTTGAACAATCTCACAAAAGCTCTCATCCAAACCCAGGAGAATGGATCCTGTGCCCACAGGGTGGAGGGGAGTGAAGGCTTTGAGGAAATGAAGGCAAATGCAGGTCTCGAAAGAGAGCCTTGCAATGGCTTGGCTTTGCAGCACCTTGAGTTTCGACCTGCTCCTTCAAAAGAGCAAAGCAGAAAGGTCCTGCCGCATAGAGCTGCTTTGGAGAACGGGGAGGTGGTGATGGGATCTGAAAGCCTCCTGTTGGAGGATGCAGAAGATGTCCTGTTTGTGGAGGAGCAAGAGCAGATCTATACCAAACAGGCCACCATCAAGAGTGAAAGTGATGCCAAATTTGGAAGAGAGCAAGTAACTTCTACAAGCAAGGACAGACATCAGGTAAGATCACCGATGCCAGGACCTCTCAACGACCTTGATAGTGGACTCAGAGAAGCAGAGGAAGTGATGACTGAGGAGGAAGACTCCAAGCCTACTGCAGTAGATGGAATGGAAAGTATTGAAGACCAGAAGAGGGCACTGGAAAGTAGGACAGTTGTTGTGGCAAGTGAAACCCGCATATTGATGGATGTTTCAGAGAGTAGAGATAAACTGGAAGTTGTGGCAGAGAGGTCTCAGGGTGTGGAGAAACCTGAACGAGTGGCAGAAGATGTTAGAGAGATTCATTTGCTGAATGAGGAAACAACTGAGAATGGCGTGCTGGGAGGAGAAGACATTGTGCTCCCTAAAACTGGAGAGGCAGAGCAAGCAGAGAGGCAAAGTGAAAGCCCCAAGAGTGAATTAGAAGTGGAACAGGGAGAAGTAGTATTACGTGATGAGAGCGTTGATGAGACATCTCTGCCAGCCCCTGCAGAGCAGGAAGGAGAGGACACTCTGGAAATGCTCTTAACGCAGCTCCAAAGTGGTGGCATCATCCATGAGCAGACAGGCAAGAGTCTTCTTCTAAATGAAGCAGTAGCCTGTGGAGTGGTGCCCAGCCACACAGCTGTGAAGCTGATGGAGAGAATGAAGATGTTCAGTGGCTTCTTTGACTCAGATACATGTGAATCATTGACCACTGAAGACGTGATTGAAGAGGGCCTGATGGATGAGAAGCTTCTCCAGAAGGTACTAGCATCTGACAAAGCTATAAGTGGTGTTCTTGACCCAGGCAATAACTTTGTCTACTCTATCAAGGATGCTGCTGCCGTTGGCCTTCTGGATAAGGAAACAGCACTGAGGATCTTGGAAGGGCAAGTGGTGACTGGAGGAATTGTTGACTTGAAACGTGGCAAAAAAATATCAGTCACTTTGGCTTCAAATCTAGGCCTCATAGAGCCAACAAGTCAGAAAGAGCTGGTCAGGCTGGAGAAGGCTTCCAAAGGGAAAGGCACCGATGAGGCGACCAGGCAGAAGCTCATTAGCTTACAGGCAGAGACCACAGGAATTGTGGATCCCAAAACCAAGCAGCCTTTGACTGTTGCTCAGTCTGTTGAAAAAGGGCTCCTGAAAGAGGAAAAAGCTTTTCAGCTCTTGACCAAGCAGATTGGTGATGGAGGAATCATCCATCACGTGTCTGGAATGAGGCTTTCGGCAAGCGACGCAATGAAACATGGTTTGATTGATGAAGATTTATGTAATGAACTCATGAAAGCTGAGAGCGTGTGCCTGCAGGACTATGTCCATCCAGTGACAAAGGAGAAACTGTCCTTGCCCCAGGCAGTGTCGTTGGGGCTCCTCAGTCCAGACTTCCAGAGGAAAGTGCAAGAAATCCAGGCTGGCAGTGGAAGCATTGTTGATCCTGCTTCTGAGCAGAGAATGGCACTCAGTCGAGCCGCACGGGAGGGCTTGGTGCCCGAGCAGGTGGTGGAGAAAGTTTTGTCATCTTCAGAAATGCAGGAAGGAATTGTAGATCCTGAGAGCTGCCTGATTGTTCCCTACTCAGAGTTTGTGAAGAAGTGCAAAATTGACATTGAATCTGGCCAGAGGTATCTGGAGGTCCATCCCTTCAGAGCCATCAGGGATGAGGTGACAGGGAACAAGCTGACGTGTGCCGAGGCGGTGAGACTGGGGAAGGTGGACCTTCTTCCCACTCTGAGGTTGCTGCAGGCTCAGGCAGACACCGGGGGGGTTGTGGAGGGTACTGTTAGCAAGAGACTATCTCTGAGGGCTGCAGTGGAGCGAGGGCTGCTGGATGAGGACATGGCCAAATTCATCGCCACCAACCAGATGAGGACTGGGGGAATTGTTGATGCTAGTGGTGGGAAAAGGTTGAGTTTGAAGGAAGCTGTTGGAAAGAAACTGATTAGTCAAAAATTAGCTGCTGCTCTTCAGGAGGCAGAAATATCCAATGGCAAACATGGTTCTGAGGTCTGCAAAGTGGATAGACCCCACCTTTTCCAGGAGAAAAAGGAAATAGCTCCAAACAAGGAGGACGTCATCATCTCTACCAGTGCTGCTGAGAAGTCTGATGGTGCTGAGCACAAAGCTGGTGCTGAGCACAAAGCTGGAGCTGAAGCTGTGAGCTACGATGTGGCTGGAGGTCCAGCTGCTGGTGCTGAGAGATCCCCAACGAGACCAACAGAAGGGAAACCAAAACCTCTAGAGACTTCTGAGGGTGGTGTAACTCATCATGCCCAAGAAGGGGCTGGACTGGTTCAGGAGCACCCCTCGGAGAGGGTGGTAGTACAGGCTGTGGAAAAAGGGACAGCAGAGAGCAGCTTCCAGGTGAGAACAGCTTGGGGGGAGGTGAGGAGAGATGGTGTAGGTGGAGGGAGAGAGAAGATGGAGGGATGGGAGGAAGAACGGTTGTTGTTGGACACGGAGGTGCCACACAGTGCGGAGGATGGTGAGGAGAGGAGGAGGATGAGAGGGTTTGTAAGTGCAGAGGGAGTTGTGGTAGGTGAAGAAGGTGTGGTGGTGGCTTCTGAGCAAGGAGCGGGCAGCCTGGACCGGGTAGCATCGGCAGCCCCAAAGGACTCTGTTACTGTGGGCCAAGGGAAGGGTCAGATGGGTCCTACAGAGTCTGCAGAACCCCCCAAGGTTTGCATTCCTGGGAGGCCTGTGGGAGATGAGCTTGCAGGTAAGAAAACTGTCAGGCGCATCGAAGAAGAAGCCCCAAGACTGGGTGCAGAAGGTTCTGTTGAGCAAGAAAAACCAAGGGAAACTGAGCTAAAACCTACCCAAAGACGGAGAAGCAAGAAGAAGAAAGCTAAGCAGACTGGTATCTCAGGAGACAGCACTCAACTGGAGACATCTGCTGCAGAAAAGCAATCCCTTCCTTTCCCAATTTCCAAAGGAATTCCAGGGGAGGAGGAGGAAGACTTCATCTCAAGTGCACCAGAACCAAAACATGAAACCACCACGATTACTGCTGGGCTGGCAAGAGAGACAGCTGAGAGAGAGTATGTGGAGAGCAAGAGGGATGAAACGGAGAAGAAACCGGTTTCTGAGAAAGATCAAGAAGACCTCACTGGGGGTCCAGCATTCCCCATCCCAGTGGGACATGGGGAAGCCCCAGATGTGATGCAAGGTGGGACCAGAGATCATCGTGATTCCTTGGTGGCATTCAGCCTGGAGGAGAGGGTGATGCAGGAAGACACCACAGTGGAAACCATCGGTGACGTGCCCAGTGCCACCCCTGCAGCAAGCGAGCTGCCTGGTGAACTGATCATCAGAGAGGAACCCCAAGAAGTTCAGGAAACCTCTGCAGTCCTTGAGCTCAGAGAAGACACACAGCGAGAACAAACAGCAGAGAGCAGCCCAGGCCAAGGAGATGCCCCCATTCCCCCAAAATCCCAAGGAGAAACCCCTCAGGAGAGGACCAAGCAGCTGGGCCCTGGCGACTGGGGCTTGCTCTTACCCGTGATAGTGGAGGGGGAGATGCTGGAGACCTCGACCCAATCCTCCAGGCCAGCCCAGGTAAATTGATGCTTTTTTCCTACTTCACCTTTTTTTGGGGGGGGTTGTTTTTGCCTTTCAATTTATTTTTAAAGAGCTATTTGCACGTGTCCCGTGTTAAGTCTGGTCCTCAGCACAGAGGACAGCTGGAACACGAGGAGCAGGCGTTGGAACCCCATGTTACTCCATCAGTTTAGCAGAGGACCTGGTTGATGTATAACCAGGGATACTCAAGGCTGAGTTGTGGCTTTGTTTTGCTCAAGCTTTACTTAGAGCTGAGTGACAAGCAGGGCCCTTTTCTGGCTCTGGCACTGTGACCCCAGAGATGTCTTGCTGTTCCTAAGCTTCTGTTGGAAATAGAGCCCTGTTTTCTTACCCCATAGTAAATCCTGATATAAGGCTGGTGATGGGAAGTCCCCAGTCTGGGCTGGTGTTAACTGATCCCTTCTCTAATGCAGAGAATTGTGTGTGGCGCTCTGCTTGTTTTTCTGGCTAAACCTGAGACTTTGCTTTACTCCTCGATACTGTAGGTCGTGTTCAGCAAGAAGAGGTGCCTGGAGCACGATGAGAAGCTGGTGTCCTATCTCTCCATGCTCCGAAACATCGAGATGAGAATCAAACGGGTGCAACCAGCGGAGCAAAATCTGGTGGCGCTGCATGACCTGCTGCAGCAGGCAGAGGTGAGCCAGGCTTGGTAGGGCAGAGCTTACCCAGGCTTGTTAGGGCAGCGGTGAGCCAGGCTTGGCTGGATAGAGGTCTTCCAAGCTTGCCAGGCAGATGTGAGCCAGGCTTGGCAGGACAGAGCTCACCCCGCTGAAAAGGGTGCACCAGCTTTGTGCACCTCCTCCCAGCCAGCTCAGGGGGGTTCTGCTCAGGTTTAACAGGCCTTTGTATGCAAACCCCCCTCCCTCCCATCCCTGGCACTGCTTCTGGCTCACCTCCACCTCCTCCTCCTCCTCAGACAGCTACGGAAGCTTGGCTGAAATGAGTTTTACAGCCTGGAGAAAGACAAGCAAGTGCTGGCACCTGAGCAGGGCTGGAGGGTGGTGATGCATCTTGGAGGAGATAGACACAGCGTTCAGAGCTGGGTCTCCAAAATCATCCCCCAGTTTTGGCAGTGGGAAGATGAAGTCACCCTATCTTAGACATAATGATGCTGTCTTGCCTCAGGCCCTGGATGCTGAGCTGCAGCAGCTGAGCTTCCCAGTGAGTCAGGAGTTGGATGCTGTGGAGTGGATTGTGGCCAACCCCCCAGAAGAAGTCCCCAAGCAGTTACTGAACTGCTTGGAGAAGGACGCCAAGAACCTCCAGAAGTCTCTGAGCTCTGCGAGTGATGTCCTGCAGTCCCGGCTGCAAAACCTCCGTGGGGCAGCTGAAACCAAAAAGGTAAAACCAGCAACTGTCCCTGCTACCCGCTGCCCTCCTCACATCCTGAGTCTCCTGCCCCAGAGCTCTCTGCCCCTCCTTTAAATGATGCTTTTCTGGGTTTAAGGCAAACATCCTGGCACATCATGAGACTCTCCAGGGTAAACTCCAGGAGCTGCTGAGCTGGGTCTCAGGCACCGCAGAGGCACTGGACGGCAGCGATTACCGCTGCGCGAGTGATGCCGGCAGCTTGAGTCGCTGCCTGCAGCACTACAAGGTAACCATGGCAATGGCCCTAATCCTTCTGGCTGATGAAGTTGCTGTCCTCTGCATGGAGGAGAAGCTTTTAATCCTGCTTCCCTCTTGGAATCTACCAAGGGTTTGCCCTTACCCTGTGTTCCAGGAGGAGTAACGATAGCGTCTTTGCCCCAAAGCCATTTGTTTCCATGATACATGAATGCTCTGCTTTGGCTGTTTGGGGACTGTGCTCCCATGCAGGCGTGTACTGAGTACCAGGGAGGGATTCCCACCAGGTGCTTGAGGGACAGAGCTGCTTCCTCCATGGGGGCTCTCAGAGAGCCCCCTCCATCACACCCATCAGCGACTGTATGAGGTGCTGAGGTTTCCCCCTGCATTTATTCACCTTGCAGCGATAGCTTTCATGGTGTAGTCAGTCTGGCATCTCCTGCACACTGGTAACACCTTGGCCTTGAAGTCAGGGGCTTGAAGGCTTTGAGAGCCAGGGGCTGGCAGGTGGAGTCACTGGATGAGGCTGCTGGCAGACCAAGGACAGCCTGAGCAACCTCCCTCCAGTGAGGTGCTGGAGGCCCGGTGCAGAGGAGCTGTGCAAAGTTGCTGCGGTGCAATGCTGTCCGCCTGATGCTGAGTGAGCTTTTGGGAACATTCTGGGATTCCTGGAATGTACTGGTGTGCTGGCAAAGCACTTCTCTGGGGGTGCACATCTCCACATGTCCCATCTGCGGGTGACAGAGGAGGAAAGCGCTGGCTGGAGAATCATTTGGCCTGACAGGTCCTTCCTCTCCTGCTCAGGCACTGAAAGAGCCCCTCGCTGACACCAAGTCTCAGCTGGACACCACTGCCTTGGACATTCAGATCCTCATCTCGGAGCATGCCCAGGACTTGACCCCTCAGCAGAGCAGGCAGCTGCTGAGGCTTCTCCATGAGCTGCAGAAGGCTTTCCGAGACCTGTCGGAGCGTGTGGCCACACGGGTGGAGGTCCTGCAGGTCTGTCTCCAGCAAGCGGAGCAGACGGATCAGGTGAAGGTTGTGAGACATCCACTCCCTGGCCACAGTTTGCTCGCTGAGGCGCTTCCCAGCCACAGGAACATGCGCTGAGACACCTTGAATTTGGGATTTCATGTGCATGCCACTCACAGTTTATGACTTCTCATTGCACATCAATGAGCTTCCTCTAAAGCCTTTCTCCTTCCTACCACATAACTCCTAGGTGGAAAGTCTCTTTCCTCCCAAAAGACAGAGCCCAGCCAAGGTCTGGGGAGCTGAGGTCTTGAGGAGTGCAGCCAGGCAGTTCTCTGCTAAGACATTGAGTTGCTCTGTGCTGGGTGGAACAAACCCCGGTCTCTGTAACCCCACCAGAACATCCCTCTGCAGAGACGCCTGGCAGTTCTCCGGGCTTGTGCCACCACAGGTGTCACTGTCCCTGAGCCATCCCAAGGCAGCAAGCAGCTGCAAAACCAAATCCTCAGGTCTCTGCTGCCCATCACTGCATGGATCCTCTTATTCAGGATGGGATTAATGTGGTTTTTCTTAACAGTTGCTCTCTGTACCTCTTGCCTGTCCTCTCTGGAGTGTGTGTGTGTGTATATTAACCGGTTTGCTTTGCTTTTTCAGATTGAGTGTGCGCCCATCCTAACCCAGGAAGAACTCGCTTTGCAGCTGAAGAGCTCTTAAGAAGGCTCTTTTCAATTTGCTTCTGTTGTTTATCTTATGACCGGGAGACACCCAGCGCGCAGTGGTTTTTGCACCCAAGTTTGTACATCACCTCGCTGAAACACCCAGTGAAATGCCCAAACCAGTCTGTCCCCTGTGGGGAAGGGGGACACAAACGTTGCAGGGGGCTTTCAGGTCACATCATGCTCAATTGCTCAAACAGGCGCTTCTGTGTTGTTCTCTGGCAGCAAAACAGAGGAGCTGTATCAGCTACGGAAAGGCTTTTCTCTCTTCCTGGGCTCCCTCTCCACCCCCAGGATCAAATCCAGCCTCTTTAGGCTGCATGGGGCTCCATGGTGGTGCTACCTCACCTCCTTGTGTCCTGTCCCCAGATGAGTTTCTGCTGCACTTGTAAGGTTGAATGGAAAAGGCATGGAAAGTCCAGGGTGAGCTCTCCTGAGTGGGGAGCGTGGGACCTGGAGCGTAGCTCCCTGTTGGGGCTGGATGGGTTTCTCAGAGAGCAGATTGAGAGAAACCCGCTCAGACGGTGCCACATGTGCTGGGAACACTTCCCTCTCAGCGAGGACTCGGCACTTCAGCTCCATTCCCACAGCCCATGAGCCTGAGAGGGAGAGGGAGCCCGTGGAGACCTGCAAAAGCCATTCTCTGTGCTGCATCCTCATCTTCAGGAGATGCTCTAGCTGTAACCTCTCGCCTTGCTTTTCAGTGACATGCGTGACCGGTGGTGTGACGCTGACACTAACCAGTCCCTCTCCCCTTCCCTCTGCCCACAGACGCTGCAGGAGCAGCAGGCAGCCCGGACACAGAGCCTGGATGAGCTGAGCCGGTGGCTGTGCCAGGCAGAGGACACGCTGGCAGAGCAGCAGCGAGCAGCCAGCGAAGGGGACCTGTCCACCTTGCAGCAGAGGCAGAGCGATGTTAAGGTCAGTGCTTTAAAAAAAGAAGAAAATAAAGAAGAAAAGGAGGGGGGGTGTTTTGGAAGGCAGAGGGACTCAGTGCCATCACGGTGGCACATGGAGCCTCATGGCACCATCCTCTCTAGGAGCTGCAGAGGAACATGCACACCAGAGCCGCCTCCTTTGCCAGCGTCCTGAAAAGCACAGAGGAGTTTTTGGAGGAGAACAAAGCAAAGATGGAACCTGGGGAGCTGGCAGCTCTGCAAGAGAAGCTCCATCAGGCCAAGGAGCAGTACCGGTCCTTGCAGGAGAGGACAGAGACAGCCCAGAAGGAGCTGGAGAGCGCAGTGACTGCCGCCGTGCAGCAGGAGACCGAAAAGGTGACTAGAGGGGAGCCGTTAGCGCCCAGCTGCTGCTGAGGGGGACCATGAGGCCTGGTCGATGCAATCGGATCAATGTAGGGGCCTGGCAGCCGTCTGGGTGATGCAGTGTGAAGCGATTTGCCCATTCTTCCTGTCTGTGTGGTGCCTCTCCCCGGGCATCTCTCCGGGGAAACACTTTGAGAGTTGCAGCCACAGATGAGCCAGAGCAAAAGGCTCCTTGCTCTGCGTTTGGGCCACCCTCTACTGGGAGCGTGAGCCCATGATGCCCATGCCTGTGCATGTGGAGTCACAGCCCTTCAGGGTGGGGGACCCTGGGATGTGTTGGGGTTAGAAATGCAGCGTAATGGAGAGCCTTGAGTTTACTGAGCCCCTTTCAGAGAGCCACAAAGCGTTTTTGGAGGTCTGCGAGTGTCCCAGATGTTTGTAGCAGCTGGAAAGGCATTCAGGGGTTGATTTTTTTGTCCCTGTTCTACAGCCATTGGCTGAATGGGCACAATCTGGGGTCATGATCATTGGGAGCCTTTGTGCTTTCAGGTGAAAGCTGCCAAAGAGCTGGAGGAGAACAGCAAGAAGATCGAGTCCCTTTTGAACTGGGTGGCATCGCTGGAGCAGAAAGGAGGGCTCCTGGAGTACAGACTGCACCCCATCGAGCAGGCACCGGGGCTGCGAGAGGGGACAGGTGCTCAGGACATCCCTGACAGCCACATCGTGGGAGCGGGCAGTGCTGCTGAGAGCCTGGACGAGCAGTACGAGAAGCTGAAGGTCAGGACCCACACCTCATGCCCCTCAAAGCTTTTCCACCCATGGCTCCAGCTGCCGAAGCAGCTGGGAGCAGGAAGGGGGAGTTAGGTGGGTCTGGCCCCCGCAATGTGTTCAGGGCGATTTTTTTTCTATCAAGGATTCTAGGGAAGCCTGTGGTTGGGAGGACATGTGTGCAGTATTGGGGGGGTGGGCATGGCACGGTGCAGTCGGTGTAATTAATTCATGTTGATCACCTTCTTGGCCAGAAAAGGGAGGGTACGCTCCCATGGGAGCTCCAGCCTTGGGGTGTTCCTCCACCTTGGTGTGCAGGAGGGTGCAGAGGCTCAGTTGCACCTGGCCTCGCTGCATCTGCTGGGTGCTGGTGGGCAGATACCCTCAGCCTCAAGCATCACCTCTGCTCACCGGCATCTTTCAGGCCCAGCACCAGGAGCTGCTGTCCCAGCAGCAGGACGTCATCCTGGCCACGCAGTCAGCACAAGCTTTCCTGGACAAGCACAGCCAGAGCCTGGCTGAGGAGGACCGGGACCAGCTCCAGGGCCGTCTGGCAGAGCTGAAGGACCAGTACGCAGCTTCCCTCTCGCAATCGGAGACACGGCTAAAGCAAGTGCAAGTCCTGAGGGACGAGCTGCACAAGTTCCTGCGGGATCATGGGGAGCTGGAGGCTTGGCTGAAGCAAGCGGAGCAGGATCTGGAGGGGATGTACAAGGGTGGCAGCGACCCCGCCGCCCTCCGGCAGCTGCTCCTGCGCCAGGGGAGCTTCTCAGAAGATGTGATCTCCCACAAAGGAGACCTGCGGTTCGTTACCATGTCAGGGCAGAAGGTGCTGGATGCAGAGGGAGCTGCTGGGGACGCCGGGTTCCAGCCGTTGACATCTGGGAGCGTGGTGAGGAGCAAGCTGGAGGATGCGACGCAGCGATACACCGCATTACACTCCAAGGTATGGGAAGGGCTCTGGGAGGCTGGAAGTTGAACCTTGGGCTCTCTTCTCCTTCTGTGCCTGTTGAACGAGCAGGGATGTTTCTCTCAAGGTTGGCTGGACTTCTAGCACGTTTGTAGGACAAAGATTGCCATCTTTAGGGCTTGGGCAGTAGTCACACCCCCATCTTGGTGTTGATCACCATGTTGCCTCCTGTAATTCCTTTAACACGTATGCCAAGATGGGGTTTCTTTATTATTTTTCCTTTCTTGATGACATCTGTGTGCTCCAGCAGTGCCCAGGTTTCTGGGTGCATCCTCCCATTAATGTCTCATTGCTGCTTTGTAGTGCACCAAGCTGGGCTCCCACCTGAACACCTTGCTGGATCACTACCAGCAGTTCCAGGATGCGGCTGAGTCTCTTGGGACGTGGCTGCAGGAGAGCAAAGCTGCTGTTGGGAACCTGCTCTCAGAGACGGTCTCTTCAGATCCAGCTGTTCTGCAGAAGCAGCTCACCAGCACTAAGGTACGGGAGGGTCTCTGGGTGGACTCCTGGGGGGCGTTGAAGCCTGTACATGAATTTGGCTGCTGCTCTTAAGCCAGCAGCAGTAAAGAGTCTGAAGTGGAGTCCCTCAGGGCTCAGTACTGGGACCAGTACTATTCCATATATTCATTGATGACCTGGATGGGGGAATAGAGTGTCCAATCAGCATGTTTGCTGATGGCACAAATCTGGGAGAGGTGGCTGCTGCACCGGTGTCTGACATTCAGGGAAGAACAACCCCAGTTACCAGTATAGGTTGGGGAGCAGCATAGGTGAGAGGGACCTGGGAACAGCAGGACGACCATGACCAGCAATGTACCCTTGTGGCTAAAAAGGCCGATGGCATCCTGGGGGGTACTAGAAGGGGGGTGGTTAGTAGGTCAAGAGAAGTCCTTCTTCCCCTCTGCTCTGCCCTGGTGAGACTGCACCTGGAATATTGTGCCCAGTTCTGGGTCCCTCAGCGCAAGGAGGACACAGAACTCCTTGAAAGAGCCCAGCGCAGGGGCCCCAAGGTGATTAAAGGAGTGGAACCCCTTCCGTATGAGGAGAGGCTGAGGGAGCTGGGCCTTGTTAGCCTGGAGAAGAGGAGACTGAGGAGTGACCTCATATATATATGTAAAGGGTGAGAGTCAGGAGGCTGGAGCCAGGCTCTGCTCAGGGATGGCAGCGACAGGACAAGGGGCAGCGGGTGCAGCTGGAGCAGAGGAAGCTCCATGGGAATGTCAGGAGGAACTTTGTCCCTGTGAGTGTGCTGGAGCCCTGGGACAGGCTGCCCAGAGAGGCCGTGGAGTCTCCTTCTCTGGAGACATTCAAACCCACCTGGATGTGTTCCTGTGGGATTTAGTCTGGGAGATCCTGCTCTGGCAGGGGGTGGGACTGGGTGAGCTTTTGAGGTCCCTTCTGACTCCTGATGCTCTGGGATTCTGTGAATCCATTCACAGTTTCTCTGTTGAGTGCAAAGATGCACCCGTTGAGCCAGATGCTTCTGAGAAGGGCTCAGAGCATGGACACAGGGCTGCAGGCACCTGCTGCCCCAGGGGACATCCCAGCAGGGACATGGCGGGTGGTGTTCTTCCCATGAGGGTGTCTGGGTCTCTCACGTATGACCCACTGATGATTTTGCCCTGTCTCATGTCAAAGCAGCAGCTGCAGGGAGACCTCGCTGAGCACCAGGTTCCGCTGGAAAAGCTCCAAAAAGCAGCTCGGTCTCTGCTGGAGATACAAGGGGAACCAGCCCCAGACCACAGGCACATCCAGGAAACAACAGGTACAGAGCGCAGCGGCCACCCGGGGTAGCAGGGATGGTTGGGGGGAGCATGAAAACCAACCGAGGAGGGAGGAAAGATGAAGACTCTTGCTTTTGGGGGAAGGTGGGGCAAAGACAGCACGTCTTCAGGGTTTGTGTTTGCACATGGGGAGGGCTGCCATCCAGTTGGGCTGTTCGTTGGGGTCCTTGTCTCACTGCTGAGGTTGGGGATGGGAATTTGCCATCAGCAAGAGGCTGGCAGGAGCCACACAGGGTCCTTGCAAGAAGCTCTTTGCCACTGACTCTCCTTTGCACCAAACTCTGCAGACACCATCGTGAGCCGCTTCCAGAGCCTCTCCCAGCAGATGGCTGAGCGCTCAGACCTGCTCCAGAAATCTATAGCCCAGTCCCAGAGCGTCCAGGAGAGCCTGGAGAGCCTCCTCCAGTCAGTGACTGAGATGGAAAAGAGCCTGGAGGGAGAGCAGCCGGCCACGCTGTCCTCTGCATCCATCCAGGACTCCCTGGCTGTGAGCACGGTAAGGCTGGGCCCCTGCCTCAAATGCACCCATCTGCAGGTGGGTGCTGGGACCCTGCTTCAGAAAGCGTGGGGAGCCCTAAACAGTGATGTGAGCAGAGCCTTCACGTAGTTTCTTTACAACAGGACACAAACCTGTTGTATGTCTCTTGCTCCTGCTGATGAGGAGGGCTTAGATAGCAGGGAGCAGGGAAAGGCAGCAGAGGCTGGGGAGGGGAGAAGGGAAAGGGAAGCCAGGGTAGAAGACTATTCTTGGCCACCTGCCCTTTCCTAAGGGTGGCCAGCTCACTCTTGCTCCTAAAACGGCATCCTTTGTGTGTGCTTGCTGCAGAAGCTGAAGCAGGACATCGCCAGGCAGAAGAGCTGCTTGGAAGCCACCCGTGAGATGGTGACAAAGTTCATGGAGGCAGCGGACAGCCCCACGGCTTCCGCCTTGCAGGGCAAGCTGGCAGAGGCCACGGAGCATTTCGGCAGGCTGTGCCAGCAGCAGCAGGAGAGGGAGGATGCGCTCAAGGGTCTCCTCCCAAAAGTGGAGCAGTATGAGCAGCTCTCAGAGAAGTTGCAGCAGTTCACGGAGAGCAGAACGCGGATGTTGGCATCCGGGAACCAGCCAGACCAGGACATTGCTCACTTCTCCCAGCACATCCAGGTGAGATGCAAGGGGAGAAGCCTCCACACGTTGGTAGGTTGCTAGGGCAAGGCAGTGATTTCTTCCCAGGCAAAGCTGTTGGTTCACTCCTGGGCTGACAGGACCCCCAGGACCTGTGCTGGCTCTTTGCCTGGGGAAGGGAGCACGGCAGGAGAGGCTGAGGCTGTTTTCCAGCAGTGAGAGAGGGGAATGGCATTTCCCTGGAGCCAGGCTGGTTTTCAGAAGGGACCTCTAACCAGGCTCTTGGGGGCCAGTCCAAATATAGCAAGGTTTTAGCAATTAAAGGCTCTAGGGGGTTAACACAGCGAAAGGTCTGAGTGCTGGCAGCAGACAAAGTGCAGGATGTGACAAAGCCCTCAGAGATGCCATGGATCCTGGTGACCACAGCCTCAGACATGCTCGAGCTCAGTGTAAAACCAGACACTTGTGCTGTGGGGGAGTTGATTTGGCTTGCTCTGGTGTGTTTCCCTCCCCCATGCCATTCACCACATGGCCTTATGCCAGCACTGGGGAAGGTGGGACGTGTACCCACCAGCTGCTTGAAGTATGTGCTGAGCTGGAGCTGGAGCAGCAGGTGGGGTGGGAGGGATGAGGCCGTGCCCACCCATTCGGCGCTGGTGCAATTCACCGCACTGCCCGCAGAGGGTCTCCCCAGCCAGGATGTGGGTCGGTCTGGTCGGTGCCCTCTGCCCAAGCCTGCTGGCGAAGGCACCAGCACCAACACCCTTTGTTCTTGGCAGGAGCTGAATTCAGAGATGAAGCAGCACCAGGAGGACCTGGCGGCCCTGGAACACCTGGCTGCGGAGCTGAGCTCCTCCAGCTTCGCCCCCGGTGCCTCCCAGCAGCAGGAGAAGCTGCAGAGCGTGAAGAAAGACTTCCTGCAGCTGCAGAAGGTGGCAAAGGAGAGGTGAGTCCCAGGGACCCAGCCGTCCCCATGGGGAGGTGAGTTTAGGGGGTGATGGCATGGTTGGAGCAAGACCCTAGGAAGATGTTCTTTCCAGGGAGGGGGCACAAGTAAACTCTTCCTGCCTCCCTCCTCCCACACCGGGAGATGTCAGGCAGCCTGCTCCAGCTGACGCTTTAAAAAAGCCGTGCCTGGGGGCGTTGTGAAATATTCCTGGTGCTGCAGGAGCCGGCGTGCGTGGGGGACTGCCATGGCTCTGTCCCACAGCATCTTGCTGGAGAGGAGTGGGGTTGTTGTAGGGAGCAGGAGCCAGCCCAGGGTGTGCCCTCCTTGGAGGGGGTGACAGCAGAGAGGCCCCGAAAGCGGGGGTAAAGGGGAGGGCTAAGCAGCAGCTTGAGCTCGATTGGTCACAGCGGCATGGGCAGGGTCAGAGCCACAGCTTGCCCGTGTCTCTGCGGGGGTGACACCTCCCTTACTGTGACTGCAGCCCCCCTGGTGAATACAGAGAAGGTGATGGGGACAAGCAGCTGAATCCCATCGTAACCCCCAGCAAGTCAGCATCACTCAGAGAATTGACTCCAGCCCGCCCCACACAGGGGTTCACAGTTCCCAGCTTGGGGGGCTGCCTGGTTCCTCCAAGACGGGCTGAATCGATGAGCCAGGGAGAATGAGCAGCACAGCTTGCCCACCCCCAGGCTTGCAGCTGGCTGGGATGAGATGCATGAATGAGCCCTGTCATCCTGAAGCCTTCCTTCCCCCCTGCCCACACAATGAGCCCGGTGCAAAGCTGGCATGCGGCGGCCGTGGTGGTCCTGTGGTGATGCCAGAGCAACCCCAAAAGTGCCACCGGCTGCAGCTTGAGGGGGCAGCAGCAGCGAGGGGCTGGCTGCAGCATGCATCCCGCTTCGCCTGCCACTTGTGAGCGTTGTTCCTAAGCAACATCTTGGGATAATGATAAAAAGGAGGGATTCTGGAGACACAACTGGGCTACATTCAGGCGGGGTAATTGCAAGGCAAAGCACGAGCTCTGACTCTCTGAAACCTATTCACTTGCAGAGAAAAGGATGCCTCGTCCTGCCAGGAGCAACTGGATGAGTTTCGGAAGCTGGTCGGAGCCCTGAGGAAGTGGCTGAGGGAGAGTGAAGGCAAAATGCCGTCTGCTGAGACCTCCCTGGGCACCCAGGAGCTGCACAGGCGCAGGCAGCAGATCCAGGTGGGCAGGAGCTGGAACCAGACTGGGAACGTCAACAGCTGGTGTGGAAATGCCAGAATGTGACATAAATCCCCAGAAGCAAAGTCCTGGAAGGTGGTTTAGGGTGTTGGGAATCCTGTGCTCCCCTGCGCAGCCCCACATGTGTGCAGCCAGTGGTCCCTGGCTGATGGGGACGGTAGGAGTAGGAAGGTTCTCCTGGGCACCCGCTGTTCCCCTCCCTCCCTCGGGATTTGGGAGCAGGAGACCTGAGCACACATGGTTTTCACCAAGTGTTTCCTCTTGCTAGACAGGGAAGGCAGCTTCCCCCGCTCCTCCCCAACACCAGGATGCTTTAACGTCAAGATAACACCCAAGGTTTGACTCGGAGGCAGAGCAGCGTCTGCTGAGTCACCCACAGCACCCACCGGGCTCTGCCAAAAGCTACGGGGACCGGACTCGTGTGAGGCTGGGTTTTGTTGAGAGGAGGAGGAGGGAGATCCCCAAAACAGTAGGAGGGAGAAGAAGGTTTCTTGTCAAAGACCTGCTACTTAGGAAAGAGCTTTCTGCTCCTAGGTTTCCCCCCATGAAAATAAACATAAAGCCACCCACCTGCCTGCTGTGGGCTGTGTGCCATGTGCTGGTGCTGCCCTTTCCCAGTTCCACTGGTGCCAGTACCACCCTGGTGAATGCCTGCAGAGGTGATAGGTGATGAAGGAGGGTCATGGTGGGGGGCACTTGCAGCCTCTCACCCTGGCCTCTGTTTTTGAGCAGGATCTCCTGGAGGAGTGGAAGGGGCGTGGGGCTCAGGTGGAGGAGATCAGCCGCAGAGGGACCCTCCTGGAAAACCTCATTGTGGAGATTACGGCCCCCGATGCCCCGGCCAAGGCAGGTGAGTCGGAGCCCAGCTCTCCCAAGGATGCCTCCTTCCTCAGTACTCTCTTTGTTCTTGCCAAGTTTGCTCTGAGCCCTCCCCGAGCGAAAAAATGGGGCAGTTTCCCCTCTTCTAACACATTTCAGTCGCCAGTGCTCATTGCATTAGCACATCAGCAAGCTCCTGGAGCCACCAGCTTGGCTTCACACTGCTGGACCATAGTGAGTGCTGGCTCACCCTCCATTTGCCATGAGCCCAGCATGGGGACACGTGATGTTGCTTGGATGGAGCTTGGGTGCTTCAAGCAATGCAGGGGGTCTGGGCTCCCAGCCCCATGGGGAGCACGTGGAGGTGGCTCCTGCTTCCTTTGGTGATGTGCCTCTGGGCTGGAGTGTTTTAATCAACCTCCAGCTCTGGGGTTTCATATCTGGATGAAGCTTCAGACTGTGCTGCTCAGGCATGACTTACTCATCTTTTTGGCTTGAAGTCTGCAAAACAATGAGATTATGTCTGGTTTGTTTGGAAACCAACTGAAAGATACCTTCCAGCTCAGGAGAACAAATTCCCAGCCTCTCATCCATGATGGGCATTTATGGGAATTCACAGCCTAGATTTGTTTCTTGGGGTTAATGGGGTGAGCAGATCGGTGGGGAACCCCCAGGAGAAATGAGGAGTGGCTCATTGTGGGTGACTGAAGCTGCAGCCCTTTACATCCATAGCAGCTTTAAAATGTGTAGTTAGAAAGAGATTTACGCAATTAATGCTTCGATTTAATACCCCCCGCCCTTCTGCCGCTCCTTGGCTATGAATGTAGCTGGTGTCTGGGGAGGGGACACTGACACGTCCTGGACCCTCTTGGCAAAGAGTCTGCACCAAGGTGGGTTTAAATAGCTCTGTCCCATGTGGAACAGAGTATGGAGGAGTAAGTCTCTGCAGGGGAGTTATCTCCCTGGGGAAGGTGTGCAGCAGTCTCGCTTGATACCAGAATCCACAAAATTGGGCTCAGGGTAGCAGTTTTCCAGGTGTGGAGAGATGGTCCCTGGGATTATGACCAACCCTGGTGATGCTGGGAGAGGTGCACAGCTCTGGGTGGGTTCAGCTCTTCTGCTTCTGGTCCAGAGAGGCAGGAGCAGCCCTAGGAAAGCGAGGAGGGGAGTGTGTGGGGGGAGAAATAAGTGGGCTCCAAACCCAGCTAGTGCAAATTGCTTGACACAGGAGCCAGTGGGTTTATCAGCTCTGGGCGGGTGGGCTGGTGGCAATACCGTGTCTGTGCTCAAGTGGTCTGTGTCATGGAGGGGCTGTCCATCGCTTGCTGTCCGCATTCCTAATGCATCTGTCTTGTCCTTCTGTCTGTCCCCATCCCCTCTGCTCAGGTGCTGCGCTGCCCACGCTGGGAGGGTCGGTAGGCAGCGTGAATGGATACCACACATGCAAAGGTGAGCTCGCTTTCACCGCTGTGCCAGCACATGCGTGCTGAGGCTGCTTCACCATCTCCCTGTCTGGTTTTGTCTGTGCATTTCCACCCTGAGAACATAAACTACAGTGTGACACACCATCAGCGTCCCGGCGCGGGTGCAATGAGCCTGCAAATAAGCTCACGGGTCCTCAGTACCCGGAGCCACAGGACAGGCAGGCAGTGATGGAGAACGTAGGTCAGGCTGAAGGACAGTGAGGGGCAGCTTTGGGGAGTGACAGCACCCTGACACCCCATCAGGTGGTGATAAAAGCTGATAAATGGGAGAGATCATTTTCAGACCCTCAATTAAATTTATTGGTTCTAAGGGACTAGGGTGGCATCCAACCCTTCAGTTTGCAGAGCCATTTTAATTAGTGCCCATTACCTGCTGTTAGCTCACCAGTTCAGTGAGAAAATAGGTGTGTGAAAACGGCTTCATGTTTGGGTGCCTGATTATTTAATTATTTAACTGATGATTTATCAGGGATGACATTGCAAAAGGGGGTCTTGGCTCATGTCAGTCTCATGAACCATCAGCATGTGTAGATGGTGCAACTGGAAAGGCACCTCTGGCACGAGAGGGAGGACAACCTGACATTGCTCTGCAGACAGACGGATGGCCACAGGGTCTTTCATCCTGCTCAGCCGGTTGTGGCTGCCCGGGGTTAGATTAGTACCGGATGGTCCAGCTTAAGATGACCAATGTGGGCAGTGGTCCTCATCTCAGGCTGCTTTTTTTGGAAGCAGATCTGACCGAGATCCAGTGCGATGTGTCAGATGTGACCCAGCAGTACCAGGCCCTCGGTGCAGCGCTGCAGGAACGCCAGCAGCAGCTTTCAGCTATGCTGGAGAAGATGGAAGAGGTGCAGGAGGAGGCAAGCTCCATGTTGAAGTGGCTGGAGTCGAAGGAACAAACATTGTTGGAGCTGGATGCTTCCTCCTCGCCCACCAAGACGGAGACGATGAGAGCTCAGGCTGAGCACAACAAGGTAACTTCTCATCTGGGGCAGAAGAGGGGGAGCTGGGCATCTTCTCCCAAAGGTGGACCAGGAGGATTGGCCATGAGAGTCAGCCCCAGTTAATGGGATTCCCTGTGCTGGGAGCCACGGGTAGGTTCATGTGGGAGCCCACGCGCTGGGTTCAGTGTCTTTGCTTTCAGTCTTGGTGGTTCTGAGCATTTGGCTTAGGGGAGAAGGAGCTTATCTCATAGCCCTTGTTTCTGTCACTCCCAACTTCTCCTGGAAAGCAATTCCCAGCCTTCTCCGGCTCCTGGAGCCAAATTAGCTCATGGTATTGCTAATCCAACAAAGGGATTTCATTAAAGAGCAGAGAACAGAAATTGCCTGAGTCCGGCTTGTAGCTGTCCTGATGTCATTCTCCTCCATGGTGTCATTCTCCTGCCCCATGTCTCAAGGAACTCCAATGTTTATTTTCTAGGCGTTTCTGGCTGAATTAGAGCAGAACGCTGGGAAGATCCAGGGGGTAAAGGAAGCTCTTTCTGGCTTGCTGGAGAAATACCCGGATTCCCCAGAAGCAGCAAACTGGAAGAAGATGCAGGAAGACCTGAGTAAGTGGCTGAAGCGCTTGGGCTGAGCCTTCTGTCTGGAAACATCATGTTAGGGGAGGTTGGGGATCGCTGGGCGATTCCGAAGTCACGGCAGAGCGGAGTCGCTTCTAATTAAATCCAGTAAGAGGCGACCTTCTCTGCAAGCTGTCTGGAGTACGAGGTGTTCCTGAGACAAGGAGCTGTCCTGATTAATGACATCTCGGTGATGGATGTGTATTTTAAAGGCTGTCGCCTCCTTCAGCTACTTGGTTTTATTTAAAAAAAAAGCATTATACAAAAAATATTAACGATACGGGTTGATTTTTGTGATGAAAAGCTTCACCTCTTGATAGGAAATGCTACTCATTAGTAAGGCTATCCTAGCTAATTAAATGTTGACTAAACGAGACTGCATGTTTAAAAAAGAAGCCCAGAGATTCTCTTCTTTGAAATAGCAGGACCGTGTTTATGGAGTTCTCCACCCAGGAGATCTGAATGTGCTGTGTGAGGACTGGGGCACATGAAAGTATCCTCATTTATCGAGCCAGGGATGTGAGATGGCTCACCCAAGGTCAGACCAACTCATGGCAGTAGTGACTAGAGCGCAGAAATCCTGCTTGCAAGGTTTTGGGTTGGGCTTTTTGTTTTCTCCTCTGAGCTTCAAAGACCATGTAGCCATTAGAACCGGGCACTGGCTTATTAGATGGAGAGTGAATAGAGCCACGGTAGTTCTCATGGAATGCTGAGGAGGTTTCCCATTGGGGAAGGGCAGAAGAACCTTCTCACCAGAGTGGTGGGGTGGCCAGGAGCGTGACCACCACCAACACCACCCGTGCTTCAGATTGCAGGTGGGAAAGAGCCAGCCAAGCCACGGCCGAGCGGCAGCAGAAGCTGGAGGAGTCTGCAAACCAGCTGGCCAGCTTCCAGGCTGCTGAAGCCCAGCTGCGGCCCTGGCTCCTGGAGAAGGAGCTGATGATGAGCGTGCTGGGACCCCTCTCCATCGACCCGAACATGCTGAACGCGCAGAAGCAGCAGGTTCAGGTGAGCCGGGAGCTGCGGACGCATCTTCCACGGTGGGGTCAGGACAAGGACGGGAGGAGAGGGGAGGGTGTCTCATCTCACCTGACATGTGAGGTGGGAGGTGGCATGTGAGTTGTTTTGTGACTGCTCTGCCATGCAGCGAGCGTTGGGAGATGTCACAGCTCCTCTTCCAAGTCATACAATGCGTTGGGTTGGGAGGGACCTTCAGAGGCCATCTAGTCCCACCCCCTGCAGTGAGCAGGGACATCTTCACTACATCAGGTTGCTCAGAGCCCCATCAAGCCTGACCTTGAATGTCTCTAGGGATGGGGCCTCCAGCATGTCGCTAGGCACCCTGTGCCTGGGCAACTGCTCAACCAGGCAGCTCAGAGCATCCACCACCCTCCTAGCAAAGTCCTCCTCACCCTGCTGAGCCCAAACTACCGCGAATAACTTGAAAGGGGTGCGGTGCTCAAGCTCCTTTCCCCCACTGCATTGACTCATCAGTGAATCACTTGGCCCCTCTTGGAGCATGAAATTGCTTTAAACAAGGCCTATGTTGATGTTCTGCAGGACTTGCCAGTGCTACCCATCCACCTGGCAGCAGGCCCTTCCTGTACCTTCTGACATGTCTGCCACCATCCACTCCGTAAAGGAAAATGCCCCAGTTGACATAATTAAGTTCCCTTCTGGTTGAACTGGTTTGTGTTACGTTGCATAGCAGCAGGACAAATAAGAGAGCTGGAGTCACAGACCTCTCCCAGCTTTCTAAGTTGGAAGGTCACAAGGAATCGCTGTCCCACCCCAGGACTTGTTCCTACGGATCCTCTGGGCTGGATGAAGCCCCTGAGATCTGGTTTGTTTTGACTGTGTGTACTCAGAGCTGTCAGTTTAATGCAAACATCTTCATGTTATTTCTGTTCCAGTTTATGCTGAAGGAATTTGAAGCTCGTAGACAACAGCATGAGCAGCTTAACCAGGCAGCTCAGAGCATCTTGACTGGCCCCGGAGATGTTTCTCCATCCACCAACGAGGTGAGGGAAGAGCTCCAAGGGGTCAATGAGAAATGGTCTGAGCTAACAGAACGCCTCAACTCCCGCTCCAACCAAATTGACCAAGCCATAGTGAAAAGCACCCAGTACCAGGAGCTCCTCCAGGGCCTCTCTGAGAAGGTGAAGGCAGTTGGGCAGCGCCTGAGCAGCCAGCCTGCCATCAGCACACAGCCCGACGCCGTGAAACAGCAGCTGGAGGAAACCAGTGAGATCCGCTCCGACCTGGAGCAGCTAGAAGAGGAGATCACAGAGGCTCAGACCCTCTGTGATGACCTCTCTGTCCTGATTGGGGAGCAGTATCTCAAAGATGAGTTGAGGAAACGTCTGGAGACGGTGGCGCTTCCTCTCAAAGGGCTGGAAGACCTGGCAGGTGAGACAAAGAAGTCGGGATGTTGAACTCTACTCCTGCTTCTTGCCAAAGGGCTCTCCCACCACTGGGTTTCTGAGAATAACGGGGGAAGCATCATTTACCAGGTTTTTTAGGGTGCTTCCTGGGTGCTGTATGTAGGACCAAGCACAGGAGACTTCATACCCCAGGCATACCTGAGCCTGGAGAGTGAGCAGGCATAGACTCATATGATGTGTTGGGTTGGAAGGGACCTTCAAAGCCCATCTTATCCCACCCCCTGCAGTGAGCAGGGACATCTTCACCAGATCAGGTGGCTCAGAGCCTCCTCAAGCCTGACCCTGAATGTCTCCAGGGATGGGGCCTCCACCACCTCTCTGGGCAACCTGTGCCAGTGATCTGCCACCCTCAGAGTGAAGAACTTCTTAATGTCCAATCTAAACCTGCCCTGCTCTAGTTTAAAACCATTGCCCCTCATCCTATCACTCCATGCCCTTGGGAACGGTTCTTGCACAGCTTTCCTGTAGGTCCACTTCAGGTATGCTCAGTCCTGCTGACGTGGCTCTTGGACAGGCCCACCTGGCTTGCAGAGCAGTGTGGCCTGTGTTGTGCTTGGGGGGAAATATTAAAAAGGAAGAGGCTCCTAAATTCAGAACTGGACATGGAGAAGACCCAGCAGCCCCCTCTGATCTTGGGATGCCTCCTCTGGCTTCTAAGAGGTCACATTTAGGGACTGGTCAGGAGAGCTGAGCCTCCTGCGTTATCGGTGCCTGTTGCTACTTAAGGAATTCATGAATCAGCGAGCGAGAAGGCTGGTGATGCAATGGAGACCTCCTTCCTGTTAATCAAAACACAGTTGGTGCATCTCAGATGATTTTAAATAATTGCACTTTGCTTATTTGATTTGGGCTTAATTGTGGCGTTCTAATCTGGTTTCCATTCCAGGAGACCGGATGAACCGACTGCAGACGGCGCTTGCAAGCTCCCAGCAGTTCCAGCATATGTTTGATGAACTCAGGACCTGGCTAGATGACAAACTGTGCCAGCAAGCTCAGAGCCAACCTATTTCTGCTAAACTGGAGAGGCTACAAAGCCAAATTCAGGAACAAGAAGAGTTCCAGAAGAGCCTTAACCAACACAGTGGCTCCTATGAGATGATTGTCACCGAGGGAGAAGCTTTGCTGCTTTCGGTCCAGCCTGGGGAGGAGAAGACCACTCTACAAAACCAGTTGGTCAGCCTCAAAACCCACTGGGAAGAGCTCAGCAAGCAGGCTGCTGACAGACACTCGAAGCTCAAGGACTGTTTGCAGAAAGCTCAGAAGTACCAACGGCACACTGAGGACCTCCTGCCTTGGGTGGAGGACTGCAAGGCAAGGATGTCAGAGCTGGAAGTCACTCTGGACCCGGTGCAGCTGGAAGCAACTCTGCTGAGATCAAAGGCTATGCTGAGTGATGTGGAGAAGCGCCGCTCCTTGCTGGAGATGCTGAACAGCGCCGCTGACATCCTGATTGACGCTTCTCAAACTGACGAGGATGACATTCGGGATGAAAAGGCTGGCATCAATCAGAAGATGGATGCCATCACAGAAGAGCTGCAAGCCAAGACTGGCTCCATTGAAGAAATGTCACAGAGGCTCAAGGAGTTTCAAGAGAGCTTCAAGAACATCGAGAAGAAGGTGGAAGGGGCAAAGCACCAGCTGGAGATCTACGACGCTCTAGGGCCACAAGCTTGCAGCAACAAGAATCTGGAGAAGCTCAGGGCACAGCAGGAGGTGCTGCAAGCCCTGGAACCACAAGTGGATTACCTGAAAAACTTCACACAAGGTCTGGTGGAAGATGCCCCGGATGGGTCTGACTGTTCCCAACTCTTAAGCCAAGCTGAGGTGGCTCAGCAGGACTTCAACACTGTGAAGCAGAAGGTAAATGACTGCTGTACGCTCATGGAAAACAAGCTTGAAGGGATCGGCCAGTTCAGTAATCGGGTGAAGGAGATGTTCTCTCAGCTGGCAGATCTTGATGATGAGCTAGACAGCATGGGCCCCATCGGGAGAGACTCTGACAGCCTTCAGTCCCAAGCAGAGGACGTTCGCACCTTCCTGGGCAAACTCCACAGGCTGAAATCTGACATAGAAGCTTCAGAAAGTGAATGCAAGAAGATGCTGGAGGACGAAGGGAGCCCTGATTTGTTAGGACTCAAACGTGAGTTGGAGACCCTGAACAAACAGTGTGGCAAGCTGACAGAGAGAGGCAAGAACCGTCAGGAGCAGGTTGAAACCACGCTGTCTCGTGTCGAGGACTTCTACAGCAGGCTGAAGGAGCTGACCCACATGACAGCCGCGGCGGAGGAGAACGAGGCCTTGCAATGGGTGGTGGGAACAGAGGTGGAGACCATCAACCAGCAGCTGGCAGACTTCAAGGTAAGTCTTAATGCTATAACATTTCTTTAAGTGGTATTCGGTGTGTTTGAATGTCCGTCGAGTGTTGTGGTCCTCTGTGTAAGACCTCAGGTCAAGCTGTCGCGGCTTGGTTGGTCAGTGGTTTTGGTGTAGTCTCCAGTGTCTTTGCTCTGGAGGAGATAAGGTCAACTGCTGGGCTTGGTAGTGAAATGGTGTGGAAAGATTTTGTGGTTGCTCTCCCTGGGATGTGCAGTGTTGGGGTGCCAGAACCTGGTGTGCTGAGGCAGTTGGTGTTTAGGATTTTGGAAGGATGGCTTTGAACCCATGAACTCTCAGTTAATGTCATCCGAGAACCTTGTCCAGATCAGCTCATCCTACCTGACCCACCATTCCCACACATCATTCACTTCATCTGGGACATTAAGACATCAATTTGGGGGTTCACAGGTACAAATAAAACCACAGGGAGATGAAGTGTGGGATGAGGGAATAAAAGTTCCCACAGGGAATAAAACCCAAGCAGAGGTTTGCTGTGTTTCCTCATGTTCCCAGCAAAGACCTGGGACAGACCCCTGAGGCTTGAGTGAACCACTGCCAGAGGTTGGATTCCTTCCCCTGTATCTGCAGGGTGTCATGGTGTCGGGTTGTGCTGTTACTCCACATTAATTATCTTAATGCCACTTAGAAATTCTCTTGCTGGGAAACTTCTATTAGCAATGTGCTCAGGAGCTGCTGATTGGGTTGATTTACATCTGGCTGCTTGTTTCCTGGTGCTAACGGGGGCTAGGAGGGGGAGGCATTTTTACAGCCATTTACTTTTCATCTCATGGCTAATTGATCCCGGTTCCACCACTTAAGAGCTCTGGGAAACCTTCACCTGGACAAGGTGTTTTGGGGATTGGTTACCCCAAAGAAAAGGGCTTGGAGGTGTTAATGAGGCAAACCCCAACTCGCTGGCTCTTGTGGTGGGGTGTCTTCTGCACTGAGCTTCTGTTGGTGGGAAGGATTTAAGTCCTTAAAGATCCCCCATGGTTGCTTGGAACAAATATACCCAAAGAGTTTCTAGTCCTTCAAAACCAGGGGAACTGTCCTTGAAAAGGGATTATTCCTGGCTGAGCTGGTCATTAGAAGCGATGCCATCGGTGTGTGGATGGCTTGGTTGGCTGGGCTGGTGAGCAGAGCTGATGGGCACGGCTCAACCCGTTGTGGTCTGTGCCTCAGTGACCTTGAGGATGGCCCTTGAACGCAACTGTGGCCTGGGCTGCGCGAGCCAAAGGTGTTTTGGGAGGTGGTGAGTCCTTACCTGAGTCCTGCCTGGGTCAGATCGTGTTGATGGGTCTTTGTCTGTGGGAAGGTGAAGGTTGTGGAGGTGATGGTGGGGCTTCACCAGGTAATGGCTGGGAATAAACTGGGGAGGAAGCAAGAACGGGGGGATGGAGCGATGGCAGCTGTGTAGCGCAGTTCCTCCTGCACCCGGCGCATCCAGGGAGCCAGTGTTTGCCATGGGTTTCTCTAAAGGTCAAACACAGTCCCAGGTACTGATGTGGAATGGGCAGGAGCCGTCTGTCCACTGATCATGCAGGAGGGAGAGGGGAGGAGGGATCTGGCTGGGGCTGAGGGAGGAACTAGGGACCTTGGGGATGTGAGGGAGGGCTTTTGGTTGCGCCTGGCTTTTATTCCTCAGCGCCTCAGACAATACCACAACTGTCTCCCTCCTTGGATGGCAGACAGGATGTGTGCACGGCGTATCCGGGGGAGACGGACCAGTGGCAGCTCCCCGGGGCGACGTGGGGATGCTGCAGCTGAGTGCGAGGAGGAGGAGGATGGGGTGGATGGGGCTCTCCAGGAGCAGTCGCGTTCTGTCTGTCCAGAAGGCTCCAGTGCAGGCAGATATTATGTCTTAAGGCATTAATTTTAATGAACATCTGTGTAAATGAGATGCAAATTAGACACAGCCCCAAGGGCTCCAGGCGAGTTGCCAACGCAGCCCTCACAAAGGTGGGCACTTCTGGGCTCATTGTGTCCAGATTTTAATAAAGAAGATATATTGAGGGTTCTGATGGAGGCCCTGAACAGATGACTTGGGAAGCAGCTAATAACTCAAAGCTTCCCATGGATTCTTCTTTTCCTGATGGCAAACACCCCTCAAACTCGCCCCAAAAGGCCACAAACTACAACAAACCCTGAACTTTGGGAGAACAGCCACCCCTGCGTTTCCTGTTCCCCCCACCCCAGCCCCTTTCCCAGGACATGGAGGGACTAATCCCAGCAATGGGAGGGATTAGCCTTCTCCTGCTGCAAGTGCTTCTCCCAGCTGGGTTTCTCAGAGGTGGGAGGCTGGGAAGCAGCTGCTGGCTCTTGCTCGGGGCAGGGGGAAGCTTTGTTTGCAGGAGGTGTTTTGGTTCAGCCAGAGGGGTATGACAATGGGGATGGCTGCGCCAAAGCGCTGAGCCCACGCCAGTTCCCATGGGCACAGGCAGCTGGGACAGCGATGCCAGGTGGACCTGGCCTTCAGGGCCTGGGGGAAGGTTTGGTGGGGACCGGCTTTGAACACCTCGTTGAGAGAAGGTTGTAAGAAACCATCTGGAAGAGACTTCAAATCCTTTCAGCCCCTGGTTTGTGGGAGACCTGTGTGGCTGAAACATGTTTCTATGGCTTGGAGCCTGCAGACCGCTTCAGGTACTGCACAGGAGGAGCAGGGTGGGGCATGGTGATGTTGAGCTGTCAGACCTCAGGAGCTTCCCGCATTAACTCCTGGTCCCTGGTGTGAGTCTAACCCAAGCTGAGCATCTTTCCACCACTACATCTCTGGAGAGCCCCTCTGTGCCATGTCTCTATGAGCATCACGCCACTGAGTCTGGCTTCTTCAGCTCAAGGACAAGCAACAGCTGCCAGCAAGAGCTCCTTACCAGCGCTTTCAGGCTGGGGCATTTCTTCCCCCACTCCCTGCTGTCAGCTCAGGTTTCTCAAAGCTTACTCTAATATTAAATTTTAATGACTGGAGTCAAATGTGCAACAGGCGAAATGTTTCTCAACAGAACAACTCTGTTGATTCAGTTTAGCAAACAGCAGGATTCCAGAAGGGAAGCAATTCCCCGGGCACGGATGAGAGGCAAAGGGTCACACCAAGGCTTTGTTGGGGGTTTCTCCATCACCGTGCTCCTCAGCATCACTGACCACTGAGCTAGAAGACCCCAGGTTACAACCTTTCCTCCTGAAAGACAGGGCTGGTAATGTGGTTCTTCAGGCAGAGCTTGATGCCACTCAGTCAGGGGGCTGATCCTCCTCTGTGCGCCCCAAAAGCAGAGGTGAAGGTTTGCCTTGTGCCAGGAAGCCCCAGGCATGGGCTCAGTCACGAGCATCCATTGGCTGCAGCCACGGAGAGCTAGAGGTGCCCAATCTGGGTGAGTTTGGGAAAGCATCCATGCCGGCGCATGGCTCATCCCCCTGGTTTAGGTGAGCTCAAGGCTGGGTTTTATTATCTTCTATATACAGGGATTTCGGGCTTGGGTTTGAAAGCCTGGCTGGGGCTGAGCACCAGCAGGTTGGAGCTGGGACTCTGAGTCCCCACATTGGTTTTGGAGAAACTCGTTCTGTTGCCACATCCCATGTAGGGAGCAGAGCATAACGCTCAGCACAGGGCAGAGGTGCTGGCAGAGAGTTCGAGTCTCACCGCAGTCCAGAGCGATGCTCGGCAGCAGAGGGATGCCCTTACCTCCCCAGCTGTATCCTGACAGCCTGGTTGTGGTTTTCTGGGGATGCCTTCATCCCTGTGATGAAGACCAGAGCCAGGAATGGGGCAGCCTCTCAGCAGCCAGGAGAGATTTTGGCAAAAATCTGGAGAACGTGACCCAAGGGGAGATAAATACCCTCAAGCGACACAACCAAACAGTCACTGTCACCTCCTGTCTGGCACAGGTGATGGTGACACCTCCGTGTGTGGCTGGACCTCCAGCAACTTGCTGTACCCATCCCAGCACCGCGCTGGCAGCCCCCCGCCGTCACCACAGCTGCGCTTGGCCCCACATCTGCTGGCGGCGTTGGGGCAGGGTGGAGGAATGCCGGCGAGCTGGGACCTGCCGCAGCTGGCACACGCGTGCCGCTTATCTGGGATCTGGCCTCTGAGTGTTGATTAAACCCCTCCCTGGCCCCAGCTGGAGTGGGGAGGGGGTCTGCGGCAGGCAGCGAGGGACCTGCCACGTCTGACCCTACGGGCGATGCTTTGCCGGAGCAGGGAGTGGAGGGATGGGATGGGATTTCAGGCTTTCTGCCTCTCCTCACAACATGGATCTTTTGGAGAGGCTCTTTGAAACCGGCAGCGTTGGGGAGGATGGGAGCTGGGGAAGGGAGGGACTCCCATTCTATTTTAGAGCAGTCAGGGCATCCATGGAGCCCTTGTGCCTCCAGCACCCTCTTTGTTTTCTTAATTAAAAATAGGCAACACCTCCCAGGAGAGGTGGGGGGTGTAGTGAGCAAAGCCCCAAAACAGCATCACTCATCTTGCCTGTTGGCCGCTGCTCTGCCTAATCTTGCTCTGGGACCTCCCTGCTCCATCCCAAGTGAAAGGAGCGATTAGCCAGCTCTGTGCCCTCCTTGCTGCTGCCCCCTCCCCTTTGTGGGGGGCTCACTTCAGCACTCTTTCTGACTCAGTTCCCCCCAAAACAGGGAGCTGACTTGATGCCGCTGTCACTGTCACCCCTGGATTTCTCCCCGGTGCCATGGCCCGAGGATGCTGCTTTTTGGGAGGTGGCCTTTGGGGGTATGAGGGGCTTGCGGGCATTGCATCCCCCACATGAGCTGTTGTCATTGCTGGGGGAGAGACAGGTTGGGGACAGGGCTGCTCAGCGCTGCGTGGCATTTCACAGTGGTGGTTTTACAGGAGGATGGAGGGGGTGTCTCTGACCCAAAGTTTATCCCACTTACGCTCATGCACCTTGGGAGGCTGGGACGAGCATGAGCCCTGATGGCACGGGTGGCTTCTTGTGATCCTCTTTTGGGATACACATGTCCAAGGGGCTTATGGGTCCTTCCCAACCCAAGGGATTCTCTGAGTCTGTGGATTTATCTCCGGGATAGGCAGCTCTGCTCCTGCTACCACTACTCTGGGGATGGGCATAGGAAACCCAGCATCAAGAGTGGGGATCCCATGGAAACCCAGCATCGCACCATGGGAGAGCGGGGTTCATATCCGTATGCTGGTGTGGATGACGTTCACCCCAAAGCCCTCAGAGCCCTCATTTCCCTGCACATCAGCTGCTGCTCATGGGCACCCATCGATGCCCAACACCCAGCCTGGGCCCTTGGGAAGCTTTTTGGTAACGCCGCACCCCATGGTGTAGCCAAAGATCCTGTGGCTGGGGATGCATTGCTGGCAGGGCAAGTGGAGAGCTGGGTTTTTTGGGATGGGGGAGGGAGGGGGACACTGCCACTTGCTGTGCCCCAGCCTGGTGAGGGTATTTTTAACCCTTCCATGCCCAGAGGAATGCGTGCGGCTCCCGACAGTCGTTTGGTGGGAGCAGCTGGGTGGGACAGGGCTGGGAGCAGGGACAGGCTGCTCCACGGTGTCTTCTCACTGAACGCTGTCCAGACCTACTTAAAGTATCTCTGGTTAGTATTTTGAGCATCAGCAACACACGCAGAAATGCCTCCTGACAGCTGCTGGGCTGCCTTAAAGGCACCATCACCCCTTGGGATGATAAATAGTGGGGGGGATGATAAGTGCAGGCTGGGCTGGGTGCCGAGGGTGTCACTGGGGTGTCACAGAGCTGCGAAGCCTTGGGGGGTGGGGGGAGTCACTGCACTTGTGACCTGGTGATGTGGGGTGTCCTTGTAAATAGATGTTGCACGTCAGCACACCATGGGTGGGTTTTGACCTTGACATCTCAGTGGGCAGGCAGAGGGGCACAGCCACTCTCCGGAGCCCAAACAACTCAGGAGAAGAACGAATTACACCAGGAGCTGCCAAGACCCACTAAATCATAGCACAGCTTTTTTCTTTCCCGTCTTCTCCCTCCATCCCCCTTGGGCTGTGATCAAACAGTCCCACTCAGTAGCAGGCTCGTGTCCCCACTCCAAGGCCACCCCCTTGGAAATGCTTTGGTGACCCTGCCAGGTTTCAGCTGAAGGAGGTGGCTGCAGGAACGTCCCCTTGCTGGAGCGTGCAGCTGGTGGGGGTGACACTTCGCAGTGTTTCCAGGAGAAGCTAAAAATACCAGCTTTGCATAAGAGAGCTGAGGATCCGAGGGAGGAGGAGATGGGAAGCTTGTTGTCTGTGGGGAACAGCATGGTCCCAGCAGGGCATGGCCACGGAGGGGGATCCCTGGGGAAGTGCCAGTGGAGCTGATGCAGGACTTTCCCATTGCTCGAGGTGCTCAAGCATCCTTCTCTGGAGAAGGGAGCAGCCGGTGGCCCTGGGTCTGGAGCAGACGGTGGGGTTGGTTCTCCTGGGAGGAGCTGGGGCTTGGATTAGTCACCGCAGCCTCTCGAGAACAATTGCCAGTTCTTCTGGCAGAGGAGCCGTGTGAAATGTCTCCGGTCCAGAGGGTTCTCTGGATGATGGTAACACTCTTACCTCACCTCCCAGAGAGCCTCCAAGAGTGGATTATTAATCCCCTCCTCCCTCACCTCTCCCTGCTGTCCCTGCTGGCTCTGGCACCAGATAAGGAGCACCTATGACATGACTTTGCCTGGCACAGACCACGAGTTGGCAGCACCCTACCATGGGCACTGGCAGCATGGAGCCAGGATGGCCAGAGAGCTCAGGGAGCTTCATCCACACACACACCACCACCCCCCCTGCCCCGCCCGCAGCACCAGCGCAAAGCCTGGCAGCCACAGGCAGGAATTTCCAGGAAAGCTGGATAGCTGAGGACAAAAATGGGCATTTCAGCAGGTTTGCACCAAACCTCCAGCCATTGGGACCCATCGCCCCGGCATGTGGCTTGACCCTTCACTGGCAAGCCCAGCCTGGGTTGCTGCAAGGCTTTTTGGGATGCTCCAGCCATCTGGACAAATCCCAGGGGAGCCCCAGGCTTTGAAGCAGTTCCAAGTGCCACAGTGTGGGTCTGTGCCCAAATACTGCTGTACCACGGGGGCTCCAGAGCAGCTTTAGTCAGTAGAATTATTTATGCCTTCATAGATATTAGCTGCCTCGCAGGGACAGCACTATGGTACAGCTCCTGCACCCTTGGAAAAATCAAATCAATTAAGGAGTGTAAGGGGTGCTGCATCTGCTCATCCAACTTGCAAACTCTGTGAATTTGGGGGTTTTAACCTCTTGGAAACTTCTCCAGGGGCTGTGCAAACCTCTGTGGAGCCAACTGAGGTTTCCATCCTGGATTGATGGGCTCCAGGTAGCAAATGGGTGCTCCAAAGGCATGCTGGGCTCCCTGTGCCGTGAGCAGCTGCAGCCTTGGAAGCGAGGGCTCGGCTATGAGGCGAGGGGATCAGGGGGCCCAGTGCAGCGCAGTGTGATGGGAGTAGCCCCCAGCACAGGTTGGGAGCTTGGCTTGCCCACGCAGCACCCAAATGGCAGAGAACTGGCAATAGAAGCGAGTTTAGGAGAGCTACAGCACTGAAAGGGGGAGAAAGAGAGAGAGAGAGAAAACTCCCTCAGCCCTTCTGACAAACACAGCAAAAGGCTTTAAAAACCCACAGATCCTCCAGTAAAAGAATCCCAGCGAAACCTGAAAAGCGGTTTCCAAGGCAGATTTTGGGGGGTGTGAGTTGGCTTTGTGCTTTGGTGCCTGGGGGAGGCTGAAACCCCCTCACAGTCCCTCCGCTGCGCTGGAGGCTCTCGGTGTTTATCCCCTCTGCCTTGCTTGGATGTGATGCCCTGTGGTCCCTTGTGCAGCCACCAGCTTGGTGTGACCCACATGGAGCTGGATGCAGTGAAATCCGTGGGGATGGAGCTTGTGGTGCAAAGGCAGGAGCAGTTCTGCATCCAGCCTCAGCCAGGCTGGGCGAGAGGGTGCTGCATTACTCGGGGCAGGAGGTGAAGATGAAGGAGCTTTGAGGGTGAAGGAGACCCTTGGCTGGAGCCTGGGCTCTCCACTGCTGTGTCCATCGGAGATGTTGAGCTGTCTCTGGGCTCTCTTGCTTGCCATGTTAACACAGGTCCCTCGTTTCCAGCTGCTGAGATGCATTAAAAGAAAGCTAAAAATATATTGGTTTCCAAATACTGCTTTCCCATGTAAACAGAGGCAGCAGCAGCGGGCAGGATGTAACGTGGTCATAAACAGGGTGACATCACCCTGTGACAGGGAAAGCACGTGTCCCCCGCACTCCGGGGCCGGTGGCCATATGAGGAAAGCTTGAAACCTACAGGTCTGGGCAGTGCAGCGGGATGGCTCTGCTTGGGAAAACCTCCTGGAGCGTTTGGGCTGAGGGTCTTTATCCTCAGGATGAAGCCGTTGGATGGCCAGAGGTGACACGGGTAGGTCAGGGCTAGGTGACAGAGCTCCATGGAGCCGTTTGGTCCCCTCCCTGGAGCATGAGCATCCCAGTGCCTGTGCGCATCGTCCGCAGCCATGAGCTCCAACTTGGGTTTGGCCAACGTGTGTGGTAACAGGGCAGGCGAGAGGAGGTTTGAGGTCCAAACAGAAGCCAGGTGAGGGGTCCTGGTGGTGGTCCGTTCTGCCCACTGCCGCCACACTGCAGGCCCAGTGAGCTGTGAAGTACGGAGCCACGCTCTGCTGAGCTCGGGGCCCTTTATTTCAGTTCCAGCACTTGCTGCTGGCAGGGCTCCACGTGCTGGAGCCGCCCAAAAGGACAAAAATTCAGGCAGGACCTATGCATCCTTCCCCTCCTTCCCTCAAACCAATGCAAAGCTCCAGCAAAAGCCCCAACGCTGCAATTCCCAGCACCCTTCAGCCTCTGTCCCCATTGCCGGGGTGGCACTTGGTGGCTTTAAAGCTGTGACTTGGGGAACCTGTGAAAAGCTCCAGGCTCTGCAGGCCGGGTGCAGCAGGTTTTTAGTTGACTTTAGTACTTGCCGAATATTTCCCTCATGGTTTGGGGAGGGAAAGAGGAGGAGGGGGTTGGAAATGTGTTGGAGGAAGAGTTGGGTTGCTGCTGGCACGTGACTCGGTGAGGAAATGGGAAAAGAATTTCTGGCTGTGAAACGGCAGCTCCACGTCGAGATCGTTCCTTCTTCGCAGTGGAACAAAAAGCCTCCGCGCCCCAGCCCGGATGCCTGGGATTCCTCACGGAGGGGCCCCGGGAGCAGTAATGGTCCAGCTCCTGCTTCTGCTCCTGCCAGCCCCTGGCCAAGGTGGTAGCATGGGAGCCGGGGGCGGCATTGCTGGAGCACTGGCACGGCACGGCCGTCCTCCTCTTGTTGTTTCAGCTGCGCTGGATTAATAACGTGGACCAAGTCCCCTGCCAAGTATAAAAATCTGGGCTTTGGGATGCTCTTGTGGTGATGGCAGCCTGGGCTGGGGGAGGCTGCAGGGCCCCCACATCCATTTGGGAGGGCACAGTCCTGGGTGCTGTGCAAAAGGGCTCTGGGGGCTGCTCGTACCCTCCATCCCCACCTCCCTTGAGCTTTTTTCCTTGCTCCTATTTAATCATGGAGCTAAGAAAGGGGTTTTCCACACATTTCCCCCTGTGCAGGCAGCTCCACTGAGCACTTTGGGCTGTTTGACCAGCATTTTTCCTCCTCAGCCCCAAGCCCTCCCCATCTACAGATGGTCTGTCTCCATCTTTTCCATGGGAAAAAGGACCTTTGGGGGGGTGCTGGAACTGCTGCACATGTGGCCGGTGCCAGAGATGCAGGGTCTGAGGGCTTGGGGACTGGGAATCTGTGCTCCCACCACAGCTCTGCCATCACCTTGGCCAAGCCCCACTATTTTCAGAGACAGCCAGCACCTGCTGCATATCCCAAAAATCAGGTTCTTCATCTTTCCCTTGGCTTCAACCTCGAGAGGGCTTGTGGGGAACGTACGGCACAGCAAAACACAGACCGAGGTCACCGTCTCCCAGCGTCGGTGCTATCTGAGTACCTGCTTTTATATCTCAAGCACCTGCCTGGCCCTTCATATTTTTATCCCGATGCTGTAATTCCTCCCTGAAGTAGCAGGCAGGGTGGCTTGCAGGGCGGGTTGTTGCCTGGAGATGCGAGGAGACTGTTGCAAACCCTCCTGTTTTCTCTCCCCAAGTCTGCGACTTCCCTCAGCATCACTTTGCAGCAGTGATTCATGTACCCGGGGCTGCCTTAGCCCTCTTCCCCGGGCTCTTAAACCCAGCGGTTGGTGGGGAAAAAGAGAGATGATGGAGATTTGGGGGGGGGGGGAGGGGTGGGGAACATGGTGCTGACCCGGAGCTGGGGCTGGACAAGTGAAGTTTGGCTGTGGGGAGAGGAGCGTGGGGATGAGTTGTGGGTGGGATTTGGCAGAGCTGGCAGAGCGATGCAGCTTGGGGAGACCAACATTAAAGCAAAAATGGGACCTTTTTTTGGGGGGGTGGGGATTTAATAACTCCGTTCTTTGTGTGGAGGTGAGGGGAAGGGGGACCCGAGAAGGATGGAGACAGGGGAGGGGGTGTGAAGTCAAGCCCCCTCTCAGCGCGGTGCTCGCCTTAAATCGCTGCGTCGGGGAAATCCCTGGGTCGGGCACGGACAAAGGGACGGGGCAGCACGGCTCGGCGGGGCCGGTGCGCGGGGGAGAGACCGGGGCCGGAGCCGCCGCGGAGCCAGGGCGTTGCTGCTCTTTGTCGGGGGCTGCCGCCTCCCCCCGGAGGAGGGGCCGGCCCCGGCAGGGCGGAGAAGGGGCTGCCAGCCGCGGAGACATCCCCCCCGTCCCTTCCCTTCCAGCCCCGCGCAGCCGGTCGGGCACCGGTACCCCCATCCCGGACCCGGTGGAAACAGGGAGGGGGTGAAGTATGTATCGGGGAGGGGGTGGAAAGGATCTCGGCGCCCGCGGAGGGGGTGGCTCCGCGGCTCCCGCCCCGCTCCGCCCCGCGGTACCGCCTTCCCCCCGCCCCCGCCTCCCCCCGCCCTCCGCCGGGGCTGGCAGCTCCGCGGGAGCCCGGTGCTGGCGGCGAGCGGCGGCGGCGGCGGGGCCGGGGTGTGCGGCGGCCTGTGCGGCTCGGCCTTTTGTTCCGCCGGCGGGAAGGAGAGCGGCGGCGGCGGAAGAGGAGGAGGAAGGCAGCGGCCCCGGCGCGCCATGCATCCCGCCGCGCCGGTCGGGGGCTGCCGGCGGGGGGGACGCGGAACCCCCCGCCCCCGGCCCGGCCGCTGAGCCGCGCACAAAAGGGCCGAGTGCGGCGGGGATAAGGGAGAAAGGGGGGAAAAAGGGGAGGGCGGCCCCGGCGTGTCCCCTCCCCCGCCCCGCTGCGGGAACCGGCCCCGCGCCCTCCCCCCCGCCGCTCCCCCCGCCTTCATCCCATCCCCTCTCCCCCCGCCATGGCCGGGCCGCCCGGCGGCGAGGAGCCGCGGCAGCCTGCCACCGGCCGCCGGGAAAGTTAGTGCGAGAGGGGCTCGGAGGAGGAAGAAGAAGAAGACCCATCAACCTCCGAACGCGCGGCTGCTGCTGCTGCTGCTCCCCGTGCCTGCACCACCACCACCACCCCCCGCCTCGCCACCGGCTCCCGGCAGCGCGGGGGATTCCTGCCGCTCCGTCCCCTTTGCCATTTTTGGATGCGTTTTCCAGCCTTTTTTTTTATCCCTCGTCCTGGGGAGAAAGAGGAGCAAGAAAAAAAAGAAAAAAAAGGCAAAGCGAAGACCCAGCAGCCTTCCTCCCCCCACACACCCCCCAAACATCGGACTCAGCAGCGTACCCCTGGAGCGACCCACTGGATTTTTAGGGGGCTCAACAATTACGCCTGGGAGATGGGAACAATAATGCCATCATGTTTTTGAGACAGGAAACCTCTGAGTTTGCCCTGAATGAAGAACTTCCTGTGTTTAAACTCGCACGAATATCCGCTGACAAGCTCGGTTCAAATGAAAACACGAGAGTTGGGGGGAGAGGCTAACTCGGACCAGCTGGACTTCACCGGGACTCCGAGCTGGGCAGGGAATGTGAGGAGCCGCTCCGGCTGTGCTACGTGAGCGGCCGGGACAAGCAGTGCCTTTGTTATTAAAAAGAAAGACGGACTGGATAATTTAAGAGCTTCCAACTCCTCGGCAGTTACCGTCACGAACGGCGAGTGGGAATCCTTCATCGGCGATCTTGGATTTGGATGGGGTGTGGGGTTTTTTTTTTACTGATGGATGAGGGTTTTTTACAAGGGTCCAGGGGATGAGATGGGCTGTTTCACTGCTCCAGACTGGTGGTTGAGCTGTTGAGGCAACGCGGTGCTGCCAGCGTACCCTCCCATCCCTGTAGTGTTGCTGTGTTGGGATTAGAGCCTGTCACGGCAGGTTTGGGACCTGCTGGCCCTGTGATGCTTCCTGCGGTGGCGGGCGAAAGGTTGCTGGGGTGGTTTAGTCATCCATAAGGACGAGAGCATGGGCAAACCACTGAGCCGGCCAGACTGTTTACGGCAGAACCGCACTTGCCTGGGGAAGGGTGAGGAGGAGGATGGTTATATAGAGGATTGCTACGTGCCCCAGAGATCGATATACGACACGATGAGAATTAACGAGCAAATCGATCAGGGATCGAAGCTCAATCAGCTTTCCAAGAGCACCCTCGGCAAGGGGGATGGCAGCACCATATCCAGTAACGGGACACTGGGAGCTGCCAACGTCTTTGAGTCCAGGCCGCCAGAACCGAAGAAGTTGGATGAGCGAGTCATCTTCGACGCCCTAAAGCTCAGCAGTGACGTCTCCAAACCGGCACCAGCTCCACCAAGGAGACGACCAAATCCTGAGAGGAAGGAGAACGTCAACCGTCGATCCTGGAAATCCTTCATGCCCCCGAACTTCACAGAATTTGCAGAAAGGATGGGGGCTTCCCTGAGCGAGGTGTCAGAAGCAGGCACCTCCAACCCTTCCCTACGGGATAAGCGGGAGTCAAGCGCCGTGCTTGCTGAGCGCCCCGGCCAGCCCGACCACGGTGAGCCCATGTCCGAGTCTCTCACCTTGGAGCATGTCTCCAAGTCATCTGGTGTGGCGGAGGCTCTATCAGCCAAGCAGCTCAGCACAGACAGCTATGGTCCCCGGGATGAATGCCAGCCCCTGCTGAGCGATAGCCGTGGACGTGTCGGGGACCTGGCCAGGGCTCACCGACTCCCCAGTGCCACCTGGCCACGAGCCAGGAAGAATTTCATTAAGGGAAGCCTTGGTGATGGGCACCAGGAGACCCTGGAGGCCGCTGAGTCGGACTGTACGGTGGAGAACGTCAACCTCTCGCCATGCCTTAGTGAAGAGCTGCTGGATGCGGGACTGGATATTCTCATCACCTCCAATCTCAGGGAGAAAACAGAGTCTGAGCTGAGATTTGAGGAGGATGAGCGCTGGGTGATGATGGAGGAGTGGGAGGAGGCGACACTGTCAGAGAGAGGAAAGGCTCTTTTGGTGGCAGAGGAGAGAAGGAGCTGTTACTTGGGAGATATTTCTGAAGAAAAGGAACAATTTTCTGCTCTGCCAGCCAGCTCTGCCCCCAGCCCGGGGACATCCCAGTCCTGCACGACACCAGGGGGTGCCGGCAGCCCCCTCACCGGCAGCACATGCTGTACTGAGGACATAGCAGTGCAGTGTGAGGCCAGGGACTTTGCTCCAGGTTCAGAGCACTCAGCCGGCTCCACAGGTGCCGAGTTGTCCGACACGGACTCGGTGCAGATGTTCCTGGAGCTGGAGGAGCAGTGTCTGAATGAGGATGAGAGTGATAGGGTTATCCCTGACTGCGGGGAGGGTCAGGTCTCCCCATTGGACTCAGAGGGGCTGGACTCAGATTCAGCCAAACTGGCCGTGGCGGGGGTCGAGGCATGCCAGCGTACGGCCCCTTTGGACATCAGCGCTTCAGACTCGGCCGTCGTGTTGGATCTGGAGGACTTTGATGTCACCTGCAGCTCGCAGGTGCTGAGCACGCTGGAGCCGGCAACAGAGCCCTTCTCAGAAAGGGACACCTCAGCCGTCACCCCAACGGACTCAGACGGAGGGGCCTCACCCAGCCCCGTGGCGGGGATGGGCTCCCTCCAGCACTGCTCTCTGGCACCGGTGGAGGAGGATGCACCTGACCCACTGGTGGACCCAGAGCTCATGGACTGTTGCATGGTGGCGGTGCTGGTGTCTGGTGGGATGCCGTCCCCTGAGATGGGCACACATCCAGCCTCTACCTTGGAGGGAGCCGGTTACCCCAGCGCTCCGACGGGGTGGGGTGAAGATAACCAGCCTCCTGAGGAGACCTGTCCCAGACGAGTGTCCCCCGGCCATCCCCCTGCTCCTGACACGGTGGCAGAGGAGCCACAGGCCCCCTTGCAGCACAATGAAGCCAGCATCCTGGGGACGGACCTACCCAGCAGCTATCACCTTCCGCCTGGAAGGACCGAGCTGCCCATCTGGGGTGTCCGAGAACTGCCTTCTGAGGACGAAGCCACAGATCTGGGATCAGAGAGTGATGGAGCTGAGGTCCAGGCTCATCCATTGGAGAGCAGGGATGCTCACTGCAGCTCCTGGCCTCCTTACTGCACCAGCTCTGCATCAGAGCTGGGCTCCGAAGCTCCGGTGACATCCCCAGCACCTGTTGAGGTCGTCCCATGGGAAACAGCTCCCATGGGTGAGGGCTGGGCCCTGGAAGAGGCTGCCCACTCTGAGGGGTGCCCCATGGAGGTGGCTGTCACTCACGGGGAGACACTGGCAGCTGTCCTGCAGCCAGGAGACCTGGACTTGCTGTTTGGCTGCGGCCGAGAGGATCGGCTGGTGCCACGGAGCGGTACCACAGTGCTTGGTGAGGGGGTCCCGTGTGCTGCCAGCCTGGATGCCCCAGAAGAGCTTCCCAGCACATTGCCTGTAGCGGGGCAGCCCCCTCCCCATGCCATCCCATGGGATGTTTGGGGGTTCCTGCACCAACCAACCCACCAGCACTGGGGCATGTGGCTGTCCCAGAGCCCTGGACTCAGGACACACCAACCATTACCGGGCATCTGGCCGTGGGTGCTGAAGAACCATGTACTGGGTGTGCACCCCTGGATGCTGGGACTGCTGCCATGCCCTTGGTGGTGGAAGAGCTTCTGGCTGCCCCGCCGCCATTTGCTGATGTGCCCCTTGCCACTGAGGCACTGCAAACACCCGATCCGCTCGGTGTTGGGGATGTTGGCAGTGGCTCTGTGCTGCTGGCACTGGGGGGGCTGGTTGTATCCGTGGGGGATACAGATGACTTTGCCACCGTGGTTGTGCCGCCCATCCTGGAGCACCTATGCACCGAAACGCTACCGTTGGAGGATGACCCCATGGCGAGCACGCCTAGGTTGGAGGCAGCAGCTTGGGACTGCGCCTACATTCCGCTGTGCACAGGGGGTGCTCCCTCTGCCTTCCCACCCCCCTGGAAGGACCCACCAACCCAGAGCCGTGTGTGCTGCCAGGTGCATCCTCCACCACATCCCTCATCATGCAAACCCTCCCTGGGGCCGTGCTGGGGGACACCCTCTGTCCCCCCAGCTGCGGGGGTGTCCCTTTTCCGGCACCCAGCAAGGGAGAGGTGTCCCCAGGCACAGAAGGCCCCCCGGCGCCGTGCTCATGGCAGAAGGGCCTCCTGCTCTACCGGATGGATTTGTTCCAGATAACGAGGTATTTGTTGCTCAGGCACTCGCAGACGGGGCTAGGGGGGTGTCAGGTGTTATTTTGGACTCAAGGGGTGGGTGGGAGGCGGGAGCCTCCTCGGGGGCTCGCGGCCGCAATCTGCAGGGTTCAGGCTTTGAGGCAGCCTTCTTCCTCCTGACTTGGGCTTGAATTTGGCAGGCAAAAGGTTGGAGGGGGAGAAACTATGTGGTTTTATAAGTAGGGAAGGCAAAAAGGCAAGAGTGCCGTTGCTGGATGACCTAAACTATTGTCTTAACAATTTTTGGACTTGGTAAAGTACGTTGTGGCCACTCAGACATTAATCACAGACTTAAGAAAAACCTTCTTGCCGGATCCTGGTGGGGCGGTTCCAGTCTTAGGGGCAGAAAATCTCTCGGAAGAGTGAGTCCTGTGAAACAAATTAAGGGAAACTCTGCCTGTCCCGTGCAGCCGTTGCTTTCCACAGCTAAGTGAGCAGTAAGGCGCTGGGACTCTGAATGCATGTGGGAAGGGGCTCAGAGTTGCTCTGGTGTTTTGGGGGGATTTGGTGTGCCATGCTTTTGCCTGGAAAGCCCTTGGCAGCAGAGTCTCCCCAGCCGTGCGCTGATTTGCTGCCATCTGCATTAGGAGCAGTATCACTAAGGAGACATCACAAGTTAGTCAGTGCCCAAAAAAATCCCCGTTTGGTAGCAATTACTCATCCGTTGGGCGTTGAGAAATGCATGCAGAGGGGCTTGGGGAGATGCCTTCACGTGGGGGGGTCCATGTGAGTGCGGGCTGGGGCATCTGGTGTGGATTGGAGCGAGGGAGGAGAGCCATCAGTCTCTTGCCATCCTACAGCTCCATGCCTCGGTGTCCCTTGCCCTTGCTGGCCAGACCCTGATTTCACAGGCAGTGTCACTGATGATTAACCCCATAAACCTGCCCTTTGCTCCAACCTCGCTCAAGCCATCGGTATCACCAGGGCGATGTCTGGGTGCTGCCGACGCTTCCAGACATGGATCTGTGCTCGGTGTTCAGCAGCAGTGGGGTGGAAGGAGTGCGACTGCCCTGCAGATGAAGGAGGCAGAAAGTGAGGGGATGCTTTGGGAAGCTTTTTGGGAAGTGAGCAGGAGGAGATCCTCCTGCGGAGGAGCAGACGTCCTTCTCCTTCCCATGATGTCTGTCCAGCCACTTCACTGGGGCAGGACGCCTCGCTCTGCGCTCCCCCTGCACAGTGAATCCTTGTTCCGAAGCTGAGTCACAGTGAGGTTAAACTTCAATTGCTTGAATTTGCCGTGATGAAGAGCAAGGGTTATGGGCACGATCTCTCCGTTAGCGTGACCCATGATGATACTCGGGCTGTACCCACTGCTGTGTTGAGGGTATCGGTGAACTGGTGGCTGGGCACATTTTGCCCAGCTCCCTCCCTGCCCTGGAGCTGGTTGTTGTGGTGTGCGAGGGCTCGGGGATGCCAGCGCGGCATGCCAGCCTTATCAGCCCAGTCTTTCTGTGGGTCTGGTGCCCAGCTCCAAATATAAACAGTACCAGGAGGAGCAGTCGTGGACTTGGGGGTTTCATGTCACTGTGTGTTTCTTAAAGCTGTGGCACAGCTCTCTGTGCCGACAGCTCCGGACAGTGTCTGCTGGCACGTCCTTTGCTTGGTGTGCTGGGGTGGAACCTCCCTGCCCTTGAGTACCTGAGCTCCGATGGGAAAAGTTACCTTTTCCTTTGAAAGAGGAGCGAAGGAAGTCAAGGCAGCACCCTGTGCTCAAGCTGGGAGCTGTTTTCTGGGTGCCTTCGGGGTGGTTTTTGTGTTTGGAGGGTTTTCCTCCTTTGGAGGCAAAGCGATTGCCGGGTCTGGAGAGCCATGCCATCCATGAGCCGTGGCTCTGCTGGGAGAGGTCTTGCATCCCAGTGGGATTTTCATGATGCTGTCAGTGTTCTCAGGCACGCGAGGAGGAGGCGGCAGCAAGCTTGAGAAATCACAGGCGGCTGGCTGCCATCCCCTCTGCTCTTCAAAGAGGAAACATTCAAGACCAAGGGCCCCAGTCCTGCCAGCACTGGGTGCCCCATTCCTGCCCAGTGCTGGGTGCCCCAGTCCTACCCACACTGGATGCCTCAGTTCTGCCCAGCACCGGGTGTCCCCTGCTTGGAAAGGGACCAGAGGGAGCAGTGAAGGACTCTGTTCCCTTTCCTGGGGCTCGTGCTGTGCACAGCAGCCTTTCCCTTGGGATGGAGCTGTGCAGCTGCAGAGATGCCCAGCTCTGATGAAGAGCACCAACTTCCCTCTTTCAAAGAAACGGGATTTTGCCCACTGCCTCCCGCTACACCAGGGAGCTGCATTCTCCCTCCTCCTTTCCCTATCACATCATTCTCTGTTGAAGAAGCTGTTCCCCACAGGACTCCCTGGCAGGACTGTGCCAAAGACGTGGTGGGGCAAACCACTGCAGCATTAATTGCCTATTGCCTTTGTCTTTCGAAACACAGCTTAGCTTCCCAGTGTCTGTAATCCCTTGGCTAGTGAAATTCGGCTGATGTCAGGTCTCTGCTCCCAACGGCATCACTGGGCTGAGCATCGCTGGGGTGGGAATCGCTGTGAGCATTATTTCCCAATCTGGCTGCTGACCGGAGCCGATGCTCTCCTTCCTTCTCCAACTTCCTCCCTCTCCCTCACCCCCATGCTTGGCAAAAAGGGGTATTTACCCAGAGGGGGATGTGTATGGATCCGGAGCTCTGCTCCACGTCAGGGAATGCCTGTGACATCTGTGTTACCAGGTCAGGGTGAGGGAGGAGTTTAGATGAACTTTCCCAGCTCTAATAAAATCAGTACACGTAGCTGCTGCATCAAAGCCGCTGTGTCCTCTGAGCGATGGAGGGGCTGTATGGGCAGCTCATGGGTTATAAATACCTTTTCTCTCCCACCCTTCCCTTCCCCAGCTGTTCCAGAAGGAACAAGTGGATCCTCTCCAGCTGAAACTGCAGCAAGTCAATGGAGTTGGTCAAGGACTCATCCAAAGTGCTGGGAAGAACTGTGACGTCCAAGGGCTGGAGCATGACATGGAAGAAATCAATGCCCGCTGGAACACTCTCAACAAGAAGGTCAGAGCGTGGGGAGGGGATGTAACTGGCCTCATCCTTGGAGTCTGGTAGATGAAATGGGTCATGAGTTGGTTGCTGAGGCTCCAGCCTGACTGGGCAGTGGATTTGTGCTTGGGATGCAGGTGGCCCAAAGAGTTGCTCAGCTGCAGGAGGCCCTGTTGCACTGCGGGAAGTTCCAGGATGCGCTGGAGCCGCTGCTGAGCTGGCTGGCAGACACTGAGGAGCTCATCTCCAACCAGAAACCTCCCTCTGCTGAGTACAAGGTGGTGAAAGCCCAGATCCAGGAGCAGAAGGTGAGCAAGGACAGGGCAAAGACCGGCTGGATGGGTTGGGGGAGCTCTGGAAAGCCAGACAACATCTCAGGGGGTCCAGCCATACCGGATGAGGCATAGCTGGGGTGTGCACAAGCTGCCGCTTTCACAGTGGCTCTTCTCGTGGCTCCCCACCTCATAACCTAATGAACAGGCAGCTCGTTTGCCCACATTCACTATCTCCACCACCCAGATCGCCAGCGGTGTCCAATTGTCCCATCACCTCTTGAAGTCTCCTGCTGGTTTCGCTGGTCGGCCGTGTTTTTCCAGCCCTAGGTTTTGTTTCCTGCTGTGTCAGGAACACGCCAGCATCATAAGTACCAGGGTGGGTGTTTGGCCAAAACAAACCGACCCGAGGCGTGCCGGGGTTCAGAGATAGGAGTCGGGGCTGGCGCCTGCCCTCACAGCGGGCAGATGAAAAGTTCCCAGTGTGGTCATGGTAAAACATTCCGCAATGAATTCTTACCAAGGCGTTGGGTCAGAGGTGTTGGGGCTTTGAAGAGGAAATTTATTTAAAGTGGAAGTTAGAAGCTTGATGAGTTTGGGATGTGGGGGAAAAGGGTGATGGGAAAGCCTCTGGAAACGTCTCCAGCACAGGGGTGCATTGGATCTCTCTTAGGACAGAGTATTTCAGTGGGAAGGGAGCTGCAGTGATGGTCGAGTCCAACGGCCTGACCGCTTCCAGGCTCACCAGAAGTTAAAGCATATCATTATATTATTACTCCTTTTTTAAATTGGTTCTGGTGATAGAGGTTGAGCCCTGCCCAGGCTTTGGGCTCAGCCCATCGCTGGCTTTGGGCTCAGCCCTGCACTGGCTTTGGACTCAGTCCTGTGCTGGCTTTGGGCTCAGTCCTGCGCTGGCTTTGGGCTCAGCCCTTGGGTCTCAGCCCATCGCTCACGGTGGTTTTCAGCCACAATGAGAGATTTCATCTCCTCCCTGAGGGCTGGAAGAGATTCCTGCTGATCCCGTCTAGTAATGTTCACCCTCCTTTTTGTTTCGCCGCCAATGCTAAAGCTGCTCCAGCGACTCCTGGATGATCGCAAAGCCACCGTCGAGATGATCCAAGCCGAGGGCGGCCGAATCGCTCAGTCGGCCGAGCCTGCGGATCGCGAGAAGATCGTCAGCCAGCTCGAGAGCCTGGAGCGCCGCTGGGCTGGGCTGCTGGGCAGAGCGGCTGGCAGGTGAGAGGGGCCAGCCAGGAACGTGGGGCCAGCTCGTTTGACAGTTCTCAGTGTCCCAAAAGCTTGGGGTCACAGCTCATGGGAAGCTGGAAGAGACTTCTGTGGCGGATATGTCCTAGAAAGGTGGAAACAGCTGGGAAACATGAGAAACCAAAGCCTGTTTGGGAGCTGAGGCTGATAGCAGCGGGTTACAATGGCAGGGAAGAGCTCAGATTAAGTAAATTCCCCGCAGGGGAGGGATGTTATTTTTATTTCTTTAAGTATCAACATTTAGCTTTAGCAGCAACATCCTGTTGACACCTTTCTGCTGCCTGAATCTTGTTTATGAGTTGCTTGTTGCCACATAAGCTGATTTTTGAGGTTATACAGTCACTTCTGAGGTCCAAATCTGCCCTCCCTGTGTTTTCAGCCATCCCCCAGTTAGATGGGTGTTCTAACTTCATCCCCATCTAAGCCTTGCACGAGTGCCGGGCTGTGTGTGAACAGGAGCTTAGCAGCTCCGAACCACCAAGAGCCCAGCCACAAGCTCGAGCACCTCTGAAGCAACGGCAGGAAGGGATGTGGCCAAAGTCAGGAGCGTTTTTGCTGCTTCCCTGGGCATGAACCAGACCCTAACATTGCAGCGGCAGGAGAATGCTTATTTTGCAGTTGCCCTTGGTCTGAGCCAGGGCAGCTTTGATTCCTTCATCCCATGGCTCAAAGCCGCTTCCCCTACCCGGCTCTGTTGGGGAGCTGCTCCCTGAGTGTTTTGGTGTGTCCTCGTTGTAGGCAGAAGCAGCTGGAGGATATCTTGGTCCTGGCAAAACAGTTCCACGAAACCACGGAGCCCGTAGCAGACTGGCTGTCAGTGACGGAGAAGAAACTGGCCAACTCGGAGCCCATCGGTACCCAGACTGCCAAAATCCAGCAGCAGATCAGTCGGCACAAGGTAGGAGCCGCTGATGGAGGGGGTTGGTACCGGATCCCACTCGGGTGTTTTGTGGTGGGAGGCTTGTTGCAGATGGGTATTGAGGGGTTATCCAGGATGCTTGGTGCATGGAGGAGGCTGCAACCCCTGACCCACCAGTGTGGGGAAACACCGATCTGCTGTCTTCACACCTTGCGGCGAGCATGCCTGGCTCTGGAGGCACAACCCATTCCTGCTCCCATGTTTCATTTTAACACTTCATATGTTGCTGCAGTTTGCCCGCTCAGGGGTGGGTTCTGTGTCTCCTTCATCCCCTCAGTTGCATTCACTGTTTCTGTTTACCCCTCCTACATTTGCTTGTTGGTTTTTGCTTTTTTGTTGTGTGGGTTTTTTTCCTTTAAATCCATTTTTTTTCACTTGTTTTTCCTTTCTGTTGTCCATTTTATCCTCCTGGCATTCAGGCTCTAGAGGAAGAGATAGAAAGCCACGCGGCCGATGTGTCTCGGGCGGTCGGTGTCGGGCAGTCCCTCTCCTCCCTGAGCTGTGCCGCTGAGCGGAGGCTGCTGGCAGAGAAGCTAGACTCTCTGCAGACCCGCTACAGCGAGGTCCACGACCGGTGCTGCCGGAAGGCAGCGCTGCTGGATCAGGCGCTGTCTAATGCCAGGCTCTTTGGGGAGGAGGAGGTGGAAGTGCTCAACTGGCTGGCTGAGGTCGAGGACAAGCTCGGCTCGGTATCTGTAAAGGATTACAAACGGGACGTCCTGCAGAAGCAGCATGCTGACCAGCTGGTATTTTCCATTTTCTTCCATGTTTATGTTGTTTCTTTTTGTCACATTTATCTGGTTTTATTTCTGGTTTCTGGTCTGACTTTAAGTTCCCAAAGTTTCGTTCCCTTTGCCGCTGGGTCCCTTCTAAGTCTCAGAGAAGCAGAAAGAGATTTCATGTGGTTAAAACCAATAATTGTGGCCCCAAAACTGGGTTTCCCAGGAGAAGAGTGGGGGAGAAGCTTCAAATGATTCATTTGCTTTGTGAGCAATGTCTGAGCAAGCTCGGCCACACCGTGTCTTTAGCCAGCTGGATGTTGTTTCCAGGGATGGGAGTTTGAAAAGCCCTGTGGGTTTTCTGAGTGAGGCTGCCCACTGAGGAACCCACCTGCTTCAGCTCTGTCCAAGAGTGAGGTTATGTCTAATATGAGGACAAGTTGGTGACACACACACCCCGTGGGTTGGGATGGGTTTGCTCTAAGATTCGAGCCTTTGGGTTCCAGAAGTGCCAGAAAGTAGAAGGTTGACTGGACAAGTATCAGATCTGTTGTCCACCCTTCCTATGCCCAGTAGGAGCAGTTTGTGCTCCCCACAGCATCTCTGGCCAGCACTGGGACTCGGGGACCTTCCTGCAGGAGAGTGACACCCCCATTTGCCTTTCTCTCCAGGCTTTGAACGAGGAAATTGTCAACAGGAAGAAGAACGTGGACCAAGCCATTAGGAACGGGCAAGCTCTTCTGAAGCAAACCACAGGTAACCCAAAGGGCTGGGTGTGCTCTGGCCCACACTGGAGTCTGGAAAGCTGCCCCCATCCTCCACAGTCTCTTCCCTGGGGAATTCTATTCCCCTCGGGGTTCAGTTTCCTTTTGGATACTCCCAAAGTGGCTGTTCTGCATCGAGACCTGGATGCTGAGCCACAAGCATTCCTGGCGTAGTAAAACCTGAGTATCAACCTCACAGCTCCATGAGTGGACGATTCCCACCCGCCGGCGTTGGTGATGCTCAGCGCTGTGCGACACGAGGGAGGGTTTTCTCATTGCATCCAGCTGCTAAAACACATGGAAAGAGGTTAAAAACATAGTAGGCCCTTTTCCTAAGGCCTCTTTCCCATGCTAAGCTGTTGCTGCTGTTGCCACGTGGGTGTGAGTTTCTGTTTGTGAGTGGGAAGAGAGGTCGAGGCGCCGCGTTTCCTTCAGATGTGGGCTGCTCGGAGCAGATGTGCAGAGCTCTGTCCTTGGGGAGCCATGTAGCAGGAAGAGTGATTACAGCAGCTTTGGCTCACAGCTTCTTGTCCTCGTGGAAATGAGAGTGATGGGTGAACTGGACCTTTGTTTTCCCTCCTTGCTGTGATGATGTTTGTGGAGAATGGGGTTGTGGTGGCTTTGGTGGTAAAGCCAGGCTTCGCCACGGGTTTCCTTCCTCTTCCAGGAAGGAGGTGGCTGTTACACTGCTGGTAGAAAGTGTCAGCTTGGGGAGTAGCTTCCTGGCCATAAAACCAGACCGCTAAGTCGTGTTGGTGCAAAGAAAAGTGATGCTGAAATGAGCTACTTAAAATGGGGAGGGGGATAGGGCGGGTGGCTGCTTAAACCTCCTTGTAGCCCCCCCCCCAAGCCCAGCATCCTTTCCCCTTGCTGTAATCTCGCAGGGGAGGAAGTGTTGCTGATCCAGGAGAAGCTGGATGGAATTAAGACGCGCTACTCAGACATCACCGCTGCCAGCACCAAGGCACTGCGCACGCTGGAGCAGGCTCGGCAGCTGGCCACCAAGTTCCAGTCCACGCACGAGGAGCTCACCGGCTGGATGAGCAATGTGGAAGATGAGCTGGCTTTGAGTGGGGGACAGTCCCCCGCCGGCGAGCAGATACCCCAGTTCCAGCAGAGGCAAAAGGTTGGGGGGCGATGGGGACACGAGGGTGGGAGCCGGCAGGGGTCTGCTTAGCAATTGGAGGGGCTGGAGAGGGATGTCCACCTGCGGAGCACTGGGAAGGACACATGTCCCTGGTGCCTTCCACAGGAGCTGAAGAAGGAGGTGATGGAGCACAGGCTCATCCTGGACACAGTGAACGAGGTCAGCCGAGCTCTCCTGGAGCTGGTTCCCTGGCGAGCCCGCGAAGGGCTGGATAAACTCGTGTCAGACACCAACGAGCGCTACAAGCTGGTCAGTGACACCATCAAGCAGCGGGTGGAAGAAATCGATGCCGCTATTCAGAGGTCTCAGCAGGTAATTTAATAACCCCACCAGAGGCCAGTGGGTTTCCCTGGGGGAGTGGGAGCGAGCGGCTTAGGACCGCTCCAGCACAGCACTGGGACCTGATGCCCATGGGCTGGGCCTCACCAGTGCCATGTGGCAGTGGGGCTGGTTTCCGACCCAGCCCATCATGGGAGGTTTGGATATTGTAACATGGGTGCAGCGTTGGGTTATCCCACCCCGTTTTCCTGTGTGGGTGATGTAGATGGTGTAAAAGGATTGATGGTTGACTTTTTCTGGCCTGTCAAAACACCATCTCCCGTTGTGATAGCACAGGGGTTTGTTCCAGGTGAACAGTCCTTCCCAACAAGGCTTGTTCTGGGCAGGCTGGAGGCTGTGGAGCGCAGCGAGCAGCCGCCCTCGCTAGTGTTGGGCACTGACTCCACCAAGCTGAACATGCAAGTGGGATGATGGTGGGAAGTCGAAGCATCCCTGTGAGCTGGGAGGGTGTAGGGAAGGGTGGCTGCTCTGCTGTGCTGAGCATGCTGTATCACAGGGATGCTTTGTGCTCTGAAATCGGCTGCTGGAGCCAGGAGTCTGTGTCTGCCCTGACATCCCTTTCTTCTCCCTGTATCTTCTGCTTTTCCCCGTGCTCTGTCCCATCCCTGCTGACCTGTGTTGTGCTTTCCCTGTCCCAGTATGAGCAGGCAGCTGACGCAGAGCTGGCTTGGGTGGCCGAGACCAAGAGGAAGCTGATGGCTCTTGGTCCCATCCGCCTGGAGCAAGACCAGACAACGGCTCAGCTGCAGGTGCAGAAGGTGGGTGCATGCTGGGTACCGGTGAGGATGGGGTGGGCAGCAAGGAGGGATGCAGTTTGGGCGATGGGCTGAGCGTTGGGGAGAGCAGCTTTACCCTGGAGACCCTCCTGGGCTTTGTGTTGCTGAGCGTGGAGCACCAGGAGAGATGCATCAAAAGTGGAAGGAAAGAGAAATCTGAGGAGGAAAAGAGGATTTAGAGGAACAAAGCCTTGGGATTTGGAAGGAAAAAGCTTCCTGCATGTTTCCAGGAGCCAAAAACTTGCCCAGTTGCTTAGGGCTGGCTGGATGCTCTTGCCCAGACTCCCCTGGAGAGCTGCTCATCCCAAAGGCTTTCACTGTGACTGGAGCAAGCTCTGCAGGCGTTGCCAGCAGGCCCAGCTCGGAGACAGGGATATATTGATTAATGAGGGGGCTTTTACATTTGCCGTTTGCTCATTGTTCCATTCAGTCCCCACTTTCATATCCCTCCAGGCAGCCAGACGTGGAACAAAGAGACGCTGGGGTGGGTTGTTGGGGTTGGTTTATTTTTCTATATATCTTTGAGATGAGCTCATGCCTGAAAGAACGTGTGCTTTAAATAAACGGGCCCTTCTCTTCCCTCACCAGCCTCAACAATCAGAGCAGTGTACAGGCTTATTGGGTTTTTTTTTAACCAAAAAAAGGAAAATAAGAAAATAAGACATTGTTGTAAGGGAGCAGGACTGAACTGTCAGACCTTGGGTTAAATTGAGCTCAGCTTTTCTTCCTGCTGTTACTCACATGGACCTTAGGATCAGCGAAGTTGGTAGATTTAGGTCTGGGAAGCATCATTTAAGATGATGTGTGTTCACTAATGAGTGGGTGGTGGAGCCTTTCCCCCTGGTGAGGACCCCATGTGTGGAAGGGGTCTGATATTTTGCTTTAGGGACTTCGGGCCTGAAAGAGAGAGAGAGAGAGAGGAGAGGTTGATCTGAACGAGTCATGAGAAAGACACAGCATAATCTGTGCTTCCAGCCAGATTTTCAGTGTGCTGCAGGACACTCGTGCTGAGTTTTGTGCGGTCTCTGCGGCACTAAGCTTTGCTGCCTGCTACAGCAGGGTCCCAGGGGTGGGCTGGGTGCAGAGGACGGGCTCAGCTCTGACTTTCTCTCCTTTCTTCGGGTTTTCCCTTTCCTCAGGCTTTTTCCATCGACATCATTCGGCACAAAGACTCCATGGATGAGCTCTTCAGCCAGCGCAATGAAATCTTTGGGACATGTGGTGAGGAGCAAAAAGCCGTTCTCCAGGTGAGGCTCCTTCTGCTCTTTACTACAAGGGGTGACACTGAGAAGGGAGAGGGGCTCAGCTCACACAGGCTGGACCAGTTCACAATTACTCCAGCTGGAGTAATCCTCTCCCAGCCTTAGCCAAAATCTCTACATTTATTACTCTCCTTTATTGCATGTTTTTATTGCAGCGTTTGGGGATGGGGCAGGGGGGCTGTGGAGATTTCTGAGGCTGCTTTAATTGGAATTACAGCTTGAGCGTGTGGAAGTCCACCAAGGGCCCCTCCTGCTCTTCCACTGCTCCTCCACCCTTCTGCATCCCTCGCTATAACTCTTCTTTCCAGGAGAAAACTGAGTCTTTGGTGCAGCAGTACGAAGCTGTGAGCCAGCTCAACTCAGAGCGTTATGCTCGCTTAGAGCGTGCCCAGGTCCTGGTCAACCAGTTCTGGGAGACCTATGAGGAGCTGAACCCGTGGATCGAGGAGACACAAACCCTCATCTCCCAGCTGCCTCCTCCAGCCATCGATCACGAGCAGCTCAAGCAGCAGCAGGAGGACATGAGGGTAAGAGGATGGCAGTGTCTCCGTGTCCTGGGGTGTCCCCGTGTCCTGGGGTGTCTGCGTGTCCTGGGGAGCTGCTTTGGCAGGGGGTTGGACTCGATGATCTCTTGAGGTCCCTTCCAACCCCTTTAGTTCTGTGATTCTGTGATCCTCTGGGGCATCTGCATCTCCTTCAGTGTTCATCCTCCCACCTTAAACAGAGGTGCAGTGCTCATGGGGCTGGAGTACCTTTTATCTGGAGTTTTCCTGATATTTTTCCCCATTGTTTTTTCTTCCTGGGGCTCCTGCCTGTGTGTTACGAGTGCGCGGTGAGCACACTGTGCCAAAGGGCTGGTCACGTTGGAGCACTTGGTACTAAAATCCAGATCGCACCCCAGGGAGCCTGGCTGCCTTCAGATCTCCTGCCCAATTGTGGCAGGGAAAACCACGTTGTACTTTTAGGGTAGAGAGCTGTAAAGGGCGTGTTCTCCACCATGTTCCCCCCGTTGGGGCTGTGGGCACGGCTGTGCCACAGAGGACTCGTGCCGGAGTCGTGTTAGGAAGAGCTGAGCACCATGTGCTTGGCAGATGCTAGGCTGAGAAATCCACAGTGCAAGTTCCCTACCAGCGGTAGGATCGCTGCTCCGGAGGGGGCTGCGTACCATGAGCAGGCAGTTGCTTTCAGCAGCTTTCTAAATAAATATATTGGTGTTTTCCCCCCTTTCCCCTCTTATTCCCCAGCAACTGCGAGAGTCCATCGCCGAACACAAGCCTCACATAGACAAGCTGCTGAAAATCGGGCCGCAGCTCAAGGACCTCAACCCTGAAGAAGGTGAGATGGTGCAGAAGAAGTACTCAACAGCCGAGGCCATGTACGCCAAAATCAAGGAGGAGGTGTGCCAGCGGGCTCTGGCTCTGGATGAAGCTGTCTCCCAGTCCACCCAGGTATGTGTGGGGCGTGATGGAGCCCAACCTTCTCCTCCCAGTCCCCCCAGGAAGCCACCCACTTCAAAACATGGTTTGATTTTGAGTGTTACGACTGTAAAACCCTTTTATAAGTCCCAGTGTGGTCAGACACCTCCAGGGTAGTTTCCTGCTGCTCGGTGCTGGCTGTGAAAGCAGTGGAGAAGGCGTTGGAATCTTGACACAGTAAATAGGGTAATAAATTTTTACAGCCCTGGTAATGATGCTCGTTCAAAGCGGCTGTTTTGGCATCAGGCCCAAGGTTGGAAGGGCCCAGGGAGCCTCTTGAAGGAGCGTAGAGAGATAAGCTCCATTTCTGATAAACTGCACGTGTGGCGAACAGCCCCAGGGATCCTTTATCCAGAGGTTAGCGGGCATCTCTGGGGTCAGGGGCATCTCCAGGGAAGGTTGGTGGCTGTGGGAGCAGAGATAGGAAAGGAAGGGAGAGGCTGTAGGTGCTGAAATCCAGATGCAGGGGGGTCTTGGGGGTGAAGTTTCTGCCGCTGAGGTTTTGTGCCGCTGAATTATGTTTCATCTCACCCCACATTACTGTAGCATAGTTGTTTGGTTGGTTTTTTTTTTTTTTTGGTTTTTTTTGTTGTGTCTGGGTGTTTTTCTGTTGTTATTTTCTTTTTTTAATCGGTGTATTGTGTAGTCACTTCTCTTGGTTTGCACCTGTACTAACTCCGCGTTTTTCCTCCCCCTCCTTCCCTCCCACCCCCCAAAAACCACACACACCCCATCCTGCCTCATCTCTCACCCCCATTGTGGAATGTGTTCTCTGTGTGTGTTGCTGCCTGTGCCCGTCCTCCCCACACGGTCCCATTTCATTCTCGGGGTGACTGCAGATAACAGAGGTAAGCCCCACCACCGCAAGACCTTCCCTTACCGCTTCCTTTTGGGCTGGTTGGTTTTTACACCTGGATTTTTAGTTCTGGTCCCTGCACAGCTCAGCAGAACATGCTTAAAAATTAACTCCTGGGGGGGGTCCTGACATCGTGTTTCAGAGACGGCTTTGCCACCCCGTCTCTTCTGCTGGGGATGCTTCCTTCCTCCTCGCTGATGCCCGGAGCTCTCTGCTCTGGCTGGATTTGGCTGGATCTGCTGTTTGTGCTCCTGCTTGTCAGCTGAGCTCATGTTCCTGACCAACTTTGCGCCAAGAACCTGGCTCCTCTCTGCTGTTAGAGCCCAGGGCTCAGCCGGCACTGGCATCCCGCTGAGAGGGACCTAAGCCGGCAGCCAGCAGAGATGCTTTGGCATCTTTATGGGCAAAGTTGACTTCTGTTTTATTAAAAAACCCCAATAAATGAACCCTGCTAGCCCCCTTTCCCCTCTCACTCCTGGTGCTCTGGCTCTGCTTTTGCTGAGGCTGCAGCTCCATGGCATCTCGCTCCTCCCATACGCATGCAGCCTCCCCCCAACCTCCCACTGATGCTGCCGGGGTGGTTTTCTTGCTGCCCTTGCACTGAGTGGAGATTTCCAAACTCAGGATGCTCTTCCAGTAGCACCAACGCTCAAAACAAACAGGATTGGGCTTTCCTGCCATGCTGCCGGGGCACAGGAAGGGGGACAAAGCTCAAAAACATGAATTTTGTATGGCTGAACCACCATATGCTTGGCCAGTGCCTGTGCTGACTCTGTGAGGCTGAGCTAGCACGGCCCAGAGCTCTTGGCAGCAGAGGAAAAGCAGGAGAACAGGAGGCTGGGGGTTTAATTGCTGCTGCAGATGCTGTTTGTCCTCTGGGCGAGGCCGCTGGGCTGTTGCACACGCAGGGAGCGATGTCATCGCCCACCTTCATGGGTTTGTTCTCCTCCAGTTCCACGATAAGATCGAGCCCATGCTGGAAACGCTGGAGACCCTGTCATCCCGCCTGCGGGTGCCCCCCCTCATCCCCGCCGAGGTCGATAAAATCCGGGAGTGCATCAGCGAGAACAAAAACGCCACAGTGGAGCTGGAGAAGCTGCAGCCATCCTTTGAGGCTCTGAAACGCCGCGGGGAAGAGCTGATCGGCCGGTCGCAGGGAACGGAGAAGGATCTGGCAGCAAAAGGTATCCCCCAAGAGGTTTTGGCTGGGCTGGGAGGGCCGCCCAACTTCTCCTACCCAAATTGTGGCTTTATCGCTGGAGGGGGTTGGCTTTGGTGTCCCAGGGATGTGTTTTGGAGGTTCTCCTGGCTCTGTGTGTGGATAGCTGCTTCCAGCTGGAGCAGCCGGGGTGGTGTCAGCCAGGGAATCATAAAATCATAGAACAATCTGGGTTGGAAGGGACCCCAAGGATCACAGAACTCCAACCCCCTGCCACAGGCAGGGCCACCAACCTCCAGGCCTGGAGCTACACAAGGTTGCCCAGCGAAGAAAGAAGTCTTTGTGACTTCTCAGCAGAAATTCCAGCTCAGCCACCAGCCTGAGCTGGGCTCTTGCGGTAACTGTTGGTGGCCCTCCACAGTGATTTTGGTGAGATCTATTCAGCATCTAATGGAGGGAAGGGACATCCCCAGCACAGAAAGACCCATCAACACGATTGGCACTAATTGGCGCCTTTCTTGGCAGCTCAGCAGCCGGCTCATGGGCTGAGCAAGCATAGACTTCATGCTAGAGGTGGCCAGAACAGAGGTTTGTTGGAGGGGAGAGCGTGGGGGCAAAGCTTGCCTGCACACAAATAAAGGCTTTATTTCTGCAAGCTGGAGCTTCTCATGTCCCTCAGTATCTCTGAGTTAATGCTCTGGTAGTCCTGGCCACCCCTAACTCCCTTGTGAATATTCTGTTGGCTCTTTCTAAGAGGAGAAGCGTTTCCAAAGCGTTTTGGAGTTGTAGAAAGGTTTCCTGCTTCACTGAACATTCCCATTCCTTCCTCAGTAATCCATGATAAGTTGGACCAGATGGTCTTCTTCTGGGAGGACATCAAAGCTCGGGCAGAGGAACGTGAAATGAAGTTCCTTGATGTCCTGGAGCTTGCAGAGAAGTTCTGGTATGACATGGCAGCCCTCTTGACTACCATCAAAGACACTCAGGACATCGTTCACGACCTGGAGAGCCCAGGCATCGACCCCTCCATCATCAAGCAGCAGGTGGAAGCAGCAGAGGTGAGGACCACAGGCCTGTACCCCCACATGTGCTTGTCTGCACCCAGATGTAAGCCAGACTGGGATGGATCTCGGATATGACCATGGCCAGGAGGGGCTGTGAGATGGTTTTGTAGGCAGTCTCTTGGTTTATGAAACGTTCTTCCCATCACAAGCCAGGACCACAAGTTAAAAAAGCAGAAGTGGGTTTCAGGTATCCCCCACTCCCTCTCCCCCCAAGGAAATGATGCTTGAATCACTTTATCTGCCACCGTTTCGGGAAGCTCCTCAGCGTGTGGTCAGGAGCGCGTGCCCACTTGGCATCGAGCGATGCAGAAGCTCAAGTGTGGTTCTGCTCCCAGCCTCAGGAGAAGCATCAGTACTTGTCCAGCATGGGAAGTGGGTGTTTGGGTTGTGGTCAGAGCAGAGAGATGAGGAAAGCTGGATGTGCTTGGATTTTAGGTTGCTGCTTGGTCGCTTCGTATCTAAGTGGGTGAAATCGACTTCAGGTGGGCTGGACTTGGCCTCACGCAGCAGCAATGTTTCTTTATGCTTTGCTGTTTAGCCTCACTGTTTCCCCTTTATAACCATCCCCACTTCAGCCTGCAACTTCAGAGGCTCCAAAACTAATTCCCATGTTGACAACACGCTCCATAAACAGCCCCTCTCCTGTCAACAGCACCTTCGGCCGGGTGGCTATGGCACGCGCCAAGCTACACACGGATACTCCCGGTTTAGATCCCCCTGGCAGCAGCATGGGCAGAGACAGGAGCAGCCCCGGTTGGTGCTGGGGAGCTGCAAGGCCTTCTGCTCGCTGCAGAACCTGGTCCTGGGCTCTGGCGTTGGGCTGTTGGCCAGGGCAGCAGAGCTGGAGGGACTCCCAGCACTTCAGCCCTTCCCGTTCATGGGGCAATTTAGGAGAGTGGTGAAGGGTCTGGAGGGGAAGGCTTATGAGGAGAGGCTGGAGTCCCTGGGGTTGTTCAGCCTGGAGAAGAGGAGGCTGAGGCGAGACCTCATGGGGTCTGTGGCTTCCTGCTGAGGGGAGTGAAGGGGCAGGTGCCCATCTCCTCTCTTTGGGGACCAGGGATAGAACCCAAGGGAACAGCATGAAGCTGCACCAGGGGAGGGTTAGGCTGGGTGTCAGGAAGAGGTTCTGTACTGAGAGGGGGTGGGGCACTGGCACAGGCTCCCCAGGGAAGGAGTCACAGCCCCAAGCTGGGCTGAGGTCAAGAAGCATCTGGACAATGTGCTCAGTGCCAGCTCTGCCTGGGCTGGACTGTGTGGGGCCAGGAGCTGGACTGATGGTCCCTATGGGTCCCTTCCAGCTCAGGGATGTGATTCTGTGGTTCTATAACCATTTGCCTCTTGTCTCTGTGTTATGTGCAGACTATTAAAGAGGAGACTGACGGCTTGCATGAGGAGCTGGAGTTCATCCGGCTCCTTGGAACTGATTTGATTTTTGCCTGTGGTGAAACTGAGAAGCCCGAAGTGAAGAAGAGCATCGACGAGGTAGGAGAACCATCAGCCTCTCCAACAGATGAAATTGGGTAGGAGCAAATGGCAGCTCCAGCAGCAGAACCTAACGCATTTTGTGGGCAATCTTGTGTTCCACAGATGAACAATGCATGGGAAAATCTCAACAAAACGTGGAAAGAGAGGCTGGAAAAGCTGGAAGAGGCCATGCAGTCGGCTGTGCAGTACCAAGATACGCTTCAAGTAAGAAGCTAGGGTTTAGGGGTTGGGTAGACCTTGGGACACGTCACTCTGAGTCCCCTTGGTGGAGTCGTACTGGGGTTTGTGCTAATGCAAAGCCAAAAACGTGTCCTGGGTGAGTGTCTGCAGCCTCTGCTAGAGTCTGAGCTCAGCAACCAGCCCTGGGGAAGAGCAGACACCCAACTGAGTTTGTCATCCCAAAGCTCTCCTCCCTCACAAGGAGCAGGATGAGCCTAGCTGCTGTCAGGTCGAGAGGGAAGGAAAGAGCTTGTGGAAGAGACCACTGGCCAACAACACAACCATCTCTTCTCCTCTATCCTCTCTGAGATGGGTTTCATGGTTAGGGGGTGATGCAGACCCCTGGCCCCTTCCCCAATTGGCTGTGGGCAGAACACTGCTCGCCATTCCCTCTGCTAATGGCGCCTCTGCTCATTTCAGGCCATGTTTGACTGGCTGGATAACGCTGTGATCAAGCTCTGCAACATGACTCCTGTCGGCACGGACCTCAGCACAGTGAAGGAGCAGATGAACGAGATGAAGGTATGTGGGCAGAGCAGGGACCGGTTCTCTGGTGCTTGCTTGGCATTGCAGAGCTTACAGCCAGGTTGATTCATTTTCTTCTGGTTTTTGTCCCATTTGGTTTTGGCAGGAGTTTAAAATGGAGGTTTACCAGCAGCAGATTGAGATGGAAAAGCTTAATCACCAAGGTGAACTGATGCTAAAAAAAGCTACGGATGAGACAGACAGGGACATCATAAAGGAACCACTGACAGAGCTGAAACATCTCTGGGAGAATTTGGGCGAGAAGATTGCTCACAGACAGGTAGTGAGGAGATGGGGGCTCTCAGAAGCGTGGGGTTGAAATTCGCTGGGATCCTTCCCAACTGAAAGTGTCCTTTTCCATCCCTGTCCCCACCCAGCATAAGCTAGAAGCTGCTCTTCTGGCTCTTGGCCAGTTCCAGCACGCATTGGCAGAGCTGATGGCCTGGCTGACCCACACCGAGGAGCTGCTCGACGCTCAAAAACCCATCAGTGGGGACCCAAAAGTCATCGAGGTTGAACTGGCGAAGCACCACGTGAGTTCTCCCACTCTGGCTCCGTTTTTAGTCTGTTCCCATCACGGGATTTTAATTCTCACCAGGGGTTTGAGTTGGTTCGAGTCCTTGAGAGTGTGCAGAGTGTAATGGGGCACTTTAGGGGCACCCAATGTTTACCCACCATGTCTCATATAGGTGCTGAAGAACGACGTCCTGGCCCACCAAGCCACTGTGGAGACTGTGAACAAAGCAGGCAATGAGCTCCTGGAGTCGAGCGCAGGGGACGACGCCAGCAGCCTGCGCAACCGGCTGGAGAAGCTGAACTCCTGCTGGGAGTCGGTGCTGCAGAAGACAGAGGAGAGGGAGCAGCAGCTGCAGTCCACACTCCAGCAGGTCAGGGAGACACAGCAGGGATAGCCCTCTGTGCCATGGGGAGCTGTTGAGGGTCTGCTTCCCCCTTCATTTTGGGGGGGTTGTTTGTGCTCGTTTTCCTTTGACTCTCAGTCTGGGAATATTTCGGCACATGGTGGGGACCAGGCACAACCAGCATGGGTGAGCACCACATATAAACCTTCCTTACCACAGCAGTGTGTCCAGACCTGCCTCTCTTACCTGGTTTTGGAGCAAACGTGGTGTTACATCTGGTGCCTGATCAGTGGTGGCTGATGTCATCTGATCTGTGGCCCATGACATGTTCCCCAACAGGCCCAGGGTTTCCATGGAGAGATTGAAGACTTCCTTCTGTGGCTGACAAGGATGGAGAGCCAATTGTCAGCATCCAAACCCACAGGAGGTCTACCAGAGACCGCCCGGGAGCAGCTCAATGCCCACATGGTAATTTCTTGGGAGAAATTTTTCGTGCTTTCAATTCAGCAAGTTCCTGTCCATCAGATACCGGCATCCAAACTTCTCCCTTCTGTATCCGATGGGAAGAAGAGCACTTCTCCAGTCTCCTCTTACAGATAATTTTGCCCTTGATGCCTGGGACAAGCATCACGATGCTTTAACCACCTTTTTTCTCTGCTCCAAGTGATGCTCAGCTGTCCCTTTTCTGCCTGCCCAGAACCTTGTTTCCTTGTTACGTCACGGCAAATCCCTGCTCCCTCTCTGAGCTCTTCCCTTGCCTAACACTTTGGCGATGCCTCCCTTCCAGGAGCTGTACAGCCAGCTCAAAGCCAAGGAGGACGTCTACAGTCAGCTGCTGGCCAAGGGACGACTGATGCTGCTCAACCGTGATGACTCTGGCTCTGGCTCGAAGACAGAGCAGAGTGTGGCGCTGCTGGAGCAGAAGTGGTGTCTGGTCAGCACCAAGATGGAAGAGAGGAAGGTAGAGTTGGTGTCCAGCTTTGTTCCATGAACTGGTCCAACAGCAGTTGCACCTGGCTTTGCTGTTCCGCTTTCCTGGGAGGGATGGAGCAGGTCAGGAATGGAGAGGGGGGCTGTGGATGTTGCATAGGTTGAGTTTGTCTCTGAGGTGATGCTGTTTCTAAGCATTGAGCTGTTGTGTTGGGTGGGTTTTTGTCTACGGGGTCATCAGAGTTAGTTAAATCACACAGAAAACGAGGGTGAAAGTGCAGGGTTTGGGTTCCTTCAGAGGAGAGGTGGGAAGAAGCCTCCTGTGGCTCTGAAAGGCAGGCTTTGTTAGTCCTCTGCTCCGCACCAGGCCAAATCCTTCTCTGAACTGACTCCATCTGAGGCTTTTGGCTAGTGATGAGATAAACCGAGAGACGTGGTAGCCTCTGCCCAGAAACAGTTGGCAGCGGTGCAGCTGTTCCCATCAAAATCTCATCCACCTCATCCACTGAGCCGCTCTCCCCTCGCACGGGGAGCCGAGGGTGATGCAGCTGCCCATGTGCTGATGAAGGTCTCCCTTTTGGGGAGAAACCCCTTCCCCTTGGTAAACAAGTCGCGTTCCTGAGATGTAGTGCTGAGGTTCCTCTTAGAAGGACATTTTGGGGGGGAGCACAAGGCTCCTGCTGTCTGCAGAACTGCAGCTCGTGAGCTCTCACCCTCCTTGTGTCATGGTTTGGTTTTTCCCCTCTCTCTCCCTCGTGACAGGCGAAGCTGGAGGAGGCGCTGGCCCTGGCCACGGACTTCCAGAACTCCCTCCAGGACTTCATCAACTGGCTCACGCTGGCTGAGCAGAGCTTGAACATCGCACCCCCAGCCAGCCTCATCCTCACTGCTGTGCTGGCCCAAATCGACGAGCACAAGGTACCATAGCACCCAACGGCCCTCCCAGGTGGAGGGAGCAGAAGGGAGCACCTCATCTTCCCTGCACCCGTGGGTGCATCCCCACTCCCTTACGGACAGGAGGACATCTCTGCTGTTTGTAGGTGTTTGCCAACGAGGTCAACGCTCATCGGGACCGGATCATCGAACTGGATCAAACAGGGAACCAGCTGAAGTTCCTCAGTCAAAAGCAAGACGTGGTGTTGATCAAGAACCTGCTGGTGAGCGTCCAGTCCCGCTGGGAGAAGGTCGTCCAGCGCTCAGTGGAGCGGGGACGGGCTCTTGATGATGCTAGGAAGCGAGCCAAGCAGGTGAGAAACATGGGATGGATGTGACAGACCCTGAGGTACAGCCAGCCTCGGGGGTGGTCCCAAAACCAGAAGGAGGATTGGGTATGCCTCCAGTGTGAAGTTTCAGCCTTGCTCCTGTTTCTCTGCAGTTCCACGAAGCATGGAAGAAACTGATTGATTGGCTGGAGGATGCAGAGAATCACCTGGACTCAGAGCTGGAGATCTCCAATGATCCAGATAAAATCAAGCTTCAGCTCTCCAAACACAAGGTAGAGCTTGGCCAAAGCCAGACCAGTGCTGTCACTAGGTGGAAGGGTTTTGTCAGAAGGGGGAGCAGGGCAGCATCTCCTCTGTCATCAGGACAGGGAAGAGGCATGTCCATGCTTTCCGCTGCCATGGAGAACCTTCACCTGGAGATGTTCACGAGCACCATGTGTCTTCAAGAGTGCAAAGGCCAAGCTTTCTGAAACAGTTCTGTTTTCTGTCTGTCTCCCAGGAGTTCCAGAAGACCTTGGGGGGAAGCAGCCCGTCTACGACACCACTATCAGGACAGGCAGAGCCCTCAAAGAAAAAGCCGTGCTTCCAGACGACACTCAGAAGCTGGAAAACTTACTGGGAGAAGTGCGGGATAAGTGGGACACAGTGTGTGGCAAATCTGTGGAGAGGTGAGTCCAGCCCCAGCCTTGTACCCACAGCACTCATTTGGCAAGGGCTCATCAAAGCTGAGAGCAGAGGAGACAATTTTGTGGGATGGTTGGAGGAAGCTAATGGGACGTGACAAAATGAGATGAGTTCATTCATGGGTGTTCACGGGGATCTTTGTTTTCCAGGCAGCACAAACTGGAGGAAGCCCTCTTGTTCTCTGGCCAGTTCATGGATGCGCTGCAAGCCTTGGTGGACTGGCTCTACAAGGTGGAACCTCAGTTGGCTGAAGACCAGCCTGTCCATGGTGACCTGGACCTGGTCATGAACCTGATGGATGCTCACAAGGTGAGAGCACCTTTGCCAGCTCTTCCCTGGGACTTCAGTAGGGTTTGTCTTCCCTGAGAGCCCAGGAACAGAGGAGCCAGAGTTGGTGCCTTGCTGCAGAGCTCTGTGTCTTGCTGTTCTGCTTTGCTGGGGTGGACAAGGAGAGCAGGACCAGGGCGAGAAGGAAGTTTTTTGTAGGTTACAGGACCTGGAGCTCTGTTCTCCTGGGGTTTTACCAGTCAGATCTGTGGAGGATTTGGTTTTGATAAGGTGGCTGAATCAATAGTCCTCTGTGAAGTTTGGTCTTGGCTATTCTCCTCAGTATGTCTCGGGCACTGGTGCTCCTGGGTCCGGGTTGGATCATAGGCTGAAATCCAGGGACTGAGCTCGGGCATCTTTTCACAGCTAGCATTCCCAGGCCACAGCTCGTCTGCTCCAGGTCACCACTCCTTCTGCCAGGGTGGAAACCTGGGGCTCCTGCCTTCCCCAAAACACACACAGGAGCTGCCTGGCTCCCTGCCTGCACTCCCACTGTGGAAGGACACTGATGTGGGTGCAGAACCCACGTTACAGACTGGTTTGGGTGTGCTCCCCGCTTTATTCCCCATGTGAAACAACCTGCTGGGACTGACTGGCCCCGCTCAGCTTCTGCCTTCCCCCCACCAGGTCTTCCAGAAGGAGCTGGGGAAGCGCACGGGAACGGTCCAGGTGCTCAAGCGCTCAGGCCGGGAGCTCATTGAGAACAGCCGGGATGACACCACCTGGGTGAAGGTGCAGCTGCAGGAGCTGAGCAACCGGTGGGACACGGTGTGCAAGCTGTCTGTGTCCAAACAGAGCCGCCTGGAACAGGCCTTGAAGCAGGTGAGCAGAAGGCTGCAGGGTGGAAACCATCTCAGAGAGCTTTGCTGGGGCTACAGGTTTGTGCCGATAGGTCAGCATGGACCTCAGGTTCTTGCTCAGGGAGTGGTCTGGCCGAGCAATACATCCCAGCAGTTACCAGTGAGCCCTGCAGCGCACTGGGTCGGTGTCTGGTTTTTATTTCCCTGAAGAAGAGCTGCCAAAGGCTGATTTGGAAAGAGAGGTTGGAAAGGGTCTCACCAGTGCGCACAGTGGGAATAGAGCAGTGAGCAGAGGCTGGCCAGTCTGGTAGCCACTAATGTGGCCAGCACAACCAGAGACCTCACTTGAAGCTGGGGAAAAAAATCATCCAAAGGCTCCTTAAGTGGGAATTGAGAAGCATAACCTTCCCAGGACCATTGGAGATCTCCTCCAGGATGGAGAGATGACACCATGTTGAGGAGAATGGTATCTTTGAGGGTATGAAGGTCCTCTAGAGGGACCTGGACAGGTTGGATAGATGGGCAGAGGCTGATGATGGGATGAAGCTCAACATGGTGAAGTGCCAGGTCCTGCACTGGTCCTAACACCCCCAGGCAGCGCCACAGGCATGGAGCAGGGGGCTGGTGAGATGTACAGAGGGAAAGGACCTGGGGGTGTTGGGTGACATTCACCAGAACATGAGACAACAGTGTGCCTGGTTGGCCAAGAAGGCCAGCAGCATCTTGGCTTGGCTCAGGAATAGTGTGGCCAGCAGGGACAGGGAGGTGATGATCCATCCCCCTGTGCTTAGCTCTGGTGAGGCCGTACCTTGAGTGCTGGGTTCAGTTTTGGGCCTCTCACTGCAAGAAGGACATTGAGGCCCTGGAGCATGTCCAGAGAAGGGAACAGCCTGGGAAAGGGGCTGGAGCACAAGTCTTACAAGGAGCAGCTGAGGGAGCTGGGACTGTTCAGCCTGGAGAAGAGGAGTCTCAGGGGACACCTCATTGCTGTCTCCAACTCCCTGACAGGAGGTTGTGGTGAGCTGGGGCTCAGCCTCTTCTCACAGATAACCAGTGACTGGACAAGAGGGAATGGCTGCAAGTTGCACCAGGGGAGGTTCAGGTCAGAAATGAGGAGAAATTTCCTCTCTGAAAGAGTGGTTGGGCATCAGAAGGGGCTGCCCAGGGAGGTGGAGTCGTCACCGTCCCTCAGGGTGTCCAAGGGAAGGTTGGATGAGGTACTCAGGGATGTGGGTTAGTGAGTGATAGAGGTGGGAGGGGGATGGTTGGACTGGATGACCTGGGAGGTCTTTTCCAGCCTCAATGATTCTGTGATTCTATGCCAGCACCCAGGTAGCTGTAATAAACGCCTGTGCCTTTGTCACCACAGGCAGAGGAGTTCCGGACAGCCGTGCACATGCTGCTGGAGTGGCTGTCAGAGGCGGAGCAGTCCCTGCGCTTTCGGGGAGCACTTCCCGACGACGCCGAGGCCTTGCAGACCCTCATCGACACACACAAGGTAACTGGGAGCTCTGAAACGCCACCTGAGCACAACGAGCAGGCAGAATCCTCTGGAATTAATTCATTTGGGGCCTTTCAGGAGTTCATGAAGAAAGTGGAGGAGAAGAGAGTGGATGTCAACGCGGCGGTGGGCATGGGGGAGGTCATCCTGGCCGCCTGCCATCCTGACTGCATCACCACCATCAAACACTGGATCACCATCATCCGAGCCAGGTTCGAGGAGGTGAGTCTGCCAAGCTCTCCAGCCTGATGGTAGGGGGAAAGGTGGACACCACTACTGAAGGCATCCAGTGCTGTCTGTGGTGTCCATCCCTGCCCCTGGTTTCCCACCCCGGGCCAACGGTCATCTTCATGTTGCCAACAGGTCCTCACGTGGGCAAAGCAGCACCAGCAGAGACTGGAGTCTGCGCTTTCTGAGCTGGTGGCGAATGCTGAGCTTCTGGAAGAGCTGCTGGCTTGGATCCAGTGGGCTGAAACAACCCTGATCCAGCGGGACCAGGAGCCCATGCCACAAAACATTGATCAGGTCAAAGCCCTCATCTCCGAACACCAGGTGAGCCTCGTGCTGAGCACAGCCGGTAATCGGAATATGGACAGGGTGGGTTAATTCCTGCTACCCCCATGGAGGAGGCATCATCTTTTCTGGGAGCCTCTGTTAGATCCCACCAGAGCTGTCTCCTGGGAGCGCAAGGCTGAACTCCAGTGCCTGCAGATCCAAGCTGGAGCTGTGCAGTAGCTTACACACTGTCAGTGAGGGGTTGGGGTCAGCATTCCCATCTCCTCCGTGGGTTTTCCGTGACCCAGCGAAGATCTGGAGTGACAGCAGCAGCTGGAGAGCGAAAACATCTCAAAACCTCAAAGGTTCTCTTGTCCCTTTTGTATTTTCACAGTCCTTTATGGAGGAGATGACACGGAAACAGCCAGACGTGGACCGGGTCACTAAGACCTACAAGAGGAAAGCTACTGAGCCCCCCCACGGGCCTTTCATCGACAAGTCCCGCAGCAACAGTACGTCTGTGCTCTATCCACGTCTGTGCTCTATCCACGGCTTCTGGCGAAAGGCGCTGCCAGGGGAGGAAAGGAAACCCATAGGAAACCAATTAACTTTGATTACCAATTACCAAGGCATCCTGCATTGCCAGCCAGCGGGGAGGTGGTTGGAGCTTGCTCGGGAGGGGAAGATCCGGGTGCCGTGTTCCCAACAGCCCTGTCGTGCCCTGGGAGGCTCGTGCGGCAGCTGCTTTGCTCTTTCTCCCTGCAGTTGCTTTGTGACGAGGCTTTTTGGGGTCTTTTTATGTTGGCTCTTGAATCATAGAATCCCAGACTGGTCTGGGTTGGAAGGCACCCCAAGGATCACACAGCTCCAACCCCCTGCCACAGGCAGGGCCACCAACCTTAGGCCTGGAGCTACACAAGGTTGCCCAGGGCCTGGCCTTGAACACCCCCAGGGACGGGGCACCCACCCCCTCTCTGGGCAGCCTGTTCCAGCCCCTCACCACACTCTCTGTAAAAAAACTTCCCCCTAATATCTAATCTAAACCTTCCTTCCGTAAAGGCAGAGCTTGATGTGAATTCCTGGGGAGGGGGTGATAGAGAGGCATTGGTCACCCCATCTTCCTACCCAGGGTTGCTGGTTCCCTTTGGGAAACATCCAGCAAGGCTGCGGGAGGCTTTTGGTTTGTCCTTTCCTGATGCGCTCACTCAGCCTTACCCAACCCACCAACACATCCCCCTCAACCGATTCCTTTCCTCCCTTTTTCCAGGGAAATCCTTGACTCAGGCTGCCCCTCCCAGTATGCCCATTATCTCCCAGTCAGAAACAAAGAACCCGCGGATAAACCAGCTCTCAGCCCGCTGGCAGCAGGTCTGGCTGCTGGCGCTGGAGCGGCAGCGGAAGCTCAATGATGCTCTGGACCGACTGGAGGAGGTAACACCCATGGGGGAGTGGGGAAGGGGGCACGGTACCCTGTCAGTGGTACCCACTCGGTGGTACCCGCTCGGTGGGCGCTCACCGGAGAGGTTGTTGCTTGGTGCTGGTGCTGCCCAGCAAATGGTTACCGCTGCCTTTCCAACAGCGAAATAGCAAACACCCCTGAACTACTGAGGCTGAAAACTACCTTCCCTAATTAACTAACTGCACGTTAACGAGCTGCCCTGCACCCCTGCAGTCAGTGCCTGTAGAGGCAGCGGCGGCCAGGCCTGCTTTCCTCCTAGCCATTAGTTTAACAATTACTGTCTCTATCTTTTTTCCAAACATCTAATGTCACTTTTGTTTTCATTTACGCTTTACAAAGCAGCTATGCCCAGAAGTGAGTGGTTTTGTTTTCTGTTGCTTTTGCTGTAGGTCAGTTCAGTTTATCCGTATTTTAATGTGTTTTTTTTTCTTCGTTGGTTTTTAACTCCCAAGGATGAGGAGGGAGGGAGGGGAGGGTGCTAAAAAGTCTTGCATTACCTTGTCGTGAGCTGCTTTAGCTGGTGGGGAATCCTTTTGGGGGGAGTTAAAAAGGGCGTTTGTTTAAATTGGAGGGTGAGAGGCATGGCGCAGGGGCTGGTGGCAGAGCTGAGGTGTGCCCCAGCTGCTGTCCTACCTGGAAGATGAGCAAGAAATCCCTTCTGGGATGCTTAGAGGGGATGGGAGAGGGAACACTCGTGCCCAAAGCAATGCCAACAATGGGTTTTCCTCCTGGGCAGAGCCTGGCAAGTCATCAGGTGAAATCCCAGGCGAGGAAACATCCCCAGATGGCCAGGCAGAGATGGGGCCGGGGGGGGGGGTGGGGGTGTGTCTGCGTGCAAGTAGCTGACATCTCCACGTCTGTGTGCGTGTCCCGCTGCGGGGATGCTGCGTCCCGTGTGACGGCTCTGTGGCGCGCGGGCTGCGCGGTGGCTGTCAGCTGCGCTGTGTGTCCTGTTCTGCAAAGTCTGTTTGAGCAGCACCCCCTTCCTTGTTCATGGGGAGTCACCTGGGTAAACCCGGGTTACCCTTCCCGGAGAGTGGGGTGGGGGGTGAGGGTGGCAGCGGGCTCTGGGGCAGGGGCTCGCTGGCAGGTTGGTGTTTCTGGGAGCGGTGGGGTTGTGCTGCTTTTCCAGGGATTTCCCCACTGACTCTCAGGTGTTTCCTTCCAGTTGAAGGAGTTTGCCAACTTCGACTTCGATGTCTGGCGGAAGAAGTACATGCGCTGGATGAACCACAAGAAGTCTCGGGTCATGGATTTCTTCCGGCGCATCGACAAAGACCAGGATGGGAAGATCACCCGGCAGGAGTTTATCGATGGCATCCTGGCCTCTAGTAAGTGCCTGTCTGCCTGAACCGAGCCAGGCAAGCAGCCACCTCAAAGTGTTGAGACCTTGTCCCAGCTCCAGGATGGAGATGCAGACCGTGCTTGGACATCCCTGGCTCCAGCGAGTGAGGTCTCTGCATCGGTCTCCTTTCTTTCTCCTTCCAGAATTCCCCACCACGAAACTGGAGATGACTGCGGTGGCTGATATCTTTGACCGCGATGGTGATGGCTACATCGATTACTACGAGTTTGTGGCTGCTCTCCATCCCAACAAGGATGCCTACCGCCCCACCACTGACGCCGACAAGATCGAAGATGAGGTAAAGCACCCAAGGAGATGGGAGCATGGGGGTGGTGGGTGGTTCGTGCTGTGGGACAACACTGAGGCAGATAAGGAAAAGAGGGGGGCAACTGATTGGGGTGGTGCTGAGCCAAAATAATTCATCCAGCTACTCATGGAAATAGCCAGCTTCTTGCCAGTGTCTGTGGGGACAAGACAAGGGGCAATGGCCTCAAGTTGGAGCACAGGAAGTTCCGCACTAATATGTGAAAGAACTTCTTCCCAGTGAGGGTGAGGGAGCCCTGGGACAGGCTGCCCAGGGGATTGTGGAGTCTCCTTCTCTGGAGATATTCCAGCTCCGTCTGGACTCTGACCTGTGTAACCTGTCCTGGGGACCCTGCTTTGGCAGGGGGTTGGACCCAATGAGCTCTGGAAGTCCCTTCCAACCCCTACTGAATCTCTGATTCTGTGATCCAGCTGGCACCGGTGCCTACCATTTTTGCCAAAGAGAAGCTGCCGGGACTGTGTGTTGACCCAGCAGGTCCCTGGGATGGGGTGTCCCCAGAGTCCTGGGCTCTTACCACTCTCCTTGTCCTTCTGCAGGTCACCAGGCAAGTGGCCCAGTGCAAGTGTGCCAAGAGGTTCCAGGTGGAGCAGATTGGCGAGAACAAATACCGGGTAAGGCAGAGGGGCTGAATGCTGCTGAGGGGGAGGGGGATCACCTACAGGGTGCCTGGTGTGGTGCAGGGGATCCCCCTCCCTGGGCTCCCTGGGGTAAGATGGAGACCTCATCATCTGGCTCCCAAGGGAGGTGGCTGAGTCGTGTTTGCCTAGCGCCGTCCTTGGCCCCGGGGCGTTCCCCGAATCGGGAGAGCATAAGAGTGGCCCTGTTCTGGGGGCAGTGGGCCCCATGAAACGCTGCATTCACTCTGCTGGCGACCTCCCTTGAAGTTACCCTCGTTGGATGAGTGTACCTTACGCCTGTGTTTTTCTTAGCCCGCTCCCGAAGAGGGGAGAATAATTTCCTTAAAGAATCTCTTTGTAACGGGCTGGCTGTTTACCTTTCAAATCCCTCTCTGAGGTGAACCAGCAGCAGAGCCACCCATTTTCCCAATGCCAGCTTGGGGGTTGACGCTCTGACCAGGATGAGCCAAAATGTGGCACTCATACCCCTCACCCCCAGCTGCTCTGGGCTCCCCGAGCTCCTCCCTTACACCCAAACCCCGCTGGTCGATGTCTGACTACCTGCAGTAACAGTTCTCGTGATGGTTGCACTGTTAATCCCTGAAATGTTTTTTTTTTCTTGTTTTTTTTCCTTTCCCCTCCTCCTCCTCTCAACTTTCCACCCCATCCCCCTCCCCAACCCCTCTCCTCCCACATCTCCTTTCCCTCCGTAGTTCTTCCTCGGCAATCAGGTACAGTTTGCCTTGCGACGCTGTCTCTTGCCTTTTTATTTTTATTTTATTCTTTTCTTTTCTCTTCCCCCCCACCCCAGCCTTTAACAAACGTAGTTTTGTGTGTCCCTGGTGCTGCTGTATCCTTGGGGGCTGTGGGATGGGGTCTGCAAGAGCCTGGTACAGCCGAGTGTCTGAAAAACAACACTGTGGTGGGCAGAAAACAGAGAAAAATTCAATGTGAAAACCAGGATTTGACCAAAATGGGGAGATTTTTCCTCTCTGTCCTTTCTTGGCTACATTAGGGGTGTTGATGGTGACTGGTTTCACCCCATGGCACCCCGGGATGGGAGTTACTGGGGTACAGGCAGGCTCGTACCTGGGACTGTCCCTAGCTGACTGGGTGCAGGGATTATGCCTGCAGGCACAAGGGTTGTACCAGGCTCTGGGGTTTGGATTGCAGTCGCTGCGGGTGAGAATGCCGGGTCCACACCTTTAATCCCATAGGTAACAATAACTAAATCCTCATCCCTGCTACACCTCTGTGTAACTCCTAGCTGGAGCAAGGCTTACAAACCCCGCATGTGTCCCCCGTTACCAGCGTGCACAAGCACCAGCTCGTTTGGGAGGGGGTGTGAGCTCTTCCCTGATGGATGCTGGAGCATCATGTCTTGTTGGGAGGTGCCTGCTGTTCCCCACTCTGATGGGATTTTCAACTCCAGTGGGTTTTTTCACTTGAAGTGATGGTTCCTCACCCAAAAAATGCCCAGAAACACATTTGGAAGTCCAGAGCGGGTGGATCCAGGAGAGCTCAGGCTTTGATGGAGGCAGTGATTCGAGACAAATTTTCCCCACAGCACCGGGGTGAACATTTTGGTGGGACTCCAAGCAGAGTCCAGGGTGCTGTGTCCCCAAAGGAAGGAGGGCTGGAGCTGCTCTTACCCTCTGCTCCTGCCATGCAGGGTTTGGGGTTTGCATCTCTTCGGGTTTGCACTCTTACCCACCCGGGGGACGTCACCACTTCTATTCTTTCTTCTTTTTTGAATCATTCTGAAGAATGTGTGGTTTTTTTACTTCCAAAGGCTGGTTCCTCCATCTTCTCACCACAGCGGGTGCTCTGTAGCCCTGGGTGTATCCCAAGGTCCCTGGTGTCCTGCATTGGCTCTGCTGCCTGCCCCATCCACGGCACAACCAGATGCTGGGGCTTGGCTGGCCAGGGAGATTGGGGGCACTTTGAAACACCCCCCCCAGGCTTCTGATTCGGAAGGGGAGGAGGGCTGCTTACTTGAAAGGGCAGGTATTTCAAATCACTGATGAACCTCACAATCACTAATTGACACCGCTGCGGGATTCCCACCGCTCCGCGCTCCCTGGGATGTCACTGCAGTGGGGGTTTTCTGGCTCATGGGGTCAAGGCTGAGGCTCTGTGACATCATCCCTGGACTTCAGACTTGATGAGGAGAGGTTTCTCTCATTGCGTCTCTCAGGCAGTGATTGCCTGGCTGGTTTGCCAGCACTCGGTGATCTGAACTGGCCAGCTCTTCTCCACATGGGCCGCACCAGGAAGGGTGTTGTGTTGTGTTGTGTTGCCAACCTCTTTTTTCCTTCATGATAGAAAGATAAAAACCCCAATAATTCTGGCTGAGAAAACCCATCCCAACCCCAAATTCCAATTCCTCATTTGCTGCTGGAAAAGAAATCTCTCTATCCAGCTTTAAAGGGTTTGGATAGTTCCATCACCTTGAAACCACCATGAACTGGAGCCTGTAGAGTATCAGATTGGTTCTGATAGCTTTGCCCTGGTGCAGCCCACAGTTGGAAGGAGCCGGGTGTCCCTTGCTGCCTTCCCTGTGTCTGAACTGTTCCTTGGCTCCACAGTTTGGAGACTCCCAGCAGCTGCGGCTGGTCCGTATCCTGCGCAGCACAGTCATGGTTCGTGTTGGTGGAGGATGGATGGCCCTGGATGAATTCTTAGTGAAGAATGATCCTTGCAGGGGTAAGGTGGCTCTTGGCTTTGTACAACTGGGGGGGTCTTCTCACCCACTGAAGGGAGTTGGAGCATTTGTCTGCTCTGACTGTGTGTGAGCGGTGATGAGGGTCTGGGGGAGCCAAACAACAAGCAGGAGCTGGAGGAAACTGCTCCAAAGCAAACTGTAGAAGGTGAAATCAGGAGGTTTGATGATCCTGCAGCAAATCTCATGGCATTTAGCCAGGCGTCATGGGACAAGAAGAGGGGAGAGTTGTGTTTCTTGGTTTAAGACCCCGGTGAGTGGGGCTGTGCTGTCATTCTGGGGTTCTCAGCTTCCCTTTGCCGTGGTTGGCATGTACATGGGGCTCTGTGGGTGATGTAATGAGCTTCGCAAAGGTGACCTGACCCCATTTCTCACAGCATTCTGCTGGAGAAACTGGCTGCCACCAGCCTGTCCAGTTCCAGAGGACAGGAACGCTTGGACTCAGTGATCTTAAAGGTCCTTTCCAACCGTGAGATTCTATGAAACAAAAGAGCTGTTTCACTTTGGTGTTACCACAGGGAAATTGAAGTGCAAGAAGCTCCTGGGGTTTGAGAGGAACGCAGCAGCAAATGAGGAGGGACAAGCCCTCTCCATCCATCCTGGGCTTTTAGGGCTCGGTGGTTTTAGCTGGCGCTGCTTTAGCAGCATGCATTTGAAAGGGGCGGTTGGGGTAATGCAGATCAGGATCATGGTCACAGCAGCACAGAGCTGGGATCACCTCCTTCCCAGACCATCCTTCATGGATGATGTTTCAGCCCTCAGTTATCCCAGAGTGGTGCTTCCCTTCCACAGTTGCTTTCTCAGCATCCTGGGCTGGGCTGTGTTGACTCTCTCATCACTCCCATGGCCTGCAGCCCCCAGTGTGTGGCCCCGCTCTCTGCTCAGCCGCTTACCGTACATGGAGGCATGCGTCAGCTGGCCCTCGGGCTGAGGCACTGCCGAAGGGAGAGCATCCAGCTCATTGCCTCTTAGTCAGGGGTGGTCACTTCTCCCCCTCCAAATCAGCCAAGAGCTCCCAGAGCTCTGTGGGTCCCAACCCCTTGAAGCCGATATGCTTGGTGTTAAGTGACTTTCAAGGTGACATCAGCCCCTGCAGCCTCCTGAACCCTCCTGAAGCCACTGGCTTCAAGCAAACCTCCGCTCACATCCCCTTTGTCCCCTTCCCAGCACGAGGACGGACCAACCTTGAACTCCGGGAGAAATTCATCCTGCCAGAGGGAGCGTCCCAAGGAATGACCCCCTTCCGATCGCGAGGCCGGAGATCGAAGCCATCCTCCCGGGCAGCCTCCCCGACGCGCTCCAGCTCCAGTGCCAGCCAGAGCAACCACAGCTGCGCCTCCATGCCCTCCTCGCCCGCGACTCCGGCCAGCGGAGCCAAGGTGGGTTCACACGTGAAGCCTTCCTCTTTCCTCAAGAAACCCGTGGCCTCCAAACCGGCAACAAGCTCACGGAGAAGGAGGAAGAGGAAGGCTGGGGCTTGAGGGCTTGCCACTCAACCATGGTCTCTAGATGTTCACGGTGTGTGCAGGAAGAGTGGACCCCGCTGTGTGGGAGGGAGGGGTGGGATGGCACAGGACAGGTTTTCACCCCATGACTCCACGGGAAGGTCCCTGGCACTCACCATGCAGCCGAAGGCTCCCAATCCCCACGACAGAGCTGTGCTGCAGCTGTGGTATCCAGCAGGCACGCAGGAAGAAGCCATTGCTCGTCATCTCTTCTCCCACCACATCATCTGCCCATGCATGTTTTGTTTCATCATCCATTTGGGTTTTCCCCCTTTATTTTAATTTACATATTTCCTGTTTGGTTCTCGTTCCATTTTAGTGCCATTTCCCCCCCTCCCCCAATTCCAGATCCTTTCCCCTTTCTTTATATTTCTTTCTTTCCTCATTTTTGTTTGGTTTTTCACTCACTTCCACCTTTTCCCCTCCCCTCCTTGGATTTTCCATTCCACAGACTCCACACCACTTCTCTCGATGTTATGACAAACCCTGGTTGATAAACAGTAAAGCAAGCACCCCTCTGAGGGGATTCGATTATTCCGACTTCCAGCTCTCGAGTGCTGAGGTAGAGTATGGTCTCACAGCCCTGAGGACCTGCTGATGGGCTGGAGAGCCACTGGCATGGAGAAATCCTGCTCCTTTGCCTGTCATAATGCTTCTCCTCGCGGTAGAGCTTGTTGGCACCGCTCTTGCTCCGGCTAGTAGCGTTTTTCAGGGGTTTCTAACTCGGATTCAGTAAAACACCGGATAAACCACGCCACAATTTCACAGTCACCCACGTTTAAACCACGAGAGCGGCATTCAGCCTCTCCTGCTTTACCAAGCACTAGTTTGCCAGGCTTTTAGTAGCAATTAAGCGTTGAGACGCCGCCGCTTTCAGGAATCAAAAAACCTAGCAGCCGAGTTGAGACTTGAAAAGCAGCTACAGCGCATGCACAGCACCCCCATCGCCTTCCTCTCCATGAAGCGCTGCCTTTAGCGCTGCCTTGGAGCACGTAATGGCGTCTCCGACACCTGCGCTGCGCTCTCAGGAGGATGAATTTGGGCCAAAACTAATCTTACTTCTTTTTTTTTTTTTTTTTTAAAGGGGGGGAGGCGGGGGATGTCCCTAAAGCTTTCAGCTTCCTCGTGAACTTTGTGAATCGGGGATGAGAAATAGCTGGGAGATCTCGGTGATTCACCGAGCGGTGCCGCGTCGCCAGCAAGATAACCGTGTCTCTGCTTGGCGGCGCTTCCCAGCGGCAAGGGAATTCTATTTTCAATCACTGGGATGGCAGGAGCACTGCCCCCCTTTGCTCTAAATCACCTGCTTTGCTGCTGTGAAACTTGTTGATGAAATAGGGTTGAGGCTGGAGAATCGTGATTCTTGGGGATGAAAGTGATACCTTCGTGATCACACAATGATGGATTTGAATCCCTCGGCATCCCAAGGGGAAGCCTGCTGCTTGGCTGCCCCTCTCCTGCCACTGCCTTCCCCCTCTGCAGCTCCAGTTTCAACGACAGGTCAAGATTTTGAATCTGTTCCCCCAAAATAAAGTCACAAAATTGGAGGGGATGGAGGGAGGCGTCTCCAGCTGTCGCTGTAAAGCTCACTGGGAAATGCTCTCGGATATTAAGGTGCTGGGGGTGTGCCACTGGGCTGGATGGAGCCCTCCCCACAGCAATGCCTCTACGAGCCTCAGCTTGTCCTTTCACCCCAGTCCTACAGTTTTACTGGTGTCACCGAAACTGGAGCTGCCCATCATGGCTGGATGCACACGTCCTCGCCGCGCCACACCTTCCCCTTTGCCCCCCTGCCACCCCACCTTACTTTGCCACCCCAAATCTGCATTTGTGACATCTTAAGGGTCGGGGAAAGCACCGTTTGAGGATGTGACCGAAGCTGATGCGCTCTCTCCAGTTCATCCCTGGTACCTCACTGCTCTGATGCATCTGTCCTGCGGGTGATGAGTGCACAGGCAGGGCTCTGCCAAGATGTCCCCGCCTCCCTACAAGGAGATGGGCAAAGCAGCCTCAGGACCTTCCAAAATGGGCCTGAAATAACCTGGTTTGGGGAGATTTTGCTTTCTTCTGGGGGAGTTTTCCAGCCCAGGTGATGCTGTCCTCCTCTGGAGGGGCCTTCTTTTCCCCCAAGTGCTTAGAAATACCCATGAGCTGTGTGTCATTCTGAAGTGCACAAGCTGCCCTTCCCTTCCAAATTTTCAGGAATCCAGGCTATTTTCTCCCTCCCCTCCTTTTCTTTTTTTTAATTAATTGCTGCTGAAACGACCTCTTGTGTTCTCCCTGACCATTAAGATGGGTGATTCTTAACCACCAAAGACTTTTTGCTGAGGTCCCGATCTCGGATGTGATCTTGGCCCCTCACGGCCACCTAAAAAATGCTCCGTGTGTGCTTCCTTCCCAAGGTGACCCCCTCGGCCGGCAGCAAGCTGAAGCGACCCACCTTCCACTCCAGCCGAACCTCCCTGGCTGGGGACACCAGTAACAGCTCCTCACCAGTCTCTACAGGTGCCAAAACCAGTCGGGCAGGTAAGTTAAGTGTAAAGAGGAGAAATTCCTCCTGCTACTCCTACCAGGTTGCTTAAATGGGCAGAGGAATGTAACAAATAGTGCTGGAGCCCTAAATAGTATGAACATACCACAGCCATGCCCCTGCCTGGGAGAGGGGATGCTGCAGAGGTTCAGCAGAGTGCAAGGGCTTGCTGCTGCTTTGTTAAGAGCCTGGGGATTAATTGGTCTGGCTGGTAAAACCCCTGGTTCAGGGTGCTAGGTGGGTGGGTGGTTGAAGGCAGCTGGGCAGTCTCAGGGGAAGGAATCTTCCTCTTCCTGCTCACAGGTGTCTCATCTCCCTTTCCAGATCCTAAAAAACAGCCAGTCGTCCCACCAGCCGTGCTGGGAGCCGCACGGGGAGCCGGGCCAGCAGCCGCAGGGGGAGTGACGCCTCCGACTTCGACCTGCTGGAAACCCAGTCCGCGTGTTCGGACACTTCAGAGAGCAGCGTGGCCGGCGGGCAGGGCGGCTCGCGCAGGGGCATGGCCAAACCTTCCAAAATCCCAACCATGTCCAAGAAAACAACCACTGCCACCCCAAAAACTCCAGGCCCTAAGAGATAATACTGTACCCCCACCCTCCTGAGAGAAAGAAAACCCAACCTGTGTCCAGTTTTTAACCCTGCTACATACATTGGATGTATATTTATTCTAAATGGGAGAAACTATATTGTTAAAAGTGTAAAAGAAAGTTGTGTTATGAAGCTGCCTTATTTGGGGTTGGGTTTTTTTTTGTTGTTGTTGTTGGTTTGGGGTTTTTTTTCTTTCTTTTTTTTTTTCTTTTTGTAAGTTACTATTTTCATGTGAATATTTATGTAGATAAAAAAATTGCCTCTCGGTGACCCCCTGTTCTGAGAGGGGCCTGGAAAAACTGAAATGGGGGGAGAGAAAGGAGGAGGAAAAAAAAAAAAACAAGAAAAAAAAAAGGAAAAAGAAAAAGAAAAAAGGAAAAAAAACTAAAAAGGAAGCAAAAAAAGGTCAAGATGTGAAAGTGTAAAGAAAAAACTAAACTATAAATAGGATTTCTGCGCGGTGCAGGGTGCAAACCTGCTTTATCTTTTAGGATTGTTTCCTAAATGCATCTTTATAAACTTAACTTGCTGTCTCAGCAAGGTAAATTATATTTAAAAGCAAAGACCTGAATCCTGCAGTGTTCAAGGAACTCTCTTTTTTGTAAATCACAGATACCTCAACCAGCGAAACGTGAGGTGAGGGGACTTGGGGCTTATGTTTCCATTGTGTTTTTTTAAAAAGCTCTGTGGTTTTACCTGCAGAAAGCAGAGTTTGACTGAATAAAATTTGCACACACTACAGTGAAGCTCATGCCCGTTGCTGTCTTAAAAATATCCTGTCCCCATACCTTCATTGGTTTATTACTCCTTTGAAGAACAAACACGTGGTGAGGGGTTTGGGGAGGAGGGGGGTTCACACCGGAGCCAGCTGGAGGAGAGCACGCTGGTAAGGTTACAGGTCTGGATCACTGGGATACATCCCTTAGTGGTGGTGGGTCCTATCAATTTAAGAGGATTCTTCTGGACTGATGAGCTAAGAGAGCAACCTGAGATGTTCCTTAACAGAATCCACTATTTATCCGCATCTCTTCTTATTATTATTTTTCCTATTTATTATTTAACTGGTCATTCCACTTCCAACCAGGCTGAGATTTGATGTGACCTCTGCTCCTAGGAGAAATCTGGACTGACTTACACGCACAGTTGCTTGTCCTTGAAACGAGTCTCACCAGCACACTCGCTACAAGTCCTGTCTGGCTTTTGTATGCTACTTCTCTTTGTAATAAAATCCCACTGCCCAAGTGACCAGGAGATGGGCCGGGGCCGTGGGGGCTCACCAGAGCTCCTGTATTTATTAAAGAATTGTTCCTCTCTGGCTCGGACCATGTTGCTGTGTGATTCTCTCAATTGGTTTAAATTGAGGCAAATCTGAAGCTCAACCAATGAATTGTTTAAAAAAATAAAGATAAAACAGAAAAACAGACACATTTTTGTATTAAAATTGCTTGCGGTAATAAACAATCTTGCCTCCTACTTTATTCCCCAGTGTTAACTTTGTGAGTGTGGGAGATGGATGGAGCTGTTTATCCTGTGCAGGGAGAACGCTGCCCAGGCACAGGTTTCCTTGAAGGATGGAATGAGGGACCACCAGCCACGAAATTCAAAGGCTGGAGCGGGGAGTGGGTGCTGGAGGGGCTGCTCGGTGGTGTGGTGCCTGCTGGAGAGGTGGGTGCCCGCTGGTGAGGATGCGGGATGGTTGAGGGGAGCTGTTGGAATGGGGGGTTGAGTGGTGCGGTGCATGGGAGGAGGGTGGGTGCTCAATGTGCGTGGGGTAGGGGTCTGCAGGGGTGGCTGAGGGTGAGGGCTCGTTGTGGGGTGCCCTTTGGGGATGCGTGCTGCTGAAGTGGGGGCCTGCGAGGGTGGATGCTCAAGATCGGGTGCCCATGGGTTTGGGTGGCCATGAGCATCCACTGAGGGGGAGCATCCCCTGGGGGGGGAGGGGGCCGGTTACCCACAGGGGGACTATCCCCGGAGCCGGATGCCCACGCGTTCCGGTGCCCGGCGCTGCTCCCCGGTCCCCACATCCTCTGGGCGGGGAGAGCCGCAGCGTCCCGGAGCCGGAGCCGTGGCTGGGGCGGTGCCGCTGACGGGACCTTCCCTTCCCCTCGCCCCGCCGGGGCGGGCCGGGAGCCGGGAACGTGCCCGTACCCCGTGTGCTCGGGGCCGCACAGCATCGTGCGGGGGGAGGGGGTGGGGTGGGGGGGGGCACGGCGGTGCCATGGGGCCGGGGAGTGGGGCGGTGTCGGGCCGGGGTCCCCTCGGAGCCCTGGTCCTGCTCTGGGCGGCCGCGGTGCTGTGCCAGCTGGGCAGCGGCAGCATCCTCCGCCGCCGGCTCCACGCCGCCGGGTTCCTGCAGCGGCGGCTGAGCGGCGGCGAGCGGCGGGACGTGCAGCGGGAGATCCTGGCCGTGCTGGGGCTGCCCGGCCGGCCGCGGCCCCGGTCCCCCGCCGCCTCCCGGGCCCCCGCCGCCGCCGCTCCGCTCTTCATGCTGGATCTCTACCACGCGGTTGCCGGTGAGGAGGAAGAGGAGGAGGAGGAGGAAGAGGAGACCGGAGGTGTCGCGGCCGGTGCTCACCGGGCTCAGCACCCAGAGCCCCCCGCCCGGCAGCATCGTCAGCCGCGCCGACACCGTCGTGAGCCTCGTCAATATGGGTAAGGGGGAGCAGGAGCGTGCGGGGACACCGGGGGACACCGGGGACACCGGAGCCTGCGGGGACACCGGGTAGCACCAGGGGGGACCGGAGCCTGCGGGGGCACCGGGACTTGCGGTCAGCATCCGGGCGGCTTTGGCAGGATCGGGTAGACGGGGCAGAGAGGAGGAACCGGAGCAGACCGGGGCGCACCGGAGGGACCGGAGCCTGCGGAGACGCGGGACGGACGGGCAGGATGCAGGCTCCGTGGGCACAGGGGCACACCAACGGACCGGGGAAACCGGGACGGACGGGCAGGACCCGGGAGGGGCGGTGGGGTTGGGGGGGAAGGCGGCGGCTGAGCCCCGCACAGTGCAGCGTCCCGGAGGTCACCGGGGCATCGCCCGGGGTTGGGCACGGCTCGGAGCTCGCTGCTCTCCGGGGCCGGTTGCTGAGCTGCCGCCGAGCCCCGGGCAAAGCCCGTCCCTTGCTGCGCGCAGGGACCGAGCCGGGTGGGATGCTGGGAGCATCCCTCCGATCGCATCCCTCGCTGGAAAAGCCTCGTGAGCACGGAGGAAGAGGCTGGGGACGGACGGACAGACGGACACGGGGCCATGGGGCTGCACCCCGGGTGCTGGGAGAGAGCTGCCGGCCCCGGCACAAAATCCAGCTCCACTTAAAACAACCCAAATGGGGAGCTGGGGAAAGCAGTGCTGTGAGGGTTTGTGAGGGCCAGCAGGCTGGATCCAAGCTGGGGCAACTCAAGTTTGTCCCCAAGTTGTGATGCAGTGGGGGGGATGCTTCCCCCAAGCTCCATCTCCATTGTGAAGTGGTGGACGGAGGCTGGAAACCATCCTGGGCTGAGGCAGGCTCATCTCACTCCAGGGTGCTGTGTTGGCCACCTGGCTCTCACCATGTTCGTGGGCACCCAGTTGCAGAGTGAGGGGCACAGACAGGGTGCTGGTGCCATCAGTGGGGTGGACTGAGTTACCCACGGTGGGTACCCACTGAATCACGGTGCAAAATAAACCCCTCAAGGTTGCTCATTATTGCTGGAATCCCATCCTGCTGGTTAATGAGGCTCCAGCCACCATCCTGTTTGCAGGCAGTGAAAGCAGAGCCGGTCCAGCCAGCATCAGTGGGGCCATGAGCACTTGTCTCCCCCAACAAGAGCACACACTGGGGTGGCCTGAACCTACAGACCAGACATTCAGATGTGCAGCTTTTTCCTGCTTCTGATCACTGCTTTAAGGGGTGTTTGGGTGCCCCTGCCTGGCCTGAGCACAAGGCTTTTGGGGAGCATCTGTGCCAGAGCTAGGTGACGAGGTGGGGGGATGGGGGTGCACAGAGCAGTGTCCTGGCTCCTGAGCTGCAGATGTGGCCGGGTCCTGGGATGCTTCCCCAGAGCAAGGCTGGATTTGGGTGCCTGCAATGGGAAGGTGCCTCACCATGGCAGCACCTAGGACCAGGTAGGTCCTCCCCTGCACCCCTCCAGGACCCTCCAAGCATGGGGAGAAACCCAGACAGGGAGAAGACCTGCACCCCTGGGAGGTGGTGAGGGAGGGTTAGGGGGCATCTCCCAAGTCCCCTCTGTCTGGTCTTCATCCCTTGTACCACGTGTGGATGTAAAGAGGCCATGGAGCTCCCTGGGACAGACCCCGATGCTCTGGATAGTGGTTGGTGTCCCACCTGGGAGTCATTGGTGCTGGTTCAGGGGTGCTGGTGCAGGGGTTGCTGGCACCACTCCCCTTCCCAGTGCTCCTGGAACAGCTGGGAGACTTGGGAAACACAATCCCAGCCTTCAATTTGAATGGCTTTGATTTCTGTGGCTTCATCAGCCCCTTCATGTTAATTAAACAGATTTTTGTGGGAGAAGGCTAACTTTTATTTGCATGCATAATTTGCTGCACAATTACCCTGATGGGACATGCAAATGGAGTAAGTCACTGCTTCATTGGGCACCTGGACCTCTTTGCTCCCAGCCCACCTTCCCCCCGCCTCTGTAGCCTTGTGTGAGCGGGGCCGGAGCACAGCTCCCAACGGCACACCTTCCTCCTGGGAAGGGGGAATGGCAAACCTCCCCAGTGTGCAAACAGATCCCAGTTTGGGCAGGCAGAGCACGCTGGGCTGGGGGCAGCAAGGGTCTCTCCGGGCGATGGGTGCCCACCAGGCTCCCTGGGCCTTGTTTGGCGATGATGGAGCCACGCTCCCCATCCTGCTCACTGCCTCTTGGCGTGAAGATAAACCACTTGGTGTGAGCCTGGCCCGTGCTATTTCTGTGCACTAACTGAAGGAGTCAGGTGGGGCGTATTTTTAAGCCTGGGCTAAGGATGGGCTTTTCGATTGCTCCTTGGCCGGGGCTGAGCCACCAGCCCTGAGTCACAGGGTTTAACCACCGAGGAGCAGAGAGGTTTGTAACAGGATAGGCAAGGAGGAGGAGGAGGCGGCTTGCAGTGCTGCAGCCTGCCCAAGCCCCCCACAACCACCCGCCAGCACCACAACGCACACATATCCCCCACCTCCACCCATCCGGATGGAGCAGTGGGGCAGCTCTGGACATCTCTGGATTTGCTTCCTGGGGAGTGCTGGGGAAGGAAGTGAATTTTTAGCTTCACCAAAAGAGATGCAACACCCCAGGTGCTGCACTGAGCCGTCACTGTGGGGTGGGAGCTCACTGCCAGCTCTGTCACTTAGCCGGGGCACTGGGGTGCTGCTCTGCTCCCTGCCCCACAGAGCATCACCCACTTCTGTCTGTGCAGGCACCTTTGCCCCCGACCCAACTAAACCCCCCTGGACATCATCAGGGCAGGGTCAGGGCTTTCCCACTCCTGACTTCATTCAGCAGCTGTTCACATCTCTGGGCATCCCTGGCCCAGGGATGCTCGGCAGTGTGGGACAAGCCCGTGCAGATGTGTTGGTGCTCCTCACACCCCTGAAATTAGGGGAAAACCCTCTGCAAATACAAATCCTGCGATGCTGAGCTCTCAGATGGATGTTTGTAGGACTGGGAGAGGTAACCAGGGGTGAAGGCTGCCTCACTCACAGCCCCAAGGAGCCAGGCTGGGAGTGCCCAGCACTGAGCCCCACGTCCTGCAAGTCCCAGCATTCATCTCAGAGGATGGAGAAAGCATTTGTGAGCAAAGCTGAAGCCTTTCCCAGTTCTTGGGAAAAGCCTTCAATCACTTCCTGCTCTGGAAAGCCTCCAGAACTTATTTTTTCCTGCTTGGAAGTGAAGGACAGCATCTTCCTCACATCTCCTTTAAGCCTATTTTAGGATTCAGAGTACTTGATGTGGTCGAATATCCCGGCATTTCCTTTTAATTTAGTGTCTGCAATGATGATGGGGACCATCGGGAGCAGCCAGGACCAGTAATTACAACTGATGCGGAGTTTATAGCAGCAGAGAAAGTTGACAGTGAGGAAAAGTGATGCTAAAAATAACCTGGGGAGCAGGACGAAGGGCGGGCAGGCAGCCTCATCACCCCATCTTTGGGGCTGGGAGATGGTGAGGCTCAACCCCTGCCAGAGCTGGGCATTGTGTGGCCCCACAGCCATTTGTGTGTGTACCTTTGGGGGTGGGGGTAATTATTTGGGGTGGGGGGTGGGGGGTGTTGGCAGTTGGTGGTGTTCAGCTTCAGGGATAGATGCAGCAGCTCTCTGGGGCGCAGTGGTCAGTGCTGAAGGGGGGTGTGGGGGGGGCAAGGAGAGCAGGGAGCTTGGGTTGGGCTTTTTTAGTGTGTCTCATCCGCAATCCGGATAATCCGCCCACAGATAATTGAGGGTTGGCAGGGCGCTGAGTCAATAGCAGGTTCCCAGGCCAGGGGAGCGCCCATCACCCCCACGCATACCCCTCCCTTTGTTTTAGGACCCACTTTTCTGCCTGGACAAAGGGTGCAACGTGCACTACCCCCAACACACACACACCCCTCAGGGTTGTAGGTTTTGCTGCTGTTTCTACTTCAGCCAGAAAACCACAATGATATCAACCCCCCTGCACCCTCTAACCCCCAGCCTGGGTTGGTGCCATCACCCCCTGTGGCACAGGTGAGGATGCTGCACCCTCCATCCTGCCCCTCTAAGGGATCCCCTCTCCCAACCTCCGCTCCCCAAAACAGGGGTGGAAAGACATCTCCCTCCCAGTCTCACATCCCAGACGCTGAGCAGCCTGTGCTGGTTCATCAGGGTGCACACCTCATTGCAGTCGCCTGTAGTGTGTCTGGTCCCCAGACAGTGTCTCTGGGTTCCCAGCTTCATCCTGCTCCCTCCATCACCCCGCAGCACAGATTCATCACCAGCTGTTGCTTCCACAGGGTTTTCACCCTTCTCCAGGGCTGGAAAATCACTCCAGGATCTTTTTGTGTGTTGTTGTTTTCCCTCCTTGACTCTGCCACTAAATTCCTCCCCATGCCCCTCCTGGGACCAAGGTACACCCCAGCAATGCAACAGTGTCACGTAGCTGGAGATGCTCATCCCAGGAAGGCACGAAGGTCCCCAAGGTTTCATCTGGTTGGGGAGACAAGGGGTGACCCAAGCGACCCATGAAATGCCCAAAAACACCCAAGGGGATGCTGAGTATATCCTGGATGGACTGTGGGACATCTCACTGGGGGTCCTTCAAGGAGGAAATGAGAGGAGAAGATTCCTCTGGTCGTGTTTTGGGTGGGTTCAAGGACTTTCCAAGCATCTTCAGCCACGTTTTAGTGACCCATGAACATCAAACCATCAGCACTGGGTCAGTGGAAGACATGGAAACACGGAAAGGGGCTGTAGTGGGTCGGGGAGGTGAGGGGGTTGCTGTGTTCCCCCCAAAAGAGGGTGCCCAGGCTGGATCCATCTCCCCTCAGCATCCTCCCACCGCAAGCTGGCATCCTCCTCTCTGGAGCAGGAAACTCTCTCCGCATCCGCCCCTGCCCGCCTGGCCCTGGGCTCTTTTTATAACACCACTTGTGGTGAGCCTAGTGTGGAATGTGGAGGCAATGTGGGGTTTTTTCAGAAAGGAAAGGGAAAAGAAAAAAAGAAAAAGGAAAAAAAGAAAAAGGAAAAAAAGGGGAAAGAAAAAAGAAAAAAAAAAAAAGGGGGTGGGAGGGGAGGGGGAGAAAGAAAAAAAACCCAACTCCTTAAAAAAATACAATCCATAGATCCATCATTTAAAATCTCAGCACTCAGTTTGGAGAGATGCACCATGGGGACAGCAGCTTTAGGGTGTATTGGGTGGGTGTCCCCCCCTCTGGAATGGGTTAAAATTTGGGTTTCAAGCACATTGGGGAGGTTTGGGGGGTGGGGGTTTCAATTTATTTATTTAGCCCCTTTTTCATTTGGTTTCTTTTTAAAAGTAAGCACTGGGTCAGATGTGTTATGGGGCTGTTGATCCCAAAGCAGGATGAGCTTTAATTGCTCCTTTAATTATCTTCAGTCACGGCAGCCTGGAAGATTTCTAATGAGCAATGTGAATAATTAATATAGGAGAGAAAGTCCGCGGGGCTGCGTCAGGGTGAGGGTGGGTGGTGGGGCTGCTTTCCTTGATGGAGTTAATTAAAAAACCCCAAATCATGGGATTTGGGTAGAAAAGTCGGTATTTTGGGTGAAAAGGGAGGGTTGGTTTTTACAGAGCAGTGACCTGATAGCCCCCCACATGATGTCCCCCCACCCCTGCCTTGACATCACAGGGGACTGGTGACACCCAGGCTGGCTGGATTTTGTCCCCTGAGCACCTCATGCCAGGAAAGCTTGGAAAAAACTCCACCTTCTGCTCCAGACCCCCCACCCTGCTGCCCTCCCCCCCAAACTTGGATATTTTGGGGCGGGGGGGCAGGTTCTCTGTGCTCTTCTGTGGACAAACCTTCCTGGGTTAATTTTGGTTTTAATAATTAGTACTAAAGGATGAGGTTGGTGGGTTGGCAACCCAATAGAATTGGGGGGTGGGGGGCAATGGAGGGGAGGGGGGTGGTTGCATCAAGGTTAAAGCTCTTGGAGAGGAGCAGATGAGGATTTTGCGCAGTGGGAGGTGGAGCAGGACCCAGCCCATGTTGGTGGGACCCAGTGGGGAGCCGCAGCTCTGCTCAGCCTTTTAGGGTGCTGGCAGCAGGGTGAGGGCCTGGCATGCCCCCCCCCCAACCCTGAGCCTTTGCTCCTCAGTTGAGCAGGACCGGGACATCTTCTCCCCGAAGCCGTACTGGAAGGAGTTCAGGTTTGACCTGACCCAGGTGCCCATGGGCGAGGCGGTGACGGCCGCCGAGTTCCGCATCTACAAGGCGCAGGGTGTCACCCGCCACGCCAACCACAGCCTGCACATCAGCATCTACGAGGTGGCCACAGAGCACTCCAACAGGTGATGGGGGAGGGATGGGGTGGGGTGGGGATGGGGGCAGAGACAGGGGTGCGATGGGGAAAGAGGTTGGGATGGGATGGGATGGGAATGAGGATGGGGCAGAGATGGTGGCAGAGATGAGGATGGGATGGGATGGAAAAAGAGATGGGGATGGAATGGAATTGGATGGGGAAACAGAATGGGATGGAATGGGATGGGATGGGATGGGATGGGATGGGACAGGATGGGACAGGATGGGGTGGGGATGGGAATGGGGATGGGAATGGAGGCAGAGACAGGGATGGGATCAGGATAGGATGGGATGGAATGGGAAGGGATGGGGATGAGAATGGGAATGGGAATGGGGATGGAGGTAGAGATGGGGATGGGGAAAGAGATGGGGATGGGGGGGTGGGATGGGATGAGATAGGAATGGGGACAGGGATGGGAATGGAGACAGGGATGGAGCAGAGATGGGGTGAGGATGGGGAAGAAGATGGGGCCCCCAGTGAGTGCCACTTTCCCTTCCCACCACCACACAAACACCAAGGGAAACAGCGAGGCTGTGGCCAGCTGTTCCCAGGCTTTCCCACCAGGCAACACCACACCCTGGCTCTTCTCCCAGGGCTGGGAGGATGCTTTTCCCAGGACAGCTCTCAGGGTGACACCATAACATCCAGCGCAGCCGCAGGCACCGGGAGCCGTCACCCTGACCCAGCTGCACCAGGAGCTGTAGGGACACAGGCACTCAGGAGTCCTTTCCACCAGTCGGTGCTGGTGCTGGTGCCCACTGGGAATTCTCACTCACCTGCCTGGCCCTCCTCCCCATTTCCACAGGGAGTCAGACCTGTTCCTGCTGGATGTCCAGGACCTGCATGCCAGCACGGAGGGCTGGCTGGTGTTTGATGTCACGGCTGCCAGCAACCACTGGCTGGTGGAGAGGAAATACAACCTGGGGCTGCGGCTCTATGTGGAGACAGAGGATGGTGAGCCTGCCTAACCCACCTGGGCCACATCCCTGGGAGCTGGAGTCCTCATGCCCCTCTCAGGAACATATAAACAGGAGAGGAATCAGCTTGTTAAAGGGCAGAGACTGGCAGGACAAGGGGGTTGGGTTGGAGCTGAAGGAGGGATTAGATGTTAGGAGGAAGTTCTTTGCAGAGAGAGTGGTGAGGGGCTGGAACAGGCTGCCCAGAGAGGGGGTGGGTGCCCCGTCCCTGGGGGTGTTCAAGGCCAGGTTGGATGGGGCCCTGGGCAACCTTGTGTAGCTCCAGGCCTGGAGGTTGGTGGCCCTGCCTGTGGCAGGAGGGTTGGAGCTCTATGATCCTTGGGATCCCTTCCAACCCAGACCAGTCTGTGATGCTACAAACTCCACAGCCGGAGTGATCCTCACTTAGGTTTAGGAAGATTTACCCTCTTCTCAGCGAGGGGTCAAATCTGCCCCAAAGGTGCATTTGTGGGTGCACAGGGACACCAAGACCAGGGGAGGAGAAATCGCAGCTGCTGATGCCCCATCCCCCCACCCCAAGCTTTTCTCCCCCGTGGCAAAGGGGAAAGAAACCCTCTCACTTGGGTCCCACTTGGTTTTAATCCTCAACCTTCTCTAAGTGACTGTGGTGAATGAGGCCACCACCAGGCACCCACCCACCAATTGTGGAGGGTGGTAGGGGTGGGGGGACACAACAGCAGAGCAGGAGCCCTGGGGTGGGTCCAGCCACTCAGGATGCTGAACCCCCTTCTCTCTGCTACAAGCTCCCTGGGTGGTGGTGGTGGAGAGGGTGTTTTAAGCTCCTTGCTTTAACAAACAAGCTCACTCTGAGCCCAAACCCACGCCTGGTTCCCATACATCCAGGGCACAGCGTGGACCCCGGCTCGGCGGGGCTGCTGGGGCGCCGGGGACCCCGCTCCAAGCAGCCCTTCATGGTGACGTTTTTCCGTGCGAGCCCCAGCCCCATGCGTGTCACACGGGCGGCCAAACCCCCCAGGAGGCGGCAGCCCAAAAAGACCAACGACCTCCCACACCCAAACAAGCTGCCAGGAATCTTTGGTAAGGGCTTTGCAAGGGTGGGAAGGGATCCCCAGGGACACTGCTGGGCTCTGCTGCAGCCATGGCTCCTTGTTAGTCCCAGGTTTGGCTCAGAAATGAGTCCAAGGGGCGGGGGGGAACTCTGGGTGTTTAGGATTGATGTTGTTTGCAGTTTGGGAGGTGCAGCGGGGCTGAGTGGGTGCCCTCAAGGTGATGGTGTTTTGGGAGGGAGGGGAGGGTGTTGGGGAGCAGCTGGGTGTTGGAGTTTTTGGGCATCATTGAGGCATCACTGGGGGAAAGTTGTGAAGCCACCTTGGGAAGCTGTCACAGCCCTGGGAAGTTGTCACAGCCCTGGGGAAGGCTCTCAGGCAGGAGGGGAGTGAGAAGCTGCAGCTCTCCTGACCCCATTAACTTGGGAAACCCTCAACACCAGGTCCAGCATGAGCAGAGGTGGGATTTGGCCCTTCCCAGCCTGGATCCCCTTGTCCTGGTGTCAGAGGGACACTTCTCTTCCCCTTGTGCAGCCACAGAGGCTTCTCTTTGGTTCTGGACTCACCAGGCTCCACCGGGTGCTCAGTCCCACCCTGATGGTTGCAGCTTTTGGCGGGGGGAAGTCCCAGCCTCAGGGGCTGATGCTGCCTGTGTCCTTCTCCCATAGACGATGTCCACGCTGCGGACGGGCGACAGGTCTGCCGGCGCCACGAGCTCTACGTCAGCTTCCAGGACCTTGGCTGGCTGGTATGTATCTACCAGGAGATGTGAGTAAAACAAGCCCCATCGCTGTGTGTCCTGTCCCCGTCCCCCCACAGCCCACCCCCCCACAGCAGCACGAGCAGTGGGGGCAGGTGGGAGATGCTGCAGCCCCATCGCAGGAGCTGGGGGAGGCAAATATGGACTCCACACCCCAAACCTGACCCTGAACATCTCATGGGTCTGCCCAAAATATCCCAATAAACCCTTGGTGCTGGCACAGGCACCCAGGGAGGAGCTGACTGGGCTGGTTCTGTAGGTGGGGGTGGGTGAGGGGGCACAGGAAGGGTGGAGCTCAGGGTGCAACCTGTGTAAACCCCTTTTCCTTTCCTTTTTAGGACTGGGTGATTGCTCCACAGGGCTACTCAGCCTACTACTGCGAGGGCGAATGTGCCTTCCCCCTGGACTCCTGCATGAACGCCACCAACCACGCCATCCTGCAGTCCCTGGTCAGTGCAACCTGCCAGGGTATCCCAGGGATGGGGATGCTGGGGATCTGGTTGGAGCCCAGCAGGTCCCAGTGAGGGGCTGGATGTGGGGTTGGGCATGCCTGCGATTGAGGGTTTACATCAAGGGGTGTGATAAAGTGGGTGCCTGCACATCTGGGTGGGTGCCTGCACATCTGGGTGGGTGCTTTCACATCTGGATGGGTGCCTGCACACCTGGATGGGTGCTTGCACATCTGGGCGAGTGCTGCCCAGCAGCTGGAGAGGAGGGGAGAGCATCACATCCCCTGTGCCTCCTCCTCCCCAGCAGCACAGGAGGCTTTGACCCGAGGTCCCTCAAAGCATCGCTGCAGCTCAGCACCCAAACGTTGGGCTCAGCACATCCCTTTATGCTGCACTGCCCCAGGTTTTTTTCCCAAACCCACCCTGCAGCCCCGCCAGAGCTTTAATTTCAGGAATTTCCTGCCCTGTGAGTGCTGGATTTCCCAATGGCAGGCTCACACCGGCTCCGGTGTTCCCAGTTAATTACAGGGAGCGCCCAGTCCTGAGTTGAGCCTTTGAAGGTGTCGCCTGGCAGGGTTTAATTTTTGCATTAACTAAGCTGCCAGAGGCCCCATCCGGGGCTGGGCACCATCCTGGCAGCAGCAGGAAGGGGGGTGGGGGGTGGTCCCTTTCCCCACTACAGCCACCCATCAACCCCTAAACCCAATGCTCTTCCCAAAACGCAGCGGTTTGGGCAGGATGTGACTCACCTGGCGCCTGGATCTGGCCATTCTGGGAAGCATCAGGGCTGGGGAAGCTGGGTCAGCTCCAGCCAGTGCTGCAAATAGCAGGGTTGGACAGTAAAAACACCGGACTTCCGAACTGGGAGAGCTCGGCTGCCCCTGCCATAAATCAGTCACACATGTTGGGTACAGGCTGCGGGCGCTCAGCCGCCTCTGGACCTCCCTGGGACAGCGAATTCCTGGGGTGATGTGTGTCCTGAGCAGAGGGAGGGTGAACAAGCCTGAGGAGCATCGGGGGCAGAAAGGTGCTGGGTGCTTTAAATTATCCCACTGAGCCCTGAAACAGAGGGTGGGAGGAGTGGGGGGAAACAGCATCCACACACCCCAACGTGAAAGCTGCACAGATTGGTTTGGTTTTTAGTCTTTTACCTATTTAGGATGGGAGAAGGGACCAGAAATCCCAAATTAACGAAGGGGCTGCCCAGAGCCACGAGCCCTGATCCAATGTAAACTGGAGGGAGCACTGCCCAGGGTTTAGAATAAATATTTTTGCAAAAAAAAGCTGGAAATAATCTCTCCATTCAGCCAGGGTTTGTGCAGCGAAGAGCTGGTTTGATGGGGTTTAACACTGCCCAGAGCCAAGCTCGCCGGGCGTGCACTGGTTCCATCCGTCCTTTCCAAGGGCAGATAATGGCAGGAGAAGGGGGATGGAGTGAAGCTGAAGGAGGGAAAGGTTAGATGAGATATTAGGGGGAAATTCTTTCCAGAGAGAGTGGTGAGGGGCTGGAAGGGGCTGCCCAGAGAAGGGGTGGGTGCCCCATCCCTGGGGGTGTTCAAGGCCAGGTTGGATGGGGCCCTGGGCAACCTTGTGTAGCTCCAGGCCTGGAGGTTGGTGGCCCTGCCTGTGGCAGGGGGTTGGACCTCTGTGATCCTTGGGGTCCTTTCCAACCCAGACTGTTCTATGATCTCCCAGGTCCACCTAATGAAGCCTGAGGCCGTGCCCAAGGCATGCTGCGCCCCGACCAAGCTCAGCGCCACATCCGTCCTCTACTACGACAGCAACAACAACGTGATCCTCAAGAAGCATCGCAACATGGTGGTGAAATCGTGTGGCTGCCACTGACAGCTGGATCCCATCCACCAAACATCCCATCCCTTTCCCACCGGAGAAACGTGACGCTCAGGGAGGGATCTGCTGCATGCATGTGTGGAAGAGGAGTTTCAGGGGCTGCATGGTGGTGAAGCCCATTAACAACAACAAAGAAACCCAAGCCCCAAACCCCAAGCTCCAAATCCCACCCCCCTTCCTAGAAGTGGATGTAAATAATATAAAACTTTTATTCTCTTGCTATACTTAATGAGACAAATACATACATATATATACACGTATATATATATTTATATATATATATATATAGGAAAGAGAGGATTTGTGGCTGGGTATGTGTCTGTTTTGCTCATGGCTGACGTGTTTTCCCCATCTCCACTCTTTGCTGAGGGCTGAAGGATAACTGGGGTGAGGAAGGCAGCATCTGAGTTGCTCTGGGGTCAAGCTGTTTCTAGCCCCAAACACCTAACACTCTTTACCTCTACCCAGCACTTTTAATTTCCTTAATGAAAACACCACCAACCAATTAAGTAGCTGGCTGACTAACCCACTCCTGTTTACTTAAAGTTCACAAAACTCAGCCAGCTGGGAAAAAAAAAAAACCAACCCCACCAACCCCTAATAATATATCTGACAGGGTTATAAAATAAACACCTAGTTTGGAAGCGAAGCCGTAGTTTCTCTTGCTGTTTGTTTTCTAAGCAGAGTCATGGCACAGCAGAGCTCTGTTCAGAGGCTGGGATTTCGCAATGAGAAGAAAAAAAAAGGCTCAGGTTGGGCTAAAATTGTCCCTATTTGCTTGAAAAAGAAGCATTGTGATGGGAGGTTGAGGTCGGGTCGGGTCTCCCGGCTCACCGGTGGATGCATCCTGTGGGCTCATGATGCGGTTGTAGGTCCTTCGGCCCCTGAGCACCTTCCTTGTGTTATTTGCATAGTTTGCTTATTTATTTGTTCCCTTTTTAATAGGAAGGGGCCCAGGCTAGTTCACATCTCAGGCAGGTAAGGAGCTTCATGTCACTGAGCAAATAGTGACTCTGGCTTAGCTAAATCCAAAGGGGAAAAGCCCAATAAACCCACCCAAACAAGATCAATCTGCTTCCTGCCACTGCCAGGCTTCACCTGGAGTATCATGTCCAGTTCTGGGCTCCCTGGTATAAAAACGACAGGGATCTCCTGGAGAGAGTCCAGAGGAGGGACACAAAGATGATGAAGGGCCTGGAGCATCTCTCCTGTGAGGAAAGGCTGAGGGAGCTGAGGCTGTTCAGCCTGGAGAGAAGAAGCCTGAGAGGGGATCTGATCAATGGGTATCAATGTCTGATATGGGGGGAAATGGACAGCCTCTTCTCAGTGTCTGTGGGGACAGGACAAGGGGTGATGGCCTCAAGTTGGAGCACAGGGAGTTCTGCATCAACATGGGGAAGAACTTTTCCCCTGGTGATGGTGAGGGAGCCCTGGGACAGGCTGCTCAGGGGGGTGTGGAGTCTCCTTCTCTGGAGATATTAAAGATCCATCTGGACACCAACCTGTGTGACCTGTCCTAGGGACCCTGCTTTGGCAGAGGGGGTTGGACCCAATGAACTCTGGAGGTCCTTTCCAACCCCTATGATTCTGTGATTCTTGGAAAGAGGTCTTGCCTCTAGAAAGATTCCATCTGTCAGCTCATGCCATGTGAGATCCAGCTCAGGCTGCAAGTGCCACTCCCTGTAGCTCCTTGGGACATGGTGCCTCCCATGGAGAAAGCCCAGAGCTTGGGCCAGGTCCTTCCACCACACAACGGCCCAAGGCTTCTGCAAAGCCTGTCTTTGAAGACTGAGATCTAAGCAGCAAGAGGGAGGGAGACAGGAAGACCGGGAAACACTGCATCCGTTTGTCTGTCTGTCTGTCAGGTATCAGGTTCCTGTGCGCAGCCCTCACCTTGTCCAAGCTGTGGGGCAACACATGACCTCCCTAGGGTGTAAAACCAGCAACCCCGTGGTTATTTGGGAACAGCAACACCCCCAATCCACCAACAGCTGGGTTGGTGAAACCAAACCCCCCAGTTGCTGTTAAACACAGCCCCAAATCCCAGCCCCCCAGCCATGCACCCCTTCCTCCCCCCAAACATGCCTCCCCAGAAGTGCCAGTGCTGTCACAGCACAGGAAGCCCTGAATCCATTGCTTGGCCAAGCTGTGGTATGCAGCCAGAGCCCCCCGACCCAGCAAGAACTCCAACAGCACCCACCTATCCCACCCCACACCCCCAGGTTTGGAAACTAAACCCCTTCCTACACCATCACCCCTGGGGTTTTTATCACCCTTCTCTTCCTACGCACACATCCCAGGAAAAGCTCTCCAGCTCACTCAGCAGTGTGACCAGGCTGGATTCCCAGCCAGGGACCTGCCTCCCTCTGCTGATGGGAAAGGACAGGACAGAGCCAGGATGGGACCAACACACCTCAGCCAGATCCAGCTGCTGGAAAAGGCTGTGTGAGACATTCAGCTGCTTTTCTTGCCCTGGCCCCAGCACCTTCCCCCAGAGCCAGGATTCAGGCAGCAGACTGGAGATGATGAGGGCAAACACCAAAAAAAGTAGCAGCATCTTTGCTCAAAACAAACACCATCTTCACCCAGTGATAATTCAACAGCCAGGTCCTCAGTATTTTTAAAACTAGGCTTTATTTTTAGCAAATACAAAGCCTCTCCCAAAGGCAGCAGCAGAACCAGCCCTGCCCCGCTCGGGGCAGTGAGGACGGCACAGGCTGAAGATTGATTGGAACCTCCCCCTCCCCACAGCACTGTCCACAGGCATGTTCACACCAAGCTTTGTAGGAAGACGTGGGCAGAAGCCATGGGAGCTGGGCACTGCTGGGGCGTTGGGGCACTGTCCCAACCTGTCGGTCCTCATCCCCTCCTGTCCAAGCTCACCCCTCACATCCAGCGGCCTTCCAGCACCAAGCTCACGGGCACTCCCCACAGTCCGAGATAATCACCTTCTGCTTTGGTTTCCCATCTTTGGTGCCCTGAGCCTTTAGGAAAAGAGCAGCAGGAATTGTAAGTGCCAAGGCTGAGGGTGGGAGGGATACAGGCTCTGCCCTGACTGTCCTGCCAGCAGCACCTACCTCGATCTGTCGCACCACGTCCATGCCCTCTGTCACTTCACCGAACACCACATGCTTCCCATCCAGCCAGTCTGTTTTATCACATGTGATGAAGAACTGGGAGCCGTTGGTGTTTGGGCCAGAGTTTGCCATTGACAACAGCCCTGTGATGAAAAAACATCATGTCAAGGGGGAGCGATGAGCTCCAGCATGAGAGCTGCTACTTCAACCCAAACCCATTCCCATGCTCCTCAAAACACCACCAGTTTTAGGAGAGCCTCCAAATGTTAAACTCCAGAGAAACTGCTGGAAACCAGTTACACTGAGAGAGAAGCAATTGCAAGTGTGAAGGAGAGACCGGGGTAGGGGCTGCTCATCTATTTTTAATTGCACAAATATAAAACTGTCAGAATCCCAGCCTGGTCTGGGTTGGAAGGGATCCCAAGGATCATAGAGCTCCAACCCCCTGCCACAGACAGGGCCACCAACCTCCAGGCCTGGAGCTACACAAGGTTGCCCAGGGTCCCATCCAACCTGGCCTTGAACACCCCCAGGGACGGGGCACCCACCCCCTCTCTGGGCAGCCTGTTCCAGCACCTCACCACTCTCTCTGTAAAAAACTTCCCCCTTATATCTAATCTAAACCTTCCTTCCCTTAGCTTTAATCCATCCCCCTTGTCCTGCCATCATCTACCCTTTTAAAAAGTTGATTCCCCTGTCCGTACAGCCCCTTGTTGATTCTCTGTCTGTACAGAGATAAACCTTCTTGCTTTCTGCTGCTTTCCACAGTCACACTGTGACTTTCCTCCTTTAAAAATCCATCAGGAAAGCAGCTTTAAAATGCTTTCTCCATCCTACAACACAGGAAATTAACAGCGTGCAGATGGAAAAGAGAACGTGCCAAATGTCAGTGATACACCACAGTCTGACCATGGCAGATTAACCCCACAGCAGAAGCGTTTGGATAACACAGAATATAATTCAAGACGGCTACTATCAGCACAGCCCAGGCCAAACAGCCCACGTGATGATGCTGAGCAGCTCTTGGATGATCTTTTGATGTTGAGTCTCTCCAGCCCCAGCAGGAAGGTGGCTCTACCTGGCCCCGTGTGTTTGAGAATGAAGTTTTCATCATCGAACTTCTTCCCATAGATGGATTTGCCTCCGGTGCCGTTGTGGTTGGTGAAGTCGCCGCCCTGGCACATGAACTGGGGGATGATGCGATGGAAGCTGCTCCCTTTGAAGCCAAAACCTTTCTCGTGGGTGCAGAGGCAGCGGAAATTCTCTGTTTGGGAGCAAGGGGGAGAGAGGTGAAAGCTGTGCTGCAGCTCAAAGCCACCACCGTGGTGAGGATGATCCTCTCCTCTCCTCACCTACGGTCATGGGCACCACGTCTGAGCGCAGGAGGATCTGCAGCCGCCCCGCGGGTTTATTCCCGATCTTGATGTCCATGTAAACCTGAGGGTTGGCCCGGGATTTCTTGGCAGGAGGCTCACCCTAGGCAGGAGAAGGAAAAGGCAAGTTGAGATGACATTCCTCTTCTCTGCCTCCAGACATGGCTGACCCTGCGTCCTCAGCCTCTGGAACAGCAGGGATACCAACAGCTACAGCTGTTCCTAACCTCCTGTGCCTCTGGTTTGGGTGCCTCTGCTCCTGCCTCTTCTGTGTTCTCCTCCAGAGTCTTCCCTGAAAACTTCTTCAGCCAGTCGTCATCCGACCAGACTGTGATGGGGAAAGGAAGGGTCAGAACAGTGGAACCGAACCAAAGGGCCATGCATGAACACGCCTGCCGCTGTGTGGGTCAGGGCGCAGCACAGCACCCAAGGTGTGGGAGCAGTCAGCTGGCAGCAGCCTGCTCCAGGATGCAGGGCAACAGGGCACAAAATCACCTCCACTTCCTCCCAGAGGTGCCACACACCCCTGGGCAGAGCAAGTGCGTTGCCCTCACACATGGCAACTGCTTTTACAGATGTGGCCAGATGTGTGGGTAATTCTGCCCTGCCAGAGGGCATGAAGGCAATTAGAAACGCAGCCAAGAGTATTTCCATCCAAGCATCCAGGGAGTATTTTTTGTTATTACATTATTTGGTGATTAGGATGCTGCTCAGATCCTTGAGACCCCGAGAAGGAAGCAGAGGTCTCTGTCTCAGGGTCTGGAACAGCAGAAAGGCCGGCACAGGAAGCTCTGAACATCCACAGGGCCGCTCTCCCCTCCGGGCAATGACTCACCAGGCCTGGATGATCCTTCTTTAATTCTCATTGGTTTGGCCAAGTTCACACGAATTGTCCTGCCAAAGAGCTCAGACTCATTCTGCAGAGAGGAAAAAGCACAACAAAACCCACCAAAAGGTAAAAAAACATCACTGTGCCCACTTGAATCCCCACAGAGGTCAGAGTAGGACAGAGCTTGCTGTCTCTAGGTAGCCTGCAGCACACAGGGAAGATGGCAAAGCTGCTCGTCTCCATGGGAAGCAAGAAGAGCGTCCGTACCATGTTGTCAATAGCTGCTGCTGCATCCTGCCAAAAAAAAGCAAGAGCAAATCGTTATTATCAATTCTCCTCACTCAACCTTTAAAAACCGGGCTCAGAATACACAGGCCCCAGCATCTGGCTCCAAAAAGCCTGCCGAAGGGCCACTGTCCTAAACCCCCTTTTTCCCAGGGCTCTAAGGACCAAAAGGTGTTGCAGGAGCTGTACCCTAACCAGTGTCTGGGGCTTGCTTCCCAACAACTAGTAAACACGCCTGATGTGCAGTGCTTTACTGCTTGCACCAGCTTCTGAGAGAGCAGGAGAGTTCAGCCCCATTGAACCGGCTTGCCTGGAGGCACTGAAAAGCCGGTGCTGCAGGATGTGGGTTAGTGGTGGCTGGCAGGTCAGGATGATGGTTGGACTTGAGGCTCTAAAGGGTCTCTTCCAGCCAAGGCAATGCTGTGATTCTCCCTCAGGCATGAGGCCCGGGGCAGGTGATAAAACAGGGAAGACACAGGGACACCCGGAATACATAAGACACCCGGAACATATGGAGGGCGACACAGGAACACACGCGGCCCGTCCACTGCGGCCGAGCCCCGGGGCCTGCAAGCCGGCGGCTGGGGCCGGCAGCAGCCGTGCTTCGGGCCGAGCGGACAGGGACGCCCCCGGCCGCCCCCCGCAGCTACCAGCCGGAGGGCCGAGCCCGGCGCCCGCCGCTTTCTCACCTCCGCCAACTCGAACTCGATGAAGGCGAACCCCCGGTGCTTTTCTGGAGAGAGAAGCGGTCACGGGCAGCGCTCCCGCGGGGCCCCGGCGGCGGCCGGGTCCGTCCCACCCCGCTCGCTCCGCCTCAGCCCGCTCCCGCCTGGCGCACGCACCCGTCTCGTAGTCCAGCGGGATCTGGATGTCGGTGATGTCGCCGAAGGGGATGAAGGCGGCGTGCAGCACCTTCTCGTCCACCTCCTCCGCCAGCCCGCCTGCGGGGTGGACAGTGGTCACGGCCTGCGGAGCACGGCCGCGCAGAGCGCGGCCCCGACCGCTGCGGCCCCGGGGCCCGGCACTCACCCACGTACAGTACCCGCTTGGTGGCCGCCATCTTCCCTGCGCGCGCCCGGAACAGCGCTCCAACTCCGCCCCCACGGTGGCACCGCCTCCTCCGCCCCATGGCTCCGCCCACCCCGCAGGTAGAGCGGGACCGGTACCGGGTATCCCAGCACTTGAGGCGCTCCGCACGGCCTCCGCCTTCCCGGCGCTCATACGAGGACGCCGGAGTCCTGTCTGCCGCCAGCCCCGAGTCTGGTGAAGAGGGCCCTGTCTCACCAGGCCCCTGGGTGACAGAGTGTGGGGGAAGATGCCATCCTTGGGCATGACGAGCAGTATGGAGCCAGAGCCAAGGATCACCCAAAAGGGTTCACATGTCATTTCTCACGCCCAAGGTCCGAGCATGAAGCCTCCAGGGTCAGAGCAGCTGAACATGCAGCAGTAGGTAAGGAGGCCAAGGGGTTCCTAGGGCACATCAAAAGGAGTAGGGCCAGCAGGTCACAGGAGGGGATCCTTCCCCTCTGCTCTGCCCTGGTCAGGCCCCTACTGCACTGCAAAGCTGCTCTGCACCAGCCCTGGGAAGCCCTTTCACCCCTCACCTGACAGAATACCTCCAGCACCCTTGTGCTCATCACCCCATCGAGGTATCAGCCACAGCACGGCTCCAGCACAGACACTCAGAAACAGCCATGGGCAAGAGGTATAGCTGAATAACCCCATTCCATCACAATTTAACATATCAATTACATGACAAATGCCTGCCAGGTTATCTTTAAGTCACAGCACATTTACTAGTCAGATGTAGAGAAAATAATGACAGACACAGACAAAGTTTTAAATTCCTTTATTGATAAATGCTTTCCAGACTTTCCAAACTGGATTGTTCAGTTAAAACCAAAACCACAAAATACTTTGAACCTAAGATCCTCCAGTGGCCTTAGAAGACCCAAAGGGCAGCTCTGGTCTGACCACAGAGGAAAAGCTTGCAAGCCCAATTCTGGTTTTGGAAAACTAGAGCTGAGTCAGCTTATTTAAATAAGATCTTAAAGATTAATTTACAAAATGCAATAGAACTATGTGATATGGCACACAGCATATCTGCAGGACAGTGAAGTCTTCAAACATCTGGAGCCGATGTCTAGGAAGGGGCTTATTTGGCTTCTTTTCCTGTAGGATGTGAAGGCAACACATTACCCACACCTCACCCCGGGGCTGCTGGACTTCCTTTCCAGCATTACAAACCATAAGGACACATTTTGTTATGACATCTGACAGTAACAGCTTCACAATAAGCATTGAACATGGCAATTCCAGACAACTCAGGGAAAAATGGATCATTAAAAGCAACACGAGGCACTCTGGGAATCAAAAGCTTTCTTCAAAAATTAACCAAGAGCCAGCTCCAAACACAGGAGATGCCATTTGCCATGGACCTCCGCAGTGAAGTGACATTCCTGCCACCAGCACATCGCTATGCGCCACAGGCAGATGGCTGTCAGGGTAAGGAACAGGCATGAACAGCCTGTTTAAAAGTCACGAGAACATCACGTGTGTCCCATTTTATTTCCCAGATTAGCAGGTTCCCCAGACTCAATATTTGAGAGAAACACTCACCAGTCTTCCTGGTTTAAGAGGTAGCAGCAACTACGCCCACCTTCTGGGCAGCTTCTTTCTTGGCTTGGTGAGCCTGCAACACTGCAACAGCCTCCTCCACCTTGGGGAGACAAATCACCTGGTGAGACCAGCTTTCTAGACCAAACCTCCCACAGATCACCCCTCCCTAAAGGAACAGGCCGGTTTACCTTTGACCGGAGGGACTCTGGAGACTCTAGCATGTGCAGCAGCTCCGAGTTGTCAATCTCTAGCAGCATTCCCGTGATCTTCCCCGCAAGGCTGGGGTGCATAGCTTGAATGAGAGGGAACAGACGTTCTCCTGGGCAAGGGGAAAAAAAAAAAAAAAAAAAAAAGAGAGAAAGAAGGGGTTCAGACAGTGGAACTGCAATTAAAAGTCGTATTTGAAACCTGAGGGGGTTTCCAAAGGAAGGTGCCATCTGTCAGAACTGGAGTTTCACTTACCCAGCATCTGTTTCTGCTCCTGGGGAGGGGCAGCAGCCAGCATAGAAGCTGTCAGTGGTTCCTGTCCCTGCACATGTACTGCAGGCTGTGATGCCTATAGAAGGGCAGTCATGAGGGTTGTGAAACAGCTATTTAGAGACAATACAATACTCCCTCCTCCTAAAACACACCCTCTGCCAAGCCTACAGCAGACTGAAGTTTCAGAAAAGGACAGCTCAGGTGCCCTTCATTCACAAACAGGCTCCCTCCAAGTCCTGGACTCAAACCCCCTGATATCACACACAGGCACTGTAAGTATCTCTCAAAAGTTGGATCAAGCATTGAGATAATGTTTGATTATCTCTCTGGAGAGCAACATCCATGCCTGACTTTTGTACAGTGCAGAGGTTAATGGGAGAAGCAAACCATGCCTTCAGTGATACCCCAGTGATGATTTGGCAGAGGTGAGAGAACAAATGGTTGCAAAACAGGAAAGAACAAGAAAAATAACCTTGCTGCAAAGCCAGGTGAAAAAGGGTTTGGAAGTACAAGACTGATAAAGCAACAAAGCTGTCACTGGCAAAGGTGAAACTGTTGGGGTTTGAATTCAGAAGTATGATGCTTGTCTGGGTTCTAGAAGTAGGTTGAAGGTTCTGTACAAACACTGAGTGGTGTTTAAGACCTGCCTCCCCGCCCCGTGTTACCTGCAGAGGCTGTACGGCTGGGTGGGGGCTGCGGACACTGGAGGCGTATTTGTAAGGAGGAACAGCTCTGGGAGCGGGGGCAGCTACAGGCGGCCGAGGGGCTAAACTCTGCGCTGCGGTGCCAACACCTGTGAAGGAAGAGAATGGAACTAGACTCCTGCAGCAACACACAAGCAAGTTGGGATGTCTGATATCAACTGCTGAATTCAGGCTATGTCCTGCACACAGTGTAATACTACTTTAAAAACTGGTGTCTCCAATGTGCCCATCTACTTCAGGAAGGGGCTGCTCTCCCCAAACAAAGCCATGCACTCCTCATCCTGCATTTCAGATACTTTCTAGGCAGTCACTGGAATAAAATGGATTTGAATGCTCTACTCTGAAAACAACATCCATGACCTACAGAACCTTTATTTTAGTTAATCTTGCATGGTGTCTGTGGCAGAGGTGTAGAGATGAGTTCCGAACCAGTGGAAAGTAACCCATCTAGATTTCCACTGCTGTGCTGTAGCACCAACTGTCCCCAGACCCGCACTGGACAGCAAGGACCGGGGAAGATCAGAGTGCTGTGTCTGCCCCTTGCTCTGGGCAGCTTCTGGGAGCAGTCACATCTCACTAGCATCCTACTCCCTCTCAGACAAGGGGAAGAGCTGGGGATGCAGACACCTTACCAACTCGCTGGGCAGCAGCAGGGAGGCCACGAGAGGCTGGAGCATTGCCAGCAGGGGTCAGATGGCGCAGTGCTGGCCGCGGTCCGGACTGGCGCATGGCATTTGGCATTCCCTGGAAGCCTAATGGAAGAAGTGAGGGGAAATCCTCAAAACAGAACTGACTGGTCAGTCAGGACAGTCAGCTACTGAAAGCAGGTTGGGATTGTGCACAGAAAGGAAAGCATGCTTGGCTATTGTTGGAAAGTACAGGCAAGAGGGTCATACAACCCAAATACTGTCTCCAGTATGCTCACCTTGAGGTCTTCCCCCTTGCTGCCAGCGTGGGTTGGGTCTCATCTGTGTCATCTGATTAGGTGCATAGTAAGTGGGTCTGCTCTGAGCCTGAAGAAAGATCAGACAAGCTCAGAGGCAACACAGAATCCCAGACTGGTTTGGGTTGCAAGGGACCTCAAAGATCATCCAACCCCCTGCCATAGGCAGGGACACTTTCACCACACCAGGCTGCCCACCCAACCCAGTCTTGAACATCTCCAGGGATGGGACTTCCACGTCCTATCTGCGCACCCTGTGCCAGGGCCTCACCACCCTCAGAGCAAAGAATTTCTTCCTTAAGTCTAACCTAACCCTGCCCTCTTTCAGCTTGAAGCCATCACCCCTTGTCCTGTCACCCTGGTGACCAGTCCCCCTCCCACTTTCCTGCAGGACCCCTTTAAGTATCAGTAGGCTGAGATTAGGTCTCCCCAGAGCCGCCTTCTCCAGGCTGAACCAGCCCAACTCTCTCAGCCTGGCTTCAGAGGAGAGGTGCTCCAGCCCTCTGATGATCTTCGTGGCCTCCTCTGGACTCATTCCAACAGCTCCATGTCTTTCTTGTACTGGGAATCCTAGAGCTGGACACAGCACTGCAGGTGGGGTCTCACAAGAGCAGAGCAGACAGGCAGAAACCCCTCCCTCAACCCACTGGCCATGCTGTTCTTGATGCGGCCCAGGACAGGGTTGGCCATCTGAGCCACCAGCACAGACTGCAACATCTGATTAACACACACTGCTGCCAGGACCCAACACTGAATTCAGGTCAGGGGAAGAGGCAGCTGAGAAGCCTCAAAATTAACTCCGTTGACTGTGCCTCATTAGGAGTGATTTGCTTACAGGTTTAAGAAAGGCTCAACAAAAACTCCTGCAGCTGAACCATCAAAGCTTCAGGACAGGTTGAAAAACCACACCAGCTCAGCTTACCTGGGGCACAGCAGGCATGAAATATCCCCCAGCAGCAGGCTGGAACTGATTAATGATCGTGTTGGCAGGCAAGGCTCTCATCCCAGCGATGCGCTGCATGTACTGATTTGTTAGATGGGCCTTTCGCTCTTCTTTCCTTTGTGCAAGCGCAACGTACAAGGGCTTTGAGCCCACAATTCGCCCGTTCATCTCTGTCACAGCTTTTGTAGCTTCCTCTGGAGAGGAAAAGCAGACAAAGCCAAACCCTTTGCTCCGTCCATCTTCCAGCATCACCTGCAGTAAAGATCAATTGCTAGTAGAGTACCATTACAAGAAGCTTGCCCAAGAATTTGTATTTTTTTCAGGCAGGTAGGAGTGAACTGTTGCAGAGGTGTAGAGACAGGTACTCGATGAATGGAAGTCACCTGTCTGGATTTACTCTGCTATTCTGTAAGCACCATGTGTCCCCAGGCCCACACTGCACAGTAAGGAATGGGAAAGATTTGGTGCAGCTCCTGAACACGTGTAGGGAAACATCAGTTGCCTCAAACTAGCATGTTTGCTACTTCCTACCTCCTTTTCACAAGGCAATTAAGCAATTTTTCAGTAAAAACCCACCAAGACCAAGAAATCTGTGTATTTACTAGTCCGGATGTTCCTGGAACCACAGTGACAGGTAATATAAAAACTACCCTTCCAATCTCATGTCCTCAATGGTTTCTTCTTCAGGCTCTAAAAATCCAACTACCCTTGAACCCCACAGTACCTTGGCACTCGTTATTGACCCAAAAGGTGAGAACTCCTTCCTCAGTTTTTCATCATCTATAGTGTCATCTAGGTTTTTAATGTATAGGTTAACACCCTAGAAGGGAGAAAACAGCAAGACATTCATAACATCCAAGAAAATCTCAAGCATATCAACTGTTAGCATCCATCTGCCAGAGCTGTGAGTTGCCTGAAAACTCTTAATTTAGGATAATGTTCCTGTTGTACCACCCGAAGGTGGTAGATGTTGCGAAGGTGTAGAGACAAGTCCCACTGTGGTGCCAGGGACCTTGTCTGCATTTTCTCCGCTTTCCTCTCGCATCATGTGTCCCCAGTCCAGCACTGTATCACATGGAATGGGACAGATTCAGATGCTATCTCTGATGTCACCCAGTTTTGCCATAAATTAGTGAGACAACAGAATAGAGTCATGCTGCCTCTTTTCATCCTTCTAGGTATTCCCATTTTAAAGTCAAGGAGACTGCATGACTTTTCATGTCTCCTTTGACTTTTCCCTGCCAAGACTGACCCCACTGCCCCCTTTGCCCCCAGACACCATGGAGTTGTCTTTACTCCTGGCATCTCTCACAGGACAATGACACTGTCAATTCCTTTCAAGTCCTGCCAGTAGACTGACAGACCAGTGTTTGAATTCAGGAATGGATCATTCACCTGGTACCGGCTGAGTCTCTCCTGTTTCAGCTGTTCAAACCTCCGCTTCAGCTCTGCCTGGCGCTCGACCTTCTTCTGCGCTCGACCTACAAACACCATCTTCCCATTGATATCCTTCCCGTTCATTTCTTCTACTGCCTGGATGGAGGGGAAAGCTGTCATCTGCTGAAACAAGGCAGCACCTGATCCTGTTACCAGCAGGACTGTCCAAAGCTCACACTCTACACCTGTCTGGTAGCCAATAAACCAAGGCTGCCACGCTACCTTTGCACGGCCTTCATGTAACAGGCTCATTAAAGACAAATCAGAGAGACAATCCTGACCACACCTCTGTAACTGCTGGACTAACAGCAACATGTGTGTTTATCCCCAATCCTTCTTGCAATTAAGGCCAATTTTAAACAAGCATTCTGCTTAAATAAGACCATTTCCAAGCGGTATTCTCACTCCGGAAGTCTTCTTCCTCCTGAAGCCCTGTACTATAGTATTTGTCCAGCAATTATTGTTCTTGATTATTCCACTGTGTTTAGTGTGGGTCTTGTAAACTGGAGAAGTGCTGAGTTACCCTTAAACATGAAGCTAGTAAGGTGCACAGGGTTTTTAAGTGCCCACATCTAGAAGAGGTTATAGCTGAGGCAGTATTCTCTCATTTTAGCAACAGGCTCCTATTACAAAGCAGGTTAAGTTTTTCTTTTCTGAAGATACACCCAAGCAGCATAAGAGAGTCATACCTTGTTAGCATCTTCATGCTTTTCAAAGCTCACAAAGCCAAAGCCTTTGGATTTTCCTGTGGGGTCTGTCATCACTTTAACACTCAGTGTTTTACCTGTTACCAAGGGACAGAGTTAGTAAAGCACCACAAAAATATTTCAAGACTATTAAATTCTACACAGTAGCCCCAGCCTTCTCCTTCTCTCATCTGTCAGCCAGCCTCTGCTTCCTCTCCAACATTTGGCGCAACTACTACTCGGCACCTCAACTCTTTGTATTCCTCAGCTTTAAAATGATCCACGTAGAGCTACACAGATGGTAGCAGCACTGTTAAACCACCATGGGTGATGAAATTCACAGCCTGATTACAAGTGTTGTTTTATTTACCGTATTTGCTGAAGAGCTCCTTTAGTCTTTCATCATCCATGTCATCCCCAAAGTTTTTAATATAAACATTGGTGAATTCCTTTGCCTTGGCTCCTAACTCAGCCTCCCGCTCCTTACGAGACTTGAATCTCCCAACAAATCTGCAGAAAGAACAAAAATCCCAATAAGCAGCTTGTTTTCAAGAGCAGAAAAGCAATGTGTGATTTGCAGTGAGGCAAAAAAATGAGTGTGTAGTAGGAGCTGTGAACAGGGACAAGAAAGGGTGACAGGGGAAGGACAAGCTGGCTGCAGGTCAACCAGAAAAATCACCTGTCTTATGGTGAGGTGGATAAGGATGCCCACCCAGCTCTGCAGTGGAGAGTTACTGGCCACAGACACCCACCCCAGCCCACTAGTGGAAAGCAGCAAGTCAAGGCTTGGTTAGGGACACCCACCAGCCCTGAAATGGAGGGGTAGCAGGCCATGGCTTGGGCAGGGTCACTCACCAGCCCTGTAGTGGAGAGGTAGCAGGCCAAGGCTTGGGCCAGGAGAACCAGTGCCTTGTTTGTCCCTGTTAATACCGAGATGCATCACGGTTCATGCGATCGTTGCTGCTTCTGGCTGTGACACTCACACTTTGCGGTCGTTTAGCAGCATGCCGTTCATCTTCTCGATGGCTCTATCTGCAGCATCCTGGGTCTCAAAGTGCACAAATGCGTAGCCCTTAGAGCCATTCTCATCACACACCACCTAGATGTGCAGAAGGGAAACAAAACGTCACCACTCTCAACTCATTTCCTCCTGTCATGCTCAGACATAAGGCCAGCAAGCAAAAATCAGTTACTGCCAAGGGTCAACGTTAGGAAGATGTTACCTGCACTTCAGACTTGCACACCTGATTGCTAAATGTGACATAACTGCAGCAATCCCTGTCTTTCTGGTCAACTCTGCCTTTTTGAGACTCCACTCCTCTCTTGGTGAAAGGCATCCCTCTTGCTTCCTACACTGGACAGGTCTGACCATGTCACCGCTACAACAGAATTGGACAAAGTAACCACATCTCACCTTGCAGGACAAAATATTCCCAAACGCTGAGAATGTGTCATAAAGTGCCTTGTTATCAATGGATTTGTCCAGGTTCTTAATGAAGACATTCCCAACCCCTGACTTCCTCAGGGAGGGGTCCCTCTGAGACCACATGATGCGAATGGGTTTTCCTTTGATCACATCAAAATTCATGGTATCTAGAGCACGCTCAGCTGCAAGAGAAGTCAAGAACAGAGTTCTGTGGTTTGTTAAAGAATAAAGGTTTCCATTATGTGGGTGATAGCTTTCTCTGAATTTTACTTGGCTCATGGAAACATCTGGGGTAACATCATGGGCAACCAATTTCAATGGCTTTGGAATTCAATGTTTCAGGGGAAGTCTTTGCAGTGCAGTCACCAGATATGTCTAAGTACAAAATAGGTTTAATAGACTATTTTTAAGTTTACATGATAGTAATGCTTTAACAACCATGGCAAAATGAATGGCAGCGTGCCTGAGGTTTATTAGTCCTATTCTTAACTTTCACTAAATGGTAAACGGCTGCACCCAAAGAAGGAAAGGAAATGCAGGAAACCCTGGGGGGAAAAAAAGGGAAGTTACAAGAGTGACCGGTTTGTTTGCTCTTCATGAAGCTCACATCTGCCTGTATTCATTTCTTAAGAGAAAAGGATGATCTCCCTGTCAGGTCAGGGAGAATGTACACAAATACATGGCTGACTGGAAAGATGAGTCATCCCATGTAACTGATGTCACCCAAAAAAATGTTATTCCAAAGTTGCTCAATCTAAAAGGACAGCAAGAACAGTAAAACTAGGGGGAAAAGTGCATATACCTCGTCTGATTAGCAGGGAAGCGTTCATCTAAACTCTAAAGCCCCAGCACTGTTATTCTGACCTACACTGAAATCCCCTCCATGATTCTATTTCTGATACCCACTAGTATATTAAAAGGATCATTACGTACACACGTTAGGATCTTGTTCATAAAACTGAGATGCCAGGGACTCTTCTGTGCCAGCAAACACTCCCAGCACAGAGTGCACAGAGAAGACAAGACCATTAACTCCCAGCATGAAGCTGGGAAATGGGCATTCAAATCAAGGAACATCAAAAGGGCAGAACCCAAGCATTCCAAACCAGTCTCAATTCTTCCAGGCCACCTGCACCCCATGATACTTGCTGATGAGAGATCCAATATTGCTGCTGAGCAGCAAATTCAAGGAAAATGCCGATTCAAACACCTTCTCCTTTCATACAACTGTTGGTGCAACCAGAGTAACTACTCCGCGTTTCAGGGAACTACTTCTAGTAACTCCAGTGAGACATTGCCTACAAGTCACCTGCACTCCCCACCCCCAAATCCAGTTTCAACTACTGCATGGAAGTTTCATGGAGATTTTGCACATGCTTTGAAAGGGGTTTTTCTTCTTGTTGCTTTTTAAATTGAAGCAGTGCTGTCACTAGCCCTTCACACATACTCCCAGCTGGAAAACAAACTCTGAGGGATTCATTCCCAAAGTAGTCAAAAAATAAACAAATAAAATTGAGGAGGAAAGTTTTACTTGCTACAACTCTACTAGTGCTGTTTAGTCAAAGGTGTTAAATGCAATTAAATGCCATACTAAAATGATTCCTCATCTGCTACTCCAAATGCAACTGTGGTTCTTCCTGCAGTCCACTCCCAGTAGGCACTTCAGCAGGCAACTTGGCCCAGCTCATCAAATTTGGCAGTGTTTATTTATAGCAGGGAGAGGTCCTCCAGAAGTATGTGTTGGCAAGGACACAAACTAGTTGTATATACCATTTGCAGCAGAAACAGGGCTCCTGCTGAAAGGTGCCAAGCAGATGAAGCAGTGGCACACAACCAGAGGGGCCTGTGAAACACTCTGCAGCAGCTAGTGAGATACAGACTAGTTCTGAACTTACTCCCAGCCCTTTCAGGCTTCCTAAGCACATACTTAAGCAGGTAGTATTGCACTGCTCTTTCAATAGCTTGGTCGTATTCCACTCTGTTAGTATACTCTGCTTGAAATTCACTCAGACACTTCCTTATGAGCAGGGGTGTGAGAAAGCCATAGATGGATTCCCCAGTTGGAGGAAGGTCTGCTGTGCCCACAGGTGGAAATGCAATCACATTAGATGGGGACCTAAGAAAACCTGTAAAGGATCAGCATGAGTTATGTGAGTGACTCAGACTGAGCACATCTGATTCATTTCCTTAATCTGAGCGAACACCTTCTCATTTTCTTCTATTTAAACCACAAAGCTTCAGACATTTCAGTTCCTATGTATCTGTTCCTCTCCCACTGGTTCCTGTCATCCTTCCAGCAGACTCAACTGCAACTCATATATAGTGTTATACACGCTCCTGACCCCTTTTAAGCTTCCTTTCCACTCCTCTTCTATAGCCCTCTAGTTAGGGAAAGCTTATGAACACTCCTTGCAGTTTGCCTCAGGCCTCAAGGTAATTAATCTCCCTTGCAGGCTACCTGATGCAGAGCTAATAACAATGCTGGCATTAGCGACTGTGGCTGAGCAGCAAAGATAGATAACCACACGTGCACACCCCAAGATTCACCCACGAGCTCTGCACAAGGAGTTTTAGTCTGCAAGGGTGGCTGCTCTGCAAACCTCCTGGGTCTCACTTATGTCACTAAACAAAAAAGACCCAACAACAAGAGCACATAGCATAAATTTAACCTCTTGTAATTTCAAAGAGAGGCTGCATGCAGAACACTTAAATCCCTTGATCACTGAAGTCAGAACAAAATGCTGTTGGCAGTGAGGCATATATAAGTGATCACTCTTCCCTTTTAACTTCGTACCTGCAGAGAAAGGCAACAAAGCTGGGGAAGGGGCTGGAGCACAAGTCTGATGAGGAGCGGCTGAGGGAGCTGGGACTGTTCAGCCTGGAGAAGAGGAGTCTCAGGGGACACCTCATTGCTGTCTCCAACTCCCTGACAGGAGGTTGTGGTGAGCTGGGGCTCAGCCTCTTCTCACAGATAACCAGTGACTGGACAAGAGGGAATGGCTGCAAGTTGCACCAGGGGAGGTTCAGGTTAGAAATGAGGAGAAATTTCCTCTCTGAAAGAGTGGTTGGGCATCAGAAGGGGCTGCCCAGGGAGGTGGAGTCGTCACCGTCCCTCAGGGTGTCCAAGGGAAGGTTGGATGAGGTACTCAGGGACATGGGTTAGTGAGTGATAGAGGTGGGAGGGGGGTGGTTGGACTGGATGATCTTGGAGGTCTTTCCCAACCTTAATGATTCTGTGATTTCTCTTATGCAGGTTTTTTCTTTAAGGAACAAACAATAAGTTTATCTATACACTCTTCAACGCCTTTCTTCAGGGACACTTATCTTAATCCCAGCTCTGGGCTCGGGAAACGTTTTGTTTTCTCTGTACTTTGGAACAGTTTATCTCTATAGCCATATTAAAGTTTCTCTGCTTCGTTATCTGAGTTGTCACGTCATAACTGTTGTCAATGTTATGAAACCCTGGAATGCAATTAAATTCCACTAGGGATACATGAGAAAGGAAACTCAGCTTTTCTTTCAAATGCAATGAGTTTGCTTGGTTTCCTTCTTCACAAAGGGAATAAATATTAACTACAGCTAAGCCTGAACTAGTCAGAACTGTGAAGCATTTCCTTAATCTGACTTTCACAGGATGACATTCAGCATTCACTGGTTGCTTTGCAAAAGAACCGCAATCAAAACCTGCAGATCTTATTTTCACTAAAAATAACTTCCCTGCAGCAGACTACCAGTTAGACAAAGCAGGTCCAGAAAGCAGCACCTCCCAGGGTCAAGCATGGCTCCATTAGCTAACAAAAACATAAAGAAAAGGGCAAGCTCTGAATCGATTTGGACACAGGAACTCCTGAGTACAGAACACATTCGGGCTGTGACTCAAAGATCTCCTGGTGGCCCCACGTAATGGGGAAGAGTTTGGCTACCTGGCTTGCTCTGCAATCTTTCTCCAGTCATACGGACTGTCTTTCTCACCACATAAAGAAGTTAGAACATTGTTTTCTTCAGATTTACAAAAACACTCATCCATCCACAAAAGGCACCAGGGAAATGCTAACTATTGTGTATTGTACCTACTTCCACTTCAGGCATACTAACCATCTGTCCACAATAACTTCCCCAAAAGTTTTTGGAGCACAAAACTCCCTGATTACTTTCACACAGTATTTTGTAGCATCTGCTATCACCCAGAACCAAACCAGATCCGCACAGGGCTGCAGAACACACACACACCCCCTGCCTGTCTTTTCACAGGTATCATAAATTGAAATCCAAAATGCATTTCTGACTGCACGCTCCTAGGAGAAAGTCCAGACCCTTCCTTCTTTCAGAAAGCACTCCCACTGAGTCCTGAGCATTGCCACCTTGAAGACAAGGGCCCATTTCTGCCCTTGACTCTATTCTTCACACTCAGGTCTGTGTTTCGGAGAGAACAACACACCACCTTTCCAAAGTTACTGTTCTACTGCACGTTTAGCACAGCAGCTGGTTTTTACTTATGCAAAGTAACATATGCAGCAGTTTGCCAGAGAGAAGTCAGGAGCATTTCAGAAGAGATCTCTTCAGGAGAGCAGGAGTTTGGATATTCCTCCTAACTGATATTAGCTCAATGATTAGGTTTAAATCACTTGACCTTCTAAGACATACCTGTAACAAGACACCACTTACTTTGTCAAAGTGTCACTTGAAGCACTGGAACCTCCTAAAATGTCTGCTGCCTCTCCAGGAGCCCAGAATGATGCAACCTCCCTCTAAATTCCTGCCTATTTATTACCATAAAAAATTGGAAGGCCACCTGTCTATCTGTATGAGGGGCAGAACTTCTTTCTGCTAAAGCAAGCACGTGACTAGCCACCCTTCCCTCTTAACATCTCAACTTCACGTATCACAGATCTTCTCTACTTTAAGAGAGCTTCAGCTACACTTTTGCACCCCGTATCTCCAGCATTTATCTAACCTGAGCTCAGAGTTCCTTCCTAGCTTTATTTCTGCTGCTTGTTTTTATTTCTCTTACTCTGCAAAAGTGGGGTGACTGCCTAGACAAAGGCAGGCCAGCGTGGGTAGCTAACTGTGCCTTTGCTTGTACAGCACATGAATGTACCACACTGTGTTTTGTAAGAGGAAGTCACAGGAGACCGGTCCATCAGAGCAGGAGAGGACCACATCTACAGGATCTCAAGTTCTTCCTTTCTCACTGATAATTTTTAAAACACACAAATACATTGCTTAGCCTGCATAAAAAGCACTTCTGAGAGTTCCAGGAATGAGAAATTATGCACTAGGGTGAAAGACAGCTTTTTATCAGCCTGGCAAGAGAATGTGCTTGATCAGAGCAGTCAGCATCCCAAGGAAAGGACAGACAGAAGGCCCTCTAACCTGGGAGAGAGGATGGAAGCGAGGATGGCACACAACCACGACTGACTACACAAAATACACCCATTGCAGCCAGGAGCTCAATCCCAGAGGCCCTACTAGCTTGCAGGAATACAATTGTGCAATCAGGTTTCTGGTTTCTACACAACAAACACCGTGATTCAAAGTCAACATATTGCCCTGCACAACAAAGAGACACCCCTCTGCTGTCTGTAAAAGCATCAAGCAGGTTACCCCACTGCAGACTGAAGGACAGCATGCTTGCTGAAGTCTGTGCTGCTGTGATTTGATTCTGAATTAAAGGGAAAAGCTGACTCTCACCTATCTTTTGAGTGTCTCCATCACATTGATACTGCTAAATCAAAGCACAGAGTAATAAATTTACACCAGTCAACAAGCAAAGGCTCTGAAAACTAGGGCAGAAAGCCCTGACCCATTTTTCTTCCAGAAAAGACATGTTCCAAAATGACCTCTTCTGTCCCATCTTCCACATGCGACTGCTGCTTCAGCTCTAGAACACCTACTTGAGCAGGAGCCAAATTAAAGTATAATAAAAGAATCTAGCAACCGCAAATCAATCTGGCTTCTGTGTGCAAGACAACCTGGTTTCCAATGCACTGAACAACACATCCTTTCCCATTAATACCAGAATGCTGCTTCCCAAACTGGGAAGCCCCAGCAAGCTGCTTGCACAGACACAGCAACCTGCAGTTCACCACATCTCCCAAATATTAAATTGGGAGTGGGCAGCCGGAGGCTCAGCCAGTCAAACAGAGCATTCAACCAGGGCTGGCCACGCTGAACTTTTTCTGTTAGGACTGACTGCATGAGGACCCACACAAACAGTCCAAACCTACACAAGAATAGAGGGGAACAAAAATATTCTCCTCTGAGAGCTGGAGCAAACCCAAGCCTCCAAAGTTTCGTATCAGTACAAGAGAAACAGGTCTATCAGAGATGTTACCAAGATGTGCATTTGCTGAGTGTTTCATAGACAATAAGCAGTAAAAAATATTTCAGCTTTGGTCACTGGCAAGCAATTACTTACCCTGTAACATTTTGGAAAGCTGCTACATGGCAAGCACCATGCATTAGTGGGAGAAAAGTGAATAGAAGTGAAGGAAAAAAGCCATCAACATGGTCACAAATGTCACTTACCATCTGCTGGCTGCTGGAAGTTGACATAGGCATACCCAAGGGACCGGCGGGTGATCATATCCCTGCAGACCCGAATAGAGAGAACGGGCCCAGCAGGGCTGAACTTTTCGTAGAGCATGGCCTCGGTGACATCGGGGTGCAGGTCACCCACGTACAGCGACGCCATCGGGTAACTGCTGGCAGCCGTGTTCATCTTCTGCCCAGCAACACGCTCCCACAGGGAACTAAGAGGGTTTTATTCTGGGGTTTCTTTAAGTTAAGCTTTTTGTAAATACTTAAAACTGGGGGGGCGGGGGGAACTCGAGATCTTAGTTAAAAGTCTCACTAAGCTGAGGCTTGTGGAAAGAGCTTGGGAGAGGGGAGCTGGCAGGAGGCCGGTGACCAGAGGGGGGACGGCTGCTCTACCACACCAGGCCCCAGGACAGAAAGCGGGTGGGGAGGCGGGGGAAGGAGAGGCCTAAAAATCAGCAGGAAACAAAGTTAAGCCTCCAGGAGAGCGGGGCTCGGATAGGAAGCCAAAATTCATACGGCAGCTCCTGGTGGGGGAGGGGAAGGGGGTTGGGGGGAACCCTCCTCGGCCTCCCTAAAGCCACGTCCCTTACTTTGCTCTAAGAGTCCGCAGCTGAGGCCGCTTGATTTTTCTGAGGTAAAAAACCCACCAAAACCAACCCACAAGCCCCAGGGAAAAAAAAAATAACCGTATCCGCCAGGTATATTGATAGGAAACGTCCCTTTGAAAGCTAAACCCTCTCAGCCAGGCTTGTACTCCGTACACGCTGAAAGCGGGTAGGCTCCGGCGGGGCGATAAGCAACACGCGGCCGAGGCGGCGGCTGAACGCCAGGCTGACAGGAGGGAGCGGAGCGGGCCGGAGCCGCGCTCCCCCGGCTCCCCTCGCTGCTTCCCCCGTGTCCCTCCCTGCCCCTCCCGGCGCTGAGGTCCCAGCCCGGGGCGGCGCTGGGCCCGACACCGACTCACGCGTTGCGGCCCGGAGAACGGAGAGGCGGCAGCGGGCAGCGGCCGGCCCTTTATAGCCGCCGCGGCGGCGTGAGCGGGCCGCCGTGCCGCGGAGAGGAAGAAGCGGCGAGGCCCGGCCGGGAGCGACCCCCGCCGCCCGGTTCGCCGCCCCCGTCCGCTGCAGCGACCCCAGCGGAAAGGAGGACCGCCGCCCGCCCGGGATGAGGGGGCTCGGGGCGGGGCGTCCGCCCGCGCCTCCCTCCGTGGCGCCCCCGCCCGCCATTTTGGGGTGGGCAGGCGGCGACTCAGGGCGGGGATATGGCGGTCCGCTGGCATTGCTCTGTCATCGCCCTGGATCCAGCCTCTCGGAGTGCCCCAGGACGAGCAGGACCTCCATTTTGCCACGAATCCCGAATGCCCCGGGCTGTCCTGGCCCCTCAGGGGAGAACGCGGAGCAGGGGCACTGGTGCCATGCTGCCAGGCTCTTCCCTTCAGACCCAGCCCCTCAGTGTGCCTCAGCAAGACTGGGTTTCCTCGACCTGCCCAACAACATGCCACCCTCACCTCTCAGGGACCTCTGCCTTCCCCGAGCCAGCAATACACACGATAAATAGGCACAACTTCCCTGACCCTACTAGGCTGTGTGGCTGCCGTGCTAAATGGTGCCTGGGTGGCATCCGGAGAAGAGCCATGCAATCTGGCAGTTCAGTCCATGTACCAGTCCCACAGCAGCTTGAGCAACACTGACATCTTGTCCCTGCACAGGGACAGTGGTCCAGATTTAGGGCAAAATGATCCTCTGCGAGCAGCTGGCAGGGACATGCACCACCACCAACACCCCCAGAAGGGAGGTCTTGGAGCCATTCCCTCTCTATCCTCCACAGGCAGATGTATTGTGAGGCAGCTCAGTCTCATCAGAGAGCTGGGACTAGGGCAAGGAGCAGGATGAGCAGAGAGATGTACTGGGAGAGCAAATAATTCCACTGGAATGATTTTTTTCCTCTCTGCTCCAAGGTGTGTTTTTGGAGGTGGTGAGATGAGGAGCAGCCATAGCTGGGGCCATCCCACAGCAATCCCTCCTTCTCTTCAGAGCATAATTTTTCCTCGAATGTTTGTGAGCAGCGGCCCCGACGCTGTGCCAGATCACATCACGGGACATCTTGGAGAGTGACCAAGGCCCCTCGACATCTCCCCATGGAAGCAAACTGTCAGTCCCTCTTCCCAGGGTGAGGGTTGGACAACTCTAAATGCAGAAGAAAGACACTGGAACAAGAGAGGGATTCACCCCCTCCACTGTCCTGCAGCTTCACACTCATGAGATTCAGCACCAGGGAGACCCATAATTATCTATTTACAGCATCTTCAGCAGAGCGTGAGGACACAGCAGTGCAGGATTCAGTGATGCATCGGTGACCTTCAGGCACCATGGATGTCCTGTTAAGGGGGACTAACATTGTCTACAGCGGCTGGTGGTTGCTCTGCTGTCATTTGTCTATTTACCTTTTATTTGCTTTAAAAGTAAGAAACAATGTTATTAAAAGTGGGATGTGAAACCTATGCCCTCATTACAGTGGAATAATGGAAAGTGGCAGAATAAAAGGTAGCAATGGCAAAGCGAATTGCAATGTTTTGCAGTATTTTCACCCCAGGCTATTTTCTAAAGACACAAAAGTATTCTTACCTTCCTCCCAACAGCTGGCAGTGCTGGGTGGAAGCACTAATACACACTGGTGGGATTGTGCCTGGTGCCTGCCACTGTTTCGTGGCTCGGTCCTCCACATCCTGGCATCTCCTCAGCTGGGAAAGCACAGGCTGTGACAAGCATCTTGCCATGGAAGGAGTTTGGAGTGGTTCTGGCTCTGACAGCTTAAGTTAAAACACAGCAGAGCTCGAAGAATATGTTTCCACATAAAACACCCTTTGGCTGCAAGCAGCCCCTATGGTGACATGGAGAATGGCTTTTATTTGAAACATGTTTATTGACATTTGTGGCCCCTCCCAGGGGACATCATGCAGACAGCTACAGTCCTGTGTCCTCCTTGGTCCTTGTCACTCCCAGCAAAAATTAATGGGTTGGGGATACTCTGCCCAGGAGGGTCCAAAACTGCTCTTGGTAGCCTTAATACATCTTGGCTTGTATCAAATGATGTTAACTCTATCCTGACTGAAACCAGGACACCCAACGTGGCCAGCAGGTCCAGGGCAGGGATTGTGCCCCTGTACTCAGCATTGGTGAGGCTGCATCTCAAATACTGGGTTCAGTTTTGGGCCCCTCACTCCAAGAAAGACATGGAGGTCCTGGAGCATGTCCAGAGAAGGGCAACCAGGCTGGGGAAGGGCTGGAGAGCAAACCTTCTGAGGAGCGGCTGAGGGAGCTGTGGGTGTTCAGCCTGGAGAAGAGGAGGCTGAGGGGAGACCTTACCACTGCCTACACTGACCTGACAGGAGGGTGCAGAGAGGTGGGGGTTGGTCTCTGCCCAAGCAACAGGTGATGGGAAGAGGGGGATGGGCTCAAGCTGTGCCAGGGCAGGGTCAGATCAGATGTGAGGGGAAAGTTCTTCCCTGAAAGGATCATTGGGCACTGGAACAGGCTGCCCAGGGAGGGGGTGAGTCACTGGCCCTGGGTGTGTTTAACAGACTGGGAGATGAGGTGCTCAAGGATTTTTTCCAATCTAGGAATTCTGTGATCCTGTGATACATGAGTGCAGCCGCTTCTGGCAACCAGGAATATCCGAGATCCTCCCAGTTTGTCCTCTCAATCCCTCCAGCAGCACCTGGAGCAAAGGTCACTTCTTTTAACATCTTCATCTCACCATCCCCATCAATGATGCTGGAGTGAGACCCATCACCCAGGAGCCCCCCAAGCTGCTCTGCTACCGCATCTGAGTGGTGCCTCCGTCGATGACATTCATCGTTGAAGCCTTTATCATTGAATCATCCTAAAAGATCATCACCTTTTCGACACACACGGCAAGTTTTCAACCAAATGCTGGCCCTGGCTCAGGGTTTCTCCTCCTTAGCTCTGGGACTTTACCAGCAGAGGGCAGGCGGGATTGCTCCACAACCAGAAAAACGCAGCCGAGCAGGAGGGAGAGCATTTCACCCAGGGCAGACCATAGCAGAATTGAGATAAACAACATTTTTCACCCAGGAGAATTTGGGCGAGCAGGACTCGCTTGCTGCTAGAGCACCTGCCGCACCGTAAATCTCCCACAGCCTGGAAGTGGCCTTGTCCCCTCCACGCAACAGGAGAAAGCTCCTTCACGGTGACCCTGTTTCATTCCAGCTTTGCTGCTGTTAAGAGCCAGAGTGGTGTTTTAACAGCAAACAACCCGAGCAGGACGGCGCTGAACCCAGCCCACACGTTCCCATAGGCTTCTTCGTTAGGCTTTTGTTTTAATTGCTTGAAGAACGAGGATGAAGAGAGTGCGTGGAAAGTTCAGGGATTTCCCCTACAGGGTAGATCAAAAGTTGCCAAGATGTGTTAAGAGAAGACATGTAGGCTAAAGAAAACCCTGGGGGGGGAAATGAAGCCTTGGTGCCCTGCTACTGCTCTAATCACCACATCGCTGTGGGGAGAAAACCCCACGGGCCTGATCCGATGCCCTCCCACCCATCCGGCTCCCATTTGATCAGCAGAGATCAGGAAGTGTTGAGTTTTTTCACTGTCTCTGTTTTGTTTTACCACTGGAGCCCGCGGGGCTTGTTTGCATGCCTGCCTCCCATGGAGGGTAATTTGGTTCCTCTCTCTCTCTCTGGCCGAGGCCACACCAGAGCACTGAGCTCCCACCGCCGCCTCCAGCCGCGTCGGGTCAGCCCAGGCACCAGTGGGACGACCCATCATCAATAGCTCCATTATTGCTCTTGAAGTTTCTGTCCTCTTTCAGACGGATGCTGCGTTACTCCATCACAGCTGTAGTTGCTCCCTTCCAGCAATTCCCACCACAGCACTTAAGGCAGGGATTTATGGGCGGTTTTGAAAGGCATTTTGGAGCGAGAAGGAGTTATGGGAAAGGAAGTTGAATTCCCACCATTCCCTGGAAAATTCTCTCAGCATCTTTCACGAGCAGGATCATTTACTGGGCTTTTCCTCAGAACAGATACAAGCTCTCAGCTGTGGCTCTTTGTTTAGTCCCAAGAAGCACCAGGCGTTATTCTGGTCCCACTTACGAAGGGTCAGGAGACTGAGGTGAGCACTCCAAGTCTGACTGCAAGGCTCTGCTGGACCTCTTTGCTCCCTGACATTTTTGTGGATGTTAGTCACTAAATTAAACAGTTCATTCTCAAGCCACGGCGTACTGCCTGTCTCAGGGCAAGCACTGCTGACTCTCCGGCTGATTTTTAGTCACACAGTGGTTTGTAAAGTAAGAAGCCATGGAACCAGTTACTGAGAGTGGCAGCAGGACATTACTTCCCAGGTGATGACATCTTACCTGCTGTGAAGCTCTTCAGGAGGAAAAGCAGTCCCCCAAGCAGGCTGGGTCAGCAGAACAGATTCACATCGACACGACCATTTCACAACCAGGCCAGGGGTTTTGAAAGACTTTATTTGACACTTTTGCTGGATGTCACAGCTCATGAATCTAACAGCTCTGCACAGTGTAAAGTGAGGCCAGGCTACCTGCTGTGAGCTCTAGCATGCCGACCAGCTGCGGAAACCACCGATGTCCGCAAAAACCTCATCTGACTTTATTAAAAAGAGTATGTTGTTCCTGGCTGATTCTGGCACTCAAGGACAAAGGTGAAGAGAAGTAACAGAGGCATTTCTGTGTGTTAAGTGCCGCGACCTTCCTCAAAACAACCAGGAGGGATTCACTTTCCCAACAATAGCAGAAACATCCATCCACACGCAGATACAATCTGCAGGAACGCAACCACCAGCTCAGCCCCACAGTCTAACCAGCCATGCCTTTGACCTGAGGTGTGAGGAGAGCCTCTCCCATTCAGGAGAGAGTATCCCTCTTTTTCACCCTTTCTTTGCACTGACCTTTCCACACTTTTTTCCTTGTTTTCATGTCACAGTGCTGTAAAGGTGGGTGAAACTCCGCAGGGCAGGCACACAGCTGGATCCAGGCTATTCTGCATGTGTATCCCAGCAAGTCAAGGCACAGATACAGGGAAGGGGGGTCAGATGAGGGGGAGCACTGGGAGACCCTGCCCTGGCCACCACGGGAGTTAGGGACATGGATAGGAGCAAGGTGGCTGAAGAACTTTAGGTTTCTGTTCCTTTCTGCCCAACGAAAAGAGGAGGGGAGGACAGATGGAGGCAAAGAGGCATTATCTGCTGTGTCAGTTATCTAGAGACACACAGGCCAAGGCAGAAGCAGCTCTTGGGAAATGGGGCAAGTGCAGACCCAGAGCTTGCCAAGTTCTGCAGGGAAACCTCAGTGGGTTTTGGTCCCAGCCCAGCAAGAGGCATGAGCAATGTCAGAGCAAAACACGGTGAAAACAGAGACACTGTGGGAGGAGAGGGTGAGGGATGCAGGGCTACAAGAATGAGGGAGGCACTTCAAATGCAGGCTGGTCAGAACCATTCCCCCTCCTTCGCAGTCATGGCTGTTCAGCAGGGGACGGAGACATGGCTCCAGCAGGAAGACTGGCAGAGGTAAAGGCTTTTTCTTCTCACTTTGGCCGTGACAGCCATCCCTTTGAAACCCTCCATCTCCCCTCTTCGCACCTCGGTGCGAAGCGAGGGCCGCAGAAGTCTCCCTCTGCCCAGGCGGCCTGGCTAGCTGGGCCTGCACAGTTTGGGCAAGACCTGCGCACAGACCCTGTGGCACGGCTGGATTTCGGCTCAGCTGTGGGAACCAGCTCTGTTAAGCTGTTGCCTCACTCCACCTTAAGGGCACATAAGTGGGAAAAGCTGGTAATGCAGTGAGGAAAGCATAGGGATTAGCAGGCAGCCAGTTCGCTAAAGGAGCCGGAGGGGCTCCAGCCTGCTTTGCGGGGTGTGAGCAGCGCCAGTGAAGGGGTGAGCTGTGACTGTCCCACCACACCAAAATTAGGTGCTGCAGCTGAGGGACACATCACAGAGAATCATCACGAGCAAGTCTCAGTCTGGCAGCTCTGAGTCCCCAAGGAAATAACGACAGTGAATATTTCAAGGCTGGCTGTTTTCCAATGGAGAGGAATGCTGAGCTCTGTGGAGGGGGTTGCTGGAGGAGGAACAGGGTTGGGATCTGCGTGTGCCCCCTCCCTTGTAGCTGGAAGGATCCGGAGTGCATCGAATGGGATGTGCTTTACATCCGCAGGCATCACCAGGGAGAGGACGTGTGATGGTGAGGCAAGGAAGGCGGTGTGAGGAAGGAGGGAAGAGTAAAGAGAATTTTCTTTGTGGATCCTTGGTTTCTGCAAAGCAGGAAAGATGCCTTTTCAGCCGAATTTGTTCTTAGGCCTGTGGGCAACAAGTGCTGAAGAATTCCTGTCTCCGACGGGGAGGGTCAGAAAGCCCCAATTTCAGTTGCCCAGGAACGGCAGATCTTGGATGTCCCAAGCCTGATCCCGGATCCCTGCATGGCAGCACCCAAGGCAGGTGGTGTTGTGTAAGTTGGAGGAACAGGGATGCTGGCAGAGGCTGGTGAGAAAAGGAACGTAGCGATTTGGCTGCTCTTGGACGACCCCTCTCTCAACACACCCGCTGGCGATGGCATCCTGGGCACGGCTGCTACAGCTGCAGATGAGCCCGTCCCTCGGGCCCTTCGGCTGGAAGAACCCATCCTACCTGCCAGGAAACTTCGGCGGGATGGCAGCATGTCGCTGGGGACACGGTGAAGCGGGGCTGGCCTCACAGTTGGGCTTGGGTAAGCCAGAGAAGATGCAGTCAAAACAACTGGAGTGGGAGCAGCCTCCCTCCTTGGAATCTGCATGGGGCCAGCAGCACTGTGGAGGAAGGACCACGGCCACGTCTGGATGGGCAGGAGGGAAGTAGCCACAGGAGAAGGCTCCATTTCTGCCACATAATTATTCAGGTGGGAGAGGAGTCGCAGGCGGATGGGATCAGCAGCGTTTTGTCCCTCGAGGATGCCCAAGTACCTGACAACTTCAGTGAGACATTCACGGAAGCCAATACTCCTGTAATCCACTGCCAGAGCTCGAGCATCTAAGAAGCCTGTAAGGAGAGGACACGGGTGTCAGTAATTCCATGCAGAGCTCAGGAATGTGCTTTGATTTCACTACCCTCTCTACCACACTGTGTGTTTCACTTGAGGCACCTTGCAGCCATGTGATATTACTGAAGCTGATAGCCAAGTGGGTGTGCGAAAGGACTGGACATTTGCACACATGGGAATAGCATCTGCGGTTATCTCATCAGAAGAAAACAGCCAGGGTCATGAAGCCTCTTACTCCAGCATGTGAGATGAGTAAGAGGTTTCATTAACTGTGCTCAGGAAGCAAGAAATTTCTCCTACTGGACTCCATCAGTTATTGCTGCTGGAGACATGACTCTGGGCTGGATGGGTGCTGGGTCCCTCTTTGCAAACGGACCGTGCCCAGTCTTGCAGACCAGGGGGACACCCTGTCTCCTCAGTGCCTAACTTAGCACTATTTACCTCTGCCTGGGACACAATGTTTTATTTCATTTAAGCAGATGTGCCCCTGAAGGACACGCAGAACCAAAACCACTGGCCTGAGAAAGCTCAAAGCCACAAAACCTGAGAAGATAAAATGCAGCCAGCAGCTGATTTTTAAGGCTGCTGCTCCCTACTTGCGGCTTCATGAGACGATAAGCAATAAAGCAGAGAATGTCACAGCACAGCAGAGCACTGGACCACTCTGCTTGATGGGGTCTCTCGTGACAATAAAGCCCTTTGTTGCAGTGCAGTCAAACTGAATATCTAAACAAATGTTCCAGACCAAGTTACAGCTCTGAACTAAAGCCTGGATGCCAGCAATGTCCCCAGCAAGCCAAAAATGGGTGGTAAGCAAGCCAGAGGCTTCTTTACTGGAGTTGTGATCTCCATCCTGTTAACTGGAACAGGACAGAGAGTCTGTGCTGAGGTCTCAGTACAAATAAGACCTTTGTTGAATTTTGCACAGGGCTCCTCTCTCTTCTTATAACAACTAAGAGACAGACACACAGAAGAAAAAAAAAAAAAAAAAAAAGAAAAGGAAAGGAAAGGAAAAAACCCCTTGTTTATTTGCAGAGTCCCCATGCAGAATTCAGCCTCGGCAGGAAATGTATCCCAGGGAGGAGGTAAAGAGTTTTAATATTGGTTTTTTGGAAGCAGGCAGTGTTTCTGAGCAGGACTAAGCATGTCTCTGGCTTTTAGAGGGGTGAATGACACCAGCAGTGGTGCGGGTCCTGCGGGTCTTTGGGACTCACTATCCCACATACCTTCCAGATGTACATATGGGATGCTGACACAGATGTTAGCCATAAGAAAAACAAGAGGGCAGGAAACGTCCATCTCCCCTTCCTCAAAAAATAATCCCCTTGAGAAGCAGGCAGGGCAGTGTTCCTTTTGGTGCTGGCTGGTGTCAGCAAGGCACACCAGCCTCAAGATCCTGCTTGCTGCTAAGGCTGATGAGGAATATTCCTTCCAGGTTTTCACCTTTGCTTATAAGAGCAGTTCTTACCTGTTCCTCCAGTGGCATGAAGCATCTTTAAGTGATCTACTGTCATTTGTAGAATCTCTGCCTTCTCCAGCTTGGAAGACCCCTGTGAATTGGAAGCAGGAAAAAACAGCAACTCATCATTTTATAGTCTGGGGTTTTGTGCCTCTCAGGAGCTGGGGTATTCCCCATGACCTCCTCCCAAAAATCTTCCTGAAGCCCAGGAGTGCTCAGAGTGGAACAGGGCACCTTATCCAGGGTGTTAGCTCTTGTTTTTCCATCAAGCAAGTAGAAAATGGAGCTCCTTCCCAAGATCCCCCGATGCAAACTAAAAATCCCCATTCCTGTGCATCTTCATATCTACAAAACCTTTCCAGATCGAATTCATTCTCCCCAGGGCTCCTGAATATTTGGTAACATTGTTTTACCACCCAGTTTCACCACCTACTTACTCCCTGAAGCAATGATGATAAGAAAGCCATAGTGATGCTCCAGGCTTTCTCATTCTGAGGGCCCTACTCTTACACAGCTGAAGCACAACCCAGACAGGTGGACACCACGGACAGACACACACCTGCTTCTCGAAGGCAGTGGGCACCAGGCGCCGCAATTCGGAGAGGCTGCTGTTGATACGGTCACGGCGACGCTTCTCAATGATCTATGGGAGATTTCCAAGCAGAGAGAAGAAATCATGGTGATTTATGGGTTTAAAGCCCTTGTGAAGGGGGGGAGGAAGGGGGTGAGAGAGGTGCTTTGGAAACGCTATGGGAGTATGTGGTTTGGGGGCAAAAGCTGAGCAAGGAAACATGAACCAGCTGGTGTGATAAGCCCAGGTGAAATCCCTCTCCTCCATCCCATCCCCACCCACCTCTGCTAGATCAGAGGCCAAACCTCTGTTAGAAAACATCTCCAGCTGGCTGTGAGTTCTGCAGGAGCGGTATAAAGTCAGCCTTGCGCTGTGTCCCCAACACCAACAGCCCCCAACCACTGCACAGGGAGCCCTGGCTGCTGCAATCAGGAGTGCCTCAGGGAGACACAGCACAACTCACCCCTCTCCGCTTCTTCCTGGCTTGTATCTGAGATGTGGTAGTGGGAGACACAGACCTGGAAACATGGCTGGAAAGGGAAGAGGGAGTCATTTCTTGTGCTAGCTGGAGAGAAACCTCTGTTATACATATGCTTTACACACGTTTGCCATCTGCAGTTTCCCTCTGCGAATAATGCCTTCTGTGGTTCCCATCTCATTTTTACCCACAACACAGAGCTCAGGAATTGGGGATGGGGAGCCAAGCAGAGACTCAAATCCCACTCTCTCTCCTCCAAGAGTCTCCCACCAGTCCGAGACTGAGCCCTGCACCAAACCACCCAACCTCTCCAGGCACATGGATCTCAGTCCGTGCCGACGTCGCCACAGGGGCTGGAAAAGCAGTGATCTGAACTCTGGAATCATGGCCTTCCCCCCCCGCCATGTGCAAACCTCCTGGCTCTCATGTCTGAGCCTGCCCTGTCTGCAGGGCTTTGAATCTCAGAGCCATGATAGTGTGAGCATGTATCTGAGCTCCCACCCAGGGCAGCAGCAAAGGGCTGGCCGTTCCTTGGGGGTGAGGCTAACGGCAGTGTTGATGTGGTTTTTGAGGGCTTCCTGGAGAGTTGCTTCACAAACCATGATTTTTGAGGTGGGCCATGAAATTCTGGATGCACAGACAACCCTAAACCAGGCAGAGAGGGGCCAGGACCTGGGGAGGGGGAACACCTGGCAGGAGGTGACAGAATGGGGACACTGCCTCTGGCTGACAGCTCTGGGGACCAGCTCTGGCTCAAGGGACACAGAGGGGTATAGACTAAAGAGAAGGCTCCCACAAACCATCCTGTGCCTGGTGGGCACAGGTGAGGCGAAAGACACCAGGAGAACTCAAGCACGAGACCTACACGGGGAGGCAAAATTCAACCCTTAGGTCCCCATGGAGGCCAAGTCTCCCTAAAGATGGATAACCAGACGTGCGAAACTCCTTGGAGGAAAACCCCTCTGCTTTGGTGGGGGAAGAGGCTGGCTGGGCCACCTCCCACTCCTCTGAGCAGGGTGTCTGCCCCTGGAAAGCAGGACTGGCTCAGGGCCCTTTCTATGCCTTACAAAACTCAGCACAGGGATGTTAACACACAGGCCAGACAGCTGTCTGCAACCCCAGCCAGCACAGCGCTCCGGAGGGACTCGGACACCGCATAAGGCATACAAATCTGGAACAGGGCATTTGGGTTCACCCCATCAAATCAAAATAGTTTTCAGTTTGACAAAACATTTTAATAGCAGCCTATTAATGTTTCTGCAGAGCCAGTGCAGTCTGAGCAGCGAGCCAAAACCCAGACCAAACTCAGCCCATTAAAAATAGACTTCGTTAGGCCTGAGCAAGGTGCTTTCAGAAGTGGTTTTTACACAATCAGACAAAATAACACGTTCTTCTACTGACTGCTCTGCTCATCTCCATACAGGTACCCTATTTGAATGTCTGCTGGGTGGGCTTTCTCTGCGCATAGGTGCTGGCTGGCTTCACAAGTACGGACACGCGTTGCCTGTATAAAGAACTGAGCATGTCCCATCAGCTTGTATGGTGTGAAAACGGGCTCTGTGCGGACACTGGGAATGTTAGACACACAGGGGGTAGGTCCTGAATTCACCTGGCAGTGCAGGAATGCTGAGTACGCACTCAAGGAGTCCGTAAGGGTGAATTTGGAAAGAATCTGTGCAGAGCTGTCCAAACACGCTGCTCTTTGCAAGACATAAAAACCCAGTTTACTGCAAAATACATTTAAAAACTACATTTGACAGGTCTGAACCGCAACAAAATAAAGATACCAGAACTGACCATTAAAATTTCTGGGTTTCTCTTTGCTCAGCATTACATTTGCACCACAACTTCGGCTGTTTATTCAAAAGGATTATAAAAAAACCCCAACACAACCCCAAACCAACAAACCAAGCAGTATCTTGCACTCCTGCAGTGACCCCGGAGTCTAAACTTGCTGCATGCACTGAACCAAGCCTCACACCCAGAGTGACTCATCCCTGCTCTCCAGGGGAACTGGTTTGCCCAAACCATGAGACCGATGGGTAATGGGGCTGGGAATCCCGGCCAGACCGCCTGGCTGCCTCCCTCTGTCCTCGCTCCACACCTGGAAGTGTTTCACCCATTCCAAGCTGCCAGCATGTCATGTGGGACAGCACTGCTCAGGGTGTAAACTCGTCAGGGCAGGAACAGCTCTTCTGGGCCATGTGTTTGCGTGACACGAGCAACAACATTAATGTATTTGAAAGCGACCAGATCCCAGCACTACCCAGTTCTGTGACTGGCTTGAGAAGACAAACGTATGAGCAGCACCAGAGAGAGATCAAAAATTCACTGAAATAAAATATGATGGCAGCTTCTGTGTTGCATCCAGCAGGGAACCGTAAGACTTAGTGCCCCGAGGATGTGCAGAGATGGGGTATGTTTCATCTGCGGCTGGAAGGTGGGTTAAATATTGATCCCCTTGGAAACTGCACAAGGGGACAGTGGATTTGTGCAGGATGTGCCCAATTCTGCTTCTGACCATATCAGAAAGGAGCAGCCTTGTTAATTTAGTCCCATGAGAACCTAAACTGGGCACCAGACATGGCAACTTCTCCGCTCAGGATACCAAGCAGCAAAAGGGAAGGGATTCATCTAGGACCTTGCTGAAAACACAGAGGGAGAGAGGGACACTTGGCTACCGAAAAAAAAAAGCCAAAATAAAACAAAAAGAGTTCAAAAGCTGCTGAGTTTTAGACAGGAACAAATAACAGAGCCCTTCCTTCATCCCCAGCACCAGCTGCACACTCAGAGCCCCGACACAGCCTGGGAACCTGGGCTTCGAGCGGCAGTTGGGGATGCCCTTTGAGCTGCAGCCCAGGGGAACGCGTTGCGGAGCCCAAGGACGTGTCTGGGACCCACGCAGAGGTCCCATCCTCACTGTTTCACCAACCAGCAAAGCTCCTCAGCTGAAACGGGGCTCAGCAGCAATGGGACGCAGCCTGCGAACTGCGATGCTGAGAGCAGGGGAACCCTTCTGCGGCCAGAACACGGGCTCCCCCCGCCCGGTAACAGAGATCAAAGCCTCGAGCTGGTGCATTAGAAACGCCTCGGTGGAGCAGAAGCCTTTCTCACGCAAAACCATCCAAGTTTCTCCCACATTCCCTGGGCCCCGCGGATCGCCGGGACCGCAGCAGCATCCAGACGGGCACCTTTGCTGGGGGGCGGAGGGGCCACAGGACACTGCCCGGGCTCGGGGACCTGAGACCTGCGAGCAGCCAGGCTCCCACTAAGGAAGACGTGAGCTGCCCTCCTCCTCCCGGGCACACGGCGGTAATTGCCGGCTCTAACGCTGCGTTTTCCGGAGCGCCAGCAGCTCCGTCCGCTGCCCGGAGCCAGCTCTGGGTCGGTGCTGCCGCCGGTACCGACCCGCACTCGCACCCCGGAGCGGTCCATCCTTTCCTTCACCCCGCCCCGCCCTTACCCGATGCGGGACCAGCCCAGCCCACGGCGTTCCCGGGCAGTGCCTGGCGCAGCTGGGACCGGCAGCGATCCCAGTACCGGGGACCCTGCTCCAGCCCGGGCTCCTTACAGGATACCGAGCTGCCCCCTCCCCCCCCCCCCCCGCAGCGAGGACCCCAAAAACCCCGACTCGGTCCCGTCGCCCCGGGAAGGAGCCGGCCCCGGGGGAAGGAGCCGCCTCACCTGTACTCCTCCTCCCGGCCCACATCGATCGTGCCGTCCGACTCCGTGTCGGAGGAGCTCTCCTCGCACAGCCGCTTCATCCTCAGCCGCGTCCCTTCGGACCACTGGAGATAAGAAGAAGCGAACGGGCCCGACGGCTCAGCCCCACGCGTGTCCCCGGAGACTGGCGCCGTTCTCCCCGCGGCGCCCTCGGGGAAGTGCCGTCCGTCCCTGCCGGGCTGCTCGAAGGAGCTGCCCCGGTGCGCGCCCGCCTCGCACGGCTCCTCCCCTGCCCGCACTCTGCCTTTCACACCCCCGACTTCTCCCTCACCCTCCTCCCAGCACGTCCCCAGCCTCCCTGTTAATGGGTTAATGAGACATCTCCCGGGAGTGACGGATTACGCGGCCGCGCCGGCGCTCCCAGGTTCCCAGGGCCCCCCCTCCTCCCCCTCCCCTCCCGCCGCCGCCGCCGCCGCCGCCTCCGCCTCCTCCTCCTCCTCCTCCTCCTCCCGCTCGCTGGTCGAAATCCCAACTCTTCCTGTAAAAGGAACAGTCTGTGTGAACCGTCTCATGTCCCCCGCTTCAGCCCACGGCCCCCCTTCTCCCCACGGCCCCCCTTCCACCCGCTGCACATTGGCCTCAGCCCCAGTTTAAAGGGACCAGTGACCTCACTGGCAACAGAAAACCGTGGGAAAGAGATGGGACTGATAAAGCCTTGAGTTGTTTCAGGGAAAAATCAACATCCAGCCCCACACGCACACACATGTCTGCCCAGCTCTGTGCGGTGCAGGCACTTTCAGAGACTTTATGATTCAGATGGAAACCAGCTTATTCGAAGCACGGTGCTGTCTGAGGCTCAAAGAGCCTTTGCCTGGGATTAATCAGTGCCCATGGCCGAGGGTCGGAATGGCAGCGGTGGCACAGTGCTCGGAGGCATCAGGATGGGTTCTTCACCCTGGTACCATGCCGCAGTGGTCCCACCAGGTGTTCGGCCCCCTGCCACCTTCCTGTAGTCTTAGAGCATCTTCAAGTGCCAGCTCATGGCACTGCCAGGGCATTTGAGACCTACCCTGTAAAGCAAACCAGCCACAGCCAAGCCCAGCTTTAGGTTTTATGACACTAGGATGAATTGCTGTTTTCTTGTCTCATTCCATAATGCTGGAAACTTTGACCCGCAGCCCAGCATCTAGGGAGCATCTTGCTTTCCCTGAGCTTGTGGGAAGGAGGTAGGAGTCTGTTTTTCAGAGCCCTGTGCTGCTAAAATCCCCCAAGGCAGCAAAAACGTGTGCGTGTGGGAGAGAGAGGGGAGGAGGGAAAAGTGCTGAAGTGGAGGTTCACACTATGAAAATAATGCCTTTTATTTTGAAGAAAGGGGGAAAAGAAAAAAAAAAAAAAAAAATCAGCTCTGAGATCTGGCAACATGTGGGTTTCCCAAAGCCTTTTTGCAAAGACCGTGGCAGCAATAACAGCCCGTGGCTGCTGGGGCCAGCCAAGCCACCCATCTCCCGTGCGAGGAGGCGCCCGGCCCCGTGGTCGGGTTCTCCCTATCTGCCCCAGCCATCTCTGCCAGCTCACCCTCTGCACCCGTCGACACCCAGACGGCTACAATCCCCCACCAGCACCTCCCAGAAAAGCCAAACACCAGCTCTGCACCCCAAGCCACCAACGTCTGCCCTTCGCCTGCGCCCAGCCCCCTGAGACCAAGCTTTGAGGCTGAACCACACCATCCTCCCTCCCAAACTAAACCAACAGAGACCTGAACGAGCCAACCCTTGTTGGAGCGGAAAGCTGATGTCTCAGAAGTGTTTGTAAACCCCCACACACCCCCCAAAAATGAGAATAAAACATTTGCTTTAGGTTATAGCACTTTATTTTCTGTAATTCTGATGTTTTGATTTAATTTTCACTGTAAAAACTGATCAAGGAGCCGAGCTATTGTTAGCTTACATTTCAACACACAGTGACTTTGAACCAGAAGAATTAGAAATGTGTTATTTTAGCAGTTCTGAGACCCGCTCCTCCTCCCTTTCCAAAGTGATTTCAGTTAAAAATACATACATCTCCAAACTAAACTTCCCATAAACATGTGGTTTTGAGAGATTAATACACTTTTCACTGATAAAACCATTTAAATGGGATCCAGAGATCGGTTATTTCAGGCTCTTGCTCATATCACAACGAGCTTGAACCAAGCAGAGCCCAGACCTGCCACGGAGGAACACTTTTCTTCTCCATTAGAAAGGAATTCACTGTCCAGACTCTGTCTTTTCTGGGCCTTGTCTAAGCATCATTATCTGGGTTCAATTGAAGTGTAATTGGCAACATGTTTTTCTAGGATTACACTTCATTATGAACAGAGCGGGGGCCCCCGAAACCCACTTCTTCTGTAATCGGATCCGTTTTCCAGCCTGTGCTCCTGGAGACTTGTTTATAATCGTCAACCCCCAGTGAGTCCCAGGGGGGATTTCAGGATCCGTCTGAACCACCCCAGGATTGGCTGTGTCACGGTGCCGGAGCAGCAGCCGGAGCGGGGACGGGTGCCGAGACCCCTCGCAGGTCGGTTCAGTGGAGAGCACAGGGAAGGATTAAGTGGGTTTAGCTGTGTGCGAGTGAATTGGGGTCTCAGGAAGCATCACCCACATCCCATGGGAGGGAGCACACAGGGGTGATGCCAGGGAAGGGGAGATGGGGGTCTGAGCACAGAGATGGGGCTCCTGCCCCCCTGCTTGCCGCTCTCTGAGCATCCGCGTGATGCTCTTGGTGGTGGCAAAGCCTGGCCCCAAGTGCAGAGCCAGAAACGGGGTGACCAACCAACCCAGAGCCGACCTGCTCTTCTCCAGGGAGCTACAGGCTTCACCACAGCCAAGCCAGGGAATTATTAGAGGAAATCCCTCCCCATCCCTGAATTGTCAACCCTGGCCCCGTGTTCAGGATTGTTTCCCCTCCTGTGTGATCTCTGGGAGCTCAGCAAGGATTGATGTGATGCCTGTCCCCATCCCCGGGACCCTTGTGAGCCCCTCTGGGATTCCAGAGACTGGTGAGAGCCACACACATACCCCCCATGGCTGGTTGTGCCTCTGCACGGTGGGAGCTGCTTCCAGAGGATCGGTGTCACGAGGATGGGGCTAAGCCATCCATCACGCCCAGCACTAATTGGCTACCCTGCTTCAGAGGCCAAGGAATAAGTAAGCTGCAAAGATTGATGTCCCTTCTCTGCGGCAGGAAAAACTCTCCAGGCCAGGGCTGAGGGTGGATCCCTGCCAGGGATCCAGGTTTGCCCATGCCAGGCTGCTCCTGGGGCTGAAGGGTTCCAGCTCGGAGCCACCAGCTCCCCTCCTGTGCTGCTCTCTCCTCTCCCTCCTGCTCGGCTCTGGGAAATGTCCCCGGAGAGCAGCCAGCTGTGAAAAGCTGCAGCAGCTGGAATGTGGGAGGGAGGGAGGGAGGGCAACGCTTCTGGAAAACCAGAGGCAGCAGAAGAGCAGGACATCTGTTACCTCCCGGTGAACTGACACCTCTGATTTAACCCCATGCATGCCTGGAATGCCCTGTCCACATGTCTTCAGTCAGCGTCACCTCCTAACCTCAGGTCCCACACTGGCCAGAGTCACAGCTGTAATTTCAAAAGCAGAGGCCTCGCAGGGATGCTGGACAGGATTCCTGGCTGCAATGCTCACTGTGGCTAAGCAGCAGAAGGATTCATCACAGGCACGAGAATCACGCTGGGCTTTCAGGAGGTTGTGTGGGATGAAAGCCTGTAGGTACGAACACGATATCACCTCGGTGTTTTGTCAGATCTGGAGCACAGCCAGGAGAGGATTGTTTGCCGTGGCTCTGCTCCAAGCCAGAGGCACTACAATTGTTACCTTCCCCCCCCTCCAACTTTCCCCAGCCCACGCAATTCGGAGCCGGCCCCGCCGACTGCTAGGGGCAGTCCAGGGGAGGGAAAACATTTTCCCACAAACGCATGGCCTCACCCTTCCCCGGGCAGGGACAGGGCAGAGCCTGTATCAGCCCCGGGCCCGGCTGAAACTCGGTGCTACCCTCGCCACCCTGGCATGCTGTCTGTGTCCTCACACCTATTGCCCCGCGGCGGGTCTGTGCCCGGCCCTGCTGCCGCGGCCAGGAAGACGGCTCAGCTTGGGACCGTGCAAACCCTGTGGGATGGGGCACTGTGAGGCTGCACCCACAGGGCTGGAACGCTGTGGGGTTGCTGCTCTGTCTGCAGGACTTCCTTGTTCCCCTGAGTCCAGGGTAAGGCCGGCACCTGGAGCCATGAGTGCCAGGTGTAAAGTAGCTCTGTCACCGCGTCCCAGGGCCAGCGGGGCTGGGAGCCAGCCAGGAACAGGATTGCCTTCCTGCTCCAGAATCCACAGCACGTCTCAGCAGTTAGCATCAGACAATGCCAACGTTTTTGTCCTGACTGCCCTTGATATGCCTCAGTTTCCCCACCCATCATGATGCTAATGCGCTGGGCAATCACTTTGCAGAGAAGCAGCGATGAGTGATAATTAATATTGGACCAGCCCTGCTGATAGCCAGGGTTACTGGCTCGCCCGGGAGCCCAAACCATGGTCAGGGGTTCCCTGTGGCTACATGGAGGGTGACAATAACCTTGGTGTCGCTCCTCCTCTTGTGTTTGGGACCTGGAGAGGGTGATACCAGCATGGTGTGCTGCTGTGGGACAGGATGGTCTGCAGGAATGCAGCATCTCTCCATGCATGGGTGGGCTCCTTGGCTCTCAGGGGCAGGCTGAGCTCACCCTGGGGGTGCCAGTCCCGCTCCTGGTGCTGGGCAGATATGGGTAGCCTTGGGGCTACACCCAGCTAAAACAACAAGAGGAGCGGGGATGAGAAAGCCCAAAACTGGTGAAGCAAGGCCCTGGCCTTCCCTTGGGGCCGGTCCCCAGGGCTCAGGGGAACACAATGCCTTTGTTTGCGACTTGGCCAGCACCAGGATCCTTTCTCTCCCTCAGCCCCAAAACACCAACCTTTCAAAAGGTCTGGTTCCCCACACACACCCTTCCCCTTCCCCCCAGCAATGCTAATGTGCCAGGTCTCTTCTCATGAACCCTGGGAGAGATGGGGCTGGTAGACAGCTTCACCACTTGTTAAATGTGTGTTTAGCGATCTTGGGAGTAGACAAGAACAAATACAAACAAGCCAGGCTGGAGAGCCCCTGCCCATCCGCCCTGCCTGGAACACACCAGCCCCAAAGCTTTCTTCCCTAACCACTTCAAACTTTCATTTCTTCTGAAGCCACAACAAGGCACACTTTGTAAAGCAAATGAGTAAACAGCAACTTTGGGCTTAAAAGGAAAACAAGGGGGAGGGACTGGTTTTAATTACTGGATTTTTAAAAAGGGCTTTATTCGGTTAATTGCTTTCTGTTGTAAAATGTTCTGCTGCAGCACAGCCCTTGTTCAAGCTGCGTTGCTGCTGGCCAGATGGCACTGCAGAGGTGACGGCAGCATGTGCCTTCCTTGCTTGGGTATGCAAGTGCCTTTAACGTTCACAGACAGACATCCATCCACCCATCCACCCATCCATCCATCCCCCTATCCCACCAACCACATAGAAACAACACGTGACACCGAGTCTGGTTCAGACATGACCAGTGGTTTGGCATGTCCAACCCCTGTCCCTTCCAAAGGACAGGAGGAAGGGCAATCAGCATGCACCGAAATGCCTCTGCAGCATTTCAAGTCGCGTTCCTCAAAAGCACCAATTGCTGTTGATTGGCTTGGCTGCAGCGTGTTACCTCCTGAGTCTGGGGTAATAACCAACGTTCGTGCGAGGTGCTGGGCTCAGCTCGGTCCTACCTGATGGGGCATCTGTCTGTCTGCTTGACCAGGACAGAGTGACAGCACTGCAGAGTCTGGCACAGCAGCCGGCGTGCATGTAGGCACATGTGTGTATATGTGTGCATGTGGCTCAGTGCAGTGACACGAGCCGGATTCCAACTGTATCCCTGATGTTCGCAACCAGCTTTGGAAGATACCCCGAGCCCCTGCAGAGACAGAAGGATTAAAAATAGAGCGCCAGCGAAGAGGTGCACGAAAGGGCCTTCAGCAGAAACGCCACCATCGCGGAGCTGTGAAGTCGTGGCTGTGCTGGGGACAGATGGTGCTGGGAAGGGACGGGGAGAGGAGGCAGCAGGAGGCTCTTCTCCAATTGGATCGGCCTCAGGAAGGGAAGAGTGAGGAAATGGAGCAGGAACAGCCTCAGGCTGCTGGCACAGAGCTGCCTGGGAGCCCCTGAATGCCCTGTGGCTCAGTGCTGTGGGCACGGCTGGGGTTTCCATGGGCCCCTGGTGAGCTGGTGCCGTGTGGGTGGCTCCAAGTCAGCACAGGAGAGGATGGAAGCAGACTTGTCACCAGTGTGGAGCTGGCAGGAGTGCGTGCTCTCCTCCCTTGCCAGCCGAGAAAATACCACAGGAGAGCGCATACATGTGTGGGGAGACTGGGACAAGGAGGCCACAGGTCCTCAGTCAGTGGGGACAGGGACCATGCCCTGACCCTCCACACGCTGCCCAGCTTTGTCTGGCTTGGTACTGACAAGTTCCAAGCCCAGAGGAGGGAACACTCATCTAAAGGCCACCAGCCCTCAGCCCCAGCCTCAGGGATTGTGCAGCGTCTGGGGCAGAGGCTGAACCTGCAGCCATCGGGCTGGCCCGGGGGCAGCTGCTGTGCCGCTGGGCCCTCCCTAGCTCATGGCTCTCCCTCCTTGCATGGCTGCTCCCTGCTAAGCATCCCCTCCCCGAGCCACACAGGTGCTTTCCACACGTTGGCTTCGAACGGGCCATCTCCTCCCCAGAAATAAATGCAGGAGGCAGCACGGGCAGCAGCTCAGGGAAGCATCGAGCCTTACCTAAGGGCTCTTGGGACCAGCACTGGCAGCCGGGCCATGCTGGGAGCCTGCCGTGCTCACGGCAGCAGGCCGCTTTCCTGCTGGGGAGAGCTTTTCCTGCGCCCGCCACGGCAGGCCGGTCGGCTCCTGCCAGCAGCCAGCAGCTGGTGATGAATGCTCACTTTCTCTAATTGAATAGCAGGAAGTTAAATCTTGTTTCTTTGCCTTTCAGGCTGTCAGCTGGAACAATCGCCCACCTGTGGCACCACCCCGGGGATATAAATAAGGAACAATACACAATGCTGCCAGAGGAACGGACTGTGTTCCCAGAAGATCTCCTGATACCATGTGCCCGTGCAAGAGAGAGAGGTATGTGTACTGCGACGGGTGTGCAGACAGCCCCGTGTGTTTTCCAGGCAGCTGTGCAGGCTGGGCGGTGTGGGAATGGGCTGCAGGGTGATGGGATGCAGACCATGTGGGAGGCATGCATGGAGCTCCACCACAGCACGCAGGGAGGTGTGTGTGCGAGCAGGCTGCACCATGAGGAGCAGCAAGCACGCATGCATGGGCTGACATGAGCATGCACCGCTCTGCAAGGGTTCGTGGGTGACACACACCACCGTGAGAATAAGCTCTGCAGCCGCTGGGCTGGCTGGTGCTCTCTCCAGCACACTGGATTTGTCCCACAGGTGTCCTTTGCTTCCAGCACCCTGTGCAGACAGCATGGAGACCGGCCCGTGGCTGCCCCGCGTGCTCGCTTGCCTTCCTGTACGCGCCAAACACTGCACTGTCCCTCCCTGCCACCCAATGTGCTTCCCCACCGTCACTCACATCATCATCATCATGTCACAGCCAAGCTCAGCACTTCTACCAGGATGCTCCCAAGGTGGCAGCTGTCGCAGCTGGAGCAAGTTGGACAGTTGGACACAGCTGGAGGAAGTGCAGCTGAGGATGAGGATGGAAGAAGGCTGCTGTGAGCAGCGCGGACCCTCTGCGTGCACCAGGGTGGAGGGAAAACAGACTTGGGAGTGCAGCGGGAGACACACACACACACGACCAATATTGTTGCCGTGAGAGGAAATTATTAATTTGCTGGAAATAAAGTTGGCAGTGAGTCAAAAACCGTCCTCCTGATGCGGCAGAGAAAAGCCTGTGCCCTCCCCCTCACACCCTCCCTGCAAACAGCCCTGTCGCCTTTGTGCTGAGACAGGCCCGACGTGAAGTGGTCTGTCTGGGCACCGTGTCCCACGCCAGGATGAAGTACAGTGGCACCGGCTTCACCCAGACGCTGAGAGCCCTCATCCCATCCACCCCCCATAGGACTCGGGGTGCCCTGACCTGGTGCTCCTGTCTCCCCAGCCCCACAGCTGGGGGGAAATGCAGCCACGACCCCCTCCCAGATAACCCTTTGTCAGTCACTGTGGTAACAGCCACAGTGCAAATGCCGTGTCCCTGTTTGGTTTCCCCTGCCTCCATCGTGGGGGCAGCCGCGGCCGACCTCCCTCCCTCCTCCGGCTTCCCAAGCGGGAGCCGGGGCATTCAGGGCTCGGCAGCTTGAATGAAGCCAGATCCCTGGACACATTCCTGTGGGTTTTTTTTTCTTTCCCTTCCCTTTTTCTCTTTATTCCCCCCTCCTTCTCCCTCGCTTGGCACAAGCTAAAGGACTCAAAAGGAAGCCAGGCTTGGCAGACATAGGGGGAGGAGGGAGTGGGGAGATGAAAGAAGGCCTCTCTCCAGCTTTCTCTTCCCGTTCCCACACTCAGCCCGGCGCGGAGAGCTCCTAATGATTCCCAGCCGTACCTGGAGGAGGCTGCCCGGCTGCCCAGAGACCTGCAGCCTCTTTGTACAGCCCTCCTCTGGCACCCCAGCCATACCATGCAGGCTGCCCCTCAAGGCTGGTCATTCCCAGGTGACAAGGTACCCAAGATGGCAGCCGTGCCACTGTGCCAGAGATGGCTGCCATGCTGAGGCACTTGATGTGGAAGCCCTGCCTCAGCACCCAAGATGTCGACACTGCCTCAGCACTACAGTACCCAAGATGGCAGCTGTACCTCAATGCCAGGCTGGCACTCATGGACGTGGTGCCCTGTGCCCGAGCTGACGCTGAGGAAAAGCTCAGCGTTCCCAGCATGGTGGGCCTCAAGCAGCCACCCTTCCCCATGGCGGCCATACTCCATGAGGTGGTGGATTAGGGACTGTTTGGGGACTAAGATGGCCACAGGCACTGCGCTGAGGCAGACTCCTGCTCACATCCCCCCCAGGCACACACCGGAAGGGGAAGGAGGAACAGGCCGCACCGATAAAGTGCTGTGCCACACAGCCCTCCACTCCCCCTCACATGGCACCCGCAAACATTCCCATCCCTGTCCCCATGGCCATAGCCACAGAAACCAGCCCGCCATTCCCCAGGCTAAACCCATCCCAGCCAGGACGGGTGGGAATTTCCAGCAAACATGAGCACTTCCACCCTTGCACAACCTCCCGCAGCCCAGCAGCAAGCACCGTGCCCAGCCAGTGAAACCAGGTTTCCCTTCCTGCCTAGTCAAAGCAAAATTTCTCTCATTTACCCTCCCTCTCACAGGATTCCCAAGGTAAAGACTCTGCTGGTCCCTGCTCAGGGCTTTGCTGCCTCTGGGCAGGAGTTTGTGAGCTGGTGGGTGTGACTGGAAGCAGTCCCTGTTTTTTGGGGACACACACACACAATGTCAACTCCGCTGCCTGGGGATGTCAACTTGTATGGCTGCTGGCTGGGTTCATGTTATCCCAAGGGGGAAACTGGTGCTCCCTGCTCCCTGCCGACCATGGTGACAAGGACGCAGCTGCAGCATGAGCTGGCTCCAGACGTGGGGCTGCTCATGGGGGGCTGCTCGTGGGTACTGCCGGCCGATGGGATGCGAAGTCCCACCAAATAAAGCTTAAAACTGCAGAGCTGATCCTGGGCTCTGTGTCCCCTTCTTGCCACTGCAGAGGAATAACCATGCAACTGGCCCTGTGAGGAAACAAGCAGAAGCCCTATCCCACACACAGGACTTCAGGATGCTGTCCCTGAGGACTTTTGGGGGGATTTTTTTGGGTCTTTTTTAAACACTAATGCCCACGTCCCCTCAGGTCATTCACTCAGAAAATTTAGTGAGGGTTTATGCCAAGCTCACGGTGGTGTGGGGCCACCACTCCCTGATGCGTGTAGCCATACTCGCCTGGCATCTTTAGCCCCAGGGCTGTGGACACCCCCTCCTCTCCTCCTCGGTGGGATTATATGCACAGTCCTATCCGGCCCAGCGCTGCCAGCAAAGCTTTGAAGTGCAGCCCTGGTAACGAAGCACTCTCTGCAGGAATGGGAAGACACTGGGGCAAGGGAGATCTCCGCCTCCATCGCTCCCCGGCTACAGGAACAGGGGGAGCACAGTGGGTTTTGTAAAGGGTAAAGAAGCTCCAGGCAGGGTTTGGGGTATATTTGCTCTGCAGTTAAAGAGTTCTTCATCCTCTTGTGCTTTGCTCCAGCTCAGTCACCAAAGGTTCATTTCCACCAGCCTGGGACACGCACAGAGCTATCCCCACAGCTATCTTAAGGACCAACACGGAGCTGTGCAAACCGCTGGCTCCCAGAGCTGGATGAGCCCCAGTTTTGGGGGGCGCGGTGGGGGAGGGAAAAGAAGAAGCAGTGTGGAAGGTGGGTCTGCCCCACTGACTCTTCCTGGAGAGGGGCCAAGCCTTAAACAGAAACAGTCTGGTGCATCCTCCAAGAAGCTGGCCCAGCATGGAGCTGCCTCTTGGCAGAAGGAGACGTCGGCTTCCTCCAGCAGCGGAGTGATGAGCAGCTTCACACATGCTCCGTTGAGGCACCGCTTCGTTGGTGGCCTCCCCAGCTGAGCCCAGCCACCCCGGGTGCACACGGGGGAATCATTTTAAGCTCCGGTGACAGAAGCATCAGTGAACACTGCTATAAATAGCGGTGTGGAAGGAACGAGATGGTCAGGCTGTCCAAATCCTGGCACGGCCCTACTAGCACTGATAGCAAGTGCCCTTTGCTTGTTCTCTTGCCGCCAGGTCCTCTAATCTATTCTTCCAACTCTGGGTGTTTCTGTCACCAGGTCCCCTGCCCTGACATTTTAGGCTCCTGGGATGGCTGCAGGTCCCTGTTTATATTTGTTGGCGCTTCAGAAAGGACACAAAATGAAACACACAGCGGGGACGCAGTGGAGCTTGCTGAGACCCCTCAGGGATACCACCATGGGGTTGTTGGGACACCTTGTGTTTGCATGGCCCCAGCACACAGGCATAACCGTGGACCTATGGGGCTCTACTTGAGAGTGCTCCCAGATTTCTGCTTATCTTCTGCAAGCAGCTGGAGTCACCCTCTTTCCTGATGTTACCTCTGATGGGGAAACTGAGGCAAGGATGTGTCATGACTTACCATATGTGAGGACTAGGAGAACAGGGTCCATGCTCTGCTCAACCTCCATGCCATGCAGCTGGGGCATCACACCCTCACCAAGGGGGTGAACTTTCCCCCAAGTTCTGAGGCTAAACCCTGGATTCCCCCTGAAAAGGGGTTCTTGCTTTTCAAAGGCTGTGCTTACCTCGCAAACATCTGCGCTGACAATAGCTGAGTGGCAGTGTGATTCTCCATCAGCTCTGTCTCCACTTTCTCCTCCTTCTTAAAGCACACTCATTGCAAAGCCCTTTCATACCTGATGAAGGAAGAAGCTCAGAAACAGACAGCAGAAACGAAACCTCAGGCTCACAGCAAACAAATGAGAAAGCCTGGATCCAACCACCCAAACCTCCCCGTTCGAACTTGGCCCGTGTCTCTCCGTGACCTCTTGGCTCCTTGGCCCCAGTGCTAAGGCTGGTCCCCAAGTGTGAGTCAAGGGCTGGGGGGTCTTTGTATGAACATCAGAGCCAGGTCTTGGCTTTGATGCAGACACTCTGACCTCTCACAGCTGGGTGGGACCCTGGACCTTCACTGGTGCAGCACAGGTCTTGCCAGTGCTGGAGTTTGTGTTTTTCATAGAGTCCCAGACTGGCCTTGAACCCTGCCAGGGATCCAGGGGCAGCCCCAGCCTCTCTGGACACCCTGTGCCAGGGCCTTCCCACCCTCCCTGGGAAGGATTTCTGCCTCCCAGCCCCTCTCCAGCTGCCCTCCTGCAGCTGAAGGCCGTTCCCCTGGGCCTGGCATTCCCTGCCCTCAGCACAAGCCCCTCTCCCAGCTCTCCTGGAGCCCCTCGAGGGGCTGGAAAGAGCTCAGAGTCTCCCTGCAGCCTTCTCTTTTCCAGGTCGAACCAGAGCAGAGGGGCTCCAGTCCTTGTATCATCTCCCTTGGCCTCTTCTGGTCTCGCTCCAACAACTCCATGTCCTTCTCGTCCTGGGGACTCCCAGAGTTGGATACAGCACTTACTGAATTGCATGAGGTTTGAACTGTCCCACCTCTCCAGCCTCTCCAGATCCCTCTGGATGCCATCCCTTCCCTCCAGCATGTTGACCACACCACACAGCTCCATGTAATCGCCAGACTTGCTAAGGGTGCCCTCGATCCCCCATCCATGTCACCAACAGAGATGTTAAACAGCATTGGTCCCTCTACTGACCCCTGAGAAACACCAGGAGGTCTGGTGGAAGAACATCCAGGATTGGGGATGGGAGCAGAGAAGGCATCCCAGCAACCAAGGGTCATCCATCCCTTAAGCAAACACCCCTAGCAGAGATGCTGCCCTGGGGCTGACAGACATTCCTTGGCTATATTTGGTGCCAGATGGAGAATTTGCTTCCCCTTCACCCATCTGTTCTACTCATCGGTAGGGAGGAGCTACCACCAGAACTGCAGTGTCGCTATTCGGATAAACCCGGTACTTCAGCAGCAATAAATCTCCTCTAAAAAGCTTTTGCTGCCTCCCACCTGTTGGCTGGGAGAAGATCAAGTTGACAAAAATATGCTGCCAAAGTGTATTTTTATCCAGGGCTCCATCGCGAGCCCAGGTTACAGTAAAAGCCTCTTCACAAGGCAGCTGTACCACAGCACAGCTCTGGAATCCCACCTCTCCCAGAGGTCTCCAGCTCCCAGGGAGCTGCTTTTATTATATTTGCTACATTCCCTTTAATCCCAGAAGGTCTTTTTTCCTTCTCACCACCCCTTCACCATAAAACCTGGGAGGTCCCAAGCAGGGACATCAGGCTTCCTTGCTGATTGCACCATGGAGCCAAAAATACCCAATGGAGAGCGCTGGGCTGGGACCACCAGAGTTTATTACAGAAGAACACCCAAGGGGTTTCATTAACAGGGCAGCCCATCCACAAGAAAACCCACAGCAGGATGATGAAGTGAAACACCCACAACAACACCACAAAGCAGGAGAGTCCAGTTGTTGGCCAGCGCAGCACAAGAGGCACAACCACACCAGCCCATTGAGATGGGAGACATGCCCATCCCATGTAACTGGTCCTGAGGACCACATCACTGTCCTGACCTGAGGAGATGTCACAGATGGGCACATGGGGAACGTGCACGAGCAGGAAATCCACGTCTGCCAGGCGTAGCGATGGAAGGGGAGGGGAGAAAAAGCCATCAGAAGCCACATGGATAAAGGCAAAAGGGACAGCCATTGCAGAAATGGAAAACCCTGGCCACACTGGGGGTAAAAAGGAGGTCCACCTCACTCAGGACCCATTTTCTTAGCCCCAGGTTCCCCAGTGAGCCCCTGAGCTGCCTGGCAGCAGGAGGGCCCTCGGCAGAAACTCCAGCTTGGACATGGCTCCCTGGGCATCTCAGAGGCCGGAAGAGCAGTGGCAAGAACTGCTGAGATCCACAGCTGGGCCTTAAAACCACAACACACTGCTTCCCTGGAGCTCTCAGCACCTCCAGACAGCATCTCCTCCTGCACAGCCCAGCCCTGCCAGCACCCTGCATCCCCCACGGTGCCTGGTGAGCCCCATCCCAGGGGCTACACTCACACCCAGTGTCTGATCCCACTGTTGCCAGGCCCGGGGGTTCCCAAGGGCTTGCTGACATCCCTAGTGCAACATCATCTCCCGGGCTGGTGGGAAGCCCTGGTGAGCCCGCTTGCAAGCTGGGCTTAGCTGGGCTTCCACCATGTGATCTTCAGAAAACACTTTGGAAATGTTTAGTGGGAGGCCAACCCTCTCAGCCACTAAAAAAGATCTCTGGGCCAGCATTCAGATCCCAGTATCTGGGCTTGGCATTAAATAGACAAGACCTTTTTAGAAACCTGTCCATTCAACAGCTGTGTCACCCAGAGACAATTCCTTCCAAGCCTTTGTTGCTTGGTTTTTTCAGACCTTAGACTTCATTCCACAGTGCTCATCACCCAGATGTGACATGGAGCAGCTAAAGTGAAATAGTTCGGGGTGCAGGGGGGAAGCAAAAAGTGCAATTTTCTTAGTGCAACAAGAAAAGTCTCCAGAGCCACCAAAGGCATCACTAGCTTGGTGACACAGGCATCAAAGTGCAGTAACTGGAGCTCCAGCCTCACTGGGAAAGGCTGAGCTGCTGAAATCTCCCCATAAAGTCAAGCCCAAGGCAGACACAGACTTCAGAAAACTTCAGCACATGGAGTTGGTGGTTGTAGAAAGCTCTCTGGTAACAACTAGGCATCCTCATGCCCAACCTTGGCGGGGGGTTGAAGAAGAAAGGAAGAAGTAATCTTTAAAGTTTTCACCTGAGAGCATCCTCTGGCTCAGGGCTTCGAGCAGAAATGCTGGTGTGAGTGTCACACCGATTTCAGAGCAGCTCAATGATTGATTTTTTTTTTTTTTTTTTTTAAATCTGAGATCTGGTTCTCTCCCACAGCATCACGAGCAGAGGTGTCTATTTTTGGAAACACCAGAGGTTTTAAGCAGCTGGGGAGAAAAAGATTATCAACTCATATGAGCTGAAGCCTAGAAGGGAGGGGGCGGGAGAAATCCCTTAATTAACCCTCCCCCAGGCTGAAACTCTCTGCAGATTTACCTAAATGGACTTCAAATGATGTCCCTAATATATTAAGGCCTGCTTTTAACTTAATTCCAGCTCTATGCTGGTGTCTGCAGACCATGGATGGCTCATGTAAGGGCTGCTGGGCTTTGGATTCCTCACTGAGATGATTATTTCAGTCCTAACTCACCACCACTGCGAAACCAAAGAGTCCAAATCCCAGGCTGACAGTACAGTGTGCTGGCCCAAAGCTCCAAGCAGGAAAGAGGTTTGTTTGGGGTTTTTTAAAAAATATATAAGTGCTTCTTTCCATCTTTCCAGAGTTTAGCACATGGGAGGGAAGCTGTCCAGCTGGCAAGATGTTGTTGAAAGGACGAAGGCAGGAGAGATCCACTAGCTGGGGAGCTGGGTCTGTTAAGGAGTGATATTACAGTGTAATTTTAGTTAAAAGGGATGATTGGTTTTGTTTCAAAGCTGAAAGAAGGGGTTTGGGTGCTCCCAACTTCCCACTCCAACAGTGCAGCCTGCACAGCTGTAAATCAAAGGCTTTGGGAATCTCCTGGGGGTTTAAGGAACGAACAATAGGTGAAACCAGCCTGCAACAGGTGAGATCCATCCTCATCCTCGGAGGGTTTCACCTGAAGCCATGTGGAGCGCAGAACAGGGAGACAGCTCAGGGTGCTGCCCAGTGTGGGGAACTCTCCAACCCCACAACACAGCAACGAATAGAGGGGCAAAGGGAAGCCTTTCATCAGCCCCCTCACCCACCCATGTCCCCAGCAAGGCTCCCGATGGGCAATAACCTGGCACTGGCCGGGGCAGACACTCTCTGTCTCACAGCCGGCCGCCCAGGTCAATGCGTGGTGCACAGGGTGATGTGTGTGCAACACGCTGGGGGCTGTGGGACCAGCCAGTTCCTCTACTTGTTGTTTGGGGTTTGCTTCTCCTGTGCCAGGCGCTTGTGCTTCTGGGCGATGCCGTAGGGGACGTGGGCAGCAACCGTGCCCATCTCCTTGGCTCCCTCCACGTGGAACATCTGGTCATCAAAGAAGATGTGAGGACGGATCTTTTTCAGCAGAGGTCCCTTGGGAGCCCCAGCCAGGAACAAAGCTTCATCTGTCTCCAGGCCCCAGCTGCGCAGAGTCTTTAGGGCCCGGGCTCCAGAGCTGGCTGCGCTCCTAGCAGTGACCAGGTAGGTGCGGATGGGACACTCCATCCTCAGCCCCTTGGAGTAGAACTTCTTCTGCAGCTTGCCCAGTGCCTCCAGGAAGCCCTTCAAGGGTCCCTGCCAAAACAAGAAGGAACCATCACCCTCAAGACCTCCACACCGTCCCCTGCTCCAGGTACCCAGTCCCAGCAGAGCCAGATGTGCTGGCTGATCCCCACTTCCCAAAAATGACAATGAGGGGACAGCCACATCCATCCCATGGACTAAATCCAGCAGCACAGGCTGCTGACCCACCCCACTTCACACTCTGTATGCTGATCCCTGGTGTGTTCCCAGAGGCGAGAGCATCTCTCCCTCTCCCAGAGGCTTTTTCTGGCTGCACCCCAGCACTACCTGTGCCAGAGGCTTGTTCTCATGAGCCTTTTCATGCTCAAAGAACATGTCCAAGCCATGAGCCTTCACGATCTGCTCCGACTCATCAGAGAAGAGCACGGCGTCACCGTCAAATGCTACCCGCAGCTGGTTCTCCGACACCTCCAGGTCTTTGCTGGGGCTGAAGATGGTGGCTGCTGCGATCCCTGTGGAGGTGAAGCACAAGGCAAGAGGTGACAGTTGCCCAAGGGCTCGGTCTCATGGCTCATCTGTTGAGGAGCACATCAAAAGAAATGCATGCACCCAACAGGTGCCTGCAGCTTGGCCAGCAGTCCTTTTACAGCAAAGCCAAATCCCCAGATGAAAGACCTCCCTTTGCATACAAGAATTAACAGAGAAAACCAGTGCCTTTGCCTCAGAAGAACTGTGGAGCTCAAGGAAAGCCTTCCTCATGGAAAACAGAGACTCTCTGGATGATGAAGCATGGGATGTGGGACAAGGCAGACCCTAGCTGCACATCACCGCAGGGACACTGGAGCTGTTAGCCATGGCACCATCCCCTGAGGGCTCCAAGCTCCCCCTCCCCACTGCCCTTCACCAAACTGGACCCCAGACTCACCCTCTTCAATGGCCCCACTCACTTTCTCAGCATCAGAGGAGAGGTAGAGGTTGGTGTGATAGGCCTTCAGGTAACAGATGGGGCTGTTCCCTCCTGTCATGCAGAACCTCTCGATGAACAGTCCTGAGGGCAGACAGACATCAGGGTGAGCTTGATCACCCCCAAACAAGCCCTGAGGCTGCTCCTCTCAGTCCTCCCAAGTCGGCAGGATGGGGGCAGATTTTGGTACCGCTGTTAAGCATGGGTACAGCCAGAGCATCCCCACCACCAGCCAGCTGCCCTCAGCTGGGAGAAGGGGACTCAGCGTGTGGCTTGGTGAAAGAGGCAGGAGAAGGTGTCTCCTCACCCACACGAAGGGCAGCTTTGCTCTGAGCTTACCGTGGTGGTTGATGCTGTTGATCAAGCGAACCCCAACCTGGGCATGGTTGTTGGTCATGAGGACGATGTCAAAGAGCTCCTCGCTGTCGGGGTAGAGCTCCCGCAGCTGCATGTTCACTGCTTCCAGCGCCTGCAGCACCCAAGGGTGGGGGTGTCAGTGAGCCCCAGGCATCACCCTGACCCCCTTCTCACCTTCTGCTCACTCAAAACCAGGGATCTGGCCTGACCCGAGCCACCCAAAACCAGGGATCTTGGCACCCTGAGCCAAGCTGACGCCAGCAAGCAGCTTTAGCTGAGTATGAGCTGGCTTTGCAGAGCCACTCAGCTATTTTCAAACACAAAAGGTTTGAAGCTTTCCTTCAGAGAGGAGAATAAATTAGCTCCAAGTTCCAGATCAGCATTTTTCAATCAATCAGGAACAGAACAAGTCTCTCCTCTCTGAGAGGATTAGTTTATTCATCAGGAACAGGCAAGAGATTGCTTCAGTGAGGGCCAGAGGACAAAACCACACTAAACCCAACAGAACCCAGGCTGGAATTGGAAAGTTCGGAGAGGTTTTTTCCACATTTGAAGTGCCTCATTTCAACATTTCAAAATTAGAAATTGTCCAGCTCTGGTGCAAAGCTGAATGCAGCCAATTTGAATGAATAAATAAGTAAATTGTCATTAAAAAAAAATACAAAGATGAAAATTCCCTAAAGGGAAATTTTAAATATGATCCAATGAGATGGGCTCTTCGATTCTTAGGCTCAGTTGCCAATTTGGAAAAACTCAGCTGGAAGAACCCATCACTTGCCAGGAGGTTTATCAGCCTCTGGTTGCTCTGTGGGGCTGCAGCCCCTCTGCATGGGTGGCTCCCCCTGCCCAGGGCTGCCCCGTGCAGCCTCAGCAGGTGGATGCTCACCTTGACGAAGGGGAAGGCGGCCCCTGGGAGGAAGGGCTCATTTTCATGGTCCAGCTGGTATTTCACATAGGCCTCCACCCCTTGCTCATTGTAAATCTTCTGCTCCTCCTCCATGCGGAAAAGCGCCCGTGACGACACCGCGATGGTGATGGCATTCTCAGGCTTTGGCTGTAGGGAAAGGGAGAACATGGGAGGGTCAATCCATGCCCCCAACCCCACAGCCCACCACAACATGGCTCAACACGTGAAAGGCTGTGGGGTGGGTGCCAGTCCCGCAGCGGTTTGGAGGATAAGGGGGAGAGTTCAAGACATGAAGCCTTGACGCAGCATCCCTTCACGTGTGTGGGGTACCACCGAGCCCTCCCGCTGCAAACCAGACCCCACCACGCTCCCCCAGGAGAGCCTCTTGACCCCATGCAGAAGGAACTGGTGTGGCTTTCCCCTCCCAGCCAGGAAAAACCACACACACACTGCGGCTGGGCCGGCTCAGCACTCCCATGATGCCGTCCAGATGTGACAAACAACCCGCGCCAGCTCGGCTTATAAAAACACTTGATAGAGTTATTGTGGGTGGAAACATGATAAACAGGTGGTGCAAGCCATGATTTATGAGTCATTATTATTAACGCACGAGGGCTCGATCCAAAAATCCACCAAAGTCAACGAGGGGCCTCCAGTGGGACTCAGCAATGAGAGAGGGGGCACCGGGAAAGTCAATCGCATCTTGCCCCCCCACCTGCCCTCCGTCTCCCCGTGGAGGGCAGCAGGGTGCTAATCCCCATCACTCACTTGCAAGCACAAAAGCAAATACTGATGGCCAAGGATAAATCCTCACTCCCAGAACAGCACATCCCAAGGAGGGGCAGCAGCACAGGCACAGGCAGCCCTGTCCCAGCAGACCACCTGCTGTGAGCCCCTGGAGCAGGACAAGGGCTGGGGGATGTGCCCTGGGAGCAGTCCCAGCTCACTGTGTACAGGGATGCATCTCTGCAGGGACTCAGTGAAACCCAGGACATGGTGCTCCAGAAACTCCTCTCCCCCAGCTCCTCTGCCCCTTCCAGGATCCTCACCTTGCCTGGTGAGGGTGAGTAATCCCCTGGCAATGCTGTGTGTCCCAGGGCAGGAAGGTGCACACCCAGCTGCTCCAAAGTTCAAGCTCCCACCCTGCCTAGGGCTGAGCTTGACAAGAACAAGGCAGGGACAAGGTGCCCATCTACATGGAGGAATCTTCACTCACTGCAGGGCTGGCTTTGCATCCCCGGCCCTGCTGATCCTGCCCAGCATGGATACGCACCCAGGGATGAGTCAGTAGCACCCCTGTACCATTCCCAGCACCCCACACAACCCCCTCAGAGGTGCCCCAGGCCAGCCCCACAGCACGGCCGGTCCCAGACACCTCTCCAAGGCCACGCCAGCACCCAAAATCCCCAGCAAGCAGATTAAGCAGTGGGTGATTAGGACCAGACACAGATTAACTCAGGCCGAGCACGTCCCTGTTGCCAGAGGGATCCATTCCCATGGCATCTGCAGGGAAACAAGTCTTGCATGGAAGCAGGACATGCAGGATCACCCCGGTCCCCATAGAAGCTGATGAGTGACACCAGCACCTTTCCAAGTGATCCACAACCAGGTCCCCACCTTGCTACCTGGAGGGGTGTTAGCTATTAACTCATGGGCTACATCTTGGCACTCCACCTCATTAATTGATAACTCTGGTGTCATGGGCCATTTATTAGCTGAAAATATGAATAATTATTCAAGGTTTTAGGACAGCCAGCCATTAGCCTTTAGCAAGGAGCTCTGCTGCTCCAGAGTCCCTGCAGCGCTGCATTATTTACCCAGGTACGTGGGAGAGGTGCTGGGTGTTTTTCTCCCCTGCTCCCGGTCCCTGGCAGCCCACAGGACAGAGCGTCCTCCACAGCCCGCCGTGCTGGAGGATCCCAGCAGAGAAAGTAGGTCAGCAGCACGCAGGACACAGAGGCATGTCCGAGAGGGTGAGATGTGAACAGGCTGCCCAGAGAGGGGGTGGGTGCCCCGTCCCTGGGAGTGTTCAAGGCCAGGTTGGATGGGGCCCTGGGCAACCTTGTGTAGCTCCAGACCTGGAGGTTGGTGGCCCTGCCTTTAAATGGCAGGGGGTTGGAACTCTCTGATCATTGGGGTCCCTTCCAACCCAGACTAGGCTGGGATTCTATGTATGCATGGGGCTGTACGCCACACCTAGACCCTATCCAGGTGCCCAGCCTGAATTCCCATCTCCATCTCCCCCTGACAGCACACACCTTGCAGCCAGACAGCCCAGGCACCTTGCGCAACACCAACAGGCTGCTTAAGGTCCCTTCCCTGCCATTTAAAGGCACCAGCCTCAGGGAGGTTAATTTAAGAGGTAATAAACACAGCAATAAAAATAACCGTAAGCTTGGCGCCCTGACCCTGCCCCAGCGTGGGCTGCTGGAGCCCCAGCCGCGCGCGGGCGGGAAGCCCAGCCCCAGGGAATGAGACCTGCTGGATCCTGTCTGCTCCTGACAAGGAATATTTGCACCTTGGGAGCACTTTCTCTGCAGGGAAAGTCTCACCCGCTGCTACCGCAGCTCCCAGCTCTGGCTGGGCTGGGACAGCCGTGCTGCTCACTGGGAAACCCCAAGCAGTTCTGCTCTGGGAGGAAGGAAGGAAGGAGCCACGTTTTTGGCATTTTTCTTTGAAGTGAGGTTTCATTTGGAAGCGTTTCCTCCTCCTGGGTTGCTTGGATGCTTCTCCATCCCCGTTAGTACTGCAGATGAGCATTACCACGTTCAAAAACGGGCACTACAGGAACTGCAGCACCTCAAGCCCTCCATCCCAGCGCTGTGAGGAACCCAACAAACACCATTTCACCTTGAAACATCACCATTTTGGGGGAAACCACCATTCTTAAATAGGAAGTACATGCACAAGAAGGGTCCCCACTCACATTCCTCCTCAGGATGTGTTTCTTCACAGGAGCTGTGGGGGAGCCTGTGCAACACCCCATCCCAACGCCCCTCCTGCTCCAGAGGGTTTGAGCACAGGGAGTGATAGACCCTGTTTTACCCTCAGAGCAATCCTCAAGGTCAGCCAAGGTTGATGAAAGCTCATCATCCAGCACAAGCCCAGGAAGCAGCCATGGGGCTCTGCTCAGCTGAATGCAGCCACATTTGCAGCCTGGGGATTCACGCTGAGCTCCTCTCTTTTCCCATGGGAAGGTCAGATCCAGCCCCATCCCGAGCATCAAGTGAAAGAGCAGTGATGGTTTAACTGAATTGGGAGCAGGGAAGGGCTCACGCCAACCCCAGGCCCTTCTCTGGGCTCTGCCCCACTGGAAAGACAACCAGGGACATGTCCCGACCAGGAACACATCTGGACAGCCCAGCCCTCTGCAGAGGAACATCAGCCTTACACAGTCCCAGGGAGTCCAGGAGGTCCAAGCCCCATCCCAGAAGCAGGAGTGACCTTTCCAGCAGGCTCCATAAAGCTCAGAACCCATCCCAGATCCAAACCCCACAGTTTTGGGGTAAAGGCAGACTCCAGCAGTCACTGGACATGGCACGTTTTCCTCTGAAGACCTGACAGCTGGCAGACCTTCACCCGCTCTCCTGATCATATGTAAATCCTAAGCAGCCCCCCCAAGGATTAAAGGCAACATTTGGAAATCCCACGTGCTCCCAGGATGCAGAGTGGGACCATGCCCACCCCCCAACAACCAAAGGTGCCTGCAGCAGCACCCAATGCCGGTGGCTCCATTGTCACCATGGAGGCCACCACTGGCTGGCCCCGAGGCAAGGACCACATCAGGTCCTTTGGCATTGCCTGAGGCTGAACCTGCTGGACACACCTTGATCTGAAACACCCTAGCAGCTCCAGGCACCTCCCTGGGTACTGGCAAAAGACCAACTCATGTGGCCACATTCAGAACTGGGAGGGGAATTTGGATGTAAAGTTTGGACATAGAACAGGGAGAGCTAGGGCTTGCTCCAGGGTCAAACACCATCCCCAGCCCAGCTAGAGCATCCCAAAAATGCAGCACCCCACTGAACTAGGTGGGTCCCCATGGGCACAGAGCATGAGGAGGGGGCCCAAAGAAGCGGAGCTAGCAGAAAGCCAGCTCCCACTGACCCAGTGTTGTGTCACTGGAGAGGCTGGGGGATGTTTTCCGCATTGCTGAGGAGTGACAAGCCTCCTCACCGACCTGCCCAGCTGGCAGGTGTGGGAAGAGCAGAGACCTCTATAAAACAGGGAACGGCAGGGACACCCTGTTTAACCCATTCCTCAGCCAGGAAGGGGGTCTCCCAGTATGCTCCCCAAAAATCTCACTGCCTCCTGCCACCCTACAGCCTATCGCCAGGTGGGAGCAGCTCCCCAGCTTGCGCCTGCACCCACACTGGTACCCACTCCAGCTGACAGGGATGTTCAGCTGAGAGGATGGACAGAGCCAGCACCGGGGAGGGTGCAGACAGACAACAGCAAACTCCATTGCCCAAGTGCAGGGAGCCCAGGGTGGCTGCGAGCCCCCTGCCTGGGATCAGATTAAAGTTCAGGGCAACGGCTCAGATGCTTTTGGGTTTTCCAAACACATTATTTATACTACAGAAAAGCGCTCTGCACCCATCCATCACGGGGTGTGACAGCTGCCTGGCAGGGCAGGGCAGCCCCACTGCATGCAAGGGCAGCTCAGCTGCCTGGCTGCATGCACAGAGCTGGTGGAGGGGCATGAGGCTGGGCAGGCACCACAAACACCAGTCCCAGCCCTGCATGGGTGGGTGGTACAGCCAAACTTCAGGGTTTGAGTGCCTGGATCTTGAGCTCTGCCTCTGGTTTGTTAGGTGAGCAAACCACATCACTGCTCCGTGCCTCAGTTTCCCCAACCTGTACAGCAGACATGGGTGTGCTGGTCACCAAGCTTGCTGCAAGGAGAAGAGGAGGGGCTTGGACCACCATACACGGGAGGCTGGAAGCGTGGCATGAAAGAGAACCAGCTACATCCCACCCCAAGACAAGCAGTCCCTCTTCCCTGGGAAGGAGGGAGGCAGCAGCAGGTACCAGACCAGGGGCTGCAGCCAGGTTGCCAGTGGGGAAAGCACGGGGGCTGCACTGAGCCAGGGCCCCCAGAGCAAGGACTTGGCTGTCTCCCCTCACCAGAGGGGTCACACATGCTTAACGTCACCACAAAAAGAGTGGGGTGCCGCTGGGCCCCCAACATCTCTGGGGCAGCACCTCTGCTGGAGCCCCACGGAGGGCACAGAGCCCTGGGGATGGCTACAGCTGGGTGGGCACAGAGGCTGCAGGGCCAGGGTGCAGCCCCCAGCCCTGCCAGGCCGCTGGCTCCCCCTGCCGCAGCCCCTGAGATACGGCAGCATGTCCAGGCACTCCCATGTTTAAACCCAGCCAGCTCAGCCCCGGTTAGATAACGCAGCCTTTCCTGCTAATCTCCGGGAGCAGGAGAGCCTGGCAAGGGTGGCTACACCCCTGCGACACCCTGGTGCCCCTAGAAGGGATTTAGCCCCCCCCCCCGAGGGCTGTCCCCCTGCCCCACCGCTGCCAACCCTCCTGCCCTGGTGGGCCTCCCACCTTGGCACAGGGGACAGGCAGCTCAAGGGGTGCTGAGCTGCTCTGCAAGGACATCTTGGCACAGGAGGGACCCAGAAACACCCCGGGGACCTGCAGAAACCCTGTGAAACCCACAGAGAGTGGGGGATCTGGACAGAACCTGGGCAACCAAGAGCAATCCAGGGATGCCACAGAGGATGAGTGGCACCTGGAGTGACACAGGGCTTCTCCAGGGACCTGGGCAAAGACAGGGGTCAAAGAGAAACCAGACACCCAGGAGGACCCCAGGGAACTTGCAGGAGATGGGACACCCTGGGGGGTGGGGACGGGTGGGGACAGGACCTAGAGGCGATGGGACACGGCACCCGGAGGGGATGGATCCCTCCAGGGCAGGGAGCGCTGCCCAGCCCGGCACCCCGGGGGTTCTCACCGATTTGGGCTTCTTCTTGGGGGCGAGGTTGTCGTAGAAAGCCTTGGCCTCCTCCCAGGGCCGCCCCGCCGCGCCCGGCGCCCCGGCAGTATCCGGAGGCTCCATAGCGCGGCGGCTCCGCGGCACCGGCGGCTCCGAGCGCACCAGGAGCTACCCGAGACGCTGCCGAGCCGGCCGAGCGCGCTTTATAAGGCATCCCATGAAGCTCCGGGGTTTCAGCCCACCGGGACGCGGCTTAACCTCTTCGGGACCGGCACCGAGCCCGCCTCGCGCCGCCGCCACCTCCCCAACACCCCCGTCCCCAGCGGGGTGCCGGCGGGGACAGGGCAGAGCCGGCCCGGGGGGTGAGAGGTGCCACCGGCAGGTACCGGGGCTCAGGGGCAGGAGGTGACAGGGCACCCAGGAGAGCCGCCGGCTCGCTCCCGACCCGGGAGCATCGGGGGTCCCGTCCTCGCAAAGCTCCGGGCAGCGCAGCATCCTCCGGTGGGGCCGGGGAGCGGGAGCGGCACGATCGGTACCGGGGGCTGCAGGAGCTGCCGGAGCCGCCGGGCTACGGGACGGTCCGTGCCGGGGCACCTGCGTGTGTGCTCATTAACCTGTATTTCCTCTCACTAGTCCGTGCTGGCTCCCAGGGGGAGCGCAGCCATCAACCAAGCCCTTCACTAACTGCTCTCCCATGGGAGCCGGTGGGATTAGGACCAGCCTCAGAGCTGTGCACAGAGCCCAGCTTCCAGCTCGGGCTGAGTGCTGCACCAGCAGATAGATAGATACATACATACATTGATAGACAGACAGACACCTCCCCACACACCCCCTGCCCAGAGACCCTAACTCCACAGCCAGGAGGGCCAAGCAATGGAGGATCCCACCACCTCTCACCAGGCTCTGGGAGGCCACAGAGCCCCCACACCCAAGCCAGCAGAAGGTTTTCACCCACAGCTTAGTGCCAGCCTTGAGGACACCCCATCCCTGCCCATGACACCAATCAAACAGGACCCCACTCACTCTGAGACTCAGCCAGGAGGGCAGGACAGGTGCTGGTGAGCTGGGCTGGCTCCAGGGCTCACCCAGCTGCCTGGATCCCAGCCCCTTGGGGATGCCCTCCTGGGAGGGTAGTGGCATCTCAGCTTCAGAGACTCCCCTTCCCTGTACAGGCTTCCTCTGGGAAGTATCCAGGTTAACTCAAGGGTGGCCCCAAGGGAAGCAGGAGCTTTACAGGGTCTGGGCGCACCAAGATGATTCTCAGAACCCTTTCTCCAGCTGGAGATGCCCTTTTGGACAGCAGCCCTGGTACAGCCCCAGGATCCTGCACAGCCAGATGGTCTGCCCCATCCCATCCTCTGAGCAGCACACACAAAACACACACACACAAACACTCTCCCAGGCAGACAAAGTGCAGAGCTCTCCCTCAGCAGCACTCCTAAAAATACACATAACTGCTACAGCTTTGGCATCCTCCCATCTCTGTACTCAGATACTGGCTGCTGCAGGACAGACAGGATGCTGGTGCTTTGCAGGGTGGATGCTGAGCCACACGCTACCCCCTGCTCCAGAGCTGGGTGGGATGGGGTGAGCAGCACAGCCCAGGAGCTGCTGCCAGGGAGCTAGTGCTGCCTGCTCAGCAACAGCCAGGAGTTAAAGTTGGTGGGAGCATCTTAGCAACAGGCACTGATGCTGCAGGCTGCTGCTGGGGAAGAAAGACCAGAAGAAAATACATGTAGGGAAGATGAGGGTGGAGAAGAGGAGGCTGAAATGCCTGGCAGATGCAGTGAGAGCAGGTCCCAGTTGCTGATGGTGCTGGCTGGAAGGGTCTCAGGACAAAGCCAGCAGCTCCTCTGTGTGTGCCCAGATCTGAGCAAGGGGAACAGCTAGGGTCCTGGCTCCAGCATGGACCAGGGATGCCTGGTTGTCCCACCAAGAGACAACATTCCCTTCCCCGAGGTACCTGCATGGCTTAAGTGACCCTTTCTCCCATCTTAAAGGCTTCCAAGGCCCATCACGCTGTCCCCAAGGGCTTCTCCAACCCTTGGAGCATCACAGGCTCCAGGCAGACCCCCTGAAGAGCACTCATAGGACAGTGTTGTCATCCCCCACCCAGCAGCCAGCTGCTCCACAACAAATCACAGGAGGGGAACACCACCCACACACAGGGGACAGTTTATTTTTCCATTAAAAAAATAGATAACAACTTCACCATCTCCCAACAGATATTACAGCCATCAACACCACAAGGTACAGACTGAACACCAATCTGCAACAATATCCCCATCCTGGGGCAGGGGGATGGAGGCAGCAGGCTGGGGTGGGGGGAAGGAAGGAGACAGACATGTTTCTTATGGTCTCAGAGCCTTGCCAGGAGGCTCAGCAGGTACCAAACCCATCCACACCTCTGCACAGCCCCAAACCAGGACCCACCATTCCCCATGGTGGCATCACGCAGCAGGACGTGCCTTCAGCATCCACGCTCCTGACCTTGCCCTGGGCAGCCCACACAGGAGTCAGGCAGCCCCTGCCTTTGATTTGGGACCCCAGGCTCCACAAAGCATCTGAGATGCTGCCAGGGCACCCTCTTGCTCTGCCAGTTCCCACGGATGAAGGTGGCTGCTGGGATCAGACACAGGCCACATCCAGGGGTGGCCTTTGGACACTTCTGCTCTCCCCTGAAGTCCCCTGCCCAGATCTGGCCATTCCCAGGAGCAAAAGTGGAGGTGGAAAAGCTAAAGCCAGGCAAAGGGAGCCAAGGCAGTGAGAACCCTCAGAGAGGGTGCAGCACCCTCCCCCAGCACCCTGGGGACAGCTCTGGCCCCTCCAGGCAGCCTTAGCAGGAATTGCCACTGAAGGAGAGACCAGGGACAGGACTTGGGACTTTTCAGCCTCCCCAGAGGCATCACAAGCAATGGAAAGAGCTGCTCAGGGAACAGGCCAGGCAGAACAGTGGAGGGAAGCAGGGAGGAAGCAGCAGGGATATGGGGACAGTCAGCCTCAGGGAGCCAGGGTGCTCACTGCCACGTGCAGGGAGTCCAGCTCCAGGATGGGAGAGGAACGATTTGGGGGTAACATCAAGCTGGCATTACCCAGAGCAGGCTCTACCCAAGGAGGGAGAGCTACAGCCCATGGGCTGCTCAGGGTGCAGCCAAGAACAGAGGTGGAGAGGCAGCAGGAGGGATGGAGCACGACTCATGCCTGAGGCCAAGTGGGCACAGGGGTAACTCAGCAGAAAACAGGGATGGAACCATCACAGGGAGCAGAGGTTGGCTGCAGCCAGTCCAGCAGTGACCCCCAGGACTATTTCTGCATGTCACACTGCAGGAGGAGGACAATGGAAGGGTCACTTTTTGCTGCCTCTTTGAACTCCTCCAGGGAGATCTGGTCATCCTTGTCCTTGTCCATCTTTGTGAAGATCTTGTCAACACGCTGCTGGGGTGTCAACCCGTCCTGGTTCATCCTCATCATGATCACAGTCCCCACCATCTTGTAAATGGCCTGGAGTGAGAAGAGAAGCAAAGTACCAGAGCAGGCACACTGGGTGAGCAGAAGGTCCCAGGACAGGCAGGGGATAGGATTGCTGCTCTGCTGGGACCCCGTTTGCTGCTGGCACAAGTCATGCTGCTACACAGCTACAACCAGGTGCACAGCAGGTGCCTTTCAGACAAGGCTTTGGGCAGGAAAACTCATTCTTTGGTGCCAAAAGGGATGTGATAGCTGTGAAAAGCCTGGGATGGGGAGGAAGGAAGTCATCCCTACTGATTTTAAGCACCAGTACCTCAATGATCTCCAGCATCTCTAAACGAGTGATCTTCCCATCCCCATCCAGGTCATACATCTCAAAGGCCCAGTTGAGTTTCTGCTCAAAGGTGCCCCTGGAGGTGACAGACAGGGCACAGATGAACTCCCTGAAGTCGATGGTCCCATCCCCGTTCTTGTCAAAGGTGCGGAACGCATGCTGGGCAAACTTGGATGCATCTCCATAGGGGAAGAACTGCAGGGCAGAGAGAAGAGGGAGGTCAAAATGGGGAGGGGGAGCTTGGTGTGGGGACTGTACCCAAAGCAGCACCCTTGCCCCAGCAGGAACAGGGCACTCCAGCCCCCCAGGCAGCACCCAGGCCCTTGGCTGGAGCCCACCTTGATGTAGAGCTGCTGGAACTCCTCCAGGTTGAGGATGCCAGTGGGACAGTCCTTGAGGAAGCCCTTGTACCACTGCTTCAGCTCCTGCTCGCTGAACTCCGTGCTCCTCACCAGGTCATCCAGCATCTCTGGGGCCAGTTTGCTGCTGTGCTTGCCCATGGCTGCCCCTGGGGGGGGGGAGAAGCACAGCATCTGCACACCGGGCACAGGGAGGGCTGGTGGCCCCCAGCCCTCCTTGCCACTCCACACCCCATCAGCTGGCCAACCCCTCTCTTCCCCACACTAGAGCTGGTCTGCCCAGCTGTAAGTGTCCATGCACTGCCAAATGCTGGGACAGTGGCTGTGCCCAGCTGTGGTCCTTGGTCCTGGAGAGGTGCAGGAGCTGGACCTGGGGCATCCCACCAGCACAGCCAGCAGCATCACTTTCTGTCCCTTCCATCTCCTAGGCTGGTTCCCTTTGGGCTGCAGGAAAACCCTCAAAAAGCAGCTGATGACCCAGAACTCACTTCCTCAGGCCATGATGTCCAGCTGCCTTCTGCAAGGATGGGACGAAGTGGCCCCATCAACCAGGGTACCCAGGGGTGGGCACAAGCCTTCCCCCACAGCAACATGGAGATCCTCACGTTCCCAGCCAGCCCCATGCATAGCTAATCCCACAGGCAGAGGCTGCTTCCTGCCCCATCATCCCACTGGTGTCTGTCACCACCCACCATGGTGGCCCTTAACCCACCAGCCCTCGAGTCCAGAGGCCATGAAGATGAGAGGGCTGGAGCAGCTCTCCTCTGAAGCCAGGCTGAGGGAGTTGGGCTGGTTCAGCCTGGAGCAGAGAAGGCTCCAGGGAGATCTTACAGCACCTTCCAGTCCCTGAAGGGGCTACAGGAAAGCTGGGGAGGGACTTGTTAGAAGGGCCTGGAGTGACAGGACAAGGGGGAATGGTTTTAAATTGGAAGGGGGAGATTTGGATTGGATATTGGGAAGAAATTCTTCACTCTGAGGGTGGTGAGGACCTGGCACAGGGTGCCCAGGGGGTGGTGGCTGCCCCCTCCCTGGAGGTGTTCCAGGCCGGGTTGGATGGGGCCTGGAGCAGCCTGGTCTGGTGAGAGGTGTCCCTGCCCATGGCAGGGGGTGGGACTGGATGATCTTTAAGGTCCCTTCCAACCCAACCCAGTTGGTGTTTCTCTGATAACACACCTCTGCCACCAACACAGGGAAAAAAACTTGCATCCAGTCACAGCAAAGTTCAACCTGCCCCAGTCACCCCTTGGTGAGGACCAGGGTCTGTGACCAGGGACCCCTCTGCTGCAGGGCTCCCACAGCCCAGTGTGCTGGAGCCCTGGCAAGCCTGCTGCTGCGTGGGTAGGACGCAGAGCTGCTCGGATACACGCCGTGCCCGCTCCCACGCAGCCTTGGCTGCCGGCGCCACTCAGCCCGAGCGGCAGATGGTTTGCTGAGAGCTCCTGGAGCTTCTCTCTCCATAGAGAAAGTTGAGTAGAAGTTCACCTGGAGCTCAACCAAACCCAATCTCCCTTCAGAGCATCTGATTTCCCAGCCACGTGAGCCTGGGGGACATCAGGGTACCCTGAGGTGGGCACAAGCCTCCCCCCAGGAGCAGCATGGGGCTCCTCACATTCCCAGCCATCCCTACTCCCAGGCAGGGGCTGCTTCCTGCCCCATCATCCCACCAGCATCTGTCACCGTCTGCCATGGCAGCGCTTACCCCACAGGCAGAGCCGAGGAAACATCCGGACACCCCCAGAACACGGCGCTTCCCCAGCAGCCCCAGCTCAGCTACGGAGCTGCACGAGCCCCTCCTGCCACCGCAGCCCCTCTCTAACCCACAGGGACCAATTCACTCCCACCATGAACCATGCTCCTGCCCTCCCCAGCTCCCACCAAGCCGTGCTGGCTGGTGCATGGACCCTGTCCCCTTCGCTAGAGCCACCGCACCTCATCCCACAGGGGAAGCCCTCAGAGAGGTGAGGGCACAAGAAGAGTCTTCCTTGGGCCATGGACCTCAAGTCCCTTCTCCAAGCAGGATGCAGCACGGTGCAGGGGCCATAGGGACAGCACCCCAAAGGGCTGTCACATGCCTGGCCCAAACCACGAATCTCTAAGAACCAGTATCACCCCCAGCCACCAGCTGCTGGTCCCAGTGCAGAGCTGGGAGGCTGCAGATGTCCCCCTGGCACCACACCCAGCTCCCAGCATCACCCCGACGGACCGAAGCCCTGGGGACTGGGAACGGGCTGGGGGCAGCGGGGGTACCGGCTCCCGCACTGCTCTGCCCACCCCGTGTGGGGCAGCTCCTAGGTACCGGCCCCGACACCCGCTGGAACCGACTCGGGGGGGACAGAGCTGCTCCGGGTACCCACCCCGACGGGTCCCGGGTGGGTGCGAGGGCGCCCCCGCCCCCGCCGGCTCTTACCTGTCGTGTAGCGCGGGCGGGAGGCGGCTCGGTGGAGCCCTGCGGGGCGCGGAGCCGGTACCGGAGGGTCCAACCCACCGGCTCTGCCTGAGCCGCTCCCGCCCCTCTTGTAGCCGCGGGCCGCCCACCCACCCCCGGCGGCAACGCTAGGCCATTGGCTGGGAGCGCTGTCAATCAACCGGGAGGGGCTGAGGTGGGGGTATGCAAGGTGGGGATGCTGGGAGGGAAACTGAGGCTGGGACACTAGGAGATGCTGAGGATGCTGGGACCGGGATACAGAGGGGATGCTGGCAGTGGGATGTGGGGGTGTTGGGTTCATCACCAGGGATGCTGACGGTCTTCCCTGCCCAGAGGTACCAGCCTTGAGCAGAACCCCCCTGCTCTCCCTGTTCCCCCCATCGCTGTCTGCTGCTACTTCTCTGCTTCTTCCTCTTCCTCTTCCTCACTCTGGCTCCCAGCTCTGATGGTGGCTCATCCCGAAGCATCCCTAAATCCCCTTCCCTAGTTGTGCTTCAGGGCTGGTGGGGCCATGCTGCCCTCATCCTCCTGCCAGGCACCCAGCAAAGGGCCCTGTGCTGCACTGAGGGGACCCCCCCACACTCTCCCCTCAGTGCTGCCCGTGCAGAGCAGAGCCACAGCTGAAGCACGGAGGGAAAAGGCCTGAGAAATACGCTCTGGTTCCCAGAACCAAACAGAATGCTTCCATGGTGACTGCTGGCAGCTCTTCCAGTTGACCTTGGCCATCCCAGTGCCACCCTGGCCATCCACAGCAGCACCTCTGCAGCTGGTGGCCATCAAGCCTGGGTGAACTCTCCAGCCAGCCAGGCCTAGTCCCCATCCCAGTGCCCAGTGGGGCGCTGTGGGGTGGTCTGCTTTTCCCCATGGCTCAGCATTCCCCAGCCAGCCCTGCTCTCAGGTGCACCCACCCTTGCTGTGGAAGTGGCTGCATGGAGCTGCCCCCCAGCAGGAGGTGAGACAGGGCTGGTTTATAAAAACAAAAATATTTGCTGCAGGGATCCATCAGCCACCCACCCCTGGGGGCAGGAAACCTCCCAGACTGGGACAACCCCCCCCCCCCCCCCCCCCGCCCTCACCTATGGCTGGACATGGAATCCCTGTGCCATGCTCCCGCTGCAGGGCTGGATCCCCACCCAAGGTGGGAGGGTGACTCAGCCCCATGGCTTCCGGGTCACTCCAGCAGCCTCTGCTGGGTACTGGGCACATGGTTCTGTCTGGCCCCAAAGCCTCTCCAGCACCCTCCCAGGATTTGGGGGGAGGGGGGCGGATAAGTCCCCTCCCAGTGCCGCCTGGGCGTCCTACAGCTAGCTCTTGCACACTGAAGCAAAGAAGATGTCAATTAGCTCCACTGCAAACATAGGGTGCAGGGGGGACTGGAACATTAATGAGGCCTTAATTGAAGCAGCACGGCTGCCAGAGCTGAGACCGGCACAGCTCAGCTCATGTGTCTCTGTACACAGTGCCGGCTCCGCGGCAGCCTGTTGCTCCCCGCAGCGGTATCACCCCTTCTCCTGGCCCTGGGGCTCCCGGGGGTGCGGAGCTGCCCGGGTCTCACCCCTCCCTAAAACCGTTACCCGGCGATGCCGCCGCATGCGAAGAGCTGCAGCTTCCCCCAGCGGCTGCGGGCTGCAGCAGCACGGCCGGGGGTTGTACCCAAGGCGGGGGCGGGGGGGCCGTAGCCACAGCCCCCTCCTGCCCTGAGCCGCTGCAGAAGGATCAGCACCCCCCTGCCCCTCGCTGCTGGGTGCTGTGGGGAGTGGGAGGCCCCAGCCCCCTCCTCCCGCCCCACTGCCAGCTGGGACACCGGCAGCACTTGGGGGCTGGTGGCATGGCCAGCCCTTCTGTGCCCCCCACGCTCTTCTCCCAGGAGGGGCCTCATGGCACGGTGCTGGGCAGGACTTGCCAGCCCGGGTGGGGTCAGCTGGTGGCCCTGAGCGCAGGGGCCCTGAGGCTGGGGATGGGGACGCTGCGCAGCATCCCACCCCAACCAGCACAGCCCCACAAACCCCATCATTTCCCAGTGACACACTGGGCAGCAGCCACATGGCCCGAGCACAGTGGGCCGTGGACACACACCAGGATGGGCTCTGGGGGGGGGGGGTGTTCTCCCTTGGCACAGCGCCAAAGGAGATGGCACAGGCACCAGAACCCAGCACAGGCCCACCGTGGGCAGCAGTTGAGGCTGAGCTGGGGTTTGCAGAGAGTTTGGGAGCAGAGCAGGGACTTCTCATTGCTCATTTCTCCCTCTGAACTGCAGCTCCTCACCAGCAGCCCTGGCTCTGCCCGGCCACCCACCACCCCGGAGCAGGTCCCTTCCCTGGCCAGCATCAGGGTGCTGTAGTGTGGGCACCCTGCCACACTCTGCTGCCCAGAAACCCCCTTGTAAAGGAGGAAGGAGCTGCTGTCACCCACACCGTGTCCCTGGGGGCACCTCTGAGAGAGCTGGACCTGGGGTGATGACAGCATTGGGGGTCCCATCTCGATGTTCCTACCGTACTTGGGGTCCTGTCTTGATGTCCCTACCATCATGCCAAGCACCAGCCTGGGAAACGGGGGTGCAGGCTGAAAAAGCAGCAGTACTCCAAATTTGGAGTGAGTCCTTGGTGGGAGCATCACCCTGAGGGAGCAGCCCTGTGCTGGAAAACACCATCCAACCCCCCATGGCGCTGGGTCTGGGTGGGGGACATGAGGGTTGGAACAGCTGGCATTGCCCTGCTGAAACGGGGCTCTGTCTGGTTTGGACCCGGGTGGGTTCGGTGGCTGCCCCCCTCCCAGAAGAAGGGGGTTGGGGTGAAGTGGTGCCACCCGTGGGCTGGGGTGGCAAAAAAGAGAATTTAGGGCTTCCCTCCCCCTCTGCTCCTCAGGGACTGAGCTGGGCTGGCTCCACGGGGGTGGGTGAGGGGCAGACACCCACTGGGGGGTCACCGCATCCCTCAAACCCCGGGAGCAGCACCCAGGGGGACTCATAGCCCCCCCCACACACACACACACATCCCCACCCAGCAGGCTGCCGAGCTTTGCCGGCCGGCCGGCACGCAGGGGGTTAAGCATCCCTGTCTCCCTCACACTTGAGACGTCACCGTCACCAGTGGCGTGGGGAGGGGAGGGAATGGTGGCGGGGGGTGGGGGGTGGGGGGAGGAAGGTGGGGGGGCCGAGGGGCTATGGTGGTCTTTGTGGTGTATCCGGCAGCTGGCGCAGGGCGGCTCTTCCCCGACACCCCGCGCCCCGGCAGCATCCGCAGGCAACCGGCAGCCGCCAGCTCCGTACCGCCACGGTGAGCAGGGCACGGCGCGGGGGTACCGGCAGGCCTGGGAGCGGGGTTGGGGGGAGGATGGGGTGGCGGGGATGGGGGGAGGCCGCTGCTAGCCTCCCCTTGGGACCCAAAACCCTGTAGCGGGCCCCTCTCGTTGGGTTCCTTTGCACCCCCAGGTTGGTGCAGCCAATGCTCGCTGGGTGCCCCCCGGATTGGGGCGATGGGGTGGGCGCTGGGCCTCGCGCACACATGCAGAGACCACCCCCCTGCCGAGACCCCCCCGCCACCACACCGTGGGATGCTGCAGCCCCCGGTGGGTGCTCAGCTGGGGGCTGCGGCTCGGCTCCCCGGCAGCCCTGCGGTAAACCCCACTGCCGCAGCGAGGGGAGACACCCCCCCCCACTTGGGTGGGGATAAGGGGGACTCGTATCTCCAAAACTGGAGACGGGGGATGGGGAGGGGGGGCACAGCCCCGGGAGCCCTAACCCCGCCCTGAGCAGTGCTGGGGGGTGCCTGGGGCAGGATGTGCCCCCGGCATTCAGGTTAAGGTGCCCCAAGTATCCCCCCTTCCTAACCCCCTCCCCAGGTCCGCGCATTCGACCCTGCAACGGCTGCGGCGGTGCCGGTGCGGCCACGGGCGGGGGGCAGCGGCGGGAGCGGCTCAGCCGTGGCGGGGGGGTACCGGCTCCGGCAGCGGGCTGGCGGGGTGGGGGTGCTGGGGGTAAAGCCGAGCCGAAGGGAAGGGGCACCCAGCCCGCGGCCGGGGGTGCGGCGCTGCACCAAGCTGCGGTGCCCACAGAGATGCTGCGCTGGCAGCGAAGGAGCTCAGCCCCAAAACGGCGCCGGGAACACCGAGGCGGGGCGGGGGGCACTGCTGCCCCCTCGGCGTGGCCAGCCCGGGCACTGCCGGCTGCGGGGGGTGCGATGCTCCTGGGTGCAGGATTTTAGCCCTGCCTGAAGCAGGAGCAAGGTTGGAGGGGAGAGGGATTCACGCGGTCGGCTGGGATGTCCCCATGGAGGTGACACCGGCCGCGGGGTCCCCATGGGATGCTCGGGGGAGAGATGTGGGAGCAGGGAGAGGGGCATGTGCCGGAGCAGGGCTGGGGGAGCCCAGCACAGGGAGGCACAAAACTCGGGGCCACCTCGGGTGTGGCTGGGGGGGCATCCCGCTGCCTCCGGCCCCGCACCCCTCCCCCCGGGGCAGCACTCCCCCCGCAGCACAGCCCTCTGCAAGAGCGGTCCCGGGATGGGGGGGGCGGGGGGGTGTCTTTCTGGTGGATTTGGGGTGCGTGGATCCCCTGGTTTGGTGTGCAGCCATGGGAGCCTGCAAGGGAGGGAGCCCCCTGCTCTCCTTGAAAGACCCCTGAGGATGTGCTGCTGTCCCCAGGGCCAAGGGCCACCATGGGCATAGGCCCCTGGGCCAAGGAAAGGATGCAAATCAGCACTGCACCCCGAGCAGAGCCACCCTCGGCCTGGGGGGGTCACAGCGATCGCTGTCCTCTCACCCACCTCCAAACACCCCTGACTGTGGCTCAGGCCTGGTGCTGGGGCATCCCCACGCCAGGGACCTTGGGGACGTGTCTGTGCCCCTCCCTGGGCACAGGCAGAATTCAGCAGGGACAAACCCTGGCCCCAAGTCACCAGTCAAGGACAACGGTGGCACAGGCAGGACACCCACACGCTGATCACAGTGTTTATGCAAATCCCAGAGCGGAGCAGGTCTGAGTCTCTCACCCATCCTGCTGCCTGGGGCACCCCTCCAGTGCCACCCCACAGCACCCAGCACCCCTCCAGAACACCCCAGCACCCAGCGGGATGAACCCCAGGGTCAAGGCACTGAGGCAGCCCTGGGTATCTTCATGCCCCACTGCAGGGTACCAGCGCCCATTACTCGTGGGGAAACTGAGGCAGGGATGTGTGGTGGCCATCCCAGGTGCCCTGGCTCCCCCAGAGCAGCTTGCATTTCAGCATCAAGCTGGTGCATCCCATGGAACCCCAGTGTAAAGCCACTGCTTACCAGGCCTGGGAGGAAGAGGAAGGCAGAGCCTTCACTGCTGATGCTGAGGGGCTATGCCAAGGCTGAGCAGGGAGCTCTGGGCTGGGGGCAGCAGCCACACCCCAAGCACGAGACCACCCCATCCCTCTCTGCTGCTGCTGTCTCCTCCAGCTCTCCTCTCCTCTCCAGCCATGTTAATTAAAGCCAAGTGCTTAATTACAACCTGCTGAATTCCATGGCTGCTTCCCAGAGCCCACTAACACTGTGGGGCCAACCCTGACCCCCCCTATCCCCATAGGAAACTTGGGGGTGGGGGTACCAGGGGAGCATCCTGGCTCCTGGGGGATTGGGGTTGCAGCTCATGAGCAGCAGAAAGGGATCTTCATGCAGCACACAGAAAAGAGCAAACCCAGCCAGCAGCACCGGGAAAGTCATCCCAGGAGGGGGTGTCTTGGCCTCTCCAAGGAGGATGGGGACAGATGGCTTTGCCCCAGGCTTGTCCCCAAGCTGGCAGGTCCCTGAGGGGTGTGGAGGGAAGGGGATGCTCAGCAGGTGCCTGGCAAGCTCCTGGTGATGCCGGCTGCTGGCAATAAAATAATAACTGAGGCAAATTGAGGTGGGGGCTGTGTGCTGGAGCAGGGGGAGGCAGTATCCCACAGTGATCCCCCTTCTCTGCTCCTCCCTTCCCTGCACTCATCCACCGGCGGGTCCCTGACCCTCTGGCTCCACTGCCCGCAGGTCCCCACCAGCCCATGAAGTGATTCGGGTGGGTGGCACAGCCCCTGGTCCTGCCATAGCTGCCACCACCGCGCCAGGCACCGAGGTAAGGGCCTGGGGCCATGGCCAAGGGGTGGGTGGGATGCACTGGTGCAGGCACCAGACCCCCAAACCGTGTCTGTGGGGCAGAAATCCCAACTGGGGGTCTTTTCCCTATCTGTGGGGGATGCTCAGCCCCATCACCCAGGGAAATCGGCACAACGCCACGGGGTTCCCCTGGGACAGCCCCGCATCCCCTGGCTGAGCGCGGGGCGTGGGGAAACCGGGGTGCCTTGGGGAGGTGGTGTGGCCAGGAGCACCCACAGGAAGCACAATGTTTGCAAATCCCTCCCCACCTCCCTCCCCCTCGCTTCCCTCCTGCCTCAGCACACAGCAGCAGTGTCGGAGAGAGCCGCCAAATTCCGGCTCACATCCGTGCACCCCGGCTTGGGGGGTTCAGGCTGGGGACAGCAGGGCCAAGGGGTGCTGAGCCCGGCAGGAGGGGTGCAGGTAGGTGCCACAGAGAGGGGGCTCGGGCGTGCCAGTGCTGTTCCACTCTGTTCTGTTTCTCTCGCTCAGGTCTGCTGGCCATGGGCAACCTGATAAAGGTATTGGGCAAAGATTTAGAAAACTGTCCTCATTTTTTCCTGGATTTTGAAAGTAAGTCCTGTGAGCAGGGTGGGCATGGGGAGGGGGCCAGGGCCACTGCCACAGCTGCTCTCTGGAAGATGGGGACAAGCTCGCTGTCCCTCAGCAGCCCCGTGTCACCAGGCACCTCAGGGTTGAGGGGTAGGGGAGTGGGACCCCATCCCTGAAAGCGCAGGGAGATACCCCTGGCTGAGCAGCAGGGATGAGGGATGGGTCCCAGCAGCAGGACCTGGCCCGTGAGGACCTCAGACACACGTCTGGTTTTGTCAGAGTTGATGGCACGAGGTGGCCACAGTGGGGACAGCCAGGGATGCCAGGGAGGGAGGAGGGAAGGATCTGTGCTGCGCCGGGATGGGCAGCGGGGTGATGGCATCCTGGGCCCAAAGGATGGGGCTGGGGATCGTGGTCCAGCCCGGGGAACCTGCCCCAGCTTCCCACTGCCCTGGGCTAACTGGGCCAGGGGGACATGGCTCCTGGACCTCCTGGGCTGGATGTGTTTGGGGTGACAGTGGCACCGCGGTGGGGTGCCAGACCCGTCACAGCCCTACCTGCCTCCTTCTCTCCTCTTCCTCCCGGGGCACAGCTCGGAGCAAGAGCTGGGGGATGGGGGGTCGGTAAAAATAGTTGAGCAGCAACCGCTGGTGCCGGAGGTGCAGTGAGCTGCATGTGGCCGGCACCAGCACGTCCCGAAATAGCTGGGTTTGGGGTGCAGGGCTGGGGTCACGCAGCCCCCCACTCCCACAGTGAGGGACCATCCTGGCTCCCCACAAGTCCTTTGAGGCAGCACAGCCTTCGCCTGCCTCCAGCTCCCTCTGCAGCACCCTGGCACGGGGACAGGGGTGCAGGGGCTCCCTAGGACCCCCCTCTCCCCTCCTTCCCCCTGTTTTGGGGCTGGCTGCACAGCTAAAGGGGGGACGCCCACAGCCAAAACTTCCGGCACTCACTCACCGCTTTGCCTTCCTCGCCAGAGCCCGGCGGCTCTTCCCTCCCTTCGCTCCTTCCTCTCCATCACCCCATCTGCCAGTGCTCCATCACCATCGAGGGGGGGAAGAGGTTGCACCCCAGGGCCGGGAGCAGCCGCAGGGTCACCGCCGGCCGGCCAGGAGCTCCTCGAGCCCCCTGGGGCAGCAGCAGAGGGGGAGGACGGGGGCTCTGGCCGCCGCCGCCCACTGCCCGCAGCCCAGCACCTCTTCCCCGAGCACCACCTCACCATCATGCTTTTTTCCTCTTGTTTCTTCTCTTGCAGGTTTCACATGGGGAACCTTCTTAAAGTGTTGACTTATAACGAACTTGACCAAGGCCCTAATTTTTTCCTTGACTTTGAAAGTGAGATGGGATTTTTATTTTCTTTTTCTGTTCAGTCCTTTCTCCTGAGTTCCACATCCACACCACTTTGAGTTCTCCTACCCATCGACCCATCGCACCGCGCCCCATCCCGGACGTCCTCCCCCACACCTTCGCCATCCCGGGGGTCTCCCCGGGGAGGGGGGACCGTGGCCACCTGGGGAGACCCATGGCCGGGGGGGCTATCGCTCCACACCTCTTCCCCAGGGCAGTTTGCAGCCTGTTAGGGCCAACCCGGGGGCTGGGGGTTGCTTGGGGACCCCCTCCCCCCGTGAGCAGGACCACAGTGGCAGGGCAGCCAGGATGTACCCCCACCTGCCCCTCCTCTGCGGCTTGGCTCAAGCTCGGGCAAGGAGATGGACCAGGGTGGGGAGAAACCTGCCAGGAAGGGCTGTGGGCTGGCGGGAGAGCCGTGGGTTGGGGTGCTGACCCCCCACTCCAGCTCTCGCCGCCTGGGGCCCCGCTCAGAGCCCTCCGGGTTTCTCTTCCCGGGGCACTGCCCTGCAGATGCACAGCCAACAGAGGCCGAGACAGCGGTGTGGAACCAGGTGAACGCCGTGCTGGAGGAGGCACAGGCTGTCCTGGCTGAGCTGCAGTCCTACACGGGCGCCGGGCAGGAGATCCGAGAGGTGGGTGCAGCCCCCTCACCCACCCACCCACTCACTCACCTTGGGCTCGGGGTGACCAATGGTGTCTCCCCCTAACAGGCCATCCAAAACCCTGGAGACCTGCGGCTGCAGGAGAGAGCCTGGAGCGCCGTCTGCCCCCTGGTCGCCAAGCTGAAGCGCTTCTACGAGTTCTCCCTGCGGCTGGGTGAGCACCCTGAGCCCCCAGCCCCTTCCACATCCCCCATGTCTGTCCCCAGATGCAGGAATGGGGAGGGCTGAAGGGAGCCGCAGCATGGATGTCGTGCTGGCCCGTTCTGCCTCAGTTTCCCCAGCTGAGGCCGGGGAGGTGCTGAGGAGTGGGCTGGGGACCAGCAGTGCTTCATCCCCAGAGAACGCCCTGCGGAGCTTGCTGGAGGCCCTCACCAGCCCCCCATACGCCCCGACTCAGCACCTCGAGCGGGAGCAAGCCTTGGCCAAGCAGTTTGCTGAGATCCTCCACTTCACCCTCAGCTTCGATGAGCTCAAGGTACCTCCCCGTGCTCCCCGGGTGGGATGAGGGGTGGTGGGAGTGGCGGGGGGCACAGGATCCCCATGTGGCACAGTGCCTCTGGACCCTGAGGCTTGTCCTGAGCACAGTGAGGGGGCTGTGGACTCCCCCTCCCCGACCCCTAATGCAGCGCTCCCCTCCACAGATGACCAACCCTGCCATCCAGAACGACTTCAGCTACTACAGAAGGACCATCAGCCGAAATCGCATCAACAACCTGCAGGTGAGAGGACAGTGTCACCCCTGCCCCCCAGCCCCGGGGTCACCTTCATTGTGGGGAGGGTCACAGGACCAGGGAGGACCCAGGGGGGCACAAGGGGAGGGCAGCCCCCCGATAGCCCTCATCATTCCACCCCGCAGCTGGATGCAGAGAGCGAGGTGAACAACGAGATGGCCAACAGGATGTCCCTCTTCTACGCTGAGGCCACCCCCATGCTCAAAACGCTCAGCAATGCCACCACCAAGTTTGTTTCGGAGGTGAGGCTTGGGGAGGGGACCCTCAGGGTGGGGGAGAGCCTCCCCTCTGGCCCCAGTACCGTGGGGGGTCAGGAGGGGCAGGTGGCAGCCAGGACCTGTTGGGTTTCAGAACAAGACCCTCCCGATTGAGGACACGACCGACTGCCTGAGCACCATGGCCTGTGTCTGCAGGGTGATGCTGGAGACCCCGTGAGTACCCCACTGCGATGTGGAGGGGGGCACATCTCAATGTTGGGGTCCCTCTCCCACCCACATGGGCTCAGCCGGCCTCTCTCCTGGTACAGGGAGTACCGGAGCCGCTTCACCAACACCGAGACCCTCCTCTTCTGCATGAGGGTGATGGTTGGTGTCATCATCCTCTATGACCACGTCCACCCTGTGGGGGCCTTCGCGAAGACCTCCAAAATCGACGTGAGTGGCTGGGGCGGGTGGTTGTATGTGGGGATCATGGCTGTCCTGCTCATCCCCCTGCAGCCCGGGGTCCCTCTCCCTGGATGTCCCCTGTGGGACAGCTTTGAGATGGTCTAGAGGGGCACCGAGGAGGAGGAAGGGGAGGATGAGGAGGAAGGGGAGGGAAGGGAAGGGAAGGGAAGGGGAACAGCCCCCCATGGCACACTGGGGCACCCACTGTCTCTCTCGCTCCCCCCAGATGAAAGGCTGCATCAAAGTCTTGAAAGACCAACCCTCAACCAGCACCGAGGGGCTCCTGAATGCGCTGAGGTGAGCCAGGGGCACATGGGGGGGTCACACAGAGAGGGGACACCCCACCTGCCATTGCCCACTGGTGCTGTGGGACATCACCGTGCTGTCGTGCTGTATGGTGACCGTCCCCTCCGTGTCCAGGTACACCACTCGGCACCTCAACGACGACACCACATCCAAACAGATCAGGGCCCTGCTGCAGTGAGCACGGGGAGGGGGGTCACCGGGGCCACCCCGACCTCCCACGTGTCACCGCGTCACCAACGCCCATGGCCACATCGCTCATTTTGTACTGAGGGAACCAGGACGGGAAGAAACGCGCTGAAGGCACAAAGAGAATCAGAACGGCCCCAAAACCACCCCTGAGGTGGTACTGGCCCCCCACCCACACACCCCCTCTCCACCCCCACACTGGGTGTGAGCTGTGGGTGACACCATGGGGACACCGTGCTGGGGTGCCGGGGCCATGCAGGAGGGACTCAAGTGGGATGCACCGGTGGGGCTGGCGGCAGCGAGCATTGGGGTACGGTGGGATGGGGGGGTGGGCAGGGGTGACTCCCCCAACCCCATCCTCATCCCCTGCCGAGGGTGGTGGTGGTGGGGAAACAGCCACACCCCCCTCCCAGCCCCTCACTGGCTGGTGGAAACAGCTCTGGCTCACAGTAGGTTTTTAATATAAGCAATTAAATCTCCACTCACCTCTTGTTTTCTACATGTGTTCTGGGTGTGAAATAAAGCGACATCTGATCTGTCCGTGGCCAGAGCGCGGCCGTCTCTGCTGCGTCCTGTCCCGCGACCCCCCCCGGGACCCACTGCGACCCCCTCCCCGGGATCAATCCCCCCATCACCCTGGGACCCGTCACCCAGCCCTGCAGTGATGCTGCAGGAACCCCCAGGAAAACCCAGGGCTGGGCTCCAGGCTGCCCCCTGCTCCACTCCCCATCACCCCCAGAGACCCCCGAGCCAGCCCATCCTGTCCCCCTCCTGTCCCAGTGCCCCAGCAGGTGCAGACTGGGAGGACTGGGAGGCTGCTGGAGGCCGTGGCCGGCTGCCAGAGGGCTGGAGCCTTTGCCGGCAGATGGCCCTGTGACACCGTGACACGGCCGCCCCACCGGTCCCCCCTCGAGCCAGCTCCGCTGTGGGGGGGACACACTGGGCCTCAACACCCAACTGCCCCCCGAGCTTGGGGAGCCCCCCATGGGCACCCTGCCAGCGCTGCCAGCCTCCCCCCACTGCGGGTTGAGGGGCACCCCCGGAGACACCAGCACCCCAGAGCATTCCCTGGGAGTGGGAGCATGCCCGTGCCTCAGTTTCCCCACCTGCACCTGTAATGGGTGATTATGGCTGCCATGGGGGTGTGCTGGAGGGGGCACGAGTAGGGTCCTCACAGCCCCTTGAGTTCCAGACCCACCATGAGCTGCTCAGGGTGCCCACACAGGGACAACCATCCTGCCCATCCACCTGCTGCAGCCTGGCTCAGCCCTCGTGTCCCCAAACCTCCGTGGGCACCCTACCAGAACCCACCAGCACCTGCCAGAACCCACCAGCATCCCCTTGGGGGGCAGGATGAGAAGGGATAAAGAAAGGGGGAGACTTGGCAGCTCCCCCCTTTGCACACCGGCCTTTCCTGGGCCGGGTGCCAGGATCTGGCCCTGCACCCCTGGGCTTTGCTGCCAAAGCTGCCAGCTTCCCGCGCCGCGCAGGCCGCACGTGCTGCTGCACAACCTGGGCCAACCGCTGCTTTTATTTTTAGGCTCTTGTGACACACCTTCCCCACAGCCCCCCTCCCACCCCCCTGAAACGCCACCAAGGCACCGGATGGGCCACGGCATCTGAAATGCCCTGTCCTACTCCCAGCCCCAGGACAACGCCATGAACCATCCGTGCCTCAGTTTCCCTGTTACTTCACCCACCAGCCCTGCAATGGTTGCGGTGGCAGCTGGCCCTGCAGTGATCAGAGCTGAGCCCACCACCCAGGGCTGAGCCCATCACCCGGGGCTTTATTGTATCTCCACGGCACCACGGTCCCACCTGGAAGCTGAAGATGACACCAGGACACAGCTTGGCTCAGTGGCTGCCACTGCTGCGCATCCACAGGAGCTCCCGTCCCCATGGGACTGTCCTCAGCCCAAGGACATCCCACCAGTATGGGAACTGGGGTGGGAAGAGCCGGGGCAGTGCCACCACCCAGGACCTCCAGCAGGAGTTAGGGGACAGACGCCAGCTGCTCACCAGCGCCGGGCAGGATGGCAGCTGTGTCACAGGTCCCTGGCTCCTGGCGCAGAGCCCCAGCCCGGCCACCCATCAGGGCTCTGAAAGCAGGGAAGGGGCTTTGGGTGCTTTGGGCTCGGGATGGGAGCCAGGAGGGAGAGCAGCAGGGCTGGGCCAGCCCAACCTTCCCACACTGGCAGTGAGCTGGGGCTGAGCTCAGTGCGGTGCCATGGGAAGGGGGAAGGTTGAGGCAGTGATGGGGATGCCGACGGTGGGATGCTGCCCCTGCACCTCTTGCTGCCCACCTCTTGGGTTTGAGTGACACTGGCTGCTGTGACCCCCACACTCCTCCCAGGGGAGTCCCTGGGACCAGCACCACCTGCTCAGCAGGGCACTGAGCCGGTGGCCGGGGGCAGGAGCTCACCCCAGCGCTGTGCCAAAACACCGGTGTCCCAGAGAGGGGACTCATCTGAGGACAGGCAGCACCACGGGGACGATGTCCTGCCAGCCAGGGCACAGGTCTCCTCCAGCTCAGGCTCTCCAGCTGTGATGCTCAGCCAGGGTGCCGAACTGATGGTGAGCCAAGCCATGCCCAGCCCGTGCTGTTTTCTAATCCCAGTGTAATTAATGACCTTATCTTTGGCCAAAGCCATTTAGATTAAGTGGCTGGTGTGATGGGCTTGGCGGCTCCGGCTGCACAGATGGAAGAGCTGCGTTTGTCTGGGGATTAGCAGAGGGCAGATGGAGCAAAGTGCCATTCCCCATCCCCAAATCTCCACACTGGCGGCAGCCTGAAACCTGAGACCACAACAACTTTCTCAGCAAGCGCTGGCCAGACTGGGGAGAACTGGAGAGCTGTGTGGGACTGAGGAGGCGTTTCTCCTCGTCTGTCCCTCCTGCAGCACGTGGGGAGGCAGGCAGAGCCCAGAGCAAGAGCAGCAGGAGCTAAGGAACATGTGTGGGCACCAGAAAGTGGTGTGACAGGAGCTCGACCCCCATCAGAACAGCAGAGGTACGGCACCAGCTCCTGCCTGGGAGAGCAAATCATGGTGGGGACGCTGGCCCTGGCTCTGCATCAATAAATTCTTGTGTCCTCAATGGACAATCCTCACTGCTCTGAGAAAGCAAACTCACCAGCTCCTTGCTGCTGGTGGGATCAAGGCAACCTTCCACCTGCCCTCATCGGTCCAGCTGCAGTGCAAACAAGCAGTTGTGCCATATCCCTGTTCTCCTGGGATACACAGGAGCTGCTACCCCCCAACAAGACACCGCAGCGGGTGGCACAGAGCAGGGGGAGGCCTGGGAGACCCTGCCTGACAGCAGCACTGCCTGTGACCAGCAGGCTCCTGAACAGAGCAGGCACACTACCAGCTAGCATGGTGAGGAGTAAGGTTTATCTGCAGGGATAACAAAGTTCATATTAAACCGATTAAGGATATTAAATGCATTTCCAGCAGCATGGACACCTGACTGCACTGGAGACAGAGCAGATAATCCCACCCCTCATTCAGAGCTGCCCCCAGCCCAGCCTGGGGAGATGACTCAAAACATCCATGCTGGCTATCAGAAGACCACGCTCAGCACACTGTAGGTGAACAGGGTTGTATACCCAACCCCAGTGACAGCTCACCCCTCCATGCCGTGTGCTCCAGCACTGGGCTGAGCCTGTACCCACGTACACTTGAGTCAGCGTGGATGGCAAACAAGTCTGGGCTGGAGAAGACATTCAGCTGGCGTTGCAGACAGAGCCAGCAACACAGACACGGTGCCCAGCATGGCAAAGCTGATGGCCAGTGCTGCCCAATGCTGGTGGAGAAAAGCCAACCCAAATCCCCAGCTCTTCCCTGCATGTCCTTCTGTGCCCCTATCAAAAAGCCCACAGCGGACACCCCCTGAGTGTTACAGAAATAACTCGGCGCTGAGGAACACAAGGTCTGATCTAACCACACTGGAGCTGGCATCTCCAAGCCTGCCAAGGCACATCTGCCCACACAGCCCTGCCCCTTGCAGGCCAAGCCCTGGGAGCTGGTTCTTGCCACATGGTGTATCACAAGAGGCTGAAGGATGAATTTTAGCTCTACCAACCCAAAATCCTCTCTAGAGGAACCATCTTGATTGTGTTTGCCCAGGAGAATCCCAAGTGCCCTGGAAAAGACCTTCCCTGGTTTCATCCAGAGCGGCACCCTGTGAAGAGCGGTGGTGAGACCGGTGCTCCAGGAACAACACTGCCCAGACCAACTGCCTCATGGACACAGCACAAGGAATTTGCTGCTCAGCAACTCAAATTCAAATGCAGGGCCAGTTCCCACTGCCAAACCACAGTGTAAACCCCCGGGAATTCAGCTTTAACTAGGACAGACTCATCTGCTGCAAACTCGATGAGATCATTTCCAAGTTCCTGTTTAACAGGTGCCAGCTCCCTTCTGCACCTGCTATGTGTGCAGGGATCAGCCTGCCTCCACCGAGCTGAGAACATCTGCTCAGCTCCCTCAGAAGCTGCAGCAAAGGTGACTGGAAGAAGGAAGCAAGCCTGGATGTCCTGCCCTGTGCCCAGAGCAAAGAAGCCAGGCCAGGTGGAAACAGAGAGTAAGAAAACTGTGCTTGTTAACAGGGAGGGGAACCCACAATAATCCTGCAACTTTATTTCCATATAAAAGGAGGGGGAAAAATCCTCTCCACAATAAAGGCTCGCTTGGAGAGTTGCACTCCTGGCCAAGCTGGAGGAGGGCAGGGTATTTCTGTCTCAGAACGACACATTCACATGCCAGCAGGATCAGCTCAACCATTCCAAGGATAATGCTGTGTCTCTGGCAGGAATTAATGCTTGGCATGGGAGGATGCTCCTCACAGCCTTGCCCTGGGGCCCAGCCCTCTCCAGGCAGGGCTAGGGAAGCATGGGAACACAGAGAGATGAGGCCACATGAAGAGGAGCCGATAGCCGATGTGGCCTTTGGCCATCACTCACACACATGCCGCATCCTCCCCAACAAACCTACTCAGGGGGCTCAAGGCGTCACAGGACTACGTCGTTTCCTTGCCATACTGGTGGAAAAGTGGCTGCTCCCCTTCACCAGCTGCTCTGCAGCCAACAGCAAAGGTGAGCTGCTGGCTCCTGTCCTCACCTGGGGTCTCTGTGCCCCCGCTGCCCCCCTCAGTCTCTGCAGCATGGCTGCCAGCCTCCAGCTTCCTCCTCTTCTTCAGATGGTGCAGGTGGGATTTGGATCGCGTGTGAGCTGGAGAAAGAGGCAGAAAGAGTGAACTCTGGGGAACTGGAGAAAGAAGCGCCCCACTGATCCCCCTTCCCCCTTCCCCATGCAGTGCCGAGGACCCTCCCTGCCCATCTTCCCACACAATCCATTCCCAGAGGAAGGCAAACTCTCAATCCCAGCCCTGGCTACTTCTCGGGACACTTCTAGGCTGAATTATCAGGGTTCAAACCTTTCCAAGCCTTCTCCTGACTGCAGCAAGGAAATACCCCTGGCTTTGTATATGCAAAGCATCCAGATTGTCAGGACTCAACTCTCCCAGCAAGTCCATTCCCAACTGAGACATGACACTGGGAGGGCAGCAGAAAGGAAAGTAGTTCCTGAAGAGGCAGCACCGTGAAGGGTGCAGGTGAGGTTGTGCAACTCCTCACCAGCCCGTGGAGCACAGCCAGGGTCATTTGTAAGCCTAGATCCCTGCACCACAGCACCAGGGATATCCTGAACATCTCCAGAGCAGGTAAGGATGGAGCCTGGAGCATAATTATGCTTTTGCATAACTCCAGGGCAAGGCCCTTGGCTACGGGAGCACTTCAGTGGGAGTTGGATGGGAACAGAGGCATCACTCCAGGGATGCCACTTGTGCCAACGCAGTGGGGCAGCAGGAGCTGCATTTCTGTTTGAAATCACAGAACTGAGGACAGTAAAACCTCCTGTATCAGTGGTACCATCTAACCAGCCCAATGCAGCATCTCAGCAGGGTGGTTTTGCTGTTTCCAAGCCATTAGAGCAGGAATTAAAGCAGCAAACTCTCCAAGCAGGGGTCTTGATTAAACAAGGGTACATGTTCACCCAGTCAAGGCCTTCAGGTGTTTTCCAGACATTCTTTTCCTGCCAGAGGATGAAGCGACACACAAAGCCACTGCTTTATCACAGTGCTGCAGGGGTCACCCTCAGCTGGAAAGGAAGTCTCACCTCTTACAATTCACCACAGGCACCACCAAGGCGTATGGTGGCCGGGAGCAGCACTGAGTGCTGCTGCTGTCTGGGGAGGTGTGCTCTTTTAAGTCCATACAAATTATAAAACTAGAGAAAGAAAAGAAAAACTCTTCCAGAGGCAGCAGGGTTCTGGGAAACAGCTCCCAGAACTATCTGTAACTGGAGTTAACAGAGCAGATTGCAGATCAGCTCCCACTGCTGTTTTCACTTCCCTCTGAGCTTTTAAATTTTGAAGTTACAAGTAACATCCAGGTTTTGGACCATTTTTCTCCCACCATCTGGGGATCTGAGCCAGATTCAGCTGGATGCAGAGAACAGCTGGTCCTGGTTGAGAAAGGTATTGTCATCATCCTTCAGAATCTGGGACCATACGCCCAGAGGACATGCAGTTCCAGCTGTAGAGTTTGAGGGGACCTTGAGGAGTTCCTACTCGGCCACAAAACTTGGTGGACCTGGAAGGATGGCACGGATCCACATAGCTTTGAGAGTCCTCCAGCTCTGGAGGAGGTACAGCTCCTTCACAGCACCTCCAAGCTCAGACAGCTGAGACCAACTAAAATAACAGTTACAAACTGGTCTCACTACGAGTTTCCTGCCCTGAGCCAAGTTCCATCTCTGCTTTCACCAGTTCCCTAGATCAGTTGGAATAAGCCACTCATCCAAATCCAACAACCAATGACCTGAGAGATGTATCTTTGCATCGTGGCTGCATACACAGCATGTGGGCAGCACATGGAGATTTATCAGGTTCATTTCTGCAGGCCAGTTTCTCCACTCCTTTTTTTTTTTTCTGTTTCTGGTTCTCAGCAGGAGCCTCAGAGTGCAGATAAATTCACTGAGTTAATCTGATTCCAACTGAGCTCTTTTAAAGTAAGTCTATTGAAAATAGAAAATCCCTTTCTATTACCATTGCAGCCAGGAATACTTAAAAAACCCCACAAAACCCCAACAAAAAAACCCCAAACAGACAAATAGAAGATACCAGAGCCAAACTGAGATTTTAAAAACTTTAAGAAATTTTCATTTTACACAAAAAAAAATAGAAGAAATAGATTTGTTTCTGTGCTTTTGAGGAAGTAACTCAAGTGCTGAACACAACCAGGAGCCCTGACCAACCACAGCCAGCTCCAAGGCCTGATGCTAGGTATAGATCCCCAGTCTGGTGTGAGGGCAGAGCGTGGCAGTGTTTACTGGGTGCTGGGGAAGGGGAGGAGGGGGGAAGCCCAACAGATGGCTGCTGTGGCACAGCTCCTGCACCCCCTCTGGGCTTGCAAATGGCCGCTTTCATCCGCGGCTGTAAACAATCCTTGAAAGCCCAGGGATCATGTGCTGAGGGGTCATCCTGCCGAGCAGCCAGCCAAGGAAGCTGCTCTGCTCCAGGAAACTGCCTCACTCCATCCCTCCGCTCGCTGAGCTCCCTCCCAGGTCCCTCTCCTCTCCTCCTTGCTGGATCCTACCTGCCCACTCCCTGTCGCCGATGATGAGCCTGTTGCAGAGCTCACACATGTGATGACTCCGTTTGTTCTCGTTCACATCGTACTCCATCTTCACAGGCTCCGCCGGGGGCTCACATCCCTGCAGATTAAATAATGTCTCAAATTGGCTTCTACTGTGAAAATTTGCTTGGCTGTGTTTGCTTTGGCAGAGTTTGGGGTGTGAACTTGCCATCCACTGACATTAAGGTGAGCAGGACAGATGCTGCAGCTTTATTATGCAAGACAAGCAGAGTACTGAGCATTAGGAGCAATTTCCAGCTTAGACAAAAACCCTTGGCCTCTGCAAGGAAAGGCCAAGGCAGGACAGGGCAGCAGACTGCCCACTCACAGGAGAGGCTAAGCACCAAGTTACAGAGTCTGGAGACTATTGAGAGTTACTATGTTAACTCGTTACCCAGTACCTGGATGAAGCTCTCCACGATCTCCAGAGCGGGTTTCAGCACATCCTCCTCCCAGCGCAAGAGATCAGACACCTCCAAGCCATACACTGGGGGCACGTTGGGCCCGGGACCTAGGGAGACACAGAAAGGTAGGGACAACAGAACCTCCTGGCATCACGTCCCAGCACCCAGGGGGCTATGCAGTGCCCCAGGGCAATCTGCTCTCTCCTCTCTAGAAACAACAGCAGCTTTTCCATTGCAAAAATCACCAAAGGCCTCAGCTTTGGGGGGCACCACCCTCACAGTGAGGAATGATTAAGACCCACAGCAAGCACTTTGTGGTTGTCTGCCTTTGGGACAGTGCAACAAGACATGAGCCTGTCCTAACAGCAGCCACTTCATCGCTGTGGTCTGCAGGAGGCCACGGAGGATCAAAAGCCAGACCCAGGCATGAAGCCATCACCCAAAGCTTACAAGGAGATGCAGGCATGGAGCCTGGAGGAGGAATCTGCAGGTGCAGGTTCCCACTCAGACCTGTAACTGCTCGTGTGGCTGCAGGGGCCGACACTCCTGGCTCACAGCACCAGACCACAGCAGGAGATGCTTTACTAACGCCTTGACCTGACAAGGCAGAGTTTCAAAGCCACTCTTTTGGCCTCTCCTAACCCACCCTAAGGGCATGAGGTGCTCACTACCGTCCAAGCAGGGCAAGACAGCTGCAGTCAGAGAGCTCCCACTCCATCGACGTCGCTGCCCTGCTGCGGCTCACCTGCCCACAGACATCAGGGACGCGGTCCCAGCTCGGACAAAGCCATCAGAGGCTGCTGCCTGCCAGCTTCAGCAGGTGCTGCTTTTTATTGCTGTGACCACAAACAAGTTGAGCTGAAGCACACCTGCCACCAGAAAGGTGAGCCACAGCCACCACGCACACGGCTCCAGGAAAGCTCTCGCACCCTGGTCAAAGTCCATCTTTTCACTCGAGTTTCTCCCTGCTTTTTCTTCTTTTTTTTTTTTTTATTTTATTTTATTCTTGTTTTGTACCTACTAAGCACCTTTCAACAAGTGCCCGGCTCCCAGCTGCTGTGGCTGGCCCTGCTCCAAGGCTGGGGCTGGGATGGGGAAGTCCTGCTGGCTCTTTGCCACCGCGGTGAGCATGGCCCATGCTCAGAGTGGCCAACGGGCTCCTGCTCCTAATCTGGAGGGCAGCTGTCAAGTGGGGGTTTCACCCCACACAGGGGGCATGTCTGGGTGTGTGGGGAGAGGGATGGTGCTGTGCACCCTCTCCCTGAGCACCCCCAGGAACCATGGGCAAGGTGGGCTGCAGGGATGCTGCAGCCATCATCACCTACTGCTGCCTGCCACGGGGCTGAGCCCTTGCTTGCGTTGTTCTGCTGGGATACTGGCTGTGTCAGGAGGGGAAGATTGTCCCTTGACAGGCAGCAGGGGGTACAGGGGATGTGGAGACAAAGAGCTGGCTTCTTGAGTGTCTGGGCAGACAGGCTGTGGGCAAGATGAACAGGGACAGTGCTGGGCCTCAGGAGAATGAGTGGCTGCTCTCCTTCCCACACGTTCACATTGCAACCAGAGGAGAGCCTGGCAGGTGGATCCTGGAGGGATGTGGCAGGGAGCACGCCCCTGCAAAGCCAGGGCAGCCTGGGCCAGCTGGAACTGTCCAGGCAGGATTGCGGGCAGGGTTTGTGCCCCTGTACTTGGTTGCACCTTGAGTGCTGGGTTCAGTTCTGGGCCCCTCACTCCAAGAAAGACATCGAGGCCCTGGAGCGTGTCCAGAGAAGGGCAACCAGGCTGGGGAAGGGGCTGGAGGGCAGCAAACCTTCTGAGGAGCAGCTGAGGGAGCTGGGGGTGTTCAGCCTGAAGAAGAGGAGGCTGAGGGGAGACCTTCTCACTGCCTACACTGACCTGACAGGAGGGTACAGAGAGGTGGGGGTTGGTCTCTGCCCAAGTGACAGGTGATGGGATGAGGGGGATGGGCTCAAGCTGTGCCAGGGCAGGGTCAGAGCAGACATGAGGGAAAAGTTCTTCCCTGAAAGGGTTCTGGGGCACTGGAACAGGCTGCCCAGAGAGGGGGTTGAGTCACCAACCCTGGGTGTGTTTAACAGACGGGGAGATGAGGTGCTCAGGGATGTGGGTTAGTAGAGGATGGGAATGGTTGGACTCGATGATCTCAAAGGTCTTTTCCAACCATGTGATTCTGTGCGGGATCCCTACTGGACTCATCCCCCCAACACACACTGCCTCAATGCAGAGGAGCCACCAGTCTCCTCTCTTGAACTGGGAGCAGGGCATGTGCTGAGGAGGGATAAGAAGATCCAAGAACAGGCATGGTGGGGTAGGGCAGGAACAGAGCACTCACGCCTCAGGAAGCGGTTTCGGACCCACTTGTTCTGTCTCCGGGCGTATCTCTTGGTCACCTGCTTCAGGGCCTGGATGCCTTTGAAACAGAGGGAGTACAAGATAAAAATCAAAGGTCAGGACAGGGCTGCAAGCTGAGCTCAGAGCAGAGTGAGAAGAGGCTGTCAGCTCCACTGCAAGCAAATCACATGAGGAGAAAGTTTGTGCTGGCTGGTACCATGTTCACTTAAGGGGAGTAACTGTGTCAGCCTGGAGATCTCTGAGCCAGTGGGGAGAAGTGGTTGTCACAGAGCAAAGCCCTGCCAGACAGCTTAGGGCCACTGGCAGCTGGTTAAGGTGTCCCAAATACCCTCATGTGAACACTGTGGGGAAAAGGCCCAAAAGCTCAGTCCTGAAGCTTTTAGCAGATAGGACAAACTGTTCAGGGGCTGCACCTCTCCTAACGCCCAGGTGAACACTCCTCTGCCCAAGGGAGCCCAGGACTCCTTGTCCTACCCACAGTGGGCGCTTTACCACTGTACATCCGTTTGGTATTTAGTACCAGGCTTATCATATCCCTCTGTAATCATCTCCTGAGCAGACACAACAAGACCCTTCTGCATCAGCCTTGTTTTCAAGGCTTTTATCATTCCCATGCTTTCTTCAGCCTCCATCTCCACGTTGCACTGAGCCCTCCCTCCCAACACCAACCGATCCCACCCAGGACCTTCACTGTACTGAGGAACAGAGCAGCTCCCTAACAACAGTGCCTCAATACAGTCACTCCAGAATGACACACGTGTGACTACTGTCTGACAGTGTGATCTGCTAGATCCCCAGATCACTTCCCATCATACTGCTCCTAAAGCAGATACTGAGTTCTGCCTCCTTCCTCCTTTCCAGCCCTGCTGTCCACAGAATTCACATCCCAGCTGGGACCACTCACCCAGGTCACTGGTGGACCAGCTCCAGAGCCCTGGAGGCCTGGGGAAAGGAGGGAGGAATTGCTCTGGGTGTGCTCAGAGATGCTCTCCAAGCACTGAAAAAGGAGTCCCTGTCCCCCTGGGCTGGATGAATTGGAAACTGCAGAAAGACAGGTGCAGCTCAACCCCAACAACACCCACCCCAAGGTCCCAGCTTGGTTCAGGCCACCACACAGGGTCACCTGGAGCTGCATGGCACAAGGGATGTAGGGCATGCAGGGTGCTCTTCCCACCTTTTTGCAGCAGCAGGGCGCTGGTCTCTGGTGAGCAGTTCCCCTCACTGATGAGGTACTCGTGAAACTCCTTGAAGCCAATGGACTGGAAGATGCCATGCTGGTAATCCTGGCTGGAGAACAAGACAAGAGGTAAAGGCCAGCTCCTACAGAACAGCGGGAGATCACAACCCTCCCCAGAACAGCTGAGTTATCTGTGTCTCACCCTTCAGGGACCTCCCCAGGTGACACAAGCCCATGGCTTCAAGGGACAAGCCAAGCCACACATGCACAGGAACACAGACCCGTGAGCTTTGGGCCACCCCACATCAGCTTTGCCATGTGAACACCCAGGGAGCACCAAGGAATCTTTACCCAGGGGAAATGTCACCACTTGGGAGGTAAAGTCCAGGCTAAATTAGTTCAACACCAAGACCCATGGGGACTCTGCTGTTTGACAACCCTGGTCTAAGTGTTCCAGCAGGGAAGGCCAGGAAGTGCTGGAGGATCTGGCTTGTGGAGAGGCAGGCAGCTGTCCTGTCTGCTGGCCCTGCCACAGGAGCAGACACTGCAGAAGCAGGCTGCAGCAGTGATACGTCAGAGGTGCTGCAGGCAGAGTCAGTGTGGGCACTACATGGGTCTGGCAGGTGGGAGTGGGAGCAGAAAGGGAGTTGGCTGCTCACCTACCGGTTCTCAGCCACCTTCTCTTGGTTGTAGCGTCGGTGGAAGTCCCGCAGCTCCTCAAGCAGCCCTGCAGCCAGCATGTCATCCACCCGCTTCTCCAGCCGCTGGTCCAGAGCTGGGAGGAGGAGAGCAGGACACACTCAGCCCTGCCCTCGGGAGGCCCATTGCCAGACAAGGTGCCAGGGCATGGTGTGGCACTGCCAGCCTCCGGAGTCACCTGAAGAAGGCAGAGCCCAGCAAGCAAGGGGAGCAAGTCCTCTGTCTTGCCCACTGATGTCACGGAGTTGCTGCCTTGACCAGGGAAGAGGCTGGGGCAGGAGCAGGGAGTCAGCCCTAAGCCTGCCTCACCTCACTCAGCCAGCCAGGAGCCCGCTCTCACCTGCCTGGTCTGCATGGAGCCACAAGATGCAGGAATGGGGGTATTTCAGGGGCCCACCTAAGGGCCCCCCACCTTCCTCCTCCTGCTGCTGGCGCAAGATTTCACTATGGGGGATCCCCGTTTCTTCATACACTTGGAGGCTCCTGTGAGCAGAGACAGACAGAGCTCAGAGGCTGGGTGAGGATCAGCTCTTCCATTTCCCCAGGAGCCCTGGGGGCTCCAGCAAAGGGAACCGCAGACACTTGCTGCGATCCAACCCTCTCATGTTGGGGGAGGGCAGGTTTCTCCCCCTCCCGTGCCCAGTATCCCGAGCACACCCAGGTCCTGAGGGTGCAATGCAGTGCAGAGCATATATGCGGCCATAGCTATGGCACCCAAGGATCCCAGAGCATAGCCACCCACTCCTGCCTGGCACTGGGACAAGCCCTGCAGGGGATGGGGTTCTGGCTCCAGCCCTGCCCTTTCCAGCCAGTCAGGGCTGCATGGAAGGGGCCAGTGTTGCCGGTGCTGCAAAGTGTTACTGCCAGCTCAGCCCAGCCCAGCCAGGGAGGTGGAGGAAGCTGTGCTGGGTGCCCAACCCTCTGTCGTCCCCCCTACACCGTGCGAATGGGGTGGGCGGCGTTCTGCTCCCCCTGGGCCAGGGTTTGGCTGGGATGGGCCCAGTAAAGCAGCAAGCCTGGTCTTGCTGCCTTGCTGTTCCCACAGAGCTCAGGTATGTTACTCAGCCAGCACGGCAGCTTGCTCTTTAAATAGCTCCAGATAAACCCTGCTGCTGGGGCACCGCAGCAGGAGCAGCCCCAGTGCACACAAACCAGGAGCAACAGGCTGTCCTGGACCCCAAAGGCAGTTCAAGCTGGAGGTGACCATGTGGCCAACAATCTCATATCCCAGAGAGCTCCCCAACACTGGTGCTCCAAGGTCCCCAAGCACCTTGCTACGAGGCTAGGAGAACCCACCTGGGATGGGAGAGCCCACCTTGCTGTGTTCCCAGGGACACAATTCCCTAGGAAGAGGTGCAGGGAGGGGAGGGCTGCACCCCTTGCCCCCAGCACGCCAAGCTCACCTGGCCATTTTGCGCTTGTCGTGGGGGTGCAGCTTGGCTGCCATCTCTGGGTCCACCTGGCTCAGGCGGCGATGGAGCTCAACACCGTCCAGCTGCTCCAGCTGCACCTTCCTGTCAGTGACTGGCCCAGGGGCCACACTGGCCTTGTCCTGTGGGGTGCAAGGCCACACCACGTCAAGCCACCCATCCACATGCAAGGTCAGGGCATGTAAGATGATCCCCCCAGACCCATGAGGCAAATGAGGGGCTTTTGGTTCTCCTTGCCCCACTCTTAACAGGGGGAGCAGCATGGCCAGCCACAGGAAACCTGCCCTGAACACGGGGCTCACCCCTTCCTGGGGGGATACACAGCCCTCTGATGGTACCTTGGTGTTGATAAGGACCTTCCAGAGCAGGGACTCGATGTAATAGTTGGTTCCTCCCACAACAATCGGGATCTTGTCTCGGGCAAAGATATCTTCAATGTGCTGCAGTCAGGGAACGTAAGCAGAGATGCACGGCAGGGAGGAAGGGCTGTGGGGAGCAGCAGTTTGGGGCCCAGACCCCACTCTCCCAGCCTTACCGGGTCAGTGAGGCTGCAGGACAGGGTTATAAGGGTCCCTCACCTCTCACTATCCACTGTCAGCTGTGACAGCCTCCACCAAAACTCAGAGACACACAGGGATTGCCAGGGAGGGCAATACCTGGCTAAGCATAGCGTGGTGCAGCAGAGATCTTCCACCACCACCCCCGAGGAGGGGCTGCCCTAAGCATGTACTTGTTAAAAGAAGCCCCAAGGCCCACTGGCCAGCAGCATCCTCTGAAAACCAGAGGAGGCTGCCATGTGGAGAGCCCAAGGCTGCCACAAACACCCATCTCTGGTGCAGACCTGGCTGTGGAAGGGGGAAAACCGTATCTGCTCAGCCAGGCAGACTGCAGCATGAAAGGATATCAGAGCCATGGCTTTGTCTCTGAAATCCACCACCGTGTAGTTAGAGACAAGAGGATCCACAAAGCTGATCATATGGTGCCTGCACAGGCGCTGCTCATGGGGAGAAACCTTGTTGGTGATGATGTCCAAGCCCTTGTACACCTGGGGAAGAGAAGAGCCAGCTATTCACCTCTGCATCCCATGAAATCCCCACTGACCACCGCTCCTTTCCCCAAGCACAGCTGCTGCCTGCCCCTGTCACCCCTCCAGAGCCCTTGCAGGTCTCTGCAGAAGCAGGCAGCAGGAATCCCACCAGTGCCTGCTCCTGTCAGAGCCAAACTGTGTCTCTCCAGTGCTTGTTCCTGCCCATGGGAGATGAACCGTGAGTCTGACCACTCACAGCCACTTTCCTGGTCTGGTATTGCCCTGTTGACAGGGATGGAAATGCTGATGGAGTGATCAGAGAGCGGTGATCAACACAACCAGCTGAGCTGCACGGTCCTCACCTGCTGTTGCTGCAGGTAAAACTCCTGTGTGCCTCCCTCCAAACACCTGTCTCTAGCACAGCACCGATGCTCTGGGGAACAGGGATTACTGCTTCCCCTAACACACACAGATCTCTCTGGATGCCTCCTGAACACACACAGATGGTGTCAGCTTGCACACACCTTATAAGCCTGGCATACTGCCTGCTGCCTGCTCTCACGGAGCCAGACAGGTAGAGAGAGGAGCAAAGCAGATGGGCGCAGGTCAGAGACACCCAGGGAGAAGAGGCACTGTCCTGCACCAAGGTGAGTGCAAAAAGCAGCACCTCACTGTGTCGTCAAGCTCGAGTTTGGCATACACAACCTGAGAGAGCTCTGCTGAGAGATGCCGGCCCTTAGCTAAGAGCAGAGCAGAAACAAAAGCCACCCAAACCAACCCTTGGGGAGCATTCTTGGTGAAGGGCCAAGCAGCGACCCCAGCGGCACACATCAGAGCCACAGCCCAAATCCACCCTCCAGGCTGTGCAAAGCAACAGCCACAGCCCAGCCAGCAGACCCAGGCAGTGCAAGTACCAGAGACGCCTCAGCCGGGTGTCCCATCCCCACCTGGGTTCCCTGAGTCAAACCCTTTCAGATGAGGGCACCTTTCACTTGGGAGAAGAGAGGAAGGCTCCTCGCCCCACTCCCCACCACATGCAAACACAACTGTCTGCAACATGGGGTGCCCCTGGGCCCCGGCACAGCTTCAGGCATGTCTGTCAGTGTGTGCTGCAAGGAGCTGCAGACAAACAGACATCAGAGGGGGGACCCACACCCGAGGGTGCTGACAGCCGGCACACGGTGGCAGCCGGGCACAGAAAGCCTTTCTGTCCAGCACAGCTCTGTGCCACGCCAAGGACTGAGCACTGCCCGTGCCAGGCAGTGGCTACAGCTCTGCTTTGTGCTCCCAGGGAGGATGGGTTTAGCTCTCCACACCTCCCTGCTTGCAGCAGTCTCCCAGCTCCCAATAAACCGACCTGAGAGGAGAAAGGACTGAAAATGGCTGAAGTCATTTCCTCCTCCCATCACCCAGAAACCACCCCAGCCAGAGGGCCAGACTTCCAGAAACAAATTGCCCCTTAACGCCCTCCAGGAAGCTGCCAAGCTTCTGGCTGCAGCGCGGCTTCCACCCACTGGTCCCAGAGAGAAGGATGAGGTGACACAGAGGTGACCCACGGGCAGAAGACATGGAGTGGCAGCGAGGGACATGGTGAGGTTAGTGGAGCAGGGAAGCCCGATCCCTGCCTGGAGCAGTCATGCGAGCTGCTGGGGCGGCTGAACCAGCTGCAGCCTGGCAGACACTCCCTGCCTTGCCTAACTCTTGCACTGGCAGCGTGGAGGGCGAGGGCCAGCCCCTGCTCCAGGTCCCTCGCTACAGAAAGGCTCGCCTGCGGGCAGAAAGCGATGGGGAGCAGGAGGGCAACCAAATACTCTTCCTTCCTGCCCTGCAGAAACCCAGGGCGCGCAGACAGGAGAGGCCCAAGAGGCAGCAATCTGCCAACATGTCCTGTAGCTGGCTGCAGGCCATTGAACCCCTTCCATGACCCAAGCCCAGGCTGAGCAGCACCATTCAATGCAGTTCCCGACACCAAACCCCCCTCTAAATTCAGCAACCCTTGGCTCCGTGCCTTCCTCCCCCTGCAAGGGCCAGAACGGCCCTCCAGCAACTCCAACTCCCACTCGTCTGCCCGAAATCTCAGTCGATAGAGAGAACTACCGGGGAGGTTGGGAGGCAGCCGGGAGCTCCCAGCGCCCTGCACGGGCAGAGCTGGGATTTACAGTTCAGGCTCCAATTCCCCAAGGTTCTCCCAGAGATTAACCGGCGAGAGCTTCCCCAGAATATCTGGCAACAAGAGGAGGAATGCAGTGTCAGTGTGTGGGCTGGGAGGAAACAAAGGCAGCCTTTTACACACACCCAGCAAAGCCCAGAGAAGGTTTCCACCAGCTGGCTGTCGGCAGGGCCTCGCACCGCCACGTCCTCCCGACGCTGGGTTCTATTTTCAGCAAGCAGCTCAGATAAGCCTTTGTTGCTTTCTAAGGCCCCAAAACAGATTAGTAGCAGCCTGGAGCAGCAGGCCTCCGAGACACCGAATACAAGCCGGGGGACTAAAGATGCTTAGCCTTGACGGCGTCCTCCCACCTCTGCTGCTGAAACCTCCGGGCAGGTCAGCCCCACAGCTCACAGTTCTGTTCTGGGTGGGGGAAACTGAGGCAGGAGGCACAAACAACAATGATTCTCAGGAAATTTTGCCTGTGAGGATCCCACAGCCTGGGAAGGGTGGGCTCTCCCAAGCTCATCAGTTTCAGGGATGATCCCAAACTCTGTCCTTTTGTTCTCCACTGTCCCAGAGAAGGGCAGGGTGAGCGCAGGGAGCACGGTAATGAAGGCAACACAAGGGCTGCATGGGACCCCAGGCACATCCAAACTGCCTACAGCTGGGGAGAGCATGAAGACTTCACAGGGGCCAAAGGACCTGGAGAGTGGTCTGGAGGACCCAAACCTAGCGAGGGTGCAAGGCGAGCATGATTTGCCCCTCTCTGATCCCTACCATGGGATCAGGAGCAGATGAGGCCCTCCGGCAAGCTGGCATGGGGATGGCTGCACACTCCATTGGGAATAAAGAAGCAAGACTGGCGTCACTCTGCCTGGCTTCCCTGGGAATGATTTACTGCTGAAGGAAACTCACTGGGATGACAAACAGCAACAGAAAGGACAAAAAGAAAGATTAAGAGCCCACCAGATTAACCAGGGCTTCTGAGCTGTGCGCAGGCAGCAAAGTCTGTAATTTGACCACAGCGACTCAGGGCCATTACAAACACGTCCTGGAGATAGAGGGGTGCCTGTGTGTGGGAACAGGTGGGCTCAGGGCTCCCCAGCCCCTGCCCGAGCCTGGCTCCAGCTACAGCAGCTGCCCAAAACACTGCCAGCATTTGTCAGAGCTCCACGGAGCCCGCACGGGGCGCAGCGATGAATGGACAGAGGGGCTGAGGGCGACATGGTCGCTGGCAGCTGTCAGTCGAGAAGGAGCAATGGGACTTTTAAAACCCAGCAACACTTCTGCAAGGACATCGGAGCCAGCTCTGCGTGGCAAAGGGACATGCAGCAGGGAGACAATATTCCATGGGAACAAAGCCAGCAAGAAAGCAGACCCAGTTGGCTGGCTGCAGCCGCCTAAGCAGGGCACAGAGGTTAGTGGAGCGTGGTGGGGGAGGCGCACACAGGCTGCTTGAGGCCGTGCCCTGAGGCGGATGGGGTGGTGGAGAGGCAGGGCTCCCCCTCCTCACTGCCCCAAGAGGCTGTGCCGAAAGCACGCCGTGTTACAGGATAAAAGTAGCAGAGCTGCTCAGCTCTGGCTCCACAGTCACGCTAGAATGAGATTAAAAGGAAAGGAGGACAAGAGCTGCTGGAGCCTGGATGCCATTGGGCGCCTGCAGCCAGCATCCTCCCAGTGCCTGCATTCCCATAGTGGGCCCTGAAACAGCCAGAGCACAAAACACATGCTTTACAACATCCACCAGCGTGAAATGAGAATCCACAGCACGCCAGTCAGCTCCAGCCATGTCTGCAGAGCTGGGGATGCAGCAGGAGCCTCATGTGTTTGTGGGATCACTCAAATCACTGTCCCTTTCCCCAACACTGAAGCTTGCAGGGACAGCAGCCACAAAGTCCAAAACCCTCAGCATTCCCAGTAAGCAAAATGGGCGCAACTACCAAAACCAAAAGCTCTGCTGCTTGTTAGGGTCAGGAAGGTTGGTCCTAGTCGAGCTCTGCTCTGACATGGGCACTAGAACAGAATAGCTCATCTTGGTAACTTAGGAGCAGCTGACTAAAAGCTACTCCAGCCCTGACCAGCCCACAAGCAGTGCCAGCCTGCAGGACAGCGGGATGGAAGCGCCCATCCTTCTTTAGGGAGCAAGTGTTAAGAGCTCACAACACCGGCAATGCCTGGTGGGTCATGTTGGCTGGGGTTGGCTGGGGCAGGCAGCCAGGAGGGCAGCTGCCCACAGTCAGGCAGCACTGGACAAAGTTCTGCGTCTCGTGCAAACGTTTTTCCCCCTGTGGGATTTTGTCAATTCAGCTCAGCCATCGAACACTCTTTCCCTGAGGCCTTAGGAAAACATTCCATAAAATTAAAGCCTTCTGACTGCTCACTCCAAATTCAGGAGAGGGAGATTTTTAATCTAGGTCTCTAGGATAGAGTGACCAGCATCAGCAGCCTGGTGCAGGAAACCAGGAGGTGGCCACAAGACAGCGAGTTGATCTCTGAGCAGCACAGAGGGCAAAGCATGCTGCTGGCAGAAAATGCCTGCCTGAAAAGTGTAATAATTATACGTCAGGAATTAAACTTAACGGACAGTTCAAGCATTATAGGGTAAAAACCAGTGAAAGTGTTGATTAGGGAGGAAACTGTGTTGCTAAACAAGAACAAAATCCCTGTGGTGGAGGAAATCTACTTGTCATGACAATTAGGACCAACAATGCGAGGCTCAGTTCCTTGGTGGGTACTGACCCTGACTGTACAACCCACAGATTCCACGCTGCTGCCTGCAATAAGAGACGAGACCACAGACAGTGTCACTGGCAAGTAGCAAGTATCATTTTTAACGCTCTTTTCCGTGTCGGTGTCCCTTTGCTGGGTGGCTGGGCAAGGGAGCACTCACGTTAAAGCCTCACACTATGCCCACACCATCCTGCACGGCTGTCTCACTGGGTCCCCAGCCAGAGTGCGAGGCAGCCGGTGGATGGGTGCACATCTCCCTGCGGCCGAGGGGTGAGCCCGTGGCTGCAACCCACGCTGAGCCCCGCGGCTGAGTGCTGTCACAGGAAGGGGCATGGCCCTGAACGCCAGCCGGCCACCTGGTCCTTCCCCAGGACAGGGGCACCGGGCCCAGGCCGGCCCCGGCGCTGGGAGGTCACCCGGGAATCATCCCCGGGCTGCCCCACACAGGCCGCAGGGCCTGAGGTCTCCGGGCGAGCCCCGTGTGCAGCCCCGCGGGGCTAGGCCTCCCCGGGCCCCGACCAGGCCAGGCCGCCTGCCGGCACGCTCCGCCAGGCCCGGGGATCCCGGGCGCAGCTCCGGCCTTTCCCGGGCCCCAGGCCCGGCCGCGGCCCGAGCCCCGGGGCCGCCTTCCCCGAGCCCCAGGCCCGGCCGCGGCCCGAGCCCCGGGGCCGCCTTCCCCGAGCCCCAGGCCCGGCGCCGGCACCTCCCGGTTCTCGGGCCTATCCTCGGCCTTCCCCGGCCGGCCGCGGCCTGCCTTCCCCGGGCCCCGCCGTACCTGCATGGAGTCGGCGCTGACGATCTCCCCGCCGAGGCGCAGCCCGAGCTGCAGCGCCAGCGCCGACTTGCCGGTACCGGTAGCTCCGAGGATCACCACCAGCGGCCGCGGAGGCTGCGAGGCCCGGCCCAGGCAGAGCGCGGCGGCGGCCATAGCGCGGCCCGACCCGGCGGCTGCCATGGGGACGGGCGGGCGGGACGGGGGCGGGACGGGGCCACCCGCGGGGAGGACGGGGCCGGGCCCTGTGTCCCTCTGCCAGGCGGGGTTCCTGCCCCCAGCGCTGCTCCCTGGCCTTGCCCCGGCCGCCAGCCCCGGCCCCCGCCCCGCGTATCCCCACGCCCCGGCCCTTTTTCAGGTCCCCCAGGCTCCCCCCGCCTTCAGAGCCCCCGGACCGTGCCCCCAGCTGGGGTTCTGCCCCGTGGGAACTTTTTTGTCTTATTTTTTTAATTTTTTCAGGGGAGAAAGGTAGCAAGGGGAGGGAAGGATGCTGTTGCCATAGCAACGGGGCAGGAGGATGAGGAGCAGGGCTTCTGCCACAGCAACAGAAGAGCGCGTTGCCGTGGCGACGGCAGCCTCCGAGGAGGCTCGCCCTCCCCTTCACACGGGGAGATGGGGAAGAGGGCCGCTGTCTCCGTGGCAACAGAGGGGAGGGAAGGCAGGGAGACGGTTGCCATGGCGACGGCGGGAGGAGGGTATCTCCACGGTGCCTCTCTCCCTGGCAACACACATCCTTTGCCATAGCAACAGGGAGCAGGAGGCTGCGGGCCCGGGGAGGGATGCAGGCAGCTGGCCCCCCTCGGAGGGAAAGGGATTATCGCCGCCTCGGGGAAACTGTCCTAAAAATTTGCCAGCCCAGGCGTGAAGGCAGCACCGAGCCCACGGCACCCCCGAGCCCACAGCACCCCCGGGCCGGCTGAGGCTGCCCCACGCAGAACCAGGGCTGGCAGGAGGAGAGCTATGGAGATAAAGCAGAAGTGGTTTGGGGAGAGGCGTGGGGGAGAAGGATGGTGGCAGGGGCAAGGGGGTAAATTTCAAGGAGTGGGGCAAACTGTATTAAAAAACCAACAGCATCTGGCCTGGAGATGTGGAATGGCACTGATGAGGGCAGACACTTGCAAATTGCAGCACCAAACAAGCGAGGAGGAAAAGCCCTGTGCATTTATTTTGTTCACTGAATAGCACCATCAGGCTGCTTCCCTGGCCCTCACCGTGTCAGTACAAGGGGAGACATCTGCTTCAGTAACCAGGGAAGTTTCAGGTAGATCTATGTATTATGCATGGCCTCCTTTAAAGCAGAACTCAAAGGCATGTGCAAAACTGCAACTGTTCCTCAGCCTGATTTGAGACAGACCACATTCCCCACTGGTGACCATCTCAGCTCAATCCACGGGATCCACAGCATCCACACATCATTTCCAAGAAGAAAAAATATGGTTTTAAACCCCCTACATGCCTCCAGAATTTAAAGGAAAAGCACACCTTAACTAAAAACCTTATTAGGAAGGTCATTTTGAGCTGAAAAAAAAAAAAAAAGACACCGGTCTGTAAGTGTCACAACAACAACATTTGAGGGACCAGTACATCTGGGCTTTGTTTCTTGCACATGGAAGTGTCAGATTTAGGTCACCTGGCTCTGTGTTTAAACTGCTCCTCCCATGAGCAGCTTTAAACGCTGTGACACTGTGTGCCACGCTACTCAGAAAGCGTGAAAACCCTGCTAGAACCAAAGGAAGGGGTGTTTGAGGGGCACTGCATGGGGAATCGTTGCTTTTTGGCTTTGCCCAGGTGCCTGAGCCTCCTGCAGCGAGCATCTCAGGGCTGACTTCTCAGCAGTAACAGGATCCCTCCTGCATTTGGAGTAAGAGTGTTGCTGCCAGCATGAAGGAAACCCAAACGCACCAAGTGTGGGGAGGCAGCGGAGTGAACACACAGGTATCTGTGTGATTTCATCCACTCAGCAGATCTGGGTCCACGAAGCTCTCCGATGCCCCTCGAAGCAAGCGGATTGCATTCACCCTTCCCTATAGGGTTACCACCAACCACAGCCCCGTCCCCTGACCCATGGGGCAGCGATAGCCCTGCACCCACCATCCTGAGCCCCATTAGAGGGGTTTACAGTTACACCAAAGCCTTCTCAGAGCCCAGTGGGGGCTCTTTACCCCTCCTTGCCAATAAAGGCACTTAAAAGGAGGAAAAATAATCCAGGTGATTTGTTTCCCTGGCCCCACCGCCATGACCACTTCTGTTTCCATTGCTGGGAGAAAGCCAGGACAAAGAGCTCAGTCTTACCAGCAGAGAAGCAGCCAAGCCCTGGGGCAAAGCCTATTAAATCCTGTTCTGTGAGGGGCCAGGACACCCCAAAACCCATCAACCAGCCCAGCTCCCCCCTCCCAGGAGCGTTGCGACACAATGCATGGAAACCCACAGCCATCTGCATGGAAAAAGCCAACCCAGGCTGTTGCAAACTTATTTATTTATGAAGTGTGAGGTAATGAAGAAAGTGCTAAATCCAACCACAGTGTTAACTCTAACAGTTCTCAGCAGGTCAATGGGGACCCCAAGGGTGCTGTCCTGTGGGGCCACCCCTGCCAGCAACCCTGGGAGGGCACAGTGGACTCTGCCACCCACATACCTCACCACAGGGTGGGCAGTGGGATGGCAGAGGTGGGAGAAACCTCAAAGGCAGCACGGCTCCCCCATGCATCCCAACCTGCCGCCTCCAGCCAGGCTCCCTGCAAAGCCCAAAGGTTCACCAGGGATTTTAAGTGGCTGCTGGTGAGGGGATGCTCACAAGGGTGGGAAAAGGGGGGTCGCAAGGATGCTCACAAGGGTGGGAAAGGGGAAAGAAAAAAATCCCCTCTTATTGCAAACAGGTGGTTTGGAGAGCTGCAAGGGGGGAACTGGCCTCCACGAGGACTCAGCTCAAGGGTCCGGTAGGAACCAGCCCCTTCCTGATCTCCCTAAAGTGCAGCAGGAACCCCCCAGCAAAAAAACAGTTTATATATATATATATAAAAAAAAAAAAGCAAACTCTTTACCAATACTTCTCAAAAAGTGGTACAAAAATACAGTATAAAAACACAGCCTCCAGTATAAGACTCGCAGTTACAGCAGCAGTTTCTAGAACATTAAATCCAAGACAAGCTACTGTGTGAAGTGGTAAGAAAGTGAGGTACGGTCCAGCCGAGCAAGGGGGGTCACCCATGGGGTGCTGTTAACACCAGTAAGAGAAATAACCCATGGTCACCATCTCCATGGGGGTCTGTCCAGCCGTATCTACCTCTGCCTGCTTCCCTGAGCCAAAGCAGGCCGTGGTTGCTTGGGGTTTTTGGGGCAAGATGGACACCCAGGAGCAGCTCCCAGCGATGCTGTCGGTGGCAAACAGCTGAGAAGAGTGCGGCAGATGATGGGGAAGGGGAACGGAGTCAAGCTCATTATTCAAAGCAGTCACTTCATAGGGGGACAGGGGAAATCTTGCAACACCCAGTGCCAATTAGCCACAATTAGCCACCCTGGGCAGGCAGTGCCATGGGGCAGGGGACCCCCCACTGCATCTCCAGTCCTGCAGCCACCCCTCATGCAGTGATGGCTGTGTGCTCCAGTCCCCTGGGGCCAAAAGTTCAACAGACAACCAACAAAAATTTTAAAAATGTGCAAATTGAGAGGGAGCCGGGAGGGGTCGTGGTGACCAGGAAGGTGAGAGGGGGGCACGTTGGGTACTAGTGTCCCTTGAGGTGAGCAATCCGTTTGAGCAGCTGGGCCTGCCGCAGCCGCAGCTGCCGCTTCTCGGCTGCCATCCTCCTCTCGGCACTGATGAGCGACTGCAGGTACTCAGAGGACTTGCTCAGAATCACCACTTTGGGTGTCTTGGGGCAGCTGGCCAGCCCGGGCACTTGATCCCGCAGGGCCAGGAAGCGTGAACGCAGGTCGTTGCGCCGCTTACGCTCCAGGTAGTTGTGGTTTTTCCTCTTGGCCACGTCCTCGCTGTCGGAACCGGGGCTGCTGCTGGGTTTTGGCAAACCAGGCTCTGGCAAACCAGGCTCCGGCAGCACACTGGCAGGGGCTGGCTCTACGGTGCTCAGTGGTTCATCCTCATCCTGCTGTGGTGGCTGTGGTGTGGGAGAAGCATCCGGCGGCGAGCGGGCAGCATAGTTGTGCTGCTGCTGGTGGACGGAGATGTGGAAATGTTTCATACAGGGGTCCAGGGGGTCAGCACGCAGCGTGATGGTGACCGGCTTCCTCAGGCTGAGTGACTGTCTCTTCTCCACCGTCACCACATCAATCTCCTCACCTTCTGCTCAAAAAGGACACAATGAAGACACCACCACAAAAAAAAGAAGTCACCATCAATCGGGAACCCCTGGTTATCTCTTGTCACCCCCTCACTACCCAGACCATGTCCCTGCTGCCATCCCACACGAGATGAACTGCAAGGCCACCCTGTGACCGCCAGAAGGGATGATGAGATTTAAATGCTTTTCCAATACTGTGGCACAAGGAAGCTTTCCTTCACCGTCATGGGGACAAGGCTTTACTCCAGCTTCACTTCTGTACCGGGAGCAAGGAGCATCCGGGGTAGACATTGAGCAAGAAACACCCAAGCCCACCTGCCCAGGGAGTGGGACAGGAGGAGCAGGATGCTGGGGACCTGGGACGGCCTAACTGCAAAGTTCATCCCGGTCTGAGCCCATCGGAATTGTAAATGAGGGCTGTGGGGCAGAGCTGCCCTTTGTTCCCCCGCTGCAGCTTCCCACACGGGTGACTTGTTACTTTTCACAAGCGATAAACCCCATTCAGCCCAGGCTTCCTGGGGACAGAGGGGACAATCCCCCGCGGCGAGGCGGGGGAGGGGTGGGAGAGGTGAAGGGGTCCAGCCAATAGATTCGGCGAACTTTGAAGGCATCCCGAGCTCAGGCGGTGGCGAGGCAGAGGAAGGTTATGGGGGCTGTGAACAGTGAGACCCAAATAAAGCATAACCGGACCCAAAACGCTCTGCCTGCGGCATTGTGGCGTGTCCTACCCGAGAAAGCCTAGGGGCACAAAGCTGGCCCCTGGGGACAGCGGGGTGACCAGCCTCCCGACCGCCTGACATCACTCCATTTCGGGATGTGCATCCCCCTTTTTTCATCGGCTTTGGGGGAAGATACAGCCACCCACTGGCCCCCCACTCCGCTCCCCCAAGCCCTGGGGGATCTGCCCAGCAAGCCCACCCCCCTTGCTACTGCAGCTAGTTGGGGGGGGGGGGGGGGGGGGGGCACTCGCTCATCGACGACGGCCCGCTCATCAGTGTCACAACCCGACCGGTCTCAGCCACGTGTGTACACACCCCCTCCCCCCATCAATAACACTTGCACCGCGAGGCCCCGCCCACCAGGCCGCCTATTGGCTGCTTGGCGGGACACACCGGCTACCCCACGACGCTATCGGTCCTCCGCCCTGTCCGTCAGCGCGGCCCCTCTCATTGTTTGCAATCTGTTGCTTTTTGTTCGGCTCCCACGTGGCGCGGCCGGATCCGGGCCCGGGACCCCACCGGCCCCCCGCCCCCCCAAGCCTCATACCTCCCCCTCCCCGAGCCGGCCCCCCAATTTGGGTTAAGCCTCTTACGCCCGCGACCTGCTTACCGTCCCCGGCCTCCTAATGGCATTAAGTCCCCGTCCCGCTCCGTGACTCACCGGCGCAGGTCGCTGCCACCGGCAGATTTATTAACGGGGTCAAGGCACCGCGGGGGCCGCGTCAGCGCTTCCACGGCAGCCGAGTCAGCCCGGTTTGCGTGGGAAACGGTGCACGGCCCCGCCGGGGCTGCGGGTTTGGGGAGCCAAGCGGGGGGGGGGGTGTGTGTTTGTAAACGGGGACCGAAAATAGATAGTTTTGGCCTGAGATACGGGGGAGGAACCGGCGCAGCCTTGCCCGTGGCTGGTGGGTTTCAGAGGCACCCGCTTCGCAGCCGGTTCTCTCCCCCACACCGTGTAAACACACCCCCAACGCGGGACAAGCAGACGTGCCCCGGGGGTGGTCTGGGACCCGCCACGGCGGCGGTGGGATGTTCCCGACCATCCCTCGGGGGACGCGGCCACCGATCCCGCAACCTGCCTGCCCCGAGGGAGATTTCGCCTTTTGTCTCGAGGGAAACACGTCCCGGGTGGGCTTTGTGAGTGTGGGGAGCAGGGGAAGCAGCCGAGGTTACAAACGGGGAGCCGACCGTGCTGCAACGCTCACCCCCTCCCTCCCCCAAACTTTCCCCAGTGAGTTGCAAACTTGCCCCAAACCACCCTGTCCCTGAGGCTCCCGTGAGGTCGGGACGAGCGAATGGGGCCACCCCAGCCCCCACGCAACGGCCGAGTGGGACCCCCCACTCACTCATCTGCGAGGGGCAGGGCTTTCCCGAGCAGAACCCCCCCACCGCGGGAAGGGGAGCAGCCGAGACCGTTTTAATCGCGGGGCCGGGACCGGGGCTCGCTTGGAACCGCAACAAAGGCGGGAGGGTCCCGGCACGGACACACGCGTGTCCTCCACACCAGGCTCCCCGAGGACTGCGGCAAGGCCGGAGGGTGCCCGGGGCCAGCCCGCACCTCGCCCCCTTCCTTACCAGAGTCGCTTTGGCCCTCGGATCCCGAGGATGCGGGGATCTTGCTCTCGGCCAGCGGGCAAAGGAAGACGGCAGCGGGATCCACGCATTCGCTCACCGAGCTGCTGAACCCAAAATCCTGGGCGAAGGAGGGTTTGTGGGGGGTGGCCCTCTGCGTGCCCGTGGAAAGTTTCTCTGTCATCGCCTTCTCCAGCCTCTCCCGGGCTGAGAACCCGCTCCACATGCAGTCCTTGAGGATGAAAGCGCTCAGGTTCCCGAAGATCTCCCCCGTCCCTATGAGATACTCCGGATCTTCCCCGGCCAGGCAGTAGCGGGACAGCCAGCCCCGCTCCTCCGCCCCCGAGCAGCAGGCTTTCTCCCCGGGGGTACCCAGAGGGGAGAGCGGGGGCGTGGGGACCAGCTCGAACTTCTTCCAGATATCCTCGCTGGGGGCCGTGGAGCGGTGGAAATCCTCCTGGGCGTCGTGGTCGTAGAAGTAGTGTTGGTACGAGTCCAACTCCATCTCTGCATGGGAGGGGGCGGCAAAAGCCGGGGTTTGGGGGGAAAGAGGGAGGCAAAGGAGGCCAGCAGAAAGCAAAGGGGGCAAGCCCCCCACCCGCTCCTCAGGCCCGTTCAGGAAAGGGGCACCCCCAGCTCCATGGAGGAAGGGGGCAGCCCTCCCGTTGCTCCCACCCCCGCTCGATGCTGCGGGTCGCGGCGGCACCAGCCACCAAACCAGTACCGCGGGCGCATTGTTCCCCCCCGCTCTTATAGCCTGCCCGCGAGCGCGGCTACGCCCTCCCTCCAATCGCCTGGTCGTGATTTGCATAGGGGGCGTGGCCGCGATCTATTCCCCATCCCCGGTGCACTGTGGAAGGGATGCCGCGACCACCAGCCCCCACTCCCCCCACTCAGGGCTCCCCGGGGCTGCTAACGGGGTGCTAAGGGGGTGCTAGTCAGAGGGCACCTCGTGCGCCTGGCGAGCACCCGGACCCCTGGAGTGTGCCCCCAGGTCCCGATGGGGATTGGGGGTTGGGGTTTGGGGGGCCCCCTCTGAACCTGCAGATGACATGGGGAAGATTTTGGCTGGGGACACCCAGGCTGAGCTGGGGGACATTCAGCTGACACAATGGCAAAGCAAACTGGAGAAGTGGGGACAAGTCACAAGGGAGGCATCACCCACTCCCAGAGACCACCCTTGGGTGCCCTTTTCTACACATGCCCCTGTCTGAGTGTCCCCCCACCTCCCATTGGGTTCCCAAGCTGGGGAACACCACGACCCTCAGCTCTGGGTCACAGGCACGCAAGCCACTCTGGTCTTGGGCAGCTGTGGGGTCACTTAGTGTGCGTGTCCTGCCCAGGGTGTCCCCATGCAGGTGTCCTCACAGCCACCAAAGCCCTCATGGGCCCAACTGGAAGGTTCACCCCTCCAAAAACCACCCAGTCTAGCAAAGAGGCACCTAAAATATTGAGGGGCCACAGGAAACTACAAAACCAGGGCTGGGAAAGTGGTGCTTTCCTCTCCAAGCAGAGGAAACCGGAGCATGCACAGAGGAAGCGGTGAAGAAGCTGCCTCCAACGGACATCCTCTCTGGAGTGTGGGGGCTGTAGTGCTGTTGCTCCAAAGAGGGGCTGGGAGCCTCTCCCAAGACCCAGAGCAAGGGGCTGGAGGGAAGCTGGGGATATCCTGGGACACAGCAGAGCTGTCCTCACACACAGAGTTCCCACCACCAGCCCTTTGCCCCATCGCTGCTGCCCAAACTCAGCTTTGCCCATGCAGCACCTGGCACGTTCAACCTGGGGCTTCAGAGAGACACCTTGGGGACTCATTGAGAGCACACCCTCTGCCAAGGTCCTTCTAGGAAGGGCAATAAACCATGGAAATGTGGTGAGGCTTTCACCATGGCATCGTTAAAGAGCCCCCCTTGGGTGAGCGGGTCCCCCCTCACTGCACCCCAACCCACCTTGGCCCCAGTACCCCCCTGTTGCCACCCAGTGCAGGGTCTACCCTGTCCAGTGGTTCTGGAAGCAGGGGGCTGGGTCCCTGGGGTGCAGGTGCAGCCCTGTGGGAAGCATCCGACCCCAGTTCAGCCACCAGCAGGGCCCAGTACAGACCAGTACAGCTCCGCACAGCTCAGCCCTGTGCATCCCAGTGCAATCCAGCTCTTCCCAGTGCTGATACCTCATGAACCAGCGCATCTCAGCGCTGCCCAGCGCAGACACCCCGGTCCCTCGGCCCCCGGTCCCCGGCCACGGGCTCCAGCCGCGGCTACCGGCGGGCGCGGGGCGCCACCTGCTGGAGCTCGGTTAGAACCGGGGACCCGTTCGGGAACCATCCGTTCGGGACATCGGGGACGGGGGGGACACACACGGCACCCCCGGGCCCGCTCAGCTGAGCCGGGGCAGGGACCCGGAGGGGATCGTCGAAGGGACACGGCGCTGCTCGCTGCGCACAGCTCCGTGCCTCAGTTTCCCCACTGTCGAGCTGGCAGAGGGCATGAAGGAGGCAGAGGAGCAGGGCTGGCGGTGGATGCTGAGCTGGGGGCTGTCCCCAGGGTGCCGGGCGTGTGGGATGCCTCAGGTCGCTGAGCTTGTAAAGCTTCTATAGCCTTGTGCTTCTGGGGCAGTGCAGCGGGAGGGTCCTGGGCTCAGTCCTGTGATCCCCCAGTCACAAAGGTGCTGGGGGATCCCCACAATTGCCACAGCACCCTACATGCCCTTCTGAGCAACCCACTCCTGTCTGTATGTCCACCTGGGGCAGGAGCTCTGGGACCCACAAGACCCCCAGGACCTGGGACTGATGTTTGTGCTCCAGTCCCCACATCGATCTCAGATCCCCGGAGAGGCTAGGAGCCCTGAGCTTGTCTCCAGGGTGTCCCCAGATCCTTCCACCCCAGGGCTGCTTCCAGCCCTTCACCCTCCCAGGGAAGCGTGGGTGAAGCCCCCTCTATCTCTTCAAGAAACAGGTTACCCCATGAGCACGAAGGGCAGGGGCTGAGCCGCAGCAGGGCGTTCTGGGGTGTTTGTTCTGCCCCAGCACCCACAGGGACAGGGGATCACAGCTGGGGACCCAGCTGGCACCGCTCCAGACCGCCGCTTCAACACCAACACATCCCTGAGCACGGGAGCAAAGGCTCCCACAGCCTCTAGCTCTCGGCCAAGTCTCCTCCCTGCTGGCCTGGGGATCTCTCCTGCTTTTCCCAGGGTGAGGCAGGAGCTTGTCCCAGCTTCAAGGGGCTCTGAATGCTTTGAAAGTGCGAAAGCACCTCTGGAGAGGGCTGGGGGCAGGGGGGAGAGGCTGTGCAGCCCTTTGATCCCAGCCTCTCCAGGAGCTCGGAAAACAGGACCTGAGAGCCTCTCTCTGCCAGTGCTGGCACCCCCAGTCAGACAGGAGGGGGTGGGTGAGCGCTCGGGGGCTGCGGCTCTGTGGGTGACAGGGCTGGTGCCACCCTCGGGCCAGGCCAGCCCCTCGCTGTGCCCCTCAGGTTGCAGGGCACTGGCATGATGCCACAGCCAGCATCAAGAACATGCCTCCAGCATTGGCACAGCTCTGCTGGTGCTGGCATAGCTGGCAGCTGGCGTGGCTCCAGCCCATGACCCAAGGCAGCTCCCAGTCCCCTGTGCCCTTTGGATCCCCACTGACAGCAGGGCTGGACTTTGAAGCTCCAGCCCCAGAGCACTTCCCCATAGTGGACAGTCACCCTGAGCCCGGTGGGAGTCTCCAGGACACCCTGAGCTGGGCTGCCTCCAGCTGTCCCCATCCCGCTGCAGCAGCAGCCTTTGACCGACCCAGTTGTCCCTGGCGGGGCTCCCAGCTCCCCTGGGACAGCAGAGGCTGCGAGCCCCCATGCCAACACATCATGGTCCCATCTCATCCCTCTCAGCTCTGTGACACAGTCCCCAGGGTGCCACGTGGGAGAGGTGTGGGCAGTGCTGGGCACCTGCCACGCTGCCATGCAATGCGTCCCCTTTGTCCCCGTGAAGCTGTCAGGCAGCAGGACTGACTAGGCCCTGCGCCAGTCCCGGCAGGATATGGGGACACCACAAAATACTGCCTGTCTCTATGGGAGGGGGACAGCACTCCCAGCCCCAGGACACACCAGTCCAAACTCCCAGGGGGTGCAGCCACCCACTCTGAATGCAGCAGTGAAGTCCTGAGAAGGGGAAGGAAAATGCACCATCCCTGCTCCCTCTTCAGCCCCTGGGACCCATTCTGCCCTGGCACACCCTGCCCCATGCCAGGGGATGCCCTGAGCCCTGGAGAAGCTCTGCCATGGGCAAGCAGAGATGTCCTCAAGCCAGGGAGCCACGCCAAGGCTGGCTCTCAGCCCCCAACAGATCTGTGACCTGCTCGCTGCCATTTGCCCCCGAGCCCATCCTTCTCTCCTGGCTGGCCCAGCCTGGCAGGGCTGTCTGGTTTCAGGTGTGCTCATGCTTGCTCAGCCCCTGCTCTGAACAGTTCCAGATCTGTCACAGCAAGGGGGGTTGGGTGGCAGGCGTGATGGCAGAGCCAGCATCTGCTGGAGCAGCTCTCATCCTGTCCCATCCCGTCCCATCCCCATCCCATCCCATCCCATCCCATCCCATCCCATCCCATCCCATCCCATCCCATCCCTGTCCCCAGGGCTGAACCACATCCCCAGGGATAGCGTTTGAGTCCCAGCCCCTGAAGCCTGATGGTGTCCTCTGTTCAGGGCTGTGGAGCCTGGGGTGGCATAGCATCACTGTCAGCACAGTGTCTGACTTCTGGTCTTGCCTGTGGGACCACCACACCAAGCCCACCCTGGTGCCAAGGGTCACCCTGTGAGAGGTCCAGCCCCAACCGAGCCTGGCTACACCCACATCCCCACTGGGATCAGCCCTTGGCAGCTCCTATGCTTGGGAGGAAGGTCTAAAATCCCCCAATGGAAATTGTGCAATACCTGACTGGGGCAGAAACTCCTCCAAACCCCAGGAAGTCCTGGTCTTTCTACGTCTGTTCATACATAAGGCAGGGTTACCCCTGTCTGTGGTCTTCTTCCTGCGCAATCTCCGGCACAAAGGGTGGCTCATTGTTCCCCTAAAGCTGCGCTTCCCCAGGAACTGGTTTCTAGTGCCTTGCTCAAGAACAGGGAAACCAAAAGCATCAGGAGCTGAGGAGCCCCTGGGACAAAGGGAGCAGGGCCCTGGTGCTGGGGCTGAACACAACAGGGAGCTGAGCATGAGATCACCCTGTGTGTGGGGACCCCAGTCCCTCAGGGCAGGCACATGCCACCATGGGAGTCTCCTCTGCTCCTGGGAAGAGGCTTGCTCTGTGGGGAAGGAAGCCTAGACACTGGCCTGGAGGATGCTGCCCTGAGGACGCCCCCTCAGCAGGTCCCTGGTTACATGAGACAGGGAGCAGAGTGCTGTGGGGTACCAGATCTGTGCCTTAGGGTGCAGCACTCGGCTCAGGAAGGGACACAGACCCATGGGGATGTCCCCAGCAGCTGCATCTATGCCACCTGGGCATGCAGTCATCCCCAGCAAGAGGGTGTCTGGGTACCTCTGCTCCACGCCAGCACCCGGAGGCAGCAGTGAGCTGGCCACAGCCAGATGGCATGGCCACGCAGTCCTCATGGCCCCCCAGCACAGGAGGCATCCCAAAACTAAGACCCCTTAAATCCCAGACCCAAGACTCCTTGAACACTTCATGCTGCTCACTTCAGCACAGGGTCCTCCCAACCTCCCAGGTCTGATGCTCAGGGACAGCAGAGCCAGAGCAACTCATGACACAAGTGTGCCAGCAGATGTAGGCACAAGCCCATTCCTGATATGAAGCTACTTTCTCCTGGGGAGAGGGGGGCTGGGGGCTTCCAGCTCACACCAGGGTGTCTGTCCTGGGGGTGCCTGATGCCAGATGCCCGGAGCCAGCACAGCAACAGTGGGATGAGGAGCCCAAGGCAGGTCTCTCCCAAACTGGCTGGGCAAGTGGTGTTGCCCACACCTTGTTCCCTGCTTGCTTCCAAGTGTTTTGTGTCACTGAACAAATTTGAACAGCCTGAAGCCTCACATGGGTCCCCAACTCTGGTGGGTGACATCCCTGAGTGCCCCACCATGCACCCAGCTGTGACACGTGCCAGCACTGGGGGAACCCACTTATGTGTTGTGTAAGGGGCAGGAAGCCGTGAGTAACTGGTGACACCATTTCAGCGCTCCCAAAACCAGGGAGTGCCCGGAGCTACTGTGCCACTGCAGCATACCATGGCCAGCCACCCTGCTTGGGCTCTATGTGTCCCATGTCACTGCTTGGTGACAGCTGCCCACACTGCCTGCCTGTCCCTATCCCCATGGAGGAGCAGATGGCACTGAGTGCTGCGATGGCCCTGCTTGCTCACCCTGCTCTGCCGCCCTGTCGTGTGACACTAGTCCATCTTTGAACCCTGCTGGAGTTGATGGCTGCCACCGTGGTGTCACATCCCTGCATGGTACATGGCACTGGCCCAGTGCAGCGGTGCTGGGATCAATGTCCACGTAGCCATCTGGCATGGGGAACACCACAGGTGGGGCTGGGAGCCACTGTCACCCGCTGAAGCTGTTGTGCAGCAGGCTGGGGCCATGGGAGCTGACACTGGGGTAAGGTCCTGCTTCTCCTTGGCACCTTTGATGGGCCCATATGGCAGGAGGTTAAAAGCAGGACCACACAGGGGCTGGCTCTGAGGGTCTCTGCTCCCCAGCCCTCGGGGCTGGTGTCACTGGGCACCCATGGGACAAGGAGGCTGACGGAGCCTCCGCCAGCCCTGTCCATTTGTAGGGAACCGTGGTGTTCACTCCACCTCTGCCATCAACGGGGACACCTGGGAGAGGAGGTGGGATGCAGAAAGGAAAGGGATGGAGGGAAGTGAGGGAGTGAGGGTGGTGACGGATGGGGGATTGAGGGATGGGGATGTGGAGTGATTTGGGATGTGGGGTGGTGGGGTTGTGGGGTGGTGGGGATGTGGAGGGATGGGGACATGGGGATGTGGAGGGATGGGGACAAGGGAATGGGGAGGGATGGGGACGTGGGGCGATAGGGATGTGGGGTGATGAGGACGTGGAGGGATGGGGACGTGGAGCAGGGATGGGCCGCGGGGAACAGGCCGGCGGGAAGGGGCTCGGCACTGTCGGAAGGGCCGGGGCAAGGCAGCCCAAGCATTCGGCGCTGCAGGAAGGGCCGGGCAGGAGGCGGAGGCAGAGGCGGGGAGTGGGACGGGCGCTGCCTGTACAAGGCCCGCGCGGCAGCCAGCGCAGCCCCATTCATCACGGCATGGCCGGGGGCGGCGGCGGCGGCGCCGAGCGGGTCCGGGCCGGGGGGCTCCTGCCGCCCGCCTGCCGCCAGCCCCGCCGCAGGGTGAGCTCCGGGACGGGCGGGGGCGGGATGGGGCGGACTGGGATGGGATGAGGGGGGAGCGGGGGGTCGGGGGGCGCTTCCCAGTGGCACTAACGGCCGTGTCGATGGCAGGAGAACCGGGAGCGGCTGTCGGTGTGCAGCAAGCTGTGCTACGCCGTCGGGGGGCTCCGTACCAGATCACGGGCTGCGCGCTCGGCTTCTTCCTCCAGATCTTTGGACGTGGCACAGGTACGGCCGGCACCGGGCGGGAGGGGTGTCGGTGTCGTGGTCCCGTGTGTGGCCGCCTGGCCGGGCTGGGCCGGGGGGAGCTTCAACCGCTCCGTAGCCCAGCTGGGGGACCGGGCTGGTGGCGTGTCTGGGGGTCGGAGTGGTGGTTTGGGGGGAAGCGGGAAGGTAGCAGTGCCCCGGGGCACCCAGTGCTGGCTCTGGGGTGGGCTTTGGGGAGCTCTGCCCAAGGCGGCGGGAGGTGGGGGAAGGGGGAAGGGGGAGTGCAGTGGGGTGGTTTTGGGGGGGAACTGGGTCAGCGTGCCTCGAATCCCACCAGACAGGGGAGGGGCTGGAAGGGCCTGTTCCCCAGCTCCTAAAAGGAGAGTGGGGTCACAGTAGGGTTGGGACGGTCCTGAGGAGCTCGGGAAGGGAGCCAGGGGCTTTGTGTGCCCTGACCTAAGGGGTTTTCTCACAGCTGGACCCTTTCTATGCCTCCATCATCCTGTTCGTGGGGCGAGCCTGGGACGCCGTCACGGACCCCATGGTGGGCTTCTTTATCAGCAAATCATCATGGACCCGCCTGGGCCGCCTGATGCCCTGGTAAGTGTCGCTTGCAGCACTGTACATCCCTGCCCAGTGTGTCACAGTGTGCCCAGTCACCTTCGCATGTCCTTTGGCAGGAGGTTCTCAGGAGAGGACGTGCTGACAGCCTGTCTCACCTGGGGGAGGTGCCAAGCACCCCAAAAACCCCCCAGTGCTGCCAATAGCTGAGGCCTCAAGTCTTGTGTGTGTTACTGTGATGGGTCCCGAGCTGTCCCTGCGGGTCCCTTGTGTCACTGTGCTTGTGTCAGCTCCCAGAGTTGCTCCAATACCATGCTCTGATGCTGGACTTTGTGCTGGTGAGCCCTGCTTGGCGGCAAGGCCACGCTGCCAGCAGAGCAGATGGCATCACAGCCATAGGGAGGAGGGACGGACGGGGGTGTGCGCAGTGGTGGGGTGCCAGCTGGCAGCCGTGAGGATGCTCCTCTGGCAGCTGTCATGGATCTGGGTGCCCGCACGTGGGTGCTTCTGCTGCCCTTGGGAGCAGGGCGCTGAGAAGAGGGGTGCCAAAGGGAAGCTGGACAGATGGGATGGGGGTTGCAAAGCTCCAAAAAGCTGGTGCCTGTACTCAGCCAGACTTGTGACAGTCCCAAATGCCTGCCCTGCACCCAAATGCCTGCCCTGCACTACAGGGTGCTAATGCCCAAGTGGGGGCATGGTGGCATGTCCCATGCTAAAATAACCCGTGTCCTAGGCGCTGGCTGAATTGCTGAAATACAATGCAGCAGCGGGGTGGGCATGGGGGGAGTGGAATTAGAGAGACGTGTCCCTTTTACCCCCCCACAGATTACACCCTCTGCTTCTGGGCTTTCCTGGAATAGCTCTGGGCAGTGGCAGTTGGCCGTAGCTAAAGCCAGGCTCAGGGCATGGCCTGAAATAGCTTCTCCACAGCCATGTGTGGCAGGGTCTGGGGTCTGGAGATTAGAGGTGGGCTGCCTGTGCAGCGTTGCAGGCAGGGCTCTGGGATAGCCATGCCTGTTGGGATGGCTGCCCTGGCTCCGTGATCTGTAATCTTGCGTCCTGGAGGCAGGGGGTGGGGATGGAGCTGCTGCATTCCTCCAAACGGCTCCTGCTTCGTTAAAATTAGCCGGAGCTTTTGACTTGTGCTGGGCCCCTCGTGCTGCCGGGGCAGCCGGCTGTGAGGAGCTTGCTGCTGTTGTACATGGCTCAAGGGCAACCACCTGAGCCCACTTTGGATGGACTTGAAGGGAGTTTAAGCCTCCTTGAACTTGGGATCCATTGGCCACGCGCCCCAGGCTGGTGTGACTGCTGAGCCACTTGCTGCTGCCTTGGTTTCCCTGTCTGCAAAGCCAGAAGCTGTGGGACGTAGATTGGGGGAGGGATCCTCAAAGGCTGCTGCCTGACCCTAAACCGTCACTACCCGTGCTGTGACCCTGCATAACCCCTCTGTGTTAAGGGTTTATTGTCCAAAGCTTCTGCCCTGCTTGGAAGGGTCTGACCCGCACGGCTGAGCCGCAGCATGTCCCCAGCTCAAAGCTTGGGTCTGCTCCAGCCCCTCATAGGGAAGAGGAGACCTTCCCAAGGTCCATCGCCTCTCCCTTTCAGCTCTTTCTTCCCGAAACCTCTGGACACGCTTTGTCATCCATTGGCCACCTCTTCTTCCTCTTCCACCTCTTCCTCTCCCCCAGCCTCGGTGACCTTGCTCTATCCCCAGCCCTGGGCAGGTCCCCATTCCCTCAACCATCCCAAACTTCCTGATGACCGAACTCTTCCTTGATGCAGTGGAGCTTCGCCTCTGACCTTCCTTCCCTGGGACAGCAACTGTTTGCAAACAGTTAACGGCGGCGGAGGCCGGGGAGGGTTGCGTGAGCTCTGGCACAAAGGAACACACCATGTGCCGCAGCCAATGAGCAGGGAGCGCGTCACGGCTGGCGGCAGCCTCCTCCATCCAGCTCCTTAATCACCTCGGTCAGGGGTTACTCCAAGTCACTTGTCCAACGCTGCCAGGAGGCCTGGCTGGAGCTCAGCACCCTGAGCCGGGTGCTGGGGACGGACCCATGCGGTGTTGGCACGTCGGACGTACACGCGCTGGGGGAAGCGTGACGTGTTTCCACAGCGTGCGTTGTGGTGATTCATTCAAAGTTTCCCTTGGCCCCGCAGTATGTGAGCAGTGATAAAAGGCACGGAGTGGCTGGAGGCAGCTCAGCCCATTTCCCCCTTTCCCCCCACTCCCAATTCCGCTGGGTGACGTGTGCATGGAAGAATGTGCATGTGCTGGGTCCTGTGCAACGCCGCTGCCGGCTCTCCATCCATGGAGATTTGGTTTCTCACTCTTCCCCCCACCCCCATCTTTAAATTTAAACTTTGTGTGCCCTACGTCAGCCTGGATGGAAAGATCTGGCTGTACCCCAGCCCCGTGGCTCAGTGGAGGGGCAGCCCTGGTCGCGTGTGGCTCTGTGTCTGTTTGTCCTGTGTCCGAGCTGGGCTTTGTTCCGGTGGCTTGTGGAGCACGAGGTGCTTGCAACACCCCCCCGACCCCTCCAAAAAACCCTAGTCTCCTAAACAGACATGGGTACAACTGCAGGACCCTATGCCAAGAGGAGGAAGAATTCCTTCCCTGCCCTCCTGAGAGATGAGGGGACCTGGGTGCTTGTGGTGCGCTTGGGCTGCTGGGCACAGGGCTGCAGCCACATGAGGGGTGTGAGATCTGCTGGACAAAGCAGAGGGATTCTCTGGGCAGCTTCCCGGTGCCATCACCCTGCTGGGATTGTAGCCAGAGCCCGATGCTTGAGTAATCCCCTCCCACCCTCTGTTGCACCCTGTGTCCCCGTGCCTGCAGCTCTGGGATGCTGGGCAGGGGTGTCAGAAGGAGTCATCTGGCTGGTGGCATGCCCCATCCCTGCCAGCAGAATGGGGGCGACCCTGGGACCAGGGTTGGGGGGCGCTGGGCACCGAGCCAAGCGTTTGGCTGCTGGGGAGGAGGGCCATGCTGCCTGGGGAGAGGCTGGGGCCAGGGCTGGGAGCTGAAGGTGGCAGCAGATAAATCCCTTCCATCGAAGCAGGGATGCCTGTTTTTGCAACCAGAGCTCTTCACTGGCATCCTGAGTCATGTCCTCCCTTCCCACCCTTGTGAGACATGAGCTGCTCCTTTCATCCTGGTTTGCATTGCCCCTGCAGCAATCCAAGTGCTGGAGCAGGGTGGGCTGTCCCAGGGCAGCTCAGGAACCCCCCAAATCAGATGCCTGAACCCCAGTGTGGCAGTGAGGGGAGCTGGGCCAGTGGGGTTACCCATGTGCTGCTTCCCCTGAGCTAACACCCTGCTCTCCCAAAGGATCATCTTCTCCACCCCATTTGCCATCATCTCCTACATCCTCATCTGGTTTGTGCCAGACATCTCCAGCGGCCAAGTGATGTGGTACCTCATCTTCTACTGCACCTTCCAGACCCTTGTGACGGTGAGTTGGGCTCTGCACGCAGCAGGGCTGGGGGATGGGGGGATGAAGTCCTGCCCTCCCCTTGCTGAGCCACACAGAGGGGCAGGTTCCCATTCCTGAGCTAATTCTCCTCGTGATGCTGTTGCAGTGCTTCCATGTGCCTTACTCGGCACTGACCATGTTCATCAGCAGGGAGCAGAGCGAGCGGGACTCGGCCACTGCCTACCGTAAGACCCTTTCCGTCCCTTCCTTGCCGTGGCTGGGGGTAGCCAGTGCTCAGCTCCTTTGCTGCAGCATTCTCTGGGGTATGATCCTCTTCCAGAAGCCCTCAGCCAAGAGCCTGGAGCGGATGATTGGGATATCAGCATCCAGGTCTTTCCCCTGCTGTCATACAGCAATGTGAGCAGCGTGACCAAGCCTTGGCTGCTCTCTCTCTGCCTCAGTTTCCCCAGCAGACACTCCTTCCCTGGGGTTTTATCACTCCGGGCTGGGCTGGCTCGTTTCCCTGGCGAAGGGCAATGAATTGGGGCTGGGGAGACGGGCTTTGCACCCGTGTCCTTGTGCTCAAGGGCTGTGCTCAGTCCCGCTGGCTTCTGCCTCCAGGTATGACGGTGGAGGTGCTGGGCACCGTGCTGGGTACCGCCATCCAGGGCCAGATTGTGGGCCAGGTGATTACTCCCTGCATCGAGAGCCCCATCTTAATTGGCAGTACCAACTCCTCGGTGGCCATGGAGGAGTTAAACATGACCCACGACACCGGGTCACTCACGGACACGGTAAGCTGAGGGGGGTACATGCTGACAGCACCTTGCTGTGCTCTCCTTGCCTTTCTGAGTGGGCTGGCTCCTGGGACAAGCCCCTCCCTCACCGCTGCCTCTCTCACACAGAGGAATGCCTACATGATCGCTGCGGGGGTCATAGCAGGACTCTACATCCTCTGTGCCGTGATCCTCTCGGTCGGCGTGCGGGAGAAGAGAGGTGAGGCTTGGAATGTGCCTGGATGCTCTCAGCGTGTGGAAAAGCTGCAGCTCCTGCCAGGGGCTCCCCAGAAATGTGGCTGAGCTCTCAGCCCCTCGCATTTGGGGAGGGGAGGGTCAGGCTCCACGGCAGAGGTGGGGGATGGGGGCCTGGGGAAGGTGCAGTGCTGTGAGTGGGTGTCCAGAGCATCTTCCCTGGGGTTATGCTGCAGCTCAGTGCTGAGGACTTCGCTTTGTGCTCTGCGGTGCCTGAGATAAATGTTATCTTGCACAATGTTGTGTAGCCAAGGCTCCCAGTGCCAACTGGGGCATCCCAGAAGGAGGTGATAGCCAAAGTCCAGTGGTTTCTGTTCTTCCCTCCCTCCCCTTTGCAGCCAGTTCTGCTTCCCCTGGGTCAATCAGCCAGGCTCTGTGCTGCCCACCATGGGGCTGAGAGACCCCTGGGTGAGGGGAGTGGGTCCCTGCAGGCATCTCCTTGAGGTGGGGCGCTCTAGGTGAGCAGGGTCTCGTGCAGGGTGCTCAGCAGCAGGCATGAAGCACTGCACCCTTTGCACCCAAGGGTGCTGTTCTGGGGTGGGGGGATCTAATGCTGGGCTGGTCTGCTCTCTTCCCCAGAGTCCTCCGAGCTCCAGTCAGATGAGCCCGTCGCCTTCTTCCAGGGGCTGAAGCTGGTGATGAACCATGGTGCCTATATCAAGCTCATTGCTGGCTTCCTCTTCACCTCGCTGGCCTTCATGGTATGCACAGCCAGGTTTGGGGGGTGGGGAGAGGGAATGGCAGCAGCACAGCTTGGAGGTGGCTGGGGATGAGCGGAGGGAGAGGATCCAGATCCACGCCCAGGAAGGATCTGGGTGGGCTGGGAGCATGTGAGGCAGCAGCTGAATGAGTTGGAGCTGCCCCGGGCAGAGGCAGGATGTGGCCATGAGCCCTCTGATGGGGGGGTGAATGGCTCCTTTCTTCCCTGCTTGCACTTTGGGTGCAGTAGTGTGAGGAGGGGTGCATCCCTCTGGGGTGCCCTCCTCCCCCTAACTGCTGTCTGTCTCCTCTGCAGCTGCTGGAGGGCAACTTTGCTCTCTTCTGCACCTACACCCTGGGCTTCCGTAACGCATTCCAGAACATCCTCCTGGCCATCATGGTGTGTACAGCCCTGTGCTGGAGCCCCTAGGGCTGGGATGGTGGGTGGGCACATGCTGTGAGACCCCCGGGGCTGGCATGGGGTGGGTGTTCTGTGGGCTGAGGCAGTGGGGCTGTGATAGCCTGGCCTGGGGACACTGACCGAAGGTCCCCTGGGAAGAGGGAAAGGAGCTGCCAAACGTCCTGCAAAGGCCGGGCGAGCTGGCAGGAACAGCGAGGGCTTTGTTCCCACGTGAAGGCGGCCAGAGATGGGGGAGACCAGGAGCCGTGGGGGCCTTTTGTCCAAATCCTGCTACTTATCTCCCTCCCTGCCTGCAGAAAAGGATCTCAGTGTTTCCTGCCAGGCAGACAGAGCAAAACAGCTCCTTGAGAGCCCTTTCCAGCTTGCCTCATCCCTGAGAGCCCTCCTCGTGCCCCAGCTCAGCGGTGCTGGGAAGTCTGAGGTGCCCAGAGCTCCCAGCTCTTGGCCATGCTGTGTGCAGGCAGCGGTGATGGGATCAGGTCCGTTGCCACACTGTGGATGCAGTTGGGTGTCCCTGTGTTTGGGCAGGTGTGTCGGTGCCCTGAGGACAGTGGTGCTGCGTGCCAGGGCGCTCTGTACCGGGGGAGGAGGTGGCCCCACACACCTGCTCCAATTGCAACCTCACCTTCCCAGGAGTAGGGCGAGGGCTGGGGCAGGCAGCGTGGCTGCATGCCATCCCCAAGTGTGGAAACCAGGCGTTGGCAGTGGGATGGGGGAGGCAGTGCCTGGGAGCAGCTCTGTGTTGGGAAGAGCTTTTGCCCCTAGAGAAGAACCTGGTCAGTGTGTGACATCACGGCCCCTTTTTCCCCCATAGCTCTCAGCCACCTTGACCATTCCCTTCTGGCAGTGGTTCCTCACCCGTTTTGGGAAGAAGACTGCTGTCTACGTGGGCATCTCGGTGAGTGGGTCCCCTCACATGCTGGGGGGCACATGAGGACTGTGTTTCCCACATGGGGTGAGCAGAGCTTCATCCCCCACCCTGGGAGGAGCTGGTGCTGTGGACCTGGTCCCTCATCCTGGCCTCCACACTGCCATGGATGTGGCCCAGGCTCATGGGAACAGCCACTGCAGGGCTCTGGGAGGAAGGTGGAGGGCTGGCCTGCACGGGAGGGGAAGGGCTGAGAGCCTGGGTTGGGCACTGCTGACAGCCTGGCTTCTGTCCCCTATTCAGTCTGCCATCCCCTTCCTCATCCTGGTGGCTGTTCTGGACGGTAACCTTGTCATCACCTACATTGTGGCGGTTGCAGCTGGGATCAGTGTTGCAGCTGCCTTCCTCCTGCCCTGGTGAGTGCAAGGTCCCACATTCCTGATGCTGGAGTTGTTAGAAACCCTGGGAAGCTGTTCTGCCCCACAACTGGGCTCTCAGAGGGGAAACCTTCTCATGAGGAGAGGGGATGCTTTGCTGGCTCCATCCTGGTGTTCACTGTCCTTCTCTGCACAGGTCCATGCTCCCAGATGTCATAGACGACTTCAAGCTGCAGCACCCTGAGTCCCATGGCCACGAAGCCATCTTCTTCTCCTTCTATGTCTTCTTCACCAAGTTCACCTCTGGGGTCTCCCTGGGCATCTCCACGCTCAGCTTGGAGTGAGTTTTTTAAGTGGGAGTGGAGGCAGGTTTGGCATCTCTGCATCCCGGCATCGCTGCTTCCTGGGGGCTGTGAGGATGGAGGGAGGATCTAACCCCAGCCCTCTGTTTGCACGAACGGGTTTGTCTCCTGTAAACTCAGTTTCCTTTGCCTGAAGGTGCCTTTCTGCCCACAGCTTTGCAGGGTACCAGACCCGAGGTTGCTCCCAGCCCAGCGAGGTGAACTTCACCCTGAAGATGCTGGTGTCAGCTGTGCCTGTGGGGCTGATCCTGCTGGGCCTGCTCCTGTTCAAGCTGTACCCCATCGATGAGGAGAAGCGGAGGAAAAACAAGAAAGCCCTGCAGGACTTGAGGTGAGTGTCAACTTGTACTACAGAGGTGGCAAGAGCGGCATGCCAGCGGGGTGCGTGGGAGCAGGATCAGGCCCAGACACGTTGAGACACACCATGACTCACCCAGAAATCCTCCAGGCCGTGGGTGGTGGGGTGAGGGGAGGTCTGCCTGCTTTTTCCAATCCTGACTTCCAAAGAAATGGCGTGAATTGTTTGAGATTGCTAAAGAAAACTTGTTTGGGGACTGCGCAAGGCGGTGACTCTGTCAAACTGTCCCTCCAGCCTTTGGAGGGGACGACGCAAGGCAGTGATGTCTGTCAAGGTGTCCTTCCAGCCTTTGGGGGGGACCGTGCAAGGTGGTAACGTCTGTCAAGCCGCCCCTCAAACTTTTTGAGGGGATTGTGCAAGGCGGTGATGTCCCTCAAGCTTTTGGAGGGGGCTGTGCAAAGTGGTGATGTCCATCAAGCTGTCTCTCAAGCCTTCGGGGGCTCCTGTGCTCCAAGGCAGAGGTCTGCCTGCTCCATGGCTCACTCCGTGCCTCCTTCCCAACCCTTTACCCACAGGGAGGACAGCAACAGCAGCTCCGAGTCAGACAACACAGAACTGGCCAGCATTGTGTGACCCCGCGCTGGCTCCATCTGCTCACCCCGGGACTCTCTGGAGGACTCGGTTGAGGGGGACCCGGAGCCCTCGAGGGCTGAACCAGCCCCATGATGCTGAGGAGTGCCCGGGAGAAGCCGTGCAGAGCATCCACCACCTCCAACAGATGATCTGTGCTGGTCTTGTGCCTTCCATGGGATCCACAGAGCGCCGGTAGTGTACATTACACAAATTGACCTGCTATGAGTGTGCCTAAGCCACACAAGCATTGGTGATCCCTGCTGGGTCCCAGAGAGCAGACCAGCCCTGAGCGGCATCCCTCTCCTCCCACCATCACTTGTGGGGCAGGGGGTAATGGTTAGTGTACATTACACTGTCAGTGTAGCCGCATCAAGGCCGTGAGCTCACTTCTGCTCTCTGTACATACAGCACTACTTGGGAAAGCTCTTCTCTCCTTCGGGTTTGGTTTGGGGGTAGTTTTTTTTATAGAAAGACAGATTAACTTAATGATGTAAATATAAAACTATTTCCTATTTGTGTGTATCCGTACAGGAACTGACCTGAGAACCTATTAATATTTACATAAAGGTGGGGAAAGCCAGCAGCTTGGACATGGAGGGGTTTTTTTCAATAGTTGGTTGTTTGTTTCTTGGGTGGATGGCAGCAAGCCCAGGGTCCCTTTACATGCCACGGTGTGCAGGATTGACTTCCCTGAGCCGTAGGCGCTGGAATGCCATAATCCAGGCAGGCGCCTGTGCCCGGCAGCCCCTTACCCCAGTGCGGCTCCTTGCTCCTTGCAGTGACCCAACAAAGGCTCTATTATTTTTCTCCCCTTTAAGTGGAGAAGGAACAGGGGGTGGAGGGTGGGGGGTGGAGGGAGGAATGAAATGAAAATGCCGACTGCAGAGATTGTGAGTGCAGGGATGGGAATGGGAGCGGCAGCTGGGGAGCGGGACAGAAAGGGCATGTGGCTGTGGGTGCCACTCAGCTCTTTCTCCCAGGGCAGGAAGCTGCGCAAGCTCTAATCTCTGTGGATATTTATACCTCAGTCTCGCATTCCGCTCTTCGCAGCAGAATTGGGGGTGGGAAGGGGGGAAATGATATCAGAGCTCCAGCAGCCACCTTGGGAATGCCCAGAGTGAGGGGACTGTGCTGGCTCTGCCGCTCTGTGCCCATGGCTGCTGTGCCGCAGACAGGGCTGGGGCCTCTCCTGTCATGCCAGGAAATCTGTGGGGTTGGTGCCTGAGTCACTGCGCAGAGAGAAGGAGGGGGGTGCTGGGGGAAGGGTGCTGTATCCTCTGTTCCAATTTGGGTACAAAACGCTGGAGTGAGGTTTTAAAAATAGCCAGTGGGGTTAGACCTGAGCAGGGCCCCACTCTGTCACCACAGAGGGGGCACGGAAAGAAGCAAAGGGCCGCTATGGGGAGGCCGCACGGGGCAGAGTCCTGAGGCAGCGAGGCCTGTGTGCCCCCTGCTCCCCCAGCGATGGAGCCTGCCATGAAGGACAAGGGGGCACGACAAAGGAGACAAAGCTCTGAAGCTGCTATGATGGGGCAGGCAGGTGCCATGTCCCCCTCCCACTGGCCCCAGGAGAGGAGGAGGAGGAGGGCAGTGCTCCAGCCAAGAACAGAGCTCAAGATTGTTGCAAACATACTGACCCCTGGCCAGGGTTGTGAGGAGTCGTCCTGGCCATTGCTGCAACCTGGCTGCCTCCGAGGGCTGTGGGCAGTGCTGCTGTCTCCAGGGATTTGAAAGATTGCTGCGAGCTTTTCTTTGGAAAAGTCTCTACAGAAAGCAAGGACATTTTATTCTGTGCCTCCTTTTTTCTCTTTTCTGAGCTCCACAGGGTTCCTGGGGACGCTCTGGTCAGGTTTTTTGCAGCCAGCCCAAGAGACTAAAAGTGCCCTGAGCTTGAACCAGGGCTTAGCCATTCCTAGCTGCGCACACCTCTTCTGCTTCAGGCTTTTAGGGAGATGGATGTCTGGGGAAAGAACAACCATGGGAGTGGATAACGCCAAGCCCTGGGCACAACTCCAGCCTTGAAGCAGACATCGGGTCTTGCACCAGCTGTGATTACAGAGGGCATGAAGAAAGCCTCTGGCACGGGATGTCTCCCCAGGCACGCTGCATGGGGGGATGCCGCCTGCGTCTGTAGCTGGTCTCTGGCAGCAGCCATGCCATGACTTGGTCTGTGTGGACTTCAGTGGAGGAGCAAATGTACCCATGTGCCTGGGAAGCACCTCCCGACAGAGCTGGCATGATGCGGTGGCCGCATCCTCTGCACCAGCTGTGTGAGCCATGCGTTGGGGCACTGGCCCTGTGACGTCCAAGCCAGAGCATGGAACATGGTGGGGGTCAGCTGTGCACTCAGCACCTGCTGAGCTGGGCCTGGGAGGGCACAGGCGCTGGGGCTGGGCATCGGCACTGACATCAGAGCTCCAGCTGTGGGGCAGCACGGAGCTGAACAAGAGATGTGCAGTGGAGGCTGGGCATGCCATGGGGGAGCGGACGGGGAGGTGATGGGGCACAGGCAGATGTTCACCCCAGCTGCAGGGCACTCGTCCTGGGAGGTGACTGTGGCAGGGACAAAGCCAAGCAAGTGTCAGTCGTGCCTGCCAAGGGGGAGCACAAGAACCTGCAAAATGGGCCTTGCATCCTCGGGTTGTCCTCAAAGTGGGCTGTGCCACAGGCAGGTCCCCTCCCAGCCTAGGCAGCAGGAGGGGCTGGAGGGAGAGTCCCCAGGGTGAGAACAGCCGGCTAGGTCTGTTTACCCCAGGTGGGGTAAGTGGAACTGTGAACAGTCTCTCCTTGAGAGGGCAAGGAGTGACCCCCCTCCTTATCCCCAGGGAAAGGGCAAAGAGCTTTGGGTTTGTCTTGCAGCTCTTTTATGAACCTCTCAAAGAGCTGCTGGGTGGTGGTTTTCCCCTTTGGAAGGAGCCATATGCCCTGCACAGTGTCGGAAATCACCCAGGGCTGGTTTCATGGGCACTTTGAGCTGAACCAAGCACAGGCTCCAGGGAGAGGGATGTCTGATGGCACAGCCATGCCGCTGTGCTGGTACCGTCTCAGGGGAGGGCTGATTCAGGGACTGGATCCAGCTAGGAATTAGTTCTAAGGATAGGAAGCTCTGGGGAGAAGCAAGACAGCAGGAGCTGGGCTGTCCTGGGGATGGAGACCAGCAGCTCAGGGTAAGCAGGTTCCTCCTGCCAGGCATGCTGGTCCCCAGACAGGCCAGGCACCTGGGAGACCCAGCAGAGCTAACCCAGGGCCAGCTGCACAACCGGAGGGCACAGGCTGAAGGCATTCACCAGCACAGCTGGCTGTCCCCAGGGTCACCCTGTCTGTGCCACCTGGCCTGAGGTCACTTTGTCTGCAAACAGAGGCTGAAGGCTACTGACCTGGGGGATTTAGTTAATGTTTTGCAGAACAACTTGTTTCCAAGGACAGAAGCTGCCAAGGCACCACAGTGCATGGCCAGAAACTGGTGGGCAGTGCAGTGGGTTCCTGCTACCAAGAAACTCCCTTTTCCCAGGAATGAGACTTTTTAATTGCTCTGCTGGGAAATGAAAGGCTGCAGCCAGACTGGCACTCAGGCTCAGCCATAACCAGGGGGCTTGGGGTGGGGGTCTGAAGGCTCAGGGCTGCCCAAGCCCCTTCCAGGATGGTGTCTGCTGCTTTGGAGGAGTCGGAGGCTGCTGAGCACAAGGACCTGGGCTGGAGCTCAGACAAGTGACCTCCTCACACCATGACAAAGCAGGGACAAGCAGTCTCCTCTGCTGTACCGAGCCAAAGGATGCTGGCTAGGGGACACAAAGGCCTTTTAGGCATTTCATGGCCATTTCATTTAGGCTCTTTCATGGATAAAAAGGGAGCAAATATTCTCGTAGTGCTCAGAGGAGAGGGGGACAAAGGGAAGCTCTAAGTTTTTCCCTGGACACTGGACAGTGACAGCAACAGCCTGGTATGGTTCATGGGCTCCGGGCTGCCCTGAAGAGCACTGTCCTGGTTTCCAGCCCTCTTGTAAACAGCGTTTCCAGGAACTTTGTTCCTTCAGAAACTGAGTTCACCCAAACGGACCCACCCCAGAAGCAAACACACCAGCCTGGGGTTGGGTTACGCTATCCCCCCGTGAGCCACATACTTCCTCTTCCTGCTCTCCAGATATTTCTGCTTCCTCTCCCTGCTCTCCAGATACTTCTAGTTCCTCTCTGCTGTCTCGCTTCCTCCTTGGGAGGACCACTGCTCCTAGGTGTGCTGCCTGCTGGGATTATCAGTGCCCCTGCACCAAGCCAGCAGGACGTGGCTGGGCTTCTCTGCTGTAACCTCTTGGGACTCTATAAAACACAAGGTGCCGGCTGCATGGAAAAAGAGGCAGTTTTTAATCTTATTTTCTACTTGGCATCACGTCAGTTGATCCTAAGGTGTCTGACTGTGATGGAGACAGCTGCAAGAGGCAGACCAGCTGTTGGCAGGGTGGAAAATGAGGCAAGAAACCCAGAAAACCAGGCAGATGGCATCGGCGGCTGCTCATAGGCTCCAGCCTAAGCAGGAGGACGAGGTGAGGGCGGTGGCAGGTCCCGCTTGGCTCCCTGCGCTTTGCCAGGGCAGCTGGGGGGCTGCGCAGAGAGGAGGGGGTAGAGGTAAGCTGTATCCTCACCAAAATGATGCAGGAATCCTACCCCTGCCTGGCTGCTGGGAGAAATCCAACCTCCACAGCGTTTGGGAAGCTCAAAGGGAGCAGAAGACAGAGGAGACAACCTCACTAGATGTCAGCAGAGCCACGCTCCCAGCCCTTCGCTGATTCCGGCCTTGGCCCCGCTCCCGCCACAGCTGGGATCCCACAGATGGAGCCTGGATCTCTGCTTGGGTGCTCGGTGATGGCCAGGCCTCACTCCCACCCCACACTGCAGCAGACATGACCATCTATGGTAGCAGAGCAGAGGGCAGGAAGCGGTGGTAAAGTCAGCCGACCTCACCAAGCATCTTCCTTCTTCCCCTCCCATCAACATGTCCCAGCCCTCGCTGGGACAGAAGCTCCGTCTGTCTGTCTGTCTGTCTGCACAGCCCCCCAGCTCCAAGGGCTGCTTCACCTCCCTCTCTGGAGCTTTGGGGACCAAAAAATGCAGCAAAGCCCCAGGTGCCTTGCGGCAGGCAGGGCCAAGTGCTGCCCTTCCTCTTGCTGTGGCACCAAGCACCTTCTTTGGGCAAACCCTACATGATGGTAAAGGCAGGCAGCGGAGCTCTGGGTGAGAACAATCCTATGGTTCTCCAGGAACCTCTTCCCTCATGCCGAGGGGTCTCTCCTGCTCTCCCAGTCCCTCCAGCGGCCAAGCTGGGACCGCAAGATTTATCCACCTGCCGCCAAGGGTTTTGGGACCCTCAGACCAATGCGGGTCTGTGGTACAAGGTTCCAGGGCCTCTGGGGCCGGATGGGAGCCTCGCAGGGGTGTTTTGATGTGCAGATCGACCCCCTCCCCAGGCCCAGAGCCCCGCCGGGCCCAGAGCCCACCACCCGGACCCTGACCCCCAATCCGGACCCAGTGAGCCTCCGCCGGGCCTAGACTCCCCCACCCCGGGCCCAGAACCCCCAGGCTTCACCCTGAGCGTCACCTCTCCCTCCCGTCCCCTCTGTAGCCGCAGCCCCGTCCCCGCACGGCCGGGACAATCCTCTCCCGGAGGGCGGCTCCCGGGAGCCAGGCTGCAGCCCTCAGCCGCACCGCTGGGCCTCAGCCCACCGCATCTCGGGGATTCCCAGCTCCTCCCGGCACCGCAACCCCGCTCCAGGGGCCCGGACCTGCCCCGCAGCCCCTCCTGAGGCGGGGGACCAGCTACCCCCCACCACTCCGTGCTGGGCCCCGACCACCTCCAGGGCCGTGGAGCCCCCGACTCCACCCCGAAGCGAGGCTCCGCCCCCCTCCAGGTCTCCGGCCACGCCCACAACCCCCATCCACCAATCGCAGGGCGGCAGTTGACCGAGGCTCCGCCGCGCCGCGCCGTGCGCACTTCCGGTGCGCGGGGCGGGGGCCGGAAGCGTCGGGTACGGGGGGTGCTGGGCGGCGCCGGGCGGCGGCGGAGCAGCGGGAACGCGGCGGGGAGGTGAGCGCCGGGCGGGGGCCGGGGGCGGCTCCCCGCCGGGGCCTCGGGCCTTTACCAGGAGCCGTTATCGGTGGGAGGAGACTGCCCGGGGCGGGAGGGGGCTGCTGGCGGCCGCGCTGTGGCCCGGAGGTGGCCGAAAGCCGCCGGTGAGGGGTCGGGCCCGCACGGCTGGGGTGGGGGACGGACACCAGCTCCTCCCGTCTCTGCCGCTCTGGGGGGGCGCGGGGAGGCGGGAGCAGCTCGTCCCGGGTGCTGGGTGTTAGTCCTTTAAACGGGGCGGTAAAGCCCCGAGGCGGCTGTTACCGGGGCTCGCCGCCACCCGTGCTACCGCGGGCCCGCTTCGGGCTTCCTGCTGCGGGGGCCCGGCCCGGGGGCATCTCCGCACCCAAATTCTGCTGGGGAGGCGGGGGAATTACCGGGGTTTGAGCCACCGCCCGGAACCGGGACTCGCCGTCCGGTTGAGGTACGGCCCGGGGCTTCTCCCTGCCCCGCAGCGCCGGCGAGAGGCTTTTAAATCCTCCCGCTCTGGTTCCGTTCCCTGGAAGTCGGGGGAGGGGGTGCTGTCGGCCGGTCCACCGGCAGCTCCTGCCATTCCTGCAGCTTTCAATCGGTTCCTCCTCTCCCCGGTGATGCGGCGGGCGGGTCGGAGAGCGATGGGGCGGTAGGTTACCGGCAGCTCCAGGTTGACTCAGTCGGGCAGGGAGCAGTGCGTGTGCCCAGGCGATATCTCCAGCTCTCCGTGACCGGACGCACTTGCCGCAGCCCAGGGCTGGGCTATTTCAGTGCTTGTGCTTCCTGACACCAGGTACCATCTCCTTTCTCAGGCTCAGCTTTGCCTTTAGCCTGTTGCTGGCTTCTCTCTTGCTTTTTGGTGGCGACCAGGGTGGGATAAAGGTGTGAGCAGTTGCTGTGGGTTTTGTGGTAGCGACATGAAAGGAGAATAACACTGCTGTTTCACAGGTCAGGTCACAGGGCTGTACACACTGGGCTCTGGGTTTCCCCAAGCCTGGACTATAGATGCCCATCACTGGCAAACCAGGAATCTGTGGCAGCAAGAAACTGCAGTATTCCTTTTCTCTTCTTGAGGTGATCCTTGTGTCCCCGGAATATTGCTGAGCTTTCTGAAAGCCAAAAATACCCTGTTATTCACGGACCAAAGTTCAGCTGAGCAGCTTCTGCTTGAGCAGGCAGAGCTCAGGAGTGATGCTGATGAGGTTCCATGCTCAGAATTCCTGATACTGTATCCAGGTTAGCTTAGATCTGCGATCCTTGGTTACTTCCCTGGCAGATTCATCACCCTGATGGGGAACAGAAATGAGAGGAGCGTAGCAACAGAGTCTGACAAGAATGGATTAAAGCTAAAGGAAGGAAGGTTTAAATTAGATCTTAGGGGGAAGCTCTTTACAGAGAGAGTGGTGAGGGGCTGGTACTGGGTGCCCCATCCCTGGGGGTGTTCAAGGCCGGGTTGGATGGGGCCCTGGGCAACCTTGTGTAGCTCCAGGCCTGGAGGTTGGTGTCCCTGCCTGTGGCAGGGGGTTGGAGCTCTGTGACCCTTGGGGTCCCTTCCAACCCAGACCAGTCTATGATTCTGTTTCATGTAGTTGTGATGGAAAAGGAACCCTTGCACTAGCTCCACTGTGAGGTGATACTTTAACCATCTCTTAACAGCTGAGTAAAAATGCCAAATGATGTTTTTAATGATTTGGGTAGGATTTGGTCTTTGAGAGAGCTTAAATAGGGGGCAGGTAGTTTATTATTTTTCTTTTTAAAGTGCTTTTGGTTTTCTAAATAAAGCAGATCTGAAATGCCAGAAGTAGGCACCATGGCTTCTGGAGCAACGTCAGCAAGTATTGTTGTGCTATAAACAGCAGAGATCTCTGTCTTGGCAGCTGCTGGGACCAGCAATAGCTGTCTTGTGTTTGTGGCTGGTCCTGACAACCGACTGAAATCAGGCATTTGAGTTCTGGTGTGCTTCAAATAGTTCCTCACTTGAGGAGCTGAACTGGTTTAAAAAGGTAAAAATCTTCAGGCTTTTGGAAGCTAGAAATGTTGGAAATCATCTGGTAGCTGATCCCTTGAGATGTCCCAGTGTCAGCTCAGAAATAAACTGTGGTATGTTCTTAATTTAGTCGTCCCATCTTTATTCCCTTTGACTGCAGAAACAGGAAGCAGCTGATGCAAATTTCTCCTCACTGACAGCAGCGTGTCGGGCTGAGCCGGAGCTGGAGCCCAGCGCAGGCGTGGGTTTGACTTGCTCCGGCTGTGAAAGCAACACTCACATCTTCCCTCTCTGAGCGAGGGCTCTGGTCAGTGTGCTGTCACAGGCACCACTGGAATGGGGTTTAAGCTGGGTTTATGAGAACTTGCTTGCTCCTGAGGACTGGCCCCTGGCTGGGACATCCCGACGCCTTGATATTATCCAAACAGGAAACTCCTCTTGCTGTGGTGTTGTACAGGGCCAGCCTTGGGCTCACTAGTGGCTTTACAAATGCAATCTCTTCCCTTCCTTGCTCTAATCAGTGTATTGGAAGAGCCTGGGTGCAGATGAAAGGGCAGAGATATTGGGGGGAAGCTCTTTACAGAGAGAATGGTGAGGGCTTGAAGCGGATTGCCCAGAGAGGGGGTGGGTGCCCCATCCCTGGGGGTGTTCAAGGCCAGGTTGGATGAGGCCCTGGGCAACCTTGTGTAGCTCCAGGCCTGGAGGTTGGTGTCCCTGCCTGTGGCAGGGGGTTGGAGCTCTGTGATTCTTGGGGTCCCTTCCAACCCAGACCAGTCTATCGTTCTGTGATTCTGTGAAAGCCTGGTGGCTATGCAGCGCGTTTGAGCTGTGTTCCTGAGCCTGGATGGGAATAAAGGCTGGTTAATGGCTTTATTAAATGTGCTGTGAAAATAATCGGGCGTTCTGGGCGGGGATGAACTGTGTGTTTGCGAGTCCGTAGCTTCCGCTTCGCTTGTAATCAAAGTTCAGTTGAATTTAAACAAGACCTAGATTTAATCCTGCATTATAGTCCCCAAAGGGAGAGCTTCAAGTCTGGTCCCATCAGCTGGAGAAGTCTAACCCCCACTGCCTGGTAGAGCTTGAAAGCTGTTCTCCTTCCTCCTGAGCACGGGGCGACACACTGAACAGAAATGACTCCTGGGTGATCTGTGTGTCTCAGCTTCCTCTTGAAAGCAAGCAAATTAAATCCCACCTAATTAGACCCAGCAAAGCTCTTCTGTTGCTGACAAGTTCTTCAGTGTTTCAGAGCTATCAGGAAACAAAACCCTGTTCTGCTGTGGCTCGGGCAGGTCCGCTCTGTGATCTTTTTTACTTCCTGTGTAATATTTACCCCGCTGCATCACAGGCGCTGCCTGCAGTTGGTTATGTCTGGTCTGGACAGCTAAATCTTCTCCTTCCCCCCAGGTGGTCATGTCGATAGCAGAAAGCTTCATCCATGGGGTAAAGAGGGTGGGAAGGGTAATTTGAGCCTAACTTTAGTGAGGAGTGACTGAGGTAGCGCTGCTGGCTCTAGGACTTTGTGCTGCCTGCACTTCGTTCTGGCTTTACTGCCCACTTACAGAGTGACTTATCTCCTGAGTTGTGCTAATGCTGCCCATTAAATGGAAACAGGAATGAGTTCAGGCACTGCAAGGTTATGTCTTCTGTCAGGAAAACCCAGGATGGATGTGTCCAGCATCCAGGAGGCTGCTGGGAACCTGAATCTTGAGGAACTCTTGCTAAGGAGCCGAATCCTGATGGCATACCTGGGATTGATGCGATATGCTCATTGCCACAGCATGTTTTATTGCTGGGGCGTCGGAAGCAGCTTTCCATCTGGGCTTTCTGGTTTGTAATCCTGATTTGAAACGCTGCTTGCGACTCAGTACTGGGGCTGATAAGATTAGAGCCTCATGCAGAACGTGGTGGGGATCAGTGACGCAGAGCAGCGCTTTGTCTGTCCAGTGAACCCTGTGTTCTTCCTGGACCCCTGCGTTACACCCCTGTGTCTTGCTGCAAACTCAAAAGCATGGGAGAATTTCCTGAACAGGTGGCTTTTTTGGGGAAAAAATAAACCATTTCTTTGAGTGTGCTGAGAGCGGGGGAGGCAGAACCCTGCTCTTGGCTGCGCTCCCACTTGAAGACGTGAGCCCCATTCTGGATGCATCGTCCTCGGCCGCAGCAGAGCGCTGACGATCCTGTGGTCAGGATTTCTGCCTTGTACTGAGTTTAAATAAAAAGAAGTGCCAGAACAAAAAAAAAGGAGGTATTCATGGCTGGGGATTATATGGGTGACCGCCCACGAGCTTCAGCCTCTCTGAATGTTTTTGTCTCTGGAAGCCATCCAGTTTCTACTGTCCAGTTTTATGTGCAGCATCTTCTCATGTTTGCTCTTGCACAGAGGAGGAAACCGCGCTCTTCCTCTTGGTGGGGGTGGCATCTCTCTGCTCCCTCACATCAGTGCTGCCTCTTTTGGCACAGGCAGATGGAAGAGGGGTGGGAAACAGCTTTGTCCATCGCGTGGCATCAGTGTGGCTTGTGACTTAGCCCATATTTGCCCCACATCCTCTGGAAATGGGGCTGAAACCACGCACTTTGGAGAAGGCTCATGAGCAAAAGAGAAACCCTTGTTAGAACCTCAGGTTTCATTTCTGAGAGGTGGAGTGTTGGGTTGTGGAGGCAGCTGGGTAAGCCCTGTGCTGGGGAGTGTGCTGGAAGGGCATTCTCCTGCAGGCTGGGTGCTGAGCTCTCTCAGGCTGCTGTCCTGAGAAGGAACCCATGTCCAGGCACTAATCATGATTCACACTGTAAACTCTTCAGTGAGCGGTGATAAGATACAACTGTGATTGGTGACTTGCTGCTCCTGCATTCCCCAGGCATGAGTGTGCCTGGAGCATGACCCGTCCTGCTCCTCTGTGCTGAGTCTCTGCAAAGCGGCGATTAATGGAAAGTTTAGATGATGCTTCAATTGTATGAGCTGCTCACCTTGGCATGTGCCAGGGTGGCTCATTTTGCCTGCCGACACTCTGTGCTGTAGCGATGCTGGAGTTAGAGATGTGCCTTGGAGGAATTTGAGACCCCAGGAAGTCCCCACAGATGAGTTTGCAGAATCAAACTCACCAGTTCTGACCCAAGGTGTGGGAGCTCCCAGTGAAGCAGTTATTCTTGACTTGCTGAATGGTCACAACTGGGGCTTGAGCCAAGGGCTGAGCACAGCAAGATTCTGTGCAGACCTTTGGCTTATGGAGGGGTGTCAGTACGAGGTTAGAAGTTGTATGGTTTAGTGTTCTGTGAGTAAGAAGTCTTTAGAGTGGAATAAGACTTTGTGGCCTTCAGGGAGCGACTGTGCAAATGAGAAGTGGCTGCATGTACGGCTGTTGTGTGATCCCTGTGTCCCTGCTAATGCGAGGGTACCTGCCGCCTGTCATCAGGGTGTGGAGTGAGGCAGAAGTTGCTTCTCTGGAACTGGTAGAGCTTGTGCCAGGCACCTGATAACCCCTCTGGTGAGTAATTGTATTGTCTCTGCAGGTTGTAGACAGCGGTAGATATGGAAGGACTGGTTGAACGGTTGGAGAAGGCTGTGGAGCGCCTGGAGACGGTGTGCCAAGGGACCGGCATGTGCGGAGACGGCTCTTCCAAAGGTGAGACCCGACACATGCTCCCCAGCAGTAGCACTTGTGGAGCAGGCAGTGCTGGTGCAGGACGTGCAGAGGGCTGTTAGATGAACTGGCTGTGTGGAGGGGAAGTGAGTTTCACAGCAGGTACCGCGCAGACGCAGAGCGCCCTGTGGTTACTGTCCTGTGAAGATAAGGACTTCCTGCAGCACTTCCCTCATCCCCGTCCCGCTGCGTGCTTCAGGCTGAGCCTCCTGTGTTTGGTCACAGTGACCCATCTGGAGTCCTGTGTCCAGAGCTGGGGCCTGCAATACAAGAAAGATGTAGAACTTTTGGAGAGGGTTCAGAGGAGCCACAAAGATGCTCAGAGGGCTGGAACACCTCCCCTATGGAGAGAGGCTGAGGGAGCTGGGTTGGTTCAGCCTGGAGAAGAGAAGGCTGTGGGGGGACCTCATTGCAGCCTGCCAGTCCCTGAAGGGAGCAGAGGAACAGGAGGGGAGTCAGCTTGTTAAAAGGGTAGATAATGGCAGGACAAGGGGGATGGATTAAAGCTGAAGGAGGGAAGGGTGAGATTAGATATTAGGGGGAAGTTCTTTACAGAGAGAGTGGTGAGGAGCTGGAACAGGCTTCCTGGTGAGGTGGTGGATGCCCTGTCCCTGGGGGTGTTCAAGGCCAGGTTGGATGGGACCCTGGGCAACCTTGTGTAGCTCCAGGCCTGGAGGTTGGTGGCCCTGCCTGTGGCAGGGGGTTGGAGCTCTGTGATCCTTGGGGTCCCTTCCAACCCATGCCATTCTATGATTCTATGACCAGGGAAGGCTGAGCATGGGGTGGGTGTGGGGGCTGCTCCCAGCCCAGAAGCCCCCTTGACACGTCTGATACCTGTGCTCTGGTTCCTTCTCTGCAGGAGTGGCTCAGTATGTGCAGGCTTTCGACGCCCTTCTGGCTGGCCCTGTAGCCAACTACATCAGGATCAGCAAAGAAGTTGGTGGGGATGTGCAGAAGCACGTAAGGACTCGTGTTCTCTCTCTACTCCAAATGCTGCTTGTTCTTCAGGGCTGTTAGGGCCAAGCATGTCGGTGTTTGCATTCCTTTAGCGCTGTACTCCAGCATGCTTATAATCCTGGAGGATTCAGACCAGATGCAGCTGCCCAGATAACCCCCAGCAGCTTGTCACCTATAAAGGCTGTGAATTACACCCCTCCTTCAAGTCTTTATTAGCTTGGGTGATCTTGATTTCCTGAGGTCCCTTCCAACCCCTACAATTCTGTGGTTCTGTGGGTGCCCTGCACTCTGTGGGCTTTGGCATGAGCCTGTAAAACACCCAGCTATGGTCTTAGAGATTATCTCCAAGGATGGCGTGTTTCCCAGGATATGTGCTTTGACATCAGCATAGTTGCTTCCTCCCAGGCTGGGGACTGGGAGCAGGGGGAGCTGGAATTGGTGTGATGCTGGGGATTGGGAGAGCGCTGGCGTGACTCTTTCTGTCCTTAGGCGGAGATGGTTCAGGTGGGCTTGATGAGCCAGAGGGCTCTTCTGGTGACAGCGTCTCAGCATCAGCAGCCAACAGAGGTAAGTCTGGGAAATGGCTCACTGGAAACCTTGTATGCTTCTGCTTGAGAGGTCACTGATGCTGTTGGGGAACTGGGGCCGTTAACCGTTGCTCTGAAAGAGGAACCGGAGGAGACACGAGACACTCGCATGTGTGAGGTGCCACTTGCTGAAAGTGTGAAACTGTTTCACTCCCCCTGTGATACTGGGCAGAGTTCTGGAGGCTGATTTCAAGCTGCAGAACCAGTGTTTTTCCAGCCATTAGAGCTACCAGTTTTCTGTGGGTGTCAGAGCAGCTTGCGAGCGTTGCCCCGCAGCGCCTGTCTCAGATTTCCCCTGGCACCAGCACTGCACAATCCCTGTTCCCTCAGATGCCACCTGCTGCCAGGAGCTCCTCTGAGCCAGGGGCTGCAGCTGGGTTTGCGTGGAGTGTGCTTTTCGTTCTGTGGTGCTTACAGGCATTAACTCCTCCTGAAGTCTAACAGGCACTTGTCTCTCTTGAATGGTCTTTGAATAATAGCTGAGCTTTTAGGATTGATTTGTCCTTAGCACGTAATTTAATGTGTTGGCTTAGGCTGCTGCTTCTCAGCAGGATGTGTGACTGAGAATCTGATCCTGAAGGCATTGGCTTTTCCCTGCAAGAGCTGTTGTTCTTGAGCAACGGGATCCTACCTTGCTTCTCTCTGCAGTTATGATGTGGCTCAGCTTCTCCTGCTGCACTGTGGTAGCTGGATTTTGGTGCCACCTTCCTATTCACTGCAAAATATATCTGCATCTTTTGTCCCCAGAGTCAGCATTGGAGGGTCATTCAACTTCCAGGCTTGCTAAAATGCTGCTCTGTGTAGCCTCTGGCTGAGAATCTGCTTACAAATTCCACTGACATGTAATTTAAATAAAGGATTATCAACAAACAGCAGCCTTGGATCTAGTGTAGGCCTTTGCAGGTTGCCTTGCCCAAGTCTCACCAGTTCCAGAGCAGCCAGTTTGAAATGCAAAATGTCTGAGCTGTTGTTGCTTGTGGCAAAGAATTTCCCCATCCTGTTACTTGACAGTGGCATTGGGCTGGAGCTTCTGAACATGCTCAGAACCTCTCTGCTCTCCTCTGAAGAGAGGAAGGCATAGCATGTGGGAAAGGCTTTGACAAGCAAGTTCTTCCCAAATTTGTCCCTCAGCGCTGCCACCAGCAGGAGACTTTCTGATCTTGGAAGGAAGCAGAATTGCCCAAAGGGCTTCTCTGGACCTGTTGAGTTGTCTGCTCTGACCTCAGAAGACTTAAGTGCTTTGTCCCACACGTGTTTTTTCTCACTTGAGCAGTAACTTGAATCCTGCAGTGCAGTTTGCTTGGGGGACTGGCAAACTTGTGACTCTGATTGTAACACAGGCTGGAGGTGCTGGGCTGCCAACACCCTGTGACATCTTTTATAAACCCCTCTGAGGGTTTATAAAGGAGAGAAGAAATTTGACAAACTGTCTTGGAACAAAAGGACCCAGGAAAGGCAAATGCTATTTCTGTCCTTGTAGCTAACGAGCTTTGTCAGTGTCTCTTGGATTGAGCATGAGTCACAGTTCTTGGCGTACTCCCATAGTGCTGATCCGGTTGGGAGCGATGACTTCAGCCCTGGAAGAGCCGGGCTGTGGGATTGTGCTCAGTTCATGGGGAGGCCAGGCCTGGGCAGGAGCTGTAGCAGTAATTCATACCAGTTGGCACCTTCCTCCAACTGCCTGTGATCCCAGCAGAGCAGCCTGTGAAGGTGTGTGCAGCCACTCCAGAGCAATGCTAAAGTATTTAGCTCTCCTCATCCCTCTCGTCCCACAGAACGCGTTCTCATCGCTTCTGAAACCCATCTCAGAGCAAATCCAGGCAGTGCAGAATTTCAGGGAGAAGAATCGTGGCAGCAAACTGTTCAATCACTTATCAGCAGTCAGTGAGAGCATCCCAGCCCTGGGCTGGGTGGCCATGGTAAGAACTCCAGGGGGAAGTTGGTTTCCTTGGGCTGGTGGGAAAAGCCTGGCTCCCTGGTCACCTGCTCCATGCCCATATGTTCTTTCTTCTTCAGGCACCAAAGCCTGGTCCTTATGTGAAGGAAATGACTGATGCTGCCATGTTTTACACCAACCGAATTCTCAAGGAGTACAAGGATGTGTAAGTTCACCTTCTCTCTTAAAGATGGCCCTGAACACACCTAGCTGGGTGTGTAGGGGCAGTGGTATTCCTCACTTAGCTATTCTTCCCTGATCCTTGGGAATGAGATTCCTTGTGTTCACATTGCACCTGGGATCCCTGTTAGGAAGTGGCTGGGGTGTTCCTTAGGGCAGTGAGTTGTGTCTCAGAATGGATCTTGCTGGGGGTCCCAGCTCCTGGATTAAAATGGGTTACAGAGCAGAAGGGGCCTGTGGCCTCCTGCCCCCAAGGTACAAGGCTAATGGTGAAGCTGGAACACGGTGCTGCAGGTGGAGAGGTGTAAAGAGCTGTTTGTAGTCTTTGGGTGTTAGTGGCAAACGTGCCTGCTCACTCCTCACAATCTCCTTGTGTCCTCAGAGATAAAAAGCAGGTGGACTGGGTGAAAGCTTACCTGAGTATCTGGACAGAGCTGCAGGCCTATATCAAAGAGTATCACACCACGGGGCTGACCTGGAGCAAAACAGTAAGTGCTGGCTTCGTCTGCAGGAGGCTCTTGGAGGAGTATTGCAGATGATTGCAGCAGATATGGACCTTGTGCAATCCCTTTTCCTCTTGCTGGCCTCTTCCAGGGTCCTGTAGCAACAGAAGGAGGTAAATCACCATCTGGTCCCCCCAGCGGGGCTGCGCCTCCCCCACCTGGCCCCCCTCCCCCTCCAGCCCCGGCACCCAGCAGCTCCAGCACCGATGACTCTGCCTCCCGCTCCGCGCTCTTCGCCCAGATCAATCGGGGAGAAGGCATCACCTCTGGTAGGTGGAAGTAGCTGGCAGAGGGAGAGCAGCCAGGAGCTGTTGTGCCCTGTAATCCTCGTGTTGCTGCTGTCCCTTCCATGCCCCCGCCTAGACACGGCGCTTGCAGTAACAGAACTGACAGCTGAGGATGGGGCTGGGAGCCAGAAGCAGCCCAGAGGCAGTTAGCAGGGACAGAGGGGACACATCTGAGTTAGTTCTCAGCCACGTCTGTTGGGTGTAGCAAGAGATTAGTCTCTGGCTGGCACAGAGTTGAGGGAGCTCTTTGGCTCCTGCACAGCTCAGGTATGAAGGGTGCAATTTTGGGCCTATCTGTAGCTGTGTGGAATGTATCCCTTCCCTGTGGGACCTGGTTGGTGCACCCGGGCAGGGGTGGGACAAAGTGAGGGGCTTGGTTCAGGGGGTTCCAGGTGCAGTGTGGGATTGCTGGTGCCTTCTGGTTCTATGGTCCCTCTCGTGCTCTCATAGGTAGTGCAGCACTGTTTTACTCCCTCTTTCACCTGCTGGCACTTGTGCTCAGGCCCAAAGATCCTCTTGCATGTTGAAAAACGTTGTTGTGATGATTGTTGTAATTGCTAATGCCCGGTGTTGTGACACACCATGTTCTTGGAGGAGAGCTGGATCTCAGGTATGACTTCTCTTGCAGGCTTAAGACATGTTTCAGATGACATGAAGACCCACAAGAATCCAGCGCTGAAGAACCAAGGGGGTCCTGTGAGAAGTGGACCCAAACCTTTCACTGCTCCCAAACCAGCCTGCAATGCCAACCCCTCCCAGAAAACCTCTCCAAAGGCACCAGCATTGCTAGAATTAGAGGGCAAGAAGTGGAGGGTGGTGAGTGCCTGGCATTGGTGTGAGTGGGTTGGAGGGATGGGAGCTTTGCAGCAGAGAAGGGGGGTCTCCTGAAGATCTCTCTTTAGGAGGCACCTAAAGGTCTTTACAGTTCACTCTTAAGGGGACTGTTCTGCTCTTCACGTGGATTCTTTGGTTTACATTCCAAAAAGCAAAGTGAGTGTTTTCCTGCCTTTTCAGGAAAACCAGGAGAATGCCACTAACCTGGTCATCAGCGACACAGAGTTGAAGCAGGTAGCCTATGTCTTCAAGTGTACAAACAGCACCCTCCAAATCAAAGGCAAGATCAACTCCATCACCCTCGGTAAGCGGAGAAACCCCGCGAGCTGCTTCTGCCTGCTGGTGTGTCTGCAGCAGGCTGAATCTCCAGAGCCTTCCTGTGACCTGTCCTGTCTTGTCTTTGCAGATAACTGTAAGAAGCTTGGTCTGGTATTTGATGATGTGGTGGGCATTGTAGAGATCATCAACAGCCGGGACATTAAAGTTCAGGTGAGTGTCTGTGCCTGGAGCATGACTGTCACGTCTGTAGCATCTGCTTCTCCGAGTAACTTTATTTCCAGAACAGCAGCGTGTGTCTGTGGAGAGTGTTCATCAAAGGCTGTGTGTCCTCCTGCTCTGCAGCTCACCCTGCCCAGCCCTTGGGAAAAGGACTGAACTTTGCCCCCCTGAGCTGTGTCAGGGCTTCAAGGTATAAGATGAGCCTCTAAGGCAGGCAGCATGCTATGACTGCCAGAGCAGGAGACAGGCAGGAGAATCTGCTCTGATTTCAGTGTTGGTATCTGATGGGAGGTGGTTCGTTCCCCCAACTTTACTGCAGTTTTGTTCTTAAGAGATCAAGGCAAGAAATGACTTGGGGACTTTGCCAAAGATGGGAGTATTTGAACCCATGTGTCTGCGTCAGGGGGTGGAGTTGAACCTCTTGCCTTGAAAGCAAGCTCAGGAGAAAAATGTTGTGGTTGCCCAGTTCAAGCTCACGCTGCTCTCACTGCTGTCTCTGTAGGTGATGGGCAAAGTGCCAACGATTTCCATCAACAAGACAGACGGTTGCCACGTGTACCTGAGCAAGAGCTCCCTAGACTGCGAAATCGTCAGTGCCAAGTCATCAGAGATGAACGTCCTTATTCCCACAGAGGGGGGCGACTTTGTGAGTGTTGAAACCAGCATGGGGTCAGCTTGGGGTTGGGGTAACATGGGGCAGGATTTGTGTTCTGAGCTGTGCAGGGAACTTTGGGGTTAGTGAGGTCTGGAGGGACAGCTTGAGACTGGGCTTGGGTGCTGTGAATGGTGACAAGGTGCTAAAACCTGCAAACCAAGTTCTCTGTCTTCTCTGGGAGGAACTGGTGTATTGTGAGTTTCTTCCTGGGGATCTCTGGGGGCAGAACAGACTGTTTGTATGGGAGGAGGGGACAGAGGGGACACACCTAAGAACCAAAGCACCTGAAGCACTGCCTGGGGAAGCAGGAGTAGTTCCTAGTCTCAGTCATAATCCCATTTTTGACAGCAGGTTCCTATTTTTTCCCCTCCAGACCGAATTCCCTGTCCCAGAACAATTCAAGACAGTGTGGAACGGTCAAAAGTTGGTTACCACTGTGACAGAAATCGCTGGCTAAGCAGAAAAGCTCCAAGGCTCACGCCCTCCCCCGGCCCTGCTGTGGGACAAATCTGCTTTCAGATGATTCTCTTAGATTTCTTGTACCTTTCTGCTCTCAAACTGCTTCTCTTTACCCGAGAGACACAGCTACCGGCCATCACCGCAGCGCCTCTGCCTGGGGTTTGGTGCAGGTGGTGGCTCAGTTATCGTCCACATCTACCAGCAGGAAGGTTTCTCTCTCATTTTCTCCTCCCCTCGTATGCTCTAACTGCGCCAGTTGATGGAGTCGGGTTTGGGTGAGTGGCACAGCCAGTGCTGGCAGTTGGCTTTTTGGAGTCTTGTTTGGTTGGTTTGGGTTTAATTTTTTTTGTATCACCTTTAAGCAAACTGTTGAGTGAGAGAGGAAAGCTGTCCCCTTCTAATGAATAATGGTTTCTCTTGGGTCCTGAGTACCCTGTTGCTATGGCAGATGTCTCTAGAAGGTTCTGGAAGCTGCCAGTTCCAGCTCAATGCTGTTTGTGGTGTTGCAGGACCTTGGGAATGGCTTTGTTGGACCAAAGGCTGAGGACCTGGGCTGTAGCATTCCACCCCTATTTCACTTCCATCATTCCCAGTAGCTCAGTGTATTTCCTATTGTGCCATGACAAGAGGCTTTCCGTTAACCAGTGCCACAGGAAGACTGTGGTGGGGTGACCAGTTAGCCCCCCTACACCCCCCACCCAGTCTGGCTGGTAGCTTGGAGCTGAGCACCTCTCATTCCACCCTCCCAAGGGGATTGTTGTCCCAGGGCTTCCTCGGAGCAGCTGAACTCAGGTTCAGTCTTCCAGGCTGGTTCTTGTGAACCCCTCCCCTTCTGCAGGGAAGGGTCCCCTCCACTCCAGGGGCAGCAGCTGCTTCATCATGCTCTTCCTCAGTCGGTCCCTGTAGAGTGAATCCTCTCACCCTCCCTTGTTCCATCACTCAGCTCTTCACTTGGGTGGAAGCTTGTAGCCTCTGGTCCAGGGCCCTGGAGCAGAGTGAGGGATCCAAGCTGCAGTACTGTACTGACCCGTCAAGGGAGCTGCACGTGCTTTGACCTTCATTTTTCCAACGCCTCGGGTGGCATACGTATATCTTAACTGCATTTCCTCTGTAAAGTGTCAATGTTCTTTTTCTCTAGGACAAAACTTACAAAAAAAAATATGCAATTTTTTTATTTTGAGACTGTCCTGTGACTTGTACTCGTCATACCTTTCTTATGTACTTAAGATTATACAAAGATAGAATAAAGTTAATGCCAACTTGCTCATTACAGTGGCTCCTTTTCACTCTTCAGGACCACACAGGGTACCCTGTGCTGCCAAACTGAAGTACAGACCCCCTCTCTCCCCCTCCTCAAATCTGCCCGTCAGGAGTTGTCAAATCTCACCTCTTGTTGGTTAGATATAAAGTTCTTTATTGATTTCAGTTGCTGTACAGAAGTGCATAAACCAAGCCATGAGTTAAAAACTGTTCAAGCTGTTAATACCTGCTTACTGCACCCCCTCCTTTTCCCCCTCCCTTGTCCCTGCACCCCCTCCTTTTCCCCCTCCCTTGTCCCTGCATCCCCTCTGTTCCCCCCCTCCTCGTCCCTGCATCCCCTCCTTTTTCCCCCTCAGGAAGGAGTGGCTGTTGCCTTTCCCCTGTCTCCAGCTGTCCAGTCAATCTGCCTGTGATCCCTCTGAGCCGCACTAGTGAGTTGGGTTAATACTGCTGCTGTGTCCTGCGAGGAACGGGCACCAGGGCCAATAACCCTCTCGTGCAGCCCCTCCTTGCCTCGTGCAGCCCCCCAGAACCAAAGGAGATGCTGAGGTTAGTGCAAGGCTCCGTGTCCCCCCTGTACTGGGAACCCAGTCCCAGCCCCATCCTACTGCAGCATAGGAAGTTCCACCCCTGCACCCTGGAGCTGCCCAGCCCATCTGAACCCCCTTCCCCCCATCCCCGCAGGCTTTTCTACACAGAAAGTGCCCTTGTTGCATGGTAGCAGCTGCCATAAGTAGGACCCACCCCCCTCCTCCCAGTGTCTCCCCTCAGCTTCACTGCAGGAAGGGGAGGAGAGTGGTATCAAACCACTCCTCTGAGAAGTGCAGGTGATCCCCTTCCACCCCCAGGAACACCAGTTTTTCTGCTTTGTCCATCTCCTGTAGCCCAAGTCGATCCTGCAGAGAGAGAAGTGAGCCTGTAGCTTTGGGGGGAACTGGGGGACCCAGTGCACCAATGTGCTGACCCAATGGCCAGAGACTGCTGCGGCAGCAGAAGCAGCTGGCAGGGTAGAGTGGGCTCCAGCTCTGCTCTCCAAAGCTTCTCATAGAGGGGGCAAAGGTGCTTTGTCCCAGGCACATCCAGAGGTAACTCTTCCCCATGTCTAGGCACCCACCTCACAAGGCTCTGCGAAGGAGCAGATCTTGTTAAGCACCTGCTGAAGGGGATCCTGAGCCACATGTGAGACCATCACTGTAATGCCCACTGCTGGACCTGGCTTGGAGAGGAACCCCTTCCCTAACAAGGCTGTGCCCCAGCAATGGCAGAGACTGTGACCACCATGGAGCCACAGGGCTTACAGCTCCTTGGGGGTCCCAGGGATGCTACACAGTGAGGACCACAAAAGCCCCTCAGCCCCCAGGACGTACCTCTGTGTACAGTGAGGTTTTCTTCAGCGGGACGGTCTCCTTGGCTTGGCCACTTTTGTAAAACCCAAACCACTGCCGGAAGAAAGCAGAGGGAGCGGTTGCTGAAGGGCTCTCAGGAGATCAGCAGGCCCTCACCAGCTCCTGCCAGAGATGGGCTGCACCCTCCTCAGCACCAAGCCTGTGTTTGTGCTGGGCTGGTTCTTCCCCACCAAAGGAGGAACAAGCAAGAAGGAACTAACCCACCCACCACCCAAAATCAGCTCCCACCCTGCCCACCTCACCTCAGAGATTGGGGGGTCGACCATGGTGTCGTTGAGGAATTTCACCATCACAAACTTTTTCAGTGCCATCAGGTTTTTCTTGTAGGTCTCATTAACACCCTGGATGAGAGTGACAGGAACAGCTCTGTGTCATGGGACAGGCCATGGAGACAGGTCGGGGAAACTCCCTGCTCCTGCGAAGGAAACCCTGGACTGTGGGTGACACTGAGCTGGGTGGAGCAGCTGACACAGGAGAAGGAAAGGAAGCCATCCTGAGGGGTCTTGGCAGGCTTGGAAGGTGGGCCCAGGTGATGAGGTTCAACACTCAAAGTGTCAGGCCTTGCACTTGGGCTGGAAGGATCCCAGACAGATAAACAGACTGGGAGAAGAGCTCCTGGAGAGCAGCCCTGCTGAGAATGGCCTGGAGGTGCTGGTGGATGAGGAACTTAACATGATCCAGCAGTGTGCTCTTGCAGCTCAGAAGGGCGATGGGATCCTGGGCTCCATCAGCAGAGGGGTGGCAGCAGGGACAGGGAGGGGATTGACCCTCTCTGCTCTGCCCTGGGGAGGCCCCAGCTGGAGTCCTGTGTCCAGAGCTGGGGCCCCAACACAAGGAAGATGTGGGGCTGTTGGAGAGGGGTCAGAGGAGCCCCAAAGATGCTCAGAGGGCTGGAGCAGCTCCCCTATGGAGAGAGGCTGAGGGAGCTGGGCTGGGTCAGCCTGGAGAAGAGAAGGCTGTGGGGGGACCTCATTGCAGCCTGCCAGTCCCTGAAGGGAGCAGAGGAACAGGAGGGGAATCAGCTTGTTCAGGGGCAGAGCCTGGCAGGACAAGGGGGATGGAGTGAAGCTGAAGGAGGGAAGGGTGAGATGAGATATTAAGGGGAAGTTCTTTGCAGAGAGAGTGGTGAGGGGCTGGAGCAGGCTGCCCAGAGAGGGGGTGGGTGCCCCATGCCTGGGGGTGTTCAAGGCCAGGTTGGATGGAGCCCTGGGCACCCTTGTGTAGCTCCAGGCCTGGAGGTTGGTGGCCCTGCCTGTGGCAGGGGGTTGGAGCTCTGTGATTCTTGGGGTCCCTTCTAACTGAGAGCATTCTGGGATTCTGTGACTGCACCAGCCCAGGAAGCAGGAATGTGTGTTTCCATCACCAGCCTCCCCAGCTCTGCTCAGGGCGTTTCAGCCTCATCTCCTGTAACGATGTGATGGGCCTTCCCAGGGAAGGGAGAGGATTCACCCACTGGAATGGCAGTGGGTGGACTCAGCATGTGGCGTATCAACACCAACTGCTTCAAAAAAGCACAGGGACGTGGGAACTGCCCTGCCATGGACATGTCTCATTTGTAAACCTACCAGTGGAAACACCTTGCATGCTCCTGGAGTGCAGGGAAAAAAACTGCTCCACTTCAGCTCCAGCAAAACTATGGCCAGGGAGAGCTAATGTGAATCATCAACCAGGTCCTTACCCTCTCCTGATTAATGTCAGCCAGAAAGATGCTGTTTTTCCTGTAGTCCTCCTCCTTCAGAGGGTTGTGCCAGTACTCTGCTTGTACCAAGCTGGAGAAGGGAGAAAATGAAGCTGGGGTCAGAAACACAGAGCTGCTCACCTGGGCCTGGCCTGTGGTGCTGCAGCCCTGAGTATACTCACTGCTCCTGAACAGCTGGTGTGTAGGCACCCAGATCCAGCGTCTTCCGGATCCAGTCACAGATGTGGGAGCTCTCCCCAGGACAGCGTGGAAAGCCGTACACACCTGGGTATGGAGACATGTGTAACCACCCAGGGAGCCAGACTCAAATCCTTTAATCCCTCCAGCTGGTAAAGAACCACCCTCTTAGGGAGCAGCAGCAAGAATTACCCAGGGAATCAGGTGGTCTCTAATCCTGATATCTCATTAGACAGCCCTCCTGCCCCTGGGCACTGCTCCACACACAGATAATGGGTGTGTTCTTCAGCTGAGGTACTGCAGGAGAATGGAGCGTGCAGATCACTGTCCAGTGCACCTGGAGTGTTCCTGGGGGCTCAGGATGGTTCTCTCCAAACCCTCCCACTACGCTACAAAGCAGCAGACTCAGGCTGTGGAAATTCTCAGGGGAGAGTGTTTGAAATTCATTGCTAGCCATGCTGAACTGTGCAGCTCTTCAATGCTACTCCACACTGGCTCTTTAATCAACTGCAAAAAGCCCTTCCCTTTCCTCAGGGCTTGAACCTTTCAGATCCTGACTATAGGACAGCCTCCTGACCCCCGAAGGCAGTTTCACAAAGGCTTTGCTCTGCAGAGAGAAGCTGCTTCTCCCAAAACACCTAATCCCCAGCGCTTCCAAAGCACAGAAGAATTCTAGGTGTACAGTAAGCTGTCTGCTTGCAGAGGTCCCTTATCCGTGCCAGTTAAGACCAAGAGAGATGAGGAAGCATCAGCAAAGCAGAGCACCAGGTTCAGGTGGAACAAAGGGGTGGTTTAACTCATAATGGATTTTAGGAAGAGGACAACAAAGAAGAAATCACTCCTCCTGTCCAACAAGAGCCCCCCTCCCCCGCCTTCATGGAGATTAGGAGGTGAGGTAGCTGAAGAGGACACTACCTTGGTGCTGTCCCCCAACAGAGATCAAATTGAGCATGGGAGGAGAAGGACACCTCTGGGCCACCGCCCGCCTGTGGAGAGAGATGGAGGAGCTGCAGCTCTGAGGGCCACCAGCACTGGTTCACACATGCTCTTGGGTTAGGTAAAAGGACTGCCAAGAGAATTAACCCTTCCTGGTAGAGGAGAGCTACAGGCAAACGTGTTCTTACCTCCTTTGGAGCACTCCGACCTTTATGAAGGTAGATTGTAGCTTTACCAAGCTTTACATGATGGTACCAAGCTACCATCTGCTTGGTACTTCACGAGAGGTTTAAATCAGAACCCAAACCCCACCAGAAATTGCTGGAAATGGAATGGAATTGTAGACTTACAGGAACTGCCCTCCCTGGGAGAAGCCCATTGCGTTGTAGCCTCCTTTCAGGTGAGGGTCCTCTGCAAGCTGGCTGCACACCTCTCTCACTTGATCGTTCACATTCATGAAGAAGCTGTTCTCCATATCCTGATGGATCAGCCAGATGAGAGCTTACAACACGTGCCTTCAGAGCAGGTCATGCTATTTCATGCTCTGCACACAGACTGCTAACAGCTCTACTTCTGGAAGAGGACCTGAACTTTCACACCAGGCCAGAAACAAGACTCCAGTGTTGAGACTTCTCTTCACTGGGGCTTTGTTCCCGCTCTGTCTGGCAAACCCATCTCACACATAATGGTGGCACTTCCCCAAACCTCCTGACAGCCAGAGTCAGACTGTGTGGAAGAATATCCCGCTAAGGATAAGGATGTTATCCTAAAGGTGTCTGAATGGCTGGAAATCAGAAAGGATGGGCAGGGATAAAGCTCTGCTTCAGCTCAACAAGTCACCACGTGCCTGCACACTACCTGGAGTGCTCAGATCAGCGGATCTGCCTATTAATCCAATTTAGACTGGGGATTTGGGGTTCATTAGCTAGACTTTATTGGTTTCTACCTGCCAAAGCTGTTTACTTCCTGAAGAGACAAGCTAGGAAAGCCCAACACAAATCCTTATGGAATCCCGTTAATAACAGATGGTGCTAATGACCCAACTGTCACATCCGCACCCCGGCGAGCAGGGCCGGGCCGGCTGGGGGAGCCACTCACCTGGATCAGGTTGGTCCCGATCTTCAGAGACAGAACGTACACACCCGGTATCTTCCTCTCCACGAGTTTTTTAATGTAGCCCATGCTCTGCGGATTGCAGCAGCTGTCTCCTGCGGGAGGGAACAGCGCGCCGCGCCGTCACGGCGTGGCCCAGGCCCTCACCCTGCCTCACCTCCACAGATACACCGGCCTGAGCGGCGCTGAGCCGGGAGGAGGAGGAGCGGAGGGACACCGGGGCCCGCCTGAGAGCAGTCCTAGGGGCCCGGGCCTGCCAAGCTCCGCCGCCCCGCCCGCAGAGCTGTTACCGGGACCCGTCCCCAGCCCCACCGCCGGTCTCGCTCACCCATGCCGTGCCAGATAACCAGGGGGACGGCGGCGGCCGCGCAGTTCAGGCACAGGGAGAGACACAGGCAGAGCGCCGCCGCCTTCAGCGCCGCCATCTTGGCCGGGCACATGACTCGCGGGCTGCACGGGACACGAGAGGCGTGGCCGGAAGGGGGCGTGGTCTTAAGGAGGCGTGTCCCAGTGAGGCGTGGCCTGAAGGGGGCGTGGTCTGGAGGGGCGCAGCCGCTGGAGGCCACACCTCCGCTCTGTGCTGCTGCCATAGACCGTCCCACACCAGAGCCCCTGGCACCAGAAACCAGCGTCAGAGGTGGTGCAGGAGCCGTGCGTGCTGGACGGGCTGCCGGCAGTTGTTAAGGCTGCAGAGTAAAAGATGGCGCGTCACGGACCGTGCAGCAGCAGCTGCTCGCACTCAGGACTGGGGTACAAGGCCAGATCCGTTCGCGCGTGTGGGCCACTGTCTGTTAAATATCTCATGATGGAGGCAGTTACGCTCCTTCTTCACTGTTGAGCTTGTGATTTCAGACATCCAGTGTACTTATCATCTACGTTCTGGGCTTACTTTTGTGGTTCTGTAGGGTTGCACAGAGACACTGAACAAAACTGATTCCCTTTCTAACCAGATTCGCTTTGGGGATGTGAGAACTGCCACGTTTGGCATGCAAGAACTGATGTCTTCCATGTTTGAAAACAAAAGGCTGTGTTATTTAGACTTAAAAAGAAGATACAGAATAGATTTATAATTATTGTAATTAGAGTAAAAGCTTGATTGCACTGAACTTAAATCCTGGTCCAAATTTCCTATACACTCACAAACCCATGCACATAGAAATTAACTTCCTAATTAATACTGGATCGTTCCCATTACGAAGAAGAAACTATCAATTATTGATGATGCTTGTATTTCTTCCTAGCTGTTTACATCTTTTCACTCTCCAGTTTATGGAGCACTGTGGATAATGCAGTGTGGATGCACAGAAACTGCCTTCACAACTCACAGTTATCAATCAGGTATGTTTATTCGGTGCTGGGTGCACGGGGGATCCCTCCACCACAGATGTGCACCCCAAACCTAGCAATTCACCGTAGTTATATACAGTAGAATGTTACATATTCATGGTGTTTCACAATGCACCTATATATATATGCATAACCTGCCCCTGCTTCGTATTAAAATCAGTCCCAGGAAGTCATTTCCATAAACTCCTCCCAGTTGCGCCTGCACACTGCTTCCTGGTGGTGGTTGTCAGGAGTCTCAGCGATGAAGGCTCAGAGTCTTCATCAGGTTGAACCTTTCACCTCCTCCTCCTGGCACATGCAGAGTTGTGATTGTTCCAGCTGAGCACAATTATTCTTGGGATGTTTCCTTCTTATCTATCCCAGGCACCACCTTCCTTGGGATGCTTCCTCCTTATCAGTCCTGGGTCTGCTTTAAGAACACTAATCACTCAAGACCAACTACACTAGAAAGGAGTTGTTCAAATAAGGCATTGTTAATGCAAGGTCACCTCTGACATAACCACTATGGCACTTCAAACCATCCTGTTAGCAAGCCCCACCTTTGCAACCATCTTGTTAGCAAGCCCCCTTTAACCCTTTGCAAGCATCCTGTTAGCAAACCCCCTGTATCAGTGTGTACAAATAAATCCCTCAGAGGTGCACAAGTGACTATGTACACAGAAAGACCTGCTCATGGATGTTCTTATCAAGCAAAATACAGAGGGAGATTTGTCTTCAGGAGCAGAGCTAGAATATTCTCTTTAGAGCTCAGCTTCCTCCTTTCATCCCACCCACCACCAGACACTTCCTGACATTTCTCCTGCAGGCAGAGCAAGGCAACTGCTTCTTTTTTTCTTCTTTTTTTTTTCTTTTCCCTTTTGCAACGGCTGCTCCTTCAGAAATCTGTGGGTGGTGGGGGAAGGGGATGTTATCTCAACAGCAAACACAGCCCAGCAAGTCTGGGACGTGAGGGGGAGTTTCAGGATGAAAATAGGCCTCTGCCAGCTCTCCTGCATTTGTGTATCTATGACTAAGCATGCCAAATACCTCGCTTTTAAAACTTGGCTTCTGTCTTTCCTTGATTTTTGTTGTTTCCCAGCCTTCTGCTCCCCTTTGTCCTCATAGCCCCAGGGGACCTCGCAGAGGCAGGCCCCTAATATCACCAGTGCCAGAGAAATGCAAATCCCATCGGGTGAGCCAGCCATGGGGACAAAGCCAGAGCAGCTCCAGAGCCAGGAGATAAACTCCCCCTTGCTGTCACCCCAGGGACTGCCTGTTACCCCAGTCTGCTCTGGCACCAAGAGGAGACGCCACTAGCAATTGTTTTTCCATTGAAATATTCACTGCTTTTTGCTTACATAGTTATAGCCCTGCCTTGGAAGTGTCTGCAGTATGGGGGAACCTAAAAGGAAGAGGCTTCAGCAACTCTGTCCAGCTCCAGGACAGAAAAGGCTGCAGCTGGCTGCTCATCTCCAGAGTTGTGGCAATGGCTCTGCTGGGGAGGAGCCTCCAGGCTCCCCGTGGGGATAGTAAGTAATAAAGCTGCCAGGCTCCAGTTAGTCTCTCCTAGACCAGGTTCAACCTCGTTCCCCAACAGTCCTCCTTGTGCACCCAGGCTGGTTGTGTTGAGAACTGGGATTTTGGGAGCCTATAGTTCCCACTCCCCTTAGCACCATCTAGCGCATCTCTCCACACTCCATGTAGGACTGACCTCTCATCACATCCAGTCTCAGTCCTCACAATGATGGGGATAAAGTACACCACATTTCAACTCCAAGCCTTCCTTGCTTTCATCTCTCACACTCCCTTAACTCTCCAAGTTCCGTTTCCTCAGTTTTCTCACACTGTCCCTGCTCTCAGGCCATCTTACACCACAACCATCCCCATAGCAGAGGTGCTCCAGCCCTCTGAGCATCTTCGTGGCCTCCTCTGGACTCACTCCAACAGCTCCATATCACAGTGTCCACTGGAGGCCAAATGCCACCCTGGCAAAAGGTGAAATTTGCAGAGGGATTAAGGACAACCTGAGTCTCCAGATTTTGCTCAGGGTACTCCCCTGGCAACAGCAAGTGGTTCCTAGCACAAAGCATGTTTCTATGGGAGTGACTTGATAGTACAGCTACACTGGTCTCACCTACACCAAGCCAACCTTTCCTAAAGCTGTACTGCAGAAATCAGGAGAGGTAACACTTTGCTATGCCTAAAGTCCCATATTTTATACACTACATCCTCCATTGTTCCTCTGAGTCTCTCCTTGGGCCCCAAATGTGGGTACAACATATGCAGCAGCCGTGTTTCCTAGCCCACCCTACAAAGCCTGTCCTGTTTGGCTGCTCGCTGATTCTTAGTTGTTATTAAATTGTATTTGGCCCCAAACACGCAGCAGTACTGTAAGCACCTGCAATTGTCTCAAGAGAACTTGAGCTGAAAGAGAGGAGGGAGTGCCTGGATCCCAGTATGTATGGCTGGCAGGTTTTCTGGGTGATCTATATTCAGCTGTGCATGCCCATGGGTATGTGGAAAGATCATTCATCCAGTTCACTGAGCTGCAGCCTGCATGTGAAAGGACTTTCATGGCTCCTTTTCTAAATGTCACTGTTTTAAAGACGAATAGTCTCACGCAGAATTGTGAGGCAGATTTTATTATGGGCACTCCAGGGGTAAATTAGAAAGCAATTCAAAAACAATACTCTGGAACAATCTTATCTTTTCCCTGTCTTATCCAGGAATTTATCTAGGCCTGTTCTGCACTAGTCATCACCACAATATCTACATATTATGCGGTGTCTTTTTTAGTTATGTTAGTACATATACAGTCCATTTAGAATCAAAAGTAAGTCAGGTCTGAACAAGCTAGTGTTGGACCTAGTAAGGCTGGATAGATGGTTGGACTTGATGATCTTGAAGGTCTTTTCCAACCGTAACAATTGTATGACTCTAAGCTGTAAAACATCCTGCTCTAGCTCAAAGAGCCTATTCAGAGAAGAGGCTGAGATGTCTACAGAACACACCAGGGTTGATCGTAATTTTAAATGGTCCATGCTCACTGTCCAGCTTAAGCAAGCCTTCCATAAGGCCTAGATTTCAACAGCATATGATTGTATTATGATCTATTTTAATGTCAGGGTCTATTTTTATTTCCACCAAAGCTTGGTGGTCTGAAAGCATTTTCAGTTGCATGTTGAAAGTTCAAATATTTCCACCAACTCCTGAATTTAGTTATGAGAACCATGAGATGACATAAAGATGTTCCCATCCTGCTCTGGCAGGGGGTTAGACTAGATGATCTTTTGAGGTCCCTTCCAACTCCTAATATTCTGTGATTCTGTGATTACAGCATGCTTGAAAGCATCATATAAATTTTTCATGGTATTTGAATGCCCCAGCATTTGGAGTTGGGATTACATGAAAATACATGTTTAATTAAAGCAAACAAAGAAAGAACTCCCCAACACACACTTCTGAACTAAAGCCTGAAAAGGCAGCACATTATAATGCCTCAGAAACCAGAGGTCACAAAGAAAAAACCAAGGTTTGTTATCCTTCAGATCTTAATTCATAAACCAACCTCATCTTTTAAGGTCTTCCTCCTGAGTTCTGAACACTTGGATTTCTCAACATTGTTACTAATTGTTTAGGTAAGTTATAAATATTTATATTCTGAGAGGACTATTGGCTCTTTCTCTCTCTCTCTCTCCCCATTTTCTGCCTTCCTAGGAAACCCCATTCAGAACTAAAGAGCATTTTCAGCGCTCAGATGATCTGCACATGTACAGCACATCTGTGCTGTTACACACACGCTCTGGGGAGATCTGTGTGTGCACAGTGGCCTTTTATGCACAACATCCACATGTCCTGCCATCTGCTCAGGGCACTAGTGGATGTGTCCAAGGGAACCTTGACTGTGGCAGCCCTGTATTTAGACTACACTAGAATTTCTAGCTATTCCAAAAACCAATACTTATACAGATATCAAGTAATATTAAAATATTTTATTATTACATTAAAAATATTAAAATATTCAGCTTTAATCTGTAGCAAAGGATAAAAGTAATTTTTGAATCATTATTAAAATTCACATGAAAGTCAGTTTACATAGAACATCTTTTGACATCCCAAATAAAGAAATTCCACAGAACACCTGATTGGCTAGAATTATTTTATACTTACGGATAGGGATTAATGTATAAGTGAAAAGCATTATTCATAACTTATTAACATTATTCCATTAATTATTTCATTGTCACTGGAATGCAGTCATTTCTAAGGAGAGACCTGACTGGATTTCTGATATGAATCCCAATATAATGTATCTAGCATTTTGGGCCAGAAGGACAGCATTTAAGGATCATTTCATTCACCATTGAAATGCAGCTGCTGCTTAATACCACCCTTTAATTCTGCAAATCAGATAAAGCTAGGAAGCAGAGATTTCTCTTTAAGACAAAGTTTTAATTAGCAGTTAAGATTATTTAAGTAGTAAGAAGAAGGGAACACATTGTTCTTTATAAACTGCTTGTGGGTGCTGGTAATGTTTGACATTGTTCATAATAAAAAAGGCATTAATCTGTATCTTGTGCATAGTTTCAAATTTTTTCTTAATAAGCCTATGTCTTGGTGACGTTTTGAGCATTGTAATTATTGTAAAGCATGAAAATGACTGGGAACATTACAAAGTGTTAAATATTTAGGTTTTAACCTTGAAAGGTTACACTGCTTTTTGCAACTGAAATGTGACCTCTCAGGTATTTCAGGTTAAACTGGTATGCAAATCTTCATTGGCTTAAAATCTGAGTCCATAGAAATAACACCTATATGGGGTTTTTTGATCAACACCGGATGAGGAAAAATGTGGTCAAATATAAACCATCCATCCCAACATTAAAAATGTGGTGGTTTTACAGTTGTACCAAGAAATGTTAAATTAACTAAAGAAAAAATATTACATAATGGTTCATTCATGAGGGATACAGTAGAGGCACCACAAACAAAAACCAGATCGGTCTCTATTCTGATTCTAATAAAAAGAACAAATCAAATGTCCAATACTCCACATGGTCTTTGAAACCCCTGTGCAGTAGATCTGGCTAGACTCCATGGCAGTGCAAATTAAGAGTGAACATACTGTCCAAAAGGCACAAAGCTTTCGTTGCTTTGGGTTTGGAATGCAATTACTTCTTTAAACTATGGTTTGTCCTGTGCTGAGCATCCAGTTGAATAAACAAATACATACCCTCTCCGACAGAAAGGCCGCGAGTCCAACATGTCAACTTCTGGAGCATTCCTGAAGGGAAGTTGCGACAATCCCGGTCTACCCCACGCCACCACATTCATCCCCCAGGGCGGCCTTGCTCGTGATGCTAGGAAGGTGGCGGGGCATCCCAGGGATGAGCAGGATGCCTGGGAGAACAGCATGAGCATTGCGCCACAGAGGTGTCATGGCGTGAGGCGGGTGCTGCGGCCTGGCAGTGCTGAGGTGGGAGTACTGTGCCATGGCCAGACATGCCAGAGCCACTTGGCCTGGCGCGGGGTGAGGCACAGCCAGGCCCTGCTCACTGCCACCAGCCGCCACCTCAGACCAGGCCTTGGCCGCCATGCCATGAGGTCATGGGCCCTGAGGCCGCCATGGGGCCAGTCGAAGCCCACCTGGGCCTGGCATGTGCCAGGCCGAGCCTGACACCTCCCGCCCCGCGCCCGCCCTGGGTGGCGGTACCAGGCCGCTCCCCGACCCCGGACCGCCCCCCGGGCCTGGCGCTCTGGGGGAGCCACCAAACTTGGCCCCGAGAAGGCCCCAGTGCGCCTGCGCGGGGGGGCCTGGGGGGGGGGGGGGGGGCGGGGGGCGGGGACGCACGCCCGTACGCAGGCGCGTGGCGCATGCGCGCTAAGGCCCCGCGCTGGGCTTGTCGTTGCAGCTTTAAGAGGGCTCGCGGCCTGGCGGGTCCGACCCCTCCCGGCGCGCCGAGGAGCCGCCGGGCTCCCGCGCCAACCCCCTCCTGCAGCGGCACGGCGCGGGGCCGGCCCCGGCACCCCGCGGACCCTCTCCCCGGTGACCCCCGAAGCGGGGGGAAGGCTGAGAGGGAGTGACCCCCGGCCCCTCGCCCCGGGCTGGGACAGCGGGGGTGGGGGGGCTCAACATGGCGGAGGCCAAGGAGGAGGGGCCCGGCCCCCGCGCCAGGGTGAGTGGGGGGCGCGAGGGGAGGTCAGAGGGGAGGGGTCAAGGGGCGGGCTCAGGGAGGGAGGGGGCTGGGGCGGCCGGGCATCGCCGAGCGCCGCCGGGATGCAGCGTGCGAGGCGCCGTGGCTCCCGCCGCTGTCCAAGGCCCTGACGGCGGACCGGCCTGGCCGGGGGTCGGCAGCCTTCCCAGGGACCGAGCAGCCGCGGTCCCCGCCGGCCCGAGGACAGGCGGCCCCCGGGCGGGCGTGTCGTAGCTGCTTGCTGGCTCTAGGCAGGCGAACAGTGCTGTCCCCTCCGGCCTGTGAGCCGTTCTGCCTCAAGGTTTCTTCAGTTTTCACTTAGTTCTCCATGAGGGGACTGTCAAGGCGTCATTTTCATAAGCTTCTTGACATCACTTAAATTATGAACTTATGGCTAAGTAGGATCTGTCATCACCGTCTGTCTCCTTGTTTAAAACACATTGTTCTTGTTCCTCCTCTTACATCTATTTCAATGGTCCATCTCAAACCATACTGAGTCGTCAAGATGGCAGTTTCACCCTGTTCTTCAGTGCTTGGGCTGCATCCATTGTGTGAGTACCATTGGCCATGCTGATCCTGAGCCTTGGCTTCTAAGTATGCTTGCTGTACTCATCTACTTGAAAAAATACTTTGTCTTTAAAAAAAATGGAAGGTCTTTTGTCACCCACACCTTCTACCCTGTGAAGTAACAGAGGGAGAATAACTTTTTAAGCAGTGCTCAACATAGGCTTGCAATGGGTCATGTCCTCTTTCGTTGTGTAGGGAACTTTTGGCTGAAAGCTTTCTGATAGAAATGAGGTTAAGTCATGTTCAAAGTTGTGTGGAAGGGCCATAGTCTACTACAAGACTCAGAGCTGTCCATTTCCCTTTTCCCAACGAGGAAGAAGTTTTCCCATTCTCCAGCCTTGAGAAAGACAAGAACACCAGGTCAAGTTTTCCATCCCTATGCGTGAGAGAAGTTTAATTTGCTGAATGTATTTCAAGGAACATGAAACTTGTGATTGCGGTGAAGCTAATTGCTGCTAAACAGAAGACTTGACCTTCAGGGTTTAATTGGAGGAGTTACACAGACCTCATTTGGCTACTCTGTGGTTATGGAAATGAACATCCTCACCAAATTGTCCTAGACAGATGCTTGTGCTTATTTGCACACAAACTCAAAGGCTCTTGTGGAATTGCTCATAAATATTACATAAATGATGTGTCTTCGGGGGAATCAAGATTTTGGCTGCCTGCAAGAAGTTTAAAGAGAAATGGCTGCATGTAGGACAGTAACTTAAGAAGTCTTAAATTAAACTTTATTCCCAGTAATGGAAATACTAGTTGATGTAAGGAAATGTTTTTTCTGCTGTGAGGACAGTTGGTCATTGGAACAGGTTGCTCACAGAGGTTGTGCAGTCTCTGTGGTGATGTCTAGTGGTCTCTTCAAGCTCATTGCCTTCGTATGCTCAACTTACCTGTCAAGTTACCTGCTATTACCAACAAAAAAAAAAAGAAAGATTGCCTTTTTTTGCTTCTTAAGCTTGCCAAATACCTGCTGAGGAATGACAGAGTATCAAGTGTGTTGGTTGGATAACCATCCTTTGGTGGTAACTCCAGAAGTCTCCACCAACTATTGCTCCACATGTCCCTGTATATTTTGGAAAGCCTCTCCTGCTCTTGGCATTGATGTCATTCCCTGTTCCTGCAGAAACAGAGAAATCGATAAAAATTTAGGGATGAACCAGGAAATAGGCAGTTGCCATAGGCAAGTAAGGAAAGATCTTCCTGGTTGCAAATCTGACAGTGAGGTTAATCTTGATTGTCCCAGAAAGGCTTCTGTGAGGTTTTGGAGTGAATGGTGACACCAGTGCCCTGTACTGCATCAGTCTGAGAAGTGAATTTCCTCGTCTCCTCTCCTGATCACAAAACCAGTTATGCAATCAAGATGTTCTTGTGGAATGTGGGGAGAGGTGAAGCCTTCCTGGCTGCTCAGATGACTGATGGAAGCTGTGAAGAAGGATACTAGCATACCATAAGCACAGCATGCTCACTTATCTTCCATTAAAGCCATCATCAGTAAGGTCTTGGAAAACCTGCATATCCCACTTCTCTTCTCCATGGCTGTCCAGTTCCCATTCTGCAGGAGGTTATGGTGATGGCCTCTTCCAAAGCCTGTGCCTAAGGAATAAGGAACATTTCTTAAAAAATATATAAATCCCTTTGTATGGAAAGAAACAAAGACAAATTTAATAATTTATTCAGAGAGGAGCTTAGGAAGTGCTGGCACATTCAGAATTGTTCTTTTCAATATTTAATTTTTTTGCAGATATTATCCCAGAAGGGTGTACAGCAAAACCTGCATTTTGCAAAGCAAAATTGAGAAGCAGTTGTCATCTTTTAGTTCACTCCATGATAATGAGCAATAAACTTGAAAAGGTTTTGCCGGCATAAGACTGAGATAGAAACAGTGTGGGAAAGTTTTTGTGCCTCAGTTGTTACTTTAGAAAAGGTTCAAAACTGTTGAATATTCTTTTTTGTGACTATTGACGTCTTTAGCTTTTCATACTTCCTAAACTGTATCCAGATGAACTGAAAAGGTGTTTGATTGTTGTTTTTTTTAATTACAGAAGCATAGGGGTTGGCAGGGCCCTCCAGAGCTCATCAGGTCCAACCTCCTGCCAAAGCAGGGTCCCTAGGACAGATCACACAGGGCAGCGTCCAGACAGGACTGGAATCTCTCCAGAGAAGGAGACTCCACACCCCCTGGGCAGCCTGTCCCCGGGCTCCCTCACCCTCACTGGGAAGAAGTTCTTCCACATATTGGTGCAGAATTTCCTGTGCTCCAACTTGAGGCCATTGCCCCTTGTCCTATCTCCACAGACACTGAGAAGAGGCTGGCCATTTCCCCGTGTCCCACACTTCAGATATTGATAACCATTGATCAGATTCCCTCTCAGGCTTCTTTTCTCCAGGCTGAACAGTCTCAGCTCACTCAGCCTTTCCTCGTAGGGGAGATGCTCCAGTCCTTTAATCATCCCTGGAGATCCCTGTCTTTTTATCCCAGGGAGCCCAGAACTGGACACAATACTCCAAGTGGGGCCTGACCAGGGCAGAGCAGAGTGGGAGGATCACCTCCTTTGACCTGCTGGCCATGCTCCTTTTGATGCCCCCCAGGATCCCATTGGCCCTCTTAGCCATCACCTCTTAATGCAGCTTATGAAACTACTTGGGGCACTTCAGCTTTAATTTGTGTGTAATACCAGCCTTGCAGCGTTTCTGCTCTGAATGGAGTGATCATTTATTTACAACAGTTCTCTCTCAGCCCACTGAGCTGCACAGGACAATTTGGGGTTGTACAGTGTGAACGACTGAAACCTGACACTGGGGCTCATGGAAATTCCTTTTGTGAATAGATGAGCACCTGGGTGTCTCCAGCAATAAACCTGCCATTTGTGGAAGATTTTTAATTTTGCATGGCTTGAATTAAAAATTGAAGATGATCATCTCGTTTAGAAAGTCTCGTTAGTGGGCTACTCCTGTGTGGTGTGAAGCTGAAGGAAACCATTTCTCTGCAGAGGCTTGTGCACCTCTTGAAGGACACTTTGATATCGTGATCTTTGAGTTCACCTGCTGAAAACTGGCATAACAGATCCCAGCCCTTTACACTAAGACTTCCCACATTGTATAAAATACAGAAAAGTTAAGTAAGCTCTTTATCCCTACTTCAAGGCCCCTTGCATGATGAGGATAGTGGAAATTAATTCTGAAATCACTCCCAATGCTCCTGAGGCGCTTATCTCAACTTTTCTCTCATTAAATGACTGCTGTATCCCATCATTCCTTCAGACATTCCAATTCATGTTGGCCTTTCCCTAAACAAGTCCTGTAGCAAGTTAATCCAGTGAATTTTCTTCAAAGTTTTCTCTCAATGACTGACTGTTCAGATGTTTTCCATCATCTGTTTTGTAAGCAGAGCTCTTGTGCCTCATTCCTGCTTTTACTCTTAATGCTTATTTTCTGCCATCATATGAACTCTTTAAATGAGGCTTCTCCAGCACTGCATGTTTCATCCAGGGCATGTTAGCAGAATCGTGTGTGCTCTCATTGTCTATCATCATACCCTGTGTTTTGCTTTACATTCTTAGATAGAAAAAAATGCGTTTCTGCAGGGACAAAAGAGGGAGATTGATGGAGTACACCTGCAAGGTTGGGGTTTTTTAGGTGCTTGTCCTGTGGAAACATAAAAAGAGAGTAAGCCAGAGTCAATCTGGGAAAATAACCTGAGGACAAAATGAGCTCTCTTAATGGAAGGGTCCAGTAAAGCGTTCCCTGAGTGTTGGAGGTGTGAGGCAGTGATAAAGTAATCCTTGCATGTTGTTGATCCCAGGAGCAGTTACTGTATTTCTAGAAGCTCATACCAGGCTGAAGCAAAAGCCACATGACAGATGAATTTGAAAAAGACTGGAATCTGCTATTACCAGCTGCTTCTGAACCACACCAGGAAAAGGGAGACTGATTTAAGCATCAAGCGGGCTGCAGCTTGCTGTGAACCTTGCAGCTTAGAGTAGATGGCCTGTAGTGCCATAGTCTTATCTTCTAACTCTCACCCTCTGAAAGTGCTACTCAGAAATTTCAAGGGTAACACAAAGTTTGAAAGACTGTAACTTACTTTACTGGACTGGTACTGATCTAAAAATTGTGTGGTGTTGCCTGTCCTTTCTGCAAATAGTGATTGAAGAATGATGGTAATGTCTTTAATTTTGGTTACCATGTTTGCTGTCTGCTTTAGATGCACCTCTTTAATTTTAAAAATACATCAAATAGTTTTAAAGTGTGCTGTGTCTAATACCTTTGAATTTTTTAGTAAACAAATGTATGATAATTAAGCATAACTGAAGTTTATGACATCAGGTTTTTGGTAACAAACTCAAAAAGTTAAGTTTTACAGTTGGTCCTTTTCCCTTTTGATAGCTGGCCAAGGTTCAGAACAATCTTCGAAGTCTTCTAAGAACTTGAAGTTTAGTATCAAAAACCTGACTCTTCGTCCTGAGTTAGCCAAACACTTGGATCTGAGAGCCATCAGGATCAGCAGTCTTTATGTCCTAGACCTTTTGCTGTCACTGTGGTGGTCAGAAAGCACAACCTCCCCCAAAGGGTGGCCCAGGAGAGCCTAAGCAAGATCCAAGAATCCTGGACCTGTATTGTAGGTGAGAAATCACATAGCTGTGATAGGAGATTTCTTGCTCTTACTTTCTCAGCAGAGTAAAGGAAAGTGTAGATGTGAAGGTTTTCCATTTTTAGTCTCTGCTGTACCCAATCTATAAGCTGCAGTCTCTAAAAATACCTATAAAATAATTACCTGTCCAGTCTCACCCAGGTTCTCTGGACTCAGAAAGTCATCAGTGTAAGAGATGGGAAAGATCATCTGCCCAGTGCCAGGGCAGGATGATTACTGCCACAGCAATCTCTTCATTTCCACTGGAAAGAGAGGAAACCTGAATCACTAACCTGATCAACTAATGTTTAATTGTCTAAATTTAGGTGAGAAGAACCCGGGGCAGAATTAGCACAACTGCACAGAGTTATTCCTACAGAGGAAATTTCAGAGTACTTGCTTTCTTTTGCTATTTTTTTAGTAATTCATTTGTGTAGTTTTTTGAATCTTGGTATTTGTTGAAACAGTCTAAAAAGTAAGTGGGAAAATTTGATCTTTATGAAGTGGTGCTTATTTGTTCAAGAAAGCTTTTATTAAATACTGTTCAGTGAATGCAGACTGTTTACAGGTTGTTACTGTGTTTAAGATTGCAGGGTAGGAGTTGTGATAGTGCTCCATGAAAAAAGCTACACTTTTTATGGGTTTTGGCAAAATGTCTTCTGAATTGATTGGTTAAGTATGTTTGAATAAAGTTTGTTGGGCTGGGGGTGGCTGTGCCAGGCAAATTTCTCCTCCGCTTCTCTGCAGGCAGAAGAACCAAACAGATGTGGGTCTGTGTCTTTTCCTGCCTTGCTGTGTTAGCTGTTCGTGTCCTTGCAGGCGTTTGGGGCAGATCATCTTGTTTGTTCGTGGAACAGGGCAGTTCTCAAGCACTCCATGAAGCAATCACAGGAGCTTTGCTGAGAGCTCTGGTCACACAGTGCTAGTGTTTTTTCTGCATGTTTTTACAGGTGTTGAGGCATTTTGTTCTGAAGAGCTTTAGATACTTCTAATAATATCTGCAGAGAAGGTGGAACATCCAACTAAGCAGCCTATTGTAGGAATCACTTCTTACAGGGAAAGAAAAACTAGAAGCCAACTAGGGCAACTACCAATGGGACTGGTATTGTAGCCACCTGAAAAAGAGTAATGCTGGGTTTTTTAAGAGGAGAAAATGGTAGAAGCGTACAGGAAGGTGGAAGAGAAGTGGAACAAGTGAAGAGGAAGCCAAAGTTAGGAAGGTGCTTCGAAGAACAAAGCAGATAGCACGATCGCTTTTCTGTCTTCAACAACAGGAACACTGAAATAGAGAGAACTGGATATACATCCAGGCTCTCCAGTTCTTACCACCAGTCCTTTTTGGCATCAACTCTTATGAGAAGGCAAAAGACTTGCGGTACCTAATGGTGAATGAGATGATTCACCAGTGTGGGCCTATTAACATATAAACCATTCTGGGAAGAAGGGCTGATAATCCCTGCTGTGTTTATCAACAAGCAGAAGGTACTACATTTTTAATTCTTCCCAACTTGCATCCAAAGCCATCTCGTAGGCTTCTTGTTTGAGGACAGATAATAACGAAAAGCAGATGACTTAGGTTTTAGACACGTTTCACTTTAATTAATTTACAGAGGGTTGGGTTTTTGTTCCCACAATTAGTAACATCACTAGTAGTAATGGTTGATCACCCTCTTGGGGGACACATTGAGTGATTACCCTCTAGATGGTTACCCTCATTGCTTCTTAGTTGTGTTACAGGGACTGGCTTTCCCTTAAAAGACATGGCAACAGCTCTCTCTTAATGAGCTTCTCCGTTAAATGGAATTAAGAGGATTGCATGCTTTGCAGAACATAATCTTCTAAATAGCTGTACTTTTGAAAGGCTTGGCCAAATGTATATGTTTGTAATCTGGGAACTGCTGTCTTTCTTGGGGGATGCTAAAATATGTAACTGAACTGAAATACTTGGTTTGGAGTAACTACTTACTGAGTATCACAGCAGCACTGTATGTTGTTATGATACAGACCCTGCTCAGACTTTGGTGATTTTTACATCCATACAACTTCATTTTAATTTTTCTGACTTCTGTGGTGAGAAATAGGAATTATCTGTATCTCAACTCACTTACAAATGTAGTGTAACCGAACTCCCATCATCAACAGGTTTTTGTAGAGTATCTAACCATCAGCAGGAAAGTTTAGTTCATTGATGGGGTGAGGTTTTGAGGGGAGAAGTTCTTTCAGTTTAAAAGAAAGCCTTTATTGTGGATGTCTTGGTTTGTGGGCTTGATGTGTGTTTTGTGTCTGTGTGGGCAAAGCCATCAAACTCTGGTGTCTTTGCTGAAACCATTGCAAGATGAAGCGTTCCCTTGTGGAGCTGCTTCCTCTTCAAATCCATGGGGTTGTGGGCAGGTGAGAGAAGTGCTTGGATCCCCCTCCATTTTTTTCCTAGGTTTAGATTGAACCACCCAGGATTAGGAAAAAGTAAGGCATGCTGTAACTTTCTGTGTCTGACTGGTCTCATTGGCCCCATATAGTTTGGGAATGGTACATGGCTCCTGCCTGCATGTTGGGTGGATATGGAAGCTGTAAGGTCACCAGGGGCTGTGTTTAGACTTGTCCTGTGGATATTCAGAAAACTCAGGAATGTCAGGAAAAACTGGGGACAGAAAGGGGCGATCTTGTGCTGTGCTGCTCCCCAGGATGTCTGGGGCATCGCTCAGAATTCTAAAAATGCCCAAACAGAATGGCAACACCACATCCCTGAACCTTCTTTCCTGAAACTTCAGTCGAAGATGTGTAAGCGAGGTGCAAGGTAAAACCCTGTGTCCTGAACAGGATAGGGAGCCAGGAGAAGCTGGAAAATGCCTGCCTTTGTCTTTTTACACACATAGATGATTGTTTGGGGTTTGCCTTTAAAAATAGCCATCGTAGCATCCATTTAATTACCCTTAGACTAGAATAGTGATTAAAAAAAAATCTGTTGGGAGTCTTGTGCGGCTGGGATGCCCAGGGAAGCCTTAAGGACACACCTCGCATTATCTGCCCGGCTCGCCTGCTGCCTCTCCCCACTCGCGGCTCTGACCCCCTTCTCACCCCCGGAGAGCACCGTGCGGCCCCCCGCCAGCACACCGCGGGGCTCGCCGGGGCACCGGGCCGTGCGTTGGCCGTCGGGCCCGCTGTCCGGCACGGAGCCGGGGCGGCTAGGGGGCTCTGCAGGCCCGGCATCATGCGCCGAGCTCTATGGCTCGCCTTGACCCCGCCGGGTTCTCTTCCTGCCGCAGCCGTTCTTTTCCTGTAGCAGGTATCTGCAGCAGGCTGGCTCTTTGTTACCCTCTGCTCTTCCCTCCCTAGGTGCTCCGAAGGTACGATTCGGGTGTTTGGGTGGAAAGCAGCTCCGGGAGAGACACGCTGCTTAATTCTGCTCCTGCCGTGGAGTGTTCCCGTAGCAGAGGTGCAGCGCGGTTGGCTGCCTGCCTGGCATCCCTTCCAGGGGTGTCATGTGTAAAAGGTCAGGGGATGCTTCCTGAGCTCACCGTACCTGGTTCAAGAATAGCAATTACAATTTGAATTCCTTTTTGTTCATCCTGATGTGTTGTTTGGGTTTTTTTAAGCAGTGTCTTCCTCATCAGTCAAAGGAATTCTGAAGGAGGGGGTGGGGGTGGTTATCCTCTGTGTATAGGGACAAGGGAACTGTACAGACAAGAAACCGAGAATCATCTCTGACTATTTTTAATTGCCGTTTTCTTAACATCTGCTTCCTTTCCACAGTTGGGTTATGGGTGCAGTAAAACCTAGGATAAAACTGCAAAAGGCTTGCTAGAAAGAGATGTGCCTGTCTATGTGAAGTTGTTCTGGGGTTTTGTAAAATGAAATTTTGCAGACAAAACAAGTTGTGGCCACAGGCAGCTTCTCTCTTTATATTGCACAAATATAATCTATGAATTGTTTGTTTATGGATGCTATGGCAACGTTGAACGCTGTTAAAGTACTGAACAGGTTTTTAGTTATTTCAAATTAGCACATTGTATTCAAGCGTAAACAGTGTCCTTCTGTCACCCGCTCCCAGCAAGGAGAGGTTAGTGCTGAGGCTGTAACACTGGTTTCCTCGAGTCTAATAGACAGTTGCAAAATATAGTGACATACCTTACTGTATTTAATTTTTTTTTTCATTTTCATAAAAGCAGTACATTCCATAAAGCAGTCTTTATGTAAAGTGTAGTTAATTTGAAGCACAACACATTGCTTCCAGGAATACCTAATTGCTTTGTCACTACTTTCATATTCTTGCTTCATTTATTTATTTACTACAACCTGACTAGGCAGAGCATTTTCTTATGTTCAGTGCTAGCTAATGAGACAGAATCACTAAGAAAGATATATCCTAAACTATTTCATTTTGTTAATATTAAACTGTTCTGTCTTAAAATCTTAGGGAATGCTTGCTACTTAAAGGCTCTAAATATCCAAAGTTATTCTCTGGCAAAATATTAGCCAAAGTGATTAAATGAACATGTGTTCAACTGTGACACTCTTGAGTTTTGTTTTAAAACTGCAAGTGCATTTTGGAGTTGAAGCCTAGAGTATTTTAACAGAAAAACGTTCTGTTCTGGAAACTTTCAGTAGCTATCAAGAACTTAATCTGGGATGTTGAGGTGCCTCTTCTTCCATCCATCAAAAATGAAGTGCCATCTGATGAATCCATTTCGTGTTTGCCTCTAGAGTACTTTTGTTCCACTGATCACTAAATCTTAAACTTTGAAGAAATAAAGGGAGTTAAGAGTAGATGATGATTAATCAAAGGAAGAAGCATGAGGACTGGTGAGAGAGGGAATTTCTCTGCAGAAATGTAATAGATAAATGTAGAAATAGTAATTTGGGTGTTAGTACTTACATTTCTGCACAATGCAAGGCCATAATACACTGAAAGCCAACATACATTGCTAATTAAGATGATATAATTGTATGTAACTATTGCAGTAGGATTCAGGAAGGGCATAAAAGTATAAATAATAGAGAGAATACCCCACACCAATTAAGAAAAATGCATACATCTCATTTCAGGACATAGTCCAGTTATAGACTATTATGGAATGAGTAATTTATTGGGGAAATATATCTATATATATTTATGTGTACATACCTCCATATGTATCCACACTTCCCCTGGTTTCCTATCTTTGGATTTACATCACGTGGGAGTTCTGATGCTGTTCACCATCAGAAACTAGATGGTAGCTTAGATAAAACAGCTAGTATTACCAGATGCTGAAGTTCCTCTTGTATAAATATTTCCAATGGAAGCTTGTGAGCACAAACACAGATCTTCCTCTGTATCCTAAAACATTTTAAAGGAAGAAAAATTTCAAGATCCCTGATTTTGACAGCCTCACAAAAGAAAGAAGAAACAAAATAGGCATTTTTTTTCCCCCGAGGATGACCTTGTAATTGGGAAGTATTTTGGATTTCTTCCAGGTAGATTGTAAATGTTTTCCAACTTGTCCAAAATATTTATGGTAGTCCCTAATGCGCTCTGGCAGGTGGCCCCTTGTGCTAACTTGCATGATGTCATTTCTTTGAATGAGACTGTTGGAGAGGTCCAGACTGCAAGTGTGTTTTTTTCCAAATAACAGCATTTCTGATGTGGTCACATTTTATTAGAAGATTTGCTCTCAACAGAGGAGGAGGAATACTGAGGGTTTGGATGTTTAAGGTAAGCAGGATTATGGTAGAACATACAATACTTCCTTGCAGGTACTGTGGGTCTCAAAAAAGTCAAAGAACTACTATGATACAAACGTGCTTCAAGAAAGGATGATCTAATGCTTCATCTCAGCTGAAAACTTTTTCTTGTCTTACCAACAAATTGTCTGAGACTTTTTTTTGGTAGAAAAAAGAACATTATTGACAGGGAGCAAGAAAAGGATCGAGGAAGGCTGCCATAGAGAGAAGGATCTAGACTGTCCTTTTTGCTTCCCAAGGCTTCTTACTCTGATATTATTATCAAATGGCAACATGATCCTTTTACTCCTCTTCTATAAAAACAGTGTCCCATCACTCTCCTTGTCCTCAGCAGCTGGTATTACTGCTAAGTATATCCAATATTTATAAGGATTAACTTTACACTAGTGTAAACTTAGTTGGCTACGAGTGGACTTGTAGATCAACATTAAACTTGTTTCTTTGGAGACACCCCTAGGATCATTACAACAGTAACAATGCAAGCCTTGCAAACCTTCCTGCGAGGTGTCTCCTTGCTGTTTTTTCTCTTGATAATTACAGTCAATAAACTTGCATCAGCCTTGTGAGATAGTGTAACTTTTTTTGTTGGGGTTTTTTTCCATCTTTCGCTCTTTCCAGCCTCAACTATATCTGCTCAGAGAAGCTGGAAAGTCTTGGTGCAGTATCAAATCATCTTGATATTCACAATGCTGGACAGGTCCTCACTATTCTGTATGTCAGAATAAGCTGAAGGAACTAGCTTGTCTTTGTAGACCTACAAGTGATACTGGAAAGAGACTGATGGACTTTGCTGTCAGATGAATCTTGTGACAATATGTTGTCATCCTTTCCCGGAGCTGGCTGCTACCAAACTGATATTTCCCCGTCACAGTCCTGTGGAATATCCGATGTATCAACTAAATGACTTGAGTTAAATGAAATTAGAGATCATCCCTTTGCTATTAAATCCCATTACTTTCCTTAAGATGGCTTAAGAATTGACGTGTGAGCAGGATCTACCGGAAACGAAAGCACGGAGCTGGGGATGTAGAGAAAGGAGCGATGACTTAAATGAATTGCTGTTATCCTTTGGGATAAAAGGAAGGATGCTAATGGGTTGGGCTTTCTGAAGGAAACTTTAAGTATGCTGGGTGCACACGCTTCTTCAGACAGCATTCAAGCCTGCCAACAACTGTAACGTTTGCCAGCAAATGGTTAATGTAAATGGCTGCTTTGTATGGCACTCAGAGGCATCGTCTGGTTCTGTGATTGCGCTCATGCCAACACTCATTGTCTCATTACTGTTGGGAAGTTGAGCGTTACCTTTCCCTATTCCTGGGAATAGGACATTCCCTATCAGAGAGATGAAACCTTCCCCACCGGTGGAAGTTGTACATGCTGCTGGTTTTGTGTTTATAGAGTTCAGAGGAAATGAAGGCTCACAGAGTGTCAGGATAGAATTTATGATCTTGACCTGGTACAAATATCTCATAAAAGTGAAAATTTTTACATTCCCTTCCCTCCCCTCCCTCTGCTGCCTTCTCTGAATTCTACGTTGTCACTGCATGCTTTTACTGTGTGCTTCTGAGCCTGGTAGGGGAAACGTGACTTCTCAGTAACGTAACAGTCTTTGTACAACTCTTGTGTGGGGCAAGAAAAGGAAGGAGGAGGAATTGTGACCCTTCTCATTGGTTTTGGTTTTGATCAGATACTTTTTAGCAAAGTATATGGCAGCTGACCAAGATAATGATATAGTGCTTTCCTTTTTACAGTTTGAAGATAAATCTGATGCAGTATTTGATATTACAGAAAAATGTAAGTAATTTTATTTATTTTTCTAAGGCTGTAGTTTCACAAAATGTGTCTTAGAAATATCATTGCTGCTGAAAATGATTCTTGCCCTTCACCTAGCCTTTGCTTTTCATTGCTTCTCTGCATTACCTTCTCTGCAAGTGTTACAAGTGACATGAAAGAAAGTTTGATCTTATTTCCTCTGTGCTGAGTGGGACAGAACTACTTCTTATGTCAGCATTATTTTATCAGTAATGGTGGCCCAAGAAGGTTTAGTGTATACAAGGAATTGCAGCATCAGACAGATTAGCAAAGGACACTTAGACTTGTCCTTTGTTACACATAAAGTTGGTGAATTTTCTGACTGTTCTTTGGGGTTTTTTCCTACCTAGGTGGTGAAATTCTGGATGCAGAAATGTCTGAGGACAATGACCACAACTTAACACCTACCCTCGACAGCATATCTTATGGAATACAGAATCGAACAGGATCTGAAAACTCACTGCTGGATGATGATGACGATGATTATTTCCTGAACTCTGGGGATCTGGCAGGCATACCTGTTGTTGGGAGTGACAACGACGATGATCAAAATTTCACTCAAAAAGACACTCTTTCTTCAGCGATTCATGATGAAGACCATCTGGAAGAAGACAAGAGAGAACACGAATTGGACAGTGACAAAGAAATTCAGATTGAGAATGCAATCCAGAAGGATCTGACTTCACCATTTGAGCAGGGCCCTGTATTTAAATCAATTCGGAAGGATTTTAGCATAACAAGAGATAATGGAAAAGAGACTTTTTCAGCCAAGGACAAGAATAGAGAAGGACATTTTCAAGAACGTGAAAAACGGTTGGAAAAAATGCCTAAAGATATGGATTCTAGATTGAAAAGCAGTTTTCTTGACAAAGCAGGTAACTGTTGACATCGTAGACCTGGCTACCCAGCAAAGAGGAAGAAAGAGCTAGACAGAAATTAGCAGTAGGACTAGTTACCAAAACCATCGACGTGTTGAAGAGAACATGCATAGCTCTATGTAGGGAAGCATTTTATAAAGGACCCTGAAATACGACGACCTCTGTATTAGGACTAGGATTGGCAGAAAGGCTTGGCAGCATTAGGGGGACTCTCACCCTCCACACTTTCTTTCAAAACCTCAGCATATCCTTTGTTGTTGTGGTTTACTAAAACCAAGCTGGGTGACAATTCAAGCTTCCTTGTGTTTTTTTTCTCACTGTTTTTTGTAGACATTGAAACTCCTTAAAAGAAAAGATGATGAAGTTTAGGTTAAGTTGATGGCCAGGAAAGACTCTTCCTGAGAAAAGTACCAATTCTGCATGAAAGTATAAGTAGTATGCATTTAATACATTTAATACATCACAGAAAGGCTTGTTAGAAATGTATTAGTGTCTGCAGAAATTAAGCCAGAGAGTAACTTGAGATCTGCTTTTCCTGGGAGACTACTCTCCTCCTTCCTCAGATATTTGAGTCTTGGACTTCGTCCAGCCACCATGGAGAGAAACAAAGATGCCTGTAATCCATTTCTCATTTGAGGGGCCTGACAGTCACCAGTAGTTTTGATACCCACTCACTTGTTTTTGACTTTCCAACCTCAGAAAGTCACAGTAGAACAGTGAATGAAGGAATTAAGAATAACCAAGCTGGAATGTGCAGTTTAATTTTACTCAGAACACAGTATGGAAAGAGGGTAGGCCAACCAGAAAGAGCCTTCTGGCTACTTGTGCAGATTCACAGCTTACAATTCTGATCTTTAAACTTTGTATGTTTAGTAACAGCATCTTAGAATCAGTGCTTCCAGGTTGCCTAAGTGATAGAGAAGCAATACAGATGTTTTTAAAATAAAGAAGAGTTAAAGATGTCTCTTTTCTTTTACCTTAAGGTAGATAGTAAGTAAAGAATAGTACTGTGTAAACGATGTTATTTCAGAGAATTGTAAATACCTACAGTTACCAGATTGTGGCTGAAAGCTGTGCAGCCTCAGGTAGAGTAGTAATTGGAACAGCAATAGTAAGTGCTCACAGGCGCATCCAGTTTCCAGGTAAATCCAGAATATTTAAATATTTAGTATTCATGCTAAAAAAATATAAGCTCCCATTTCCTGAGAAGGGAGGAAAAGGCAGAAGACCAGAACAGCAAAGAAAAGGATGAACATTGTTGCTCTGAAAAATATTTTCTGATTTAAATGTTGAAACACAGGATAGTTCAGAACCCACTGGGGTGTAGGAAACTCTCAACGAACAGTTTGTCTCAGAATTTTACAACCATTTTGCTGGAATGGGAAAATAATGAGCCAGTGGAGTACTAAAATGTCAGTTCTCTTTTAAGAATTGCCATCTTACTTGCAGGGAGGAGAAAGGGAGTAGTTGAATATTTCTGAGGTGCTGTCAGAATAGGGGGTTGGGGATCAGTATGACGCTCTAGATAGTTTTAAAGGAAATGCCTTGGAACCTGTATTCATTTATATTTAATGTATATGTTTTCCTCAGTTCATAATCAAGTAGAAGAAACATTACGGACGCAGTTAGCGCCACAAACTCCAGAAACTAACTTCAGGGTAAGCTATAGATCTTTCAAACACTTTTGCAAGTGCAGCAATATACTGGAATAATTCAAAATACATATTTTGTATTTGAGTGTAAAATTGAGTATCAAGAAAACCTGATCTTCTGACTCTTAGACCTCTTTGCTACTTAAACAGTGCATATAATTTTGTAGAATTTTACTGACCCTCTCTTTGGATTGAGGATTCTTTTGATAGCTACTTTCATGTTCAGCATGGTCTGACTGACTGGTGAGCCGAATCTAGACCTGGATGCATCCATCTGACCTGCTGCCTTTTTTCCAGATGAGACAGGGAACAGCTGTATCAACAGGCGACACTGCCCAAACACCCAAATGCCCCTACTGACAACCAACTTAGAGAGCTGGGTGGCTTCTACTGTGTCCAAAGGAGTGGAAAGGCTTGGGGGTGGGACAAGAGAGGGTGCTGCAGGGACGTAGACGCAGCAGCTGCTGCCTGACATTTCTCCCACCTTCCAGTGGCAGGACCCATTTCTTTTGGTCTGCAACAGAAACTTCCCTTGGCAGCAGCCCAACTCCTCGTTGCAGATGCAGGAGGGTGAATTCTTTTTCATATTATTGTTTCAGGAGTCTAGCTACCTATTTTCTAGTAAGGAATCTATTGGACAAGAGCTGGGGAATTCCTTTGCACCAAATATTAGAATTAAGGAGGAGCCTTTGGATGACGAATATGATAAAGCTATGGCCCCACAGCAGGGACTATTAGACAAAATTAAAGATGAACCTGATAATTCTGAGGTAAGTTTCCCATTGCATTTCTCATTTTGGTCTGACAGCTGACCCCATAAGCTGGACATAAATTCAGCTATTTATTTGGTTTGTTGACCGAAATTTAACTTGAAGAACATAGCTTAGTAAAAGGATTTTCCCCTCTTCTCCTACCATGAAACCCAAACCCCCAACTTTTTGATGTCATGTTACCATGTCGCTGAAATTGTTTTGCTTTTCAGTTAGAGACAAAGCAAAGTGCTGTAAAACTTCTCATTATGAAATCTGTGGAGATACAGACACTCCCTCAACTCACTCTCACTAGGAAATAAGGTGTAAATCCTGTTTTACTGAATATTTTCTGAGTAGTCACAGTTAGAGATGTGTAGTTGAAACAGTGCTATTCCTGCACCTTCCCTCTGAAAGGTTCTCTCTGCAAGAACAGGGGTTCATTGTTTGTTGGTGGTTTAATTAACACTTAGAGGTCTTACCTTAGCAATCTTAAATATGTACACATCAGTGAAGTCTATTTAAGCATCTGTCAAAGTGACTTTCTCATGTGAGACTGGTGCTTTTTATGGCCATACAGGTAAAAGTTGAATACTTGCAGTCTGGAAAAAGTCTGACCTATGATTTGAGTGGTGCTGGGGCAAGAATTGCAGAGCTCTAATCGGTCTCTCTGCCACTGGTTTGTCGTGTGATGCCAGGGAAATGATCTGGGTTGTAATTCCCCCTCCTCACTGCTAATATTTGGGTTACATGCAGCTAAAGGTGTGCAAAACTTCCTGAGGTGATTCATCCCACGTGCGTTGACGTTAGAGGGCTGGTGTTCTTGTGCAAGCCTTTGTGCAAGCCTTTCTAGCAACATCTGTGTGCTTCTGCTGTCCCTCCTCTTCTCTCTAGGCCTGTCTTCCCAACATTTTTTCTTCTTTTCCAATAATACTTCTAGCTTAATAAAATAAAGAAGTAAACATAGTACTTGAAACTATTTGGATTTCACTGCCCTTCTGATTTGTTCAGTGTCCACGAGATTGTTTGGCTTTTATTTTTCCTTAAGCCTATATAATGTCAAACCGTGCGTAGGCTGGTAAATCTGTCCTTTGGTCCTCCCAAGATGGCATCTGCTCTGTGGGTTTGTGGGGAATGCGATGCAAGATGTCTGTGGTTATCAAAGATTGTCTTAATAAGTAAAAGTGAACGCTTGAATAATTTATCTGTCAAATATCATATCCTTCAAAATATTAATATCTGGAGTAAAATCCTGTAATTATCAACTCTGCCTGATAGTGGAAAAGTATGAGAATTGATGAAGGTTCATTTTGTTTTGCTTCAGAATGGAATGAACGTGGGGTTACTTCCTTTTTTCATGCATCCTGAAAGATGAGAGCATTTCTTACTGTAACCGATAGTTGGAGCTGAAGGCTCTTGGCTCTCAGCACTGTCACACTGCTTTGAAACTACGCTTGATCACGCACAGTTGATGTCAGGATTTGCCTCTATTTCTCTTACTGGTATTGACTATGGATAAAACTGCAGTTAAATTGCTGAAAAAAACCCCTCTAATTTCAGCAAATAACAAAGTTTTAAATTGCAATAGTAAAAAAAAACCAACCATGGTGCTTTCAATCTTGTCATCACAGCATGCCCACATGCAGCTTCAAAGCTTCTCTTACTTGAGACTGAGTGTTTCTGTCTGATGGTTCACATGATGAACACATGCCGTTGCCTGTTCTCTTGGGGAACCTGTTGAGAAATAATCTGCCTGTCCTAGTAATGCCCTAGTACAGAAACTTGTTGTTTTCCCATGGGAGAAAGAGAAGTGTTAAGTTTTAGTGTATAATATGTGGATGTTAGTGTGTGATTTTAGGAGAGGGCGTTAGCTGAGGGAGCAGTCCACTGAAAAGGGAGAGCTTAATTTTGCTTAGTGGTTTTGAATTGGCTTACCTTGCAGCCAGACAGCAACTGTGCATTCAGCTCAGTCATAACATGACATCATGCCCTCACTACTCTCAAATGACTGTAAGTAGGTTAAATCTCACCATCTCTGTAGTCCAAGAGATTATGCTTTTCAGCCTATTAAGATTTGCATGTAGAGTGTTACAAGCTGCTTTACAGTGCAGATTTCTAGGGAGAGCACGAGCAGGAAGCATGGTGTCACAGTACGAATAGCTGCTGTGGAGTAAGCTAGTAATTTATAGTATGTCAGCTATTCCACAAACGACTGTCTGTAGGGATTTTCTCATCCTGTAGAAAGTGTGAGGTTATTCTCTCTCACTGAAGCCAGGCTAAGTCAGGACTATGATGCTCTGGCTGTGGTTGTGCCAGCTTTGACCTGCTGCAAAGCTTCACCTGGGCTCCTCCAAGGTACTTAATTCATGGTTGAGTACAGAACACTTCTCATCATCGAGGTTCCAGTCTCTACTTCCATGATTATCATCTGTGAACGGGAAGATAAAGCTTGTTTCACAGAGTGGGGGCAAGGACTGCAGAGCACTTCTAGATGGAAAGTTGGCGTGAGCGTAAAGCAAAGATTTCTCTTAAGTTTTGCCTAGCTGAATTCTGAGGTGTCTTGGAGTACAGCTGGAAAGGGGAATGCAGTGGGCAGCTGCGCTTTTCCATTCCTACCTGACACCTTTGGTTGTAGTTTGCTGTCAACCTCTGAGCAGGTTCTGTGTATGGTGCTCATACAGCAACATCTCTAAACTTGGCTTTTGGAGCAGGCTTGGGACACTCACTCTTGTTCTCCTGGACCTTAAGATTCAATACAGCATTGTGAAAGAATGGAAATCATGTAACCTGTTATTACATGTGTGTATTTGTTCTCCTTTTCCTTTTCCTTTGTTTTAGGAGTACGGCCAACAGCCAAAAACTCAGGAAGGGGAGCTGAAAATCAGTGCTGTATTTTCAGTCAGTGGCAGTCCTCTTGGTAAGGAATAGGCAAGACTAACTTTATTTAGATCTGTAAAATATATCACCTTTGCAATTAGTGCTGCAGGTTACTCTGCAGTTCATTTGCTATGTCTGACCCCAGTAGACAAAAAAAACTAATTTGTTTTAGAGACAATGAAATTCAGAAATTGAAAAATAATTGTATTTTTGAGGCAAAGGAAAATTGCATGTGAAAGAGATGTTAAAAGTGAGTTTTCAGTCTTAAGAGTAGTTGAACCAATCTGCTACTCAGAAAACCAGCACAGGGCATGTATTTATGGAGAGTTCATCTCCTAGCTAATTGTCCCTTAGACCCTGACAAATGAAGTCATAATCTTTGTGCTTGCCCCTTGCATGAGCGAATTATGTGCAGTAAATACATAACAGTTTCTCTATGTTTTCTCTGTGTTGTTCTCTCTCTTTTTTTTTGTAGCTCCACAGCTGTCATCAGGTTTCCAGCCTGCTGTGGCATCCTCTGGCATGAGTAAAATGCTTCCTTCAGTTCCAACCACAGCTGTTCGGGTTTCCTGTTCTGGCTGTAAAAAAATCCTGCAGAAGGGGCAAACAGCATACCAGAGGAAAGGCTCTACCCAGCTCTTCTGCTCCACACTGTGCCTCACTGGATACACTGTTCCAGCTTCTCGCCCACCAGCTTCTACCAAGAAAACCTGCTCAAGCTGCTCAAAGTAGGACAGTGTTTTAATTTGTTCTAGTGATAATTGGTAGTCAAGCAGATAATGAAAGGCTTCAGTTCTCTTTATATGCCACATGTTGTTTCTGTTGTGCTCGCTTCTGTGACGCTTCCCTTCAAAAAACGTGGCTGATGGTTATTTGTTAATTGGTCTGTCCGCTTTCACTTTCATTCTGTTAATTGGGTTTTGCATACATGTAGATTTAAAAGCCTCTTTTCTGCAGTGTTTTGTCTTCTTTTGGTTTAAATGAGCCAAATGTGAAAACGTGTATTTCAAAAGGCACTGCATTTCTGTGCCATTTGAAGATGTTATTGCACTCTCAAAACCACCAATGAGTACATTTAAAAAATATATTTTATATGTTATTTCTTCTAGATGAAAATGGATTTATTAGAACCCCAGAATGAAATAAAACATGGGTAAATTAGTACATCCTAGGCAGGGTATTTCTTTAGTTTCTAAAAAAACCCCAACTTTCCAGTCTGGCTCCATTCTATGAGCTTAAATTTCTGTAGGTCTTAGCTCATCATAATATGTTACTGATGCTTTCATAAGATGTAGAGAGGTTGAATTTATTAAGCATTGGGGTTTTCTTTAGGTAGTTGGGGTCTCAGCATCCATATCTAAGCCTGGAGAGTGGAAAGGCAATGTTTACTTTTGTGAGCCTATGTGGAAAAGTTCTTTAGAAAATACCTATATTCTCCACAGTCCTCTTGGAAACACAGGCCTCAATCTTCAGGTCTAAAAACCATTGTAATGATTAAAATTTTGTGTCCATTTGTATTACCATATGCCCAAATTAGCAAAAGGAGACCTTTGTGGAAGGCTTTTTAAGATGTCCTACCATGCCATTAAGTTGAGGCAAATAAGTAACTTTGCAGGCTGATTGTGCTACAGTCTGTTCGTGGAGGAGAATTATTCCTATGTGTTATTTTTAGTTAATGAAAGTTACTTTGCAGAAGGATGCTGCTTTGTTCATCATTTCTTCAACAGCAGATTTATTACTTTCAGTTTTACAAGGTCAACTGAACTTAAACTTGAGAATTGAAATAATTATTCTTTTCCCTCTCTGTCTCAGTGTGAAAAGGCCTTGTAATAAAGTTTAGCAGTGTTGGCTGTAATTTGTATTTATTCTGTTGAAAAATGGTCTGCCTCTGACAGAAAGAGGCATCCTTCCAACCAAGAAAGTCAGAGAAACGTATTCTCCCAGTCTTTTGACTTAAGGGCTTTGAAACTTTTCTGTGAATGACTGTTTCAAAGGAGGGAAGAAATAAGGAGAAAGTTCAGCTTGTTAAATCCAGGCACAGATAAAACTGTGGATGGCAGATAAGAGGTGCAAGGTTACAGTATGTGTCAGACTGTTTTGAGCTGAACAAGACAGAGATTAGAAATTCTGACCCTTTTTTTTCCTTCTTTTTCCCCTACTCCATTACGATTGGTATTTTCATTGTTAAAGGAAATTATTCCACATGTCCTGCTTTTTCTTTTTCTGTAAAAACCATGCAAACCAGTTATCCTTTCCCAGTCCCAGGGAAAGGATATTTACAGGCCACTCTTAAGTCCAGGTATAAAATATTTCACAGAATATCTAATTGAGAACAATACTTGCAAACTATTTTCCCAACAGGAAAAGAAAAGTGAAGTCAGGTACTTAAAGCAGCAAGAAGAAAAACTTCAAGTTAAACAAATCCACCCTCTTCTAGGGAATGTTTAGCTTGCAGAAAAAGAAAGGACAGCAACATGACACCAGCATTAACTCTTTGTTTTTCTTTATTTCCATAGAGACATTCTAAATCCAAAGGATGTAATCACTGCCCAATTTGACAATACAAACTCCAGTAAGGATTTCTGCAGCCAGTCTTGTCTTTCTACATATGAACTGAAAAGGAAACCCGTTGTTGCTATTCACACTAACAGCATTTCAACCAAGTGCAGCATGTGCCAGAAGAATGCAGTGGTAATTGCAGACTTTTGTTGTTTGAATTTCCTTTAGATGGGGACAACTTATCTCAGAGATGAATATACACATTCTTTCTATTCTTGGTATATAGTCTTTCTTTTCTTCCAGATTAGACACGAAGTGAATTACCAGAACGTGGTACACAAGCTCTGCAGCGATGCCTGCTTCTCCAAGTTCCGCTCGGCGAACAACCTGACCATGAACTGCTGTGAGAACTGTGGAGGGTACTGCTACAGCGGCTCTGGCCAATGTCACGTCCTTCAAATAGGAGGACAGTCAAAAAAGTTCTGCAGTTCGGCGTGTGTGACAGCATACAAACAGGTATATTCTAACAGAATATTAAGAATTTGTCTTTGATTAGACTTTGGCTGCTGTAACATCCAATCTACCAGTTCATTACTTTGTTACTATCTTGGTCTAAGATCCTAGAATCATAGAACAGTCTGCTTTGGAAGGGATCCCAAGGATCACAGAGTTCCAACCCCCTGCCACAGGCAGGGCCATCAACCTCCAGGCCTGGAGCTACACAAGGTCAGCCAGGGCCCCAGCCAACCTGGCCTTGAACCACCCCCAGGGATGGGGATGATTCCTTTCGCTATTTGATGCTTAATCCTTGCCCAAACATGTTGCCCTGTTTCCCTTACCACTGAACTGGCTGCCAGACTATTCCAATGTGAGAGAAGACACGGTGCGTCCACTCAGCAGTGGACCACTGGGACTTTTTTCAGCCTTTGAGATGCTCCCTGTTTGAGTATTGGATATTGAACTGTAGCATTTGAATTAAGTGGAGAGGAAAAGTAATAATTAGTTGGTAATTTTGACTTTCATTTTTAAATTTTTAATACTTCGATTGTAATGGAGTCAAAGTGCTGAGTGGTTGAGAGAACCTTGATTTCTTATATAATAGCTCAATTATTTTTTACTGACTTATTTTAATGCAATTACTTTAGGAAAAATTGCACTCTCATAAGATAGTGTAACTTCATTTTGTGACTTGACTCTGCTCCACATTATTCAGGCCACTTAGGCCAAGGAAGGCTTAATGAATTAAATAAAAAAAGTCTGGTAGAAGTATTTCATCCAGAAAATTGCCTACAACATTAGCTGTCCTCTGAAACAAATATGGAAATTAAATTAAATAAGCTGGAAAGGAGAGGGATTTCTTGCTGCTTTTGCATTGCACATCAGAACCTCATGTATGTTAGTCTTCCTGAAAATACAGTACGTTCAAAGCTTCTAATTCTGTATTTTTACTGATTTTTAAACAGCATTCAACTCCACATTCTGATAATTTTGGGGTGAGGGAGAAACCTCCTCCCTGTTTTCTCATAAAATGAAGTTAGTTTGCTTACATACATAGCCAATATATTAAAAATCATAAGAAAAATGTTGCTTCTCAGAAGAAATGCTGCAGTCTGATATGCGGAGCTTGTTACCTGCTAGCAGAACACATAGCAGTGTTTGCACTTGGAAGCCTTCACCCTGACAACCTGGGTACTCTTTAAACCAACCCACAAAGGTAGAGCTTACCCTGAATGAGACTGAACCCAACCTGAGGTGGTCAGAGTGTGAATATCACAAGCATAGCAGAGAACTCCGATCAGTATGGCCATATCATAAATAATACAGCTGTAAAATAAGTGCTGTTTCAGGTACACCTTTTTACATGCTTTATAGGCTGGTGATTAATTTTCAGGTTAATAAAAATGAATTGACAGATTTCCTTATTTTCACAGAAGTCAGCTAAAATCACACCTTGCACACTGTGTAAATCTCTGAGATCTTCAGCTGAGATGATCGAGAGCACAAATAACTTGGGAAAAACTGAGCTGTTTTGCTCTGTTAACTGCTTGTCAGCATATAGAGTAAAAATGGTCACTTCTGCAGGTAAGTTTTATCCTTTTACATCTTCAGAATAGTAATGCTGATATCTAAACTGAATTTGTCTTGAAAATTAAAGCTGATATTCTTAGGGGGGTGCCTTTAAAAAAAAGGCAGGTGTTGAGATGAGAATGTAAGGGCTTTCTACCACAGATAAACCTAACAGTGACAATACAGCCATTCTGGCTTTGTTTTTAGAGACCTTCAACATGATAATAAACCATAATCTATCTTCTGCTCTTGCAAGGACAGCTGGAGGGTTTTCCAGCTAGACAAATCCACTTCTGTGGACATAGGCCATATCACCACTGTGACCCCTCTGCCCCAGTTCTCCAGGGTGATCAGCTTAGTTACCTCTGCCTAATGTTGCATTGAGGTAGGCAAACTTCTTGGAAAACAGAAAAATGCTTACTGACATCCTGGGGATACTGGGAGATTACTTAAAGGATCTGGCAAGCAACAGACACTGCAGCTACCTCTGAATCTGTAGAAACTTCACCTTGGGCTTCAGTGTGTACCTTGGCGTGGTGTTTAGATTTCTGGTTTTGTATCCATGGTGCAAAATTATCTGCAGTACATGTTGGTGTTGCATAAATCACTTTTTCTTCTCTGTTTCACCCTCAGGAGTTCAAGTTCAGTGCAACAGCTGTAAAACTTCTGCAAACCCTCAGTATCACTTGGCTATGTCAGATGGGAGCATACGCAATTTCTGCAGCTACAGCTGTGTAGTTGCTTTTCAGGTGTGACATCTAGGATTTTTTCTTAGCCAAATTAATAGAATAAATAATACTGTAAATCATGGAATCATAGAATGGTCTGGGTTGGAAGGGACCCCAATGATCAGAGAGTTCCAACCCCCCTGCCACAGGCAGAGCCACCAACCTCCAGGCCTAGAGCTACACAAGGTTGCCCAGGGCCCCATCCAACCTGGCCTTCAACACCCTCAGGCTTGGGGCACCCACCCCCTCTCTGGGCAGCCTGTTCCAGCCCCTCACCACTCTCTCTGAAAAAAAACTTCACCCTAATCTAAACCTTCCTTCCTTTAGTTTTAATCCATTCCTCCTTGTCCTGCCATTATCCACCCTTTTAAAAAGTTTATTCCCCTCCTGTTCCTCTGCTCCCTTGAGGGACTGGCAGGCTGCAATGAGGTCCCCCCGCAGCCTTCTCTTCTCCAGGCTGACCCAGCCCAGCTCCCTCAGCCTCTCTCTGTAGGGGAGCTGCTCCAGCCCTCTAATCATCTTTGTGGCCCTGGGATGTCGAGTAAAATAGGTAATACTGTAAAATAATGTCTCCTCCTCCATTTGCTTTCCTGTAGAATTTGTTCAACAAGCCTGCAGGAATGAACTCCTCAGTGGTACCTCTGTCACAAGGTCAAGTCATTGTCAGCATTCCTTCGGGGGCAACCGTATCGGCAGGTGGCACCACCTCGACTGTTTCCCCCAGCTCCGTGAGCAGTTCAGCTGCAGCTGGTCTACAGAGGCTGGCTGCCCAGTCCCAGCAAGTCACTTTTGCCCGCCCTATTGTCAAACTCAGGTGTCAGCACTGTAACAGATTGTTTGCAACCAAACCAGAACTGCTTGACTACAAGGTAATACAGACTAGGGCTTTTCAAGTTCATATTTCTCAACATAAACCCAAGAAATTAGAGCTGATATACAGTGCTCTGTCAGTACTGCTCTGTTGCTTACCTACTATAGAGGAATTTGGAACTGATTTGGGTATTGTTTAACCATTCTCAAAATTAATACTGATACTAGCTCTTTGATCTTAAAAATGAGGGGTGAGGGGGAGACACCCACTCCAAATACCCAAACCCTATGATTGCCTGGCTAGGTAAGCACATTCCTGATTCTTGGTCCAGAGATAATCCTTTTAATTCCAGGGCAGAGCACATTGGTGAGGACTTTCTGCAGGAAATTGTGCTGTTGCTCTAAAGCTAAATGGAGAGACTTATTTCCTAGTGCTGTCTGTTGTTGATTTCCAAGGGTGTAAATATGCTTCTAAGTTTTTATTAACAATTCAAATGTATTATCTTGGATGTGAAACAATTGAAGCATTGAAACCAAACCATTGTGGCTCTGTTGCAGGGTAAAATGTTCCAGTTTTGTGGGAAGACCTGCTGCGATGAATATAAGAAGAGAAGCAGTGTAATGGCAATGTGTGAATACTGCAGAATTGAGAAGATTATCAAGGAGACAGTGCGATTCTCAGGCATAGATAAGACATTCTGTAGTGAAGGTAAGAGTGGGCAAGACTGTCTTGGACAAACCAGAAGCGTTTTGCCTTAAAATTACTTGTGTTACTAAGGCAAACCTCATCTTTTTAGGCTAGAAAGCAGGTGGTTTAGGTTTAGAAACACAGACTTTTGTTCACATTTTACATTTTAATGGTAGGTTTTGATAAATTATCACAAGAATAACTAAATATAAGGACTACAAGTGCCAAGCAAGTGCCATTTGATATTGAAGGATGCTTTTGTTTTCATGCTTTTTTCTTCTTATAGGTTGTAAACTGCTCTATAAACATGACTTGGCGAAGCGTTGGGGAAACCACTGTAAAATGTGCAGTTACTGTTTACAGGCATCCCCCAAACTGGTCCAGAATCATTTTGGGGGGAAAATGGAGGAGTTTTGCTCAGAGGAGTGCATGTCTAAATTCACAGTTTTGTATTACCAGGTAAGCAGTGTTCTCAAATAGCATCCTCTGGAGTATAAACACATTTGCAAAAGAACCTTTGTACATTGCAAGCTGTGTGAACTGCCTGAAATAACTTCTGTCTCCATCACGTATGTTACATATATGTGAGACATGGAGTAAATCCTTCAGAATGTTTTTTAGTACCAGTTTTCTGTATAGAGAAAACCAAATACAGGTTGCAGAGAAACAGCCACTGAATATTCTGCTACAAAACTGATGCATCCTTACAGATTTCTTTACACTGTATTTGCTGAGCGGGGTTCAAAGAGGTTTTTATACATAGACTCTTTGTTGCTGTTTACAAGTGTGTTTAATTTCTCCCTCATTGTTTTCACAGATGGCAAAGTGTGATGGTTGTAAGAGACAAGGTAAACTCAGTGAGTCCATGAAATGGCAAGGGGAGATCAAGCATTTCTGCAATCTGCTTTGTATTCTGTTGTTCTGTAATCAGCAAACCGTTTCTGACCCTCCACCCCCAAACAACACAGGTAAAACAGGTGGGAAATAGTATTGCCTTGTGGTGTGTGCGGTAGGGATAAGAACATTGATTTGGAAAGTCAATTGAGTGAACTTCTTAAGAGATACCTTCTACTGGTGGGCTTACCCATTCCCACTGAGTGGTCTCAGTTCCAGAAGACTGTTTCAAACTTCTGCAGGTATGAAGTGTGGCTGCTTCATATACCAAATCTAGATTGTAATGTTAAAGAAACAAAAACATGCACTTTTCAATCACAAAGGCCCATTTTATTGGGGTGAAATGTACTGATACCTAGTGAAGACGTGTTAAATACCTAGCTTGTCTCTTGTACTTGATAAGAGCCAGATATGGTAGAATGTTTGTGTTCATTTAACAACAAAAAAATAATCAAGTGGTGAAACTGGTAGACTTAATGGTTGTAAATACAGACTTCCATGTATGAACTTAAAATAGCCAGTTTTGTGTAGTCTGTAGGAATATGAAGACATTTCTGTGTCATTAAGTCTGCATTCCTGAAGTACCAATGCCAAGATTAATGTGTGCATTAGCTGTTTCCTTGCTGGTTATTTTAACAGATGGAATGGCAAAGAGGGTGGGAATGAAGCCCAGGAGTAGGAACTGTGAGTGTCTGTAGGGAATGAAATGTGTAAGGGAAGAAAGGCCCAGAAATACAGGAAGTGAAAGCAAAACAAAGGGCAGACAGAGCACTGATCCCAAAGAGGGGTATCATCTCCCCCTGAGTGACGGTGACTGCAGCAGTAAGGTACCCAACAGGCAATAAAGAATTTTAACTGGAAGTTTACAGTAGCCAGCAGGCTATATTCATTGTGCACATCTCCTGCTTACACTGGTGGGAGCTGTTTTCCCTCACTATGAGGAATAGAGAATTATCTTCATACTTTGAGGCCATAACTACGCTGTGGGACATTTCTGTCAGTACACATGGCTGTTAGTAAGGATAGCAAACCAAACGGTAGGCCTGCCAGCCAGAAGCATGACTGCTGTCCCAGGTGAGGCACATGCAACATCCCTGTGGAAGTGGGCTCTGGGCCTGCCAGGGTACTGGAGTGCCTCAGAGCAGTGTTTGTTGATGACGTGTGGTAATTCCTGGTAATGTGGGGATGAGTGGTGCTTTCAAATGGAAGGACCCTAAGAATTTCTCTGTGAGAGCCTGGTAAAATTCATCTTTCATTATTTGTTGGGAATTTGTCTCTTCTGTACGATGTATGTTGGGTACCAAGCACAGTGAGACATCCAGTTGTCTCCTGAATGCTGCTGGAATGCACATGCTATTGCAAAGAGAAACCTGCTTTCTATGGTGAAGTTCTTCACTGTGAGGAAGTTCTGAAATGTTTTTGTGACTGGAAAACAGCTGACGTTTGCTTGTGGAACCAGCTGCTACTTAAACTGAAAGGCTGCAGTTGGACACCTACATTTCTTTTTCGTTTGGAGATAAATCTGGAGGGTGGGTGTTGTTTCAGAAATGCTGTTTTATAAATTATTACTTATTTTAGTTTTCTTTTGTTCTGTCTGTCCAGCAAACCTTTCTATGGCACCAGCTGCTTCTTCAGGCCCTCCTTCTTTGAGAAAGGACTCGACCCCTGTCATAGCAAATGTGGTGTCCCTTGCAAGCACCCCTGCTGCCCAGCCTACAGTTAACTCCAACAATGTTTTACAGGGTAAGACTGCTGAAAAAGATCCCTGTATCTTTAAATCTGTATTCCTGAACATTTCTATTTGTTCTATTTGTTCGGGGTTCTTTGCCACTGAGGACAACAGCCACTTCTTCATTATGCTTCACATCAGTGCAGATGGTTACAGCTTTGTCCTTTCCTTACCTAGGTATAAATAATGACTTAAATTTATCTTCATACACCAGGGAATGAGGTTTAACAGGAATTCTTTTTCTTGACCTTGGTAGAATATGGGTTATGGGCCTTGATGATAAGTACACATACTATTCTTGTATCTTTTTTTTTTCTCTCTTCACAGGAGCAGTCCCTACTGTGACAGCAAAAATAATAGGAGATGTAAGTTTTACCAGAGCCTCTTTTTCTCACTTTGGCCCAGATTGTGTCAATAACAAGTAAAGTATCCAAGAATTTTGCACCGTCATTTTGTAACTGCTTTTCCTGATGGGGATTGGGATTTAAAAATCATCCGGCTTGCAGATGTGGGTTTTTAAATGGATAGGACTTGTATGGTAGAAAAGACTTTCTGTGTCTATTGACAGGTTAATGAGATGTTTTAAGATGAAGCTTGTCAGACTGTATCTCTGTACAGGTGGCTGTAGTTCTCAAGAAGTTCAGGGGTGGCTTCTGTACTTGGGGCTACCCTTTGGGGACAGGAGTGGGATGTGATGTCAGAAGGACTAGTGTGGGAGGAAGGGGACCAGTGTGGACTGCCAAGGCTGCCATGACCAAACTCTTGCAGCTTAGCTTTCCTTCCCCACTCCTCAGTACTGTGGTAATGGAGCTGTGGGGAGCCATTGTCACTGCTTATCTGTGAATAACACCTAGAGTTCCTATTCTTGAGCTCTTTGAGGTATGTGATATATATCTTGTAACTCTCTTAAAAGATGAAGATTTTGTTGTTTAGCTCTTAGGTTGTGGAAGACTGACAACCTTGCCTTTAGCTGAAGTATCAAGGATGAACATATAGATTTTCCCTAATGAAATAGATCCTGTTATTTGAATGCATGACTAAAAATTACAGGGATACTGGTACTGCCAGCATTTCTGTTCATTTTTTACTTCTTTTCAGTGGTTTCACATCAGTTTGGGTTTTTTTGGCTATCTGTATCAGCCAGACTTGCAGTCAACAAAGGATCTTAACATAAGTCCTCTTTATATCTTTGCCATCAGTAAGATTCCAAGGTAAAAAGTTTATAGAAGTTATTTGACTACAGAAACCAAACTTCCTTGCAGATTTTTTCACTGCACTGTTAACAACAACAAAAGACAGTTGTTTAATTAAAATAAATTGAGACAAAGACCATTAAGGAGCAAATACTTCAGCAGCCTAGTTTTGCAATAGTTTTTAAGCAATCGTTTTTATCAGCAAGGAGAGTTTTAAACTGTTCAGCCTCCCATAGTAGAGAACAAATACTAATCTCCTGATATCCCCCAAACCAGTACTGACTCTGCCCTCATTTGTATGTTTTCCAAACAGGCTAGTACTCAGACAGATGCCCTAAAGCTACCACCATCCCAACCACCCAGGCTTCTGAAAAACAAAGCATTATTGTGCAAGCCAATCACACAGACTAAGGCCACCTCCTGCAAACCTCACACACAAAACAAAGAATGCCAGACAGGTGTGTATCTGATCTCCTGCTTATTTCATACAAGTATGTTGCAGTTGAAAGATAAATGTTGCATATATGTGACAGAATATGTCTTAATATATTTTAAAACCTTAAATAGTTTTCAGATTGTCATATGGTATTTGCCAAGTAGCAGTTGGCCTTACAGATGCAAAACATTTGCTATTCTTTGAAATCCTTACTGCTTCATGTGTGAAGAATCTTGAGATTTCCTCTAACTCATCTTTAGCATTCTGCTATCATCTTAACTGTGGAAAGTGAAGTACAGTGGTTAAGTGACCTGCACTGAGGGAACTTGTTTTTCTCAGGATAGAATTTGTGAGTTGTTTCTCTCACAGCACAAGCCCCAAGAGCAGATAATAAAGGCATGGTGTCTCAAAGATTGTGTCAACTCTTATTTTCCTTTAATTATTAGATACAGTTACTAAGAACCTTTGAAAATTAAGTCTGTGTTTCTGAGATGATTTCATTAGATTCATATTTGCTTTAAGCTCCCTCTGTGGGCAGGAGGAAACAGAACTCCTTCAAAGGCTATTAGTAGTCCAGACTGTCATTGAGGAGTGGTTTTCTCATCATCATTCCTGCAGAGGGAGAATATCTGATGTTGATGTCAACCCCTTGGTGAGGATGGTGAAGTGGGAAGGTTGCAGTTAGGTTTTTTAATGCCACATTTTTAGCAGTCTTGTAGTTAGTTACTTGTGAGATAATTGCAGTAGCACACCATTTACCTGGGTAGTATTTAATACTCATTTCCACTCTTCCCTTCCAGAATTCATGTATATGGTCACAGTGCTGTTTATTTCTGAACTGTAGTATTAATACTTGCTACAACAATGCTAAAGTGAAAGGTGACTCTGAGCCAAGATGTGGTACTGTGCACGCTGAGTAACAAGCAGAAGTCCAGACAATTATCATGGATGCTCTGAAGTGTACTGGGTGATCATATGGTTAAACAATTTTTGTTTTGTTCTGCTTTTGATACAACAGAAGAAGAAGTAGTTCAACCGCAGATCATTGTGGTACCTGTTCCTGTACCAGTGTTTGTGCCAGTACCCCTTCACCTCTACACTCAGTACACACCGGTTCCACTTGGGATACCAGTACCTGTAAGTTCTACTTCAGTTAACAAGAGAACTGGTTTACAGTCTTGTTTTTGAACAGGGTTGGGTGTTTTAACTAGTCATGAAGGTGCTATTTCGAGTCCTTGAAGCCATTTCTTTCCACAGTGTATCATGTTTAGTTAAGCACTGTCCCACAAACCCACCAATTTGTAGGGTTATTGCAGAAATAAAACAAGCTGTCCAGTCTGGAATTACTTTTAAAATTAAATTATAGTAGTCTTAAAAGATATGTAAGATTAAATGAGAGGAATCTCCCCTGTGTATTTGCTCTTTCCTTTCACCCCCAAACAAGCTTTAAAACACTTACCACATGTTCCATAGGTACCAGTTCCCATGCTTTTCCCAACCACTCTGGATAATGCTGACAAGGTCATCGAAACTATTCAGGATATCAAGGAAAAGATTCCCACAAATCCATTTGAAGCTGATCTCCTTCAGATGGCAGAAATGATTGCAGAAGATGAGGAGAAAGAAAAAACACACTCTCATGGTGGTATGTGATGTTTTAGAAGGGAAACTAAATGCAGTGAGATGGAGGTCCCTACATCATGGAAAATAGGTGGAGAAATAAATGTAGCACCTGTGTTGGCTGCTTCCCAAATATTTGTGGTGTGGTAAATGCTCCTCTTGTCTTACCAACATTTATTTTCCACAGTGAAAGTATTCTTGCAAGTGAAGTGCCAGCCTAGCCAGGGCTATAATGCTTGTGTCACGTTTTACCAAGTTTGATGACTTATTCTTTTAAAATGAGGACGCTTTGTGGGCATTCAGCTGAATTGTATATTTGGAGATAATTTTGTCTCTCTGTACAATATTGTGTACAATATTCTGTTCCTTGTTTTGAAAACATATTTTCATTTAAGATTAATTTACTCTTCCTCCATAGTTTCCATCTTGGCTGCTGGTTATACCACACCCTGTTAGATACTGAGAACTGGCAGTGGTTTAAATGTTTTTACATTCCCTTTTCCTGATCCTAGGTGCTGATTTGACTTTTGTTGATACTGAAGATTGTTAGAGGTAGTAATCTCCTGGTAGTACATCATGCATTGGGAGAAGGCAATGTTAGGAAGACACAGCAGCTACTTCATAAGAATATTTTGCTATGAGGCTTTTTACAGTGTATTTTTGGGTAGTGCTGCCAGTTAGAATCTGTTGCATGGTGATCATCCCCTGTAATAAAACTGGGACAGGCTCAGAAGAAACAAACAAAGTACCGTATTTGTCTACAGATGACTCAACAAACAGGGAGGGATGGAAACATGTAGAAAAGCAAGCATGGGTTAATTGTGCATTTCTGCTTCTCCCATAATGGCATAACCATGGCAGAAAACTGTTACAACTCTAGCTAAGGAGATGATGGGTCATGTGTGTTAGTGTTAAGACCTAATACTTAGTTTTTTGATGTTCAAAATACTTTGGTATATAAGTTGTCAGTCATTTATAGAAACAGATTTCCTTCTTTTTCTAAAGGATCTCAAACATCTGAGCATGAACTTTTCCTGGACCCCAAGATATTTGAGAAAGGTCAGTTGGATTTCTTTGCACATGGACTTTGATCCTGCTGTAGGTTTTCTTGCAGGCTCCTCTTCTTTTGTCTTTCTTATAGCACATGGTGTATCTCATAACTCTCATTACAGACCAAGGTAGCACTTACAGTGGAGATCTAGAATCCGAAGCAGTGTCCACTCCACACAGCTGGGAGGATGAGTTAAATCACTATGCCTTACGATCAAATGCCCTGCCAGAACCAGAACCAGAGCTGAAGCAGTTCTCCAAAGGCAGTGTGGAACAGGACCTGGAGGCAGATTTTCCATCAGGTCTGTGTAATGTGAAGGAAAATGGGTTGCTGTATAAAAAAGTGCACACAGTTTTCTGAATAAGAATTGTGCCTGCAGCCTGCTTATGAAAGGGATGTGTTTTCCTTTAGTGAAGCTGGGTATTTAAAGCTCTAGTAATGTATCAGCTCTACTGAAAAGAAACATTTTAAAAATATGACCACGATCTTTAAAGACAGCATTCTGCAGGAGTAGCAGATAGTATTGCTTGACTCCTTGGAATTTATTCACTTCTGTATGATAATAATATATCATTATATTAATTATATATAAATGTAATATAATATGTAATTATAGTATAGTATTATCCATGTGAGTTGTGCAGGAGAACATAAGATTGCCTGAACAAGTACACCCACTGTTTGGAGGGGCTTTTTACCTCTTCTGAGGATTTATTTGTACAGAGGTACATATATTGTCTAATTATTCAAAGGAAGACTGTAATAGATGCCATAGCATCTAAGTGATGCTTCTACCTGGGCTCTTAAATCATATAATTAAACTCTTAATGGTGTTGATTTGACTTCAGACTCATTTGACCCTCTCAGTAAAGGACTGGGTTTGCATTCACGTTCACGAGCAAGACGGAGACATAGAGATGGCTTCCCACAGCCAAAGAGACGGGTAAGAAAGAAAGAGCTTCTGGAACACAAGCTCCCTGAATTTGAAGTAATAACATTATATGCATGCTTATTCTCAGAAGTAAAAGAAAACTGCTTCAGGGTGAAAATGAAAAGTCAGTTTAACTACACTGTATATTTTTTCCTGTTCTGCTCTATGAGATAAGCTTTTCTTTCCTCCTACTCTGCAACTAGGTAGATTAAATGCTCTTTTTAGTGCAGAACATTTTTTAAATGCATCTTTTTAAAAAAAACTCCAGAAGAGAAGTCTTAAGTGGTGTTGTAATCTACAGGAAAGAATCAATTTTTTCTTACGTAGCTAGAGAGGAATTTATTTCTGTGCCTATTTAACATGGTTAGAATTATTTTATCACACCTTTTCTGTAAAATATGGTTAATATTTGTCCCTGTATTAAAAATACAGGACATTTTTACGTTAAAAACAATGTATATCTGCTCAGATTCTGTCATGAGAGCAGGCCTTTATTGTTATGTCATAAGAATGGCCTTTTAATGTGAGATGGAGTTAAGCATCCACAGATGGAGCACTCATTAGATAGTGATTTGGCTTTGATTTGTTTGTTTGCCTGTAGGGACGGAAGAAGTCTGTAGTTTCTGTAGAGCCCCGAAATCTGATGCAGGGCTCCTACCCTGGGTGCTCTGTTTCTGGGATGACCCTAAAGTATATGTACGGGGTAAACGCCTGGAAAAACTGGGTCCAATGGAAAAATGCGCAGGAGGAACAAGGGGACCTGAAGTTTTCAGGTAATTTTTTTCTCTCTCAGTGAAAACAGGAGTAGTTGAAGAGCATTTGGTGTGATATATTGTTCAAATGAAAACTGGGATTTGATACTACTATATCTGTGAGAGGAGAAAAGATTTTAAGGAGTGGTGTCTTACATCTTTTTGTGTATTTAAAAACTATAGCGATCACATTCTTAATTGATCTGTTTCCTGTTGAAACAGGGTCTAAAATACCAGATACCTTTCTGACATTAGAAGTGTTAGGTTTTTAACCTCCATTTCCTGTTCATTTGCATATAATAATTCTTCATTTGTAGAAGAGAGGCTTTATGCAGCTGCAGAGCCTTTACTGAGCTAATTCTAAGTTGTCAACACCAATTTGGCCCCATCTCTTCCGCCTGCAGCTAATGTGTTCCCAGTGTTTGTTTGTCAGCATAACTGTTTGCTGACAAACGGTTTGCTGTAAAAAAACGGTGTGCCGCCACATTAAAATCATAACACCTTATTTCTAGGCTTCACAGCTAGAAAACCTTCCAAAAGTCTCCCTGCTCTGTGCTGCACCCTGCCTGGAACTAAAAGGCATGAATCGTTCCCTGTGTCTCACTAGGGTGATAGATAATAATGATAATATAAACATCACTTCTGTTTGCTTCTCTAATGGATTTTATTTATTTCACAAATACAGAGCAATCCTGGGGTTTGGCAGTGTCTGACTCCCCCTTTCCCTCATCTCAAACCTGTCTTACATGCTTGCACTGAGAGCTTTGTGCACAAATTTTCAGAGTCAAGCAAAGAATTTAAGGATGTAATCCAGCTTCTTGGGGATCGTGGGGAAGAGAGCGAGCCAGATTGAATACTTATGCAATGTAAAAAACTAAATGTGGCAGGGTTTGTATAAGGAAGATCTGAAAGGAAAAAATTCTGCCTCGAACAAGATCTGCTTTTTTTTGTTTGTTTTGTTTTTTCCTCTTATTTGGAATTTTTGTTGACATTACTTAGAGCAGCTGTTGGGTTTTTTCCCAGAAGGGGAATCACGTGAGTTACTAAGCTTGCTTCTTGTGACTAAGAAAGCAAACACTGTGTCAGTTCCAGGAAACTCTGTCCCCCACCCCTCCCAGAAAGGTTCCCCCTTAGTCCCAAAGAGTCAACTTGGTTTGGAGGGTGGGGAGCAGCAAAGCCTGGCAGTTTTGTTGCAGATCCTCTGATCGATTGAGTCTCATCTTTCCTTTCTGAATCCCACACGTGGCCCTCAAAGCTCGTCATTCCTTCTCCCTTTGAGGGGTCAAACATGCTGCTCTCAACTCATGTCCAGAACTGTTAGGAAATACTCTGGATCTGCCTCTTGCTCAGGACTCCCCTGGGTCCAGCTGTAGAGGTGAAAACTATTTATCAACCAGCCTTGAGTACATGCAGCCATTGCCATGCAACATCTTTGGGTTCAGTAGAATCCCCAACCTTTCAGTGTCTCAGCTTTCAACACCTGCAACCCTGTTACTCACTTGCAGTGTTTCTACTGGGTGGCCACACTAGAGGTTTATGTTTTGCTGGCCAAATCCTCATTTAATTCTTAGCCAGCAGATAGGAAATAGTTCACAAGTTTGGTCACACAGGCTACTTCACCTATGAGATAGAAGATTTAATAGTTCTGCCTACATGAAATAATTAGAAACCTGCAAAGATTTCACCTGTTGAATTAACTTAATTCTTCCAATAATTTTCTTCACCACAGTTCGTCCTGTGAAACTCAAGGAGGACATTCTCTCATGCACTTTTGCTGAGCTGAGTTTTGGCTTGTGCCAGTTTATTCAAGAGGTGCGGAGACCAAATGGAGAAAAATATGATCCTGACAGCATCTTATACTTGTGCCTTGGAATTCAGCAGGTAACTTAGAGAATCAGGGTATTGCTGAGGTTATTTGTTTTATATCCATAGTCCCATGATGGAGCTGCTTGGGTTTTGTAGAGGAGGCAAGAATGACTCTTTCTTGTGTTTTATTCTTACTCTGCCTTAATCCTGTACATGACTTAATTTGTCTGGACTTTTTTATGATTAGAGTGAATGAGCTGCTTCTGTTGGGAGGAATGTGGTGTGGAGGGCTTGGTGTTTCTACCTAGACACATATCTTTGTGTCTGGTACCTTTGATACTCTTTTCATGCATAGGAAAGATTTGCAGAAACCCGGGTCTCCTCAGAAATATTTACTTTGGGATAGAATATTTTAGATCTAAAATAATTACACTTCTCTTCTGATATACAAGCTTCCAGGGAAGAGGTTACCCAGCAAAGACTGAGCTCTTTCAGTGGCTAGACAGATACCTTTGGCATTGACAGTATTTACTGAAAAAATACAGTGGGAATAATGGCATTGTAATTAATGAATGCTAAGAGTAACATAATAAATCCTAGCTACCTGCCTTGAAACAGTTAGAGTACAAATCTAGCACAATATGAACTTCTGCTTAAAACTCAGTGTTCAGTGTATCTCTGTTAGGGGCTTTTCTTTAGAATAGCTAGTTTGTTCCTTTCCATAAACAGTCATTTGGAGGTAAGGAATCAAAAGCTACTTCTAAGGTAAAGCCTATCATTGGACTAGGCATGGCATCTTAATTATTGGCTGTGCTTGGAAAAACAAAGGTAGAAAGAGGTAAAATTTGAAGTGCCATTGATGAGGTCTGGGAGTATCAGCATTTTTTCTATGTTCCAGTTTTGACTTATTTATCAATACATATTCCTGATTTGTAGACAACTTTTTTTAGTTGCTGCTTCACAAGAATTTAAGGGGCTTTTACAGAGATGTTGTCAGTTGAGGTATTTCAGCAGCCTCCTGCTGGCCCTATACCTGTTGTCAGGAGGTGTTAGCACGTGAAGTTCTCTTCAGTACAAGGGTACTCAATAAATCTTTTTTTTTAGGTAGACTTTTTTCAAGAATATTTAACACTGAGAGGAGGAAGATTTTTCAGAAAATGCCTAAGTCTCTCATTTCACACTGTGGAGATCCCAGTCCCCACAGAAAATTCCATTTACTATCTTACTGAAGAGTTCAACAGAGTGTTTTGAACCATAAGCCACTGGGACATAAAAATGGAAAAGAATCTGATGTCCTGTATCTTCTCTGCAATGTTATATAATCACAAACTGTATGTCTTCCTTTTTTTTTCTCTTGTAGTACCTGTTTGAGAATGGTAGAATAGATAACATTTTTACCGAGCCCTATTCCAGGTTTATGATTGAACTTACAAAACTTTTGAAAATCTGGGAACCTACAATTCTTCCAAATGGTAGGACAATTATTTTGTTTTGTGTAGCTGCATGACAAAAGCCTTATTATAAATTAGTCTTTTCTCAATGCCATGAAGAAGAATGTGAGCTGAGGCATTCACATTTAGTCTTTTCTTTCTCCACCGTGTAATTGTTTGCGGTAGACTAGCACCACGGATTTTATGTCTGTCTCTACTAGTTATGGATTACACTCAAATAAACCTTTGCCTCTCATCAATCTCTCAACTCCTTTGAAGGCATTCCCATTCCTGTAGTCAGCATGCTAGTTCTTCTATCAAGTTTGAGATAATATTTTGGGATTCAGGTAGCCATCATGCATACAGTATAGCAGATGAGTTGCTACAAATACCATGTACAGCTGCACTGGTATTTCCCTATTTGTCCTGATAAATCTGATCACATTAGCAAATCATTGGAATCTTCTCTACTTGGATCCACAGCTGGTTTTTCATTTTGCCAATGAACTTTTTATTTAATACAGAAGTAGATGGGCCTGTGCAAACCTCACCAAGTTCAGCAAGGCCAAGTGTGAGGTCCTGCGTCAGGGTCAGGGCAATCCCAAGCACAGCTCCAGGCTGGGCAGAGAATGGATGGAGGGCAACTGTGAGGAGAGGGACTTGGAGGTGTTAGTGGATGAGCAGCTCAACATGAGCTGGTGGTGAGCACTGAGAGCCTAGAAAGCCACCCGTGTCCTGGGCTGCATCCCCAGCAGCGGGACCAGCAGGACTGGGGGAGGAAATCTGCCCCTCTGCTCCACTCTGGGGAGACCCCCTGCAGTGCTGTGTCCAGCTCAGGGGTCCCCAGGATACGGAGGACGTGGAACTGTTGGAGTAAATACCGAGGAGTCACGGAGACAATCTGAGGGCTGGAGCCAGGATGGGAGAGCTGGGCTGGCTCATCCTGAAGAAGAGAAGGCTGCTTTTGGGGAGAATTCTGAGCCAGTTCCCATCCCTCACGGGGCTCCAGGAGAGCTGAAGAGGGGCTGGTGCCAAGCCAGGGAGGGCCAGGCCCAGGGGAACAGCCTTCAGCTGCAGGAGGGCAGCTGGAGAGGGGCTGGGAGGCAGAAATCCTTCCAGGGGAGGGGTGAAGCCCTGGCACAGGGTGCCCAGAGAACCTGGATCTGCCCATGGATCCCTGGCAGGGTTCAAGGCTGGGTTGGATGGGGCTTGGGGCACCCTGGTGGGGGTGGCCCTGCTATGGTAGGGGTGGCACTGGGCAGGCTCTGAGGTCCCTTCCCACCCAAACCAGTCTGAGATTCTATGCAATAATTGAATTCCTTATAGGCTGCTGCATACAGTGAAATTTTCTTTCACAAAAAATCTCATGAAGCCTCCATACCTCCTTTTCCCAACCAACTTATGATCATCAGCAGTGGACTATTTGTACATAAAGTCATTACAATTTAAACTCAGGCTCCATGTCCTAGGAAGGACACATTTTTGCAGTTGGGTGACTGTGGTTTAATACAGTGAAATTAGAACTTAGTGAGATCCTGCTGGTGTCTGCAATCTTCCTTTATGTCCTTCTCTCCAGTCTTCAGGTATTGGAAGATGATGCTGTTCCACAGCTTGGTTCTCCATGCTCCCTATGTCCATGCATACAGTGCTCTTGGTTTTATTACATTACAATTGCTTAGGCTAGGTGTGAATTTGCTTTGTTATGCAGGTCATTAATACAGAAGGTTAGCTGAAAGAGGACTTGTATGCATCTCTGGCAAAATCTGCCTAATTAATTTGACTCCTGTCTGCCTTCCCACCCTGCTCATTGATGATACTTTGGGAAAATTCTGAAGAATCTGCTAGATTAGACACACCCTAAAAGCTGTTCATTTGTAACCAACTATGGTGACAACCCTAAAATAGCATAAATAACCCTGTGGGTTTTTTCTTTGCCTGTTGTTTCTAGGTTATATGTTCTCAAGGATTGAAGAGGAACACTTGTGGGAATGTAAACAGCTGGGTGCATATTCCCCTATTGTTTTATTGAACACACTTCTGTTCTTCAACACCAAATACTTCCAACTAAAGAATGTCAGTGAGCACCTGAAACTATCCTTTGCCCATGTTATGAGACGCACCCGAACTCTGAAGTATAATACTAAGACAACATATTTACGTTTTTTCCCACCTTTTCAAAAACAAGAGGTAGAATCAGGTAAGAGAGTGTTTTCTCATCATAGACTCATAGGTTATATTGAGTGGGATAACTCAATCATCTGAATTTTGGCAGGCATATTTGTGGTATCTCCTTGTTGGTTTAAAAAGGGATGGGGAGGAAAAGGTGTTAATGTAAGAACTTAAGATATACACATGTCTTTAAGCATATCTGTAAGCAGACAAGTGTGTATCTTAAGTTCTGCAGTTGTCCTGTACACTTTCTGAATTTTAAGGAGAAATTCTGCATGAGCCAAGGCATCCAATGAACACTCACAAAAAAGGTGCAAAATTTGCCTGAAACTTTTTTATAGTCTTTAAAAACATCCCAGGCTTGCATAAAGTTTTAACTGCTGCATGAGTTAAAGACCTTTTTCTGAAGTCCTCTTCTCACGACTTCATATTCTTGAGGTTCACGCCCTTATCAAGCCCTTTTAAATCCCAGATTTATCCTAGGTCTGTGGGGTAGACACACAAGGCAACCAAAATGGAGAAGGGGAACAGTGGTTTAGATGAAGCTAGGTGCTTGCACATGAGTAGGGACTACCCCCTACACCTCAGAAGCAAAAAATAGATTTTTTTTGTTTGTAGTTATTTTTTAATATTCAGGAAAGGGAAGTCTTTGATCTTCTTTCTGCCCGGAGAAGAGAAGGCTATGGGAGATCCTCGTTGCGGCCTTCCAGTCCCTGAAGGGAGCAGAGAAACAGGAGGGAAATCGACTTTTTAAAAGGGTAGATAATGGCAGGACAAGGGGGATGGAGTGAAGCTGAAGGAGGAAAGGTTTAGATTAGATACTAGGGGGAAGTTCTTTACAGAGAGAGTGGTGAGGGGCTGGAACAGGCTGCTCAGAGAGAGGGGGTGGATGCCCTGTCCCTGGATGTGTTCAAGGCCAGGTTGGTCCCTGGGAAACCTTGTGTAGCTCCAGGCCTGGAGGTTGGTGTCTCTGCCTGTGGCAGGGTGTTGGAGCTCTGTGATCCTTGGGGTCCCTTCCAGCCCAGACCAGTCTGTGATTCTATGATTCTCTTGGCTCCTTCAGTTAGTAGTTTGAATGCCTTACATGAATTCTGCTTTTATCCTCCGTATTTTTCTGCTAGATACTAGCTCTTGTCGATTTTCTAGAAGAGGGGTGGGCTGTGGACAGCCTGTAGTGTACCCAACCTTTTGCCCATCCAGCAGATTAAACCAGTAGATTGCATGTGACAGAGAGCAGGTCAGGAAGCGAGTTGCTGTGTGACGCAGAGTCCCATCAGACTGGTGCTAGGCTCAGGGACTAGGGGTTGTTCTTGAAAGCACTGGTTTTCACTCAGCTTCTCCAATGCCATCTTTGTGTGTCCAGAGAAATTATCTGTAGGCAAAAGGAAACGCAGTGAGGAAGAGGAGATCCCAACAGCAGTGGAAATGGCTGAAAATACAGATAATCCCCTGCGCTGTCCAGTCCGGCTGTACGAGTTTTACTTATCAAAATGGTAAGTGACAGAATTTGATTTAGTTTCTGTATGGAGACTAGAACAGGCATTTGGGCAAGGATCCCCCTCAGGCCTTTTGTGCTTGTGCTGTGGTCTCCTCCCTACAATTCCTCATCCCTCAGTGTGGATGGATACAGATAGGTAGTATTTGTTACTGGTGTGGAGTCAAGAGTAGTTATGGAGAGAGGTTTGTTCTTTAAATGCCTGTTTTCACATCCACAGGGTATAAATGTAAACAGGGGGCATTACTACAGTGATTGGGGTGTTCTCATCTCCTTCCATTCCCATACAGGACCCTTTGAAGAAGCTTATAACTAACACCCTGATACCACATTCCTTGCGAAGGAGGGTTGCACAGGTGTGAATTAGGTAAAACTGCAGATAGCTTTTGCCTGCTGAATTGTGAGGTTAACTTTTATTTAGGAGTTAGAAAGGAGACTTACAGAGCAAGGACACAGATATAAATCATTTTGTCTCTGCTGTTTCTATATAAACTTTGGCTAGATCATTGAGCAGGTGGAATATGTTGTTCTTCTCTTTTCAAAGAAAATACACATGCAAAATGAAACAGCATCTCATTAGTGTCAGCTAAAACTCAAACAAATCATCCTCAAAAACGCACCTACTGAGCTTACTACAAGTAAGTCCCATTACTTAGGCAAAGACGTGCCTAGCAGCTAGCCTGACTCTGTCTCCCTCTTCCCTTCCTTGTCTTCACTTGCATATCATTAGAAGCTTTTAGTTGTCCTTGGACTGGGAAAATATTGTCATGCTCCTCATCATATATCATAGCCGAGTCCCTGCAGTGGTGCAAGCAGCAGTCAAAATTCACTTTGCTGTTTTAATGTGAATATTCCAAAGGCAGGCAGGAGGGAACCTTGCTCAGAGTCAGAGGGACAGATGTTCAAGCAGAGGGGCTTACCAAGCCCCCTAGGACTTTGTTTTGCTAGCTCTTGAACATTCCCTTCAATTCTGAAGTACTAGAACCAGTTTAATTCAGAGACTGACTGAATGTCAGATGGATCCATCAGACATATCACGATGCTGTTACCATTAATTGGATGGTACTATGATTGAAGAACCAAACCTATAAAGAAGTGGCTCTGATTTTGTCAGAATATTATTTGTTTTTGTATAACGCTAAGTGACCCAGAAATTACTTAACTGTTCCCTACGTTGAAGGGGGCAAACCAAGAAAAAGGTTTGAATTACACTGTTTAAATCTCTGTGATGTCATCTCAAGGTAACTTTCATTTCATTTGCTGCTTCTCCCTAACATTTTTGTGAGTAGGACTGTTAATGCTGCCTCCTGGTAACGTGTTCTCCCTTTCTTTACCTTGACAGTTCTGAAAGCGTGAAGCAGAGAAGTGATGTGTTCTACCTTCAACCCGAGCGCTCCTGTGTACCCAATAGCCCCATGTGGTATTCCACATTGCCAATAGACCCAGGAACCTTGGACATCATGTTAACACGTATTCTTATGGTGAGGGAGGTACACGAAGAACTTGCCAAAGTCAAATCAGAGGACTCTGATATTGAGTTATCAGACTAACTGAAGTGGGGTATTTTCCGTTGAGTACACATCAGAAGCACCAAACTGTGAATACGTCCAGCCTTTGGAAAATGTGTATCAAATAAGCCAAGATAACGTCACCTACAGGTGTATTTTGAACCACAGTGGATGTACAAACTGGAACTGGAAGGAAGCAAGCTGTGTAAGCTGTGAGGAACAACGTCCTGTGGCACTGATAAATCCTCTGAACAAATTCAAGATTAACTGACCTATTGGAGTGGTGCAGAAATCCTTGACCTGGTCAGGATTTTAAAGAAAAGGCGTGAGATCTTTAAGGAGAACGGTTGTGTAAAACCTACCACACCAATGTTGGGCATGGAGAGCTAGACTGTGGCTCACGTGACTTCTCAGCCTTAGGACTGGCAGTCCTTGCTGCCAAAGTGGAGATCCTAGAGCTCTTCACGAGGACAGGAGAGGAGGTGGTGGTGTTTAGATGAACAGACACCTTCCGTTAGATACACCTACACGTATGCTTTTCTAATTTCTCTCTCTGAAACTGGGATCAAACTTTAGGAAGGTGGAAGCCGCTGGCGTGTCTGCCAGGGAAGCTATCTGAACGGACAGCTGTCTGGCTGCTCATAAACAGTCACACCATGCCAGAATCTAGCTCTCGGTCCAGGCTAAAACCAGCTCTAGTTCTGTCCGGTCTTCAGCGGTGGAAGAGGTGCTGCTGTAGGTCAAACTTCAGAGTGATCATGTTACAGGATGAACCTTTCTGGGATATGTACAGGAGAGTGACTGTCCTGGGGTATGTGCAGAGAATCCCTTCCCTAGCCCAGTAGCTCTGCAGTCTGTCCATATAATCTAGCAAATACTGTGGTGCGCGGAAATTTGTTTTCCCTTAAGGCAGCTTTCCTTTCTCCTCTTTCCCCACTCCTATGGTTTTTTGGTTGGTTTATAAGGCAAATCTGGAGGGCCCTGTCATTTCAAGTGAAAGATAACGTGCACTCTTTCTCTTTCCACCTTTGCAACGCGTGCAGTGGTGTGCAAAGGATGCAGTATTACTTCTGACAACAGAACTGTGGTAGAAAATAACCATGTGTGTTTTTTTCCCACCCTACCCAAAGAGATTTAGTCTAGTGTTGGAAATTGGAGGAGATTTTTTTAAGGCTTGGCTGTTACTGTGTCTTTTTGAAGAGAAAAAGCTCCCACATTGTGTTTAGAGGACAGGACATTATCAGATACTGTCTGTATCTCCATTTTCTCAAGCTATACGTGTGTTTCTGATGACCAGTGGTCACAAATTCATTGGAAACCCAAACTATTTTTGAAGAAGAGAATTGTATGGTTTCTATCTAGCACTGGTCAGTTATCCATCTTCTGTAACAGGGGTCTGATATTTGATCTTGTCACTAAAATTTCAAGAGATGAAATTCAACAGCCTTGAATTATATTTCCTTTTTTTTTGTTTTGTTTTTGTTTTGTTTGGGTTTTGTTTTTTAATTATTTTTTTAGCAGTAACAAAAGTAATTTAACAAAAAAAAATAAAATCAGAAAGTAGTCTATTGACGTTGTGTACTCGGTAGTCCTGTCCCTGCCTGTAACAGATTTCACTGATGTATTTTTTAATACAGAAAACTATGTGAAAAGTAAACCTGCCCCTGGTTCTGTCTGATCAAAGCCCATCTGTGTCTGTCATTTCTGATCGAAGATAACTGCTTTCTCCGTGTCCTGGCCTTGCACTCCTGTGGGAGATGTTTTGGCTGTAGTATGTTCCCTGCCCGGGCTCTTGGGGGCTCAGTGATGCTCCTGTCTGGTAATTCCATGTTTTGTGAACACCACCCTGTCCCTCCGTGTGGTTCTGTTCTATTAAAATAGTGAAATAGGAGGCACAGTGCTTTGCATTGGGATGGTGGCCTAGAACCTTTCAGGGAAAGGAAAATCATTTGGGAAGGGTTAGTGTGCAGGTGTGTAGGGGATTAAAGAAGTCTGAGCTGTGTCTCTTGCACACAGGCCTGCCCAGAACCTCCATGTCAGTAGGAGGGGGAAGGATTGGGGAATCTCTGCATCTCCTGGGCATCCCTGGAAAGAAGGCAGCTCCCCTGGCTGCAGCAGGCTGCCTTTCCTGCTCCCTGCCTTCCCGGGTAATAGGAAGGGCAGCAACAAGGACAAGCTGTTGGGAGGGCAGGCTTTCTCTGGATGGGAATTGCCTGAACAGTAGTGCCACATCTGCATTTTCCCTTACTAAACATTAACAGAAATATTTACATAGAATAAATAGTGTATTTGTTTCTTACGAGTAACGCACTCATTTGTCTTTCTCTGAAGACCTTTGGTCTTTCTTGTCTGTGAACACTATCACCTACATGAATTTTTTCCAGGTACTTGGAACGAAAGATAATTTGCTTTTTGTATTCTCCCAGCAAGGAAAGTTGAATTCCTTTGAGCTTGACTGGCTGAAAGCAAACTTGTTAAACGTTGTGCTCACTCCTTTTACCTAATGACTCCAGAAGTGGTTGGTGGAGTGTGTTTGGATGAGCTAATTAACAGAAGAAGTAGTTTTAGTTTCCATTTCCAGAGGCTCTTTGGCAATGGTGTGTTTTGTCTGAGGTGTGCCCAGGCTACCTTTGCCTCTCAAGGATGTTTCATATCAGCCCAGGTGGAGTTCACACTGATGTCACCAGATGGACCTTGAAGGACTACAATCTATTTATAGCTTACGCAAATGGGACTCAAGTTCTGAACACTTAGATGATGTTGGTGTATTATAACTGAATCATCTGCTCACCATGCCACAATGTTTACTGCTTGAAGTAGTCTTTTAAGGAGAAAAAAAATCACTCTGTAGTCTTAGTGGAGACAGAGAAATGGCAGAGATGAGTCTGAGAGAGAAAAACAGGAGATGATACTTCCTGTTAGCAGGGTTTCTCTCCCTGTGCCTTCCCTGCTAGGCACTCGCTGTTTAACCCCTTCATCTCCAGCGTGCAGGGATGGTGGGGTAGCTGTGCAGACTGGTTTGAGGGCGCAGAAGCATGTTGTGTTCCTCCTTACTGAGTGTATTCGTGGTTCTGGCTTTGGATTTAGCAGAGGTTTGTGTTTGAAATGCTTCTGGAGCGTGGCTCTTACCCCGCGGTGCCGGCGGTTTCCCGGCAGCTCTCAGTGCCCGAGGTGCTCGGTGCAAACCTACTGCTCTCGGTGACTAAAGAAGGAACCTGGGGACACGTTGAATGCCACAGAACTGGGTGCAAAAAGAAGTTAAATTATCTTACAAACTCTGCCACCTGCTGAACGAGAAACCTCTGGCAGTAGCCTCCAGGCAGGTGATGGGTCCTCAGAGACTTGATGTAAAACAGCAGTTGGCGTTCCCCAGGGTGTCCCTCCACAGCCGAGGCTCCGCAGGTGCCATTCCACTGCCAGGGTCACAGCAGGGACTGAACGTGCAATAATAAAGCCTTTGGGGTTTGATAACAATCTCAGTAACTTCTCAGTCCCTTGAGCAGTAGTCTCACTGTTGCCTTAAAACCAAAAGAGAACAACTACTGCTGTATAAAATCCTTATGTGATCCTCTCAACCCACTGGCTCTGTACTCGCTGTCCAGGCTGGAGCTTTGCTCCCACCAGCAGCACAGGTTTCCCCCCTACACCTCTTTCTCTTTCACGTGTTATCCATTTTAATCATTCCTAACAGAGCAGAGGCAGAATGTGCTGACCTCTGTCCATAGCTGCTCATCTGCAGTATGTCCCCAGTAGCATCATCACCCTTCCAAAGTTTAAAGGAGGAAGTTTTCAGCAGTTACTGTTCTTTTCTTTTGATGGTGTAATGGTCTGTTCAAGCCATGGGCTGCTGCTGGGGAGAGCGTCTAAGAGGAGCTTGAGAAGCAGCGAAGCTGGATGGGAGCATGTTCTGCCTCTTTGTTGCCGGTCAGAAATGCAGGCTTTGCTTGCAGAGGGCAGGCGTAACCCACTGCTTGTCATCTCCTTGTCCTCAGCAGATGGAATGGCAAGGCTGGTCCCTGCCTGATCTTCTTTCTTCTCTTATTGTGGCCAGCTTCTCGAGGGGAAGACCTTTCCCAGCACTGCAGCAGATCTGTGGGGCAGGTAGGATTGAAACTGCTTTTACATCATCCCTGGGCAGACATGGTTGTTTGGAAGGAGGGGGCAGAGTGGTTTTGCATGACGTGTCATCTGTTGAGAAGTTCACTCCAGGCCTTTTGTAAAAGGGGAATTTCTTGACCTAAGAGGGAAGGTGACCCACTTGGTCTGACCACTGGCGTGACCAGATCCCACAGCTTCATCCCATAGCACTTTGCTGAGATGTAAGATTTTGCATTTTTATCTTCAGTCTCTCTTCCCCTTCCCTGTTTCACAAAAGCATCTATAACTTCTGTGCTCTGCTTTATGAAGAAACTATTTTGGACATGCCAGAAAGAGGAGTGAGGGGTGGCAGAGCAGCATTGGAGGGTGCTGGGCTTGGGCAGGTGGGCAATTGTACACAGCAAGAAACTGATACGAATGTGAAAGTGTCCAGGTTTCATTATTTTATAGTCAAAGCATCTCAGTTGGATGCTATTAAGAAAGATTAGTGAAGGTGGGAAGGGTTCATAGATGAGAGAAACTTAGAACCTGAATTTAAAAGTGCAAACTGCAAAGCCTGCAGCAGCTTTGTCATCTGTTGTCATCTCCAGATGCTGCTGCTACAGAGGTTGTTAGGGCTCAGTTGACAGCCCTGGTGCTTCCTCTGGCCTGGGGAGCGTGGCAAGGTTGTGGAGTGGTTTTGAGAGTTGTGAATGCTTGAAGGAACTCAGGCATCTTGGATTCTTCTAGCCACAGACCTTAGATTTCCATTGGACTGAAACTTTCACCAAGCTCATGTGTTTTCAGGAGAGCTGCCTGTTGTTAAACAAAACCTGACGTACCTTAGATTCTCAGCTGCTCAGAGGGAAAGAGGAAGTTTATTACAATTAAACAGCCAGGTTAAAACCTCAAACACCAAAGTTCAAAGTGTGTCCCAAGTGCACAACTTCAATTAATGAACCCAGCCCAGCTTCGCAGCATTGAGCTGCGGCTGCAGGCTGCAACGGGCACGGGAGCTCTGGCTTGGTTTATTCTGTGTTTCATAGTTGACTATTAGATACACCAACAAAGAGCGTACCCAGAGCCTGAGGTCTAGGGGCCATGGACTTTTTGTTCTCCCATCTACACATTTTTAAAGAGCCAGGATGATTTGAAAAAGGCCTTTTTGACCTGCTGGGAGTCAGGCTTGCTCCTCGAGGAGAAGGGTGTGGGTGCCACTGTCTCTTTATATAGCCCAGGATCCAGCGTACACGTCACGTCACTGCTGTTGTATGGATGAAGCCTCATGTTTCGACCCTTTGCCAATCTGTACCTCAGTTGTACCCACCTGTAAATTGGCCAGCCTTTCCTACCTCGTTTGGGCATTATGAGGCTAAACTCCCTAGGATGCTTTGCAGCCCCTGTGATGAAAGGTGCTATATAACTGCAAAGTGTTACTTCAAGAGATTTAAATAGGTCACCAGTGCATCATAACCTATATTAAAAAGACTTTTTCTTATATGAGAATTTATAGACTTCAATGTATGGTATTAATAAGTGAATTACTGAGACCCCAAAAATAGTTTTTGTTTGAATCGTATCTGTATTCTGGAAAAGTGATTAAAAAACTTTAACCTTAATAAAAGAGTACATCCTCATTTCCTGTATGAAGTTGAACTCTTAAGTTAAAAAGCAGAATCTCACAGATTGAGGGGGTGGGGGTGGGGTGAAGATTAGTTGGCTTTACGCCAGCTTTAGTATCTTTCTCCTGGGCAAAGACATTAATACGCAGCTTAATATCTTTGCAGCAAGGCTCGGTCTTTCCCACCTGGCTGTACAGCAGCTCCCACTGAGCTCTGCTCCTCCAAGAAGCCTCTGGGATGGGCTGTAATTAGCTCGATCATCAGCCAAGGTTGCTACATGTACCCTGAACCAAATGCAGGAGAACCCATGGCTGCTCAAACAGTGCCTGATGCCATCAGTGGGCAGGAGCATCCTCGGGACCGAGCATCGCCTCACCCCTCACACAGATGGTTTATGTTTAGTTTGAACTCTCTACCCGTAGCCAGGCAAGTGCCTCTGCAACCTTTGGGTTTAAAGAGACTGCTGAGAAAACCAACAGGGGCAATTGGGAGCAAAAAAAATGACCCAAGTGCTAATTAAATGTTCCCAGCAGCCTGGAGAATGAGCAGCCAACGTTCTGTGTGCCCTGCTGCAGCCACGCTCACCAGCTGGCATCATGGATGCATCGTATGAGTGTCTGGGGTGCAAGGGACACGATTTGTTTTAATGGAGGCTTAAATTATTATTATTATTATTACTATTATTATTACACAGCTGACACTGTCCTGCCACCATTTGAGGCGAGCTGGGTTCACACTGAGATTGCTGGGGTTCAGGAGACACAGAAAATCAGACCTATGATTGAGAACAATGACTGCAGGAGGGTGAGGAAATACTGTGTCCAACTTGACTAATGCTGTTGCTTAATGAAGTTATTTTAGGTAATTAATTAAAGAGGGTATAGTAAGTGAAACCCAGCTGATTGCCAGTGAGAGCCTTGCTCACCTGTGCTCGGGATGCAGCTGGAAAACAAGCCACCTGTCAGTCTGGTTTGTCATCCGTCACCACACACAATGTGAATTAAACAGTCTACAGCAAACCTACCTACAGCCTTGCCTCAGCTTTTTGGGGGGAAACCTGCCAGTCTGGGTCTGTTCCTGGACCACTGCAAACCTCTGAGGCACGCAATGGGTACCACTGCCCCAACCGCACACCAACCACGATGACACCCGAACCTGCAAGCCACCTTTATTGGTTTCAGCACACTCATTGCTTAAGCAGATCTGCAGCTCTTAAGGGTGGCAGCAGAGTCACTGGAGGGTGGTCAGCTCAAGACTCCCGGGGACTGACAATGCTGCAGAGGCTCCACTGGGATCGTCATCATTGTCGCCATTGGTATCGTCACTGGAGTCACCGTTATTGGGATCACCGTTGGAGTTGTGGTTGTTGGGATCACTACTGGAGTCGTCATCACCATCTGGTTTTTTATCAGTTGCAGAACCAATCACTTTACCAATCAAAGCCGTCGCAGATGGCAGCAAAACAGAAGTGGTAGTAGAGATACCTGCAGCTCCTGTGATGATAGAAAGAAGAATGATGCTCTGGGAGCATCAGTGCTGCCTGCTGAGAGACTGAGCACCAGGCAGAGATAGCCAAGGACTTTTCTCCTGGGCAAAGACAGCCCAGTAGCCTTCCAGACCATGCTGGGGAGTCAGCCTAGGAGCTGGTTTTGCTCCTGGAGCACAGCCAGCCCCTTTCTGGCTCTGGCCAGCGCTGCCGAGCACAGGCATCGTTCTTGCCAGAAGAGCAGACAACCAGACCAATGTGTTCAGCGTTGGTGCCTTACCCCAAAACCCTCCTACCACATCATGGGTTAATCCCTTCCCCACAGCTTTGGGCGAATCAGACCAGTGGTGTGTTTGGACCCCAGGACCTGTTTGGACTGCAGCGAGCTGAGCATATAACCCCTCACAACCCCCCAAGGGGTGAACCCAGCAGAGCTCAGCCACCGCGCTCCCCACTCACCAGCAGATTGCAGCACGGCCACCATGCTGCCAGCAGCCACTCCTCCACCGTTGGCTATGGCAGCTGCTGACATCATTTTGGCAGCTATGGACCCAGCAACGATGCCCCCGGCACCAAACCCCAGCGCAGAGAGGCACAGAGGCGCACTGAGCACCATTCCTGCAGGCAAGATTCCCTAGCATCAGTGTGGTCTCTGTGACCCACACCTCTCCCAGCCACCAGCCCCTCTCCAGCTTTCCCAGAGCCCCTCGAGGGACTGGAAGGGGCTCTGAGGCCTTCTTCTCTTCTCCAGGCTGAACCAGCACGAGGCTCCCAGCCCGTTCCCAGAGCAGAGCCGCACTGGGCTGCAGCAGCAGGTGCAGCCGGGTTCCCAGGCCAGCGCTGCCCCCTCCCTCCTAGCTGCCCCCAAAGTCTCCCTGGTACTCGCAGCCCCCCAGCCCAGTCAGGTCCCCACCACTGTCAGCCCGGGGGTGGGACTGGGCAGCGACCCCAGCGCTGCTGACCCAACGCCGGATCCTCACCTACTCCGACGGCAGCTCCGATGGCTGCTCCCTTAAGACCTCTTGTCATCTCTGGGGAGGAAGAAGACGGGCGAGGAGAAAGGAAGGGAGGAAAGCTGCTCTCGGGCAAGTCAGCTTCCCCAAGCGACCCCAGACCCCCTCAGTTCAGCTGCCCCCGGCCCCTGCAGACCCATCCCCACCCCCTAGGGAAGCGGCCAAGGATGGGGAGCATCCCGGGCTTCTCCCGGGCCGGGATGAGAGGGGAGAAGGGGCGCACGCCAGGGTGCCCACCGCCTACCCGCCCTTCCTCCCCCCTCCCTGCCCTCTGTACCCCCCGTTCTGCCGTCTGTACCTGCCCGCTGTACTCCCAGCTCTGCCCGCTGTACCTGCCCTCTGTACCGCCTGCCCTGCCCGTTTTATCCCCCACAGTCCCGCCCACCACGCCGACCCGCCCCGTTCCCGCCCCGGGGCCGCTCCGGCGGCGCATCACGACCCGCGGAGGAGGCAGAGGTCGGGGTTGGGGTGTCTTCTTTATTTGGGGGTTCGAATACAGCGGGGTGGGGAGGGAGGGGGTGATGGAGCATGGGAGAGATGCAGGGGGTCCAGTGTGGGGGACACAGTAAACATGGGTGAGGGTCGCAGGGGGCTGGGGGATCACAGCACGGCGGCCCCGATGGCGGCACAGATGGCAGTCACGGTTGTCTTCACAGCGGTGGGGAGTCCTGCTGCCCCTGAGGAGGAGAAGAGACATCAGTTCCAAGCCCCCAGCCCAGCCCCAGCCCCGGCATGAGGCCACCACTGCACCCCATTCCCTGGGAGAGCACCCTGACTGTCACCCCGCTGCTGCCATGAGGTGTCCCTGCAGCCAGGCCCACACAGCCACACCAGGCACCCCAGAGTGGGTGGGATCCCAGGGATCCCCACTCTCATGGCCACCCCAGCCACTACTGTTGCCACCCAGGGAGGCTGAAACAGGGGGTGCCCCACATTGACGCCATGGGCACCCCGCAGCCCCACGCTGGCAGCACTCACCGAGCGACTGCGCGATGGCCACGAAGCTGGGGCCACTGCCCCTCCGTTGGACACGGCGGCCGCTGACATCATCTTGGCAGCCAAGGATCCGGCTGCAATTCCTGCTTTGGTGAAGCCCAGAACACTCAGGGCTGCTGGCAGTACCGCTGCACTGAGTCCTGTGCCAGAAAGAAGCCACGGTGACACCTCTGCAGGCCCAGACGTGTGTCCCCGGGGCTGCAAAACCCTCAGCCCCAGGTCTCCCCTCAGCTACCTGCGTCCCCCAGCCCTGAGACGGGAGGTTTGTGGAGGCAGAGCTCCAGCTCAGAGCAGAGCAGAGAGGTGCAGAGTCCCAGGGCCAGCCCCCTCCCCCCATTCCCGTCCCCTCCCATACATGGGACATCAATGGGCTCCTGCGGATTGGCTTCCTGGGACAGGCCAAGGGGCAGTAGTTTGGGGAGGGGGCAGCACCCCCAAAGAGGGGTCTGTGCGTGCAGAGCAAGCAGCAGCACGAAGACCCCCAAAAGAGCTTTACTTCCTGTGGTGTCAGTGATCCCAGTGCCCGCCAGCGCCTTACCGATCCCAAAGGTCACTCCGATGGCAGAGCCGAGGAAATCTGTAAGGAAGGAGACACAGGGCAGGGAGGGAGGGAAGGGGGGCGGTTGGCTGGGCTGAAAATGAAGGTGAGCTGCTGCCTGCAAGGGGGGTCTTTCATCCTCTGCCTGCACTCCCAGGCCCCCCGGCCTGCTGGAGCACCTCATAGCCCTTCCTGGGAGCATCCCAGCCCCTCATGCTGCTGGGACAGCAGCTCACACCTTCAAAATGCTGGGGAAACGAGTCCTTGCCCCGTCCCACAAGAGCCCCAAGTACCCCCCACCGCCCATGTCTTTGCTCCAAAGCAGAGGCAGGTTTGCTGCACACCCCTGGGCCAGTGTCCTATGTCCCATCCCCCACCCCGCTGCCCCCCTGCGGGAGCCCTGACCCCGTGAGCTTACGCATGGTGACTTGGCCTTGGGGGTCAACTGCTGGAGCTGGGTCTGGTCTGCGACTGGTCCTTCAGGGAACAAGAACAAGATTTTCTTCCTAGGGAGGTGGGGGAGGGGAGTATGGGCCTTGCACTCCTGCCCAGGCACCTGCAGCCACCCCCTCCCACCCCTCTCCTGCCCCCCAAGAGCCCCTGGCCACCCCACAAAAGCAGAGACACCCCCAGACGCCACATTTCTTCCCAGCCCAAGGCCCCCCAGACACTCTGCCAGGTCAGCAGAGAGAGAAGCACCCCACTTTCATCGCATGTGTGTTTCCCACCCCGAAAAGGGGTGCTGCCCCCAGTAACCCATCGCAGAGCCCCAGCACCCCATGCCACCAACCTGTTGCCCAGTGTTGCCGGAACAAGTCTGCTGCTGGTAGGAGGGACCTCAGCTGACGTCCTGACAGCAAATTTCTGAGAAATCACTCTGCTGAGTTTCGTTTTCCCCAAATTCTTGCTCCATCCCTGTGTTTACCCTTGGCATGCCTGGAGCTGCCGGTGCAGGAGGCAGCAGGGCACAGTGGCTCACCCATCCCTGGGGGTGGACTCTGGGGCTGCTTCCTGCAGGGACCCCTCTCACCACCGGACCCCTTTGTGGGGATGCAGGTTTGGGAGGAGCAGGGACTGCAGTGGGGAGGATGTGCTGGGCAGGGGGAGGGTGCCATAGCAGCTGGGGCTTTATGGGGCATTTCCTAACGGTTCAGGACAAGTGAAGCCCTGTGGGCTACATGAGGTGGTCTGGGCAGTGGATGTCAGCGGGGGCTGCAGCCCCTCTAGCAGCCTCCCCTCTACCGGGCAGCCTCAAAAAATGGCCAAAGCCCCATTTTGCAAAGCCCCTTCCCCTGCTCCCTACCCATCTCCTCACCCCGAGCCCTCCCGGGGCAGGACACAGCCAGCCCCCACCTGGGGCCGCAGCCCCTTGGGGCTGGGGCGGGCGCAGCAGGTGCTGTAGTGCATGTGCCACTGCAGCTGGTTGAAGGGGACCAAATCCAGTTGCAAGTTGATCTGGTTCCTTTTTACCAGCCCCAGGGACACACAGTCTCTCCAGATGAACCTCCTGGGCCGGTGCTGGCATAGGGAAGGGTCCTGGCGTGGGGGTCCCAGCCCAAAAATACATACTTCTTAACATTCCATAATGCCGGCCGACTCCATATGGGCATATGAAGAAGTATGTAGGGTTGGGAGGGAGAGGTGGGCGGCGTGGGACTGGGCACGCAGGGTATGGGGACACCAGCCGCTCCCAGCAGCACCCGCCAGCTCCAGGCAGTGCCACCCTGGAAGGAACCGGTGGGTGCAGTGAAGCCGAGTCTGGGGGCTGGGGCCATGGGGAGCACGTCCTGCCCACCCCTAGATCCAGCCTCTGCACGCTCCTGGCCCTGGGTGTATGCCCAGCTGTGTACCCGCATGGTCCCTGAGTGCCCCCAGCCCCCCCAGACCGAGGGGACCTGCGTGTTTGGGCATTGCACACACCGGGGACACAGAAAACCTCTGCAGCGCCCGTGGGGTCTCAGGCCAGCAATGGGCCCATCACTCGGCTGGCAGTCAGTGTGGACAGCGGGACCCCCTGGGACATGGCTGAGGCTCAGCAGTTTGGGCTGTGGGGCACATGGGGGGTGAAGGGGATGGGGCCATGGCCAAGCACCGTGTCGCGTAAGCCCCCATGGGCCAGCACGGGCAGCGGAGGTGGGTGCCTGCGCTAGGAGCCACTTCTGCGGGTGGGGAACACCCCCCATCGACCCAGGACACACCAGCTGCACCCCCATACACACCCTGCAGTGCCACAGCATCTGCAGCACCCCCTGCACCCCACTCTGTCCCCCTCCCTGCTGCAGCCAGCCTGCCCAAGCCACAGGACAGACACACCTCCTGCACCCCCACCCACCCTGACAGGTTGGGAGAAGAACCTGGGGGTGCAGCCCCCTCCCCAAACAGCAGCTCTGGGCAAGAGAGGCTGGAGATGCCTTTGCCCACGGGAGGGGGTTCAACTGAGATCTCAAGGGCTCATAAGGGGTGTGTGTGGGGATTCCCTGGCACTGGCACAGCACAGTGAGGGCAGGAGGGTGTGGGGGGAAGAGGGGGAGGGATTGTCACCACAGACCATCTCTGCCTCCACACCAGTAACCTTCCTATCCCTAAATTTGTGTGTGGAGTGGTGCAAGGGTGGGTGCAGGGAGTTGTTTCCAGCACAGCCCCTTCCTCGGGGAGCAAGGGGTGTGCAGGGGGTCATGCTGCAGGCTGGAGGGACGCGGGGCTGGCCGTGCCTGGTGTGGCCGTGACTCAGCGCCGGGAGCCGTGGCCACACACGCTGCAGCTCTCTGCATGGAGCCAGTGGGTGCCAAGTGCACGCTCACTACACCAGCCCTGCTCGTGGCACCCACGGGCACAGGGACACTGCTCCGTGACCGCCGGAGCCACCAACCATCCCGGAGCAGCTCAGGGTTGCTGCCAGCACGGCCATGGTCCCCCCAGGATGCTCCACCAGCATCCTAGGACCTCCTGTACAGCCAGTCTGCAAGGACCTGGCCCTGGGGGCCCTGGAGACACAGCACCCAAGACCCAAGTACCCAGCCTGGCAGCAGCAGCGGGGCAGAGCGTGTTTGGTGAGACTGGTATCCTGGTGCCCCCCAGGAAGCAGACCTAGTGGGTGGCCAGAGGCCAGAAGCTGCAGAGATGCACCCACTTAACCCTTTCGGCTCTGCTGGCCCTGCAGCACGGTCGGATGCCACCACACAGTTTTGCTGGAGGGGTGCAGGGGATCCCAGGGGGCCAGAAGGGTTGTTGGGGCTCAGTGGGAGCCAAAAGCAGTTGGCTGTGTCCACCTCAAAAGCCTGGAGCCTGGGAGCAGGGTCGGGGCTCTTGCACCCCAGGCCAGTTCGGCTCCAGGCACATCAGCTGACCTTGGGCAGCCTCCCAGCGCTGCGGTGCTGGAGGTACCCCGGCCTGGGGGGCCCACACAGCCCCGTCCTGCATCACGGTCCCCGCAGCCCCCAGCCGGGCTCTCCTAGTGACCTTGGAGGGCTGCATGCGGCACCGTGGGATGCCTGCCGCATCCAGGGTGCCCCATCTCACCCATCCCTGCTCCTTCCCAACACCCTTCCCAGCCCCACAGCCCATCTCTGCCCCACGGCCCATTCTGTGCTGGGGTTCTGGGTTATCAGTGTGAGCCCCCCTGCAGCCCTGGGGGTGTCCCATGGCGGGCAGCCCCCATCCCTCCCCATCTTCAGCGCTGCCCTTGACAGCTGCAGAGCACCCTGAACTGAAGCTCTTCCCTGCCTGCAGCGCAGGGAGCTCTGCCCTGGGGCAGCCCCCTCTTCCATGGCTCCCCCATGGCCCTGCACCAGCTGGGACCCCCTGACCTGGGCAGGCTCCGGAGCCCCCGCCTGCCCTGAGAGCAGCTCCCTGCCCCGGGCAGGGTGACTTGCAGTCACCAGGGGCAAACAGCCTTGCAGGGGGAGACGGAGGAGCTGGGGGGGCTGTTAGGGCCAGACATGGTGGCACCCACGCACTTGCACGGCACCCAAGAGCCCCAGCCTGTCTATAAAAGGAAGCATCTTTTTCCCCGCTCCCCCCAGCGCCGCATGCCCGGCCACGCTCTGCAGTCGCTGCCTTGCAGGGGCCTTTCCAAGTTCTACTATTCAGTGCTGCCCCCCAGCCGGCTCCCCCCAGCTCATCCATCCCCGACAAACCCACTGCAGCAGCCACTTCAAGCCCCGAGCGGCTTAAAAAATACCAAGAGGCCCAGCAAGGACGAGGAGGGAGGTGGCAAAGGGTGCCTGGGGGAGCCCCCCAGCCCCCCCAGTCCCTCTCCTGCCACCCCTAACCCCTGGGCATTGCGGGCACCGGGCCACAGCAGCCAGCGTTTCCCTCTGCACGTCCGAAACACGACGCCAAGGTGCCCGGGAGTTGGGGTTCCCCTCTCACCCCATCCCACCCGCGTGGGGAGTCCCCGCTTCACGTGGCCGAGGGCACCCCGGCTCCCTGGGGAGGGGGCACCCACAGACAGGTGGGCTGGGTTCTGCCCTGCCGCGCTGCCCACAGACCCACCACCCCCTCCCCCTTACAGCTGGGACCTTCCAGGGGTGTCCCACTGCCCCTCCTTGACCCCATGGAGAGTTTCCTGCTGACCCCGCTCCCCCACCCGGGCTAGCCCTCACGGTGGGGGGAGGGGGATCCACCGTGCTCCCCCTCCCCAGCCCCGAGGCTGCCCCCTCCCTCCCTGCCCACGCTGCCAAGAGCTGGGGGAGGCGGGGGGGCGGGTGGGGTTGGCTGCGACCGGCGGCAGCATCCCCAGCCCGAGCGGGGCTCCGCACCAGCCGGGCTGGCTGAAGGTTAAACGCCGGTGGCGGGGAAGCCCCGCTGCCCCCCGCAGCCCCCGCCCCGCCCGCCCCACACAGCCACTCACGGTCCTGGAGGTGACACCGGCCGGGTGCGAGTTCGGCTGGCGGCAGGAGCTGCGGGGACTCCCGGCAGGATCCCCACTCGCCATGACTTTGCCACAGGACTCCTCCGGCTCGTCCGCAGGAGCTTGCAGCATCCTCCGGTTCAGCGGGAGAAGAAGTTCCTCGCCAGGAAGGGAGGGAGGGAGGGATTTAAGGCAGACCCTGCCTGGGATGCGGACGCCTCCGGGTGCAGGTGAAGACCCTCTTCTCTCTGGGCACCCAGCAACCCCCGCTTGCCTGTCCCATCCTGGGTGCTCCATGTCCCGGCTCATACGTGGTGTACCCGGCTCCAGGGATGCTGCGTGGGTGGTGGCTGCTGAGAGAGGCTCTCCCTCCTGGACGAGGCAGCCAGGGCTGACACCGGTGTGGAGGTGGCCAGGGCATCTCTGCCCTCCACCACCTGCCCCACATCCTCCGGGGTGGGTCCTGGGACAATGCCGTGAGGAGAGCTGGCACACATGGCTGGGCCCAGCAGCTACGGTGGGATGCACAGGAGGGTGAAACCTGTCACCACTGCAGCCCTGGGAGCTCCCCTGGGCTGGGGGGTGTCCCCAACACCCATGGGACTGGATGGCTCTTCCAGCACCCGGAGCAGCACAGCCCATGTGTACAGGGATGCTCTGCCCACCCCGGGACCCCGCCGCGCTCAGACTCCCACTGGTCCTACCTCTGCCTGCGGAGTGCTGGCGGGGCAAGGGGACCCCCAAGTATGCTGGGAGACACCTGATTGTGCTTCCCAAAGGGAAAAGCCAGAAAAAGCAGCGTGGTGCCCCTCCCTCCCGCGGCGGTCCCGGCGGCTCCCTGCCTGCCACGACGCCCTCCCCACCCCGGGTGCGCTCTGTTTGCCTGCTATTTTTGGCAGCCTCCTAAGAGCTCCTCTCGGGCTATTAATAATGAGAGTGCGAAATTCGTTTGGCCTCTCCTATATAAGGAAAGGTAGAGGCTCGGAGGCAGCTAAATATACTGGCGCGTGCGGGAGCAAGCGGGGAGGCTTTGGCACCGAGTGTGGAAAAGAGATTGTTTGAACAATGGAAAGACAGACTCACTCAGCTCACAGGGCCCCGTGCGGACCAACAGACGGATGGAGGGATGGACAGAGGGCGACGGCACCCATGAGCCTGTACTACAGCACCCGCATCGCACCCCGGTGCCCCTCAGGGCCCTGGTTCTGCGGGATGGGAGGCAGGAGAGCAGAGGAGGCACCTGCAGTGGGGATGCTGCACAGCCCCCCGTCCCAAGCCAGCCCTGCTCTCCCCAAAATACCTAAAATGGGGACAAACACTGTGCCTGTGCCTGGCCAGGAGAGACGTGTGGGGTGCTGGTGGTGGGGAGCTGCAGCCGGGCGTCCCGTTCCCATGGGGGGAAACAGCCAGCACAGAGTCCAGCCGAGACCCCTGCAACTCTCAGCCTCTCTGGAGGCAGTGACCAAACTCCTACCCCGGTTCTGCCGCAGCCCCGGGGGCAGCTCCCATGGTCGGGGGCAATGCCAGCATGCCACGGCGTCCCCAGGTCCCCAGGAGCCACCAGCATCCCGACAGCGCCCTTTGCTCGCAGGGGCTGCCCACCCCCGGCACCAGAGGGATTCTTAATGGGAACATCGTCACCGCAACCGGGTCACCCCCGCGGCTGCAGCGTCCCCGGGAGAGGTGTGGGAGCTCCGTCAGCGCAGCCACGGAGGCCGGGGAGAGTCCGGCTGGAAGAGGTAAAGCAGCAGCAATCCAGGGAATCCTAATGACAGGAAGGCGCTGGGGAGCAGCGCCAAATCCACATGGTGGGAGCAAGGGCAGCACAAGCAGTGGGGTGAGAGCTCCTGCAGAGAGAAAAAGCCTGCTTTCCAGCAAGAGCCTTGTGCTTTGTTAACTCCTCCAAGACCTGAGCACTGCTTAGGGAGCGAGAAGCAGAGAGCCTGGAGCTCAGGGGTCCTTTTGCAGCCACCCTGAGCTCCCTGGCTTGGGCACCATCCCACAGGCACCCTGCTTTCAGGCTCTGCTGGCTGCAGCATTGCAGCGCTCGGGACCACATCCACACACCCCTTTGTCCAAGAGGCTTCCCTGGGCTGCTGATCCACTGGAATGCCTGGGCAGCCATGGGGTCCCCAGCTGTGATCATCACCCCACTGCCCATCCCTGCTGTCCCTAGCCCCCTGCCTCAGTTTCTCAAGCCATGAAACTCTTGCACCAAACCCCATTTCTCTGAATTTCCCTCAGATGAGGAGCCTGGGGTTGCTCCAAGGCTCTGGATCAGACCCAGGTGCTGAGGGAATTGCAGCTGTGGGAAGGAGCAGCAAGAAATCCTGGCTCTCTCCTCATGCTGCCTGGGGAACCCCAAAAACCTGCAGCTGGGGCACATGGAGCTCCCTGGGCTGCAGCCACCCCCTCTGTCTGTCCCCATGAGTGTTTGCTGAGTTTTCTCCCACTCCTCTGCCAGGAGCCAACATATGTTAAGTGATGCTGAGCAGACAGGGAAGGGATGGGGCTGGGAGCAGGGAGGAAAGGGCAGCCCTTGGGAGAGCTTCCCACAGGGCCAGCAGGAAGGGAAAATAAATAAAATAGCTGAGCAGGGTGACACAAAGCCCAGAGCATGAAGACAGGGGACAGGGACCCAGCTGAGCACCACTGGCAGAGGGGCAGGAGGTGGCCACTGCTTCAGCTTCCGAGAGACAAGGGTGGTCTCAGCCAGGGGCTGCAGCAGCCCCGATGCCAGGCAGGGGCATGTAACAGCAGCAGGAGCCTTGAGAGGGTTGGGGGAGCTGTATGGGGAAGGCAGCCCCTGCTTGTGGGACAGGGAGCCCAGCAGATTTAGCTTCTCATGTCCTTAGGTGACATTGAACAGTGTGAACTCCAAGGGCTCCAGTGCAACCCCCGAACCACGTGAGATGTGCATGGAGGGAAGGGCAGTGCTGAAGGTGACTCTCCTCCCCTCTCTGAAATACCCACATCCTGGGGTACTATCGGGTCCCTCCTGGGGCCACGGTGCTCAAGCACGTCCCCCATAGCAGCCAGGCTCAGCAACAGCTGCCTTCAGCTCCTCCAAGGACTCTGGGAACTAATAAGCATTCCTCTATGCTAGGAGGAGAAATGCTTATCCCAGGGTGGGGGCAGCCCAAACCCCCACCCTGATGCTATTTTGCTTTCCAAGTGTCAGCCCCAGTCTCAGCTGTGGGGGAACAGCCCAGGGCTGGTCCCGGACCAGGGCCAAGAGCCCCAGGGGTTCGGGCTGAAGGTCAGCTTGGTGCAGCAGAAGCTAATCGCAGTGGTGGTAAAGCAGGGGGAGATAAAAACCAGGGGTCAAACCCCCCAAGCACAGGCTCCATAGCATGAAGCTCAGCTCCTGCTCCCTCCATAAAGCACAGCCAGTGACATGGAGAGGCTGCTGCATTTGTGACTGAGCACAGATCAGCCTCTGCTGCTGCTGCCAGAGGTGCTCGTGGCAGCCCCGGTAGCTGTGCTGGCACTGAGCCCCCACCGCCGGCTGCAGCCACAGGGCAAGAGGAGCAGCCACCCAGCTCCCACACAAAGAGCACGATGCTCTTGCCACCCCACCACAGAAACTGCAGAAGGCAGCAGCAAAGCATCTGCCCCCTTTATTGGCAAGAAACATTTTGTTTAAATAAAAAAGAGATTACTTCTAGTAATCCAAGCATCATGGCAATCAACGAGCATCCTTAAGCCAAAGTACAGGCAGGTTGGGCAGCCACCACCACACAGGAGGAAAGATTTAAGAGCAAAGTTCTTTAAAACTAGAACACAACATTTGGCTCCAACATCTCAACCGGCCTTTGAATAGGTGAAGGAAAAGAAAAATCAAGGGAAGCTGATGGTTCCTCTAACAGATGTCTCGGCTTTTAACTTCCTTCCACACATGGGTAACTTGCAGCCAGCGCCTCTAATTGTGAAATCATAATGCATAGCAATGCAGAACCCTTCCCAGCAAGGTCAGCCCCGCTCCCAATGCCCAGGGAACAAACCAGCAGCGATATGAAGGATGCCACGGGGGAGGAGGAGAGGGTGGCAGGGGGTTCCAAATAATGCACTGGGTCTACAGGCACACATCTCAGGAGGGGACTGCATTAATGGTGCACAGAGCAGATGGTTCATCCTGTCCCCTGGGTCAGGGGGTTCTTTTGGTGGGCCAGAGGTCACTGCTGTCAACCTGGGGGGTCTCCTCAGCTCTGCAGACCCTCGCACTTCCACGAGGCCATAGGCAGCTGCTGCACATCCCTGGTTCCTGCAGCCCTGTGAGGGTTTGGCTGCACCAAGGGTTAACGTGGGGCGAGGAAGAGGGCTGGAATACTAAATGGGAGCCTGTGCTGGCTCTCACAAACCTCCCTCACTGATGACAAATGACTAACGAGCGAGGAAGCCATCCGAATGAGCCCACATCAAACCCCAGCCAGCCCACCACAAACCCCAGCCTTCACAGGTGGTGCTGCGGCCACCCAGAGCACCCAAAGCTTTTCTTACCCCACAGTGAAGTGGAGGAGCCAAGAAAGTCACCTTGGCTAAACAAAGGTGGTAACAGTGGCATGGATTTTAATTCCCTCTCACCTAATAAGGAGCCAGGCTTGCTTGAAACACGCTCTGTGTGCAAGGAATGCCCAACCACTACAGGGAAACCCTGGGGTAGGCAGGAGCAAGACGCTCAGGAAGCAACAAGTCCTACAGCTGAGCCAGAGCTCATGAGCTCTCCTTACAGCATCTCCATCTCCAGGGACAGTCCCATGCCTGGACATCCCTGCACCTTCAAAACTTCGTTTGCTCATAGTTTCTCTCACACCCAAACGAAGGGAAATGCATCCGTGGGCAGCATCATGCAGGAGTTCAGCATCCAGCCGCCATCCAGCTCATGACGGCGATGGCTCTGGGCTGTGTCCCTCAGAGGCACAAGCATGGGGACCACCCCAGTGCCAGCCATCCCCCTGTGTGTGGTCCCAGGCAGGGCCGTGGGGTAGGAAACGTCGGGAGAGAGGGAGCAGCACGGAACGGGGAAGCCTGGCTCAGAGCACCGGCTGCGTGCGAGACAGGCAAGCAGGAGGGAGGCCTGTGGCGTGACACAGGCACACCAGAGGCAGCCCCATGCCGATGCCTCAGTGCACATGAGAGCAGCAGGCTCCAAGGAAGATAGCTGATTGCCCTGAAAAATAAACTCCACAGTAGCCATGACTACATTCAGTGAGGGAACAGCCCCTCGCATTCAATAGTGTTTAATCTTCACCTAGCTCAACACAAATCAGTGGTGCAGCAATATAAATACAACTGAGACGTTAAAGCCTTTTGGCTTTCAGAGCCCCTCCCCCCCCAAAAAAGCCAGTGAAACAAGTTTCCAGTTTTTAAATTAAACAAAGGCAACACACTGCCCACCCACCCACAGAGGAGCAGCGGCATCCCTCACGCCAGCGAGGGGCTGATGTCTGCCAGAGAACAGGGGTGCAACTCATGAAAGCAGCACATGGTGCAGGGAAGGACACTGAGCCCAGGCAGCACCCATGGCTGCTTGATGCTGGCACACACCACACAATGCCCTGGGGTCCCCAGAATTCCCTTCTCCCCAGAGAGAAGGACACCCAGCCCATCCTTCACACTGCGTTAGGAACACACAGGGCTCTTCAGTTCTAACAGGAGGAGGCTGAGCTGCCAGCCATCTGCTGGGTACTGCAGCTATCAACCCGTTGCCCCAGCTTGTGCAAATTTTAAGGAACCCTCCCTTCCTCCCCATATATGGCATCTCCTAAGTGAGATAGGTCAGTGTCCCAGCTCACGGACGGCTTGGTGACCAACGGAAGGTGCTGGGGGCACTGAACATCTCACAGCTCTGGAGTTAAGGAGCCATCAGAGGCCGGTTCCACAGGTGGGCATCCCCTCCTGCTCTGGGAGCCGGCAGGAGAGCTCACTAGAGGAAGGGGGCTCCTAGCCCAGGCAATTACCACAGGCGGTTCAGCTCTTCACATCTCAACAGGCACCATGTCATCAACACTCCCTGTGAGAAAAGGCTGATGGTAATTTACAGCAGCTACAAAACCCTCTGTCACCCGCACACTGCTGGAGTGTGACCATAGTGTTTGGCTTCCCCCTCCTCTACACTCCAAAAGCAGTCAAGTGCACATGAAAGGACACGTCTAAAATAAAACAGTGCTTAAACCATTAGGGAAGGTGGGAATAAAAGAGAAGAAAGCTGTTCGACAGCAAAAGTAGCCTGAAAGCAACTCAGCACACAGCTCAAAGCACAGCCTTGACCGAGGCTCTTCTCCAAGGAGCTCCCAAGGCAATCCAGAGCTGGAAGTCCATGGGTGTTTCCTCCAGGGCAGGCTGAGGTGGGCTAAGAGGATCCTGCACATTCACAGTTGCTCTGAGTGGTTCTCTCCAGCTGCTCTCCAGATACCAGCTCTGTCCTCTTCCGAGGCATCACCTGGGGTTCACAGTTGCCTTCTCCTCCCCCCGCTTTTGATTTCCCTTGAAGTTCAAATTCAAGTACAACCAGTTTTAACTGAATGAAAAGAAACCCACAAAAAGAAAAGTTATTTTCAGTGAAACGAGTTAGCAGCGTTGTCCTAATCAAGCTGGTAGGACAGGGACGGGAGCAGCCTTTCCCAACGAGCTCGGGCAAAAGGCCGCCTGAGAGGAGCTATAGGATCTCCTCCCTCTGGTTCTTGGGTTTGAGCAGCACTTGTCCATTGCGCAAGGAGCCGTTCTGGCTACGGAGCAGCTTCCCTTTTTCACGGTCAGGCCAGGTGAAGATGGCTTCATCACTGTCCAGTTCAGACTCCGAGTGCATCAGGCTAGTGTTGAGGACCTGGGCTTTCTGTCTGCTGCCTTTGGAGGAGAGAGATTCCCAGGTTAAAAATATATTTCATACTGGTCAACCACCTCACCTTACTCCATTCCCTCTTAATTCTCCTTCTCTGATGTCAAAGGGGCAGTGTAATCAGACTGTCCTGTGTCTGTCACTTGTTCCATCAAATACCAAAGCGATCCTGTTTCAGATACTCTGGCACGACCGAGGTCAGGATGGCACTTCAAGCTCATGCAAAGGGCACAGGCAGGAAAGCAAATTACATTACCAGGAGGGCTGTGAGCATACATGGGAGCTCCATCTCCCTGACCTTGCTCAGGGCACTGCCTAGAACCATCTCGGAGGACTAAGAGCTGTAGTAAAGAGAACATGCAGGTGTGCAAGGGAAGATCTCTGCGTTCTTACTGCCCTCCCTACTCTCATCTCTGCTCCTCCTGCCTGCAAGGGAAGAGATAAATTAGCAGGCTGAATTGAGATTAATGCACAAGGACAGGAGAGAGACATTTACTGATATTGTCAGCAGAGGAAATATTTAAATTTAGCTTTTCCTTAATGGAGAAATGCAACATTTCCTCTGTTAGCAGAACGCTCCCTGGACATACCTAGCAAGGAAAAAGACTTTAGTCAGCAGCCAGCCTTGGAAGGAGGAAGATGAGTTCAGGTACCAGAGAGTAAATGGTTGAGGCACATTTGCTACAGACTGCGGAACAATGAGCCCTTTGTTTAACAGAGAGGCTCTTCTGTGTGAGGTGACAGATGGTCAGATGAAAGCAGAGTTGGGTGCTGAGGGAGGAAAACACACCCAGGCTTTCTTCAAGGGTATCTGTATTTGTGCAGTCAGGACAGTTGGGATCTCAGAGGAATTGTTGGATCAGCTCTGTGGCTGCAAAGCTCTCCGATGCTGTCGTTAGGCACCGTTCACTTTGCTGGAACACCATTAAACAGAGCAACACTGGGATGAGCAATTATTTTCCACTAGCAAACAAGGATCAGGGACTATTTTCCACACACAGTTAAAATAACCCCTCCTCTAAACAAAGCCAGGACTCATACTCTTATTTGAAAGGCATTATATTTCAGCAGCTGAGTGTCCCCAGTATTTGGTGGGGCTGTGCCCTGCACATTCTTTCCCACATCTCCCTCCTTTCCTGGTCAGGCAGCAGAGGAGCACAGCTTGGTTCAGGAATCAATCCCAGCAGAACGTTCCAGCCTGAAATAACTGGGTGATCTTTGCAAAGCACCTGACAAGCACCCTCTAGGACAGCAGCATGGGCAGGAAAATGCTGGCTAAGAACACTGAAGAGAGACGATTGCCTCCCTGGAACGGGTCAACTGGCCACACAGAGCATTGAGGACTTCACCAGTCCCTCTCCTAAGATACACATCTGCTTCTTCCTGGGAAAATTAAGAGGATGAGCTAAAGTATGAAACTTTCAGAGCCTGATGCTCACAAAGGCAAGAATGATTGACTTTATGAACAAGTTCTTTGGTGTGGGAGAACGTTACTCTCTCCAGGCCACGAGTGTTTTCAGGTTGCTCGGGGTCCCTTTGCTGACCAAAGTCAAGCAGTTCAGTGCTGTGCTCTGAGACACTGAAATCTGTAGGGTGAGGCCAAGGAACTGCAAACTGGCAAGAAGCAAATGATGACCCAGTGGGAAGCTTTAGAGCAAGGAGGTTCTAAAGTCAGCACCTAGCACCTGGCTCCTGGGACCAGCACGGTCTCTGCATAGCTTACACACCCTGCCGCGGTGATACAAGTGGGCACAGCAAGATCGGACTGGTTTCAGCCCCAATTTCTAAACCAAAGAGTTAGATAATTTGACTAAATATCTTGTCTACAGATCTGAAACAAGCTCTCAGATCTTCTGAGACTCATCTGTCAGTGCCTAACCCCCCATTTGTTTCACTCTGTGATTTTTAGTCCACAGAGAAAGAGTGGTCTCTGTCAGCATCTTGGAAACACTGAGCTCTTCCCTCTCATGTTTTACCTGCTTTGGGATTTGGTTTTAACTCCAGACTTTCTTGATCTGTTGCATCCAAAATCTTGTATTTGCTTTTTCTTTTGGATTTTCCTTTTCGTCTAAAGGGGAAGAAAAGGAATTAAGACACAGTGGATTTCTAACAAAGCCAGAATGAAAACCAACTCTGGTCTTCAAAGCTAGAGTATTTGCTTATTTCAGGTTACATTCATATCAGAAAGCAAAACATGTAAAACATAGCTTTAGGTGCATGTTTACAGGCTAATCCAAATCTTGCTTCTTAAATGAACCCAGCATTCTAAGACTTCCGCCTTTCACTTGAGACACAAGTGAGAAAAACTAACATCCCAGGGCTAAGCAGATGCCCTGCTGGGACTAGTTTGACTCTTTCACCTCCTGACGCAGCTACTTGGCTCTGAAGCACTGATACAGGGAAGTTATGGTCTCAGTCCCACCTCTTGCAACAGCAGATCACCATCCAGGATAAGATTCCAAAGGCAACCACAATGACGAAAGATGCAATGATCACATACAGCACACTCCACTCTGAAAGCAAAACACCCCAGAGATAAAGACATTTTGGCACCTCAGAGTCAACAGCGTGTGCTTTAGATGACCACTCTTGGGACAGAAAGAGGCCCCAACCCTTTGCAGCATTAGAGGCTGGCATCCATCACTGACATCACTAACTCACCTATGCAAGCAGAGGCTCGAGAGCCACTGTGCAGACTCGCTGCACAAGGGCATTCTTCAATGCATGGTGATTTATAGACTTCATTTTCCCATGGTAGGAAGGCCTGGGTGTGGGCATGACAGGAGAGGTGTGATGTACACATTAAGAACAGGCTCAACTCTTAGTGAGCCTTCACTGAGAGGGTCTGAAGAGCAGTGGCTTCCCCATCAAATATCACCTGCCCAGAAGGCACGTGTCTGAACTTATCAACCTGTGTGAGCATCACATCAGGAATACCCAGAGACAGCAGGTACCTGTCACTCTGCCCACCCTGGGTTTCAAACACCACTTTTTGAAGATGAGCAACACCAGGGCAGTTGCACGTACCACAGTTGCTTTCTCCATCCCCCATCTGCACCCTGAAGAAGTTCTCCATCCAGAACGGGTCACAGATGCAGCGCTTGGTGAAGGAATCACAGCGACCATGCTCGGAGCAGTTCAGCTGACATGCTGGGGATCAAAACCAGCTGGGTGAACTAAAGGACTTGCACACAAGGCAAAACCAGGACAGTACAGTTCAACAGAGCCAACCCCCCAGGCTCTCATTTGAACGTGGTCATTCTGTAGTTCATCCCCTTAAGCTCAGTCATAAGAAGAACAAACCTAAGCACCTAGGCCTCAAGCCAAATCGAAGAGTCCCACTTCACTAACATTACACACTAAGAAAACCTGCCTGATAAATCATGAGTTTGATATAAAAATAATGGCGTTTATATCATTGTTAAGTAAATGATTTTAAGTAAGTTTTTGACTTTCAAACACAGCAATTGAGACAGGCTACAAGAAACAGACAGATCCTTTAAGGTGACCCAACAGCACTGAAGAGTGGCTTTTGAAGGCCACAAAGCAAAGATCAAGATAGGAAAATAAATACGTAATTCTAGTTTAAAACACGTAACTGATCAGCACATAATCTTCACAGGATGGAGATCAGAAGAAAAATGAAGATTTGTAAAAAAAACTGGATGCAAGAGAAACATTTCCTTCAGACTGATGTATGTGCTGGAGAGAAAATGATTAAGTTCACAGCTACCAAGATCTGCAGTTGAGCTGCTTTCAGCACAACACTCTTTCACTGGCTCTACTCCATCAGCACTATATTTTAGTTTCATAAACATCGATCTGCTTTGGTGAATTCTTTTCTTCCCAGCATCATTACAAATGAAGTTAATGTTTCCCATTTCCTAATGCACAAAAGCTACTGGGCTGAGTGGGTGTGTGCGTGAGTATGTTGGTGTTTTGAGCACACACAAAGGTCCTTATTCTTGAAGGCATTTGAGAAGAAGGGAAAAGACATCAGCTCACACCGCTGTGACTCTTACTTACTGACTGTGTTAATCTCTAATGCCCGGAAGATGAGGAAGTCTGACTGTTGTTTCCTCAGCTCGTTTTTTAACGTCCAGGCCACCTCCCGGCCTTTGAATATCTGATGAGGCGGCTGGTTCTGTACAAAAAACACCATCTTCGTGCTGAAAGACAGTCAACAATTATTATCTGCTGCTCCTCCAACCATCAGGGAGAGAGACATTCCCCCCAGTCTGTCATGAGGTGAACTTATTCAGCATCCTAAATGTATTTGAAGACCAGACTTCTGGCTCCCTCTTGAAAGCACTAATAGTAGATCTGGTCATGCAGCAGAAGACCCTTTGAGACATCTGATCTGTCCAGCTTTTCAAAGCTGGGGTTGGACTGTTCTGGAGTTTGCTAATGGTTTTGTCAAATCCAGTTCCAAACAACAAGTTCACACCAGGTACATAGATCCCCAGGCTTTACGGTTCTGCCATTTTCATCATCTCTTCCCTCACTGTGGGATCCTCAGACCTCACTACATGGGGAAGCTGGGAGCTCGTTTAACTGCTCAGCACAATGCCAGCAAAGGTTTACAATCTTCTGCTCAGCTTACTTTGAATGCACAAAGTGTTTTAGCTAGAAAGTAGCTCAGGTGTAGAGGACACTATCTTTTATTGCATTAACTTTACGACAGAAGAACCTGCTCCCCAAGCCTTGCAGGGCCCTGTGTATCCTTCAGGTTCACAAAAGGATGCATGGATGTTTCAGGATTTTTATTACCAGTGAGCCTGTGAGTCAACAGGATATTAGTGAAGGCCTCAGTACATGAGGAAACAGCAGCTGGGGGAAAAAGGTCTGTTTTAGAGTTACTTTGATAGATGAGGCAGAAATGGAACCTTAAAGCCATCTGTCAGAAAATAATCTCTGCTTTATTACACTTCCCACTCTTCTGTCTACTTAATAAACATGCAAACAGATGAATCATTAATTACAAGAACCCCTTACTCATCTTACTTAGTGAACAACAGTCGCAACTGGCTTGCTCGTGGCAGAGGTAGAAAGGTACCATTGCCCAGAAAGTGCTGGCTCCTCTGTTCCCAGCTCTTCAGGTTTGCATGGACAATGAATCCTGGTTTTACTGCTACAGCAGGCAGTGTGGACACAAAGGAATCGATACATTACTGAGCCCAGGAAAGTCTAAAGCATAACTGCAGATTTATTGCTGGCTTGCTGCATGGCTTTAAGCACATCCCTTAAATCTTCTTCAGTGTTTCATCTACCTTAAAACTACACCCCTTTTACTAAGAACTAAGTGCAATATTGTACTTATTTCAACAGATTACCATTCTGCCATGGGGAAGCATGTTGCCATGCCACTTGTAGGTGTGTTCAGCTAGACCTACAGTAACAAGGGACTGCTGGTAGCACAGAGATACACACAGCTGTTGCTGTGACAACACCACAGCACCAGTCGCTGAAGTTTTCTGTGAAACAGTGGATTTCCCAGACCAGCCCTTTGTGCAGGGGCAGAAAGCTGCACTTGAGCAGGTAAATTCATGCCAAAGCAGTGTGGCCAGAATCCACTTGGGTTGAACCATCCCTTGCATGACTAGCTAGTTGCTGTGCTTGGAGCATTGTTGAGGTGCAGAACACAACCCTGGCCTACAGCCCTGCCTGTGAGCAAACTTCCACTTGTTTAGAACAATTCTAGTTTATTGCAAGCTAAATGGTGACCAAATGCAAGTTCTCCTTACCTCTTCAAACAACAGTTACCCTGTTTTTTGACATTTTATATTAAATTGAAGACAATGCATTTGGGTTACTGCCTGCACAAAGGGATCGCTACACCACCACCTCCAGTGTGGCGTCACCCTTTCACCAAACTGCTCCTGCACTGAGCCCCATTATTTGGCCAGTTATAAGTCACAGCTGTAGAACACCCTTCAGATAATCTTCACAATCTCCAAAACCAAAGACAACTAGTTCTCATTTTACAAACTCAGGGGGCAAAATCATCATCATCATCAAACAGTGTTTAAGAACAATGCACCATCTCCATGACCTGCTTGGCAACACACCTTTGCTGACCCGAGCGAGCAGGAATATCAATTTCAAAGTGTTCCCATTGTCCAATCTGCTTCCCAAAAGAAAACAGTCCTTGGCTCAGTAAACCCTCCAGCAATCCCCCTGTGTCCACCCTACCTTTGTTCAGTGTACGGCTGGATCTTCTGCACGGTAATGTCCGAGTCGAGGACCCCCAGCAGAACGCCTATTTGCCGGATGAACATGCCCTTCTGCCTCTCAGTCAGCTGACTGACATTAACATCCAGAATTATCTCCACAAGGTTATTTTTCCTAGGATCTAGTGATAATGTAGACAGTGCAGATCGTTAGATGATCCTTTTGCAGCACACATCTTCTAATATCTTTCCAGAATGCTCCTGCTTTGAACACCAAATGACAGAGTCTCGTGCAGGAAGGGATACAAGTCTATGATGTTCACAAGCAACAGCAAGCACAAAGAGTCAGACCCCAAGAACCACAGGAAAACACAATCACATCCCCCAAAGCTTTTGACTTCCACAGTTCTGAGCTGGACTAGACTGCCCATCTGAATCCCAGCACACTGTGTCCAGGCAAGCAGAGCGCTTGTTAGCACACTGTAGGTAAGTGTGGTACAGCACAAAACCCAGACTCACCAGGTTTGACTTCCACTGTGGTCCTTTCCACATCACTCTCTCCTTTGGCATCTGTTACTCTGAGGTGGAATGTGTATGTACCTTCTACCAGATTGGACAAGAGGAGGACAGGATGATGGTCTGAATTATTTAAGACTTCCTGGAAGGGAGACTGAAGTAAGGATCAGGAGACGAAGGATCAAACTAGCATGACATATGCTCATACTACACTAAGGTAAGAGGTATAAGGGTAGAGCAGCTTTACATTTCCCCAGGTGCCATCAATGCTACCTCTCACTGGCTTTTGTGGGGCTGCAGACTGTCCAGACTGCAGCCTTTTAAACCAGAAAAGCTCACCCCAGCTGCAGGACTCCCCTCATCCCGAGTCCACAGGTAAGTGACAATTCCCTTATCATCAGAGGACTTTGATCCATCCAACTCAGCCGTGTTTGTGGGCAAGGTGATGACAACATTACCAGCGATCTTTGCAACTGGCGGCTTGTTTATCTCTAAGCAAACAGAAAGAAAGCAGAGGGAGAAAAAGCAAAAGCCAGTCAAAACCTACTGCATTTCACATCCCACTGTAACCCAGAAATCCCTATCTAACACTGGGGGAAGAGAAGGGACACAACATGCTGTGGGATTCAGCTGAAGATACTGTTCCTCCAGAAAAGGGTAACCCCTTGACTTAGAGAAGGCCATTTCAGTGCCCTCCACATGATTTTCCACCCATTCCTTACTTGTACTATGTCTCTGAACACAGGTTTTTGCTGAAGTGCTCAGAGATAACCTGCATCTCAAGTATGGCTGGACATACCTTCTTTGACAATGACGTTGACCGAGCTTTGGCTCTGCAAGTTCCTCTCATCTTTAACTGTCAGAGTAAACTCATACGTCCCAACTTGAAGGCCTGTTACAGTGGCAATACTGCTGTTGGCATTCTCCACTTTGACACCATCAGGGCCCCTAGCCAAAGGGCAAGAGGAGCAGTTTAAACTTTGCACAGACCACAGGAGATAGCCTCACACCAAACAGGAGGCTCAAGCACAGCTTATGGGGATGTGAACACACAGGTGCCTGGAAATACAGAACCTGTGGCAAAAAACACCCAAAATTCTCTTCTCCAGTTACAGTAAGATAATAAAAAAGTGCAGCATTCAGAACAAAAAGCACAATTTCTGGTGGTTTGGTGTTTTGGTTATTTTTAAATCAGAGGAGCACTGATAGCAGTATTTAATTAGGGTTTACAAAAGCAATACTTTCAGCAAAATTGGCTTGTGAACTGCACAATAAGCCTTTTCTTGAAGGAAAATGTATACAGCAAAAGTAGTTCCTTCATTTGTAAGAGCTTTACACAGACTTTGCATTAGCAAACTGAAAATGCTACTGAAGTCACTCAGAGGCTTTCTCCTGAATTCCCTCAAGCACTTCAGGGAATTCAGAGTTTGAAGGGAAGCATGACAACGATGCTTTGGCATCACATTGGAAGGCCCTGGTGTTACTTGATTTACAAGAGTCAGTCTCTTCATACAGCTAAGACCAGGGATTTGAACATGACCTGTCTCCTTTACATGCCATGACCACACTGAGAATGGGAATCAGACCTAGAGTTTGAGGCAAAGTTATTTCTAATGCTCAAACAAAAACCCACGCCTCTTTCCAATTAAACATAAATCCTTGTGTCATTCTAGTCACTGGTAAAGTTTGTCAGGATGTGACCAGGATTAATCCAAGGGTATCCTGTTTTACATGAAAGCCCTAGGTATTTGTGTAAGAGCAGTTGGGAAGATGATACACACCGTGTTTTTTCCCAAAAAAAGGAGACTATCTTCTGGTCATCTGAGCTCTTGCTGCCATCTAGAGTGGTGCTGTCCACAGGAAGAGTTAATTCTTTATCTGGACCAGCATCTGCCTTTGGGGGCTTATTGTTCTCTGAAAAAGGATTGCAGTATTTTTTATACACATGCCATAAAAGGTGGGGTTTAAAACCCCAGCACTAAGAAGTTTCCCCACAATCCCTAGTATATATCTTGCCCATTATCTCAACCTTTCACTCAGCAAAAACAAGGTTAAAAGTAGTTAAGAGTGCAGAGGTGTGGCTGAAACACTGATCTGAAATAAAGTGAGAACGAATCCTAGGAGTTCTGATTTTTGCTTATTCTCTAAGCATTACTCCATTTTTTTCTGCTCTTGTCCCAGGACCAAGCACTGTGGGCAGACACAGCTGCTTGGAAATACAATCCTGCCATTACTTTACACAACTACATTGTGTAAAATAAGAGAACAGCCTAGAAAGGCAATATTCCTAGAAACTTTCTTCTGTTTGTTTATCAGCAGTATACCAGCCCAGAACAGTCCTAAATTGGAGCAGCTCTTCTGAAAGCAACACAAAGCACCCTAAAATCTAGAGCCTGTCAACAGATGGATGCCTCTAACCCCAAAAGCAGCTAAAGGGACCTCACCTGGCTGGACGATCACCGTGACCTCTGCAGTGGACTGGTGCCCAGCAGAATCTGTCACGATCAGCTGGTACGTGTAATCCCCTTCTTGCATTGCAGAGAGCTGTAGGACTGGTGTCCTCACCCCCTTGGAGAAAACATGTTCATGTATTAAGAAGATAACTTACACAGATGATGACAGACCTGATAAGCTGCTATCAGCAGATTCTAGGGACTTACTGTTAGCCCTGCTTTGGGGGTAGAAGTTTGTGACACAAGGATGCTGCTGTGGAACATATCAAGAGCAATGCCACATTTGTACCCTGTGGGATTCAACTCAAGCAAAACCTCTGGGGAGCCCTGAACAAATCACGCACATTGTGAACCTGATTCATGGACTTTCTTATTCCAGATTCTGAATCCAGAATCTAAAGCCACTGAGTTCCAGTCTCTCTCAATCCTCCACTCTTGAGCAGTATTTAAAACTGTCAAGAAAGGAAGCAGGATGCCAGTGAAAACCCAGAGCTAGACTAGCGTACCAGCTCAACCACTAAGACAATACCAGCTTCATGTGGGTTTAGTTTCAAGTATAGATTTAATCATCACACTCTTGCCAATTGAGATAAGAGACATTTGCTAACAGGCAATTAAAAATTATTTGATTACAGAAAAGAAAAAAAAAGCCAGCTAGTGAGTAATCCAGGTTGAATACCCAAGAGCTGCACTGACCTGCATCTCCATCACCTTCCCTTTGCTGTTAGGGCTGAGCAGCCACTCATAGCTGACAATGCTGTGATCATCGGTGCTCTGATTCCCATAGAGGGTGATGGAGTTCTGAGGCAGGGTGATCACTTGGTTTGGGCCTGCATTTGCCACTGGAGGATAATCCACTGCTTTGTTCACAGTCAGGTTTGCAGTGGTGGAGTTGCTGGCACCATCTGAGTCCACTACTGTCAGACTATTTGAGGGAAGGGGGGAAAAAAGTGAGGGCAGTGAAGAGTCATGATTATCAAAGCTGAGCACGAAACACTGGCTGAGTTAAGGGAAATGCAAAGGAGAGTTAGAAACATAAGGCACTTTTAAGGACAGGACAGATTCTTTTCACAAGTGAAAAAACCCATGGTTTGAGGCCACCATCCTCTTTCTGAACAGCAACTTCCCTCAAGTGCTCAATTATCAGCCTCAAATCAATGCAAGAAATTCTAGTCACTTCCATATCTCAAACTACCACCTGGTTCCAAGGCAAAACCAAGCTGTGCAAGATCACCAGCTTCCACACACATAGGTGTGACAGAGAAACCTCCCCAAGTGTGACACTGCCTCCCAGAAGACATTCTTTAGTGTGGACACAGAAGCTCATTACTAATCCACAAGCAGCCTGAACACACAGTGTGCCTCTTCTGGTAGGCTAGTACCCCAAAACAACTGCTTTCTGTTATATCATCAATCTCATTAGTTCATACACCAACTGCTTAAGAGGAAAACAGTGTTCAGTTCTAGGTACTGGGGTTTGTTTCATTTTAAATAGATCTGCTAATGTAGCACAGGCATATCATGGCAAGATGCAGATCAAAGGAAAAAACACAGAACATTAAAATCAGCTACTATCTACCACTCAGGTAGGTGCATAAAACCATTAGGCCTCATCCACTTATCTGGGACAAACACACTGCATTTAAAAACGGGATTTAAAGACTGCATTTCTTACTAAGCCTTTACCCAAACAGCTTATAGTTGACATTAAGAGACGTTTTGCAGCACTGGCAGACCATTCGCTCCCTTCTGCCACCACCTTAAACCACTGCTACAACTTCAGAATAAAAAGCAGCTGGATAGCTTATCTCTTCTGACACAAAAAGCTACTAAACTACCTGGAAGCATAGGAGTGGAGAGAGGGAACACCTCACAAAAGAGTCCTCTCCTTGTCATTTGTTTGGTTTTTTTTTTATTTAAACCAGACTAACACTTGAGGAATCCCATCCCTTTTACTCTTAAGGGATGAGAGCTGATGAACTCTTCCAGGTATTACCTACCTGAACGTGTAATTCCCAGGTACCAGGTTGGTCAGTGTTAATATGGCAGTACCACTAGAAACCTTCTCCTCCCGCAAGGGACCCTTCAGTTCTTCCCAGTGATAGCTGACAATTTTATCATCATCAGTGCTTTCTGTTTCAATTTTGGAAGAAAACACACATATACAACGAGTTGGAAATGCTGCTTCACAAACCCCAGATGTTCAGTCCCCTACTTCAAGACTGGACTTAGTGGGCAAAGGCATTTTTTGGTCCAAGCCCAGAGGTCTTTACTATGCTCAGATACCAAAGTGTATGCTCTCCTCTACCCTGTTTCACAGGTATACTGGAACACCCTTAATCCCAGGTTTGTATGAGTGCAGGGGGAAGACACCCCCCCACACACCAAAACACTAACAAATTAATACTCATTGGGTGTAAGATAGCCTAAACATGTTTAAAGCAACTCCTAAAAGGATCTAGTGGGGGCCAGGATCAGTAAATGTGGTGTACTGAAATGGAAGCTTAACACAAGAAGCCAGTAATTTTGACTGCCACTATTTCTCACTGTAAGTAGCAACCTCTAGAGCTTTTCCTTTTCTAAGGAGATTGGCTCAGACCAATGCCCTTCAACAGGAATCATGGAGAGGTGTATTCCCCTCTCCTGGCAAGGGAGTCACTCTTTTCACTACAGCGTATTTGACAGCATCACAGCCAGTTCCTCTTAAATTTTACCCAAAGGGCAGCCCATAACCAAACAGAACCCAGGCCAGTTAGACCTCTGCATTTCCAAGAGCAGGTACTCACGGCTGCCATCAATAACAGTTGAAATGGTTGGCAGAGAAATCTCCTGGAACTGTGGGGACACGATGGCAACAGGAGGCTGATTCACCCGAGGCTCTGCAAGAAGAACAGAGCTGTTGCAATGACATCTACAGGCAGATCACCACAAAAAGCCCTGTCCAGGGACGAGGAACTCTGCAACAAACTACTCCTCCTTCATGTGCCAGTATCAGCAAGCAGAACACATACTGCGCATCCTCCTTCCTCTCCCCAGTGTTATCTACCCCTCAGTCCAAGAGGAGTCTGAAGTGTGGAACTGCTGTGCCACACAGCTCCAAGACAGCCACTGACTGGACCAACTGCAGAGAACTGCATGACCAACAGCACTTATTTGTGCTTTCAACAAGTCAGGCACCAATTTGGGGAAACTGGGCTGCCAAATGGAATTTTAAAGAGCAAGGAGAAGAACTGCCACCACACTAGTACTGTGGAAATGGCTGCACTGCTTCAGTTCTCCCATACTGGGTCAAGCATTCAAGTACAGACCGTTCTCATAAAGCAGCACCTAGAGCTTCTTGCCAAAGTTTGGCTGCTGCTCTGAAAAATGAATGATTTTGATGTGTGCTGCCAGCTGCAGATTCACTGCTTATAAGAAAATGATCAGCAACAGCACCCAGGAGGCCAGCCACACTCTCTTGCTAACTTAGGGAGTGCAAGAGCACTTCTCTGTCCACAGAGGTTGTAGAAAAATCCTTGCTGAAGTGTGCAAAATAAAGATGGGGCTTTTTTTTTAGCGTAGAAGGAGATGCAGAACCTGTGGCTCCCTCAACATCATCTAAAAAGTGAGATCTGACCAGAGTCAACACAAGCTACTGTAGCTACACCAGCTCATCTGCAAACCATGTCTTACAGAAAGGAATGAGAACGGACTTAACCTGCCCGTGGCTGGGAATTACATTCTTTACTGGACAGGGAAGAAAAGAACCTCCAAAGCAGCTTCAAAGCTCCAGCTTCCCTTCTTTTTTTCCTCCTGCTGCTATAAGCTTTTTACCCAGTTACATCCAGCTTTTACCAAAGCAGTGGCCTTCCAGGGTGAGGCATTTGCTAAGCACTTCTGCATCAGTATTCCAGCTCTTTTACTGAGTGGTTGGCCTGTATGCCACAAAGCAGGAATATTTATGTCTATAAGCAATAGTTTCAGATCTGAGAAGTGACTGAACACAGGTAAATAGACCCTGAGGTCACAGGAGTTTGACACCTTGTCAAACCAGGCTGCAGTAAGATAAGCCAAACACCACACACAGGCAGCACGGTTTTTTCAAGAGACAGATGAAGTCAAGAGATACAATTCCACCAACTCACTTGGATTCACTGTGACATTCACATAACCCTCTCCTCGTGCGTTCTCCCCATCAACGACCACTTTGAATTCGTAGAGACCAACAGTAAGCTGGAAGGAAACACAAAAGATGATTTACCCTCAGGATGGTAGCACCCAGTCAGGAGCTATTAGACGGTCAAGTTACCTTATGTTGGCACATTAGCAGCATAAAACATGGGTAATTGTGCTTCAACCAGTAGACACACAGCAGAGGATGGTTTCTATGCCAAAATGGTGTTATGTATCTTTTAGTTTACAACAGCTATGCAGAAACCAAAGACTAATATTTCTTTCTGCCACAGAATTGTCACTCAAGGTTTATTTTCTAACAATAGGTGAACAGGAGAGAGATAAAAGAGATTAGTTCAGGTTGTCTGGCCACAGGAATCTGTACTAGCAGATCATGTTTAAGATGAGAAAGTCTGCATGTAAGAGAGGGAAATCTCTTCTTGTATGTTTTCACAAAGGAGAGTATTCCTTCTCTTCCTTCTAGGTGACACGAGTCAGGCAGTCACCTCTTCATTATTCACCATTAAACCAAGATGGGAGGGCAAAGGAATAGGTGTTGGACAACAATCATGGTATCCAAAGCCCTGACACAGGCAGAGATCTCCTTTCCAAGGGATTTTCTCTGCCTGATATCGTGCCTAAAGACTTCAGACTTTTTCCTGAGTTCATCAGACTCCAGGATGCTCAAAGGAATGTTTCAGAAATACAGAACTGTATCTTCACACAGTATTTAAAGCCATTCCCTTAAGAATCCCTATGTGCAGAAAGTGGTGGCCCTTTCAGTGTTAAGAGGTTGTCTAAAAGGAGCAGCTGGAGACATATTACAATGTTCTCCACAGCTCTTGTTCATGGAATCAGCAAGTCCCTTTTCCAGCGGGTAGCACAAGGCTTCAGACATAAACAGACCATCACACTGCTTGTAAGCAGCTTTCAGATCCTGAAATCAGTTTCTTCCTTCCCTCATGCCAGATCAATCTTGCTTTTATAAGAGACTAAGAAGAGGGCTTGCAGTCAGTGTTGGCTCCCTGCCCATCGTACAATTTCCTATTCAGCCTGCAATCACATACAAGCCTTTCCTGCCTGCCAGGGTCCCTGTCTTCTCCACCTGGAATTTCACACAACAGGATACTAAGCAGCAAAAGCTTTACCTTAGACAACTTAAGGGTCTGGGAGTGCTTCCCTTCCATTTCTCCACTGTAGTCTTTCGGATGAGTAATCAATTCCCACTCATAGGAGTATGTGGTTCCTTAAAAAAAAAAACAAAACCAAAGTGTTCCAGATGTTCATTTTTAAAAGATTGCCTTTCTGCCATGCTAAGAAAAAGCAAAGGTATTAAACATTTACAAGAAACATTCTGCTGCTGAAATGAGGCAGCTTGGAATTTGGGTTGCAGCTTTTTGGGAATATACCCAGGAAAAGAGACAATCTGTGCTTCTAAACACATTTACTGCAGAGCCAAAACCCATCTTTCAGCTTGGCTTGTAAGGCGTTTTAGAGCTTTGGAACAATCACAGCTCCAGGATAACGTGAGACAAAAAAATGTGTCCTCAAATCCTGCAGACACAACATAATGCCAGTTTTTGAAGAGGAAAGCACCTCATCCCTCCCTGCTGCTGCACGACACGGAACATGTTGGCCTCTCCTCTGCAGGCTCCCACTGCCACTGTGGACAGAGCTACAGACAGGAGCTTGGCAAATACCTCTGGACATCTCACATGATAAAACTAGGAGTGTCTAGAAACAGGCTCCTCAGAGTGTCAACCCCCTAAATGAGATTTCAATCCACCAAATGAGAGATCACTTGCTAAAACTGCTTGTCAGCTCTTAGCAAATATCATGATAGATGAAGATCCACAGCTTCCTCACATACACTGAGAACATGCCATCTCCCAAATCTAACGACTTTGTAGCACTTCCCAAGGTTTTTTCCTCTTGCTGTTTTCTGTGAGAGGCAGAATGAGGTAATAGCACAGGATGAAAGATTTCTACAGGATGGTGTTCTCTGAAAAAATCAACATTTTTAAGATTGTTCTTATTTAATGCCATCTAAACCACCTACTTGCCACTTCACCATCACCAGCCTTACCAGGTGGCGGTTCAGGAAGCACAAACGCATTCAGCTGAACTTCATTCTTTGGCAGGGTCACTTCAACGCTGTCTCCAGCAGAAACTACCAGCTCCTTCATAGCTGAGAGAAAGAGAATTGAAAGAGGAACAGGAAAGAAAAACAATCCAAACAGATACATACATAAAAACCACCTTGGCTTCAGAGTCTGTGGAATAAAACCAGCTCCAAGGGCTGTATTTTGTAAACATCTTGTCACTCAATACAGCTCCTGTCTCAGGTTTCGCTCTTGTTAATGCAAAAGCAGTAATGGGGTTTTACAATTTCCAGGCAAGCCCAAAATTACTCAGCCCTCTCTCTCTCTCTTTGCAGGTCCTGCTCCTTTTCTAAAGGGCTGAAACACGACACTCAAGCCCTGTACAGAAGGGCCCATTCACTCAGGTCCTGCAGGATGGGAAGGGTTTTACCCAACAGGTTTTCAGCAGAGAACCCAGCTGCAGTTTCATAGCACAGCAGGATAAATGCTATTTACCACACTGCAATTTCAGACCTTCACAAATATATGAGGAATCCATGGTATTTCTTTTGGGAAAAACTGCTTGGGGGCTAAGAGATTATTTTTTTAAAAAACCCTGCATTGCTACCACACTGATTATGGAAAATCAAAACACAAACCTAGTTCTCTTATTTACATTTTCCTTTCAACCCCTGTTAAGAATATTCTTGCCATTCCATTTCAAATAAATGAACAAGTAGTTGGATTTTGAAGCATGCATCTCAGCACTTTTTCAAAGGCATCATAGTTTCTCATCTTTTTTAACCCTGCAATGACCTGTCAACAAGACCTCAACAGGTAACATTTCTGAAGGCATGTTCTCACCTGGCGTGGTGGCAGTAGTACTTGGTGATGCAGCAGTGGTCTGGATTGTAGAAACACTGCTGTTTGTGGGAGCTCCACTTGGCACAGAAGTAGCTGTCTGCATCTTTGTTGTGCTTCTCCCTGGCACGGGGCTGACTGTGGGCAACACATCTGAGGAGTGAGGATGGGCCAAAGTATCATCCAGCTGCCCAGGCTTCTCAGTCTTCCCTGTGGCTGTCAAACCCTGTGCCACAGGGCTGAAGAACGTAGCCAACACTGAGGGCTCTGGTGCAGATGTTCCTGTGTGGATCTGTAAAGGGAAAAGTTGCCTGTCTCTGAATGCTGAGCATCAGTTTTGTTTTAACTGTGTTCACTGCAATTCTTCAGCTGCAGAGGCAGGAAAGTCCCTGGTTTGTTTTCCTCAGAAGCAAGATTCTTTACTGCTTCCTCTTTTCTGAAGTGTGTCTCCCGTGACAGACAGGCCACTTCTAGCTCAGCTGAGTACTGGTTAGGACCTTAGGTTTAACTACAGCATCTTAAGTATCACAGTTGTTGATGTGACAAATCAGCCAAAAGCTCTAGGTTCAAAACTGCAACGAGTGGAGCGAAAAGAACAGAGCAGCGGAGTAAGACAGAGGCAAGAAACCCCACAACATGGAGTTCACCTGGGCCATGTATTCCTTTTTCTAAAGCTGTGCAGTTGGCAAGCACCAAGCAGGAGGATTGCAACAGCATTTTTACATAATGTTCAAATCATTGCAAGAGGAAATTTCCTTCAGCATCATTCTTCAAAGCAAGGTGACCTGACACAAAGAGTTCCCTGCGTGCACGCCGCAGGGGCAGGGAGTTGAGCTTGTGGGCAGAAGGTTCACTCACATCCATAGAGGATGAGCTGCTTTATTGAAAATAATCAAAGTGGCAGTAACAATTTCCCTTTCTTTCATCAGGAAATTCCTTTTACAGCACCTAGCCCCATTCCAGTACTTTGCATGCCAGGCTCTTGACAATTCCCCTTCCACCATGAAGTCCAAGCATGCAGCACAGCTTGTGGAGCTAACTTTATCTTGAGAACATCTGCCAAATCCTTAAAATGGAACAATTTATCTTCTTTGATTTGGGACTTGGAGTTGAACTGATCACTGCTACCCCTCACTAGAGCAGCTGATCAAAACCTCAAACTGGAGGAAATGTTCTCAAGCTTTTATACCATGCTGCTGGCATTCAGTCCAGGAAATGGGAATTGTAAAAGCTCTTTTGACCATGCTGGGCAACATCCTGGCCAGTAAACAGGCTGGGCTTCAGAAAACACTAAAAGCCAGTTGTAAAAAGTAAAGCCATCCTGCATGTATTCCCAGCAGCCAGCCAAGACAGGAGTAGTGTGAAGGCTTCTCAGCAAGGTGTTTTTACTGGCTTGGCAAGAGGGGAACTCAGACACTTGAGACAGACTGTTTAGGAACAGCACAGGAGTACCAAGTCTCCATGACTTCATGCCACTGTGGGGAACCATGTTTTCCTTAGCAAGAATCAACTCAGACAGGTTGTCAGCACAGCTGTCAAACAGCACGCTGGCAGCCAACATTGCTCTGCTGGGCACAGCAGCAGAGTCTCTGCTTCTTCAGTGAGCTGGATGCTTCCTTGAATTGCTTTAATGCCTAAAAAAGCCCCAAACAACTTTACAGTTAAGAGAGATCCTCTTCCTCCCAGAAGTCTCCAGGATGACTTGACAGCCAAACATCTGTGGAGAGCTTGAATTAGATAAGCTTTGCCTGGGGCAGCATAACAGTTAAAAATGCCTCTAAAGCTTGCAAGCTGAGACACTTCTTATCTTTATTGCATAACCCCGAATTCTTTAAAGCAAAGAAGAGAAGATGTCATTCTTGGGGATAAATGAGGAGCAGACTAGAAGTTTGCCAGCTGTTCCACCTTATTAACTTAGAAAATAGAAGCAGCATCTTGGCCTGAGTGAATGTAGGAGTGTCAGGCACTTCTGCTTTTGATCCCTACCTGCCTTTGGCCTAGGACAAATGATCTGGTCTCCCTGTATGAGTGTCCAACATCTTTAAGATGGAACAAGAGCAGCAATGTCCATCAGAACTGACATTGAACTTAAGCTACTAGAAGGAAAAATATCTGTATTCTGGGTATTGGGTTTTTTTCCCATTTAAATGGGCCTTACTTCACTGAGCCTGGCCTGGCTCTACAAAACAGGCTCCTTTCAGCTTCATTCACAAAAACATGGGCAATGTCACAAGCCATTATAGAGTTAGTGCTGGCTGTGAAGACAGACCTTTCCTCCTTCCTCATAGAGTAAAAAGCACCCAAGCACCAGCAGGAAGCATGACAGCAAGAGTCAAACACCAGTAGCCAGAGTTGTGAGTGCAGGAGCGAGATCACTGGCTCTGTCCTAACAATTCTACTTCAAAGGCTGCAGCTTTCTCCAGCCTCCCTGCAGAGCTGGTGCAGTGCTGCAGCAACCCTTCTTGTCAGCAGCACTGTGCTTAAATGCTTCTCCTGACTGGCAATTGAAGGCATTACTGTATTTTAAAATTAACAAGTATTTTTATGAAGCAGGAAAAATTAAAAAAAACAAAAAACAAAAAAAAACAAACCAGAAAATGGTCCCTGGAAAGTGTCATTCACACACAAAAAAGCAGAGATTTCTCTTCCTAAGTTAAGGACTGATGAGCAGGGTGCACTGCAGTTTAAGCTCATACACTTTCCTTCACCCATCTCTGGCTCTGTAGCCTGGAGACAGTAAACCCCCAAGTTAATGCTAGCCGCACATCAGCAATGGATGCTGCAGATGGCTGCGGTGCTCTCAGAACTGCAAGGGGAAAATTAAAACTCAGTGAGGCAATGTTTTCCCAAACCTGCCTTAAACCTGCTTTTTCCCTGAGGCTCTAGGAGCAAAGGAAAAGATTTGCCATGCCACACACTCGATGTTCGCCAACATGAGGGGAGAATATGCACGTTAATTCCTTTCTCCTCTTTCAGAGAGGAGTTAAGAGCCACTTTGACCTCAAATGTCCTTTCCCACTTCAGATGTTTGATGTTCCCAGGTATGAACTGCTCTGTGTGCAGTAATGATCCAGTGTTCTCCCATCCTTCCAGCCCACCCACCAAACCTTCTTGAAGAACACAGTATGAAACGCCCAGCATTCACCTTCTGAAGCCCTGTGCTCCACGTGCTGGACCAAATCTAACCCAGGTGAAATTCTACTGAATTCAGCATATGTGTAATTTTACTTATTCTGGCCCAAAACCAACCTGAGTTGGAAAACTCCCTGCTTTAGTATCTCCCTCCTGCAAAGGCTGGCCATATCCCAAGTACACAGCCTTGAATGTTATATCCTTGGCCCAAAATAAACTGCTCTCAGATAGAAATGCAAGGACAGCTGCATAACTTGTCTTGTATTATGCCAGTGAAAGTTGGATGGTTCAATAATCAAGGAATAAGCCCAGGGCTGGGTAGAACCAGATTCAACTCAATACTCCTGTTTAGGTGGATTTTTTTTATTCTTTCTCTTCCCCAAAAACGCTAACCTAAACCTCAAGAATTGTGACTGCTAGGAGTTCCATCTCAGCCAATATATTTTAGTAAGAAGGTTTTATTTTGATGAACGTGAATTTTGTCAAGAGATCTGGGCTTTCTCACTAGCAAAAACCAGTAAGGAAAAGAAAAACCTTTCCCCAGCATATCTGCAGAAGCGCACCTTAGTGACAACAGAGAGCACTTCCTAAAGATGGGAAATCCTGCACACTCAGCAACAGTCAGAAGCTGATCAATCCATGTTATTAAATAACATTTCTGACCAATTTACTGGACAGGCACTGAACAGTAATAATGCAACACTGCAAACTGAAGAAGCAGAGAGATACAGCAATTATTAGCCGAGAGCAGCAGAAGACATTTCAGACTGGCAGCGAAGAAGCTTCGCATGCATTGCACACTTAACAAGTGAAAGAATGGGGTCAGCGTGTAAATCTCAAGTATGAGGAGAAGGAAAGAACAGGCAGGATGGAAATGCTGCAATACTGCAGGGGAGAGAGAAAGCTGAGATCTTGAGTCAGCTCTAAATGCTGTGGGGTTCTGGAAAAATCAAACATTTGTAAAGCTTCAGCGCATGATTTCACACGCCACCCGGGCTGCCCTGGAGCTCACGGCATGTCCCTTGGCTGCTCTCCACATCCTGCTCAGCAGGGTGGTGGCTCAACCAGTCGCAGCCCTACCTGGAACCAAGATTGGAGTACAAGGAAGAGAAATAAATTGTCAAGTTTCCAGAAGGCAAAAAGGCTTCAACAGGGCCAAATCCTAGTAACATGGCAAGAGGTGTTTAAAGAACAGTTTCACAAAGCAGAATTTGTTTCACCGTGATGATGAGCACATGGGACATGGCAAAAGGTATTTAAATTCTGCTTTGTGAAACTGTTCCTTATTTCACCATGATGAGCACAGGGGCTTTTGTGCATAAGGCTCGAAATTTGCAGATTTAAAAATACAAACATCCTTTAACAATTCAAGTGTGCCAGTTTCTCTTTAAGACTAGCATCTAGATTTACTCTATGACCATTGTATGTGTTTAGAGTAGAGACTAAACTGGACTCATTCAGCCAATGCCAATGTAAGCTTTTGGGGATTTGAGGAGCTGAAGCAATCTTCAAAACCAAAATAAAAAAGTTGGCGTTAAGATGCCAACTCAAGCAAGCAGGCTGACTTGAGAATACACTGGAAACTATGCATGAACCTATAAAATCATGTACTTAACTGCCTCAAGTCAGCACTCAAAGGAATATAGGATCTAAAGAGATACGTTTTTAGCTTATCCCAGCTAGGAGAGGGGAAAAAAAATCCCCAAAAGCCAAACACAAAATGCCAACCTTTGGCTTTGCCTCGTTGACAGGAGGCTGAAAGAAGGCATCCAGAAAGGTCTCCTATCATCGCTTCAGCAGTTTCAAATCAAAGTCTACAGAAAGCAAGACTGAGCAGGAGTGACAGCTGTCCAAGGCAGCCCAGTTTCAGCCCCAGCGACCACACTTACCTGCAGCAAGCCAACACTGTCTGCATCACTTGATCTGTTCACATTATTGCTTTTAGGAGGGAATGGGCTTTTGGTTTTCTGCTCTCTTGCATTCTGTCCATCTGTCGGCGAGTCTTTCTTCTGACCCGGATGGCCTTCAGACACAGGTCTGTCTGCCACCAAGCGCCTCAGTACTTGGTCCTTCAAGCGCTCTGCTTCACTTCGGCTGCTCCTGGATTTGCTACCTGATGCTCTGGCTGCAGCCCCACTGCTGGGGCTTGCTGCTATATCCCTTTTCAGGAGTTCCACCCTGTTACCTGCCAAGCTCCGCTTCTGGAATGATCTCCGCAGTCTTTGTTTCCCCTGGAGAGGGATGTCCCAGTCCAACCACTTGTGAAGACCTGGTTTCACATCACCATCTGTTTGCAGCTTTAACAAGTGCTCTGTGCTTTTTGACTTCTTTAAAAACACCAGAACAGAGTCAGAAAAGCCAGTCCTGTTTGCCTGACACATGCCAGGCATAGTGCAGTTCACCCGGATGCACATATTTTCCAAGAACCAAAAGGTATCACAGGTGGAGCTCTGGCAGCAAGCAGCCTGACAGGACTGCACGGTATGAAATCCTTCCAGAAGGTGTAAATGGTGATCTTCCCACGATCTCAAATGGCCACCAAGCAGGATCTTTCCCAGCTTGCATTTAGATCTGTTCCAGTTTGCATCTGGGAAAGGGGAGGGAAGACAAAGATAATTCTCAATCCTTCAAAGCAGCAGACAACAGATGCCCATCACTATTGTCAAGAAGAATTTAGGGCACGGGAGCAGTGTGGGAGAGAGGATACAGGACAGTTAAGTGGGGACTTTGCAGAATCTATGCCCAGCCTCAGCGTCCTGTAATTGTACTAATTTTTAAGTAACGACCCAGTATCTGCACCTCCCACCAAGAGAGCCACCACCCTTTTTGACAGCAGGGGAGCAAAGAGAAACATTCCTGTTTCAGAGAGAACCACAAGGCACCAACAGAACAGTGAGGCTGAGGTCACACAGCAAGTTCAGAGCCAGAAATTCAACCCAGGAACCTCCAATGCAGTTTTGTACAGTAACCAGTCGACAGCATTGCCTCTCTGCCCACAGTCTGCCTTGAAGGAGAACAGGGACACTGCCTTGGTTCACAGTATAAAGGCAGGTTTCCCTCTTTCATGCTGATGCCTGGAGTCAGTTACTTGACTGAAATTACTCCATTTCAGAAGTCATTACATCTATAACAGAGGTCTGAAAGGCCTCTCCTCACCACCACTCCACTGTAGTGCTTTCTCTAACAGAAATTACTCATCAAACACATTTTCTAAGAGTCAAGTTACTTCAGATCAGCAGTAAAACAGCAACTGCTTTGCATGTGGAATTTTTTTTCTTAACATGAAAAATTAGAGTGCTTGCAGGGATCAATGGATTAAAGGCTTCCAAAATTCAGAGCTCTGCAGATTAAGGACTCCCTAAAAATAGACTAATGACCTATGAGACTGTTACACTGTGCTGTGTTCAGCATCCAAGGGATAATAGGTCACTGGAAGATTACTTTACAAACCATATCCCTGGACTTCGAGTAGTGCAGCTGGAGAACATGCTCCAGATCTGATACCCTGCCTGTCAAGAATGGGGTTCTTGAACACAACACCAATTGGAAACTTTTTCTCCATTAAAATAAAGAAGTCTGAATATAATTTATATCATCCCAATCCCCATTTCTTGGCAGCATATAAAGAAAAGTTCAGTAAAATATTAGTATTGCAGTAACTCCAAACATCTCTACAGTGTGAGCTGAACAAACTGTCTGTCTGTCTTCCCTGGGAAGAATTCTCACCCTGCTTCTGTCACTTCCAAACTACAATACATTAAAGATGGAATATGTTGAGGCACTGGAGAAAAAACACACAGATCTACATGCCTCACACACCAAGTCAGTCATTTAGATGATGGCACTGCAGTTTGGTATGATTCCTGGAAGAAATCATGCAAGGTCTCACCACCCAGCACAACCCGAACAGCCCTGCTTAGCCACAGCAGGCTCACGTAGCAGGAAACTTTCTAAGGGTCAACCAAGACCAGAGGGGGAGGTATTTTTCTGATCACATCCAGAGCTCACAAGCAGTCATCAACCTCCTGAAGGACCAATCTTGGAAAACTGTGAGATTGATGGATGAAGGCTGCTGTAGGCTACTTGAAGCATCTGACTGCAACTTCTCTCTCAGTTACTGAGATGGCAAGGAACTATGACCCTCTGAACTACAGCTAACACCCAAAATCAGTGACAGAAGGTTATAAAAGTGCTACGACTTTCCCCTTCCTTCAGCACTTGGGGATGGTGCAGGAGGAAAGGGAAAAGCATAGCACGTTTATAACCTTCTACAACCTGGATAACCTTGCATGACCAAGTAACACAAGTGGGAAGATAGAAGACATACTTCATTGTAATTCAGTTCTCAAACACTGTAGGTGTCCCAGTGTTTGTACTCCTAACTGTTAAAGGCATCCATGCACAAAGATGTTCTTAGCCAGCAAGGGTTAACCACTTGTTTAAAATGAAGTGTGATGGCCATGTTCACGTACCTTCTGCATGGAATTCCTTACTACACCAAGAATTACAACCCAAAAAGGGAACTGACGCCACCACGAGGGAAAAACGTGGTTTTGAGACATCAGAAAGCAGGAAGCCAAAGTGTTATTTATAGCTTATTGTGAAGCCAGTTCAGCAAAGGCAGTTTGAAGACAAAGCCACAGAGAGTTGCTATCAGCTGCAACCAGACGCACTCAAGATCCATGACCCGGTCACAGGGCACCAGAATTCCCCATGGGTGTCTGAACCCTCAACTGTGCCGAAGGTGGGGAAGCTCTTCACTCCAGCAGTGACCAACTGCAACGTGTAAATGAAACATTGCATATGTTCAACAGAGAGAGAAGTTGACATCAACACCTTTAAAATCATCACCAGCCTTGTCACTCTTCATCAATGTAAGGCACTTCCTTCGAGAGCAACCAGACGGGCAGCCTGTCCGCCCGGGGCAACAACCGACCTCATTACACTCCAAAGTGTTTGGACTGACAGCCACCCTGACACACACTGTGCACAGGCAGGGACAACCACCTGGCACTAACCTGGTCTGGAATTAGGACAGAGTATGAGGGGTGTGGGGGGCTGCATACACAAGAGGTATGTTGGCGTACACAGAGGCTTAAAGAACCAAGTAGCAACTGGAAGAACAACACTCTTGCTGTGACTTTCAAGAGGATCTTACCCATTCAGACCTAGTTTAGCCTAAAAAAAAAAAAAAACAAACATCACTTAACAAAAGTGAAGCGCTGTCCCTAATATATTCTGGTCAAAAGGGGACTGTATTGCTTCCCACATCCCTAAAATTCCTCAACCTTAACCAGTGCTCACCCACCCCTCTCCCCAGGTGTCAGCCCTGGCTCATACATGCCACTCAAATTAAGGCATGATACAGAACCAGTGACATTCAGCAGCAGCTTTCTAGTAACAGGCTTACAACAAACAACATTTTAAAATGTTTGCAGGGAAGATATTCCTTGTGAAAAATCACTACAAAACACAAGTATTACATTTATTAACCTAACACGTGAAGCCTGAATCCCCATAAGCATCTCCTAGGTATGACTTAGCCCAGATGACACAACACTATCATGCTGAGAGCATTCTGCTTCTCTTTTAACCCACTGCTAAACCAAGACGCAGAGATTTGAGTTATGTTTTACCCAGATTTCATTTCCAGAACTGTGAACATTTATTTGAAATGAGCCAATGTGGTTTCTCAACTACTGTACAGCTTAAAACTCAGCTGATCTCCAGGAATGACAAGTGAACAGACAACTCACGCCAGTCCAGCATTCCTAATGTACATTTTCCACAGAACCATACTGATTCTCACCTAAGCAAGTCCCATGGCCTTTGGTGGAACAACTCTAAATGCCATGGCAGAAAGCAGAGCTCTTCAATCTATACTTGAGTTTCACCTCTGGAAAGATGAAAGATGTTCCGCCAGGAAAATCCACCCAGTCTGCTTGCTAAGCACTTCCCTCCTGAGAGCCCTGTGGGAACACACTATGGGACAAATACACTGTTGTGATGAGAAGCCACACATTGCTGTTGGCAGTCTTGTGAACAGGGACCTCCACAGCACCTGGTGCTGCACCTGCACTCAGCAGACACAGACCTGCACCATGAGAGAAGCCAGCTGCGAGTACCAGTTACCAATTCCTGCCCACAGAGAGAGCAGCCTGTTCAGGCCCTTCCAGTTCCTCGCACTGCAGACACACAGAGGAATTCGTGGGCTGGGTCAGGCCAATAAATCCAGTCACTGACAGCATCAATGCCAGCAGCTTCAGAGCAAACCACGACAACCCTGTCAGCAGGCACGTCCCTGAGGACAAGTTCCCTTCTAAGCCCCAGCAGCCTACCCAGCCTAGCACAGCGCTGGTCACAAGACGCCTGCACAGTGGGTGTGCTTAGTCACTTCTCAATTTTGTTTATGTAATTTTTTTCCTTCCCTACTGTATCAGTACAAAACCTGCTGCTCTCCTCCGGAACTCAGGAGTTCCTGTCCTGGCGATGCAGCTCACAGCTTTGCTGAGCAGCAGGGGAAAGGAACAGGCAAGAACAGTTCCTATTAATAAGCTCAGGTTCACAGACTTGCTCAGGCAGTTAATCCCTCCTGATATGAGATTAATGGTTAAAGACTTGACTCTATTATAGACTTTTTAAATCCTCACATGTAACCAATTATGTGAATGTAGCTCCTCTTGCATAACACCAGGCCATCAGACTCATTTCTAAGCAAACACAATTCCTCTTCAGTTTACCAAACTCTGCTGCCTAAGTGACACAAACAAGACCAAAAGAACACAGACTAGGCAGTGGAAAGAGTGTCCACACCAGGATAACTGTGTCACACCTAATTACATGTTTCTCTGCACACGCATCAGCCTTCGTGGGTTTAACTCTCCCAAGGAGATCAGCCCTCAAACACCACAGCACCATCCCAAACACCCTCTAAGAGCAACACAGTATTCACAGCTCTAAACTCCTAAAAGGCAGGAAGAGCCATGCTGAAAGCCCAGTCCATGGGGAAACACGCAATCTGCCTGACACACCATCCAAACACAGAGTGCTGAGAATCCTTGGCTAGGAACAGGAATATAAGTATGTTTTTCCAGCCTCTAAATTAGCTGATTAAGGTCACACAGCTCACTAGATTAATCAAATCTGTCACTCTTAAGTGTCCAGGAAGGCCTGGAGAAACAACAGAGACTGCAGCAGCTTAGAAAACATCTCCACATAACCAAGAAACAAAGCAAAACCACACACACTTACCATACCTTGCTACCATTAAGACACAGCAAAAAGAAAGCAGCTGGCAGCTGTTTGAGGCAGTGGCAGCCTCAGTACACCTGTAATTCACTGGAACTTGAACAACGAGGGGAAAAAAAAGCACGTAACTTTCTTAACTAGGATGTGGTGAATGCTATATAACACTCACAGGGAAAATATCACCTCTTGGTGAAGGGGCAGCCAGGAAACTCACAGGAACCTAACATGTCTCTGAAACATCAGAATCTGAACTTTTTAAATTCTTAAGAGGAAAACATAATGTGAAAGCTTCCATACAAGCCATTAACTTGGTTATTTACTTGAGAAAAAAGCTTGGCTGCTCAAGTTTGAACAGGAAATAAACAAACCCAAACATAACAATTGCCTGTAGGCAAATACAGGTTATTGACATACTGTGTTTGGGGAGCGCATTAAAGGTTTGAAGACCAAACAAAACATCCCTGCCTGCCTTCCCTACTTGTTTCAAGTATTCCTTAACTGAAATTATTTAAAAAGAAAAAAAATATTTCTTCAGTTTGCAGGAGGGGAAACAAAGTTCTCAGCTCAGAGAAAGCTCTCTGTGAGACACAGGCAAGTGCTTGAAAGCCAGCACCACGTGCAAAGACACACAACAGTAGCTGCGTGGGACAGACAGACACCCTGCTGCCAAGTGACTCAAAATAGCAGTTGGTTATCAGAGCAACAGTGTTAGGAGAAGGGACACCTCATGCCCCCACATCTCTCCTACCCTTCTGACAGCTCATTTAGTAACTATTAAGGGTGGGGTTTTGCTTGGTTGGTTTTTAAACCAGCTACAATGTATAGCAGCAAATAATTTCGCCTTCCTCTCACAGCATTTTAAAGAACTGATGGGGATAAACATCACAAAAACAGAGAGTCAGAAAGAGAACAGAAGAATCACCTGCTGAGGAGCACAAGGCACACAGGCAAGCCCACAGGTAGAACAGCTGCAGAATTCCCAGCTCCTTCACAGGTTTTCCCAGGCAGTATCGCAACAGAAAGTGGGCACTAATGCTGAGCTTGGTTTCCAACCTCTTCTCCATGGCCTTTGTGGGCAGCAGCGGGGTTCTAGAAACATATAGGATACGAAACACAAAACATCCACTAGCAATCGATACATTCTTGCACATGTTCAGTTGAGTATTTGCAGAGGAAAAGGAACATCTTATCTTATCTGCTGTGACTCAGCCCAGCTGCTAAGTAACTATTAATACACAACACTAAGGTGAAATCTGCAGCAGCTAAGTTTCGGGTTGAAAAGCAGCGGCCACCCCAATGTCCCTTCCCATCACCCTCACGATCTCCTCCTCTAGATGCCACCAGTTTCAGTGGCAAATTATCTATAGTGGCACAGCCAACTGGATTCCAAAGACACATCTGGGTAATTTCAGTTTTGACTGTGCCACAGGGGGATGAATGGACACCCAGACAGCACTGTGAGCGTGACAGCGGCACTGATAAACCCTGCACATCTGCCCGGCGATGTCACTGCTCGTGCACTGGTGCTGGCTGGTACCAGCCAGAAACAAACAGAAGCAAGAAGATAGCAACTCATGGAGACGTGGAACTACAGACCTGGTTCGCCTCATATTTTGCTCCGCAGGGCGCAGGTCGCAAAAGCATTGATTAAGCTCATCCCCAGCCTAATTAATCATTCTGCAAGTGACTAATACCACCTATTTTCAAAGGGTAAGGAAGCGCCGCTGGGCACAAGGAGTTTCCCAATGGCAAAAGGGAAGAGTGGCAGCGATTGATACGCAAATTCTTCGCTCGTTAAGGGGGTTTCACCCAACCGGAGCTTGCAGGAGCACCGGGAGGGGTGGCCGCAGGAGTAAAACTTCACGGCGGGAAGGGAAACCTGCGGCTAAGGAAACTTTCTGCCCTCCCCTGCTCTCCGCACCGCAACCCCCCGCTCCCATGCGGGGTGTACGTGCGGGGCGAGGGCGGCTCGGTCCATGCCGGCCGCGGTGACTCGGCGTAGGGGAGTTGGCGGCGACCAGCCGGGCTCGTCCCACACCAGCCCGCCGGAGAGGAGATGCCGATGGCGGAGGCCCCAGGGTGTCCGGCTCGAGTACCGCCCCAGCGCCGGTCTCCGCACGGAGCCTCACGCGGCCGGTCAGTACTCCCGGGACGGGCCCCCGCCGGGATGGGCGGCAGGACGGAGCGCAGCCGGCCGCGGACGGGTACTTACCAGGGGCGCATGGCGAGGTGAGCTCGGCGACCTCAGGCGGGCGGCGGGGCCGGGCGCCAGGCGGGACCGGGCCTCCAGCGCGGCGGGCCGGGGGGCAGCGCGGCCTCCTGCCCCGCGGCCATGGCGGCGGTGCCTCAGCAGTGGCGGGCGGACGCCCACTCACCCCTCGCCCGGAAACTGAACCTCCGCTTCCTGGGACCGGGACCGCCTCTGTGGGCGCCGTCCGGTCAGTGCCAGCGCTCCGGAGCCGGCCGTGTCAGGTCACGGCGGGGCGGCACCGCCCTCCCGCAACCAGCAGCCGGGAAGGCCGCGCAGCCACAGGTGATTTGCCCACGGGCCTTGCGGAGGCGGTGGCTTCGGGCACTACCCAACAAGACGGCAGGCGATTGGCCGGCGGCGGGGCGGCGGCGAGCGGATTGGCTGAGAGGCGGCACGGGGTCGCGGTGAGGGGCGGGGCGGAGAGGCTCGGGTGTCAGCGGCCGTGGCGCTCATCCTTGTCAGCGCATAGACTAGCCTGACCATGGCCTCGGGCTGCGGGGACGGAAACTCGACGCTGAAGAAGTGCCTCGGCGTGCTCAGAGACGCGAGAAACGACAGCGAGCAGTTCGCAGCCCTTCTCCTGGTAAGGAAACGCTGTGCGACGGAACCGGGGCCTCAGGAACGGGCGGGACCCACCGCTGGAAACGAGAGCGGCTGTCGGCGGGGGGAGGCCTTGGTGTTCCCAGGAGCGAAACGGAGGGAGCCCGGCTTTGGGTTGGGTGGGCAGAAGGGCCAGTAGGGTTGGAGGGGCCAATCCGCATGGCCATGCTCTGGAAGCGCTGAGGTAAAGCTCAGCAGTAGCACTCAGCCCAACTGTCACAATCAGGGCTTCACTTCTCCCTACCACTGAGCTTAGGCTTCTGATCTCCCCCTGCTCAGTGCCGTGAGTTTAGCAAGGCCTCTTGCTGTGCTGTGCACTCACCCCTGTTTTGACTTACAGGTGGCTAAAGCAGTGAGAGCTGGAGAGGTGGATGCTAAGACTCGTCGCCAGATCTTTGATGCAATTGGATTCACGTTCCCGAATCGCCTGCTCACATCCAGGCAGCCCCCGGCAGGCTGCCCTGAGCACACCTTCCAGGCACTGGGCCTCACGCTGTTGGCATGTTTCTGCACTGATCCGGACTTAGCTGGTCACTCCCAGATCCTGAACAAAATCCCAACCTTCAATGACATCCTGGTTTCCCCCTGCAATTCAGACAGCACGTCCATGATCGATGACGTGTACCAGTGCCTGAGCGCTGTCATGGCCACAGCCAGGGGCCCCAGAGAGTTGGTGACCAAAGGGACGGTGTCTGCCCTGTGTCAGGCCTATGTGAATCACAGTTATGGCTCTGACAGGGCTTTGACCCTTCTCTTGGGGCTGTTGGCCGTAGCAGAGGCGAAGTGCTGGCAGAGAGATGCTCCACACCTCCTGGCTGTGCTGAGGAAACTCTCCGATGATTTTCTCAAGGCTGAAGACATAACCAAATTTGAGCTGTGCGAGGTTCTGCCTCACTTCATCCCCCAGTTGCCACCCCTCACACAGGACTCACAGGGCTGTGAGTGCCTCCATAGACTTTACAAAGGGCTGGCAAACATCTTGGGCAGTAAACTCAGCCAGTCACAGCGGGACCCAGCTCTGAAGCTTGCTGCCTGCCTCGTACAAGCCTGTGGGTCAGAGTGGATTCCAGCAGGGAATGCTGGAAGCAAGTTCCTGGCCTTGCTGGTGAACTTGGCTTGTGTGGAAGTCCGCCTGACCCTGGAGGAGCCAGATCCCCTGGAGGCAGAGGGGAAAAAGAAGTGGTAACAGCCTGTTATGTGCTTATTGAGATGGGGATCCAGGAGTGCCTGAGGGAAGAGAAACCACTGCTGGAAGAGGTGCAGAAAATGCAGCTCATGAGGATCATGGAGGAGGCATTTGGAGCTGTAATATTCTACTTGAGGCAGGTAATGCAAGACTTTCAATCAGAGAGCATGTTTTTGTGCATTTCTCTGGGAGGTTTCAATAGCTGTTCTCTGGGATGCTTCATGGGCACTCAGCAGCTCATACCCGTGGCTGTGGAGGGCATAACATACATCTTGGCCCACTGTGGTGTTCATAAATGTAGCAGCTCAATAGGACAGCGACCCCAACGTGTAATTTTCTGGCTTCCTTCTCCATGCAGGTTAAGCAGGAGGAGCTACAAGATCCTTTCATATTTGCTTCTGTTCGAATCCTTGGAGCCTGGATGGCAGAAGAGACATCCTCCCTCAAGCAGGAGATCTGTGAGCTCTTGCCTTTCCTTGTTCGTTTTGCCAAGAAGCATTTCAAAGAGGGCACCACAGCTGCAAGCCTTTCCCAACTGGAGGTGGTCAGCACCGAGGGCTCTGGCTTACCCCAGGATGCTCTGAGGTGTGTATTTTAAGCACCACATTGATGTATTTTAGCACAATCCTGCTTAAGTCTTTTTATATTTTTCCATTCTCCCCCCAGTGCCAATTCCATGGCTTTTTCCCCCTTCCCCAGGTGGATGCAGATGCAAAGCATAGACCCACTGTGTCTCGTGTTTCCAAATTCTTTCCCCATCCAGATTTCTGCTCCCTGGCTTCTGCCACTTAACAGCAGAGGACAGACCCCGGGACATCCTCATCTCAGAAGGGGCCCCAGCACTGCTGTGGGAGTACTTCCTGCAGCAGTGGGAGGTGCTGACCTCCGAGCCTGAATCCCTGACTCTGCTGACAAGCACTGAAATGAGTCTACAGACTGTGTGTGGGATTTTCCTTAACCTGGTGGTGACTGTACCAGACCTTATCAGGTAACTGAGCTGCAGGAGTCAGGTTTAAGAGCCTGGAAAAAAAGTGGGAGCACTGCTTTCCATCAGCAGAGGGGTGGCAGAAGGGACAGGGAGGGGATTGTCCCTTTCTACTCTGCCCTCATGAGGCCCCAGCTGGAGTCCTGTGTCCAGAGCTGGAGCTCCCAATACAAGAAAGATGTAGAACTGTTGGAGAGGGGTCAGAGGAGCCACAAAGATGCTCAGAGGGCTGGAGCAGCTCCCCTACGGAGAGAGGCTGAGGGAGCTGGGCTGGGTCAGCCTGGAGAAGAGAAGGCTGCGGAGGGACCTCATTGCAGCCTGCCAGTCCCTGAAGGGAGCAGAGGAACAGGAGGGGAATCAGCTTGTTGAAGGGATAGATAATGGTAGGACAAGGGGGATGGATTAAAACTAAAGGAGGGAAGGTTTAAATTAGATATTAGGGGGAAGTTTTTTACAGAGAGAGTGGTGAGGGGCTGGAACAGGCTGCCCAGAGAGGGGGTGGGTGCCCCGTCCCTGGGGGTGTTCAAGGCCAGGTTGGATGGGGGCCCTGGGCAACCTTGTGTAGCTCCAGGCCTGGAGGTTGGTGTCCCTGCCTGTGGCAGGGGGTTGGAGCTCTGTGACCCTTGGGATCCCTTCCAACCCAGACCAGGCTGAGATTCTATGACTGCAAAATGAGCTTGCAGGGCTTTAGGATACTATGCTGAAAAATGGAGGTCCCTTTTTCAGCACCCATTACATTATTTCTTTTGTGCTGCATTTAACCTTGACATTTTCAGGTGCTTCTGGCTCTGCTCAGGAAACATTTCTCAGGGTTTGCTTTCTCTCTAGGCGAGACAAAAGCTTTTCCTCCTTGATGGACATGTTACTGAAGTCCCTTCCGCTACTGCTGCCCAAGAAAGATCACCTGGTTCTAGCAGCCAACTTCAGCACGCTGGGCCTGATGATGGCCAGGATCCTTGTGAGTTCAGCAGGTGAGAAGAGCTCCCACTGGCAAAGTTGCACGTTGCTCTGCACAGGCAGAGACTGGGTCCGGGTGGCTGGGCTGGAGAAAGCAAATACAGCAGAAACAGAGCCAGTTTGTCATTGGAAAAGAGAGAAAGCCAAAAACCTGGAGGAGCAAAGAACATACAGAAAATACAGCAGGCTGATGCATTGGGATTAGATTTCTAGGCCCAGAGGGTGGTGGTCTGCTCTCCCTGAAAGCCCTGCTGCAGACAGACTTGCCAGAGGTTCCCTCCTTTGGCTCAGTGAGCTCGCTCTGTATCATTCATTTCTTCTTAGGAAAGGCTGAGTGAGCTGGGGCTGTTCAGCCTAGAGAAAAGAAGACTAAGGGGGGACTTAATTAATGTTTATAAATATCTGAAGTATGGGATGCAGGGGGAAATGGGCAGCCCCTTCTCAGTGTCTGTGGGGGCAGGACAAGGGGCAATGGCTTCAAGCTGGAGCATAGGAAGTTCTGCACCAATATGTGAAAGAACTTTTCCCCAGTGAGGGTGAGGGAGCCCTGGGCCAGGCTGCCCAGGGGGTGTGGAGTCTCCTTCTCTGGGGAGATTCCAGCCCCGTCTGGACACTGACCTGTGCAATATGAGCTGGGGAGCTGCTTTGGCAGGGGGTTGGACCTGATGATCTCTAGAGGTCCCTTCCAGCCCCTATGATTCTGTGATTCTGTGATTTCCTTCCAGCTCTCCAGGGACAGTCTGCCAAGGAGTTTTTCGGAGCCACCATTTCCTTCCTATCCCAAGCCCACATCGCCCGGGCTGACCCTGGTAGTGATGTCTTGGCTGTGACCCTGTCCCCTGCCTACGTGAGTGCCTGGGCTGACATCAGTGAGCTCTGGCTGCTGGGGATGCAGGCTCTGGCCGGCTGTGTGCCGCTGTTCCCCTGGCTGCCACAAGCCGTCCTGCAGGCACGGTGGCTGGAAAACCTCTCCGAGTTACTGACTCGTGTCGCTCCTGCCTCGGTGGATTTTGAACTCATCTCTGCTTTCCAGGGGGTGTTGGTAGAGCTGGCCAGGGCCAGCAAGATGTGCAGGGACGTGATCGTGTCACACCACGGTGGGGAGTGGGCCAACCTGTATGGTATGGCAGCTCTGGAACAGTGTCTGACTGAGCAGTGACCTTCCAGCAGCACCTTGCTGTGAGAAGCAAAGCCAGGCACCCACACAAGACCTGTTCAACGTTTCTCACGCACTCTTTGGAACTGGATGGGGACAAAACCCCCTACACACATTTAAGTGACCAGACTTTATGGAACTGAAGCAATGCAGCAGAGCTCAGTGGGGTTTTCCCTGTCCACAGCCTGAAATGCAGACCCGTTCCTGCCTCAGAACAACCTCAGTGCACCTGCCTGGCCATCTGCCAGTATCACTTTCTGAAAAAAAAAGGTTATTAAAGATGTTTTCTGTTGCTTTGTTTTTCAAACTCCTGCAGTGCTGGGATTTATTCCTGCCCAGGGCCCTGAGGGCTCACCTGCTTCTTCCCTTAACACACTCTCCCAGCTTTGTCACAAGAAGCCCCTCAGCATGTCACCTTATTTTCTGTCAGAGCCCTGCACAAGAGTAAAGTCCTTTGGTGTGTGACATGTTGAAGGCTGCAAGAGGCGGGAGCAAGCTGTAAAGTTTACCAGGAGCAGGGAGAGTAACTGTAGCTTGGCACAGTAACTCTGTAGCTTGGCACAGACCCGTCCCCTCCTGTGAAGGTGGACCAAAGCCCTTTTACTGTGCTGTGGGACATGCCCCTGCTCACATCCGCACCATCATCCCAAATCCATCACTAGAAGACCTGTGCAGCACCTGCTTGCCCTGCAGAACACCTGCACAAGGCATGATGTTGAGGTTGGCATTTGCTCTGGCTCCCTCTCACCACAGGGATGGGATTGATTCAATGATTCCAGCTTTTTGAGGCTTCAGTCTGTGCTGGGGGAGTTTCCGACCCCTGCAAGGTGAGGGGGTCAAGCTGCCTTGGAGCCTTCAGCTCGGGATTGACAGAGCCACCTGAATTACACCTCACCGACTCCCTATGGACCGAGAAGTACTTCGGGGAAGAGAAAGGCGAGCTGTACGAACGCACACGCCTTTAAGGCAGGACAATAAATCGCTTTGCAGCCTCGGGCTGCCAGGCAGAGCAGGGAGAAGCCCAGAAGGAGCAGCGGGGTGATGGCTGGAGCCTGTTCCCGGCCGCAGCCGGTCCCGGAGGTTTTTCCACCAGGTGTCAGTCGCGGAGCTCTTTGGGAGCAGCAGCCCGGCCCAGCTCGGGGAGGGGGTGCTGGGGAATCCTCTGCTGCAGAGGAAAGCCAAGCGAGACGCTTTCTCAAACGCAGGGCTGAGCCCGGATCTATTCCTGCTTCACGGTGTTTTGAGCTCGCTGGTTTAGGACAGCAAACGCCTTTACACGACCGGAGAGGAGGAGTCTGCTGCCTGCTCTGGCTGAGGAAAAGGATCTTTCCCATCTTTCCAGCTCAGCCCTGAGAAGTTAATGCAAGTTGGAACAAAGATAGATGCTACCAGAAGAAAGGCATGCAAGCCAAACAGGCAAATGAGCCTCCTGGCCTCAGAGATGAGCAGAGCTCTGCTCAAGCATGGGCTGGGAGAGTCTCCCCATCCTGCCAAGAACACCTCATCCCTGCACACAGGGAAACATCAGGGTGTTGGGAGTCAGGAACACGTTTCAGATTGTCAGAAAAAAACATCCAACCCCCCCAGTACTTCATCTCCAACTATTCCCAGTCCTGTGTGCTCTTCTGCCTCTGGTCAAAGGGTGTGGGCTTCCCATTAGTGCTAATGAGAGATACGTGCCTGTGTCAGCAGGAGGGTGCTCTCCTCTCGCCCCAGCCCCGTGCTGGGCTCGCTGTGGTTCATAGTGCTGGCTTCACTGTCGTTCATCCCTGTGGGCAGCTGTAGGAGTGTCCACAGCCTCACCAGAGATCCAGCCTGGACCTGCTAGACCCCATCCATGAGCAGAGCAACCCAAGCCCCAGATGCCTTTAGCTGCTGGTTCCTAGGCAGGCTACATGCTCACAGCACAGCCACGCAGCCTGACACCAAACCAGAACCTCAGGAAGACCTACAATTTATCCTTCACCACATCCCAGGGCAGTGGGCTTTGGCCAGCAGCAGGTGCCTGATGAGGAGCACCCATCCCTCATTCTCAGGCTCTTCAGTGGGAAGTCCTATCAGGTGTGAGAAGGCCCACCCATGCCTTGCCAGAGCCGCACCCTCCTGGAGACCCCGCTGGCTCATCCTGTCCTTCGTTCTTTGCACAACAGGAAATCCACTCCTCTTGTCTGCTTGTGAGCTGACAGGGGATGGAGTGAGACACCAGCCCTGCTCTGTGAGGTTACCAGGCTGAATGCCAGAGGAGATGTGTTGTGTGGATGCCAGGGCTCCATGAGCGATAATACTGTGCTCTTGTCCCAGGACACCACTTTCCAAGCACATTCTGGAACAGAGCACCCTTAAAAGGCTGTTTCACCTCCCCAAGACCCCCGGGCTCTGACAACAGGGAGCACAGCATGTTCAGGAGGAGCCTCATGCCTCATGCCATGTGGACGTCTCCGTTAGCTCTGCTTGTGCTGATCTGCAGGCCATGGCATGCCTGGGGCGACTCAGCCCAGCACCAGGGAGATGGTCCCCCAGCTTGGGGTGACCCCAAGGTTTCAAAGGCTCCAGAGCGACTCCTTGTCCACCCTGAGCTTTGCACGCCCAACCACAGGGTCTGACTCAGGCAGCCAGCACCTGTGGGCATCGATCTTTCAGTGCCAGAAAGGTGGGTGCTGGCATCCCCTAACATCTTCCACGGCGCTTTGAGATCCCAGCAGAGCCGGATCACAGTCAGCAACACCCAGAGCAAACTGTGCTTTATCTCCTAATGCATTTCAAACCCTGGGACAAGTTGTTTCACCGTGCCTTGGACAAGATGGATAAGGCCCCAGAGGAGCAGATGCACATTCTCTTTTTCTTTGACAGCTTAAATGTCATAATGCCACTGCAAACCCAACTGTAGCATACATTATCTTATGGTGATTATTAATATCACCCCAAAAGCACTGGCTATAAAATTAAATATTTTATAAGGGTGTTATTTGGCTGCTGTGCTGCAGGGACTGAGCGCTGCCCCCTCCCACAAACCTCTTCCCATGAGAGGTGACAGGGGTGGTGAGGAGGGACACCTGAGCAGCAAGGGGGTTCCCCCATTCCCTGCTCACCCCTCAATGGGCTCCCCAAAGCCCTGCTGGGGTCTCCAACCTCTTAGCAAGGAGCTTCCTGGGGGTGGGATGTAGGAAATGATAGGAGCAGCCCTGAGGTGTTGATGGAAGCTGGGCTTCTAGAGAAGAACCAGTTCATCTTTGGCTGGGGCAGAGAGCTGTGCTCAATACTTTTGCTTCCATACCCCTACCTCCCTGCTCCCAGCTGTTTTCACTGCTGACCCCCCAAAAACAGAGGGTGCTGCTTCAAACCCATTGCACGCTCCTGGGAGAGAAGACATGCACATCAACGTCCCCGGGAGGGAGTACTGGCACCTCTGTTGCATTTTTCCAGACATTTCTGCCGTGGGTGCAAATGCAAGAAGTGGTCCCTGGGGCAGGATCTGGCCCAGACTGACAGCAAATGCTGGGGGTGGGGGGCAAGGGGACAGGTCTCATGCTGAGGATCTCAGCACGATGATGCCTCTCTGGTAGCAAACATGACAGAGCAAAACACACACACAGCCAGATGGGCACATCAACCTTAAACTGGGGTGCCCGGGAGCAGGTAGGAGGGAGCTGCGCTCTAGCATCCCACATTCAGGTGACCTCCAGAAGTTGCTCTGGCCACGCTGGACCAGTAACAGAACCAGGCATCTACTGGGACCTCGTAACAGCAGGTTAAAGTGAATAGTTGTCATCACTGTTGGTAGTTTAACTGCTGCCTGCTGCTCACAGGAGGCCCATGGGTGTAGTTTGCCCTCATCACTGGGGAGGAGAGCAGCAGCCAGAGCTCACCTACCTTTGGCTGAACACACAGAGCCCCCAACAGCCATCACAGCCACTCACTCTTGTCTGCTGTGAGGTCCCTTGTCCCTTTCCTGGGCACCACTGGGCCGGGGATGTGAGAAGCCCCAACCCAATCCCTGGCATTCCTCGACCCCCTACCCCAGCACACCCATTGCCTCCAGCCCAGCTTGCCCAGCATCTTCAATGGCAGCGGGGCAGCTTTGCCTTTTGTTTTCCCTTCCCTTTGTCTGTCATGCAGTGGGTTTCCTCTGCTGTCTTCTTATTTTTGGGTGGAAGCGATGCTGCTACTGGGGAACATCCTCCTGCCCACCCTGTGGTCCCACACACAGGTCGACTCACAGCCCATCCCACCCAGATTTTGCAGAGTTTCGCCTCTTTCAGATGAATAAAGACTCAGCATTACATGGACCAGAGGAGTGAGGGATGTTAAGAATGAACTGGAACGTAACTGCAAAATGCAGCATGTCCAATCCGATTTTTCCTACCAAATGAAACGGATCTGGTGGAAAATAAACACAGAACTTTCAGGAGCAGCATCCTCAAACGGCATTTGAGGGGGATGAAGAGATTTGAGTAGATCAGCCCTTTACACCTCTGCACATCCCTCCTCCCTTAAATGCCATCTTTAATAGAAATAAATTAGAATAAATGATCAGCCTTTGCCTCCTAAAGACAGGTGGCAGGGTGATATTAAAAGAAATGAATAAAAATTCATTTAATGAGCATTGTTAATTAAACCTGGAAATCAAAGAGGTCTGAGTTGTGGGAATTCAGAGGAAAAATGAAAATGAAGGGAGCCATAGCTCGGGGCAGGAAGAGAGGAATTAAATTAAATGCAATGTGGGATTGTGTTTGTTAATGTCGATCACACATCACGGTGTGTTACAGTCGGGGGGAAAGGGTTTGTTCTCTGCTCACACACAAATTGCACGCTGCCATGGTGGAAACTCCTGCGCAGCGATGGGCAGCCCGGTCCTGATGGGTGACACGGTGAGGCCGTGGGGACCCTGTGGGGACCCCTTAGGGACCCTGTAGGGACCCAGCTGTCCCACATACCCAGACATAGCACCCATGGGCTGTGTGTATGAGCGTGCACGTGTGCCTGTGGGTGTCAGGGTGCAGCGAGTGTGTGTCGGGGTGTGAGACTGTGTGTGCCTGTGCTGGTGTGCGTGCCCTGCACCACTGCACCGGCGTGGGCAGCTGCCTGCGTGGTCACCGAGGGATCAGCAGGGATCACTCTGTGCCATTCGCAGGGCCGCTGCTGCGGGTCACACCGACCTCCCGGTTTTCCGCACCGGTGCCCGGTGCCGGTGCTGCAGACCGCCTCGCCCTGCCCCGAAAGGAGGGCACAAATAGAGGGAGGGATGGAGGAGGGAGGGATGGGGAGGAGAGAGGGATGGGGAGGAGAGAGGGATGGGGAGGAGAGAGGGAAGGCCCAAGGAGGCAGGCATGCTCCCTGTCGTTACTCCCCGGTTTCCCCTGGTTCTGTCTTGCCCGGCGGCCGCACTCCCGCCCGTCCCCTCGGGCAGAGAACCAGGCCCGGAGCACCCCCAGACACATTTTTGTTTCCCCAGGCCCGGGCTGGGGCTCCCCGCTCCCCGGCGGGGAGGAAGGGAAAGTATCCCGGGGACAGCCCCGGGCTCTGCCAGCAGGACTGGCCCGGGCCCCGCTCCGGCTGCCGTCGGGCGGAGGTTGCGGCTGCCGCCGAGCCTTCGCTGTGTTCAGGGCCACGGCCACGGCCCCCGCTCCCCGCTCGGGCTAATAAAGTCAAACCGTAGAGCATCGCCGCGGTCCCGCAGCCCAACCGCACCCCCGGGCCCTCCCCTCGGGGCTCAGTCCCCGGCCCGGGGCGCTTTCGGACAAGAGCTCTCAGGCGGCGCGGCCCGGGGCGGGGGGTGGCACGCCGAGGTTGGGGGGAGGGCACCGTGCGAATCGGGAGCGGCGCGGGGAGCCGCGGGAGCGGAACGGCCCGACGGCGCGGGGAGCGGCACCGGCCGCGCTCCCTAAGGCAGCGAGCGCCCCTCACTCCGGCCGCCTCTCGCCGCCGTCCCGCTGCGTCCGCCGGCCGCCGTCGGGAGCCGTCGGGGCCCCGCGGGAGCGGGCGGCGCGTCCCGGCCCCGCGCTCTGACGCGCGCTCCCGGCGCGGCGGGCGCGCCCCCGCCGCTATAACTGGCGTGCATGGAGTCGGGGCCGGCGCAGAGGAGCGGGCGGGCGATGGGAGACGCCGCTCCGGCGGGATAGAGGGGCGGAGACGGGGGCACCCCCGGGGCCCGGCCCGCCCGGGGCTCGCCGCGGGCCCGCACAGATGCTAGTGCACAGCTACCCGGGCATGGTGAGTGCGGGCCGGGGCGCGGGCGGGGCGGCACAGGACGGGACGGGTCCGGGACGGGGAGTTTGGGGGGGGGGGGGGGGATCAGTGCCGGGGGTCCGCTCTCGCCTCACCGCCACTGTCTCCGCCGCCGCAGGACCGCGCCGAGGGGCTGCCCGGGGCGCCGGCCGGGGCACGCCTGCCGCAGCTGCCCGCGCTCAACCAGGCGCCCTACGGCTCGGCGCCACCGCTCTGCCACACGCCCGCCGCCGACTTCCAGCCGCCCTACTTCCCCCCGCCGTACCCGCAGCCGCCGCTGCCCTACCCGCAGGGCCAGGAGCCCGGCTACCCGCACCTGGGGGACCCGTACGCGGCTCTGAGCCCGCTGCATCAGCACCAGCAGCCCGCCTGGCCCCCGCAGCGCGGCCGGCAAGACGACGCGGGGCTGCTCTCGCAGACCCACCGAGCCCTCGGACTCGACCCGCGCCGCGAATACCCTGCCGTGCCCCGCCTGCTCCACGGGCTGCCCGACGGCGGACACGGCCTCGCCGACGGCCCGCTGGGCCTCCACGGCCTCGGCCACCACGGCATCGAAGACATCCAGGTACCGGGGGACGGAGGGAGGCCGGGGAGGGTGCCCGGCGGGGGCGGACGCGGCACGGCAGGGACCGATTCCGCCGCCGCTTGTGCTCCCGGAGGGGATCTCGGTCGGGATGGGTCGTGCCCCGCAGCGTCCGTAACCCCAAGGAGGCAAGGAGGGCCGCCGGGTCGGGAGCCCCGTTACCGGGGGACGTCCGTGCCCGAACAATCCCTCCTGGCCCTGGGCAGCGGGTGGACCGGGCCCCGGCCTCGCTGTCCGCCCCGAGTGACCGGTGCCCATCCACGCCGGGAGCCGCCGGCTGACGGCTCTTGCTTCGGTGCTTTCAGGCCGTGGACGACGGCGGGATGAATCTGCTCGATCAGTCGGTGATCAAGAAAGGTAAGAGCGCGGCGGCTCCGCGGGACGCGGCACCGGGCCGGGCTCCGAACCCCGCTCCTGCCCTCGGGGCTCCCCCGCGTCGGGTTTCCTCCGCGACAGCCGTCCCGCGGGACCGCTCCCCTCCCGTCGGGAAGGGCTCCCTTCTATCCCCAGCGGGGCTGAAACGAAAGCTGCGGATCTCGGCGGGCCAGCGCGTCCCACCGCCCCGGGACCACTGGAGTCCCTTGGGCGGCACCGGGGCCGCCGCGCCTTCCCGGTACCGGGAACCGAGGGGTCCGGACGAACGGACCCGGCTATCGGGGAGCCCCGGGCGTCCGCCCCACCGCAGGGTGGGAAGGCCGGAGCATGCCCCGGCGGGGCTCGGCGGCACGTCCCGCCGCTCCTGGTCCCGCCGCTCCGGGCCGGAGCCCTGCCCTCGGCGGCGGGGGAGGCAGTCCGGGCCGCGCACCGCTCCGCACTTCCTCGGGCGGGGAAAGCTCTGAGCTACGGCGGTCCTGGCCCGTTCGACGGAGCTTGTATCGGGAGGCATAATGGACGCGTTTAACGGGGACAAGGAGGTGGCGCGGCCGCAGGGACCGGTGATGCCCGTCACTGAGGCCGGGCAAGCATCCCGCAGATCCCGGGTCGGCCGCCCCAGTCCCGTAGCCGTGGCTCGCCCCCTGCCTCGGCACAACCCGGGCCTGTGGGGACTCCCCGTTTGCGGCTCCAGAAACGGGGACCGACGGGGAAGCCGGCCGCTCCCTCCCGGAGCCGGAGCCGGGGCGGGGAAGTGGGGCTGCGGGCAGGAATGTCTCCCGCCGCCTCTCGTAATTTACTACTGATTCTCCCCGACCTGCTAAGCAGCCCCTCTGCTTCCAAACAAAGCCCTGTGGTTAAAACGGCTCAACCCTGTAAAATATTTTTCTAATAAAAACTTCACCGGGGCATTGCTGGGAGCGGGGGGAGACGGGAGCGATTTATGCGGCTGCTCGGGGCGATAACTCCTATGAAATATTCAAGCGCTGCTCTTGGCTTCAACCCGCGATTATTTTTTTTTTCTTTTTTACAAAAATATGGAGATGGAAAAGACGCGTTTAACTGCGGCTCCGTGCTACGGCTTCCAACAGCGGCGGGCAAACGAAACCGCGGCCACCCGTGCGGGGTCTGCGGGGTGTTTAGGGCGGGCAGACCCGGTGCCCGCATCCCAACGCGGTGCGAGCTTGCTGGGTGAAACGCCGAAGGCACAGGGGACACGGTCGGCTGGCTCCGGCCTGCTCGGGCCCGGGCAAAACGCCGTTGAAACCGGGAGGTTTTAAGTCGTCGGCTGCGTCCGGAGCTGCGGCGAGCTCCGTGCGCCTCCTCGGTTCCGTCCCGCCGCGTTTTGCGGGACTCATCCCATGGCCCCGTCGCAGCCGAACCCGCCCGGTAATTGCTAAGCCCCCGCAACCGAGAAAAACATCCCGATAGTGCGGCTCTTCCCCTTCCGACACCGGCGGTGGCCGACGTTACGCGGGGGGACCCGCGGTCACGGTGCGTTCCAGCCCCTTCCCGTGGAAATTGTTACTCTGAGAACACGGCTCCATTACACGCGGCATCTCTGCGGAGCATTAATGACCGTAATTATTTTACCTTTAATTAGAACACATGAGAGGCATTCCATTAAACATCCCTGCATGAGAATTGGTTGCAACAAGCTCCAGGGTGCGTGTGCGCTTCGGTTAGGCGGGAGCGGCGGCATGAATGTGCCAGCAGCATCGTCATAAAACCCTCTGCCATGAGGATCTTTGTCTGGAAGTTCGGGTGAAGTTCCAGATTGGGTTGGTTTGAGGTGGGTTTTTTTGGGGGTGGTTTTTTTTTTTTGTTGGTTGGTTGGTTTTGTTGGTTGTGTGTATCCGTCCCTTTTTTTCCCCAAAACGCGCCATTGCTTGGAAATTTTCGTCTCTCCTCGGGAAGAGAAGTTGTTGTTTAGTGCCAGATTTGTGGGTGCTGATCATCCGGTGTCTCTTTCGAAACTAAAAAAGGAGAAAAAAAATAGAAAAAAAGAAAGAAAATAACCAAATACCCAGGGGTGAAAATCGGGACCCTGGGGGCTCCCGCAGCCCCCGTGCTACGGCCACTTTCTCTTCCCACTCCTGTTCTCGTTCTTTTCCAGCTGTGCCTGGAATAAAGACGCAAAGTGTGGGAGAACAGTCGGGTTCTGACCGCACCGTGAGGGTGATGCGCTGCCGGGTTGTCCCCGTCTCTCGGAGCTCGAAGCCCCCGAGTTTCCTGGAGGAGCCTGAGACAAATCGATAAACCCAAAGCGAAGTGTGTGTGTGCTGGGGGGAGGCGGCGGACACCCCCCTCCGCCCCCGAAACCGGCCCGCACCGATCCCGGGAGCGGCGGGACGGAGGCGCCGGGGGTTTCGTTTCTTGTAGCAAAAGCCGGAGCATGGGGATGCACGGAGACCACCCGGGACCGCGGCTCCATCCCGGGGGGCTGCGCCGCGGGGTCGCATCCTGCACCTTTGCTGGCGGCTCGGGCCGGGCTCCGGCGGCGTCCGGGTCCTCGTTCGGCAGTAATTCGATGGCCGTGTTGTGCTCCAAATCAAGATGGGGAATTAGAAGAGCTGCAGCCGGGGTGGCCCGGCCGGTCACCCCCAAAACGGGACAGGCCCCGGGCGGCAGCCGGGAGCGGCGGCCGATGGTGTGTGGGTCCCCGAATAACCGGGGCGTTGCTCCGCGCTGGAGCGGCAACCGCGGCTGCCCTCCGTTCGATACAGACAAATTAATTACTTTAGTGCCTAATTATATTTTTCATATTTTTTAAAAAATTAATATATATTATGGGGTCGCCCTGACTTCGCTGGCTCTGTCTGCTTTGAGCTGACTCCCGGAGCCACAACCGGGGTGAGGAGTGAGCCCAAGCTGACGCCCGGGCCCCTACGGCCGGGATGAATTCCACCCTAGGATAAAAAAAAACAAACCAAAAAACCCAAACCAAACCACCTAAATTAAGTATTTGAGACAAATTCCGAGCAGGCAGCGAAGGCGAGGAGATGTGCAGATGGACAGCGGGGTTCCTCGGTGCTCCTCGCCCCGTGGGCAGCGAAAGTGAGCGATAAAAAGCCCAGTTTTGTCATAAATCGCCCCGAGATCTCCACCGGGATGCTCGGTGCTTGAACCCCTCACGGTATGGCCGTCGGACAGAAACCTGATATAAATCTCTGCATGTGAAAACAGATAAATCTCCCCGTAATTAGTTGCCGAGATACTGTTGTCCTGGTTCAACAAAATATTAATCGCCTGCCCCCAAACCCTGAAGCCACCTTTTAACTCCTGTTCTTGAAGGCGCTTTTCAGTCAAGACAAGCGCAGGGACCCCCCTCCCCTCCCGCACCCAGTTAAAACCAGCACGAAATGGGAGGGAAGCGCTTGCAGTCCCCGGGGGTGACCCCGCAGCCTGTCACCCCCCACATCCCCGGGGGCTCCGGGGCGCGTCCCCATGGCGGGGAGTGGTCTGTAATTGCAGATGTTCCCCCAACACGAACGGGGGGTGAGGTGAGGGGGGGAAGGAGCGTCCCGGAGCAAGATGTCGGAGTACCCCGAGCTGCGTGTTTGCTCGTCCCCCTTCCTCCTTAAATAAACTTCAGCTGGTTTAGCAGCTAAACGGAAAAGCAGGGAAAGGAGAGGGGGCTCGGGCCCGTAGCCCCGGAGGTGGACGCGCAGCTCCCGCATCGGCGGGCGGTGGTGGGGGGAGCCGGGTCCCACCGGGTCCCGCATCGCCGAGGGGCAGAGCCGGGCTGAAAACCAGCGTTCCAAACTCAATTGCCGCGATCGCTCCGGGAACTGGCTCCGGTTCGTTATTCCCGTGGACAGTCCCCAGGCCGGTGGTATCGCCGGGTCCCGGGGGAAGCCCGGTGCGGGGCGGAAGGGGACACACACGACACACCGGTTGGGCTGCAGGGGTAGGGCTGGGATCTCACTTCGAGCAGGGAGAGCTGTGAATAGCGCGGAAAAACGGAGGATGAGCTTCCCCCCGTACGGGCGGGACAAAGAGGGGATGCGTTTAGTTCGCGAATTAAATGGATAAAATCCTGACTGGGCGAGAAAAGCTTTCCAGAGTGTGTTTTTTTGGATACGTGGTTGTTTGATCCTCCTCCGTTTCAAAAATATTTCGGAAATTATTTTGGTCTCATTTTTATTGCTCTTGTATTTGTTTGGGTTATGGGTTTAGGGTTTTTTTTGGGGGGGAGGGGGTGGTGGTGGTATTTTTGGGTTTGGTTTTGGTTATTTGCGGCCTCCCAAGTGCTTCTGTAAAAGCAGGATTAGATTTGCCTTGAAAAGAGTAAAATTAAGTCCTAAAAACTTTAGTCCGTGGCTCTGCTTGCATCAGGCTACAGCAGCTGCAGAACTTTTTCTGTTCGGTTCACCTGCTGCCCTGGTTGGTGTTTAGAAGCCCGGGACAGCTCCTGAGACTAACCCCCACCCCAGACAACCGCTGCGACCCCCGAGCATCGCTGTTCCTGGTGCGGGTCCTTCCCTCCTCCGAGTGAGGAGTGTGGGATCCTCTGGTCATGAAACCGAGTGTTTGTGCTCAGTAGCAAAAAATCCTGCTGCTCAGTCATAAAATAAGGAGGGGTTTTATGGCTTTGCCATCCTCAGGATCAGCCAAAAGCTTCTGCTGGAGCCTTTTTATTAAAAAATAAAATACAAATCTCTTTCTCTGGCACCTCCGGGGCACGCTGGGGTGCAGGAGCATCCCAGGGTCTCCCCATCAGTGGGCTGGGGTGAGATGGGGCCCTGTGAGCAGCAGAAGCAGGGGGAGCAGCCAGGGCCTGCACACCCCGCTCGTGGGTAAGCATTTTTGGCTGCAGCATTGTACAGCCCAGAGTACAGCCAGAGTAGGGTGTAGCTCACGCTGGCACTCAGGCATGCATGGCACATGGGTGCTGCGTGGCTGGTGGGGATGGCGCTGCCCTGGCTGCGTGTTGGGGCGGCAGGATTCAGGCTTCACGCTCTCTGTCATGTTTGTGACTTGTTTAAATTCCCATTCGAGCTGTGGAGCTGCTCTGCAGCGGCAGCACTAGCGTTTCTGCTCAGGAATGTGGACCTGTTTGGCTGGATGCTGGACAGACAGATGGAAAGCTGTGCCTCAGAGTGCTCCGAGCCCACATTTAGAAATATTGCAAGAAGTAGCTGTCACTGCTAAAGAATGCAGCAGAGGAGGGAGATTAAGACTGAGATCCTTAGATCTGCTCGCCACCCCATGCGAGCTCCAAGTTTCAAAGCAAAATCCCTCCCATGGGCTTCGTGTGCCGGGCTATCGGGAGGAGCAGGGCGCTGGCGTGGCTGCAGCAGTGCCAGTTCTCCTTCTTTTTGGTGTGGAGAGGAGCCGAGCTGTAGGAAATGCTGCATAAAGCCAGATGTGGCAGGGGAAAACAATAACAATAATAATAAAAATAATCCTGAAAGAATGGCAGGTTAGATAAACATCATTTCCTGTGACGAGCGAGGTAATAAATGAGGTCATCCTGTAAAACACCCGGGGCTGTGAAGACAGGTCTTTTATAAGGCTGTCCAGGGCTGTGGGTGGAGGTGCTTGGACTCCAGTCAGACTCAAGGTGCTGAGCTGGGCTGGCAGAGCCCCCCGGCCTTCTCCAGCTTTATCCGCGGCGGTAGTTTGCCTGAGTTGGGAGAAGGGGCTCAGCCAGGACAAGCTGGGTCTTGACTGGAGGCTTTGCTGCCTTAACGCTGCTCACAAGAGCTTTAAAGTTTCGACAAGCCCTCACACACACACCGCGAGATACAGCGCTCATCAAAACACAGTCACACCTCCGGATCCGGGTGCTTCTCCCTCACACACATGCGTGTGCACGGCAGGAACACCCCCTAATCAAACAGAGAAACTTAAAAGAAAGTTTTCACTCTGAACTGCATCCAGATCACCATTCCTCCATTAAAATGATATTTTTAATGTCCTATAATTGCACTGGGATAACACCAGGTGTGTGTTCGTGTGAGATAACACACGCAGGTACCGGTGAAGGCGCTGGGCTTTGTCTCAACCTCCCCGGTGCCTCCCAGGCATGTGTTATCTCCAAGTTTCACGTACCTTGTCAGGACTTACTGTTTAATTAGATGGTTTTAAATGAATTTTTTCCCCCCTTTGCTAGAAGTAAAGAGCAGTTCTTAAGGGGCAGGTTCAGAAAAGCCAGCCTTGGTTGCTCTTTGGCATGTGGCTGGGGACAACCAACAGCGTTTCTCCTCCAGGAGCTGGACCCCAGGTGAGGCTTCTCTCTGGGATGGCACCAAGCAAGGCTCTGTGGACGCGGTGGGTTGGCTCTGGAGAAGCTCTTCCTCAGTTTCCAGTTCTGGAGTTGAGCGTTTTGGCTGCTGCAGATTCTGTCAGGGCAGCCAGAGCTACAACCGTTGGTGCTTGTGGGAGAAGGGGTCACAAGGGTCTGTCTGTTCCCAGCCACCCCATCACTCCATGTACTCCCTCCATAATTGGAAGAGCTGTGTGAAGGTATGAAAGCTTTTGGGAAGAGCGCAGCACACGCTCCCACTTTCCTGGGCGCTGGGTCACTGCCACATCACACCACGGCCCCAGCTCCCACTGGGACTGCTTTGTTGGCTGGTGGGCTGCCATGGGGCCAGGAGAGGCAGGTTTGATTGGGGGACATAGGCTCCACAGTGCTTGTCCCCATGCCAGCCCCACAAAGGAGATGGTACTGAGGTCTGCTTGTCACAGATGAAACCACGTAGTGGGCACGGGTGGGTCCCATGGAGCATCCAGCCACAGCAGCACAGACATGGGCAATCCTCTGGGGACACGCTTATGTCCAGGGTCACACCAAATCAGCAGTGGAGCAGAGGCAAACGCAGCCCATGCCTTCAGATACACATGATCTCAGAAAAAAATACGTTTGCAATCTCTCTTTATTATTTGAAGGGCCCAAACGAGGTTCTCTGAAGTCCTAGACTGGCATCCTAACCACTAAACCATCCCACCCTTTCCTGTGTGATCCTAGGGAATTACTCACTCTTGCTGTCCTCCCATTTGTTTGTTTATTTTAATTCTTAATAGAGGAACTAATTAGCAAATGTGGATGTAATGCTTGGAGCTGCTTGCACGCTCAGCTCTTGTCTCTGTGTGCTGTCCCATACCCAGCTCTGCAGGGCCTGGATGTGCAGCACCTTTACTTTGGAGAGAGGTTGCAGTGTCCTGACTTGGAGAGGAGCAGGGGAGCACAAGGGAGTGAGAAAGAATTGCTGGGAATGAGCCTGAAGTGCTGGCTGGAGTTAAATACCCCCAGAACATGGCTGCTCCGGAGTGAAGGGCTCTGGAGCAGGATGAGGGGAGCAGTGAACAGGTTCACCTTTGCAGCCTAAAAAGCTTCTGCAGTGCGTGCTTGGGATTCCAGCCAGGCAGAGTCTCCCCACCCTCTATCTCAGGCATTTATCTGGCATCAGTCACCCGAGTGCCGAGGCGCCAGGGAGCGAGGGATCGGGCCAGGCCCTATTCCCTCTGGACTGGTTGGACAGGTCCCCAGGAACAAGCGGTGTCCCCAGTGAGGTGGCTTTGTGGGGAGAGCGTGTCCCCAGGGTCCCCTTGGATGGCTGTGTGTGTCCAGCATGGTGGGGCTGCGGTCCTGGTGAGGCGAGAGCGGGGATGCAGCCACAGGAACTGAGGGTTGCTTCCAGCACAAGATGGAAGGTAACAAGTGATGGGGACAGTCATTGAAGAAACATCACCAGGGGGTTTGTAGACATTGCAAGAGCTGTGCCACAGTCGCCTGCATCCTCCCACCCCCCATCCCTCACAGCTGCCTGGATCCTCCCCATGTTATTTCTGTGCTTGGTCTGAGTTTTCCCCATAGAAAGACATGGACATTGCTCCTTCCCTGGGGTTCCTCAGGGACCTGGGTGCTGCAAAGGGGTTTCCTGGCGTGTCCTGGGACATGCGTCCTGGCTGGGGCTGACCAGGGACATCCCACTGATGCACAGGCATTAGAAACCCAGGGCATCTTCCAAGCAAAGAGAAGCAAAAGCATTTTCTCTGTGGCAGCAGTGAGAAGTCCCTCTCCACAGAGCGATCCTGGGACGGCTGTCGGCTCCAGAGAAGCAGGTGAACCGACAGACTGACATCGGTGCCGTCTGAGGCTCCGATCGGAACCCTCCCGGATGCTCTGTGGATTGGCAGAGAGTTCTATATGAAGAGAAGTATTTTCCCATTATTATTCACGTCTAATCTTTGCTGAAGGGTCTTTTTGCCCCTTCCAATAATCTAAAGGCCTTTTAACAAATTGATAGCAGCATTCCTGTGGCTTACACAGGCTCTGCCACAGACACTGCATCTTTGTTCTCCCTTTTTCAATTATGTAGATCTGAGCCACACAAATTCAGGCCCTTCTATAGGGAATAGAGGGAAAAACCTCCCAAGCATGTTACTGTAAAATGGATTATGCTGTTTAAACACATAAAGATCCCCTAGACTGGTTGCCAAAATGTAATGGGAGTTTGTGCTGGTAAATGAATAAACCTGTGATGGTTAATGCTACGGGGCAGATGCGGCGTGTGTGCGAGGCTGGGAGCGCTCACTGCTGCACAGCATGGCTGAGCTGGGCTGGAGAGGGGGATAACACTGGATGAGGAACTTTTTTTGGTGGCAGCACAGAGCTGTGCAGGTTTCCAGTTACTTGGACTTAAGTCCTGGGGGCTCTCCAGGCTCCCTGGTTTGGGTTCTTACCTTCCCATCACCTGTGTGGTTCGTGCTGTGAGACACCTGGGTTCTGTATCGACAGCGACTCGGTCCCTCCAGAGCCATTAGTGATGGAACTGCATCTTCACTGGGATTTGTTTTTCTGATGTAGATGTGAAAGGGTTTAGCTGCAGATTCAGAAAAAGATCCTTTCATATCCCCCCATCCCTGGCCTGATTCAAAATCACCCAAATTATCACCCCAAACTGGCTTTTCAGATGAAGTCGGGCAGGAACAAGTGAGAAGTGCAACTCTGGGTGGGGGTGAGGGGGGCACTGCTCTATCAGGGTGTCTGTTCTGGAGCCATGGACACCTGCTTTGACATCCAAAAGCAGAACCCCAGCCCCTTTTCATTCACCTGCAAAGGTTTGGGCATCACTCGTTAGGAGGACACTGTAATCGTTAATACTCGCTGCTTTCCAGAGGAGTGTTCCTGAGGTTACTGCACAGGCTGTCACATCAGAGGCTCCCTGGACAGTGCTGCCCAATCCCAGAAATGAATTACAGCAGGGAAACTTGTGGGAAATCACAGCAAATTGTTTGTGAGCCGTTTCCATTAAAAAAAAATTGACAAAATATTCTGAACAAGCAGCACATCTGAGGCCAAGTCACCCCTACATGGTAAAGCAGGGAAATGCTTTAGCTGAAATTATTAACTGCAAGACACTTAATAATCCCCTTCCCAGTCCTGAAGGAGAACACAGGGGTGTTGCTGTGTTCTGAGTATATTTTGTTATTCTATTGATTTGCTGTTGCCATCATAGTAGGTACCAGCCTGACAAACCTTCTTACCCCATCCATCCATCCATCCATCCATCCATCCATCCATCCATCCATCCATCCATCCATCCCAGAGCTCCCCAGGAGACACCTGCAGTGACACAGGGCAGGTACAGCGCTGGGTAAGACAGAGAAAAGCACACACACACAAAAAAAGAAGCAAAGCAATGAATATCACATGGCACCTCAACATTTTAGTTTGTAACATGATGTATTGATTTGCATGGGAAACAAAATGTTAAGTATGGGAACTTTGCATAGGCCATGGGACCTCTCCTGATTAGCTTTCTCATGGGAATAGCTTGCCTGCTCCTCTTCTTCCAAGGGTCCGAGATCTATTTCCCTATCAGGATTTAGCAATCTGGAAAGCCCAGAGATAAAAACAAGATTCTTTCCATCCTTCCATTTGAAAAGGCCTTGGAGCAGATTACTGCGTTTCCTAGAGAGGCTCTTTGACATGGGGACTTGGTTGGGGTTGTGCATTCGAGATAAGGAAAATACCTGTATAACCCCCTCTAGGAAGAAAGGATAATTACAGACCACGGGTTTGAAATATAGCTGATGGCACTGACCTCCTTCCCTGGACCATCCATAAATACCTCTCTGCTGAAACACCAGGAAATTGAAGCAGCTGAACTCTGCAGCACCTCCTCTGCGAAGAAGGGCTGTTAAAGCCATGGCAGGAGCAGTTGCCTCTGGCTCACACCCACATGCAGATACTTCTTTATATATGTATCTCTGTCTTAAAATTTACATAAGAGACATTCAAACGAAGGTTAGGCTAGTTCACTGAGCGCTCTTCCTGAAAGACAGAAGCAATCCCTCACCTTGCTGGGGCACCTTTCATCAGGGGCCACACGCAAGCATCCATCAGCCAGTGCTTCCCACTGCCTGGAGCAGGGCAGAGCTGCAGGAACACCCCATTTTTGGTGGGGAACAAAACTGGAGGGGGAGGTCAGGATTGTCCTCACCAGACCAGCAATATACTGGAAGCCAACCTGAGGACCTGACAAAATTGGTTTGCATGGTGCAGGCATCTTGGGGTGACCCTGAGCCTGCAGCAACACCTGACATGGCTGAGCTGATCAGTGCGTGGCCCCGGAGAGGGGCTGAGGGGGTTGAGATGCTTTTGGGGTGGCTGGAGACAGCGCTGTGCCTGAAGATGGGTGATTGCTTTATCCCAGGTAGTGCCCTAGAAAGGATTAACCCATCCCTCTTTAAAATGCAACCCAAGCCGTAGCATTACAACAAAACCTCCGGCGTCCAAGGGATTCAGGAAGAGGATTTACCTGTAACGTATCTAAGGAGAGAAGGAAGCAGACTTGTAAGACAGGCAGAGATTTGCATGTTCCCCCTGGACTTGTTTTTCCCCTCGCAGCACCCCCAGCTCCATCTGGAAATGGAACTGAACGAATACCACTGCAATGAGCAATTCACTTGCCAAGGACCACAGTTTTTTCCTGCTTACAGATCGCTTTGCAAGCAGGTAGCACATGTCTCAGATGGAAATGAGTTGAGACTTCATCTTTTGCTTGTCGTTTTCCCTTCAAACCAGAAGCTGAGGGGGCAGAACCTAAGCCCCAGCTGCAGATGCACCTTTTGCACTGGATAAATAGCCCTAAAAGCCACCCTGTTTCCAGCAGTCACAGCAGTAGCCTCAGACACAAATGCCTGTGAGCACAGAGGAAGAAGGAGAGGGAGCGCAGGAGCTCCAGGATGGAGCATCATCACCCCCAGACTGCAGCGGAAAGGGATGAGGAGGCAGCAAAGGCACAGGGCTGGGGGCTGATCCATGCTGAAACTCGTCGGGGAAAAGCAGGAAATCCTCTGAGGCTTCCTGGGTAAAAAAGCCTTTGAAGAACAAGGGTTTCTTTTGCTGCTCCTTTTTTGTACCTGGAACTTAAAAGCCAAGAGAGCCACCTCTGCGAACCAGAACAGAAGTATCAGGAGCTTTATGCATTGTCTCGGGGCACCTCAGAGGCATGAAGCTCTGTACTCCATCAGCTCCCCACATCAGGAGCTCAGCAGTGGTCCTGCTCTCTCACCCTGCCACCTGGGATCTCCCAAAAAGCCCTCACAGCGACAAGGCTGCGGCGTCCCGTCCCACCTGCAGCACTGCTAGAGGGATCAGGGCCCCATGTGTGCAGGGATTGCTGTTCCACACCTGGCTGCCACCCCAAGGAGCATCACCACCTCCCGTGCTTAGGCGCTGGACCAAGTCCTCCTGGCTACATTTACCACCACAGGACTTCTCACCCAGAGGAACCTTTCATCCAGGGATCACTTGGAGAGTTTTACTCAGGTATCACAGCATCCCTCCCAGGTAGATATTATCTCTGTTTTATTGATGGAGATAGTCAAGCCCAGGTGACTTGCCTGATGTCATAAAACAATTCCCCAGCAGAACAGGGAGCTGCCACAGCCATCCCAGCCCACAGGACCCTGCTACCCCAGGCTGTTGGCTGCAGGGGACATGGGGGGAACTGCACACAGGGGGAAGTCATGGGATGAAGTCCTTGGTGCTCTTGGAAACCAGGATCTGTTCTGAAAACGCATCCCCTCTGATCCAGAGGTTTTCACCCCACAGCAGATGGAGTTGTGGGAGTTTCACCATCCAGCAGTTACACCCGAGGTTCACGCTTACAGGGTGAATTAGATCCGACTCGGCACGAAAAAGGCACCTCTGATGGGAGATCACAAGCGTCTCGGTGCAGAGGAAGATGAAGCCCTGTGTACCTGCAGCACAGCACCAGCCAGGGCAGGAGCTGGTGTCGCTCCGCTGCTCATGGCACAGGTGAAACGTGTTGCAAGCAGTACCCACCTTGCAGGCAGGGTGCTGAGCCTCACGGAGATGTGCCTGTGCCATTACACACAAGGAACGAGCCTTGTTTCCCTTCCCACCTTCCACAAGATGCCGTGTGCCTGTTCTTGACACACGGCCATTCTCAGTGGCTACTCCAAGATACAGGAGCACGAGGAGACGGGTGGTCAACACTGCTGCTTCACAGCGTTCAGAGGAAAGTCTGGGGTGGTACAACCCAGGCTGTACTTCCTGGGTTTTCAGTGGCTATTGCCCAAGCATTACAAGTGCTGTAAATCCCAGATTGCTTTGAAAAAGCATTCCCACAGCCCAGGAGCGCACGCATTCAGATCGTGCCCACATACCTGATCTTGGGTAAATCATTTAACTTGTTCTGTGCCTCAATTTTCCCCAGCTACAGCAAGGAGTCAGCTCACACAGGCTCTGGGGGGGAGGTTAATGACTGAAGTGGCTGGTGCTGTACCCGGGGGTGGCAATGTGTGAAGCTCTTTGAGGTCTGTCAGTACAATCGTGCTTTGAATTCAGTCTTCCTTCTTAAATCAGATCCCTCTGATACCCACTTCCCTGCACCAAGCCCTGCTGCAGCATCCCCCAGCTCAGAGCCTCACAGGGGCAAAATGCTTCGTTGTGTCTTTAATTTGCACAATCCAGGGCTGAGCTCACCTCCTGTGAGGAGCTGAGGAGCAGCAACACCAGCCAGGGCCTTTGGGAGTTACTAGGTGAGAAGTAGCAGGATGAAGCTGAACTAAGCCACTCTCCCACAGGGAAAAAAATCCCCTCAGGATTGCCTTGGCAGATGAAGGAATGAGCAAGAAAACTTTAGGGGGACGTGGTGAAGCAATGAAGCCTCAATAACCGAGGTGTTTCAGGCACGTAATTTCTTTCTCTTCCCCCATGTAGTCGCTGCAATAAGTCACCTGCCAGGACAGTGCCCAGGGCATCAGTCCCTTTCCTGCCATCCCCATCAACACTAACCCAGCTCAGCAGCTCAGTTCCACAGGAGACCCCCTCCACTCGCAGCATTTCTTGCTGAGACCAAGTCTGCTGTTAGCAGGGTGCAGGCGCTCACCCTCTTGCTCCCCCAGGTTCAGCTGTGGCTTCACCACGAGGCTCCTGAGCAAAGTCTGTCAGTCCTGGAGGGTCTGGCTGAAGCTCCTGGCTTTCAGGAACAGCCTCTCCCCATCCCTTCACCTCTGTCATGCAGCTCACAGAGCTCATGTGGGGCTGGTTAGGAAGCAATAACCATCACAAAGGCAGGTAGCAAAGATGGGCACAAGGGGAGATAAAGACCTCGCACTCCCCAGGAGGTTTCTGAGCAGCCACACGTCCCTTTTCCTCCCCCTCCTTTGACTGAATGATGCAGAACGAAAAGCATCATGCGTCCTGCCCTTCCTATCTTCCCGGGGTGGGGGTTGTGTGACCCAGCTGGGCCCTGTCCCACTGTCGGGGCAATTGGGCAACTGGGGGGGTTGGGGTATCAGCAGCTAACCCTTTCCTTGTCAGCCTGTGCTATGCGTCGGCCCGTCACTGTATGAACGCATCTTGGAGCACAGGAAGTTCCGCACCAACATGTGGAAAAACTTTTTCACAGTGAGGGTGACGGAGCCCTGGGACAGGCTGCCCAGGGAGGTGGTGGAGTCTCCTTCTCTGGAGAGATTCAAGACCCGTCTGGATGCCTATCTCAGTGAAATGTCCTAGGGAGCCTGCTTTGGCAGGGGGTTGGACCCGATGATCTCTGGAGGTCCCTTCCAACCCCTACAATTCTATGATTCTATGATTCTATGATCTCTGGGGCGTGTTCCTGCTGCACACCTTGCCCTCCTCGCTCAGGAGCAGGAGCTAGGCCTCCCTGAACCCCATACCTGAGCTCCCTGTTGTGGGGACAAGCAGGGCCTGAGCCGGCTCGCTGAGGGGAAGGCCGTGTCCTGCCCCCATGCCAAGGACACGTACTTCCAGCAGCCTAACCCAGGTACCCTCCAAAGGGGCACCCAGCAGTGACACCCACGTGACGTTTGTATCCCCAGCCACCAAGCTGGGATCAGCTCCATGCCTTGCGCCATGGCCCCAAGCGCTGCCCACTCCAGTTGTGGCTGCTCAGCGCCCCCAAACCTCATCGTGAACCCCCCATCTCTGCTCCAGCAGTTAATTTCTCCATCCCATGGCTCGGGCGAGCCCTGGGGCCGTGCGAAGCAGCATGTAGTGCTTCCCAGCTAGGCCAGGCACCTGCATGCACCCATCTTGGTTTGGAAGGGTCCCAGGGCTCCTGCCCACGGCAGCAGCGGATGCAGGGGATCGGTGTACTCACAATCCGGGGCGTTGGGCTGTGCGCCGACAAACGGTCTCATGGTTCCTTCTTGTCTGCAGGCTGGCTCAGGTGCTCCGATCACCTGCTGCTTGCGGGAACGGGAAAGCAGCAACTGAAGATCGAGGGGGACTTTTGGTTTACTCAGATGACAAGAGACAATTTTGGTTCCCCAAAAGCCAAGGAAACAAAGCTGTCAGGCTTTAATGGTAGCTTGTCTCCCTCCTGCAGCATGTTTATGGGCAAACAAGCTGCAGATCAGCCCAGGCAAACAGCAGCAGGTGAGGCCAAATAACAATAATTAATAATTAATGGCAAATGTGGCTGTGTTTATTCTTGTTGTATCGAGGGAACGTTGCCTAATGGATGAAGCACTGTTACAGGACTCCAGAGACCGGCTCAGTTTCCAGCGCTGCCGCTAACCTCTGCATGATGCCGGGCCAGCCACCCCGTTCTCTTCCCCGTCACACTCGCTGTGTTCCCCTGCCGAGGGTGCGAGCTCTGGGTGCCATGTGGTGGCCTGTCCCATGCCTGCACATGCTGAATGTGCGGGGGCTCCGGCCTTGGCTGAGACCGTGAGGCAGAAGAGTAATGCCAATATCTCTTATGGGTGCCCGGTGCCTGCACGGCCTGCTCGTTGCATAGAGCAGGGCTGACCCCATGGCTCTGAGCATTATCCCACTCAGGCTCCAGGTTATGGCTGTCAGGGGCTGTTTCTGGCTGTAATGCCATTCCCAAAAATGCCAGCACGTGTTGTGGTGTCTCCATGCTGTGCCTCAGCATCCATCTGTGCCTCCCCCTCGCCCTGCCCTGCACCTCCCTGCACGCTGCTGCTGCGTGTGGGGCTGTACCAGAGCCATCTCCAGCCCAGTTCTCTGTAGGCTCCAGTGTTCACTCACACTGGTACCAGCTGTGTTTGCCTCCTCCTCCTCCTCCCCAGACACTGTGTTTCATGGGCCTGTGCGCTGAGGCACGACCCCACTCCCCTGCATGGCTGCTGGGTCCCTGACACGTGCGCAGGCCATGCATGCGGCTCGGAATGCTCATCACCGCATGGTCTCAGGCATGCACTGCTCCACGGGTACAGAAGTTACACAGAGCTCTCCGTGGACAGATAAAACAACACCTGCTCTCCAGGGGTGGCTGGTTTGGGGGTGGCCCATCCTGTGGCACCCACGTCCGCTGCATACCTGGCCCTGAAGTGAAGCGCCTTGGCAGCCAGACGTGGATATCTGTAAAACACACTCTGATTTTTTATTTAAAGAGTGTTCCCCAGAGACAAATGTAACCTGTTCTGGGACAGGTGGGAAGGAAGCTTTGAAGTTGCTGCTTCCTGGAAGTAGCTCTGGTTTCCTACGTCTCACAGTGATGTTCCCAGATCTGTTTTTGCCCCAGAACATCCCTCAACCAGCTGCAGCTGTGACAAATGCTGCTGACTCCAGCAGGACACCAGATCATCTTCCCCTTCAGTCCCCTGACTTTGTAAGAGTTTCATACTGAGGGGTACGTACCCAAACTCCTTTCCATTCCCCTTCGAGGCTTAAAACATCACCAGTTTTTATGTAACACGTGCTGCTTTTTTATCACCACGCTCACCAGTCCTTGAGCTGTATTGACAGTACACCGACTGTAAGCAGATCCAGCCTCAGCACCCTCCCCGACCGATTCTGGGGTGGGGTTTCTGTGTCATTTTGGGCATGTGCATAAAACCTGCACCTCGCCCTGGCCCCCCTGCTGCGTGACTCGCAGGGACCATCTGAATGTGCATTGAGGAGCCCTGCGGAGCCTCAGGGTAGAAGTGATCTGGAGCGATGGTGTTCGCCGTCCTCTTTTGGGTCTTTCAAAAGCTGCTTTTTCCCCCCGAGTTAATTTGGTTTTTAATTTCAGGGCAGAAAAGCCAGAGAGTTTTGGCACAAGTTTCAGCCACAATTTTAACCTGTAAAACCTTTTTATTGCGTCTAAGAATGTTTCTGACTGGAATGATGGATGGGACTGGTGCCAAGGGCAGGGAGATCCAGGCCCAGGGGAACAGCCCTCAGCTGCAGGAGGGCAGCTGGAGAAGGGCTGGGAGGCAGAAATCCTTCCTGGGGAGAGGGGAGGCCCTGGCACAGGCTGCCCAGAGAAGCTGGGACTGCCCCGGTATCCCTGGCTAGGTTCAAGGCCAGGTTGGATGGGGCTTGGGCATCCTGGACTGGTTGGGGGAGTTCCTGCCCACAGCAGGGGTGGCACTGGGATGGCTGTGAGATCCCCTCAACCCAAACCAGTCTAGGATATCTATGCAAATTGTGCCCATTCCAGGCTGGGTGTGATGCTGCGGGCCTGGTGTGATGCTGCACTCACCACTGCTTGTCTCCCCTCTGGTGCTGAGTGACCTCTGCCCACCAAGAGGAAGCCTGTGCTGGGTTAACTGGGTTTGATCCTCTCAAGTTTAGGGCTGTGGCTTGTTGTGGGCTAATCCCAAAGCTGAAGTCAAAGAGCTCTTTCCAGGGGTTCCTGTGGGTACACATAGACAAACACGCCCCTCGGCCACCCCAGCTTCTCCTGGGTATGAAGGTCATGGCTCAGCCCTGTTGATCCTGTCCGGCAGGATGCAATCCCAACCCAATCCTGACCCAATCCCAACCCCAGTCCTGACCCAAAGGTGGGAGAGGAACAGCACCTGGGGCAGTGGGACAAGCCAGTGCTTCACCCTGCAACCCCACCTCCTCCAGAGGAGACAGGGAGGGGAAGCTGGTCATGGGTCCAGACAGCGATGCTGCAGACAGCCCTCAGCCTTCCCAGAGACCAGCCCAAAACCTTGGGTTTAATTAATTACAGTAGAGCCAGGAGGTGTGGGAAAGCAGAGGGGAGCAGAGTCAGGCTTCTTCCCTTCTTCGCTTGTTTTGGTTTTATTGAGTGTAGCTTCATCACCCCACCTCTCTCCTTTTATTGAGGAAAATAAGGAAGTAACTGAGATATCCCAAGCCAGTCACATGGATGTCTGTGGATGGCTGTGCAGGGTTGCTGGGGGCTCAAAAGCTGCCAGGGGTCACTGAGCAGCTTCCCTGGTCCTGGAGTCTCTCAGCCACGGTCTCCTCTTTTCTCCCTCTTCCTTGTCTCCCAGTGCCCATACCCTCAAAAGCCAACGGCACCACCATTTCCACCCTGTCCATGAACAAAGACGGCCTGATCGGAGGGGTGACGAATCCCAACGAGGTCTTCTGCTCCGTGCCTGGCCGCCTCTCTCTTCTCAGCTCCACGTCCAAGTACAAGGTGACTGTCGGGGAGGTGCAGAGAAGGCTCTCGCCCCCGGAGTGTCTCAATGCCTCTCTCCTTGGAGGAGTCCTCCGCAGGTAAGATGCTCCAGAGAGCCCTGGGACAACCCAAGGGGGTGATGCCAAAGGTACCTTTGTGTTCAGCACCAGCTCTCACCTCTCAGATTACCTGGGATGAGGAACTCTGGTGTGTGGCACGTTGGGGAATAGCATTTTGGGTGTTTTTTGCTTCTTTCCTTTCAAGTCTAGAAGCTGAAACTGGGACTAATTAGCAGTTATTTTAACATTAATTGTGTTATTATTTTTTCTCTCCCTTTTTGTTTTCTCTTTTCAGAGCAAAGTCAAAAAATGGGGGTCGGTGTTTAAGGGAAAGGTTAGAGAAGATTGGCCTAAATCTGCCTGCAGGAAGGCGCAAAGCTGCCAACGTCACCCTGCTGACATCCCTTGTGGAAGGTAAGAGCTGCTCCCCACTCCCACAGCAGATGGGAGCACTGAAACTTCAATACCCCTCATTTGCAACTTGCACCAACGAGAACACTTAGACCAAAGCACACGGCGATCACCACTGACCGAGGCTGGGAATATCCCCATGTTAAGTCTCTGAGCTGATTTGAGCATCTTCCCAAACTCTGATATTTCTGTCAGATCAGCCCTTAGGAAAAGCATCCTCAGCCTGAATGGGGCCACGAGCTTCCTTTCAGCTACACCTCAGTGTACCCTTCGTTTTCTGTGGACTGGTTCAAGCAACTCAAGCCCTGCCCTCTTCCTCTTCCTCCTCCTTCCCTGGCAGAGCAGGGGTCAAGGGACACCCGGGAGGTGATGCCACACAGCTCTGGGCTCTTGCAAGTGGAGGTGAAATTCGCAGCAGCCATCCTGGGAGTGCAACTTTGAGGGTTACCTATGGAAAACACAACCTGCCCTGGCGTGTGGGTTGCCCCTGCTTGGAGCCACTTGTTTACTTGCTCCCCTCCTACTCTGATTTGGTTTGGGGGCGCTATGGAAATGATGATGTTGCCACTGTATCCTGGGAGAAAAGGATCCGGGCTGCAAACAAACGCAATGACAGCTCTGACTCCCTTCGAGCTTTGGAATCCATTGTGTTCCTGCCCAGCGTGTTGGAGGCAGCTGCCCACAGTCTCTGAATAGAAAATCATCCCCATTGTCGCCAGCAAATTAAATGACCCGCTTCATTAGGCGGAGGTTGTTACCAAGGGCAGTTGGTTTGTGCTGAATGAAAGCCTGATTTCCATGAAAAGAAAAGAAAGCAAAGAAGCAAAGAAAGAAAAGAAGGAAGAAATGTACATTTGGATTTCAGGTGGCTGCTGATGTGGTGGTTACTGCTGTCCAGCTCGCAGTAAATAAAAAGAGCTGTGCTGTGTGTGCTTGATGGATGCGATTTCCTCCTGCACAGGAGTGTTATGGGACTGGGAGATGCTGCACCTGGAGGAAGGTGCTGCTGCATTGTCATTACTCAGCACACAGAAACTGGCTTGTGCCCCTCAGCCCCAGGCACCCTCTTTTCTTTCTTGGACACTTGCTGGCTCAGTTTCATTTGGTTTCTCCCCTTCCCAATGTCTGTTCAGTTAAAAAAACTCACTGGGTTGGGGCTTTTTTCTTTTCTTGAGTGCTAATGAGAGAGTTTTCCTTCCATTGCCCCATGGTCTGCATAGAGATGCAGGAGAAGGGGTGCCAGGGAGCCCAGGGAGCATCACAAGGACTGCAGGTAGAAGTGCGGTTCCTTTGGGAGCCCTTGCTGGGCGCTCGCTTTCTCCTGGACACCTGCTCTGTGGGAGTGGATCCAGCACAGACCCAGCGGAGCTGCAGGGCTGGATTTCCACTTCTGAAACCCCCTTCAGCTCTTGGGAAGAGGTGTGCATTCAGACAGACACCTGTAGCCCCTCTGTCTGCCCCAGGATCATGCTCTTCCAGCCTCCATCCCCCAGGTCTGGCAGGCACAGACTCCCTGTCCCCTCCACTGAAACCTCTTAAAGCCATTAGAACACTGCTGCTTGTGGAGGGAATAAACCCTGGCACCAGCCTTGGCTCTGTCCATGACATCACAACAACCTTTTTCATTGCCACGATAACTGGTTTGCAGCAGCTGTTACTTTCTGCACCTCGAGTGCTGTGTCCAGTTCTGGGCTCCTCCCCATCAGAAGGACATGGAGGTCCTGGAACGAGTCCAGAGAAGGGCAACCAGGCTGGGGAAGGGGCTGGAGGGCAAATCCTCTGAGGAGCGGCTGAGGGAGCTGGGGGTGTTGAGCCTGAAGAAGAGGAGGCTGAGTGGAGACCTTATCACCGCCTGCACTGCCCTGCCAGGAGGGTGCAGAGAGGTGGGCGCTGGTCTCTTCAGCCAGGAGACAGGAGATGGGACAAGGGGAAATGGCCTCAAGCTGTGCCAGGGCAGGGTCAGAGCAGATGTTAGAGAAAAGCTTTCCCCTGAAAGAGTTGCGGGGCTGTGGAACAGGCTGCCCAGGGAGGGGGTTGAGTCACTGACCCTGTTTAACATACAGGCAGATGAGGTGCTCAGGGATGTGGTTTAGCACAGGACAGGAATGGTTGGACTCAGTGATCTCAAAGATCTTTTCCAACCTGATGATCTTGTAATTCTTTTTTAACATCCAGCCACCTGCCATTCCCATTCTCTCTCTTTACCTTATTTGCCCCTTCTTTGGAGGAGGAGACGGAGCAGGAAGCATCATTGCTGTATGGGAAGCACAAACACTTTCCCCATCACGCAGCTTCACAGACTGAGCTCCGGATGCCGGGAAAACCGTGCTGGGATCTAGGTTAATGCTATTAGGATGGATGGCCTAATACATATGAGCAGCAGGGGAGCAAGTCAAATTAGCTCTGCCTGCCTGACCAGGATTTCGGGTGTTGGGCATGATCAATTGCCATCAGCTCTGATTATTTCCATGGGGACGCCTGGAGATGGATCAATTCCATCAATGGGTGGGCACTTCCACAGGGTGATGGATACGCTGCCTGCACGTCCAGCCCGAGGGCCCCTGCTCGCTGCGGGAGGATGAGGACCCCCTTCCTTCTGCCCGTTTCTCACCCCCCTGTTTTGACTAGCAGCCAGGGGGTTAAGGTTGCTGTTTCACCCTCCAGCCCCTCTTTAAACCTCTGCTGAATTTGGAGAGGAAATTTTGGAAGAAGCAGTGAGGGCAATGATGTAGTAAGGGGAAGGATGTAGTAAGAGGAGGGTTCAAGTGAGAAACACCCTGAGAGCTTTCGGGTGCCAGTTGGGGAAGTAAAGTGCTCCAGTCCAGGCAGAAATCAGCCACATCAGTGAAGGGGCTGAAGCTGCTGCAGAAACTGCTCTGCTTTCCCCATGGGTGTTGATGCAGCTTCTCCCTCTGTCCTGCTCGTAGGTGAAGCTGTTCACCTGGCTCGGGACTTCGGGTACGTGTGTGAGACGGAGTTCCCAGCCAAGGCGGCGGCAGAGTACCTGTGCCGACAGCACTCCGACCCCACGGAGCTCCACACCAGGAAAAACATGCTGCTGGCTACCAAGTGAGTACAGACCACCACTGCACCCCGTACCCACAGCCTGGCAGGGCAGACAGTTAGCCTCCCCCCACCCCCAAAAAAAGCTTACTGCTCTGTGGGGAAGAGATGGCTGCATGCAGAGAGCAGATTGATGCGCAGCCAGGTGAATAGATAGCATGGGTGGAAGGGCTCCCTCCTACAACAGAGAGCTTAACCTCAGCCTGGGGAGCATTTTTTGGCATTATCACATGCATCCCTTCCAAGGGGTGGCTTCTGCACCAGCTCCAACTGCACTCAGGGGCTTTCCCTTGGTCAGAACCAAAAGCCTGGAAGGGGAGACCCAGGGATCAGGGCTGCGCAAAACTAGGGTGTGAAGGAACACACACAGGGAAGGAGTCAGGGAATGAGAAAAGAAACCCCTGAACAGACCCATGTCCCTGCAGCTTCCCAGCAGCATTTAGAGTAACCCAACCCTCTCTCTTTCAGGCAAATCTGTAAGGAGTTCGCGGATTTGATAGCCCAGGATCGCTCTCCGCTGGGGAACAGCCGCCCCTCACTCATCTTAGAGCCCGGTGTCCAGAGCTGTTTGACTCATTTCAGCTTGATAACCCACGGCTTTGGGGGCCCAGCCATCTGCGCCGCGCTCACGGCTTTCCAGAACTACCTGGTGGAGTCCCTGAAGGGGCTGGATAAAATGTTCATGAACAGCACAGGGAACGGGCACACGGCCGGAGACTCCAAAGCGTCAGAGAAAGAAGGGAAGCATCGGAAATAATGTGCCCTCGCCTTCCTGCTCCCTGGGGGGAGCTTTCCTGGGTCGTGATAGATAGTGCTGGTGGGGTGGGGTGGGGGGAAAGATGGTCACTGTTTTCTGAACTGCTTGCTACCTTTGAACTTGGGATGAAACTCACACAGAAAAGACAAAAAAAAAAAAAAAAAAAAGAAGAAGATTTAAAGAATTTAAGAAGAAAACAACTCTAATGGACACACTGAGGTTGAGAAGATGAGCCAGGTTAATGGCTTTGGGGTTTGCCCTTTTTTTTTTTAATTTTTTGTTTTGTTGTTTGAATCGTGGATGCAGGAAGCCAAGTCATGTGCAATTTTGTTTTGTTCTGTTTTTTAAAAGCCCATAGTGAAATCCTGACGTGCTCTGGGAATGCGTTCCAACTGAAAAACTGAGAAGAAAGAGCAGAAGCCTCATCAATGCAAGAACCAGGGGCAGGAGCAGCAGAGGGCAGGGAGCAGGATCCCTGGCTGCACCTGGATTTATCAGCTGGTTGTGACAGGCAAACACACAGGAAACCTTCCCATTTCCCCACCTCCAGCCCACTCCTCAAGCCAGCCTTGCGAGAAAGCTGCCAGCAGAACAGCTTCAGGTGTAAAACCGCTTCAGACTTCGTTTACAGTTTGCAAATTGAGAGTTAAAGTGGATTTTCCCCAGGGCTGAGGAGTCCTTCTTGCTCCCATCATAAGAAGCTGCAGAGCCGATGGTTCCCTGGGCAGGGACCAGCCAAGGAGAACCTTTCTGACCGCTTCGGTCACAGCCGGGGATAAAGCAAGTTTAGTTAAACCCAGGACTAACTAAAACTCCACGACCAACAGATAACAGCACACGAGTTTCTAAAATTAATAATAATTATTAAATAAAGCACAAGGAGCAGAACTTGAACCAGGCCAAACCGAACTGTTCTAAATCTGTATATATTTATTTATGTGTAATTAAAATCTGAAAGTTTTAAGATGTCCAGTGCAAGTTATTTATATCAAATTGAGTTGGGGTTGGTTTTTTTGTTTGTTTTACCTTTTTTTGTTTGTTTGTTTTGTTTTTGTTTTTTGTTTTTTGAAAGATGAAAGCCTTCAGATTTTCTGCCATTAGAAATGGGAATGAAGTTCTGGATACACAAAACTGTAGCATGGACAGGATAGGCTGTGATGATGATGATGACTATAGAAGTTCTGCAGGATTTTGTACTTGCTGTTGTTTCTCTTAATGCTGCAATAGATGTACGACACCCACACCACAATGTCATTCTCATTATCTTAAATAAACCTCTTTTTATTTGAAGAAAGCACCTCCCTCGTCTTTGTAAACGAGGACCCTTCTGCCTTGGTGGTTGTACTTTGAAATATTATATAAGTTTAAGGAACAGTATCCTCCAGGTTCATGGCTGGCATTTGACTGACCCTCACAGTCACAATCAGAGGATGACGGGAGCGTTAATGCCCCTGCAAAGCTATCACAGCTGAGCTGGCCAGCGCCTCGGGTGATGCTGGAGATGGATGCATTTGTGTTTCGGGATGTTTCGGGACTGCTCAGGGACAGTCAAATCTAAACCTGTCTGTGAAGAGCTGCAGAAGGACCTTCCCCCCGGTATCAAGGCAAGGAGAGATAAATCAGCAGATAAAAGGAGCCCTGTTAATCCTTACGTGAGGAAGGTCTCTGAATCTGCTGCTCTGTTGGTGGCATCGCTATGGATAGGACCCTGCGGACCGGCTGCCCGGCCCTCACAGCAGGTTAGGGATACAAACAGAATGATGGGAACTGGTAGGAAAGGATTAACAAGCCAGAAAACATAAGGGCCCACGGGTGGTACTGCTCTATCCAGAATGCCAGCTGCAGGTCTGGCCAGCCCAGCATGGAAAACCATGGAGAGAAGGAGCTGGGTAAGATTGCAGGCGGGAGCTGACTCGTGTGCGAGGGGAGAGCCAGGGATTGGGGCTGTGCCACTCGTATGGGACAGGAGCGTGCAGAACCTGGGTGTGCAGAAATACACATGGGGAAGGATGGCACTGCAATGAGGCAGGATGCCAGCTGGGGTAGTTGGGAAGCAGGGTTAAATAGATGAAGAGAGGATGAGGAAGATGCCGTGGTGTTTCATGGAAGCAGACATGCAAATGGCTTTTTCCAAAAGGGAAAGGGGGACGTTAGTGGGTTTGCAGGCTTCCCCATGCACCCATTGCTCCTCACAGCTCCAGACTGGACAGATGGACATGGGCCTGAGTTGCTGCAGGACTGGTTGTACTGGAGCTTGCTCAGAGTTGTCCCATCAGTTTTCTCTGGAGGTTGTAGAATAGGCTGATGCTAATAGAGAAATAACCAAACCCCAAAAGGGACCATAGGCTTCCGGAGGGATCTCTCTTCCTTGTAGAGAGGTGTGAAAGGAAACATTTTATGTTACTAATGTAATTTTTGGGGATGGCTCAGAGTCAGAAACTTGCATCTAAATACACCCTGCAAAAGCTTAGGGATGCATTTACATTGGGAATGGGGTTGGAAACATCCCTTGGTATGATGTCTGTGAAAGCAAAGACCTAAATGACAGGCTCTGCAGGTCTGGTTTTGCTCTGGACCTTCCCAAAGGAAGAGCCAGGGAACAAGGAGGAGCCAGGGAGCAGAATGGAAATACTACAGACACATCAGAGGCTTGTTTACACTTCAAAGCTCTTCTGGGTAATGCAGGGTGTGAGCCGAAAGCACAAAAACTACTCCTATTTAAAATGATTCCAAAATAGGAGTGCCCTGTTCTGCATCAGCATGATCCATGTTTAAAATGGATTATGATAAAGGAGAGTATGATGCTTTTGTGCTACAATACAGGTTTCCCTACATGGAGTTATTAGGATAACTATCCTGAAGTAATTAAATTTGTAGGCCTCCTTGGGTGCATGGTATCAGAGGAGAGCAAACTACCCTCTGATACAGGATGAAAGTGTGTGTGTGCACACTGTAATATACAGGCGTGAAATAGAATTCCATAGTGCAATTGTATTATGGAAACCTGATGTTAGGGCACTTGGAATATCAAGGAATTCTTAGACACAGCAGCGATGAGCAATACAAAGACTCTGGCTCTGCCTACAGTAATTACATGGTGGAAAAACACCTCCCTCCTCATTTCCCTCTTTGAGTACCTGCGAGGCTCTTGAATGTTTTATGAGGAAGAGGCTGGTGCCCAAAAGACCAGGATGCCACCAATTACCTTTTAATTGGGAGGAAGTTTGAGGACTTGGACTCCCTGGTTGGTTCTGCCACAGATGCTTAAGACTGATGACGGACATGTCATGTAGGATCCACTTTCTAAACCCATTGAGACCTCCTGAATTGTGGACACCGACGTCTCTACAGGCACAGAGGTACCTGCTGAGAGCACAGCTCTCAGAGCTTGTACCAGGCCAATTCCTGCTTGTAAGGAGCCAGTACTGGAGTTCTCCTCCCAGCTCTCTGTCAAGCAAGGCCATCCCCTGATGTGTTCGTTGCCTTTCCATCCTAAGAGGGGGGAAAAAACCCCCAGCATTTTACACAATTCAACCCTGTTATAAATTCCCACAGTGATTGCTAGCACTATCGTGGGAAAATACGTGGGATTGTGTCAGGGAGTAAAAATAGATTCAGACTCATGGTTTCTACGCTTGTTATAGAACACTCTGGAATTTCAATCCTAAAGGGGAATTGAGGGGAAAAAAAAAAAAGACATTTTTTGAATTAATTTTTGAATGAATGACAAGCCTGGGGAAACCACATGACAACTCTTGACAAGAAAGAAAGCAAACATTAACAAAAACTCTTCTTTCGCTCACAGCCAGCTATCCCAGGGGTAAACTGAGGCTAGGGCTGACCTGGGACTCTGTACTCCATCACTAACATAAACAAGCAGAGGTGGTGGCAGTACTCTGCATGACTCTGGGTAGGCAAAAAACGTGATTACCTGTACACGGGCTACCTCCCAAACAACAGGGTAATAACAGCTCTAGGTACTAAAACAACGCCATACCCAGACTTTGCTGACCTGTAGTTTAATGCATTCCTTCATATATGAGAGTCCATGAAACTCCAGGCTTTACATCAGCACCCAAGGAGCCACCCCAGCAGCCAGGGAAGGAAGTTTTTCCTGTTTCTGCTCCTGAATCAAAGCACCCAGACCAAACCCGTTCCCAAATCAGGCAGTGAAACCCCATGTTAAACACTTGCTTCAGAGAGCACTGAGGGAGCAGCCGGGACACCCAGCGCGGTGTCACCTGCGGGGTACAGCTACAGCCTCAATTATCCTAACAGACTTCAGGAGAAACTATCCAAGCCCAGTTGTGACACGGAACCTGGACGTGTCAAGCCAGAAGGTTTCCCCCTGACCTCCTTTCCAGTGCAAAGAATTCCCACTGCAGCCACCTGAGCATCTGCAATGGGATACCATCATAATTCCAGGCACCGAGTCTACACCCAAGCCCCAGCCCCGTCATCTGATGGGTTCCCATAACCTCTCCCAGGCGGGCAGCAAAAACGATGCCAGCGTTACCCTGGGTGGCTCCTTTGTATGTTTTTATCCTGACACCTTCAGATGCTTCTCATTAGATTCTTCTCAGCAGGGAAAAGGCTAAAATTGCATCCTGACCTTCAGAAGTATTTCCCAGAAGGATGTCTTCATTGCAGTAGCAAAGGCCATGGCAAAGAAGATTTGTTAAATGGAGACTGCTCAACATTTTTTGGGGTGTGAAATGAGTTCAGAGGAAGATCAAGCTATCACTCCAAGTTCTGCAGCATGTCTGGGTGCTACAGCCTTCTCACCCCACAACAGGGCTGTCAGTGCAGAAGCACCTTGGGATCCCCTCATGAGTTTTTCCACTGCACAGAGCCTTAAACTGGCTAAAGCATCCCACAGAATCCCCCCAGGCAGTGTTTTCCGGCTGTCACTGAATGACCTGTGCTCAACCAAAAAAAAAAAAAAGATCATCAATCCACCATCCCCACCCAAAATTTCACGTGTTCTGTATCATCACACAGATTTCAGTTAATTCTGCAATGGTATCCTGGATTTCTTTATTCTTCAGTGCATACCATAAGTAGTAATTCACATTCTTTCCACAAGCCACTCCAGGTTTTCCCTAGTCAAACTTGCACTGTGGTACAGACCTGATTGAAGTAGATCCACGGATGATTTTACTCAGGTTTGGGGCATGGGTGGCTGAAATGCCACCTGCTTTTATTCTGGAGTTCACCAGAGCTTCCTCACACCTTGGAGACTTTACTGACAGCTACATGCAGTTGTAAGCAGAGGACTTACCTGTGTTACCTGCACAGATTGTGTCATCCAGAGATGTTTCTTTTCCAACAGGTTTACTTCTTGGCACACAGCAAATATTTTTGTAAAAAGGAGTATTTCTTATGCAATCATTTCAGCCAATACAACCAGCATCCCTCACTATTCTCTCAGAAGAGTTACATTTACGTTCCAGCAGCACCTCCTTGCACCCTCAGCTGCCAAACCCATGTTGCATCTGCAAAGAGCCCTTATCCCAGAATTTCTATTTCATCAGACAAGATCACAGAGGAGAGAGTGACCTTCATCTCCCAGAGAATGGATGCAACATACAGAGTTAAAGCCATTTACAAAGGGAGATGTAGGGAGTTTGGGGAAAAAGCTGGGATCCAAACCCAGTTAATTCATCTCTAAGGCATAACCCCCCTAATTAGTTCCAACAGTCTATTTCAGACAAAGTCTATACAATTATTGGTTTGTTTCCAATGATAAGAAGCTATCTCCTGTAAGAACCCCTGTTGTGCTTTGCTGTGGGTTGGCTCATGGCAGGAGAGCATCCTGGGTGGGAAGGCAGGACATGAAACGTGGAGGAGGCGGCTGGTGGCAGACTGGTTTGCTCGGTTTGGACAGCGAGCACAGCCCTTCTACACCCTCTTTGTAATGTGCTGCTGCTTTGACTCTTAAATGGACCCTGGCACCAGAGGGAATTGTTTCAGCCCAGACCTCCCACTCCTGACCCATTTTCATTTCATTTCCTCTCCCCCAGCCTTGTCATATGTCAGGAGCATATTATACCTTTTAGAGTTTCCTGCTAATTTGGTCGTCACTGGGAGCCTCCAGTAATTACCATGCTACACAGACTCATCCTTTAGCGCAGGTAACTCTGCCCCAGTGAGGATCTCAGGGAGGAAGACAGGGTTTGGCACAGTTCTCCAGAGTCAAAATTGGAGCAAGGCTTCCATGGGGATGGGGAGCCCATCATGGCCACGCATGTGCTGGGGAAAGAGGCAGGTTTCAGGCAAACTGGGAAGCCATTCAGCTGTCCCCAGGGGAATCAGCAAGGCAAAGGAGGTGGGAAACCTGTCCAGCCTAGGGAGCATCTGTCGTGACACTTAGGAGGAAGATGGACAGTTTAGAGAATCTGCTCTAGAGGTCTTAGCTGGTGAAATCTGGATGCTTTGATGAAAAGGTAGAGAAAATATGAAGGAATATTTCTGCTTCAATGTTTTCTTAAGAAAAGTTGTTGGTGCCTTTGAATCTGCAGAGCTAGAGAGTAATCACCTGTGGGACCTTTCCTAGGGACCCTGCTTCAGTAGGAGGGTTGGACTCAATGATCTCTGGAGGTCCCTTCCAACCCCTACAGTTCTGTGCTTCTGTGTAATTCAGCTGAGTGCTCTAAGGAAAAATCACCCTGTTCATTCCCACTTGGGGCAAAGACTTTTCTTCCCCCTCTATTAGTGCCACATGTTAATAAGCTTTCTCACAGCTTGCAAACATAAAGAGCCTTTTGGTTTAGTTCTCCACAAATTTTGGAGCCAACATAGAAACCAAAACCAAAACCTTATGGCTTTATGGCTCCCTAAAAACATCAGCAGAGGTTAACCTCAAATCTCTAACCAGCTTAGGTAAACATGGGAGATGAAGGCACGCTGAGCTCTGGCAGTGTTCACACAACCAGCCTTCCTGATGCTTCATCAAAGCACGGGCAGTAAACACCAAGGTAACTACTAATACACAAACCTTGGGAGATGAGATGGAGGAGCCCAAAGCCCTGAGTGTGAGGACTTGGGCAGGTTCCTCCTGTGCTTTGAGTGAATTCTATAAGATGAATGAAATGAGAACCTAGTCGTGGTTGTTTTCTTCTTGAAGGGGCTCAGAGCTATGTCATTTTAAGGATTATAAAGAAAATAAGAGAAATAGGTTTGAACGTTATCACTTTCAATGAGGGGAAATAAGTAAACCCTGGAGTGTCTTTTATATCCTGTACTCAGCCTCGCCCACTAACAGAATCACAGGAGTCTCAAAGATTCAAGAAGCTGCTGATCAAAAAAGAAGAAAAAAAAAACCCCAAAACCCACAAAATGATCTGTCAGCTTAGGAAATGTCTTCCCAGTTCCCAGATGTTGGGTCTGGTTATGGACTTTAAAGTTTCTCATTCCCATACACCCTGGGACATTCTAATTCCACAGACAAGTGCGTTTCTGCTAAGCCCAGGACCATACCTTTCACTCATGGCCCCAGCACACTACACAATTGGTGGGTAAAAGCAAATGAACATGTTCTAACATTCCCCATTCCAACCCAGCCATGTCAGACTCGTCCTGATGGGGTTTTTTCTTAAGCTTTTAGGTTTCTTTGCTGTGTGGTCACAGAAGGTTCTTTGAAAAGAGCCTCATATGGTGCTGTAGCTTTTCCTTCCCAGCCCAGTGCAGCTGTAAGCACTGTGAGCATCCTCACTTTAGGCACAGAGTAAGCATCAAGAGCGCTTTAGGAAGGGTTTCCTTAAAAAACCCAAACAGATGTACTCAGATGTACTTTAATTTTACCTCTCCGCTTGGTTAGTGCTTGGACTAACTAGTAGAGGATGGATTCCAGCTACTCTTTTTGGGTGTTTTGGCAAGCTGCTTGCTATCCTAGCCCGCCCTCATGCAAACATGGATGATCATCCCTTTTATGGGATAACTGGCATTCATGAAAAATAAAATGTGCACCTGCCAAGGGAAGAAACAGCCTTGTACATCTTCTGCCAGCGCTGGACAGGGCATCAACCTGTTGTCCATGGCGCTGAGTTTCTGTGGCCAGATGATCTGCACGGAGCAGAAGAGGTCAAAGAAGGTCAAAGAAGGACGAGGGAGGTGTACAGAAACAAACAGGGCTGTGAGGAGGCGGCGTGTGCGCGAGATCACTGCCCTCTGCTGAATGAAAGTCTGGTGAGATGCATGGGACTTCCCCACAAACCACGTCCCACCACCTGTCCTAGGGGCATCTGTTGCTCTTCAAGTGGAGGAGCAAGAGGAGCTCAAGCATGGCATAAGCCCACAGGCATTTTGGTGGTACTAGAGTAGGATAGTCTCAGTAATCCTAAAAACACTTGACACAACATACGACAGAGCCTGCTCCATCTTCTGTAAGCTAACCAAAGGAGATGTACTGCTTTCATGCTTGTGCAGAAACACAAGGAATACCTGACAACACCAAGGAAACCTCTACTGAGAAAAAATGTACTTCACCCAAATCAAAATTCACTCTGCCCAGTCCCCACTCAGCGATCATTTCAGGCTATTCGATTACTGCGTTGGATGGTTGCCTTAATCTATAGACCCAAACTTAAACTATCCTTGTTACTTACTCAGACCTCTCCAGATTGCAGTTTTACCTCTCTACAGATTTGATCAGAGTTTTATTTTAACCTTGCTAACCTTTAATATATTGCTTTACTGTATCACACAGGGAAAGAACGTGCTGGCAGTTCCAAAACAGATCCCTTTAAACATCCTTTCCCCTCACTGCTCAGCAGCAGAGAGTTTTCTCTCCTCCTTCCACAGCTGTCTTGAGTTAGACTACATGAATACACTTATTGGATAACTACCTAATTGCACATTAGCACAGAAACAAAACACTTAAACTGTCACTTTACATTTCCAAGACAACTAACTTTTATTTTGAACACAGTCCTCAGCAAATCAGGAGCACCCAGAGGTTTGCAGTCAAGAGCTTGGAAAGACAAAGAGAAGCTGCACGCTTTAATTCCACCATTTCCATTCAGCTTCTAAAAAAATAAACTATTAAAATAACATATGTGTGTTTAGTTTGATCAGTGTTCACCCGAAATTTCCTGCACTTAATTGCTGTTGATGGCAGCCTGATAAGACATGGAAACTCCATATAAGGTTAAACCTTTAAAGAAAAGGAGTTGAAAATGGCTTGAAGGATACATTTTTTCCATAGGATAAATTGCTTTTTCTTTACAGACATGACAGAGCCACCTGTGAAGCACTGTACAAGAGGATTTTTCTTCCTTGGACACCAAGATATTTTAAACAAAAAGAATATTCTGTCTGCTTCAGACTGGAAAAATGGAAGCAACCAAAACCTAAGGGCTGTGACCACAATATGTGTGCCAGCCCTGGCACCCACTGATACTCCTGGTAGGAACCTACTGTCAAAACTAGAGACAAGAGCAAATGAAAAGGCATCCTTGGGAGAGTTTAACCAAATCCTCTCTGCTCCTACACCCTTACTCAGAAAAGTGACAGCTCCATTTGGCTGCAAAGTCTCTGGTAGCGACTGTTTCATCTCTTCACCACTCAAAGGCTGCTGAGAATTCTGGATGGGGCTGCTCCAAACACACTTTATTTCTCCACCTCTGATTATTCCCATGTAGCCTCCAGCCTGGCTCACTCGTTTCTATAAGCACACTTGCTGAGGGCCCTCAGGCTCACACCGAAAGAGCAGCCCCTGCCCTTGGCTTCTTTAGCTGGCAAAATCTTTGGGAGCAGGTAGGTGAATCAGCTCAGGGTGCTCTCCCCCAACCAGCAGTTCCACGTGAAGGCTGAGCACAGCAATCAGGGAGGTACTGTTCAACCACCCCAGCGTTCAACTGTGGCTGTGTTCAGCTGTCACTCGCCATCCCATGCAGGGAGAAGCTGCAGCACCCAAGACACCTTCTAGCCATCTAGTCTGTTTTAGGAGAGCCATCCTGAGGACATCACAAACTCAGGCTAAGTACACCTGGGCCAGCCATCTCCTGACCTCCATGTGCCAAGCATACCTAGCACACAGGAAGGTCTACAACCAAGTGTAGATTTTTTTCCCCATGAAAAGGCTTAATTAACACCAAGAAAAAGACCTCAGAGCACTGCACCTACACCCACATACTTCTCTCAGCAAAGCACTCCCAGAGCAGCGTGGCCTGAGGCACAGAGGCTCTGTTCCCTTGTAAACCAATCCCACCCCAAACTCCAAGCTCTGGGAGAGATGAGCTGGTGCAATGATCTGTTACAGGCACAGTGCTCAGGAAGAGACCATCTTTAAACAGGAAACCTAAGAGGAGAAAAAGTGCCTTGTTAACTCTTTAGGCCCTGAGGCTTTGGTAGTAAAACATATGGTCAGAATTATCAGCCAAAGCAAAGCAGAACAGCTCACTGTGGCTCAAATGCCCCAGGAATACCTTACCTCGGTTTACAACATAACTCTTTTATGCTATGAAGGAGCAAGAACTGATTAGCAGCAAGCAGTACTTTCTCACAGTGTTCAATTCTTTCAGAGATTCCTCCTGAAAGAGAGGCCTGACACGATCACTGCAGATGCTTTTCAAATGGAAAGGGGAATTCTTTCCAAAAGAGATTCCTGGGTTCTGGGTAAAATACAGTTTCCAGAAGCTTTAGGGCTAGACTCAAAGCAGGTAAGAAATCTTGTTCTCCTTAAGTAATGCAAATGGGAAACTTGAAACTTTGGGTTTTCAGACAGATTCTGTATATTGCTGTCAAAAAAGAAAGTTGAATGCTTCTGAATTTAAAGATCAGCACTGTAGACCTTTAAAACCATCCCAAGTTAGAGAGAAAGAGTTTTACACCTTTCCTTAACGAGCATAAATTCTTGGAAAGCTCTCAAAGCAATCTTCTCCATCAGAGGCTGGAGTCCGATCTCACTCTGGGCCAACTCTTTTGTTCTGCTGCTCTGCAATAAAGGTCTGTATTTATTCATTCCTAGAGGTTGCTGCTCTGCTGGCTTCTGATGCAACCCCTTCTATCTTTCACTCAATGGGGGATTCAGATCCCAGTCCCTGCCCTCAGGCAAAACATATGTTCCACTCCAACCTGAACCCAATCAGGGTGTTTGCAAGGGAATAATTGTTTTATGTTTATTAATCACCTGCATGCAAATAGGTGCCAATAAAAACTCCAGGCAGATTCTCTGCCAGGCTCTCATGATCTAATAGCACCACACCCCAGTTTTGGTGTCTGAAATAATGAATGCCTCCAATACAGAGGCACTGCTACTTCGATATGCAGTGACAAAACTATCACATCAGCTCAGCCACTCTGCAACGATGACTTTGAAAAGAGACAAGAAACCTGCAAAAACATTCAACATCAGTGGGAAAATAAATTAGAGATGCTGCATATTAAGCTAAATGAGTAGATTAATACAGCATGAAGGGGTGAGATTTCAGTCACAGAGCTAGAACGCTCCACTCGTGTTAAACATGACCTGCCAGGAGAAAATCATTCTGCTGGGGACATCCTTCCTTACGGTGTAAAAAAGCTGGAGAAGGATTTTAAAAGACAAAGTAAATTTTAGCAAAATGTTTCTGAGTTACAGGCCACTGGCCTTAAATAAAAGCCATTGGAGCAATGGCTACAGCAAAACCAGCCAATAGTGAAACTCATTCTGGGAAGAATTAAACTACAAAGCCTGATGGGACTCCAGTTAAGCATTAAATTTAAGCAGGGACATTCATAAGAGGCAGGATGAGTTAAGGCAGTGGAGCTGCAAATTTCTTCTGACATTAAGCAAGTCTCAGCCTCCAATCCAGTTCTCTCCAGCTCAGTAATGTTCAGTCTTTAAGACTGACAACTTTTGGGGACAGGTACTCTCAAACATACAATCCAGACAAGCCCAGGGAAGCTTTGGCAACAAGAGACAGGTCTGTCACTTACCTTTCCCAACTGAGAGCTTGGGCCATGCCACAAGTACTAGACATCCACCTTTCTATTTCCAAGCTTATTCAAACATAAAACAAACACCCAGAGAGATTTAAATGGTTAACTCAACACTGATTCAAGCAGGGAAAAATCATTCTCAGGGGAAGTCATAGTCCTTCCAAGGATCAGCCACATGACAGTTATTGGAGGCTGCTCTGGGAAGAGAGTCATTAGGTGGAAGCATCATCAGGAGCCCAGACAGATCCATGATTATTCATGTGGAAACAGAGCTCTGGCTACTTGATAGTCATTCCAAGTTCTGTAAAAAGCACTGTGGTTTTATCTCTCATCGACCCCCTTTCATGCACTTCTAAGTGTACAGACACATCAACTGACACATCAGTGTGTACTTACAATACCCCATGTAGTTCTGACCCTGCTGTGCCAGCAGAATATTCTTTCCCAGAAAGGGAACCCTGGCCAATGAGTTAAAAGTAACACCAGCATTTTAAAATCCATTCTACTTGAAAATCTTTTTCACTTAGATTAGAAATCCCAGACTGGATTGAGGGGTTGAGGGGATTTCACAGCCCCCACCCAGTAGTTCCTCCCTGCCATGGCAGGGATACCCCCCACCAGCCCAGGGTGCCCCAAGCCCCATCCAACCTGGCCTTGAACCCTGCCAGGGATCCAGGGGCAGCCCCAGCTTCTCTGGGCACCCTGTCTCAGGGCCCTCCCATTCCCTGGGAAGGATTTCTGCCTCCCAGCCCCTCTCCAGCTCTCCTGGAGCTGAAGGCCGTTCCCCCATTCTCCCTACCCCTAGCACCAGCCCTTCTCCAGCAATCCTGTCCCTCACAGGGCTCCAGGAAGGGATTCAGAGCTTTCCCCAGAAGCAGCCTTCTTTTCTCCAGGCTGAGACACAGGTGGCTTTCCGAGCTGTCAGCACTCACTGCCAGCTTCTCATCCACTAACACCTCCAAGTCCCTCTCCTCAGGGCTGCTCTCCATCCATTCTCTGCCCAGCCTGGAGCTGTGCTTGGGAATACCCCGACCCATGCACAAGACTGAAACCAAGTGTAATAACAGCAAATTTACTCTTTGAAAACTAATTTTTTTTTTTTGTTTCAAATAAAGCAAACAGCAGTAACATCTCTGGAAAAGTAATGCAGGCGCTGAATGGCATGAAACACTTGACCAGTGTTTGTTGGGCTTTAACTGTGAGAGTGCATGAGGGCACACTGTCACCTAGAGAATGTAGTACCAGTCTTCCCAAACCAGAAAATTCTGGGAGGAAGCAAAAATCTCCTAAGAGGAAAGGAAGGCAAGTAACCTGGAGGTGCAGCCACTAGCAGTAAATCAAGTTTTGCCGACGCTGTGGAATTATTTACTGAAATACTCAGGAAGGGTCAGTGGAATAAAAAGATAAAACTGGCTATATAAATGTCAATCTTTATTGGATCTCCCAGTGCAGCACAGGACTCATGAACTTCCAATGAATAGAAAAAAAAACAAACCCGAAAGTGAACAAAGAGACAACTGCTGAAGAAAGATCTCAGGGGTTAGGATATGGCTTTTGGAAGGGGTATATTGTCCACTTCATGGATGCCATCTTTGTCAATGAACCGGGCATTGAAAGAAGTCAGATTTAGGATGAAGCGTTTCTTAAGCTGTTCAACAAAAGACAAAAAGAGAACAGAGATGAGATTCAGTCAAAGCTTCAATTATGCTTAAGGAATACCCTGTTGCACATCAAAATGTCCATCCTGGTGCTAGAGACCTGAATGACCACAAACTAGAGCATTTTCTCCACTGCTCAGGAATCAATTAGCACAAGTCCCCTTCTACGACTATCCATGTTAGGCAAGCCTAAGCTAGAGACACAATATACACAGGCCAGTTAACAAGTGAGACATTTAAGCAGGAAGAAGACTGGAGTGGGCTGCAACTTAGGGCACAAAGTATATGTATCAAAAAGACACTTCAAAGAGAACCTCTGTAGAGTACTTCTTCCTGAAGTTTCCTCAAATATTTCTTCCCAATTACATTCAATTCAATCTCTTAAAGACACAGATAAAGAATATTTTCCTACAATAAAAGCCCTGTGAGTCTAAAAGGTTGTGTTTACACTAAAATTGATCATGAACTTTAAGGTCAAATGTTTCACTCAGATTTCACTTCACAAACTGGAAGAAAAGAACACTTTGAGGTATATACCAGTTAAGTGTAACACAAGTAACAGAAGGATGCTTGCATTATGTTCAGAAGAAATATAATAGGAGAAAAATCAAAGACTTTGCACAGAAAGAAACAGAAAAAAAGCAATTAAGCTGCAAGTTTACATCCTGGTGAATGTGAACCATGCTAAGACAATGCAAGTGCCCACAAATCCTTTTCCTCAGTAGCTATCCAACATCTGGTCAATGTGCATTTATTACCCCTTCTGGCAAAGGCAGCAAAAACACATGACAAGGGGAAGAGGAAAATACCAGCAAATGAATGCAAACAAACTTTCCTTTCTCGAGATCCTAACAGGCTAAGTTGGGCAACTCACCTCCTCTAGACATTTTTTTAGGAGTTCCACAGCTTCCTCACGTGTGATACCTGAAAGAGAAAAACATCCACAGATTGATTGAATTAGAGGCCATCTCTTGAGAGAGGGACTTTATTAAATTTAAACAACTTTTCAGCTGAGCACCAGAACCTCTCCTTCCCAGCTCACAGAAAACACTTTCCAGATGTACTGAGGACGCCCCTCACCAAAGCACTCACGCTGCAACAAGCCATTGAGAATCGATTTGTTACACTGAATGGGAAGCATGACGGAATTTTGCCTCCCATGGCCAGGGACTGGGCTTTGGAGAAGTCCAGCCGTCTCTCCCTCCTCCAGTTTATTAGAGTTTTAAATCAGCTCCATCTGTCTGCAGCCGGCTGTGAGTCAGTGACAGTAGGAGGAGATTGGTTTTAGTGCTACATTCCCTGCTGGGTATTAGTTTTAATAATGGGAAAGGCACGTGTGTGTTTGTTGCCCCTGCTCTTCTCACACATTAGAATAAAATCCAGCACTCTATGGGGATGGCAAGCCATGACAGCGTATTGTAGCTCGCTGGTTTTCTCTTTTCACAATGAATGGTGAAAAAGGAGCAGCAGAATTTTCAAGGGATGTAACTGGAAAGCAGAATCACAGATCATAGGGGTTGGAAGGGACCTCAAGAGATCATTAGGTCCAACCCCACTGCCAAAGCAGGGTCCCTAGGACAGGTCACACAGGTCAGCGGAATATTTCCAGAGAAGGAGACTCCACACCCCCTGGGCAGCCTGTCCCAGGGCTCCCTCACCCTCACTGGGAAGAAGTTCTTCCCCATGTTGGTGCGGAACTTCCTGTGCTCCAACTTGAGGCCATTGCCCCTTGTCCTGTCCCCACAGACACTGAGAAGAGGCTGGCCATTTACCCCTGTGTCCCACACTTCAGATATTGATAACCATTGATCAGATCCCCGCTCAGGCTTCTTTTCTCAAAGCTGAACAGCCCCAGCCTTTCCTCATAGAGGAGATGCTCCAGTCCTTTAATCATCTTCGTAGCCCTCCACTGGATTCTCTCCAGGAGATCCCTGTCTTTTATACCAGGGAGTCCAAAACCACCGAGCTCAATGGATCTCACAAAACTGGTTTCTACAGTTTGTTCCAGACCCACATCCACTGTTCGGGCAGAATAACACCAGAATAAATCACCAGCTCATAGCTATGCTTCTTGCAGGAGACAGATGAAAGGATTATGAAGTGAACATCTCTGCTATGAGATTAAATTTAGCTTTGCACACAGGAGTAATGTAGTTTTGTAGTTAAAGCCAAAGATGTCAGATTACCAATATTCTAAGCTTTGTACGCTTCCCTACCTGTAAAGGGGGGATGGGACCATGTTTATTCCTTGGCAAAACAAGAAATGGATAATGATTCTAAAATTAAAACTTCAGACAGGTACAGACATGTGCAAGAGTCATGATCAACAGCTACCACGTGCACAAAACTAAACCAAAGCAACTGATCTTCACCACCACCACTACAGAGCACTGAAGAGTCTTGCTAGGAGTATCTCTTCACTTGTGTGTCTTTGATATATCACGCACAAAGCCAATTCAAGATATGGAGCAAATGGATCTGGGACTGCCCTCTGAAGACTGATACATGCCATGGCCAACAGACAAGCAAGGAGAAGATAAAGTTATCAAAGTGTTATTTATTAAAAGCAGACTACTGGCAGCTAATGGTCCGGGAAAGCCCAGCCATGTTTTCAAATAAGTCAAAGCTTCCTTCACTTACAGCCTGTTCTGCTTCCAACAGGAAAACAAGTTAAGGACATGTCTAGTTTCACATTACCAGTTTAGGAAAACCAGAAGGCAACCTTTAAAGCTACATTTATTCTAACAAAGTTGAGTTCAAATCTTGTAGCACCACAGCAATTGCTCTGGATCATCTGACTCTGCAAATGTTAATCTCTCAGTTTAAGTCTTTAATTTATTAATTGGTAACAGGAGAATTTTCTATAGACTCCACTTACTTGGCTTGTAGTAGCGATCAAGGATGCTGAGGGTAAGGAACGCACCATATCCATGTGCTGCAAAAGGAGCTTTAGCCAGTGCTGCAAGGTAATCCATGTAGTAAAGGGCAGGCCCTTCGTGGTCGTCATAGCCAGCAAGGAGAAGGTTGACGTGGTAAGGGGTCTACAAACAGAAATGGTGTTTTCACTGAAGCAGCCACACCCAAACCTTTGAATCTTAATTCCCCATGCCTCCTCCAGAACAGCAAGGCAGTTGGTTTCATAGCTCCTTACCATAAAATGCTACCAGGAGCTACACCAGCACTGTCTGCAAGAGATCATGGGTCTCAATCTCAGAACAATTAGGTCTTTTGGTAATGTGGAATGCAGAAGCAAATATAAACATAAAACTCCAATTCTCCTAAAAGCCTGTAGTTTGTTGTTTGGGGTTTTTTTTAAAGCTTCACAGCACATTCAAACTTAAGAAAACTTTAATTATGTTTTCACACCAGATTCTTTCATCTCAACATAAAACTTTTTACATAAAATTTTTTACCATCAACATGCAAGCACAATATGAACATTCTGCAGGTTATAAGAACTTCTTTGTCAATTTGACACACTTTCCAGTCACACTGCTGCTAACCATAGACCATTTTAGCACATATGAAAGCTTACATACAGCGTGAACAGTTCTATACAGTGTTACACTGACTTGTTAATTGGCAGTTAGATTTTTATTGCATGTACCAAGTTTAATCTTTAACATGAGGCTAACTTGACTGAGTGAGCAAAGAAGATCCAAGGAATTGGTTCTTTTCTACTCAAAAAACTGACTAGGAAGGTACAGCAACATCATGTTGGCAGTAGCCTTTATGATGTAACTAACAATAGATTAGAACAAGTAAACACAATTTCACCCTAAAGCCAAAACATTAACTTTTTCCTATGATAAAGTTCATTTTGATACTGAGCACCGTGAATTTGCACTAAAACCCCCCAAAACACAACTATTTTTTTACTTTCACCATACAGTAAGAAAGAATAAAGCAGACTGCAGTTATAGATCAAATCTATCACTGTAAATTATGTGATTTAATCTTCAAAGCACTCCAGAATATCTGGGAATGAGTTACCATGCAGCTGTATTCGTTTAATTAGTCTGTATTTCATCACATATTTATTCTGAAACATCACACAAGTTGGTATTTAAGAGCCATGACACAAGATCACTCAAATTATTGTGTGACTTTGAATTACCAACATTGGCATATGTGAGATACTCAACCATAAATAAATGGCTTTATACAGACTTAAACAAATCTGGAAGCTGGTTTTCAGTTGTAAGTTCTCCTGCTAATGGTCTATGAGACAAATTCTTCAAACTCAGATAAGTTGTCCTCCATGCCTTCTTATTATTAAAGAAAGGCAGGATCTAAAGATCAGAAAATAATCTATTTACTACCTCAATGATTACAGAGAGCATTGGCAACAACTGCAGACAGCAAACTGGTGTCTCAGTGGGACTAACATCTCTATGCTGGGACTGCTTTTCCTTGGACATCTCAATCCTTTTGTCCATCCCAAAGGCTTTTTGTAATTAAATCCATGCCAGTTCTAAACTCTTCAGTAGATTGATGTGATTTAAAGGGCTGCTAAACAAGCAGGTGACTGACACTCCAGGATAGATGAATTTCCACTCTCCTCCCCTCCCCCAAACTTACCTTCCTATTAGCAGCAACGTTTCTCATCCCAAGCAGCTTTGCACTTTATGCTGTTTGCTTTAAAATAACTACAGCAATTAAGAGACATGTGAAATTCTTCAGAATTTACAGCTGAAGAGAACAGTTGTGATAAACACACTAACCCAACCAGCTCAGCAGCGGGAGGCAGGGCGGTGACAGGCAGCGGCGTGACATCTGGCGGAAGCCAAAGTCACAGCAAGGGGGGAAAGGTGGGCGCGAGGAAGCATCCTGCCAAGCGTGGACAAGGAGAGAGGAGCTGACAAGTCTTCCTTTGGACTCAGGCCAGCGCCTGTCACCTATAATTAAACATAGCCTCACGACAAGAAACTGAACTTCATTGGGTTTGGAGGAGTAAGGGGTTATAGTTCCTGTTCCCCACCACCACGCAACCCCTGTAGGATGGTGAATGTATTGATCCTGGCACTTGATTCAGCAGGTGAATCAACTGAGATGCTGGAGGAAGCAACAGAGCAGAGGAGCTCCAGCACCATTCACCTATGCAAAAGCCAGTTGGCTCCCAAGCAGTTTCCAGCTTTGCCTGAAGCACATCAGCTAAATGGAAGCCAGCAAGGAGTTTTTCAGACCCTACTTCAGAGTACAAACCCCAACTTTTAAAAAAAGTGTTGTTAACACTTGATACTTTCCACCAAAGAACAGCTTCCAGGCGCTGCCTTAGCGACAGGTGGAACATGAGCCACAATGTTCAGAAATTAAATCAAACTAGGTAACACAGGGAGGGACCCAGAGCACGATTAACAGTGCTGAACAAGCTCTATTTTGGGCTGGGCCCTGACAACAGTGCAATGCCTGAACAACTACTGATTCAGTGTTACCCCCCTCCCCTTCACATACCTTCTAGCCCTCGGTAACAGAAACGGCTTCACACAGTGAATGGCAACACAGCAATAATCTGTCTTTCCCCCTACAAACTTCTTTCTTCAAAAATACCTTCCCTGCTCCTAACAGGAAGGAGTTGCATGTTTTACCTTCTTCAGTTTTTATTTTTATCATCCACATAATTAAATTAGCAGCCTCCAGGAATTGTATATGCAATTTAAACAGGTACAGAGAGCTCGTGTTAATCTCTCTGGTATCCCCAAAATGATCATGAAAACGTAACAATTCACAGGGAAAAAAAAAGCTGGTGGCAAGGTTTGTATCCTGGAGTTCTGAATCCAACAAACAAATCATTAAGTGCTATTTTTAAAAGAAAAAAGAAAAAAAAAAGAGTTCTCCCTACAGTAGAGAGATCACTGTAGTGTGACAGTAGTGTCAGAGTGCGCCACTTGCTCCAGGGCATTGCCATCTGCAACAGCACAACATTTTGTCTCCGGTAAATAAACACATCTGCCTTTGCCAGTGTCCTCCCCACTGAGCTGCCCATCTGGAGCAGGTGAGCTGGAAGACAGGCATGGGCTCAGGAAGGAGGGGAGATGCAGGGAGGATCAGGCCTCAAGGGACATGGCACAGAGGAAGACAACAGCACCGCATCAGTACCACATCCTGCTGGCCAAGTTCACCCAAAATCATGTGAAATTACTGCTGCTAGTGGTGCTTGAAATCCCACATAAGAAACAGCTGCCTCTGCTGAAGCAGGCAGGACATTCAGTATTAGCCTCACCTACACCATCTGCACAGGACACCAGATAGCCAACAGCCAGCTGGCAGAGGCACCCAGGAGCATTACTCCTTCACACCAATCTCAAAAACCAGACCGTTTTACAAAACACACATACAGCCCTTCCAAATCACAGCAGGGCTAAAGAAAGCAGCACCACTGCCAACCATCACCTACCAACCACACAGCTGGTTTAAGTACAAGAGTAGCAGCATTTCACACAAGACTGCACTGAGTCCTTCCACCGACTCACTCTACATTCAGCAGTTTGAAAACTTGCTACCATTGGCTGTCATCCATGTCAGGAATGAGAACAATGATCTCAGGCTGTTCCTGCAGATCAGTTCTTGAACGAGGGTCTGGGCCTCATGCCACACATGTAATTCTCAACAGCACAGCTCTGATGTCAACACTGGCCTTCACACCTGTGCAGTATGCTGCTAGAAGAGCAACACCCCTTATCCCAGGCCCTAACCCTAACACAGTTGTTCAGCTTCACTCTCAGCATCCTATTTCTTCTTGTTTTCTTTCATATAGCATGTTGAGAAGGATGCCAACAACATGCTTCCTAACCCAGGCTCTTTACAAGTCCATTTGCCCCTTTGTCACATCTTTCCACAAGAAAAATCAGTAATTGCAGTTTAGTAACCAGAAAACACAGCTCCAACTTGGATTTGATGTTTACCAAAACCCTTAAGTTGCTGTTTACAAAAGGGACTTGTTTTGCTAAGTACACCAAACAGCTTTGCTCTATTAAATCATTTTCCAAGAGGATTAAATGGATTCAGTGCATTTGCATGAAAACTGACAACCTTATCTGGATGTTAAAGAGGCTTAATTCACTTAGCTGTCTGCAGTGTTCATGACAAAGTTATTGGGCCCAAGGCTGGAATTTTAAGGCTATAGTTGTATCAGTTATTGATAAGTGAAGTGATAAGTTTTTTTAAATAAGCAAATCTGGTTATACTTTAATAATTCGTTCAGCAAAGTGAATTCATCACTAAAGATGGAAGCCACCACCTTTTTTCAGACTCCATTACTTGAAAATGGGAATATTCCCCCTTAAGCCTTTGCCATAATCTTTCCACTGTTACTCACTCTGCTCCGAAGGTAGTCAGCTAGGTTTCGTCGTGTGAAGTTTGCAGCTGCAGTAGGAGACAATTCATAACCTGGAGAAGAAACATGTGTGTTTGATAACAGAACAAAACCATCTTCATGCTTCACGTCCTGACTTTCCATCCCTACTCTGAAATAGCAAGATGTTCTTGAATAATAAAATGTGGTGCCATTTGCCAATTCCAGCTTAAACTGGAAGCTACAAGAAGGGAAAGGGCCCTCAAAAGCCAGGTGGTTCATACCCATACAGACCATGACAATACAGCTTCAACAGATTAAAATACTATGGACACATAGCCTGAATGTTTCAGGCAGGTGTATCAGGAAAACTGTGAAGTTGTCATGCAATGGACATATTAAAAGAAAAAAACTATTACTGTGTCACTTATATTACAAATGGGTTAGCTGGGATTTGGATAAACCTCTTGCTTTATAGTAAATAATCCAATCTCCATTTCTTCATCCTGACCTCACCAGCACCTTTGCTTGACACTAAAAATGCAGCAATCCTTGAAGACAGGGAAGCTCTGAGAACAGCACTTCCCATCAACATTCACCTGTGAACTCCACCCATCATTAACTCCAGTTCCAAACCCTCACAACTGCCCTCTTTCACTCACCATTTCTCATTTTGTAGAGCTGAACGTTCTTCTGGATGTATTCTGCAAACTGCACGGTGTCTCCAGCCTCCCCAACGCACAGGAGCAAGATCTTCTCACTCATCTTAAACATTTTGTCATGGTCTAGGCAAAGAAAAATAACATTAAGAGCCACAGTCATGAGAGAGTAAATTATTTTACCACTAACCTAACACATGATTTCCTTCAGAAGAAAGAAAAGGACTCAGAACTACATTATGCCCTGGAGCACTAACAGTGAGCAAACCCTGATGTCCAGCTTCTCACAGCTGGTGGCACACGACAAGACTTCTTAAACAGCTAAACAGAAACAAAGCTGAAACACACAGAGTCCTTCAGGAAAGGAAGCATTTCAGAAATGCATTTCTATGTAAGAGAGACCACAAAGACACAGAATATTGTGTTCAGACAAAGTTTAACAGGACATGTGGTGTTTCCTGGCCTCAGGAAGAAGCAGCTCCTTTAGTATAAACCTGAAATACCAGCACCTTGAGCAAAAGCAATCTTAGGAAATCCAGAACCAAATTCCATGTTGGATGAAACCCTCTTCCTGATGTGCCTTGAAAATGACAATTTAGGAGTACAAAATCTTCTTCAAAACCAAGTTTTTGCTTGTTGTTAAAATAAAACTAACCACTGATAATACATCATAAGCTATCCCACTGATATAGAGGGAAATTAGGGAACTGTGAGCTATACTTTTAATCACAATTGCAGTTTTAAAAAACTTTTCTGTGCATATTTGAGGGAGCCCACACTGTTAGGATGGCAGCACTGTGCTCATGCTGAAGCTGTGGTCTCCTCTCATTAAAGCAGACCAGCACTCAGGTATCTGAGAGAAAAACCACGAGCTGCTCTCAGTGTGAGGGGAAGATGACCTCTCTATACTGAAGGGACATCTATGGAGCAACATTCAATTTCCACCTCTGCACTTTCAGTTTATTAAATGCTGCTGAATAATCTCTGCTGCAAAACAGGTATGAGATGTCACAATCCCCTTAGAGGATTTCAAGAGTTACTGAGGTACCCAACAGCTGCACAGAAGCTGCAGGTCTTCAGAACTTGGGAAAGGCTGAAACTGATCAGCCCCTGCAGTCAATTTACAAATTAAAGCAAGAATTAGTAAACACCAATACTCTAAACAAACACCTGAAATTTGTTTCCACCCCTCACCCCTTCCAAGATGAATAAATCCTGAATTCTATTTTCCTTAAATATTATCAACAAACTGACTTGGCAGAAACTTACAAGAGATTGTTTGAAGTGATTAGATTTGTAGTTTGTAGGTGCCACCACCTTTCACAGCCCTCTTTCTAACACTACACCAGTTGACTTGTACAGACCTGAAGGGAAATATTTTAGGTAAAAGCACTACTAGCTATAATACTCATGTTTAGCAATCTACAGCCTTTTTTTTTAAAAAAAAAAAAAAGACCTTCTAAACCATGGCATTTCAATTAAAAAGATCACTACACCTAGTAAATAAGCTTCATTCCAGGCAGAAAAACTCAGTTTGGAGAGTTTCAAAGGCTGGATAATCCCCCACGTTCTACCACAAAGAGAAACCAAAAATATAATATACAAGCATTTGGCTCATATGCCTTGTGCCACAAGTTTCCCTGATGCTTTTACTTCCAATATTCCCTTCTTCCCAAGAGTTACATATCACCAGTGACTCTGACACAACCAAGTATTTAATCTCAGCCACTGTCATCCCCGTTCAGCTTTTTAAGACACTGATAGTACAGCACAGAGCAAGGTTTAACAAGCAAATGCTGCCCTAAAGGGGTAAGTTAACAGGACAGCCCAACATGGTGCCACCATATTGGCTCAGGCTTGGAAACTTCACTCTGAGCAAGCAGCAGTTTGAGACCTATGCTCACCATGAGGGACAGAGAACAGCCAGCAGCCCCTACAGCAAATAAAACCTGAACTGAACACACTTTGGGCTGGAAAGGATCTCAAAGAACATCTAGTTCCAACCACCTGCCATAGGCAGAGGCACCCTCGCTAGACTAGGATGCTCAAAGCTCTAACCTGACCTTGAATGCTTCCAGGGATGGGGTTTCCACAACCTCTTTGCACACGCTGTGCCAGGGTCTCATCACCCTCATAGTGAAGAATTCACTCCTAACGCCTAACCTAACCCTGCCCTCATTCAACTTGAGGCCAGTAAGGGTGACAGAGCACTGGAACAGGCTGCACAGAGAGGTTGTGGAGTCTCCTTCTCTGGAGATATTCAAGACCTGTCTGGACACCGACCTGTGTGCCCTGTCCTAGGGACCCTGCTTTGGCAGGGGGTTGGACCCGATGATCTCCAGAGGTCCCTTCCAACCCCATCAATTCTGTGATCGCCCCTTGCCCTTTCACCAGGTGAACAGCCCCTCTCCCACTCTCCTGCAGAGCGCTTTAGGTACCGAGAGGCCGCCATTAGGTCTCCCCGGATCCCTCCCTTCTCCAGGCTGAGCCAGCCCAGCTCCCGCAGCCCGGCTTCAACCACCCGCAGCTCCCCTTTCCTCTCCGTCCCTACCTGCCTCTTCCACGCGCCCTTCATCAGCGCTGCCTAACCACATACAGCAAGCGCATCCCTAAGCCCCGGCTCACGACTGGAGCCCAAGGGCTGCCCGCCGGGCCGGGCCTGGCCTGGGCAGAGCATAGCATACGGCCGGTACGGGCTGACGGGCCCCCCCGGGGCCGGAGCCGCCAGCGCCGCGCAGGCCTCGCCTCTCACCGTGCTTCATCTGGACGATACTAGTGGCCGCCACCGTGTCTGCGGCCACCAGGACGTAGTCGGGCCCCTGGATGCCGATGAGGTACTCCATGGCCGGCCGCGCTCCGCCGTCCCCTCAGGCCGCGCCGTGACACAGCGAAGCGCCGCCGCCTCCCAGCCGGTCGCGCGCAGGCGCCGGCGCGGAGCGATGACGCCAGCACCGGCGCTCGCGAGAGCCGCCCGCCCCGGGGGAGCGGTCATGGGGCGGCGACAGCGGGATCGGCCCTTCACGGACCCCTGCGCCGCGGTCAGGCGGCACCGGCCGCGGGGAGCGGAGCTCCGCGCCGCGCTGGGCCGGCCCGCTCCGCGTGGCCGGGGCTGCGCCCGCGCTCCGGGGGCGCTGGGTGTGCCGGCGGGCTGGCGTGGGACAAGACCCCGTGAGTCTGGGCCATGGGCGCTGTTCCCCGCCGGGCACTGAGCGCGCTGCCTTCGCCCCGCGCTTCGGGCTGAAACCGAACCGGCTTGGTGTCGGTTGGGCCGGAGGTGCTGCCAGCCTAGCCCCACCCCAGCCCCGGGGGAGGGGCCCGTTAGCCCGGCTCGTTTTCCTTAGGCGCAGCTCAGCTGGGTGCGGACCGGCAGCCTCTGGTCACAGAGTCACCAGGTTGGAAAAGACCTTTGAGATCATCGAGTCCAACCATCCCATCCTCTACTAACCCACATCCCTGAGCACCTCATCTCCCCGTCTGTTAAACACACCCAGGGTTGGTGACTCAACCCCCTCCCTGGGCAGCCTGTTCCAGTGCCCCAGAACCCTTTCAGGGAAGAACTTTTCCCTCACGTCTGCTCTGACCCTGCCCTGGCACAGCTTGAGCCCATCCCCCTCATCCCATCACCTGTTGCTTGGGCAGAGACCAACCCCCACCTCTCTGCATGGTCCCAGGGAACCAAACTGTGAAGAGGCAGTGAGATCCTTGCAGGAGCCATGGCAGGATGGATGTGCTCCCTGTCTCCCTGTGTCAGAAAGGGCCAGCAGTGCCAGCTGCCTGCAGAGCCCCTGTTCAACAGACTGACAAGTGAGCTGTGAATGAGGTTGTTTATTTGAGCAGAAGAAAGGCCCTGAGGAGGAAACTCCATAGTAAGCCCCAGCACAACTCACCTACTGAGCCAGTAAAGGGTTGGGTTTGTCTGTGCCAGCCATCAAAGGAAAACCACGGGTGTGCCTGTGGATTTTTCTATCTGTTGTTGGCTTCAGAGCTCCTCCAGGAGTGCCTGGATGGTGTCTGATCACCTCGTGGGTTCAGGCAGCTGCCAGTCAGCATACACAGTTCTCAGCTCTTCCCTTCTCCCCCCAACTCTCCATCTATTTAAATTTCTCCAGCCGAAAGTTCCTGTCCCAGGAGGCTGAGCAGCCCCTGGGAGCTTCCAGGTGAGGCTGTAATGTAGATAATTAATAATGAGAGAACCAAAACAAATCCTCTAATTGCCTGGACATTGTGTAACTGCAGGCGCCATCCCGACGAGCAGAGTAACTCCAACTGGCACTTGGTTTATTGATTAGACTCTGCCCTTGCCTTGAGCCCCATCTTATACCCTCTCTAAGCGCAGTTCTACAAAGAGCCCTGCCTCACGTTAATGAAAGGGGCCACTGAAGCATTGACACCCCCCTCCTCTCCCAGCAGTTGCTGTAAAGGAGACAGCCCCAGGAAATAAAACTCTGGGTGCTACAGCACATGGCGAACGCCCAACTGCGCCCACACCGAGGACGTCGCTGTGTAATTAGGAGAACCGGGCATAACCTTTGTGTGCTTTAAAAAATACCAAACATGCCAAAAAGCAACAGCAAACTGTCTTCAGGAAACAGTATAAATGAGTGCAAGCAGCAAATTCACCATTTTGACTGTTTTCCAATTGCCTGTAGCTACACTTGTTAAATTGAGTGCTGCGTGCATAAATCAAACTGGGATGTTTTCTCCTACCTCACAATGGCCAAGCTCTGTGCCAGCACCTCAGTTTTTCCTGTGTGGACCCCACCTGAAGTTTCAGACCCCGTTTTTTCCCCTATAGATCTCTGTGTGTACCACACACTGATGTACAACCAGCCCATCGAATTCAGCAGTCACCTTTTTTTGAGACCTTCTTAAGGTTAATGAAAAATCAACACAGATACTGGCCTTGTTGATTTTTATTGGGCCCTAGGGTACAATTAAATGTTAAGGTTGTTACTGAATTTTCTTGACAGATTGAATTTCCCTGTTCAGGAAGCACATGTGCATCCAGTACACACCTACGTCTCTTCTTGGGGTGAAGCTGCTTCCCACACGATTGCATCAGAAGGACCGCAAGCCATCTCTGGCTAGCAGAAGTCAGGGAATAATTTCCACCATTAAAGGGAAATGGTCCAGGCTTCATGATGTCTTAAAATTGAATGTGCCTTCACCTATTTTATTGTCAAGACAGATGTCCTGTGTGTGGTATGTAACCTCAGTGAGGGTTATTCCAAGGATAACAGCCATGAATAGCCCAGGGATGCTAAGCAGTCCACGTGAAAACTCCTGTATACACTGAGTACACAACATACAGTTCCCAAGATCCTGCACCAAATGTATCCAAAGAGATATCCAAAGGCTCTGCAGTCCTCTGAGTATCTTTTCTCACTCAGTCCAGATAAGTTACAGAGCTGAAGAATCCCAGAGCAAAGCACGAATGGGAGAACGGAGAGCGAGAGGCTGTGATGGAGATGGGAGCTCGCCCTCCCATCCTCCCATCACACCTTCTAGCACGTAAAGCATGCTCTAGCTGGAAATGTGACATAAAGAGGGAGGTTGCTCCTGTAAGAAAGCCTGGAATTGGAAAAAAAAAGCGCTGACCCAAAGAAGGAGGAAGCAGCTTTGAGCCTAGTGTGTGCCTTGCCCTAACTCAGTGGGAAGGTGCATTGCAACAGAGGAAACGCGGCAGAGATGGACTGGCTGGGAGAGGAGGAATGGGAGGGCTGCCAAATAGATGGAAAAGCTGTCAAGGATGAATAGCTGTCATGTTTTCTATACAAAGGCAATAAAATGATCCAAGCTAGTAAAAAGGAGTCCTGAGTACAGCCCAGAGTCAGCTCCGCACTGAATATAAATCCACAGCCACTGGAGCTCTCTGGGCTGACACCAGCTGTGGATCTGTCCTGGGCAGTAATTGCTCATCCCCAGTGACGTAGGCTGATCAGCTCTTCCTAAATTAAGGTTGTGTTTGCAGAGGAAACATCGCAGTCTCTTTGCTAAGTGCTGCTTGCTCTGGCCAAGAGCCCCGAGCTGAGCAGGAGATGCAGACGAGTCGTTACATCACCAGTTGGAAAATGAGTGCCTGTGAAGACATAATAAACTGGCTTTGCAAATCTTCCAGTGTTTCTTTTTCTCCCCCACTGTTTTACTACCCCTTCGTGCATCGTCTGTGAGATACTGCAGGTGTTGTTTTCACCTTTGCACGAGCAGCGTGCTTTTACCTGCTCAGCCCCTCAGCTGCCTGGCTTACACTGAGCACGGTTCTCTCCAAGGGTGTGTGGTTCTCCTGTTGATGCTTAGCGCCTTCCTGTGCTCCTGACATTTGTAAAGAGCTATGCGCTTTGCTTTGCTCTGCTCCCTGTGGGGTCCTCCCCAGGTCTGCATACACCCAGGGCCACAGGGACCGTGTGAACTCGCACCCAGCGCAGACACGGCTCTGCCATAGGCAGAAGATCTGCCGTGCAGAGAAGGTGGGAGATGTTTGCGGTCACTTGGCCAGGAACAAGCACTCTGCTTGCTGAGCTTCTGGGCTGCTGGCTAATTGCGTGGAGACTGGCATCTCTCCCTCTTCCACCTGTTCTAAGAGCAGAGCAGGGAGGCACATTTAGGGGACACAGTGCCCTAAATGTGGCAGGGGAGGAGAAAAACTGCAGGTTCTATCTCTGTCCCCCAGCCTGGTGATCCCAAGTTCCCGTTCCCCTTCCAGAAGAGCGATGCTGAGCCCTCCCAGGCGCATTGATGCTTAACCAAAGCAGAGCAGCGCTGGCCTGAAATGCCTGGGCTCAGCTTTCCTCTCTATACCCCTCTCACAAGGCAGCCTGGCAGGCATGGGGCTGCAGTACGATGCACGGCTGCAGTACGAGACGTATTTTTCATTCCAGGGATTGCTTGATGGGTGTTTGCAGTGGCTTTTGCCCTTTGCTGTCATCTGTCTCAATATGGTATTAGTAAAGGCGATGTTACCGGTACTGTAATGCCTAGACAAGGTTTCCTGCTAGGAGCTCACTGCTTTCCACAGAAGAGAAGGATCCTCCTGTTCCTGCTATTTCAGGTGCAGGAAATGAAGGCGCAGAGAGGAGAAGTGATTTAGTGGGGATCACAGGGCAGGTTAGCGAACTGGATGGGAATAGAAATGTCTTGATTCACTGAGCTCCTCTCTGGCTGCTGAAGCGTGCCATTCGGATCACGCAACCCCAGAATGAACTTTGCTGGGCTTACGTGGAGCTTTGCTCTTAATCTCTCTGTCTGGGCTCCGCAGAGCTCTTCAAGCTGACTTTCTCTGGACTTAAACACGGTGTATTTAAACAGATTCTCCTTAGGGATGGGCAGGGACAAACCTTGCATTGTTCCTCTGTGCCCAAGCTGGTGGGCAGCCCCTGGTGTCAGCCTGTTCCTGCCCACCAAGATGCCACCTGGTCACCAGAGAACAACATTTGCTCAAGTTGCAGCTAGCAAAAGTGGTAGAGTTTTTTTCACGTTTGTTCAGACAGATCTGTGTTAGACACTACCTGGATGGAGGGGTTTTGTCGGTGGCCTTTAAATCATGAGCCTGGCTCTCCTGGGATGCAGAGCATGTGGTCAGCATCTCTCTGTGGGGCTGCTTTGAGGCGTGCAGCAGCTGTGCCGCAGAGGGATCACTCTGAGGCCCTGCTCACACCTCCTGCAGTTTCCCAACCAGAGGTCGGTGTGGAAGGACTGCATCCTCCCTGCCCACCGCCAGCAAAACTCCTTCCTAAGCGTCCTCATTCTTGCCAGGCTTGTTGGGGAATGGCAGTGTCAGTTCCATGGGCTCGGCATCCTGCAGCAGCCCCGTGCTGCTCTGCTTCCCTGCTCCCACATCTGTGTTTACCCTCCACCCGTGATGGCAAAAACGGGGCATCCATTGGAGTGTGCAGGTGAAAATGGATTGTAACCTGGCCGCTGCCCTGTCAATAGAGCTGATTAGCACTTGGATGTGTCTCTGGAGGGATTGATCTTGCAGGTGAGAACGTTTCCAAGACCAGCTGAGGCTCCGCTTCGAAGCAGGATGCTTCTTCCTGAGCAGCTCTGCAGCGGCTATCGTTGTCTCTTTGTGGTGGGCAAGAGGACATTCCCCACAAACAGCCAGGATGGACAGGGACAGGGAGCATTATTTCCCAGTTTCCCCATTTCTGCAGCCTCTTCAGCAGTGCAGAGCATCAACGACTGCTTCCCGCTGTGTGGATGTTTGGTTCCCTCTCCCAGTTTGATTTCCTGCTCAAACCTCCTGGGTGAGGCAGGGAAGCAACAGGCACCTCAGGCTAACACTGGGAAAGTTCAGTGATGCAAAACCAGGTTGAGGATCCCAAAATGATGCCCAGCTTTGAGTGGTGTGTGTGACCCAGAACTATAAATCACTGTGGCATCACAGAGGGACGGCCCATTTCTTCACTGTCGCTAATCACAGACTGGTTTGGGTTGGAAGGGACCTTAAAGATCATTTAGTTCCAACCCCCTGCCATGGGCAGGGACACCGTCCAACAGCCCAGGTTGCCCGAAGCCCCATCCAGCCTGGCCTTGAACACTACCAGGGATCCAGGGGCACCCACAGCTTCTCTGGGCAGCCTGTGCCAGAGCCTCACCACCCTCACAGGGAAGAATGTCTTCCTTACATTTAATCTAAATCTTTGTAAAATTAAACCATAAGCTGCTTCAAGCCATTGGATAGGTTTGATTTTGGGGGGCTTTTCCCACTAAGGAGGATCAAAGCAAGAAATCAAAGTGTTTGACAAAGCAACCATATTTCCCTGGTGTTGTGGGAGATTCATAGACAGCAACACGTAGCCAGAGCTCCCCCTGGCTCCTCGAGCTTCATCCCTCTGTTTGAATTCCTGCTGGTCACTGAATTATTACTTTTTTCTTACTATTTCCTGTGCTTGAAAAGTGGGGAAAGTGTGCTCATCAAATTATCATCGTGCTCATCTGGTTAATTACCCATTTAGTTACTTATTCAGTTCATTACAAAGACGCTGGCCACGTCAGACTGGAGGAAACTCAGAGAGGCAGGCACTTAGGAGACAGGATATAGGTTGGAATAGGCCATAGCTCCAGCCTGGTGAACAGTGATTTAGATCCCTTCTTTTCTGCTATGTCACTTCTGTGCACAGTTTGTCCTGGATTTTAAAACACCCAACCCAACAAATAAAAGAAGAAAGCCTTCTGCTTGTTAGAATCCATTCAGGTTGAATCCAAAGCTCTGCAGAGAGAGGATCAAACCACCTATTTTAGGGCTCTTTTTTTTGTGGTTGAGAAAGATGTGCTGCTCCACAGGTCATAAGATGCCTGTAATTATGACCCTGAATAGATAGAAATGCTGCTTCTTGAGACAAATTCTCCCTGACAGTTTTTACAGTACGTTCGTTCAGAGCAAAATGCCCTGTCCCCTGTCACCCGGATTGAAATTATTAAGGAAGACAGACATTTCACTGACAACTCTAGCCTCAGGGGGAAAATATTCCTTCTGTTCCCCTCTGAAGGTCAGAGCTCACATAATGCAAAGCACTTAGAACACGTGTGTACACATGCTCACACACATGCGGAATGAAAGTTGCTCTTCGGTGGAGCTCTGCGTGGATTTTACGGCACAGAGGAACCCGCTTTGCCCCTGCCTCCAAGAATTTCAGCCCAAATTTTTAAGTTCTAATTGTCTTGTAAAAAAACCTCTTTCTCCTCTGCATGTAAAACCCATCAGTAGATGGTCGTGTGTGTGTGCACGTGCCTGTACTGATGAGATCCATCCCTGGACACAGCACATCAGTCACTGGTAATTCCTCTGACCGTCTGGAGTCTGCAGGAAAGTCTCACTTCCCTGGCATCTCTTTATTCTTTCAAAATATTTCCTGCCTTCTTTTCCTTACCCATTTGCAACTTGTATGTCCCACTTCTCACTTAAACTCTGCTGCCAGCTGTGGCTTGGCATGGTTTGTCACACAGAAGCGTCCCTGCGGTGGGGATGCTCAGGTCCTCTCCGTAGGAGCACCAGTTCCTGCCTGTTCCACAGCCTTTTTGTGCTGGAGGAAAGGCAAAGCCTGGCCTTTCAGTACATCTACAGACCCAGCTCGATGTGTTAATACAGAGGTACGCCGCTGCATATGAGCTGTCATTCACCATGCCTTGCCTGTGGATCACCGGGCTCGCTTAATCTAGGGCTGAAAATTGGACTCGAGCCAAGGTGACTGGAGGTGGGAAACCAGGCTGCGGTTCATTAACCTCCTCCCGTTGCGCAAGGTGAAGCAGCGGCTCCAGCCTCCCCATCTATCCAGCAATTCGGCATGTACCAGGCTCACTCCCGGTCCCTGCTGACCCCATATGTGACTTGAGGTCACCTGCACTGAGTTTCTCTGGCTGGACCCAGCTCCCAAGCACTGGCCCTGCTTTTTCAGCCTGTCTTAGAAACTCTTTCTCCATTGGGGTGTTATGGGGCAGCTGGTTTGCAGCCCCCTCCCGACACCCCAAACCGGAGCCCTCCTAAGGTGCTGCCCCACACCCATCTCCAGAAGCCACGAGGTTTATGTCACAGTCTGCCTGGGGCCCTGGGGGGACCCCAACTGCACAGACCAGCTTGTTTCTTTGGTGATGTGTGTCCAGTCACCAGTTGTCCACTGGCATCAGTGGACCCTCCTCCCAGACATAGCGCAGGGAAGCTGAGCTCCCCCCAAAGCTGCTGTGCAGGAGTCACAGAGGGGACCAAGAGGTGTGCTCGAAGCTCTTCCCATGCAAAGGTAGGGCTGGGGGCAGGAGGGTGAGGAGATGAGCGTGGAAAGCAGAGGGCTGAGGAGGCAGCAGAGCTGGCAGCACCCCAGGAGCAGAGGAGGGAAGGGGATCACTCCAGCAGCCACTCTCCTGCCCCAGCAAACCAGCCCGTCTCCCCCAGTGCTCTTCCCACGGAGACACTGGCTCCTGCACAGCATCGTCCCTCAGACCCAGGAGAATCTTAAAACTTTCCTTTCTTCTTTCTCTCACTCCCTCCTTTTCTAAGTTTAATTCTGAACAGCCGGCTGCGTTCAGCCTGACTGGTTTGTTATGGCTTATAATTTGTGTTAGGATTAATTAACTAATTACCGACAAATGTCCGTTGGCAAGATTCTGCTTCTGCTTGTCAACTTGAAGTATTTAATTATTTTAATCATTTACTTTCATCTTCAGAATTTATGCTCTTCCAAGAGCGTTTCTAGGCATCTTTTAATTATTATTCTGATTTTTTTTTTTTCGGAGGGGTGGTGAGCTGGGGGGAGTGGGGTGGGGGATGGAGTAATTCCTCGTTAACTATTTCAGTGAGGTAACTTCCTCAGAAACTCACCCTGGGTTTTTCAAACCCCGCTGCAGAGAAGGGACAGTGTGAACTGAAGGCTGTGTGGGGATGCTCAGAGAGAGCTGGGCTGGGCTTTCGCTTCCCAGCAAGAGTCCTTTCCCAAAAGGATTTCATGGATCCAGGATTGGGGATCCTGCTGTGCCTGTTCCCCAGTCTCAGGGCTCAAGCAGGCATTGATTTACGTGATGCTTCTCCCCAGGAATAACTCCCTGATTCCAGGGGAATGCTCCTGACACCCCATTGGGCATCGAAGAGTCTCTACAGGATCAAAGTCCAGGTGGACTCACAGCAAGTAAATAAAACCAGAGAACATGGGAAAACATCCATTTCTACAGAGTTTTTATCATTAGAAGATAATTAATTGCTTAAAATCCACAAACTGAATTCTGCTTTGAGCTTCCCAGGTTGGAAGAGGGAAGGCAGGAGATGAGGACATGGGCACGTGTGGGAATCCTGGCCCTTGGACCTGCTGCCAGCGGTGGGATGGGCAGGGAACAGGGATGCTGGAAACTTCATCTGAGGACGTCTTGGTTTCATGGGAACTTCCACAGAGCTGCCAGCCCTGCCTGAGAGCACCCTGAATGGAGATGTACTCAGTAAAACACAGAATCGCCAGGTTGGAAGAGACCTTTGAAATCATTGAGTCCAACCATCCCGCCCTCTACTGACCCACATCCCTGAGCACCTCATCTCCCCGTCTGTTAAACACACCCAGGGTCGGTGACTCAACCCCCTCCTTGGGCAGCCTGTTCCACATCCCTTTCAGGGAAGAACTTTTTCCTAATGTCTAAAACAACGGCCTCCCTTAAGATCCCCAAAATACATCATGACAAGTCAGTGTAGGTGTTTAATTCTCCCCATCCAAGCCCACCGTCCCTCGCTGACCCTTCTCGGGTTTGATCTCAAGGTTGGGCAGTTTGCCATGGGAACGTGATGGTTTCCACCTTGCACCCAGTCGCACAGGCAAAGTACCACCGTCCCGACCACGGAGCTTCCCTCAGCACAGAGCTGCAACTCAATCCCAACAGCGAGAGACCCCAAGCCTGCACCCCAGAGCTGACCTCTGGGACACATCCACTGGGAACCCCGGTCTCCGAGCTGGTTGGGAGAGGACTGGGAGATGAAATGGCAACTCAGCACCTCGCCATGTCTGTACAGACACCAGGAATACAGCCTCACACTCCCAGCTAAGCAGCCAAAGGATCTAACCTCTCTTCTCCCTCCACACATCAGAGCTGCAGCACTTCTCTAGGATTAAAACACGGGAAGAGAAAGCGTGGTAAGCTGATGGAAGAGTGAAACTCGGAGCCTTTGCTGATGCTTCCCAGCAGACTTCTGGGTTGTTTGGGGTCTATTTTCCTTCTTACCAAATTCTTTATGCTGCCAACAAACCGAATTCCAAGGTGCTTCCAGAAGTCCTCCTTCGCTGGCCAGCTGCCTGGATGGGCTGCACCCCATGTCATCGAGCGGGGCGCACGTTCCCTGCTGGCTTCAGGAGGAGTCTCTCCAGTAAAGACTAATGAAGGATTCAGCCCCAAGAATAATTCTTTCCCGAAACAAATGAATCCCTTGGACCAGAGAGCTGATGAGAGCATGCTATTTAAAAGGTTTCTTGAGGGTACGCAATTATATTTTTCATAATTAGGGGCAAGGCAGCAGTATTATTACTCCTTATCATATCACTCTAATCTTAATCCAGACTGATCTACGGGAAGGCATTGGGGGTGCGGAAGGTGGACTTTTCTTAAGCAAGATGAGTCCATAACATCACCAATTTACTGGGGTGGCACAGGCAGCAGGAAGCCACTGTCCCCTCGGTGTCATCTGCTGAAGCCAGTAGGTTTGTCCAAGAAGAGAATGGAGGGGACCAGGAAGGATGAAGTCCTGGATGCTCTGTGATTCGATGCTCATAGTTTGGGCCTTCAAACAAACAAACACACGCGTGTTCCAGCCTTCAAGGTGACATCCCAGCCCCTTGCCCTGAGACCTGCCAGCCCTGGGATGTGAGCTGCAAGGTGAGGGAAGGCTCCCTGGGAGCACAGCCCTGGTGAGGACTCGTGGCGACATCTCAATGAGATGAGAAAGACTGTTGTGATTAACTTCTGAATCCTGCTAATTAGAAGCCTCTCCACATGAAAAATTGCTCTGGTGACCAGACCAAGTCGCAGCTACCTGTGAAGAAGGAGGTAGAGGCAGGTTGGGGATGGATCACACCTGGGTTTATGTGGGGCAGGGGGTCTCCGTACGCATTTGTGAGCACCTTGGGTGGCACCCCTGCAAGGGACAGTAGCAGGTCTGAGACAGAAGAACGGGACCTCCTGAGCTGCTGAACGTTGCTGAGCAGAGACGTGAATTTATGTGACACAGCATCTCATCCCCTCGCTGGCACTGCTAAGTGTCTCAGCATTAAAAACACAGCTGGACCACCAAGGCTGCTCTGGAAGCCAAGCTGAGGGCTCCCCTGGTGAGGTATGGCATAGCAGGAGGACTTTGGAGAGGCAAAGATCTGCAGTGGGACCTTGGGAGGCAGAAAATGTGACCAAAGCCCCAGGAGAGTGGGGCTGGTAGGGCCAGGAAAGCCTACAGATGGGGAAACTGAGGCAGAGGGGGGCACAGGGGAAGGCACTGCAGAGCTGCAAATAGCTGCTGCATCCCCCAGCTGCTGGTACATGCTGTAGGCACCCCTTCACCCTGAAACCAGCCCTCTGGAGCGTGTGGGGCCTCGCAGGGCTCCGGAGCACCCTCCACTTGCTCCCAGCAGCAGGGGAACAGCTCTGGGGTCACCAGGGTGCAGGAGCTGGGTCTGGGTATGCACGGGTCCTTGTGGGAAGGAGAGCCTCGTCCTATTGAAGGCTGATAGAATGAACTTCAGTTTATGCCCCCGGCAGTTTTTTACAGCTCAGCTATTCCATTTAGGGTTTGGGAGCCAGTGGAAGGAAGCTCGGATCGCTTCACTGACCAGCCATAACATCCAGCCAGTACATTAACTGCCCTGCTGCCCTGATCTGATGTGGTTTTACAGACAATAGCTACTGGCTATTTAGGCAATGTATAAATTAACATATTCTGCACAAACTGGGAGCATATTTAAATTAAAGGAGAGTGCCCTTTATTTGTCAATCATTCAACATCCACATTTTCACATTCCTTTAAAAAGACAATTCCAGCCTCCTCAATCCTTCCCCAAACCGTTCGTCTTCACAAGGGGAAATATGTTGTTTGATTGCTCAAGTGTTTCTTTGACCCCTTCCCCTGCCTCTCGCCTTTTAATTAAAACAAGCCCAATCTGCTCTCCTGGAATTTCTTTCCCAGTTCAGCTCAGTAACTTGTGACCTTCGACTCAGAGCACCTTCATTTCTGACCAGGCTGGAGTCTGCCTGGCACGCAGGGGTCAGAGATGCTGAGATAAAGAAGTCACTTCAAGAACAAGCCACCAGAATACAGGTGAGCAGAAATGTTTGGGTCACCTGAGCGGTGTGTTGTGCTGGGGAGATCACCCAGGGCTGTTGCCACAACGAGCTTCATCCATTGCTATCCCTATGTTGATGCCTGATGCTATGGAAAAGCAAGAAACAGGCATCGAAGTGATGGGTTGGACAAGATGGTACTCAAAGGGGGAGGAAAAACCCAACCTGAGCCATACTTTGCAAACCTGCAGCAGCCTGAGGTCACTCATCTCCATGTGATGCTGGTGCAAGAGCCAGAGAGGAGTTTCTCAGTTTGCATTCCCAAAGATCTCTGGGTTTCTCGGAGCTCCACAGCTCTGGCAGTGGATTGTGACAGCTCAGTACGTTCTCAAAGGGCTTTACTCTTCGTAGCAACTGTCAAGTATAAGGCACCTTTCTCTGCTAGGTGACCTGATCAGGCAACAGTGAGCTGTCCGACAGCAGGACAACGCTGTTTGGATATTCAAACTCCATCACATTTTCTTCTCTACATGAAAACCATGAAACAGCCCATGTCCCAAACCCTTCTTGACGGCCACATCCCCGCTTGTGCCTGTCTCCCATGCCCCCACGCTGACAGGAGACCAGACGCACTGCAGAGAGATGCCCGTTTGGCAAAGCTCGCCCTGTCTGCCTGTCAGCCAGACACCGACACCTCACTCATCCCCGGCCAACTGGGGCCAGGGTGTTTGCTTAAGACCAAAATCAGCATCGATCGGGGGCTGTCAGTCACTCTCCTGGAATAAAGCGCTGGGGATGTGGTGGGGTTTGGGCGGGGGGATGGGACAGTAATGGACACACGCTCCAATGAGCTTGCAGCCGTTTCCCTACGTGCCCCCAGGCTGGAATTCTTCTTTTTGTATCATTATTTAGAAAATAAACATTTTGTTCGTTAAGAAGCTGTGTTTAAGGCACTGAAATGGAGCTTTCTTTAGCAGGAGGGACCTTTCTCCTAACCCTCTGCAGCCAGGCAGCATTTGGGGGGATTTGAAAAACCCAGCTTGGTGATGAGCCCCATGCATGGGGCAGCCCTGAGCTTGGCTGGGGTGGGAGGAAGAGGAGGGAAGCGAGCTGCTCTGGCTTTCTGGTGTGCCTGGGCAGCAGTGAGACATGCAGTCCAGCAGTGTGGTGTGTCGTGGGACCTGTCTATCAATAACACGCCTGAGAGGTGTGAACGCTGCAGCTCCCAGTCGGTAACAACACACCCAGGGCAAACCGCTCTGCCTGCCCTCAAAATGGAGCCGCTTCCTCCCTGCTCCCCTCCCCTCCTCCTCCCACCTGCCTCTCGTTTCTCCTCATGCATGGAAGGTATTAATTACCCAGTTTGCTTTAATGGCTCGCAGGAAGCGCCCTGCAGCGATCCCGGTGCGGAGTGAGCTTTGCCCGGTGCGGCTCCACGGCGTGCACAGGCCCCGAGGCTGCCAGCTGAGGAAGAGGAGCATGGCACGAAGCCACGGGGGCACGAGGTGTTTCCGGTGACCCTGTGGAAGGGACCCCATTTTTCTGAGCCCTCTCAGCAGCTCTCTTTTTATCTCTAGTGTCCAGCTAAAGCAGCTCCTGTGCCCTCAGGGCGGCTGCCTGGGGTTTCAGTAACCTCTGGGACAGGCAAACCGTGACCTCTCGCCTCCCTGTAATAAGCACGGCCGCTCGCTCCCACTCACTGAAGATATTTGCTGCTGCTGAGCTGTGCTGAGCCTTGCTGAGCTGTGCCTAACCTTACTGAACTGTGCCTAACCTTGTTAACCCGCCGCGGGGAGGGCAGGGGTAACTCACCCCTCGCTGCAGGAGAGCAGAGCAGACCTGCATCCTGCCTGCATCCCCCCCAGGAAGGACTCTGTCCCACAGCTGGGCGCAGCGCTGGGATCACCGAGTGCTGGCGCAACACAAAGGGGCTGGGACTACCCCTTTCTGCTCCCAGCTCTGTGCCCCAGCTTGTCAGAGGAGTTTGGACACCACGCTCGTTCCTGGTGCACAGGACCAGCACCTCTCCTGCCTCACTGCATCTCTGGTGCTCTCCTTCCACCACATTTGTGCCAGCAATTCTGCTACAGGATTTGGAAAACAAGCAGGTAGAACAGCAGTTCACAGCAAGGTTTTATCCCCAAAACCTAGGGTGCAGCTCCAAAGCTTCATTTTGGGCTCTCCCTCACTCCCAGACACCGTTTTCTTTGCACCAGCCTAAACCCAAAGGCAATGTGCCTATCAGATCGATCCTCAAACAGCCCCATGCAGGGTAGGTCCAGCCTGCCTGAGCAGCCTTCGTGCGCTGGAGCTGAGTCCAAGCCTCAGCCCTGGGACTCCTAAAACCCACTTGCCCCTGGGCAGCCCTAGTGCTGAGCTTGCACCCAGGAAAGCACTGTGTGAGCTTGCACACCTTGGAAAAGCTGGTGACAAAACCCTCTCTGACCATTCCATGGCCAAGGACAAGTCCCTGGGTCAAAGCCCTGGCTCTGCCCTGCCCTTTCCCTGCATTTCCAGTTCCATCCCAGCCTTAGGCACAGGGAAAAACCGGGCGCCATCCCCCTGCAAAGCCAATTGCCTGGTGCCCACCGGTGTGGGACCTGCCGAGGCAGCAGGGCTGAGCGAGGGGAGCACGGGAATGGAGCAGCGAGGCACGGGAGCAGAAGGGCATTAATCACCTCGCTGTGATTAGGGGCTCACTGAGCACAGGCTGCCTCAGGGCCTTTCTGCTCCCGTACCTCGGAGTGCCCCAGTTTGCCGTGCTCTCAGACAGACGCAGTGCGGGCGTGCGCACGAGCCCTCAGTCCAGGGAGCGCTGGCTGGTTTGCATTCCCTCCACCAGCTCCAGCTCCTTCCCACCCGCTATGGGTTGTGATGGGAGGATCTGTTACCACGGTGGAAACGGCCATTTCTTAATTGCTTTTAGTGCTTTGCCATACGGGAGACCAGTAAGAGAAGAGTCTGCCTCCCACATTGCCCTAGCTCCCAGCTGTAAGTCACCTTCCCAGGGATGAAAGTACAGCCCAACCCACAGGATGGGAGCTATCGGTCCATCCCTCGTGAAGAATTGGGGTGGTGGCAAGGGCAGGGTGACTGAGGGGTTCCAGAGGTTGAACCCATCAGAGGATGGGCCAGCAGAGCTGAGTTGTTGGAGAGAAGATGGGCAGAAAGCAGATATGAGGGGACACGATTGCCCAGGGAAGGTCAACCCAAGCCACAGTGTTCTGGGGACAGCACCCACTGAGTGTCAGAAGATGCAGAGATGCTTTTTTTCCCCCTCTGCTCTTGAAATATACAAATTTATTCACGTGGAGCCACCCCTTTAGTGCATGGAGATGGCTGTGCACACACACGTTCCTTTAACTCCACCGCTCTCCCATCCGTGCATAAAACAGCCCAGGGAGCCCAAGTTGATTCATCTGTTTGCCATAGAAGATGGATCAGTTAGCAAATTATTTTATTGACCCGCAGCTCTGCTCAAGGTCATTTGTTTCAGTGGACAAGGCAGCATGCCTGGCATGGCAAACAGGGCTGAGGAGGGAACCTCCATATGCGATCAGCATAGCCAAGCCCCTGGGAAACTGGCCTTGTTGAGAAACCATTGGCGTCACGCTGGACCCCTCGCAGCCCGGCTGTGCTCGCTGGATAAGCTCAGCGTTTGGGCTTTAACGCTGCAGCTTTCTCAGCTGTCTCAAGGCTTTTATCCCTGGCTGCTGCTGGGAAAGAAAAATCCCTCCTCCTTCACCCGGAATGTGGTTTGAAATCTTTCTGCTTTGTTCTGAAAGGACAGGGAAAATAATTTCTGATGAGGAAGGGAGGCAATAGAATTAAGTAGTTCTATCCTCATCCAAACTTAACCCGGGTCTGTGGCCCCAGGGATGAGGGACATGCACAGAAAACCACACCGAAGGAGACCTGGGCTCTTCCCACAGCTGTTGAGCTGCACCTAAAACCAGGCAGGGAATAAACAGCAGACCCTCTTAGAGCCTGGCAGCACCCATGGGTTTCTCTGCTGGGAGCAGGTTTTGTGCATGTCCCTGCCACCCCACAGCCTTGTGAGGTCCCACCGATGCGCAGAGACCCCGGCTGTCCCGGAACAGTACCCCCTTGACTCCTGGACTCCGCATGTCTACCACAGCCATCCTCTGCTCTAGAGCATCTCTGCTTTTGGCTGCCCTCTCCAAGCCTCCTGTTGAGCCAGGGCCTTGCCACCCTTCATCTACTTTGCCTCAACATCTGTGAATTGATCGCTGCAGGGTTACCACGGGTTCTGCTCGTGTTTGGGGGAGATGAGATGTCCATGGTGTATCCTCACACGAACTCCCACCGTACCTCCACCTGCCCGTGCCTGGTTCTGCCTCTGCTGCTGGAGCAGCTTTTAACCAAAGACATATGGGGCCCGTTAACATGGCTTTGATCGTTTGCAGAGCCTGATTTTAGGACGAGCTGCCTGATTGCGGCTCACAGTTAAAAATCTCAAGCCTAGATATAACTGGGTGCAGAAGTGGAGACCGGAGAGCTGGTGCCAGCTCAGCAACTGGCCAACAGCACGCATGGTCACACCAAGCTCAGGATGAGGTTGAATCCTCAATGGGCACAGACCAGATTAATTATAGCAAAGCCATTGATGTCTCCTTTTGCCCGACTTTTTGCCCTTCCTTCAGTAGGTCTCATCCCACCTGCAGTCTGCTCAGACAGAGGGAGGAATGGCTGGGTTCTGGGGACTCACCACGGCTGATGCTGCTGAGAAGTCCGTGAGCAGTACCTCTGCCCCTCACCTCTGCCCTGAGAAATGGATCTGAAAGGAAAACTGGGCTTGTTCCATCTGTAGCCCCACCTCAGTCTTCACACTTTTTTTCAACTTTACAAATGTGCCAGATTAAGGGGGAAAAAAAAAAAGAAGGACAAAAAAGGGAAAAAACCAAAAAGGGAAAGTAGCACATCCCTTTGTGCAAGGCTTTCTTAAAATCCCTGTTAAGTTCCTGTACATGCTGACAGTTTTACAATTTACATGACAGCTGGCTTGCTTGGAGGAGATCTCTGTTAATTAAAATAACACAAAGGGAAAGAAGTGAAATCGTGTCAGCGGATAATTAATTCGGAAGGCAGGGCACCAGGCTGCGCACCGATCCCGCTAACAAAACTCTGCAGGAATTCACAGCTCTACAGGGCCCAGCCCCGCTGAGCCTCCCGGAGCCACACGCTCGCTGCTTGGCCCCTGTCATCCATGCCAGGCTGGACCCCTTCCTGGCAGGACACAGGTCTCTGCGTCGGACCTGCCATGCCCTGGGTGCAAGGTGCTGCGCCCCAGGGAGAGCTGAGATTTGGAGGTGCACTTCCTTGAGGTGAGGGGTCCAGCCCTAGCCTTCCTCACCGGGGCTCTGCCCCTCCAAAAGGGATGTTTTCTGCTCCTGCCCCGTTGCAATGAGCCCACCGACATCCCGCATCCCAAGCACAAAGGCTGGGGCAAAGCATCTCATCCCCTCACCAGCTCCGCTGCTCGATGCCGGTGCTTTCCAGGGCTGTGATCAGCCAGTGGGGACCCCGGCCAACGGCCAGCGCTGCCGAGGCCAAATCATTCCCGGCGGCAGCCGAGTGGGTTATCTCCCTCTCCAGCCCCGCTCAGCCGGGGAGGCCATCAGAAGCCAATCCAGCGGCAGCCGCAGCCGCGCTGCTGGAGATGAGCTCTGTCCCTCTTGGATGAATGGCAAATCTGCGTTGGGCTGAGCCGTTCCGGTGCCTCTCCATCAGGATGGGATTTATGTGAGAGGCGAGGAGCGGATGAGCAAGGGGAAGGAGGATGGGCAGAGGGTGCTCCAGTGAGACATGGGTAGGATTGGGGAGCCCAGGGGGAGGCAGAGGAGCAGGGAAGGAGCTCCTTCCCTGGAGGGATAGGGTTTGGTGGGACCAAAGGAAGCGGGACAAGCCAAACCCATGGGTGCCAGCTGGGTGTGGGCTGTGCCATCCCAGTGCTGACGGTGGCACCTCGCAGTGCTGCGATGCTCTCTGGCTGGGACAGTGGCTGCAGCCAACACCCTCCACAAAACCAGGCACTCTGCAGCTCACAGTTAAAGTTATGCTTAGTTAACTATTCTGTGGCTCGCTCTTGCCGCTTTAGTGTGCTGATCAGGCGGGCTTGGAGATGGGGAAAGAGGAAAAAAACCCAACCCAAGGAAAGAGAAAGAGCAGCCCAGGGCTCCAAAGCAGCTGAGGTGTCAAAGACAGAGATTTAATGAATGTGCCTGCGGTTCACCTGAACAGATGAGCACGAGCTAGAAGGAGAGAAGGAAGAAAATGGAAAAAAGAAAGGATCATTTTTCAGATTGGCAGTTCCCCTCCCAGACATCTTTTAACAAGAGAGGAGAAAAAAAAAAGAAAAGGCTTTAAAGGGCCAGCCAGCTGCTTCCCTCTGCCGCAGCAGGGACCTGGGCACCCTGACACCTGTCGCAGGGGTCGGGATGGATTGGTGCTGTGGTTCCCAGAGCCCTGGCTCCCTTTAGGGATCGGTGCCTTTGGACCCAGGGTGCTGAAGGGGAGAGGAAGGGCTGGAGAGGCATCATTGGTGAGAGGAGGCAAACCTGTCGGCTCATCCATCACCATGCGCCTGAGCCTGTTTGAGGGCAAGCAATAAGTGTCTGCCTGCAGAATAAATCTGCACATGGAACATGTTAATAAACCCAGGGGGTCTGTGATAGCCAGCCCGGGTCAGCAGCTCTCCACCCTGTCCAGAGCCACCCAGGCACACCGCAGGCACCCACACCAGCCACAGCAGAGGCCCCCACGGCATGCCCATCACCCACCACCCCACACTAGGGCCAGGGTCCCTCAGGAATTTTCATGGCCAAGCCTGGGAGAGCTTCAACTCTGGAGTTTCTTTGCAGTTTACAAAAAGAGAGACTTTCTTCCCCAGCGTCCCCAGGCAGCTCCTTTGCTGTTCTGCCTTGTAACTTACTCCCATCAGTGCCATGTCCAACAGCTGGCCATAAGTTTTATCCATTGTGTCTAGAGGAAACTATTGCAGTAAAATTTTATTTAATGCAACAAATATTAAATGCAACATGTAACATGTTCCAAGTCAGCCACTTCCCTCTGCTCCTTCATCCAGCAAGAGAAAACCAAAAACCACACCAGAATATCCCTTAGGAAAGTCATGGCCACAAAGAGACCAGCTGCCACCGAAGTCTGGCTGTTCCATAGGTGAGGCAGCGTGGGGCTGCCTTTAGCGCAGAGAACTCGGCACGACCACACTAAAAACTGGCTCTGAGGATGGAGCACCCCGCCCCAGCTTGCGGGCTAAATGACAGGAGATAGAGGGCCTGGTTTTCCCTGGCTCTGCTGCCCTTGCACGCCCAGGCACTGCCAGAAGCAGCTGGTTTCAAGGTGGTCGGTGCAGACCCTCCTCACCCTCATCCACCCATTGCACAAGGACCAGCGCCACGCTGCTTCTCATCTGCATGTCTCCCCTGAGCCCCATGGGCCTCTGTGGGAACGGGGCCAGGAGTAGTCCAAAATAAAAAGGAGCCAACCCGGTACCATCAACCCTGGTGTCCCTGTCCCTCCCAGCTGGGTGCTGGGACCTCAGGGTCTCCCCCTGATCCCATCCTCCACTCCATCCTCCAGTGCTCTGCCAAGCGCTGTGTGCAGAGCCCTGGCTATCCGGGTTTCTTTGTAGCTGCAGGACAACATATTTGAAGGCAGGACTTTGATCTCAGTTCCTAAGAGTTTCCCTTTTCCCTTCCTTTTCATGTGTGTTTTCCCTGGGTTTTGTCTCATTACTCAGGTGAAGGCTGACGTTCCCCAAGGCAGTTGTGCCGGAGCCGTGGTCCCTGCCTCACCGCCCGCCACAGCCTCCACTGCCACAACCTGGAGGCACCGGGATGGGGCATCAACATCATTTTGGCTTGGAGCAAGTTTGTCCTTGGGCCTCTCCTGGGCAGAGGCTGCCAATTACGCTCAGCACGCCGAGCTCTGTCAGATCGGGTTCTTGTCAGGGAGAAGACTCCTGGGCTCCTTCTTCCCTCCTTCTCTTATCTGTGGTCGCTTTTTCCTTGATTTCTTTTTTTTTTTTTAAATGATGTTGCAAAGGAGGACTAACGATGGAGACGAGGGTGCTGCTCGTGGTCCCAACATCCTGCCCCCGAGGCCCATCACCCAATGACAGGGGGTCCATAGGGGAGCTGCCGGCCTCTCAGGATGTGCTGTCAGCTCAGCCCCAGAGTGTCAAAGTCAGACTGGATAAATAAATGAGTAAATCTTGTCCCCTGAACATTAGCATTGCTTCTTAAAACAGGCCCAGTCTTCCCCCAGCCATAATCCTCCCCAACACCAATCTCTGATTAAAACTCCAGTGTTTGAGTGAGTCGTAATCCTTACCTCCTCCATGCTGGTCTATTATTATTATTATTATTATTATTACTACTACTACTACTACTATTATTATTACTACTACTATTATTATTATTATTATTATTTCTATCCATTAAAACCTGTTTTCTCTAAATGAAATAAAACAGTGGCAGAGATAACAAAACTCATTGCTTTCTCATATATATATATATAGAAAGGGAAGAAACATTTTGCATTCAAAGAAAAGAAAAAAAAAGTTAATAAATGGCCGAGCCCCAACAGATGGGGGTGTGTGTGGAATTTGCATTTTTCAGATTAACATGCACGAGCGAAGATAGAAAACGCACTTGCCCCGGGGAAATAATTTGAGAAATCTTTGCATATTTTATTTAAAAGCATGCTGCGTTAGGCAGGGTAATAATGCAGAGCGATGGTGATTAGGTTAGGCCTGGAGGGATCGCAGCCTGGGACCCTCCTTCCTTTCTCGCTCTGTCTCATCCTCCCTCCAAACCCCCTTGGGGTTACACCCCAAACACCCATTTTGGGATGGGGGGTTATAACCACACTGATGTGATTTAGCCCCACGGATTTGGGGCAGCTCCCACCGTGTGGTCTGGGCAGCTCTGAGAGCAGACAGTGAGGTACGGGATGCTCCAGCCCTACACATGTCAGGAAATCCTCCCTCTGCTTTCCCCAATCTCCTGGGATTTACAGCATCCTGCAGCAGGGTTTTGAGGTCCCAGCACCCTGATCCCACCGACTACTTGGGAAGTCCCAGCCACAAAGTTCAGGTTTATCAGTGCTGAGGTCCTGTTCCTACACAAGTATGCTCAGCCAGCATGAAAGCATCATCATCCCCCATCCAAAGTCAGGGAGTAAATCAAGGCTCATCCCTTAAAGTGCATCTCAGCCTGGGAACCCTGTGTGGAATATGCTTTAAAAATGCATGGCCTTTGTTGTGGGGATTTGTGGGGCTTGAAAGAACCTGGGTGATCTCTCATAACCTGCTTTCGCTGGAGTGCTGAGCCTGCTCCTCGCTTCACAGCCCTGGATCCCAAAGCACTTGGCAAAGATGTTTTGTCCCACATCCCACAGCGAGGGAAGGGCAAGGTGAAGAAAGCTGCATGTCACAAGGCCAGAGCTGGGTGCCAGCAGCCCAGGAGCCACGCCCCCCAGCGTGCAGTGATGGGCAGCCTTTGCCCCATGCCAGGGTTTCACCCCCAGCCCCAAAGCACCCCCCCAAAGCACAGCCTTGTGGGGTAGCACAGCATCCACTTGCAAAGACCATGCTGCTGCAGCCCTTGGGGGTTCAACCCATCCTTTGGGGTCCCCCTCCCCACTAATTAATTCCTTGCTCTGGCAAAAGCCCGGGCAGATGGAGATGCCTCTCCAGGAGCCCACCCTTCCGCAGAGCAGGAGCTGAGCCTCCGGAGAGCGACTGAGCCTACAGCTCCCATTAACACCAGTGGTGTGAGGTTGGGTTAAAACCTGCAGCGCGCAAGTCTGAAGCTGAATGTCCCCACATCTGTGCAGTTTAACAGGGTGATAATTGGGCAGTGGGAGGGGAAGGAGAATAAATAGGAGCACAGCAGGGGCAGGGGCTTTTGCACCGAGCTGGAGGCTTCTTCTCTGGAGAGGGGGAGAACTTGGCAGCTGCCCCTGCAGTTTAGGGTGCCTGCAAGGTGCTCTCTGCCCCTCCGTGCTCTGCCCTTGCTGGATGGGGAGTGGGTTAGTGGTGCAGATCCTCCAAGCACATCTTTTCACAGGGGGCTTGTCCCATTCCTGCTGGTGGAAAGGGAAATGGAGGGAGAAGCCCGGAGGTCTGTCTGCTTAGAGGTGAGCAAAGCTTCCCTTTCCTGTCCAGCAGATCCACACTGAGCCTGCAGCCTCCTCTCAAATTAGGGATGCTGGGCAGGGGGCTGTGTGCTGCAGTGGATACAGCCAGAAGCTGAGCAGACCTCAGTGGCAAAGGTAGCACTGGGAAGAACTCCACGGTCCTACCTAAAAGGGATAAAAGCACCAGAACCTGGTCTGTGATGCTGCTTTAGCCTTGGAAGTCTTAGTATGGTCTTTGAAGCGGACCCCTTCATCCTGGTACTTAAACCTTACTGACTCATTTGCAGTTTTTCCCAGGTGCTGAGATCTTGCAGTCCTTCAGGAAACCCTTGGGCTGGGTGCTGCAAGGAGAACAGCCATGTGCCATGCCAGCAAAAGGTTCGAAGCAGCCCTGAGCAGCCAGCCCAGCCTGGCCAAGAGCTGGAGCGCTGCTCTTCCTTGCTCAGCCATATATGGAGCCGGGGCTAGGGGTGTCCCAGGTGCCTAGCAAACCCTACTGCTCCTTGAGCATCCCTGTCCCTTCACTGCCCATCAGCAGCCTCCAGACCTGGCTTCAAACATGGCAACTCCCCCCTCCCCTTTTCCCTGGTAAAGCCAGACCCTCGAAAGCTCCTGCCACTTCCCAGCTTTGAAATCTGACCCAGAGCCTGGCTCTCTCCCTGTCTGCTCCCATTATTAATAAACTTTGAAGGGCTCCCTTCTGTCCTTAATGAGATTAGTGTTATTTTCATGCATTGCTGCAGGGCAAAGGACTGAAAAAGTGGCTGATCTGTAAACTAAAGGGTGCTAATCTATAGAGGGTGGGTCCCCCATTCTCATGGCCTCGGGGGCTGGGTGAGAGTAATCAATTAAAAGAGAGGATTAGAGGTGCCGTGGTCACCTACTTTATCGAGGTCACCCCCGACACCCTCCCAAAAGCAGGCGGTGGGCCCGCTGTGCAGGGTCCAGCCAGGTCACTGAGGCTCAGAGAAGAGAAAAGAAATCCTTAATCACCAGCCCCTGTTTACACTCTGGACCCAAAGGAGCAGTAGAGGAAAATCTGTTGTTAATATATTAATGGACACAATTTGCTTAGTGGGTCTGTCTGGGCTTTGTAAATTAATGCTAATTTAAAGCACAACCTCACTGTCTTTCCCCACTCCTCCCCTCCTTCCCCCCGAAACTTTAATTCAAGCTCTTTGATTTTGCTGTGAACTTGGGAAGGAAAAAATACACAGCTTGGCCAAACACAGCAGCACTGGGGCTTTTGGTTTGGTTCTGTAGGGGCTGAGTTAAAGGTGGGTTATTTTAGAGGAGAGGGTGGCCTGGCTTTGGGCTGAGTGTGTTGAAACCCAGTTCCAGTGCCCACAGTTGTGCACAGAAGAGATCTTCCCTCTGAGTGAAAATCACCAGAAATACCTTGGGCAGCTTTGGGCTGGGGTCAAGTCGCTGCCCATGGACTCCACTACCTGGGGGTTAAAAGCAACCCGCGCTGAGCTGACACTGGCCATCACAGCAGGGACTCTGTTCTGCCCTTCAGATCGGAGACCTGGGCCTGAAAACGATCCAAAACCCCCACCTGCCCCAGCTGCTCTTTGGGAAGAGCGGATTGCACGCTGCAGGACTGAGTGCTGACAGTAATTAAATGCCTCTTTGCAACGAGAGGGAGCCTCGGAGCATCCCAGGCTGGAGCTGCAGCTGGGAACCGCAGCACACCGCAGCCCTGAGGTTGAGTTGGAGCACACCCCTCACCCCTCCTCTGACGTCCTTCCCCCAAGGTGTCCTGGCCACCTCTGGGACACCCAGCACATCCATCGCCCACCAGCCCAGCAGTGCCTTCCACCGCCGTGCCCTGAGTGCAGCCGGTTTCCAGCAGGCACAAGGTGTGGGGGGCTTGGGCGGTGGTGCTGGGCAGGGGTGCCACAGTTGTCACCCACAAGACACGGCTTGGTGCCATCGTGCTAATGCTCATCTGCCCTGAGCGCCGGCGAGGAGCCGGTGGGATGTGTCACTGCCACCATAACACATCCCCCAACACCCCGCAGGGGCCAAGTCCCAGTGAGGACCCTCTGATGCTTCTCTCCTGGCTTCCATGTGAGAAAAGGATGTCAGTTCAGTTTTATCCCAAGCCCTGTGTAACTGTCTGGGTGATAGTTATGGGGTGCTAAAGGGATTAGCAGCCCCAGCTGCCCGGGTGGGCACAGCGCCTTGCTCCAGCAGATAACACAGAAAGGAGAGGCTGCAAAAGTAATTACCTTAATTTCCAGACCAACTTTAGGCAGAGGAGAGGCCGGATATTACAGGGAGAGATGGGTGTCAGGTCTGGAGAAAGGAGTTTTTCTTCAAACAAGGGTGGGCAGCACCAAGGGGCGAGCTCAGAGGCAGCAGCTGTAAGGGCAAACCAACCAGTGTGGGGTGGTTGGTGGTGTGGCCTTGGAAGGCCTCAGGTTGGGCAACTTAACAGCTGCTGGTGGCTATTAATGCTTTGCTTGGTTTTGTGTAAAAACAGGAGCAATTAAGGATTTCTTTGGGGAAAGCTGTTGGGGGCTGGTTGGGTGGCCAGAGGGGCTGTGACCCTCTGTGACCAGTGCCCTGGGTGAAGGTCTCAGCTGCAGGACATGGCCAGGGCCAGATCCTGCTATGAGGTTCCCCACACTGTTGGAAGGGGGTTGAGTCACTGACCCTGTATGTGTTTAACAGACGGGCAGCTGAGGTGCTCAGGGATGTGGGTTAGCAGAGGACAGGAACAGTTGGACTCGATGATCTCAAAGGTCTGTTCCAACCTGGTGACTCTGTGATTATTCCCTGGGGCTGGCGAGGACACTGGGCACATGGTGGCTTTTGCTCCCCTCTCAGTATCTCTGCTGGGCCCAATCCCATCAGTGCTTTTACATCCTCACTTGGGTCCCCACACCCCACCTTTGGCCTCCATGGGGTCCACACCAGCCTGTCAACCAGCACCATGTCCCCCAGGAAAGAGCAGCCCCCTTTGCTTCAACTCACTGCTTCCACCCCACCTCCCTCAGCGAGCCCCTAGGGGAACACACACACACGACACACCGCGCTCTGCACCCTCTCCAGCCCCACCACTAAACCCTCCCCTTGGCAGCGGGTTTAATCCTCGCAGCCACAGGGTCCAGGCCGCATTGCCATGGGCGCTGGATTAGGGACCGGCCGCAGCGCTCCCTTTGTCCTCCCTTTTGTGGAGCATTTTGCTCGCCTCTGCTTTAAACCTTGTAACCATTTTGCTGCCTTTTAAAACCGGCCTGAATAGGGGGTGGAATGGAGAGGGGTTTGGAGGAGGAGGAGGAGGGGTGTGTGGGGTGTGTGGGGCGAAAGAGGAGCCGAGGCTTTGAGGTTGAAGAGAAGCATTCAGGCTGCAGCTGCCCCGTCTCAGCACATTCCCCGTGACCCCCACCGGTGCCGCGGCGGCCACCGAGCATCATTGGCAACCGGGCCGCTCAGGGACGATCCACCTGCTTGCTCAGGACAGGCACTTTCATGCCTATTGGGATTAGAGATTTTAAGTGTCGTTCCAAATTGTGCGGATAAACAGTCTTGTGAAAACTTGTTATCGTGGGGAAAAGGCCCCCTCCACCACCCTGCGTCCCTGGCCTTTTGTTCCAGCAATTTTTATTGCCGGATTGGATTTGATGAGGTTTAAGGTTTATTCTTAGGACTCCATTGAAGAGCTGATCCTTTGTCTCCTGCCGTGGAGCGTGAAGAATATGAAACGTAGGCCAAAATAAATCTGCTTTTCACACACATTAGCCCCCGGTACATGGAGGGACCACCAAACGCAGCTGAGAGCTGCAGCACACCCGGCCCCCCGCCTGCACAGGGTCTGCTCCAGGCTCACTAGGCTCTGCACCCCTTCCTCAAGTCGCCTCGTGCCCCTGGGAAATGGGACAGACCCTGCATGGAGAACCCCCTCTCCATGGAGTCTGAGCTGCAGGAGCCAGGCCTGGTGGTACAAATCATGGAGGTGCCGGGTCTGGAGCCCACAACATGGATGATGGGAAAGAGGAGAGGTGAGGAGAGGAGATATCTTCCCTCCCTGCCCACCCCCTCCAAAAACAATCCAGCCCCACTGGCAGGTCAGTCCCTTAATCACTTCATTTATCAGCGGTGACTTTGGGAGAGATTAATCAGCAGGGTAATTCCTGGGGAAATGTTGCTCCAGGGGCTGCCTTTCATTTGAGAGAAGCTCCCTGCGAGTTTCACCTTTATTGCAGGGAACCTGCTCCAGCACGCTCTGCACCGGCACTGCTGGGCCGCCCAAGCACCGAGGAGGAGCCTGTGCCTGGAGCTCCATCCTCACCTCGACCCCACAGCCGTGGGGCCACTGCAGAGCGTGGGCAAGGCTCGTGCCCAGGCTTTGGGCTGGTGACTCCTGTGAAGTCTCCAGGGAAGTTCTGGCGGCACTGGGAGCAGTTGGCAGGCACCTGGCACAAGCCAAGAGGTTGAGTTTTGGGAGAGCCGGGAGCTAGAGGCAGGAAATCATGCAAAACTTGGTGGATTGAGCTGGTTCCAAGCAAAAATAAACCCAGGGCATACAAAACCCACTCAAGAGCTGAAGCTGAGCAGGGGCGGCCTGGAGAGGCATGGCCAGCTTTGAGTGATGCCTCTCCAAGGGGCTCCTGCTGTGGTCCCTGACCTCCCCAGCTACCTGGTCCTGCATCTGGGAGATGCCATAGCCTTGTCCTCCTCACGTGAGCTGCTAAGGGTGTGCATGGCACATCCTGGTGGTGCAGGCAGGGGGGCAACCCTGCCCAACACACACCAGTTCACTGTGATCTGGACAAACAGACCTTCAGGAGACCCCAGCTGCCCACGGAAGCCTCGGGCATGGCAGCACATCTTTGTTGCTCACTTCATCTCTTCAGCCAAGGCTCGTTCCCGAGTGTGTGGCCCTTCAATAAGAGCAAAAATGAAGTAATAAAGTTAGAGGGAGAGGGGAAAAATTGGGCAGCAAAGAGAGCAGGGAGGAGAAAGCTCTCCTCTGCTCTCCTCCAACAAGGCTGGAAAAGAGGAAGCGTGTGAGTGAGGTGGGATATGAGCGTGCCACCCCTAAGCATTTAGGATGTCAGATGTCCTCAGTGGGATGCCTACTGTCTGGACAGTTGTCCCACCATGTCTGTGGAAGGGACAGAAGAGGATGAGGAGGATGAAGGCTCTGCCTTCCAGAGGCAGGGGAAAGTCACTGGAGTTAGCTCAGATGGGATGCCCAAGCCAGCACTGCAGGCTCAGGGCAGGTATTGTCACACTGGGCAGCCCTGGGCAGGGTTGACATGGTACTGCTGGGAGGGAGCGAGCATGTCCCCTGTCTGCCACATTGCTTCCCACTTTGCATCTAGCACGGTGATTCCCCAGATACCCAGTGATGTTCCAGCTCCTCCTGTTTGGATAAAATATCTGTAATTACACGCATGCCTAATTTGAATTATTTCCACAGTGCAAGCCTGGTGCTTTGGACCCTGCTGAGCAACTTGGCAATAGACTCCCTTGTCAACAGGGAGAAGTTAGGCAGTGGCACTTCTGTTCTGGGGTGGGTGACTGGCACGGCTGGTCATTGTGGCCATGGGGTGACCACCATGGCCTGCTAACAGCTCGTTCCAGCACCCAGAGAGGGTCTGCCCCTCAGGTTCCTGACTGTGCTTTAGATGTCTGATCCCATAAAGAGGAGTAGGGAAGGAGATTTTGACCTCTGCTCTTAGACCTGCCGTGTTCATCCCTGCTTTGGACCTGGGAAGGGTCGAGAAGTTAATTGATGTGGCTCATGGCCTCGCTTGTAGCTGCAGAGATGGTGGATGCTTTCCCAAAAGCAACGCTGCCATCAGAAACTGTGGGGCTGATGGAGAAGGTACTGACTGAGGTTCTTTGGCCCATGTTGGGTGAGACGTCAGATTGGATTCTCATCACGGTCCCCCCTGGCCCCGCCGTCGGTGGGCTCAAGAGTGGGTGTTGGCTGGGGAACAAGAACTGTTCCATCAAGTGTTGAAGGTTTCAAAGCTTGGGTTTCTTCCAGCACACAGCCAAAGTGAGCCCTTGGGAAAGTTCTCTATATCAAGCCACCCCAACATATCCTAAGAGCTGGGGGCTGCAGGCAGGAGAAACCTCCCCACTGCAGGAAGGGTGTTTTGGGGGGGGGGGCAGGGAGCAGGCTGCTTCCCAGCAGGTCGGCATGTCCCAGCAATGAGCGTGTCTGGCCCCAAGACCCCCCATCCCCTCCCCACTGCCTGCCCCGTGCACCCCAGCCCGTGGGGTCCCTGCCTGCCCGTGCTGTCAGCCAGCATTGTCTCCGCATGGCGGGTTTCTTTCTGGGGGGGAAGCTGTGCAGCCCCTCGTAGCTGCGCTCAGCAGCCTTTCGCTGTCACATTGTGTTATGTGCTCGACAAGAAGTGACTGATGAACCTTCCCTCCCTCCCTCCCTCCCTCCCCACTGCCTTGTCCTGGCATTGCCGGAGAGTGGGAAGGGGATGGTGGGCAAGGGGACACCAGATCCCAGCACCCATTGCTACCCCCACCTCCCCAAGCCTGCCAGCACCCATGGAGGCGGCCTGGGTGGCTCAGGGCTTGGGGTGGGCTATGATTTGGGGACTGGGAAGTGACATCTCTGTTGGGTTTCAAAGGCATGTCCTGATCCCCTCTTGGGGACGTGGGGTTGGCACGTCCCCACCCGGGCTCCCACCTGCTGATGATTTTGAGGGTGAGGGTCTGGGCATGACTGAACCCCTCATCTTGGACATGCTACCCCCTCTCCTTCCCATTTCCCCCAACTCTGAATTCGTTCTCCATCGTTTTTGTCCTCCCCCTCCTCCCCCTCTCCGTCTCAGCTGCCTGATGAATGAAGGATGGGTTTTTAAGCCTTTTTTACCCCCAAGGCCCGCAGCGCTGGCTTGCCTGCTATCGCTGGGATAAATGCAGGCTTTTCGGCCTGGAGCAGCATCCGGCAGAGCCGCACCACCCCCCTGTGCCGGGTTATCAATCCCCGCTCAGCATCGCCAGCGCCGGGCTGGGTCCTCTCCATTGGGAGCCCTTTTCCTACCCTCTGGCCACAAGAAAGACCAGTGTGGCTTAATTCTGCACAGTATCAACACGGAACAGACTCAGCCCAACGCTACTGGCTTCTCTTAATTCGCCTTTCTATTCCTCCTTCTTCATGAATTTTTAAAAAGTTCCCATTTCTCTTCACGCCTCTGTCTTATCCGCTGGGTTTCGGTGGGGTTTGTCAGGGCACATGTACCCCTGTGCCTGCCTGGGCTCTGCATCCCCCCCTCATTCCCCCAGCCCCAGAGAAACAAAGGAGATGATGGAAAGTCAGCTTGGATCTCCCCACCTTGGGAAGTTTTTCGGCTAGTTTGAGAAATAAAACCTCCTGCAGCTTGGGAGATGAAAGGGCCTGTGTGGTGATCGGATCCACGCCCCGCAGGTCCCAGCACAGCCTGGTGACATGGTGCTATACCCCATCTATCCCCCTCACCTCACCGGTGGCAGCCGCTCCTCCTGCCAGCATCACTCAGGTATGAGTGGACAGATGGTGCCACTTGCGGGGCAGAGATGGAGCTGTGGGGTGGTGGGAGATTTTGGGAAGGCAGAAGGGCATCATCAGAGCCCTCATCAGCCCTCACCTGAGCCCTCCACAGGCTTAGAAAAAGAAAAGAAATGCATTTCTTTGTTGTTTTGCTCTGGAGCCTCCACTCAGGGGACTGCAGGCTGCCCACTCCTCCCAGCCCTGCCCAGAGAGCCAAGAAATTAAGGCAGGACAGAGAAATTAAGGCAGGATAGAGAAATTATGGCAGAACAGAGAAAAAACAGATTCCAAGATGGAAAACAGGGATGAGCCCATGAATGCAGCCAAGCTGGGGCTGGCCGGGGCTGGTGTTCAGTTTGAATCTGAGCACAGATAAGCTGGGAGCCTTCCTCCACCCACTCCCACCTCAGTCTTCCTCTGCTAGCACGCAGAGTCCCCAGGACTGTGGGGAGCTCAGCAGCCACTCCAGCCGTCCCCATCCCCAGCCGGTTCCACATGTGTCACAGCTGAGCTGGAGCCCGTCCTCAGAGGCACCTGGGGGGGTATGTCCCCCATCCTGGCCAAAAGGAGCCCTGGACCTTTGCAGTGATCCCTGTTAGGGGCCAGGTAGGTGTTTCTTGGCTATCCAAGCAGAACCTTTGTTTTTAAGCCCTCAATCAAACGCTTGTAGACAGCCAGCTTGCATGGTGCTGGGATTATTATCCCCTTGGAGGAATAAAGTGCAGCATCGAGGCTTCTGGGATTTAAACCGATGGTTTCAGGGCTCCAGATATTTCAGTGCTGATGCTTAAAACCAGGAAGGCATTCCCTCCAGCAAGACAGCCACTACATCATACGGGGAACGCGCTATGAAATAATGATGTACAACTGGCCTTGAGGCACTCTTTGCAGCTTGATTGGCCTCAATGGCAGAAGAATAACGGAGAGTTTATTGCTTCTCTTCTAGGGATCTTTACTCCCAGCTGTTTTCTCGGGGAGGCCTGGATCCCTGTGCCTCACCCCAAGAGCCACAGGCTGCTGGTGAGGTGCTGAGTGCAGCCGGTTCCCATGATGGGGATCTGTCGTTGCAAGGTGGATCCCTGCGGGAAAATCCCCTCCGACTGCTGTCCAGGGCGGGTGATGGGACCTGGGCATGTCTCAGACCCCTTTGCCTTTCTGTGGGTGCAGCGAGCCCCTGGAGTGGGTACCCAGCACCCTTAGCCTCAACACCCAACCACACCAAGCAGAGAGCACCCAGTGTGCACCACATCTCCTCCACCAGCACCCAAACCACCCGGGATGCCCACACCTGGGCACTGCAGCTGGGCAAAACCCCTGCGGCTGCAGCGATGCCCGAGAGCCGATTCCTGCTGGCTGCAGTCCCAGCTGCCTGGGGGGCAAACGGGCACAAAGAGCATCTTCACACAGAACGTTGTTGGCGACCCCCAGCTCCCAGTGCCATTTGCAGAGGGCAAAGGTTAGATGGTTGCAGGTGATGCTCTCCTCTCCCTCCTCCCCATGCCTTTTCTTTTGAGGAGCCGTGCTGCAAATAGCCCGATTCCTAAGATTTCCCTATCATTAAAATGTAAATGAAAACAGACATGAAAACAATCTGAATTTCCAGCCGAGTTGCTCTTGCTTAATATTCTACCCTGAAGGGGGATGTGCGGAAGCAACAACATTTCAAAGGGAATCATTAAAGAAGGCAGGCTCAAACTGCGTTCTCATCAGATACCGCGGCAGAGCCCAGCATTCGGGGTCTTGCCCATCTCCCTGCTGCTGGAAAGGGATGAGTGGAAAACAGCGTTGGGAACAAGAAATATCCAAGCCAGGGTGAGGAGAATCTGCACACTGAGCCAGGGTGGTGCTGGACTGGCCAGGCAGGATGGTATCCCAGTGTGGTTCAGCTGCAAGCAGGCGGGGATTTGGGTGTTCTGGGCACACGTGTGTGGGTGCGCAGCTGCAGCGTGACGTGTGTGAGCCTGTGCAGTCAGGCTGCGACTGTGCCTGGGTTTTAACGTACCCTGAAGTTTTTAGAAATGCCCTGGAAGGGCAGCAGTGTTTCGTGATGCGTCCTGACATGTCAGCAGCGTGGGCAAGGGGAAGATGCCCACACTTCCCAAAACCTGCCTGCAATTAATCCCCTTCCACCCCGAGCTCTTGGCATTGGCATCACCAATTCTTTCCTCTGTTTCAGGTGGGAGGGAGAGGTGCCTGTATTTATACCACTGCTGTAATGCATCGAAAATGAAGTACAGAACCATCAGGGAGTGAGACCAGACTGAAAACCAGATGAGCCTTGGTGCAGCTGAGCACCAGAGGATCTGGGGCAGGGAAAGGGTTGCGCTGTTTCAGCTGGATCCTGACCACGGTCCTTGCTGCCCCAGTAAGCTGCAATGCCAGCAGCAAGCGAATGGCTCATGGTGCTGCTGGGTTTATATTTAGCTTTCACAGAGGTCACTGGCAAGCGGCTGTGCAGAGGCTTGCAGGGTGCAGGAGCACCTCAACCAGCACAATGCAGGATGCGGCCCCCGGTGCTGGCCCTGGCTTGATGCTCAGCCAAGGGGGAAAGGAGATGGCACTGTACACAGGGATGCAGGATGGCTTTGGTGTTGCCTTGGGATGCACTGAGGGCCATGCACAAGTTGTCCCCATCCAACCTGCTTTTGGCCCTTGGGTGCCCACTGCTCGGGTCCACCTACCCCAGGGCTGTGGGAAAACAAAGCCTGGCTGGGCAAGGAGCTAAGAAGCTCGGCTAAGAAGCAGGAGCAGCAAAGGCATCCCACACTCAGAGATCTCTCCAGGCCTGTCTGGGCATCCCGTGGGTGACTGTCCCCAGGCAGAGGCAGGGCACATCCCCTTTGCCCCCTGCCCTGCCCTGGACTCCCTTCTTTTCCCCAGTTCCCCTGCATCCTTGCTTCCCAGCCATGTGGAGGGGGCTGCAGGATATGAGCTGCCCCATGCTAGATAAGGGGCTGCTCAGATGCCCGGAGGTGAGATGGGATGGCAGAGCCCAGGGTGCAGCAAGGATAGAACCCCTCTGCTCCCCTCTGACCTCCCAGGCAGCAGCAGGTGCTTCCAGCACGGCGGCACATATGGATCCTATAAGGACTGAGATCATCTCTCCAGGCAGTATCCCTCCATTGTGCAGTGGGGAGGGATGGTGGCAGTGGGACCCCCAGGGCTGCCTGGGGAGGGGGTGCAGAGCTCTTCCCCACACTGGGTGCTGTCCAGGTGTAGTGCTTGGAGCAAGGGGAGCAGCCCCCAATCTGGGCTCATCCTGCCAGCCAAGAGCAAAGGAAAACCCTTTTCCCACTGCAAACTGACAGTATGAGATCTGGAAGTCTCCGAGGCACAATAACCTGGGGATCCCAGGATGCTTTAATGCATCCTGGTCTGGATCTCTGGATGCTAATGGCCTGAGATGATTAATTTTCTTTTGTACTTTCCTGGCATCAGTTATCACATCATTTGATTTTATTTTTAAAGACTTCTTTTTAAGCCCACAAAACACTGGAAAGAGTTAGACCTGATTCGAATTACAAGGTAAAATATTTCCCTCCAAAGCTTCATAAAGACTTGATTTATTTTTTTTAATGCTATTATTTTAACATTCAAAGAAAGGCAACCTTTGCCAAATCTTGCTTTGTGCAGTAAAAACAGCCCAGTGTTACAGGGATTTAATATAATAATAACAATAAACTTCCAGAGGAGACCTTAAAAACAAAGGGCCCTGTCTGCCACGCATGGAAATTCAAGCTCCATGCCCTGGGGTCTGTGGCTTGTTTTCCCCTGCGTGCTGGGGAAGGGATCCACATGTGAGCCCCAGCCCTGGTGTGGCTCCCCACTTCCATCCTGGTCCGGACACCACTGGCAGTGCTCAGTCTTCCCCCTGACCTGGGCAGGTTTAGAGCCAGAGCATCACCTCTGTTCCACAGAGAGCAGTGTTATCCACCTGCAAGCTGAGAATCCAGCCCCTTATTTGCCAAGGACTGGAAATCCCTGAGGATGGAGACACCCCTGGCATGGTCCTTGGGCACATCCCTGTCCCCTGCGCCCAGACGGTGCCCGCCTACTGCACCCATCCTGCACAGGGCCGGATCTGCACCCACAGAGGGAGCTGAGCGCTGGGTGCTGAGGCCAGTTGCAGGGTTACAATCTCCCTGGGTGCAAGTGCCAGGGGGCCAGAGGAGGGTCCCAGTCTCCCCCACGCTGGCCCAGGCTCAGCCTCGCAGCTTTTTCTCTTTATTGTTGTTTTTTTTCTTGTCTCCCCTGCAGTTGGCCAGGTTTTTAATTAATTCCCAAATCTTATTTGGGCAGCAGAGCTGGGGGTGGGAAACCCCCCCTCAGACTCTGTCTGAAGTTGATTTTGCAAATCAACGCTGGCCATCTCAAACCAGCTCTGGGGGCAGAAGCATCAGGGCTCCCAATAACCAAGGAGGAAGCCTGTTCCTTGCGGAGCAGATCCGCCACTTTGATGTGCTCCCGCAGTTATTCTTTCATTTCTTGAGCAAATAATCCAGATTTTCTCAATATTTACCTTGGAAATAATTATTTGTGTAAAGCATTCGACCAAAAAATAAACAGAGAATCGCTTGGGCTCTCTGCAGGGCTGGGAGGTCTCATGTTGCCCTAAAACCTTGCCGGAGCGTGAGCTCTGTGGGCAGGAGCTGGGGTGGGAATCAGGCCCCAAAGCTGAGCACACACATGTCCATGCATGGAGGGCTGGGGACAAACCTCCTCACAGCCCCAGCTGCAGGGCATGGGTTTGGACCTGATGATGGGGGGTTGGACCCAATGAGGGGGTTGGACCCGATGATCTCTTGAGGTTCCTTCCAACCCCATCGATTCTGTGATAAGGACAGAAAAATGCCACTGCTCTGCCTTCCCTGAATCACTCAGCCAGCATCTGTGAAAGGGGCTGTATCGCATCCCTGAATTCCCACAGATTCAGAGGCTGTAAAGGAGATGCAGGATGAGGGGGAGAGGAAAGGTGAAGGAAGGTTCAAAGACCTGCTACAGCTTGGGTTTTTCATCTCTAGTTAATCTCTGCGAGGCCTGAGGCAAAGTCACCTTTAGGTCACCACTCAGGTGTTTTTATCTGCCAGCCCCATCTGCCCCCAGCTGCCTCCCCATCCCTCCCCATTAGCCGGGGCCGCAGGGCAGGGTGGCTGGTGCCCTGGGAATTGGGGGGTGGAGGGTAAATCCTGCACCCCTGCCGCACCCTCAGCCATGGGGAGAGATGGGAAGAGCGTCACGCTTGAGTTTTTGGAAGCAAAAAGGCTTTTAAGTTGAGTATGGATTAGCTGCTGGTGTTGGTACAGCATGTCACTGCCCAGATGGGGGCAAGGGGTGCCAGGACCTGTGTCCCCATGACCTGCACAGCAGGATGGCAAAAGGAAATAGAGGAACAAACCCACCTGGGACTCAGCTCTTTCACCTCCAAGGCTTTTATTAGGGTGTGCGACATGCCCACGATCACACAGCTGGGGTATGACACAGGCAGCGAGCAGGAGGGCGGCGAGGCAGCGAGGGCAGCGTGGGGCTTGCAGGGATGCTGCTGGACTCTTCCAGGCCACATCAAGCTGAATGTACCCCATCACCACCAAAACATCCTTTCCAGAAGAGGAGTTTTCCGGATCTCCTCACGGGAGCAGCCCCTGGGTGGGAGCAGAGCCCAGCTGTGTGGGATGGGAGGAGGTTCAGTGCAGCCCTTGAGGAATCGGTGGGCTCAGCTGTGGTTATTTATCCGGGGTGTGGTAGCATCCAGCGGTTGGTGGAGCAGAGATCTGCCCAGGCTGCTGGGCTCTGCACCCCAGCACCAGAACGAGGTCCCAGCAAAGTCCCAGCAGCCTCCAGCTCCTCCAACAGCAGGAAGACGCTTGGCTGGGGGCACACAGCAACTCTGAAATCTCCCACCACCCTCCTTTGGCAGGCAAGAACCACAATTATTGTCTTGCTTTGCACAGCGACTCTGGGCAGGATGGGGAGCACGATCCCATCCCAGCTGAGCTCTCCACCTGAAGTGAATCCACCCCAGCTGCCGCTCTTCCCACACCAGCAACTAAAACAGAGCCCACGTCACACTAACACTTAGCACAACACAGCCGACACACACAGCATCTCCTTTTCAATCTCTATTTCAGAAGACTGCTCCTTGTGCTCGCTACGCAGCCCTCATCCAATAAAATGGAGATTAGGGAAAAAACCACCCCAACATACTCTCTTTGCTTTCGAATAAATTAATACAAACACCAACAGCATCAGTTTGCAAGCAGCTTCCTGACCATGCACCATGTTAAAGCATCTCCTGGCAACGGGCAGATGTGTACACACACACACACTGGCTGCAAGGGAAAAGCTAAATTAACTCTGCTCTAATGCTGAATCTAAAAACAATAATGTGCTGGATGTGAATAAGTCGACACTTGGGTTTATTTTTAAGTATTCTGAGGTCACTGGCCAGAATGATTTTTCCCCCCTCTGAGTCTCTCTGTATGAGTTTAGAGCTTATCTGCAAAGCTTTTAAATGTGCCCCATGATGCACCAGAGGAACAGCTCAGGGCACCCTGCTGAGAGCACGACCCATGTTCAGTGCTGGGCACACCAGTTTGGGCATGACGCAGGGGGATGAAGTGAGCTTGTGCTTGTGCCTGAGCATGCACTGAAGGCCTGAGCCCAGAGCTTCAGAGCTTTATTGCCCCGGGGCTCTCACTCACTGTCCTGGCACACAGCGAGCCCCAAGGTCCTGAGGTCTCCCCAGCCTGGCGCCGTGCGGTGCCCAGCCCGGCAGGACATGGCACAGGAGAGAATTAATGCCCATACAGAGGGAAAACTGAGACAAATGCTTCGGGGCCTCTGAGCTACATTGGAATGATGGGAAGGACAGGGTGGCACCCAGGTGCCTGGCGAGCCTTCTGCACTGAGATGCAGCCAGCCAGCCCCACGCTGGGCAGGAGGGTGAGGGCTGTGACAGGGCAGCACCGGTGGCACCTCAGGGGCTGGAGGCAGCTGCGCCGGTGGGACACGCCGGGCCGTGCTGCATGCAGCGGATGAGCTCCTTGCGGTTATCCAGGATGGTGTCGAAACTTTCCTGCAGCCTGTTCTGCTGGTCCACGACTTTCTGCTGGAGGCCGTGGATCCAGCGCAGCAGGGCCAGGCGCCGGTACATCACCAGCTGGATATGGTGCTTCTCCTTCTCCCGCTCCTTGAAGCGCTCCTTGTCCTGGAGGTGCTGCACAGCCTCTGCCAGTGCTGGGAAGAGGGGGCCCAGCTCCGGCTCAGCCATCCCTGGCTGAGGTGGGGTTCTGGGGACAGGGGCAGCGGTGGGAGGGTCCCAGGTGCTCCCACAGGTGCTGTCGGGGCTGTCGATGCTGAGGGAGCTGCTGGCATAGCCGTTGTCCTCCGCAGGAGAGCTCGGGGGCTTGCCGCATCCCCTGGCCTGCTCCTCAGCAGCTGTGTTTTGGCCCCCTGTCCCACCGACCTCTGCTCCCTCGGGGGGCTGCGCACCCCTGGCTCGGGGAGACACGGCTGCCCGGCGCCCAGGCTCGGGGCAGTGTCCCTAAGCCGGCCCTGGACCATCTGTCTCTGCATTAATAACAGCAGATTATCGGACGGATTTGTCGTGTTTTCGCTCCGGCTGGACCCCTCCTCTGGCAGGGACCCTGGCGCTGGCCGGCTCCAGTTCTCATTGCTGTCACACACCTCTCCCACGAAGTTGGAGTTGGAGTCCTGCCCACACCCGGCTCCCGGGATGGCTGTGCCCAGCACCGGGCCCCCTGGCCTTGCCGGAATGGGGCATTTGCTGGGGCGCCGGGCGGGCAGACGGCAAACATCTCGCCGGTGTCCTGCCTGCAAGAGAGGCAGAGCTGTAAAACGTCTGCAGGGTACACAGGCTGGCACACCCAGAACCCTCCTCATCAGCTACAGCCAGAGAAACTATTCCCTCTCTTGATTTCCCTCTCGTTAAAGCTCCTGAAGCCCCATCACAGGCTCATCCTCTCCCGGCGGCGTTTGGCCACCAACCCCCCAGCAACATCACTCAGGGACAATTCACTCGACATAGGAGCTGGGGGCAGGCACCCCACCACCCCCCATCTCTCCTCCCTGTGACCTCCAGCCCAAACCTACACTCCCAGGGCTTCCCCTCAGTGCCTGTCAGAGGGCATCACGGGGTGCAAGCACACAGCTGGCACGTTCTGCTTGGCTTACAAGGAGCCGCTTTTCCAGCAGCGATACAATTTATTTAAGCAAGTGAAACTGCCTGGGCTCCTCTGTATGAAGGGCTGTCTGCCCTGGGTTGGGCCGTGGGTCAGGTCTGGTCTGTCTCTGTCAGCACCCAAACCAGTAACCCCACTGGGCTGCTTCCTCCTGTGCGGGGCTGGAAGCAGACGAGACCAGAGAAGGTTAATGCAGCATTTCTGGCCAGGTTGTTAGCAGTGAGAGCCCATCTCTCAGCTCTCTCCCAGCAATGACACGCTCACGAGAATCACATGAAGAAAAACCCATCGAGTGTCCTGGTTTCACCCCGGGGAAAGCAGCACAGAGGCAGGATGGGTCCAGGGTGCAGCGTGCCCAGCGCGGGGTGTGGAACATGGGCTGCGGCTGGAACGGGGTCCCAGCCCGTGACCCCACCAGCAACATCACCCAGGGAAGGAGCCATGAAGAGGCACCATGGCGTGTGCGGTACAACCCTGGTCCTACTGTGTACCGCATGACTGCATGCCCCATTGCTGTGTGCCCCACAGCTACGTACCCCATGGCTGCATACCCCACAACTGCGTGCCCCATGACTGTGTACCCCATGGCTGCATACCCCATCACTGTATACCCCATGGCTGTGTGCCCCATGACTGTGTACCCCACGGCTGCGTACCCCATCGCTGTGTAGCCCATGGCTGAGTTCCCCACCACTGCATACCCCATGGCTGTGTAGCCCACGGCTGGCTATGCCCTGCAGCATCCTCGATGCCCAGGGAAGGGGACCTCAGCCCTACAAGTGCTGTTTGCCAGGGCAAGGACGGCACCAACGCAAGGAGGGCAAGGGCCTGCGCCTGGCAGGGGACCCCCAAGACCTAGAACCCCGGCACCTCGCTGCCCCACACCGGCACGCAGCCGTGTGCGCTGGGTGGCACACAACCCCCGTCCACCCACCCCCCCCGCCCCGTTCCCCCCCGGGGCTGTGTCGCCGGAGGATGGGCGCCTACGGCCGCGGGGCTCAACCCCTGGGGAGGACAAGCCGAGGAGCATCCCCGCACCCACAGAGCTTCCTCCCCCCCCGCTCCAAAACACCGGTTGGGGGGCAGCGGGGAGAACCGGCGGCGGGTCCGCACCCATACGGCCGCCCGGCCGAGCCGCAGCCGCACTGCGCCGGGAAACGGCGGGGGAAGGAGCGGGGCGGGGGGTAGCGGAAAGCGGCACCGGGGATGGTGGGAGGGGGAAGATGTCCGTGCTGCGACGCCCGCGCCCGGCCCGGCCCCGCCGCTCCCCGCTCCCCCCGGCCCGGCCCCAGCACTCACCGCCGCCCCGGGCTCGGTACTTCGCCGCCGCCGCCGCCGCTGCGGGTGAGAACGGAAGCGGCCCCGCGTGGGGAGACGTCACGGCCGCACTTCCGAGGCCGCCCGCGGCCCCCGCGCCTCCTCCGGGGCTGCTCCGGGGCGGGGGGTGGTACGCCGCCGGGACACGTGTGTCACGTCTGTCTGCGCTGTGTCCGTGGGTCCGTCCTCACGCAGTGTGCACCCACAGCAGAAACTCCCCACCCGGGTTCAGCCCGGGGCAGGGAGAGGGCTGGGAGGTGCTCTGAGGGGGGCAGGGGGCCGTGGGCTGGAGCCCCCCTGTCACCCACAGCCACAGCCACAGTCACAGTGTGGGAACGGGGCCGTGCACTGGGCTGGGTGTGTGTGGGCGCATCCCGCCATGGCGGCTGGGTTTGGGACACCGAGTCCTTCCCAGCGCCTGCCCTGTGGGTGCCGTGAGCCTCAGCGGGTCCCCGCAGGGATGAGGGGGGTGGCGGGACCCTTGCTCTCAATGGGGCCTTTATTCCCCTTGCCCGGAGCCGGGGTGTCTGTGTGCTGGGAGAGGGAAAGGCTCAGCACCATCAAAGGGCTCCCACGGGCGCCAGGCGGGCCCAGGGCGTCACATGGAGCACCACAAACGCCTCTTGGAGATAAAGAGGCTTTGTGGGGTTGAGGGGTGGGTGGGGGTGTTGGGAGGGGCAGACGGGAGAGAGGGACTGCATGATGTGTTGATGCCTGGGGCTGGGAGATGGGAGCTGGGACAAGGGAAGCCAGGGTACCACAGACGCCCCGTTACCCAAGTGGGCATGGTCTCATCTCCTGATGATGTGGCCTTCAGCTGTGTCTGTGGCACCTCTGGGACAGAGGTGGTGTGAGCACGGTGCCATCACAGCAAAGGCTCCAGAGCCCAAGCCCACCCAGACCAAAGTGAGTCTCAGTGAGCGCTCAGCACCTCCTGCTTGCCCTGGGGAGGAAGGAAGGGATGAAGATGCTTTCAGGGCGGACGAAGATCTTCTCCAAAGCTCCGGCCTGCTGGTGGTGGGACACGGGAGAGAAACGCCGAGAGCAGATGTTCCCCCATGATGTTACAAAAGCTTGGAGCGGTGGAATAGCACTAATAAGAGATAAAGAAATTCTTTTAACTTCCCATCTGCCCGACAGATCCCTAGGCAGCCTCTCCTGCTGTGGGCTGCTCCAGCCCCAAAGGCTTCAATACCTCTGTGGAGGAGAAATCGGTGGGGTGAGACTGAGAGCTGAAACTGGGGCGCTTGTGCTGGAGTACTCCTCCTAGGAAAGCCTGAGATTAAAGAAACAAAACCTTCCTGTCACACAGGAAAGGCAGAAACTGATTCAGGCGTCTGAATGGGCAGGAAAGAAAAAAGGATTTGGGCAAACAATGGGCTCAGCCCTGCTCTGCTCCACTCTGACTTGATGAGGGTTTGCTCGTTAGTGCTGGTGTTTCACTCCCGTTAGGGGCCCGAGCTCGGAGCAAAGCAAAATGTTTGTTCCTGGGAGCAAGGAGGAAAGTTTCACCCCTCCATAGACCTTCTCTTCTGGCTTGCAGAGAGGCGACACAGTGGAAACAGGCCTTTTCCACCTAAGATTTGGGTCTCGGGGAGCAGAAGGAAGCTGGAAGTTCAGCTGAAGTTTGGCTATGGGGCAGGAGTGGGGTTTGCTCCTGTCTTGGCTTTACTGGGTTTCCTGGGGCTGGTGGTTGTCCTGGAGCCTGCTGTAGAGAGAGAAGGTTTGGAGGCAGAAGGTGCTTAGTGATGGGTTTCGGAGTCATCTTCCCCTCCCCTTCCCCTACTTTGTTCCAGAAATAAATTAAAAGCTCTCCCTCCAGGAAATTAAAGATCATTTAAGAAGCTGGACCCAATGTGCCAGGGTTTCAGGGCTGGATGTCCTGAGTGAGATAAGTGCAGTGCACCTTGGGGCTCAGAGAGGAGAAGGGTGCTGGAGTGACACCCCTGCCCCTGCCCCGAGACACTCCAGAAAGCGCTGGCACCAGATTTCTCTCCCAAAGCAGGTCCCTGGGACCCTGGGTGCAACACCCTTCCCTGGGCTCAGCAGGTGACACTGGAGATGGGACATCTGCCCTGGCCATGGTGGAATTCATCCTTTAAACCCAGCACTTGGCTCCCCACTCCCCAAATTTGCTTCTCGTCTGCCATGTGTCCCTCTAGCCGCTGCTGCGTGCCACAGGCTTTGAACAAAATTGGTCCCAGAAGAGGCCCTCGTGTACGGCCCTGTGCCCATGTGACATCAGCCCTGCGGCCTGGACACAGCAGTGGCTCCCCATCCCCTCTGCTGGGAAGGCTGCACCAGGGAGGTGAAAGCTGCCTGCTGTGGGGTGGATTAGGGGCTGCAGTGTCGTGGGGGGACAGCCCCACACATGGCCGTGTCCAGCCCCCAGCAACCAGGACTGAGCAGTGAGGGAGGGGATTGGGCAGGGACCCCGTGGCCTTGCTGGGGAGCTGCAGGGTGCAGGGGCAGCCGAGTGCCAGCAGTGCCAGGTTCTGCCTGCAGCCTCCCTGCCCAGCACGCGTGTGCGATGCATCCTCACGTGTGCCCACTGCATGCCCGCATGCTTGCACTGTGCACCCATCGTGCTCTTGCTGCACACCCACTGTGGTTCCATTGCACACCCTTTGTGTTCCTGCTGCACACTATATTGCCATTGCACACCCACTGTTCCCCCACTGCACACCCACTGTGCTCCCATTGCACACCCACTGTTCCCCCATTGCTCACCCACTGTGCACACCAGCGTTTGGGCTGGAAAAGCAAGCAAGTGGTGAGGCATGGGGAGGCTGTGTGTGTGTGTGTGTGGGTGCTGTGCTCAAGGCTGCAGCACTAGAAGGAAATGAAATGTTTTTTGGGAGATTTCCACATTCTACTCCTCCCCAGACTCGCCACGTGGTTCCCACCTCGCGCTCTGTCCCGCACGGGGCACCAGTCTGGCTATGCACACCTAGAGCTGGGCAGGGCCCCCAGCCTGGGTGCTGGCCGTGATGTGATGCTGGGCTGTACAGTGATGCTGGGATGGGTTTGGCTAAGCATCTTCATAGCCAAGAGCACCCAGGTACCAGCCAGCCAGGTCACTGGTCACCCAGGAGCCACAGTCCCACCAGCCAGCTCAGTCTGGGACATGGGCGCTGGGATGGGGAATCCGCCCCGAAAGAGTTAAGGGTGAAACATTGGGGAAAAGAAAATAATTCCGAAAGAAAGAAGTGCCCTGAACCACATGCGACCTAACCTCCCCAGCGGCTCATCTGAGTTTAATAACGGAGCAGGGAAATCTCCCAAAAAGCCCTCAGAGAAATTAAAGTAAACAGCCTGCTGACCTCCAACCCTGCGCTGCCCCGCCGCTGACTTGGCCCGGCTGCAGCAGCCACCGGTGCTGTGGCATTCTGTGTAATTGTAAACACATTCGGGTAAATATGGGGTGGGGTGGAGGGGAATGGGTGTCCCAGGGGAGCCCCTGGCCAGGCGGGTGCAGTGCTCCCCATAACCAGCAGAAACTCTGGCCAAGCATTGATGGGGTCAGCTGGGCAAAGCTGTGGCCACAGCAGATGCTACTGTTCGGCAGCTCCAGGCTGCATGGCCATGCCGCACCCGTGGCTGCCAGGGGCTTGGCATGGCCAAGGCTTCAGGATTGGCATTGCTGGTGGGACCAGGAGCCCCCGGGATGGTTCTGCTGCCCCGTGACTCTGGGGTTGGGGCTGTGGAACCTCACGTCAGGAGCGCTGGAGGGTCCTGGTGATGGACGGAGGAGGATGCTGTAAAGGGATTGTCCTCTTGCTTCACAGAAGTTAAAAACATGGCTCTTGTTTTCACAGATCCTGGTCATTTTTGTAGGCTGATGGAAAGAAAAGCATTCCCAGGCTGCGGGAGTGCTGGCACTCCTCTCAGAGAGGGGCCAGCAAAGCCACGGGCCTCCCAGGGTAGAAGCAGGAGCTGAGCATCACTGCCAGCCTGGCCCCATCTCTGGCCCTGCTCCATCCTCATCCTCATCCTCATCCCCATCCCCATCCCCATCCCCATCCCCATCCCCATCTCCATCCCCATCCCTATCCTTGTCCTGTGTGGGACCTCAATTGCCGCATTCCATCATCTGTGCTTCCCATGGGATTTTCTGGGGAAACCCCTCTCAAAGGCAGGGGAAGGGGTCAGAGAGGGCTGGGTCCAGGCAAACGCTGCACCCCTGCCCCACTGCCCAAGCACTGACTCTGGTCTGGTCCCCCAGATCTGGCTCTGGGCTGGTCCCCAGTATCTGCTCCTGGCTGGTTCCCCAGTACCTGCCATCTACCTGTAAACCCAATGTCACTTCAGCCAGGCCCAGAGGCAGCGGCGGATGCGCCGTGCTTAGAGAGAAATGCCAGGAATCCGCAGCCAGGTTGGATTTCAGAGCAGCCCTGAACCCCCTCATTTCCATGGAACCAGAGGTCAGAGCTTATCCCAGTGGCTCCCAGTCCTCGAGATGCATCAAGGTAGTGGAGAGAGGAGGAGGAGGAGGTGGAGGAAGGATCTGCAGGGCCAGGGAGCCCAGTGGAGGGCTGAACTTCCCTTTGGAGGGATGAGCCATGGGGACCCACCTCCGCCCTGGGACATGCAGCCCCATCACCCGCCGGTGGGAACCCCCCACCCCCACCATGCCAACGTGCCCATACCCAGGGAGAAGCTTTCTTCCTCTTGACTTTCCCCACTCCCAAACCCAGGGGTTATTTTCCTTTGGGAGAGGTGTTGTGCCAAGAGAGCAAGCTGGCCTCTCGCAGACGCTTCCTCTGGGGTTTATCCTCTGCCGAGCTACAAACAGGGAATATTGATGCTGACTCCACCCCTCCCATCCCACCAGAGCCCAAAAAATCACCGTTTCCTCTTGGCCTGTGAATCACTAATAAACTCCAGACAGAAAGGTCTGATTAGGAAATTGTTTGGGAAACGGGGAGGAAGGGGGAGGGACTCGCTCCCTGCTTTGCCTCTTGGCGTCACCTCCCTGAGCCGCAGGACGGGGCCCTGTCACTGTCCCCACATCTGATTTGGCTGCTGGGAGCATCCCCAGCCCAGTCCGGGGGCTCTCTGAGTCTGGCTGCAAACCAAGTTCCCCAGCGGATGGATGTGTCTGGCTGCAAGGATTTGGGGATGGGAATCCTGTTCCCTTTAGGCATCTCTTCTTCCTCTTTGATCACCATCCATCGGCTGGGCTGAATGAACCCTTCCCATCGGGATGGCCCCGGGGCACCGTGTCCCATGGCACAGACCGATAGCACCATCCCCTCCCTCTTTGTGGATAACATGATCATGGCATCACAGCTCCCCACACCCTCCCCCAAACTGCTGCTTGTCCTGAACCCCAGCAGCTCAATTTGGACCTCATCCTGTGGAAAACTGCAGGAGTTTTGTCCTTTCAGCCTTGGACCTGAATCCAATACATCCCATAAACGCTTTCAAATCTATCCTGGTGTCACAATACTCCAGGAAAGGTTCCTTTTGCAGCTGCCCTGCTTTGCTTAAAAACTGGAGCAGATTCAAACCCCAAGGAATTGTCTTCTATGGCATTTGTGGAAATTAAATGCTTGGATGTGCATAGTCAGGGTTCCCCAATGCAGGGACTGGAGAGCTCTGAACATGATCTAATCAAAGAGCCCTGCTTCTGTGGGGTGGGGGTTTCTTCTCCTCACCTCAGACAAGACCAAACACCTGTTAGAATTCAACCTGGCCAAAAAGGATTGATCCGGGTGGGACGGTGGCACGCAGGGTGTCGAGCCCTGCTATGGAGCTGGGGGAGCTTCCCACTGCCTCATCCCATCCCCTTCTGCCCTGGTTCATCCCTTTATTGCCACACGGTCCCATTGGAACCTGCCCAACATTCCCAGTGATGATGCTTTTTTGGCACATTGGAGGCAGTGGGATGCCAGCCCTGGGTGAAATGCAGGGAGTTGCTTACTGTGGGGGGATGCTGGACACGTTCCCCCCACACACCTCAAAAAATGGCCTTTGAGGCAGAAAGCACCTTTTGAACCAAAAAGGATGGGTTCTTTTTCCCTTATGCTCAGCATCCTCTGCTTTTTAATAAAACTAGAATTGCCAAAATTCCAGCTCCTGGATGGTTTTCCTTCCTCTTCTTCCCTTTTTCCATGGCAGAGTGAGGGGTTTAAATGTCCCTAAACTGTGAGAGAAGTTAGAGGGGGGAGAAGTGAGAGGGAAACCCCCAAATCCTTGGGCATTTGGAAGCAGGACCATGGTTCAACCAGGATGGAGCGAGAAGCCGCTGCTTTTCGGTGCTATTCCTGGCCAGGGCTGGGCTCTGCTGTGCCACAGGTGCCCCCGTGCTGGATGGGGAGCGGTGGCACATTTTTTGAGGCTAGAAAACAGAGTTTTTGGCAATTAGAGAGGCATGCCAAGATAAACCCACCCCCTGCTTCCTGGCAGGTTCGTTCCCATCAGCTTGTTTGGGTCCTGGCGAGACGGACCCCAGCGAGGGGCTCTCCTGGCGGGAACAGCCCAGCAAATTCTCTCTGCATGGGTGAAATTCCCCCCGCTACCGAGGTTATTATCTCCGAGCAGGAACCACCAATATCCTTTCATTTAGGCACTAATTTGAACAATGTGCGTTGGCCGGAGGGGAGGAAGGGTGCTCACTGCTCCAGAGCCTTTGAAAAATCCAGGCAGGAGCCAAACCAGAGGGAAAACAAAACCCAGCAGGGATGTGAAGGGCTTGGGGATGCAGAGGGCTCGGGGATGCAGAGGGCTCAGGGATGCAGAGGGCTCAGGGATGCTAAGGGATCAGGGATGTGAAGGGATCAGGGATGCAAAGGGCTTGAGGATGCAGAGGGCTCAGGGATGTGGGGCCATACATGGCGCCGGTCCCAGTGCCATAAATTGTGGCCAAGCCACGTGTGCTTCCGGGGACACGCTGGGAAGAGCCGTGATGCTGCTGGGCACGGGCACATCCCATGTCCCAGCTCATGTTGGGGGAAAATTATCCTTCAAGCTGACCTGGGGCTGAGACCCCCCCAATCCATGGCAGGGGGTGTTTTACCCATGGGGTAATAGGGCTCCTCTGCATCACCGGCCCATTCAGCCTTGTAGCTGCCATTTCCCTGTGGCTGGAGGGTGCAGTAAAACACTGTTAAACTTGTTCTATCATAAAGCTCCCACCAGGCACCAGCAGAGTCAGGGGTTTAATTGATAACTATAAAACCAGTTTAATTTCCACTCTTCAGCAGCTGACAAGACAAACGAGGCAGCAGGAAGGGAGCACCTGCCAATGGCACCCACAGCTCCCCACACCACGGCTCCAGCACCCCAGGGGCTGGTGGCAGAGTCTGAGGGGCTGCAGCCACTTTGCTCCAAGGCAGTTGCAATGGGACTGGTGTGGTCTGAAATTACTCCTCCACGGGGGATCTCCACTGGCATGTGGCCGGCAGCATGCCCATCCCTGTGCCCAGTGGGATGCAGCATCCCCTTCCCAGTGGCTGCCCCAGTGCTGGGCCCTCCTGGGCAAACCCCACTGGGTTTTTGGGGGGTTTATTGTATTTACTCTTCAAGTGCAGCCATTATGAATATTCACGCCCGCGTGGGGGAGCCGGCCCTTCCCGATGGGGATATCAGTTGGAGCAGCATCTAATTGATTACGTGGAAATTGCTCCTGGTGGAAAGGGAAGCCCTTGCCTCACTCTCAGTGAATTAATTTAGCTTGTGCCATTCTTCACTGTGTTCAATTAATCTTGTTAAAGTGATATAATTTTAGCTCACACTTTGCACACGGGGGTACTGGGGGCGGGAGGGGGGTTGGCTGATAACGACAGGAGGTTGGGTAATGGTGTGGCACCGGGTGCTCTGTCCTTTCATGTAGGAGGGACAGTGGTGGGAGAGCAGGTCCTGCCCCACACCGCCGGTCCTGGCCCCCTGTGCAGGATCAGCCCCAGCGGGACCCTGGGGTGTCATCGCTGCCGGGATGCTGGGTGCCGGTTGGGTTCCTGGGCTGTCCCCAGCTCCGTGCTGAGACAAAGAGCGTCGGTTCCCGCGGCCCCCCGGCAGCTGGTGAGGGGGGACATAATCCCACAAAAGTCCTGCTCTGGGGGGATCAGCAGGAGAGGTGAGGGGCACGCCGCCCAGCCCTCCATCGCCAGCCCTGCCCCTTTCTATCCCTGCTATTGACTGCCTAAACAGTTCTTTGGTGATTACAATGTAAATATAGCTTTTCATGGAGTAAAGGCCTTTCATGGGATCCGCACACACTTAACCACTTAACCCCGGTGACAAAAAGAGCAGTGAATTAGCTGTTTAGGGGCTGCTCGTGCAGAAAAGCAGGCCCTGAATAGGATTTGGGGATCTCTGTGTATCAATTGCTATGCTTCAGGGGCCCTCAATGCGGCTTTCGGCGTTCGAGCATGTGCCAAAGGGCTCCTCTGGGTATGGCTGGAGTGTCAGAAAAAAACTCAAGGAGAAGAAAAAAGCAGCTGCTTCTCTTTAATAAAACAATGATTTATTCATAGCAACTTGGAGAAGGGGGTGGGAGGCGGGGGGACATGGGGAAGTGCCAAAGTGATGCTCACCCTGCTCTGTGCCTGGGAGAGGCTTGGGGACACAGCCTACCTGGGGAGCAGGAGGCATGGGGACCCCCGAAGCAGCACATGAAGACCCCTGGAGCAGCCCAGGGGACAGAGATGAGTTCTGCTGCAGCCCCAGCTAGACATTGAGGAGGTCCCTATGGGTCTGGTCCCTCAGCCCCAGGCACCTCTGGGTGCTGCAGGGGCTGGGGAGGACACCCCCCTGCTTTTCCCCTGCCACATGGCACCTCTGCAAAGCTGGGTGCCCCCCTGCCCTGGGTGCAGCATGGGCACAGATGCAGGGGCTGACACGGTGTGTAGTTTCCCCCTACACCTGGGTTGAGGCATTTTGGGATGGGTGAGGAGGAAGGCAGCCTGCCCTTGGTGTCCCAGATTAAAAGAGCCTCAACTGCTGTGGCTGTCCCAGCTGAAGGATGCTGCAGCTGGGACTGGACCCTTGTCCTGGTTGGGGTGGGCTGGTGGGGAGTGGGCAAGCATCCGGGTGAGTGTTGGGCTGGTGTTGGGGACACGGGTCTCAGCCACCCCCCAGCTGCACCCACTGCAGAACAAGAGGAGCCTTCGTGGAGCTGGGGGCCAGGGAGAGCGAACGCAAAGCAGATCTGAAATGAATGGGCTGGGATGAGGAGAGGCACCGGGACAAAGCTGGGGTTCAGTGTGGGAACGGGGGTGCTGGGAGGGATGGGAAGGCGGCAGGACATGTCCAGGAGTGCGGAGGGAGTGCAGCTAGCACAGGCTGGGCTCCTTCCCGCTGGGATCCCAGTGTTCCCAGCGCAGCGGCTGGGTGTGCTGGGCCAGGGCTTGAGGCAGGGGCTGGTGCTCAGCTCTTTGCTGAGATGGACCTTCGGCATCACTGCTCTGTGGCAGGAAGGTGACTGCAGGGACGCCCGCGGGTTCCATCCCCTCTGTGCCCAGCACAGCCGGGCTCTCACCGAAGCCATGAAGGGCTGATGAGGAGCAGATCAGGTCAGGGTACGGCCCTATTTTTAGACGGGTGCAGATGGAAGGATGAAAGAGGAGATGGGGGAGGCAGGGGAGGAATTGGAATGAAAGACAAACAAACGCCAAGCAGATGCTGGGAGTGATGCTCTTCCCCTCACAGGATGCATGTGCAGCTCCCAGCAACACCCGCCCAGTCGTAGAGCCCTGGGGGGCTGCAGGGCACAGGGGGATGGGGGCAGAGTGGGGCACAATGTCCCCTCCTGCTTGTCCCTCATTGTGCGGGTTCACACCAGCACCCCAGGGCGGTGACACTGCCTCAGCCCTACGCCCTTGTTAGCAACCCCAGGGACCCTCCCTGGTGAAGGGGGGAACAGCTTGGTGCTGGGCTTGTGGGTGACATGAGCGGGGTGTTGGGATGTGCCCCCCACTGCTCGTTGTCCACACAGGTGTCCAGCAGTAGGGACACGCATCCAGGAGATCCACTGACACTGTGAGCACCCGGGGAGCAGATCTCTGCTGCAGGATGACCTGGCAACACCAGCTCAGCAAAGTTTAGGTGTGGATCTTGCTAGTTCCTGCACTTTGGATTAAACCCAGCCTGAGGCCCCTGTGGCACAGCTCCAGGCATGAAGCTGGTCCTTTCCAGAGCAGGGCTGGTGCTGGGCTCCCCCAGCCCTCCCGTCAGTCTGCAGGCATCACCCCAGCTCTGCCACCCTCAGCACATCCCTGCTCTGCCCTTCTCTGATGCCTGGCAGTTTCTCAAGGTCTTGCCCATGCATGGGCATCACCAGGACCACGATGGGGTTGTTTGGAGATCTCCAGTTTCCATCCAGGCTGGTGAACACCAGCGATGTCGCTCACGGGCTTTTGGCAGGAGCCATGGCCAAATCCCAACCACACCAGACTTCAGTAGGATCTGGGGCTGTAGTGCTGGCTGATGAATATCAAATCCAGCTCCTCCAGCCCTGCTCGTGCTCCCTGCAGATGTTCAGAGGTCTTTGCCAACTACATTGACCCCATCTAATCTTTTCTTCCTTCCTTTCCTTTCCCCTTTCCAGCAGAAGGGAACAGAGCAGGGTGACGGCAGCAGGTTGGGTTGGGGTGGTTTGCAGCCCCACAGCTGGGCAGCGGCACCCCGGGAGCTGTTATCATATTCTGGGGCTCACATCATCCCACCTCTGAAGATCACACGTGCTCAGCGAATCCGTAGGGGGAGCGAAGGATGCTGCCTCTGAGATCATCCCCCCGGATGCATTGCTCAGAGCTTTGCATTGGAAGCATCGCCCTCACGTCATGCAAAATAGGGAACACATGGCAGGTATAATTGCCTGTTGCTTTAATTATCATCTTTACATCAGGAGGGCTGGATGGTTTTGCAGCGCCTTTGCTTGGAGTGCTGCAGCTGGCGGAGCCGGGATGTGCATCCTGCAGGAGATGTTTGCTGTAGCAACCAAGCCAGGATGGGAAATTTGGTCCTGGATGCCAAAACCTCGCTGTGGGGTGCTGCTGTAGGATGCACCCACCAGTTGGCAAGCTCAGGGTGACTCAATGAGCTGCCCTGCAGAAACCTCAAGGAGTGGCATTGTCCTTCACCACCACTGTGCCAGCCTGGAGCCGGGCCAAAGCGGCAGCTCCACATCCCAAAACGGGGATGGAGAATGCACGGGGGCAGGATTGTGCCCCTGTGCCCCCCCATCCACTGAGCTGGGGAGCAGGAGAAAGGAAAAGGCTTTTGTTTTTTTCTACTCCGAGGTTTAATTGCAGAGGTTGGAGGTTCTCAAAGCCCCCTTCAGCTCCGTGTAAAACAGGAATGTGGAAATCCCACCTCTGCGGCTCCCCAGCAGCCGGGGAGGTGGCGTTAGCGCCTCGGTGCTTAATTATTCTTCCTGCACAGAAATTAGTCTCCATGAACTGTGGCAGCTGGAAATCAGACAGCACAGAAGGATGCTGCTGTGCTGGCCCACTCTGCCATCCAGTCAGGACCTTGGTGCTGAGCCTGGCACAGTACCATGGCCACATCCAGCCACGCCAGGACGCAGAGGGATGCCTGGGATCTGTGCAGCATCCCCCTCTCTGAGATGAGGGTTTAGGTGCTGCAGGGAGCTTTGGAGGTGCTGGGTGGGTGCAAGGACACACACAAACATGTGCATATCTCACCCTCCAAAGGGAACACAGATCTCAGATCCTGCTCCTCTGGCACCATGTGCATGAACAACATCAAATATTGAAAATCAATGGGCACTGTGAGGGAAGCAGCACAGAAGATGTTGCATGAAAACAGCCTTGAGGAACAGAGAGAAAAAAAATTAGCTAAAAATAAAATTAATCACTTGCAAAGCTGCAAGATTTGCTTCTCACCCCTCCCCCTCGTCCTGCAATCTTTTATGTCATTTTCTTTAATTACAGCTGGTTTAGATCTCTGCTGCCTGGAGAAGCATAGCTGGAGTTAGCCAGAGATTGGGCTTCTGGATGATACCAAGGAAATAATAACCCCCAAGGACAGAACATCTGTCCTCACTGAGCCCACGTGATGGCATAACTACAACCAACAGTTCATATAGAGTGAAACTTGTGCTTTACCCATCACCCAGCCTGCTGCAGAGCTGTTTTCCATGCCCAGAGCATGGGGAGCAGGAGCTGCCATCAGTTGTGGTGTCCCAACTGTGCCCAGCCCCTCACCCCTGCCCAGTGGGTCCCAGGGCAGGAAGATCTTTGCCAAATTTCAGTTTCCCAGTTGATTGCAGGTGCTTAATGAAGCACAGACAGCCAGGATCCCAGTGCTGGTGAGATGAATGTGGCAACCCCAAGTCTGGGTGGGGTGAAGAGGGCAGCCTGGTCAGCTGCTCCCCCCACCAGCTCTGCCCCCTCTACCCACACAAAGCAACATCTTTGCACCATCCCTCCTGCAGTGTGGGGCTGTTTTTTTCCCCCACTGTTACCTTTGGTTTCTCAGAGAGGAAAACTTGTTCCTGGAAGAGGGCTCATGCTTTCCCTCACTGTATTTTGACACTGCATCTGTGTTTCCTGAGTTACCTTCCCCATGTGAGACCATGACTGTTCCTGCTGCTCTGGCTTGTTTTCTCTCCTGATAGTGAAGAACCCAAATGAAAAGAAACAGATGCTGAAAACATCACCTGATCTTCTCCAAAACCAGGCAAAGGACCCTTTCATGCCCCAAACCTGGGCCCCATTCATCACTTCTGGAGAACGGGACACACCAGCTAACGAGCAGGCTGAGAGCCAGCGAGGGTAAATAACTGTGACACGGCTGCTCTAGAAGACACCCTCCCCATCGTACTTGTGTGGATGCCTGGGGGTCTTTTTGTCCTTTAACCCTCATTTTAGGTCTGGGACAACTGATTAAAGGCCCAGGACAGATGAGGTGCAGGAGCTCACAGGGTAAGAGCACACAAAACATACAGCACGCTTCTTTTCACGTGTCCACTCCGACATAATTTTTCACATGCTGGAAATACAGATGATTTTAGCCTGGGTCCATCTGGTTTCCCAAATAACCTGTCTATTTGATAAATAACATAAATTAAATTAGACAAGACAAACAAATAGTTTTGTTGTGGTTTTTTTTCTCTCCCACTTTCAGTCTCTTGGCAAAAAAAAAAAAAAAAAGAGAAAAAGAAAACATAATTCAGTGACTGCCTGGAGCCCTTGAGGAGCTGCACGGTGGTGAAAGCTATGATTATAAACGTGTCTGCAATGTTAACCTTTAACATGGACCCAAGGCCCTTTCCTCCTGCTTGTAAGTTCTTTTTTCAACTTCTTTCTCATTTAGGCTCCTAAGAGCTCAGCCCCCTCCAAGCTCAGCGAGGAACACCCTGCGCTGCATGGCACCCTGCTCAGAAAAGATCCCTGGGGTGCAGTCCAGGATCAGATCTGATCCTAGAGGTTTTATTCCTCCTGCCCCTCGTGGGGGTAAAGGGAAACCAAGGTAGAGACAAGTAGATATGACAGCCACCACCAACTCAGATGAAGACCCTGGTGTTCTGCCGTGACACAACCACCTTTGCATCCCCAGTCCTGGCTCCGAGCTGTAACTCCTGGGAGTTAGACCAAGGTACAATTGGGAGGGAGAAGTGGCAAGTGAAGCAGATGGAACTCTTCCTTTAGTTCAGGGTGGCCCTGCAGGCACCACTTCCACAGGGGCTGGGATGCCCTGTAGCCCTGCAAAGGACCCCTATTCCCACCCTCTCCCCCTCCCTGCCTCCATCCTTAGTCCATCCCTCCTTCCCAGCCCCAGACTGCTTTTGGCACTTCCTGCAGCAACAGGGAGGGGATTTTTCTCCTTGCTAGCACAGCAGCAGCATCTCAGTGCCAGGAGAGGCGAGCTGAATCAATACTTGAAAATGAGAAGGCAAAGCCAAGTTAACCACGTGCCAGACAGGAGGTGGGGTGGGGGGAGCCCTGAGGGCCAGCCAGAGGGAGGAAGCTGATGAGAAGGGGGCCGAAGCGAGGGTCAGTCCCCATCCCACAACTCAGTGCTGGTGAGAAGCTGGAGTGCAGCACAGTCAGCCCAAGCATCTCAACAGAGGGTTCAAGCCCTCCAGCTGGGGAGATTTCAGCTGCCTCAGGACATGTCCTGGACCTCAGCACACTCTGGGGTGTGTACCCACCTGCAAGCAGTTTCTGGGCATGTTGTAGCACTTGCCAGCAGCATTTCATGATCCTCAAGCTCCTGAAAGGTTTTTGCAGGGCAAAGTGGTCACTCCAAACAGTCAGGAATCTCCCTACTCTACACAGTCAAATTTATAAACTCCTCAGGCCCAAGGCCCTTTTTCCATTCCTAGCTCAGGAACAAGCAAAACATATTTTGAAGTGGAAATTCTGAAGGGAAAGCAAAACAAATGCCATGTTTGTGGCTAGCACATGCCGCAGAGAAGCCAATAAGAGTACCAGGACAGAGCCAACGTTCTAAAGATGATCTTCAAGCTGCTACATTCCAATGCAGAGGAGTAACAATTATAGTTCTTCAAAAATTTAATCCTTTGCAATGCCACTGAACGTGGAAAACGAAGAATTTCCCCTTGAGTCAGAGTATAGTTTAAGCTTTACTCATTCTTCCCTCCCCTTTTGATTACAGGAAGAGCGTTCTCTTGCTGCTCTCTAGTGGCAGGCATCACTAGCAAAATTAAGATGCCAAGTTTTGCAGCTTTGGATCTTTTTAAACAGTAAATTTGTGCTAAATTAGTACAACTTACGGATCAGTGAAACACAGTGAGAGAGAGCTAACTGGATATTCAGATACCTTCTTTCTGTTATGTTGTTCTTGAAGAAAGATCTGGTGAATGACCTTTTCTCCTTCATTCTCTTCCCTAAAGCTCCCATCCCAGATTCAGATCTGTTGGAATGAACTAACACAGGCAAGCCTCAAGCCAGCTATAAAGCAAGTTTTGTCTAGGAGCTAAAAAAACCCTAAAAACTATGGCATCAGTAAACAAACACAGTCTTAGGGCCAAGAATTTGATGCAAACCCAAGGGGAAGACTTGAGAATTTACACTCCTACCAACATTGAGGGGGGTATTTTTTGTTGTATTCCACTATTATTGCAGCTGTTCCTAGTGAAGGGCTTTAGTTGTGGCTACAAAAGAAAAGCAGCAAAGAGGAAAACAGAAGACACAGAGATCAGAGACAGAAGAACAATTTTGGGAAAACCCCTCACACACCACTAAATGAAATCCTGGAAATTAATTCCAACCACCTCCAAAATTAAAAGCGACTTTTATTGTCAAATTGCCCTCCAATTAGTACCATAATTCTTTATAAACATATTATACAGTAAAATATTTTACACACAGCACACAAGGAGTATGCTCAGGACCTTACAAAATTTACAGTTCAGGATACTTGTCCAACAGCATTGGTGACTTAAGAATGTCACACCAAGTCCCAGAGAGGTGTTTGGCCTTGCAGAGCAGGTCCTTGTCTGGGCTCTGCTCTAACACATTCAACATGTAAACAAAAAGGCAGAAGTGCTGTATATCATGTCTCAGGTTTCTTTCACACTATTTAGAATAGATGTGAAGGATGGTTCCTTATTATCCAGTTTCCTCCTTCTGGAGGAAGCCTTTCATTACTAGCTGGAGGATTTCTCTTGGATGAGTGCAGCTTATGTGAAAACAACGGAATGGATGACTGAAGAGAGTCTTCAGTTGGGCAAATTAAACCAAACAACTCTTCCCCTCCTCAAAAAGACCCAAACAAATAAAAAACCCATGACATCTTCCTTTTGTGTGTCATTCACACCCTTCCCTCTCTACGTACGCAAGTTCAGATGTATAAGAATATAAAGAGTAAAACTTGGAAAGAAATCCCTATCACACTGCCTCATGGAAGACCAGGACTTTTTTTAAAGTATACATTTTAAATATAAATTAAAAGCTGCTTAAAATGTCAAGCTAATAAATGCTTAACAGTAGAGAAAGCAAGACAGCAGAGGAAGCCGTAGCTACCTTCGTACTGCAAGTGTAAACAACAGGTGTCTTGCTGTAGTTCATGCTGCTTTTTCACCCCAAACTGCAGAAATACCTCCTTTCTCTGTGCTTTGAGCTAACCATGGCATTTCTGCATCAGGCCTGGCACATGAGGGGTATTTTCACTGAGACACAAGAGATTCTGTGAGTGCAGCGTGGTAGTGTAAGTTTTTATAATGCTTGGGAAAGACCAAGTTAGCATTTCATTCCAAACCAAGCATGGGGTTTGTGCTCCTTTGCCACAGAGCACTGAGAGAAAACAAAAGGGGAATAAACAAGACCATTGCCTGGAAATTATTGGAATTTGTGAATGAAGTGGCAGCATGAGAACGTACAGCAGCTTGTTTACCTTCCTGATGATTGCAAAATAAACCACAACTGGCAAGAGATGCGATACAACCTCCAGCCCTCAGCAGAAATATTCAGCTCTCCAAGTACTGGAATATGCTCCGGCTCTGACTCGTGTCCTCTGTGTTGTCTACCCTGGGCCGTTTGGCCAGAGAGGTTATTGCTGCAGTGGGACGTCTCTTCTTCACCTACAGAGGATTATGATATAAGAAAGTATTAAAATAAACCCCACTAAAGTTTAAATTCTGAATTATTATTGGGTGTGAGAGCACGTACAAGAAATCAGAGAGTATTTAAACCAGCAATACTCTTAATAGCTTTGGGCCTCCAAGTTTGAATAAGCTACACAACTGGCAGCACAAAATCTTTACCTGAAGCTTCGATTTCTCCTTTGCCTCTGCACCCTTGTCTGGAGAAAGCGTATGAAAGACAAAGTTCCTTGAATTTCGGGGCGCATTTGGGTTAAGATCTGACATTGCTGCTAGTTTCTGAAGGACAGCTTTAGGTCTGTTCAAGAGAGACCCGTTTTTTATCTGAAGGACAAAGAAATGCTGCGTTAAACCACTCGCAGGAACAAGATTAACTCTTCTAGTGGGTTATTCTTCATAGGAAAGAACTACTCCCTACTGAAGTGTTACCTGCTACCACACAGGCCAGAAATGGTCAGAATCCAGAGTCAGCTGACTTTGGAGATACTGTTTTGCAGAATCTTTACCAACCTGGATGTCGCTGGCAGGTCTGAACGTTTCAAATGGGTTCCTGGGTAACAGTGTCATGTCCTGTGCCACTGCTGCTGGGCTCGCTGGCAGAGAGAGATCATCATCAATTTCTGAACTTTATTCAAAAGAACATGATTTTACATCAAACTGAACAACTTGGAATTGACAACAGACTGCAAATACTATAGGGAAAATAATTTGTATAAAATTGTACAACTGATAGATGATCCTGGCAGTTAGTTCTGTCAGTTAGGAGGGAAAATTTGAGTTTGAAGCAGCTTTGCACACTTGGAGTCGTGTTTTTACCCCAACTAAGGAAAACTTATTTTCAGTCTGTAGTTTTTCCTGAAGCCACAGATATTTGGAGAAACAGCTAGGCTGAATGTCACTTACAGTCTACTCTGCAACTTCAAGGCAAGCAAATGAAGACTAAAAGACTAAAGAAAGATGGAGGGGAATTTTTTCCCCTCTACACCATTTTTTCAAGAGGCAGCATACCTCATTATTAAGTAAACACACGCAATTATCATCAGCCTTGCAGTTGCACATTTTCAATACTTTTATACCTTTAGCTGGAAGACAAGAGCTTAGACTCAGTAAGAAAACAAGACACTGGAGCTCCAGATCTATATCCTGCTTCACTGGAAGCCACAAGTGACAACTGCAAGTCAAACAAGTCAAACTTGCCGTCTTTGGTTTGCTTGTCACTTCAGTAACAAGTGAGCTCACCTTTCTTCTGTAGGGACTTGGCAGTTACTTTTTTTGCTAGCTTCATGAATTGACTGTCTTCACCGATTTCTTCCTCCTCTTCCTCCTGCTCTTTATTTTTTTCCTTCTGTAGCAAAGAGAAAACACTTTGTAAAATTGAAAAAGTTCATGCTAAGAATTAACAATTCATTATTTTAAGTACACCAAGTCCTTCCCTTGTGTAAATTAAGAGTATTTTAATTAACTTTCTACTATAAGAGTTTATTGCTGTTTTTTAGAAACTTTATCACCCTCGTTCCATTAATGAGTGGCAAACCCACATTGAGGGTTGGGCCTGATGATCTCTTGAGGTCCCTTCCAAGCCCTACGATTCTGTGATCACATCAGCTGACACAGCTGACTTAATGCACAGTTGGTTTGTGTCTCCCTTCTCTCTCTGAACAATACTTGAAGAGAAAAAGCAGAATTCATGAGGAAAATCACAAAGATACATTTATGAATGGTATTTCTTCCAGAGTTGAACTTGAGGAACAAACAATTTCACACCTAGGGGTGGTATGGATAAAGACTGAGCAAGATGCCTTTCTTGGAGCCGAGTAGTACCTGCTCACGAAGCCACTGCTCTCGTTCAAACCTCTCTTTCCTCCACTTTGCTTCGGTCTCATCAAACTGTTCATTTTCATCATCGTTATCAGAATCTCTCTGAAACAAGTCAATCTGTGAAGCATAATCTAAATGAAGAAAAAATATTTAGCTGTCAGTTTTAAGAGAAACAAATTATGCAGGTGAATTAAAAAACCCCACAAACCCCAAACAAATAAAACTCCCAACAAACCAATGAACCACACCCCACCCTAGCACCTCCCCTACCCAACTGGTTTCTGAAACACTATTTACTTCTGAGTGCTGTTTCATACACACGCACAAACACACACACTCACACAAACGCTCTCTTTCCAATCTTTTACCCCATCTCTTAACAAGTATGGATCATAAAGGCACCTATGTTTTTCCATCTGAATCTCCTCATTCTGCCAGGCCCATCACTGTGCAGGTCACCATCGAGGAGGTATCTCTCCTGGTACAAGCGTAACTGCCGCTTGTCATCATCAAGCATTGCCTTCCTATCGACACAGGACAAAGGGAGTATGTTAGTCCAGATTATATCTTAGAGCTACGACTTTGTGCACAGAAATACACAGTAATAGTGTCACTGACATGTGTAATTTCTGTATTTGACTTTCTAATTCCACTTCAGAAGGGAGTTCCTCATCAATAACCTCTTCTTCATATTCATTCAGGTCTTCACCATCATACTCATCCTCACTTCCCACATCGCTCCCTGACAGCTCTGCCTCATCTTCCATGAAATCCTGCAGTTTTCTGGAAAAGGACATTCAAAGAGTTCAGTTTGGTAGGATCAATAATAATCTGAAATACTCTGACAGCAAGATTTATCTTTTAACATCAAATTAACACACATCCTAAGTGAGAAATTAGGATTCATCTTTAAGTTTTGAAGAGACTAAGTAATGTTGGGTCAAAAAAAAAAATCAACATTGCATTGCTTTCATTGTGGAAATCAGATGATTTCAATCTATAATAGGAATTATAACAGAAATCCTCTACTGCCCACCAGCAACACTGTTAAACTCACAGAATGTGACAACACCAAAGCAAGAAGAAAAAAAACAACTTCAAAACCAACCAGAGCCAACACTATATAAACATTAGCTACTAATGCTGGGGAGGGACCAGACTACATTTGTAGTTCTCTTGATATTCTAGTTCTGTCTGGCAATTAAGATATAAAAAAAGATCGACTTACAGTTTTTTCTTCAAGCCCCCTCTAGGTCTCAGCAGTTGTTCTTCTTCATCACTGATTTCTGCTTCCTCAGGATCACTGTCTCCACTTTTTTCATCCTGTCAAAGAAAAAGCTTGGGTTAATTAAGGGTTTTCTGAAAGCAGGTTGCTTTGTAACAACACATTCTTGTGCTCTGTGTAAGATTTTTGAGGGTTTTCTAGGCTAAGGTGATTCATTTGGTATATTATAGCAGGAAGAGGACATTTTAAATGATCCAACCATTGCTCTTGGATGTGTTTCAGTAACTTGTTCTGGAAGCCACAGTACTTTGCATTGCTGATTATAGTAAAAAGCCAAGTAGGTAAATGGGTATTCTCATAGATGGAGTGCTGCAGCAGTTGCTTCACTCCATCGGTTCGTACCTCTTCACTGTCAAAGGCATTGTCATCTGTTACAAGCTGAAAATCACCAAGTTCTTCTTGCTCCCCCTCATCTTCTTCTTCCCTATGGGAAAAGGGAAAGAAAGGCACATTTTCATTTCACATCCAATGAGGGCTTCCCAAGAATTCAAGGCAAGACTTCCACTGTCACGACAGATGCCCAACATCCTTACTAACACTGATTTTTTTAATACCTCAGGGCTTCACTTGCAGAAACCATGGGACAAGTGTTAAATTCTGGGTTTGTTTCCTTCTCAAACTCCTCTTGGATCCTCCCTGACATTCCCATTTGTGAAGCCTCGTTACCTGTTTGTCAGGCAATCATACACCCTTACAGGTATCCAACTGATGTTTGGTGCTGGAACCCTGAGATTGGCAACAGCCCAGAACAGAACCCCAAAGCCTCACATTCTAACAATCTGCTCTCAGTTTGATGACAGCTCTTCAATGCTTCTTTCACTGCCATGGAAAGACAAAAAGAATCTCCCTTCACAGTAGCTGTGGGAAACAGCATGTGCTCAGCAAGTGCTGAGCAATTTGTAGTATGCTTCACCTCCAGAACAAACCACGCTTCTGCTTACAGCACTTTGAATCGATGTTGAACAAGTAAACACGTTAAGAGTGAAACAAGACAGTTACTGCTACAAGGTTCTGTAAACTGTAGGAAAAATGATACTCACTTGTCTGTGGAAAAGGAGCCTGAACAAAGTGCTAGAGCTTCTGCCATTGGATCTTCAATGTCACTATCCTTTTCTGCTTTGGAAGATACTGAAGATGCCCATGTTGGAGAACCTGCTACAAAAAACAAGTAATGAGATGGCAATTTATCTGTTTGATAAATAAATTTTTCTAGTCTTGGAAGGTCAGAGAGCATCCTAGAAGTGGCAGTTAGCATGCTTCCACAAAGGCAGCACATTGTTAGAGCTCTCAGAAGTTCCACATTCTTCATTAGTGCCCAGAACGAAATGGTACCTTCACATAAAGCTTATAACTCCAGATCACCAGCAAAGCTGACAACAGAATTCAGGACATACCCTGAGACACGAATTTTCCTGAGCAAAGATTGAGCAATTCTTCTATGTTTTGCTTTTTGTCACTGCTGGTACTTGGCACGTGCTCAGTTTGACTGCTGAACTGTCCAGAACACAAGTCCAATAATTCATCCATGTTGGCATCCATTGCATTCTCATCCATACTGGCCAGAGACAGCTGATGCTTTGAGGACTGGTATTTATTCCTATGTTGTCCAACATTCAAGAACCTGAAAGAAAGCCTGCAGTTAGAAAAGTCTCGCTGGTTTTTACATCCTATTTCTGTTAAACTGCAGAAAATGTCATCCTTTATACCTATAACTTACCCATCTGCATCAAGCAGCTGGCTCTGAGTGTCATCTTCCAGAGAAAATTGGAACCGTGACTCCTCAGTCCCTGGAAATAAACTCTTGGGTTCAGGAGAGGCATTATACAGGTCCTGGGAATCTTCTATGGGAAGAGAGGGCTCGGATGTCTTTCCTGAGCTCTAGTCAAAGAAATGTAACAATACACAAGTTATTTGTTTTGCAATCCTAGAAGTCAAAAGCAAGAGCAGAATTGAAACATTTTAGATATTTTGAAGGATGAACACCATGTAGACCTCAAGTATGTCCAGGCTGGTCTGATAAATCACAGAGTTCACTGACATCACATGCTGTGTAGCCCATGTAAGTATGCTTTAAAAATATTTACAATGTACAGATTTTCAAGATCAAAAATAGATTCTAGCATCTTTTCTTTGATGATTTAGTATCAGAGTTCCTATGTCACTCTTACCCATTGCAAAGCAGAGACATTTTAAACCTCTGACAGTTTGTTTTTCTGAAATCTTACTCATATAAAAGCATTTGGCTAGATGGCTTCTGCTGGTATCATGTTTTTGATAGATAAGACAGTCAGGATAAAATATATTTATTTAGTAGCCACTGCCTTATTCTATGATGAGAACGGGACAGAGAACCTTACCTTGGAAGCAGAGCTGATAAAGCTTGTTTTGAAAAAACCAGGGGAAGGTGACCTAAACCCTCCTGCTGCAGATATGAAGTTCCCTCCACGTGACATCTGTTTGTTACAGGGCTGATATGATGGGATCATGGAGCCGATCAGCTCAAAGCTGCTGTTATGGCTGTTTTCTTTTGGTAGCGTTGTGAGGGAAAAGGAATCATCATCCTCTGGAGGAAAGAGAAAAAAAAAGAAAACAAGAATGAATATGTTGCTTACAATTTTTGGTGATCCAGTAAATCCTTGATAATCTTTTACAACATTGACACTAAAAAGTCATTAATTTGTGCTCATGTTAGATTTGATTCATGCTAAAAGTTTAGGATGTGCATTAAACTTTTTACTGATTTTCATCTTATTGATTACTAATTGCTTCTTTACTTCTTCCAGAATAATTTTAAACTTTATTTTCCTTTCATTTCCTCAAGCCTTCCCATTTTTCTCACAGTCCAAACTCTTATAAGAATACTGTATAACTATACAGATGATGAAATAATATATTGAATACCAATCTCAAATAGAAACTTCTATTTGAGGAAAAAAAATGCTAGCTATGATAATAGTTCTACTTTACCTAACTTGGTAGGTCCTTTGTCTGCAGTTTCTTCCATTTCAAGTTTCTCATCAGGAAGAGAATATCTGTAATTCATAAAATAAGAGGCATTTGCCAATATACACAAGTTGAATTGCAAACCTAAATAACAAAAAACAGGGTAAAACACGTAAAATACATCTAGTAGACTTTGATTAAGAAACAGATTATTCCACTAAACAATTGCAGTCATTGGGGTTTTTTTTTTTAAATAAAATATATATGAGTGCACATTTAACTACGAGAACAAGACAGAAGTGCTTACAAGAAGTAAATTAGATCAAAACATCTACATATACTTATTAAAAATTGCTCAAACACCATTTTTAAACCTTGGTTTATTTACCCCATTTTGGAGGAGCTGTCCTTAAAAAGCAGCAATGTAGACTCTGTTGAAGGTGGTTTGGGAACAGAATCACAGTGCACAGATTTCTCAAGTTTTTCTCCATCAATTGATTCTTTGTCAGTTTCTTTATCACCATCTTCAATGTGTTTCTCTTCTATATCTTCATTATCTTCCTCTGCTTCGCCAAGCAGAAACTCCATGTTCTGAAACACATCCCAAATCATGGCAGAGACATGCTGATCAGTGCTTTGATCTGTCAGCTTCCTTGCATACTTGTTAACAAAACATTTTAACATGTGGTGACCTGTCTGTCCTCTACTCACCATGAGCCAAGGATATATAAAAAACCAGCATCAGAATCTTTGATACGTTTATATTTGGGTTTAATATTATTTAGATAAATAAAAATACACTTAAATTTAGTTTTAGACAACCCAAATCCTGAACATGCCAGCTGCAGACATTTTTCAGCTTCTAGGAAGAATTCTTCAGCAGTTTTCCCCAATATTAATAGTGTTCAAGAGTAATTCCACCAGGGAGAAGCAGCAGAATTGAGAACTTGACTTGGTTATGTAAAAATGTTGCATACAGACCTCATGATTGTCATCTTCCTCTTCCTCAGATTCATCTGTCATCTCTTCCTCCTCCTCCTCTTCCTCCTCCAACATGTCCTCATTATCCAGTTTAAACAAGGCTTGCCGCTTTTGGCGTTCCTCAGTCCTGCGGAGTTTCATGGCCTCCTGGAGTTTGGCCTTAAGCACTTGCAGCTTTTCACCTGGAGAGAAATTAATAAGTTAATATAGTTATATGCACTACAGTGAATCCTTAACTTCATTGCTTTCAAGCATCCAATCTAAGGTTACTTGATTTAAAATGTTGTTAGGAATTGATCTGCCAGCTGTAAGAGGTGGAGCTGTGAGTTCAATGAGCAAAATTTAGAGAGACTGTGCAATCTCATCCCTAAATGCCATGGGTGCAGCACTCTAATGAGAATAAGGTCTGTCTGGCCAGTTGCCATGGGCAGGTATGCTACAGCATATGAAATAAGAGCCACTAAAAATAACATGTGCCCATAGATCCTGCCAAATAATCTATTTCTTTTAATGGATTCTGAGACCCACATCCCACACAGGTTTTTATTTGCAGATGCATACAATTCTATAAGAAACTGCAGTAACAGAACTAAGGAAGCATGAGAGATTGTACAAATGGCAATAGTTCTCAAGTCTGAGGCTTATATTCAGAGGACTGATGGAAAACAGCGGCGCAGATATATGTGTACATAAAGTGTTGGTACAGATAGGGAGAAACCCAGAGAACCAGCCACAGGAAGCTGAAGCTGCCCTACACTGGCCAGTGCAATTTCAGAGGTCTATCAGGATTCTTTTCTAGAACAGTGCCATCCATGAGAGTGAACACACATCCTAAGGTCCCTTCACCGGTATTTCACAGGGCAGCATTGGGAAAAGGGGAACGAGAGGAGGGAAAAGAAAATAATTTCCAGTTCAACCATCACTACGACTCCTCACCTGGCTTTGTGTGGACTCTTTCATCCAGGTTCTCTGCAGCTAACACTGCTGGTACCACATCCACTTTCAGTTCTTCTTTTCCTTCTGATGTTGTCTCCTTACGAATAATGTTCATGTCTATGGTGCGTTCAGCTTTGGGTTTCGATGTTCGAAGAGTGTGCTTCAAGAAACGTGCTTTCAAGGCTTCCAATTCTTTAAAGACACATTCATTGCATTTCAACACACAAATTAATTTAATTTAATAGCATTTAAAAGCATTGAGTGCTAAAGTTGTTTCAAGAGTAGGTCTTGAGACTTTTCTTCATTTAATTGCAAACCCATACTATTTGATTAATAAAACAATAAACCACAGTGGAATATTTTTGCTGTAACTTAGACTGAATTAATGTGCCAACATAATTCAGTACAGCAAAATGGAAATAAACCACCCATCATTAAACAGTTATGACTGAGCACATTTTTTCAAGGTAGCTAATATTTAGGACTCAGAACTTCCCTTTTAACCATCAGCTGGAAGAAGACAGATGCCAACACTGAGCAAAGAATCCATAGTAGTAAGAGCACATGCCAGGCTGTTCTATCATGTGAACATTAATGGGAAAGTCTCTGACAAAAGTCAGATTAACTCTGCTTATTTGGGCAGATAGGACAGGATTGTAACTATAAAAGTAATACCTTTATTTGAATCGGACTCATCAAGGTTTATAAAGGATTCGTTGCCAGAGCAGATTCGGGGCTGGATGGACAGGTCTATTCCCAGTTCACGAAGTTTATCCAACTTGGATTTCTTCGCTTTCTCAGGCTGTGCCACTGATCCAGGCCCCACTTGTTGATTGCTTTTTTCACATTCTGAGTCTGCTCCTGTTTTGTCCCGTTGCTCAACAGCATCTCCGACTGCCAGAGGAGTTTCATTCTCTTTTTGTTCACTGCAATCAGTGCTTAGGGAGTCAGACTGCTGTTGTTCTCCTGTGTTACTATTGCTTGTTTCAGTGCTAACTGCATGAGGACCATCACCATCCTGCCCAGGCTTTTCAGCACATTCTTCTGTCAAGCTCTTCCCTACATCAGCAAGGGGCTTGTTCACAGTAGTATCAAGATCTTTGCCAAGGCTTGTTTCTGGTTCGTTAGCTGCTGCTCCATCGCCTTCTACTTGCCCATCCTTGCACTCCTTGCTCAAGTTCTTAGTGTCTGCAGGTTCTTCTTCTAGGGATAGCTGGTATTTAGCAGACCTGATGATGGCAGAAAGAAATCATTACCATGGTGGGAGAGAAGAGGTCAAGAACAAACTTTGAGCAAAATAATTTTCTAATGATTGTTCTTAATGTGTAGGAAGAGGTGAAACACAGAAGTCTGGGAAACTCCCTTCTGAGGAGTCAAAGCAACTGAAGTGCAGAGCAGTGTGAAGAGTTTATACTAGTTAGTTACATTATAGCATTACCAAGAGGGTTGGGTTGTTGGTTTTTTTTTTTTTGCAGCAGTAGCATAAGTATTTTACTACACAGTACTCAAAAGCAGAAACAGTCAAAATAAAATGCTGTGGCCCAGGCTAAACCACATTAAAGTAACTTTGGATGAGCATGTTACTTCCCAGGAGTTACTACTAGGCCCAGATTACCCTGGAGTTACTACTCCCAGGTGACCTCAATGGTGTAAGTGTGCTAAGAGGGAGTGTTGCCTTACATTAACAATGACACACTCTGAACCTCCAGGAGTTCATGGAATTAAAGGAGCTTAAGAAAGTTTCCTAATAAAACTTTCCAATCAAAGCAACAGTTAAAATTAAAACAGAAACAGGATGTGACCCTACACAAAGCAGGTATGTACATCCTGCAACCCTTATAGTGTGCAAAAGTCTGGTTGTCCTTGAAAGCAAAGCTGAATAGCCTCAACATTTATGGAAAACATGAGGCAGGTTTGAATCCTTACTTCAGCAATGCCATGGCGTTTCCCTGGCATACTGGTCGAGGTCTACACTTGAAGAAGTCATGAATGCTTTTGGCCTCAGGCACATGGTATGGGAGAGACACAGATGTTTCTGCAGGAGAAAGGAGGTGAAAGATTTTACAAGTCATCCAAGGCATTCATTTGATATATCTGAAATGCAAACAAGCTTAACATCTATTTTGCACCGAAGACACCCGACTAGGAAGAAACCACAGAGTTTAAACTTGAATACAACAAACAACTGTTTGGGAAAGAGTTCCAACAGCAATAGTCTTGAAGAACAAATATGCAACAGGTCCTCAGATTCATTAGGTAATGAACTGTGATGGGACTATCAGAATGACAGGATCAGTATCAGTTTTATGACATGCCTATCAAAACCTCCAAATATTCCACTAACTTTACACCACAAGTTTACAAGCTCAAGTGTTTAAACAATTATTTTTTTTCCCATTAGTTACAAAACATGGCTTTGAACACGTCCTTGAATAAAGAAGGTCTTGCACCCTTCAACCCTAAGTAACTCATGCTAGGTTAAAGAAAGCTTTAGCCTTTTAGGTAAATTCTTTCAATTTGTCTCCTAAATTTCTTAATAGTTTGTACCCTTCTAAATACAAGGATTTTAAGTCTTACCTCTGATAAGTCGTTGGGTTTCACTATGTAGTTGTTTAATGGCTTCTTTACTTAACCTTGCTGCTTTCCGCTCCTTAAGGAAAGAAAAAGGCTTCTGAAGTCAGAAAACAAAATATGGGACTCTATACTTTCTAAATAGCTTATTTTCCCCTGAAAGGGGTCAGAATAAAGCCAACAATTAAGTAAAAGCAAATCAGCAAGAACATTGGACAGTATAGAGAAGCAAGCATACAAAACCCATTTGAGTCACTACAACAAACAATGGAGAGGTTTAAAAAAAGAATACTTCACCTTCCTTTTTGGTTCTTTTAATACAGGTTCCTCATTCTCATCATTAAAAATATGTTTGTAGCCATCACTCTCAGAAAATCGTTCTTTGTTCTACAGTGCATAAAAAGAAATTCATTTATTTGTCTAATTCCACATGCACTACCAAGGGCAAACAAGTCAAAAGTAAATAAATGGTATTGGATCATTGCTGGTCAGCAAAATGAGCATGTATTTCCACAAACCAACACAAATGCTACACAGTACTTATGCAGATTTCCAAAGCTTCTACTGTAGCATCATCTTTATAACTTCCAGGACAGCATCTCTCTGTCTTTAAGAGCAAAAAGCAGAGGGCTGTTCTCTCCTCCCTCACAGCAGAAGTGCACCATTGCCAAAAAGAGTTCAATACATACTTAGGCCCAGTATTTCCCACTAATACCTAATAATCCATTATCACTAGCAAACATTACCTTATATTTTTTAATTTTGTTTTTCACTGCCGCTCGTATTGATTCTATTGACTCTTCATCCTCTGGAGGGTCATCGTTCTTCTCTTCTAAGCCATTATCAAAAAGTTCTTTGTTATCAAGAAGACATCCACTGTCGTTAAAAGGATACCTCTCACAACCATCTACCTGCTTGCCATAAGAATAAAGTGTTGGTGCAACTCATTTCAGAAGTTCTTTGACATGTGTTTAAAGGTTACTGTCAAAAGGTCTTGATGAAAGAAGTTTGAAAAAGTACATCCCATCTTTAACCTAGCATCTTAAGCCGGTTCTATTCCCTTCAGAGCACTGCAAAGTTGATAATTCATAGGGTTATTGCCTACTTCATAGTAGGGATATTCTAATATCATAGTAGGGAATTCTAATATTTACCAAAGAGAATAAATTAACACATGGAATGCACATTTTATAAACAGCAAAAATATGCAACCTCCCAAGTGGCCATTTGTTTAGACCAGAAATAGATCTGAAAATAGTCCAAAGCCTCCTCTAGAAACTTGGATGCAATGTAGAGAAAAGCTGAAATACCAACCAAAGCCCTTTGAGCACATAACAAACCCCAAATAAATCCAAATAATTTCTGCCCAGCCCAATGCATGCTGATGTTAAACAATCAAGTATTAGAGTTTGCACTTAGCAGGCAAACCCACAATTTATCTGGTGTTCTGTGGATCTCCGTGGATCCCACACCTGACGTAGGAATGCAGACACCAGCAATGCTGAAGCATTGAAATACAACAACCAAACACAGTTGAGAAAATATCTGAGATTTTTCTGCCAACATACCTCTTCTCTAGGCTTTTCTTTTTTCAGCTTTTTAATGGACTCAATTCTTCTCTCCTCCTTTCTTCTTCTTGATTTTCCTAAAGTGCTTTTTGTTGTGTCTTCTTCAAAATCACATTTATGTTTTCTGTATTTCTTCCCAGATTTTAGGGGTCTCTCCTCTTCCAATTTGTTCCCAGACAAGCCAAACTTCCTGCTTTTTTCAATGCTTTCAATCTGGAATTGTTCACCAGTGTCACTGTCATCACTGTCTAGCAGACCTTGGCGAATCCGATGAGATTTCTTGCTCCTTTGGCCAGGAATGTTCTCTTTTTCCTCTCCTTCTTCCTTGTCTCCACCTGGACTATCGGACACAAAAGAGCCACCATCCTCTCCATCTTCGCTCTCACTGTCCTGAAGCACCTTCTTGCTTTTTGCTTTTTTACGTACAAAAATCTCTTCCTCTGAATCTTAGAAAATATATTAAAGAAAAAAAAGTTTTGCACGCTATGGAGAGGAAAACTCCATAAGTTAATTAATGATCAATCGGTTAAACATGAAATTACATCTCTGTTAAATTTCACAGACATCAACCTCTGTAACAAATCAACTTGAACTCAGGTTTTCAAAATACAGTTCTCCCTGTAACATGATATATAACTGACCCAAATTGATGTCAGAGGTTTATGACCTTTAAAAAAAGGCAAAGCTCAAAATCTTTCAGTGACAGATTAGCAATTTGCCTTGAAATAGAAATAAAACCCATAGTACCTAAGTAAATATGTACAAACAAGTCATAAAAAGAAAAGAAACAGCCAATTAACTCACATCACATTTATTCTTCCCCTTCCTAAACCTCAAAAAATGCTTTCCAGGTTTTACAGGTATCGGCCCACATCTGAGTATCAAAAAAGGCAGCTTGGATTCCTACAGATTAAGCGATGACAACTGCCTAGAGAGGTATTTATAAAATGAAAAAGCACCCTTGAAGGGGATGACCACCAGACACAATTCATGGAAACTTTACAGACCTCTGTCGTCAAGAGACGCTATCGCCTTGCTGCAGTGACCTGGAGAGGCTGTTTCACAGCTGCCCTGTCCGCTGTCAGAGTCACTATCGAGGGTTTTCTGCAAGTCTGAATTCAAATCTTCTAATGGAAACTACAAAGCAGAATAGAATTTTCCTTACAATGATGTGTTGTTTGTGTAGCGATTAACTTCGTTCCAAAAACTCAGCTAATCCCTTACATGCAACTATATACACAGACACTACATTTTAATAATTAAATGGTATTTAATGAAGGGAATTTGCACTACATCAACCTTTAAAATGTTCAATATTTCAACATGTTTAAGGTGAGCCTGCACACACAAAATAAAGAGGAGAATCAACATCCTGGCCGATCCACACAGAAGAGGAGACTGAGGGGTGACCTCATCAATGTCTATAAACATGTAAAGGGCAACAATCAGGAGGCCAGAGCCAGGCTCTTCTCAGGGATGGCAGTGACAGGACAAGGGGCAGTGGGTGCAGAGAAGGTTCCAGATGAACATAAGGAGGAACTTTTTCACTGTGAGGGTGCCAAAGACCTGGACAGACTGCACAGAGAGGTTGGGGAGTTTCCTTCTCTGGAGACATTCAAACCTGCCTGGACGAATGTCTGGAGACATTCAAATCTGTGGGATTTAGTCTGGGTGATCCTGCTCTGGCAGGGGGTAGGACTGAGTGAGATTTTGAGGTCGTGCCAACCCCTGACACTCTGCAATTCTGGGATTATCATTCGAAATAATTAGGAGGGAATGATAATACAAACGGCAGAACTTTATTCTCCTACATCTGCACCTCTCCTGCGTGAATTAAAGTGGGAGCAGAGGCGCCCGCGGGATTCTTTAGAAAGGCTCTTCCGTTACAGGGCGCCCAAGCGCCACAGCTGCCATCCCCCGCTCCTCCCCCGGCATCCCCGGACCTGCCGCCACGGCAGCGCCGCAGGGACAGCAGGTCAGCGCGGCTGCAGCCCGGCGGTACAGAGGCGGCACGCGGAGCGGGGACGAGCGGCCAGAGGATGGTGGGGGGACCCCGGACGCCCGCCCGGGGAACGGTGCCGAACACAGCATCCCACCCGGCATGCACCGCACCCGCCCGCGCCAGGCACCGCCCTCCCGGCAGGCACCGCGCCCACGGCCGGTGCCCCCCACGCCCCAGCATGCACCGCGCCCATAGCGACAGGCCGGGCGCAGCCTTCCCGGCACGTACGGCGGGCGAGCGCCGGCTGTACTGGGAAGCGGAGTCGGTGCGAAGAGAGGAGGGAGCCCGGCGACGACGCGGCGCCGCCTGGGCTTAATGGCGACCGAGGAGGCGCCGCTGCCTGGCTCGCTACTCCTCCCAGCCCTCCACCGAGCCGCAGCAAGAGGACCCCCGAGACCGCTGGCAGGCCGGGGACTGCAGCCAGCACTCCCTGCCAGGCGGCTGGCGAAGCAGCAGAACTCACCTCGGCAGGAGCCGCCGCCATAACCGCCGCACCAGTGCTCCCGCCACACAACCGCGTAAGAAACCGCTTCAAGCCTTCGCGCGCTGCCCCAGTCCCGCCTAACCCCGGAGACAGCCAATGGTTGTCCAGAAGTTACCCGGAAGCCCCGCCTCAAGATGTTTATTGGTAGGTTTTTCATGTAGCTCCGCCCTCTCCCTCTGGCCCAATCAATGCCCGCGCTTCGAGGCCACCCCGCACGAGTTATAAGCCCGCCCGGTGCCTGCAGCCTCTCTGTGGGGAGGTGGGTGTCATGATGTGGCTTACCTGAGGCTCTGAGCTCGCCTGTGGCTGTCTGCCCAAGACCTGGCGGCCTGCCGTGCGTGAGGAGGCGCGTACGGCTCTCCACAGCCCTCTCGGTGCTGAGTTAGGCTGCGTGGGTACCTCAGGTCTGCAGGCCCAACCTGTCCACTGAGGTATGCGGCCCCTCAGAGCTCAGGCTAGGCCGTGTTGGGAGGGTATGCTGGGCCTGCTCCCGGAGCCAGGGAGCTGACAGCAGCACCCGATGTTGTGCCACCTGCAGAGGCTGCAGACCTGCGCATCTTGCAGGCATTGGTGAGTGGGAGGTCAAAAGCCTTCCTGTGGTGTTTGGGGCTGGTGAGTATAGGCAAGTCTGAGTAGGGAGAAGTTTCACACCTCAACTCATTTCTCTACACCTGCTCCTTAGGAAGTGCTGCTCACCCCATTAACACCTCCAAGCTGTGCTGTACGAGGCCCCAATTCTACCAGAGGGGAAGGTTGGCAGGTCAGATGCTGAGGCTTCCACACTGATCTGCTCTTAGTGGCTGTGAGAGGTGTGTCATCTCATTCTCTCCCCAGAGCTTGGTGCTTCTCCAACATCTGGAGGGAGAATGGTATGCTGGGGCTAGTGCCAGGGGCCTTGCTTTGAGTTACAGAAGTTTGGTGCTTTTTAATGCTTAGGTGTGTTTTGTAGAACATACCACTACAGTGATGTGTTTTCTTCCAAGTCAAACAGCAGTAATCTGCTGTCACTGAAGACAAGCCCAGGAAAAAAAAACCCAAACAAGTAAAACAAGTATGAGTTCTGGAGTGTTTGGTACCATCATGAATTTGTGGGTGATAAGGAGCAGATGGAGCAACCTACTATGGTAGTTCCCATAGAGTCAACAGGGCTGATCACAGAGGAAGTGAGAAAAGCAAATGTCCGTGAAACCCACTGCAAATGTCACAACACAGTTCTCATTTCCTGTAGCTGCCGCAGGGCTATGGTAATTTAATAATTGCTGTTTAGTAATGGGGGGGACAGAAGCTGGCACTACTTAACCACCATCAATCCATTATTAACACTTAAGGTACTGTCTCTAAGCTACTGGATAGAATCAAGAGAAAAAGTAATCCTCAATTTTAGTAACAACTTAAATTACCTGCTTTTCCTCGGAGTGCTTAGACTGTTGTACAAATATAAACAAAATACATTCACCCAGTATTTAAGGCCATTCATCCTTTTTCAGCAGACTGCTGTGTTCTTTGCCAAGGAAGCAGTAACTTCTGCCCTTTGCTTCGCCCTGGTGTTCTTTACCTGGTAAGTCACAATGCAAAAAGGTGGTGGGATTTCACTAGAAATTCCTGGAATTTGGGGATCTTTTTAGGCAGTCTACCATGAAAAAAAGCAAAAAGCTAGCAAGCAGTTTATTGTGCTTATTCACTTAAGCTTTCTGCTCTGTTAGGAACAGTTTTGAGAGTCAGCTGGGAAGAAGAAAGGGGCAAAAAGATTAGCTACCTGATGTATTAGGTTATTTACAATCCCAAGTTCTGTTACTTGTAGCTGCCACGCAAAGGCAATCTGGTGCAGTAGGCAGTTCTTGGTAGATGTTTGCCATTGAGGAGATTCAAAGCTTGGCTAAAGTATCACATTAAAAATTCATTTTTTTAAAAGCTAGTTTATGAATATATCTTTTACTAAATAACATACTCTTTCCACACCTTCTAGCAGGTGAGATCATAGAATATCCTGATGTTTAGAAGAAAATCTTCAGAACTATTGTCTGTCATAACCAAATTAGGTCTTTGGAAAGATGTTGCTGTTTTCGATATAAGGGTGGGTTAACATACAGAAATAAGGTTCTGATTGTGTTGGCAGCCAGGATATCTCAATGTCTTAGCAATATCTATCTAGTTAATTGCTTTGCTGACTCTTTTGATTGTATAATGCATTAAATACAGGCTGAGTATGAGATGTCATACTCAGCATACTACAGGACAAATGTATTGCACATTTCTTGAGGCAAAGATTGTGTCTTTGGGGGTTTTTAAAGTACTATTTGCGTAGCCCCATGTGTACGGCTTTTATACCATATAGATATGGTGAATAACAGCATGGAAACGTTGCCTGACATCATGGGGTTTTGTTACTGGTCTTGTAAAACTGGTGTTTCCCTTAAGTATTCATCAACTGCTGTCAGGCAATGGTATGAGAATCGCAGATTGCATTTCATTTTAAAATAGGTTTTTGATGTTTCAACTCGGAAAATAGCAACACTGCAGGTTAGAAAAGGCAAGTAAAATGGACTCAGCATTTATTATTTATAAAATGTTTTGACTTCTGACCTTCTTGCGAGTCAGCTGAGAATTGTTGGCTAAACAGAACCTGAGGGGGGTGTGAGGGAGCAGCTCACTAAAATAGAAAAGCTGCCTAAAAAGTCAGAAAGTCATTAACCCCCTTAATTTAAGGGTACTCGCCCTGAAATATTAGCTTTTAGAAAGACAAATTTGTGGCCTGCAAGCCTGCTTTGATGCCGGTGCTGGTTGAAACCAGCTGACAAGAGGGATGAGGGGGATCGAGCAAAGTGGATGCAGGGCCGCAATGAGCTGTGCCCTGGGAGCTGAGGGCACCAGCTGATTCCCAACCTGGTGCTTCCCTGGCTGCTTGGGGCAGTGCCCCGTGGTTGCCATCCATCTCAGCCAGGTGATATGAGCCCTCCCAAGGCAGCCTGCTTCTTAGCCAGGACATCTTGTGCCCACAGGACGCCTCAGGGGACATGCGTGTTGGGTGCCCAGCAGGTCCCTTTTGACAAAAGCTGTTTTTTCAGGAGGTTTAAATGGCATGAGGGCAGTTCAGCGGGTGCAGGAGCCTCTTCAGGCTGTAATTAGTTATAACCTGGGCAAGTTCCCCGTGTCGGGGCACAGTCGGGAAGGGTGGAAGCCAGAGCCGTGTATCTGCGGGTCAGCCCCGGCGGGCGGAAAGCTAAGCTGCGCGTCGGAGTTGTCTGACTCTATTCGGTTAATTATTAAACCTGCGAACAGATGTCGGGCTCCGGGAGGAAGACGGGGGCAGACGGGGACGGGAGGAGCGCAGCTCTCCCCGGCCGCGGAATCCTGCACAGGGCCGCCCGCCGCTCCTGAGGCGAGGGGCGGCGCCGCGCGCGCAGGAAGGCGCTGCCGTCACCTGTTGCCGCCGCGGGGCCGCGCCGGCAGGGAGCACGCGGCGTGCGCGACCCCGCTAGCAGGGGGCGGCGCGCGTGCGCGAGCCGGCGGCGCCGGGCGGCGTGCAGGGGCCTCGTCTTCCTCCTCCTCCTCCTCCTCCTCCTCCTCGCCCGGGCGGCGGGGGGCGCGCGCGGAGGGAGGCGGCGCGTGCTGGCGGCGGCGGGGGCGCGCTCGGGCTCGGCGGCGGCGCAGCGGGGGGATTGTTTGCGCCGCCGCTCGGGGAAGCGGAGCTCGGGGACCGCTCCCCGCCGCGTCCCCCCTCCTCCTCCTCCTCCTCCCCACGCCCCGCCGCCGCCCCCCCGTTCCCGCGCCAGGCCCCCACCCCGGAGCCAATATTCCCGAGATCAAGCGCTACGCGGCGGCGGCGGGGCCGGCGGCGGGGCCCGGGGCGGTCGTCGGGGCCGGGGGGACCGCAGCGAGGCTGCCGCCGCCGCCATGGAAGCGCTGGGACCCGGTGAGAGCCGCGGGGACGCGGAGGAAGGGGGCGGCGCGGAGGGGGCGGCGCGGGGGCCCGGCCAGCCGCGGCCTGGCGGGTGGCGGTCAGCGCCGGCCCTGTCAGGCGCGGGCCCGGTAGCGCGCTGACCCGGCTCCCGGGCGGGCGGGCCCGTGTCAGCGGGGGGAAGGAGGCCGCGGGCCCGGCCCGGCCCGGCGGGGGCCGCCTCCGCCATCCTCGCGTTCGCGGCCGGGCCGGGCCGGCTGACGCCGCGGCCTGGGGCGGGCGGTCCGGTCTGTGCCGCAGGCCCGGCCCGGCGGGCCCCGGGGCCGCTGATAACCCCGCAGCAGGCCTCCGGCGGCGGGCTGACACGCGAACGGTCTCGGAGGCGGCTTGGCAGCCGCCGGGCGCTTTCCTTTAAAGAGGAACTGCAGCAGGTCGCTAAACTTTCTGAGGAGATTTGCATGCGCCCGTGCAGCGCTGCCGAACAGGTTGCTGACTGCGGTGGAAGTTTTCTGCTCGGGCTATCGGGTGACTTTCCACCCCCCGCCCCGAGAGTAAATAGGACATGGCCTCCAGAGCGGCTTCTCGGCCGGAGTCAGGGAGCAGCACGTCTGGGCTTGTGAGCGCGGCAGCGAGGAGGTAGAGAGAGAGGCTGAGGGCTTGGGATGGACACGGCAGCGTGCTCCCTGCATGCCTGTCCTGGAAGCTGAATCAAACAAGTTGTATTTTTAACGTCGAACCATTAAGAGTTTAAGCTCATACCTTCCAAAATTGTGAACGTTGATTTATATATTTTTACTTTAACAAACTGTGGTTGAACAATAGTGGAACTTTGCATGTGGCATTTGCCTGCTTGTGCGTTGATCTGTGATGATTCTTCTGTCAAACGTCTGCAAGGTTTGTGTTTCTTGACAGAAGTGTCCTGCACATCCTATCCATCAAGTTCCCTTTCAAACTACTGGTATAGTCGAGGTAGTGTTGACTTTGATGCAATGGGAAATGTTTATTGACACAAAGGTGTGATTCCAGAAGTATCCAGATGTTAAGAAAGTGGAGGGTTGACATGGAGAGGATGCTGTATGATGTAGCGTGTCCTCCCGACTTCCAGCTGTAGAAGTAGATCCTCTTTTAGTTTTGTTAAATTGCTTCCTGTCTGAAGTAACTCGGTTGAGGGTGCTTAGTACTTAATGGACATGGAACAGAAAGAAATTAAAAGTAACAGCGCATGTAACCCTAGTCATGCTGATCAGGTAAAAATCCTGATGAAGTCAGTGTGACTTGCAGGGCAGCCTGGCTGGAAGTGGGAAAATGCTTCTTAGCTTCTCTGGAGACCTCTGTGAAATAACTTGAGAGAGGAGAAGATGTGAGTTTTATCTCCTTTGATCAAAACTGACTGCGGTCAGTGTTGCCATGCCTGTTTATAGAAGTTGTCAATACTGAGGGAGGAAAATGGGTAAATATAGTTGTCATTTAATCTCTTGTAGGAGGTCAGTGCTTGCACTCCCTTCAGACTAATTAGCATGGGATTAATGGATCATCTCTCGTGTATCCAAATACGCACGGCAAACTTTGATTGCCCTTGATGATTCACACTTGTCAGGACAGCTGTAGTTTTTTTACAGTACTAACTGTACCCCACAACTGGTTTCCCTGTGGCATTGCGAGCTCCTCCTGGGTGGCTGGCAGTTGTAGAGCCGGATTGGGATGTCTGTGGCCACCCTGCTACTGCAGCTTCGGGGAGCTGATGTGTGGAGTGGGCTGGAGCTGCTTGCATGCTCCAAGTATTACTTCTGCTTTAAAGTATGCTGGGGTTACTGTCCTCGGAGCAGTGATTTTAACTGGTAAGGTAGTAGCCATTGGATGGCTTACAGAGCTGGTGTAGAAAGCTCCTTAGATTTGGGCCTGGGTTTAATTTAGGATTGTGTGGAAGTTTATTGCTGCCCCCTGAAGTGTACCCAAATGTGATCTTCATCCTCCCACAGCTTATCTGCTTCTCTCCTAGTATAGACTGTGAGCCTTTGACTTAAATGGATACTGGCAGGTTGACACAAACTAAGTTTGCCTTAAGTTTTATGATTCTCTCCTTAGAACTGTTCCTGAAGCTCTTCCTTTCATCCCAATAAATTATCTTCTCCACATCCGTTTGGAGTCCATACCTGTCTTTGTGCTTCCTTGCTCACTCTTCCTTTCAGAAGGCCTAAACCTTTCCTCACTCTTTCTTTGTGTTGGAATTTTAAATTGGCTCAAATTGTGCTCTGGGGGAAAACTGTTTGGCTGTTCACAGAAGTAATGTGTTCATGATGTAAAGGAAATGGCAGAACTGTTTTAGCTTAGATCCATATAATATGTTTTTAGTTTAGAATAAGAATAGCCTATACCCATTTCCAGATAATATTGATTTTCAGATAAACATTGGGGAAGTATGTCCTAAATACACCAAGACTGACAATCATTAATGTCAGAACTTTAAGCCTATAGTGAAAACATTGAAACAAATGTGGCTTCAGTGGCTATTGGCCAGTTCTAGAAGTGGCACTAGGAATATATTTATCTTTGCATTATAAACATACAGGATATGCAAAGCATTGCATTCCACCTCTGTGTCAGGTTCACAACCACAGTCATGAATAAATGTCACTAAAATTTTGAGACCGAATGATGGCACTAACCTGTACATGCTTTAGGGAATGTGGGTTGTTTGGGTTGTTTTTTTTTCCTGGAAGCAACTGGAAGGCTGTGAGCCCCTTGGAACGCCTTGCAACCTCAGAAAGCTACCTAAGATTTCTGCCCTTTGCGAAAGATGTTTCAGCTAAAGTTCACCTGAAAGGACACCGTGCTGAATGACCTTGTATCTGTTTGACTTCCCTAGGGCCCCCAGCCAGCCTGTTCCAGCCGCCCCGTCGTCCAGGCCTGGGAACTGTTGGGAAACCCATACGCCTCCTAGCCAATCATTTTCAGGTTCAGATCCCCAAGATTGATGTTTATCACTATGATGTAGATATCAAACCAGAAAAACGCCCCCGAAGAGTGAACAGGTATCGGTTGTTTCATAAAAAAATATGTGCCTCATTTTAAGAACATCCTAAAAATTCTTCATCTGCTAAAGGCCAGTTTATGTTTGTACTGTGGTGAGCAGGTGCTTAATTTTTCAGTAAACTATAATATTTTGCTTATTTTTATTAGGAAGTTTTGCAATTGGCCTGTAATCTGGAAGGTTCTAGGAAATGTACTAAGCCTTGAACAGCTGGTTTTATTTTCCAACCTACAAATGAAGGTCCCTGATAATTGTTCCATAGTCTATTATACAAAGGCATGTTAGCAGCTGAGGGGAGGGGATTCAGCTTGCAGACTGATGCCAGTGTTTTAGGGTTCGTGTGTGGATGTTTCGTCAGTAGTATCTATCCGTGGAGCACCCCCGCTCACCCTGCAGCAGATATTTGCTCCTCTGATTGAGCATCTCTCCGGATTCCCCTGTCTGTACTGGCAGTATGAGTACCTGCATTGTGTATGTTGAAACTCAGATGTCCTAACTGGGAGGTGCCTTTCAAAACTTGGGGTGTCTGCTAATGACTTGGCTGTGGGCTGGTTCACATGCTGTTGTTTCTCCTGCCTGGCTTATTTAAGGAAATGTGAAAAAGGAATTTTGACCTGTTGTGTAAAGACAATTGCTGGATTTTCTGTTCTTCAACCTAATTCTAATAAATCCCTGTGTAGAGAGGTGGTGGATACTATGGTGAGGCACTTCAAGATGCAGATATTTGGTGATCGGCAGCCTGGATATGATGGGAAGCGGAACATGTATACTGCACACCCGTTACCTATTGGCCGTGATAGAGTAAGTGGATAAGCAGTTTTAAGTGTCTGCTCATTGACATAAACCCAAAATGATGTCACATGTATTAGTGTAGTCTTGGGAATGATCTCTAGGAACTTACCGGTGTTTTACTGAAGTTTGTCATCTTTGTGTTTTGAAGTCCCAGCTCCTAGAAACATCCTCCTTCTCTGTCCTAACCCTTGTTCTGTTGCTGATTGGTGAAGTAGCTGACAAATGTGCTGTTACAGCTGCACTGTTGTGATACATCCTCCTGTTCCATAAGAACGTGTGGCATGAGTAATGTCAACAGCTAGATCAGCTGCACTGACCCTTCGTGTTCTGGGCTGAGCTTGCCAGCAGCCTGGCTCAAACAGATTGCAGTCTGTATTAACCAGTCCTGGTAGAAAACTTGAACCCAGTTCCATGCTTCTCCCCAGGGATCTGGTTATTGCTGGTACAGTGCCGTGAGGAATATGTGAAATGAGTTCACATTTATGCTTTGGGCTGATGGTGTGTGAGAATAATCACAGACTTCTAGAATAGTTTGGATTGGAACAGACTTTTAAAGGTCATCTAGTCCAGCTCCCCTGCAATGATCTCAAGGACTGTGCTAAAACTGTGATGTGTTTCCCAGTGAGTCGTTTTTTGCCCAAAAGGGTTGGGGTTTTGTTGGCTTGGTTTTTTTGTTTGGTTCACAGGACATGTTGCTATTAATTGGCTGACTTAAAAACCCCAATGAAAACAAGTTCTGCAGAGCTTTGATGTTACCATACTAATTACTACTTAAATTTACATTTAAAGATACCTCCGTGCAGTTTCTCAGGTGAATAAATTACAAGCTTTCAAAATCCTGAGGAAGCTAATTGAAATATTTTAAAAGAATTACACAAGCTAATTGCCAGAACTATAGATTCAGACAATACCTAGGAGAAAAACGTTGTGTTGCTTAGCATTGTGGTAGTCTAATCTATAAGATAAATCTGTGCTTCATTCTGTTCGGTCAGGTGGATATGGAGGTGACACTGCCAGGAGAGGGGAAGGACCAGACATTTAAAGTATCCATTCAGTGGGTGTCAGTCGTCAGCCTTCAGTTGCTGCTGGAAGCTCTGGCAGGGCACTTGAATGAAGTTCCAGAAGATTCTGTGCAGGCGCTTGACGTAATCACACGGCACCTTCCCTCCATGAGGTGGGTCCTTTTGGTGCCTTTCTCCTGGCTTAGTCTTGTATCTGTCATAGTGTTTGCATCAGTTATTGCTTGCTGCTACTGCTGTTACACTTCCCTGCAGTGGAAGGGGTGAGGGATGCAGTTGTGTAATTCAATGCCTGCCTTACAAATTTACACTAGAATAGGGAAATCTGATCTGAACTCAGGCCTGGTATCTGCTGGTCATGTTTCTAACAGGAATTTGCTGTAGCCTTTCTAACTGCACTGTCACTAAAGCCTTGTATGCTTGCCATAAGTTAGCTCTAACAGTTCTAAAGTGCTGTAGAGATGTGTTTCAAATACTATATGGCAAGAATGCAAAGAGGTGCATCGGGAAGGAATGAGCAAAGCATTAATTTTCTGTTTTTTCTCAGGTACACTCCTGTGGGTCGCTCCTTCTTCTCCCCTCCTGAAGGTTACTACCACCCCCTGGGAGGCGGCAGGGAGGTCTGGTTCGGTTTCCACCAGTCGGTCAGACCTGCCATGTGGAACATGATGCTCAACATTGATGGTACATAGGAAATTCTGTCTTGCTAATCTAACAGAGTTCTTTCTGCTTCTAAGCTAAATGTCCTTTCTTTTTAATCTTAGTGTCAGCAACTGCTTTCTATCGTGCCCAGCCAATCATCGAATTCATGTGCGAGGTCTTGGACATTCAGAACATCAATGAGCAAACCAAGCCTCTTACAGACTCCCAGCGTGTCAAGTTTACCAAAGAAATCAGAGGTAAAAGCTTGTTGTAAAGCTGCTGCAATGAAATACTGGAAACCTCATCATATTACATTGTAATGAAAATTTGCAAGGCACTTGAGAAACTGTCCTGCTCCTTTTTGCCCTCATCCTTCACAAAGGTGACTCCTGTACCTGAATTTATTCAGATGACTCTTGTGTTGGGTTTTCAGGTCTAAAAGTGGAGGTTACCCATTGTGGCCAGATGAAGAGAAAATACCGAGTTTGCAATGTTACTCGTCGACCAGCCAGTCATCAGACGTATGTATACAAGCACTTCCTGACAACTTTAAAAAGCTTGAACCTATTATGTACACTAGGAGGAATAGTGGAGAGGAATAGTGTGGGTTTAGACCTCTGCTCTATTCCATTTGACACATGAAAATGGAAGCTGTATCCTGACTTCTAAATTTAGGTATCAAAGGCTTTAATTTTAAAAATAGCTATGAAAAATTCAGCATATAGTCTGTAAAAGAATTTCATAAAGAAGAGATCTGGTAGCTAAGGAAAAGATCTATTACCAGCATTTCTAGTCTGGAATAGATTCTTTTTTTCCACGCCATTTTTTCCTTTAAAAAAAAAAATCCAGACAAGTCTAACCAGAACAAATGTCCTTTATAGGTTTCCTCTGCAGCTGGAAAATGGGCAGGCTATGGAGTGTACAGTGGCTCAGTATTTTAAGCAGAAGTACAGTCTGCAGCTAAAATATCCTCACCTTCCCTGTCTCCAAGTAGGACAGGAACAGAAACACACATACTTACCACTTGAGGTAAGAACCTTGCTCCCTTGCGTTGTGGTAAATCCTCTGTTGAACAGTCTCACACCACCTCCTGCTATTCCTGTGTAGGTGTGTAACATAGTGGCAGGCCAGAGGTGTATAAAGAAGCTGACGGACAATCAGACATCGACTATGATAAAAGCAACCGCGAGATCTGCGCCAGACCGACAGGAAGAAATCAGCAGACTAGTAAGTGTTTATCGCCAGCTAAGCAGTCCACCTCTGGCACTTCTCATGGCTCTTCCTGAAACATTGTGGCATATGTGACAATAAGCACAATGACCAAGAACTGCAGGAATTAAAAAAACCCCAAGTATCTGACTTCTTTAAAACAAATCCTTTTAAATAGAAAACCTATTCACGGTGCAGAGGACAGAGCCACCTAAAGCATTAGGTGTAGTTACATACATGCATCTCTTGTCACCAGGTGAAAAGCAACAGTATGGTTGGTGGTCCTGACCCATATCTGAAGGAGTTTGGTATTGTTGTCCATAACGAAATGACGGAGTTGACGGGCAGAGTTTTGCCAGCACCGATGCTGCAATATGGAGGCAGGGTGAGCATTTTCTGCCTTGTACAATACCTTGTCCTTAGATTGTTGAAATTCATGAAGTGTTCTGTGTATCTTCTCACAAAGCTTCCTCTGTATCAGCTCTGTTCAGCTATAGACAAAATGAAGCAGCATTTTATTTTTAGTTTGCCTTTGGTTTTTGCCTAGAACAAGACTGTGGCTACACCAAACCAAGGTGTCTGGGACATGAGAGGAAAACAATTCTATGCTGGCATTGAGATTAAAGTTTGGGCTGTTGCCTGTTTTGCTCCTCAAAAACAATGCAGGGAAGATTTACTAAAGTAAGTATTTTCCTCTTTGTTCAGGACACTTATTTTAAGGTCTATTTTCCTCATGTTTCTGAAAGGTGATATGCAACATAACTTGATTTTGATGCATCTAATAATAAAAAGAGGAAACAACAGTTCTTCAGTGTCTTAAATATTTACAGCTTGGCAGCAGACTGCAACAAAGTTCATAACCTAATTGGCCAGCTAGGAAAAGCATTAATTCCCTTACTGCAGAGGCTGTGTTTCCTGCTCTGGAGGAAAGCATTCTTACATTCCACTCGTATTCTGTTGCTTTTACAAATTACTGATGATGGTTGTTCATTCTGAAACCTGAACTTTTTTTCCCTAAGTTTTCCTTAATCTTTACTGCCTCCCAGGCAACATGCTCTGTGGTGTTTTTTTTTCCCTACCTGTCCTTCAAATTGCTCCATGAAATCCTGGAGAGGTTTTGTGAACTGCTGAAATGTTTGGTAACAATCATGGTTGCAGTAAAGCTCAGCTCAGTTTGGTGGAGTAGTGAACAATCTACCACAGCATCAGTACTGGTTTGGGAATCTGCTTCAGAATGTTCAGCTTGGATGTATGTTTGTTTCCCCAAGACTCCTAAAAGTACAGGAACAGGCTCATGAAATGTCCTCAGGCGGGATTAGAATCCTCTTAGTGAGTTTCTTAGAGTGACAGAACTGCTGCAAAATAATTACTGTGCCATTCAATTGGAAGTGCTATGAAATAGCTGAAATAGCTTAGACCTTCTTGATAAACTTAACAACAAAGTGAAACATAATGTGAAGCGCAGGACAAATCCATTTATATTTCGTTTCCAGGAGTTTTACTGACCAGCTACGTAAGATCTCAAAGGATGCAGGGATGCCCATCCAGGGACAGCCCTGTTTCTGCAAGTATGCCCAGGGTGCAGACAGTGTGGAGCCCATGTTTAAACACCTAAAGCTGACATATGTTGGTCTGCAGCTGATCGTGGTGATTCTCCCTGGAAAGACGCCTGTTTACGGTACGGAAATGAGGCTGTTAAGTATTAATTAGTTGTACAGCAAGTGGGCAGCGGTAGGAAGGAGACAGAGCAGGCACTAGGTTCTGTTTAAAAGGGGTTTTTGGAGATGGGTTTGTCAGGCCTAATTGGAGTGTCTGTATATTCCCAAAGGGCAAACTGAACCTGTGTCAGTCAGCTTTTAAGGATCTGAATTACAGTAAATTTGAAAAAAAGATAGAAGAGAAATCAGGTGTAAGTGCTGAGAGTTCAGGTACCTGGAACCACTAACTTACTTTCCTGTCACAGCTGAGGTAAAGCGGGTTGGTGACACTCTTCTGGGAATGGCCACTCAGTGTGTTCAGGTAAAGAACGTGGTAAAAACCTCACCACAAACGCTGTCTAACCTCTGCCTGAAGATAAATGCGAAGCTTGGAGGAATCAACAATGTGCTTGTACCTCATCAAAGGTGAGATTACATTTAAAGCTCTCTTTGAAGTCTGGATTGTCAAGCAAACCGGTGTCATTTTGTTTAGATTGCTAAAATGATACCTTTCAAAATATTATGTGCTTTACAAGTACCCACAGTCTGAAGTGGACAGGAAAGGATGCTTCAGCATTCAGAATCTGCCTGTGCCAAGGAGCATCTCTAGTGTTAGAGCCATTCAGCAGCATGTGTGAAAACAAGCTCACAGAGGGGCTTGTTTTTTTTCCACATCCCTTTTTTCTGCCTTTGAGAGAACAGGAGTGAGGGGGAAGAGTCACTTGTGATAAATGCTTGGAACTCTTTCTCCCTTTGGTCCTTTCCTTTTCACTTTCTGTTCCCCCTGGACTGTGAGAGCTGGAGGCAGAGAACTTCATCCTTAATGATTTTGACAGGGTTTTGGTTCTCTTGAGTGGTTTGGATAGACATTATAATGTTTTGTTGTTTGGGGTTTTTTTCCTTCCTCACCCTCCTTCTTTGCTTTGTTATTATTTATTATTAAATAAACCTTAATCATATTAAACAGGCCCTCGGTGTTCCAGCAGCCAGTGATCTTTTTGGGAGCAGATGTCACTCACCCTCCTGCCGGGGACGGAAAGAAGCCATCCATAGCTGCTGTGGTAGGCAGCATGGATGGCCATCCCAGCCGGTACTGTGCCACTGTGCGGGTGCAGACCTCTCGCCAGGAGACCTCCCAGGAGCTGCTCTACAGTCAGGAGGTGATACAGGACCTGACTAACATGGTGCGAGAACTATTGATCCAGTTTTACAAATCCACTCGTTTCAAGCCCACAAGGATCATTTACTACAGAGGGGGAGTATCAGAAGGGCAGATGAAGCAGGTACTGTCCAGTGATTTCTTGTTGCTTGGGAAAAGGGATTTGGCTCTGAAAATAACATCTGTTCATGTGGGTTGTATTTGTTAAGGTGATAATGAACAGTTTCACTGAGTTCACCTGGGCAAGCACCATGTACGGTGTCTCTGTTCCTTACAAAGTGTTTGCATGTGGGAAAAATTGAAAACAGTTTTGCATGTAATGAATTCAGCACTTGATAGTTCCATCTTCTACTTTTAGGTAGCTTGGCCAGAACTGATAGCGATCCGGAAGGCCTGTATTAGTTTGGAAGAAGATTACAGACCAGGAATAACCTACATTGTTGTGCAGAAAAGGCATCACACCAGGCTATTCTGTGCTGACAAAACTGAAAGGGCAAGTACTGTTCACTACATAAGAAGGAGGTGATAGCAACAGGAAAAGAAGCTTGTTTGGTTAAGTGGGGTAGAATCCATCTCGCCCACTCAGACTGAATTAACCTGCTCTAGCAGCAGCAGTTCTGTGCAGTAACATGCTTTCTGTACCAAAATAGCCTGTTCCTCCCCTTTTTTATAGCTCCAGATCGAGCGGTCAGATGGAACAACTTGTTCCCAGCCCCTCTTGTAGTAGGCGTGCTCTACATCCCTGTATTTGTGTATCTGGAGGTGTAGCTGGGGTTTTTATAGACCGGGGTTGCTGATTATAAACTGCACTAGTTGTTCAGTTTGTCGTCTGTTCTGTCTCCAGAGGCATCTTTAAGATTTGCCTGTGGCACAAACCCGTAAGCCAACTAAGGAACCTTCTTTGGGCAAGTCCTTGATCTCAGGTTTGCTTAAAAAACACAGATCTTTGGGATGTGAGTGCAAGCAAGGGTATGAAATGAATCTATTTCAGAAAGCCTGCACTTTCAGATCCTGAATTACTTGTGTGGGCTTTATCCCACTCTGCAATTTCAGTGGCACTGGCAAGTGTTTTCTTTTGCTCTGATGACACACCAATTGGATCGGGTGAGGTTTCTAAAAATGAACTCACTGAGAACATTTTCATTCCTCCTGTGTAAATGACCTTAATATTTTTCCACCTTTTCAAGCAGTAAATTCTCAAGCAGCTTTAAACAGAGCCTACCTTAGGAGGTATTTTTGGGTCACTTCCAAAAAAAGCTACAGGCTAATAATAAACTTTCCTCAATAGGTGGGGAAGAGCGGCAACGTACCAGCAGGCACTACTGTGGACAGCACGATCACACATCCTTCTGAATTTGACTTTTACCTCTGTAGCCACGCAGGAATTCAGGTAACGCTTCACCTCTGCTGCGCTCAGGCTGTGGGACTGAATCCTCACAGCTGTCCCCATGGGAACATTGCTTCTGTTTGTAGCTGGGCAGACTTAGAGTCACATCAGTCTAGTGCCCGTTGGGCTCTTCAGTGCACTGACAGAAGGTGCAGCCTCTGTTTTAGTCCGTGTTCTCCAGCTGACCGCTCATCTGTTCCCCACAGGGAACCAGCCGACCCTCCCACTACCAGGTCTTGTGGGACGACAACTGTTTTACTGCAGATGAACTACAGCTGTTGACATATCAGCTGTGTCACACGTATGTCCGGTGTACGCGATCGGTCTCTATTCCGGCTCCTGCCTACTACGCCAGGCTGGTAGCGTTTAGGGCCAGGTACCATCTCGTGGACAAGGATCATGACAGGTAAGGAACTGCGCCTCGATGTGGCTGTCACCAGATAACAGACCTGAATTATACCCCGCTGGTCCCAGTTGTTCACGGTTCTCTGTCCCTGTCTGTGTTTTTACAGTGCTGAGGGCAGCCACGTGTCAGGACAGAGCAACGGCCGCGATCCTCAGGCACTAGCAAAGGCAGTGCAGATCCACCACGATACTCAGCATACTATGTATTTTGCTTGAGAGCATCTGGGATGATGAGACAAAACCAACAACCCCACGCAGTCCTGAAATGTTTTGAACGCCTCCCGCAATTGCTAGGGCCTGGTTTATTTCAGGCTGCCCACTACCAGCAGCTCTGAACAGTCGCACTGAATCTGTACTTCACAGCAACGTCTGATGCACCGACACAATTGAGCCATTTGTTTCATTATTTTATCTCATAGAAATTCACAGACTTGTCTTTTCTGATGCATTGGACTGAATTTTTACCTCAAAAGCGCAAAAGGCTGATCATCCTGAAATTTTTCAAGGACTTGGCACGAAAGGTTTCTATCAAACATTTTGCTAGCTGTCTTTTTCCATTCTCATCCTAATTAGTTCCTCCTAATGACCGATCCCTCGTCTCCGTGCACTGCTTAGTGAGTATGCGTATTATGGCAAGATGTTTTACTCCAGTTAAATGTAATTGTTCTATTGTGTGGGGCCATAGATTTTTTTAATGGAGATTTTAGACTTCACTACTGTAAATGCCTTTTAACAAACATAACTTTCACAGGTATTGCAGTTCTTTTTGTCGGTTTTACTAATTATCTTTTTAATCTCTGCAGACTTGGGCTGCAAAGCAATTGCACTATACTGCGAGTTCAAATAGGTGGTTCTTGTTCTGTGAATGTGTAATATAACCAGATAGTGATGCCTGTCAGTAGATTTTAATTATAATGGTTACAAATAATACTGCCATGGTATCGTAACAAGTGCTGAACCATCATTTCCCCCTCTAAAAATGATAAAAAAAACAAACAAAAAAAAATTAGCTTTTAGGTATTTTGCAGACTTTTACAAAAGTGCCCACTTTATGCTGCTGTGTGGTTTGATAAATCTAAGTGATTTTAAAACTTTTTTCTCATAGAGGGTTTAACTTTGGCAATAAATATTTGTTTTTTAAGCCCCCTAACAGTGGAATTTTCTAGCTGAGGATTGTGCATGAATTTAACCAACATTCTCGTGTCGTTTTCTGAACACACAAATTTGGCAGTTTCTGAAACCAATTAGAAAAGACACACTTCCATGCTTTTTTTAAGGATTATTTTTAACTGTTTTATATTCACCGTTGGTGTCCTGTCTACAACATTTTTTATAAGCTTGGAAACTGGGTGTTACATGTAGGAAAGGCTTGCCAATCTGTACAGTTAAACGTGTTGTGTGACAGGCAACCTAAGGACTTGTACCAGCATTTTAGACTCTTTTTTTCCCTGGGAATCTAGGTTGCACACACACCTGCATTCAACAGCATGTTTATCCGATGTAAGTCGCATATACTGATTCTGTCCCAGCCTAGAAATTAGGGGTTGTTTTAATCTGCTTGGCTTTTTTTCAGCTGCAATGTGTAATAAAGAACAGGGGCTTGGTTTCACTGTTGGAATCCATGAACATAGTATGTTAAGATTTGATTCCTCTTAGTGTTAACCTAAGTTAGCGCAGATTAAAAGCTTATTCCTCAACTTGAGTACAGCCAACACCGCTACTTTGAGAACAGAAGTTTGAGAAGTCCAACGATTGCACTGTGGACTCTGATGCTCGTGTGGGGTTTGCTGCTAAGTTGTCTGCTGTTCCAAAGCTTAGGAACCAGCCCCCCTCAAAAGCTCAGCAATATGAAATGCTGTTTCCTTCAGTCTTTAAGCTTGTAAATAGATTAAAGTTTACATTTCTAAATGCTGGGGGTTTTTTTGTTGTTCCAGTTGTACCATGGTACACTGAACCAGTTTTATAACCCTTCTTTCAAGTAGTATGTCTCCTTAAATTAAGTTTAAACTTTTTTTTTTTATTTTCTGTTAAAAATGGGACTGAAGTGAACTCTGCTCCTGACACGTAGTGTGGACAGGTCTAGATTGAAAAAAGAATAAGGAAAAAAAAAAGAGGGGGAAAAAAAGGGGGAAAAAATGTTCTTTTTAGGGGTTTTTTTCTTTATTTTTTTTTTAAAGAATACCTCACTTGTGTAATAAAATCAGGACATGTGGGTGGGAGACGGACCGCTGCTTCAGCTAGATGGCTGCTTTTCTCAGTACTTGTTCAGGGAGAAACAAAAAACATAAAAAACAAACCAACCCTTTTTAGAATGAACTCTGACTGACCCAACACAGGTGGAGAACTTTGGCACCTTGAAAAGAAACTGAGCACCCTCCTTAGTGATAGGATCCATGATGGCTGGTTTGGGGTTGTGCACTAGGTGAGAATGGGACTGGTTTAATCAAGGGTGCGTAAGAAAGACTTTAATTTTCTCACCAGTTAGTTAGCTGTCCAGTGCCAAGCACTCCCAGTTCTGACTGAGCGAAGTGAGAGCCTCTCCTTTGTTTGCCTGACTGGACTATTTCACCTCGGACTATGCGGGTTGTTAGGCCGGGACTAGCCCTGGGCCGCAGGGCTGGAACCTTCATCTCGCGAGCGTTGCAGCTCAGGACCGTGTCGTGGCCAGAACGCTCAGATCAAAAGGTTCGGCAGTGCTGGTCCTACGCAGGTCCGAGTCCAAGTCTGGAGGTTTGGGCTCGAGGATCTGGATTAACCCCTTGGGACTGACTGAATCGTTATGCATGTGTCAATCAATGGGAAGATGTGCATTCTGTAGATGTAGTTCTTAGGGTGTTTTTGTTTGGTTTTGGGTTTTGTTTAGTTCTTTTTTTTTTTTATAAATAAAGCCTGTTGGCCACTGTTTAGCTATGTGGTGTGAAAGATTTTAAATGTAGCAAAGTTTTAAGAGTTGGGGAAGGGGGTGGTTAACATTTAAAAAAAGGAAAAAAAAAAAGGAAAAAAAAATTTAAACATAAAAAAAAAAGGGGGCAGAAATGTCATTTCCAACCCAGTTCTGCTTGCTTTGTGAACAGCTGAATTCTGAACAAGCTCTGGCAATCACTAGTCAGCCTGCCTCAGACATCCCAACAGCTCTAGGTACCATGGTTTAGCGTAGAGCCTGGAGCTGCATCCGCAGCGTGCGGGGAGGCCGTACAGCCCGACGTGCTCGGCATAGTGTGCCTCACCCGCACCCAGCGTCGGAGTCCCTTAACCTCCGTGGCCAGCTTTGCTCTTCAGCTGGGGAAGGGCTCCTTTGTTCAGAGGCAGAGTTTTACCGAATCCAACCCCCCAGACTATCTTTGTGGATGTGCTGTAGGATTTTTCTTGCTCAATAGCAAGGGAGTAACCCTGCTTTCATTTTAGGAAGGCAGAGTTTGGAGGGCATTGTATCAATACTGTTTCAACTACAAGGTTTTTTCCTTGTGCATTGGAGGAAAGATCTTGTAATATCACTTACAGATTTTCTTATACCTTGCTATTGACGTTTTCATATTTCTATGTCTTAGAGGCTGATACTTCAGTGTAAAATGTTTGCATTTGTTCATTTTGACTTATGATGTAATTTTTTGTTTCTATATTGTTAGACTTGTAATGTTTAAAATTGTATTTTATTAAATTTGGACTGGATGTATGTCTATAGCAATACGAGGTACTCTTTCTAAACTGTTATGGGCGGGTTAGCAGACCCATGTTGCGATAAGATGCTGGTCGTGTACAACTTGCAATGTATTTTATTATTTTATTTCATTTTTTTTTTAGCCTGCAGGGATATTTTGTGTTCATGTGTCCAAAAATAATAATAATAATAAAAAAAAATTGGCATTCTTGTGCCAAATGTTCTGGTTTTCCTTGTTGATGTCTAATAAATGCAATGTACAGAGTGAGCAACTGATACTGCTGCCTGTAAACAAATGTCTTAAATTATTTAACTTTTAATTAAAACTTGTACACAATGTGCAACCTGTGGAGCTCATTGCCACAACAGATTTCTTTCTGAGGGGCCAGGACTGAGGAACTGACAGCGGTTTGCCTGGGTAACACCTCTGGGAATGACCCCTTTCAGTGCTAACCAGAGGTGAAGGTTTTGGTTAACCTTGGAAATTACACTGTGCTGGCTGGAGAAAATACAGTAGCAGCAGGCTTTGGGGAGCCACAAATTACTAAGTGGAAGAGCTGTTTGCTTATCCATCCTCTCTATTTCAGGTGAGGGTCTCTCCTTTCCTTGGGCAGTGGTGCTTCATTAGGAATGCTGCAGGCGAGGCCAAGGGGTGATGAAGATGTGGGTGCAGACTTGAACTTGGGTTCATCTTCATCATGGCTTATGCTAAATCTGCATCTTCAGCAAACCCCACTGCTGTGTCTTAACTCTTCTGGCAGTGATGACCCTGTGGGTTTGGGACCTGAGACTGAACTCTACCTTGCACCAGCCTGAGGACCTAGAAAGGGAAGGATGGTTTTATCCAGAGCGGTCTATAAAGTGTGCAAGGATGGCAGGGGTTGGCTGGGACAGCACGGTGCCTGCAGCCCCCAAATCTTGAATGGCCCCACCATCTGCTGCACCCACAGGCCCTGGTGCTCCATGGTGTGACCGTGCTGGGCTGGGATGTCTGGTGGGTTCCTGCTGTGTCCTCACATGGTCCATATCAGGGACACAGGCCTGGTGGCACATAGTGGGGGCTGAAAGCGATGCTCCCAGGACTCCCACGGGCCTTCTCGGTGATGCCGGGCTCGGTGCTGGGGTGTGTGCACCCGGGGAGGGTGAGGCCAGCGGACACCGGGGAAACCGGGGCGATGCTGACCAGCTTCGGTGGGCTTGGGGCTGCGGGGCCAGGGCCACCCGGAGCGCCTTAGGGACGGCTAAGGGCTGCCCCTCGGCACGGCGGCACGAACCGAGCCCGACGACCCAGGAAAAGCCCCGACATCGTCTCAGGCGGGGGCGGGAGACCAGGCCCGAGCGCGGGCTGGCGGTGCCCGACGCCGGTCGCGGCTCCTTTCCCCTCGCCCGCGGGGACGCCTGGTTCCCCCCGCCGCGATGCCCACGGTGCCCCCGGCCCCGTTCCTCTCCGCCCCTCCCCGGCGCCTCCGAGAACGTCCCGGGGCCGGCCGCGGCGTCTCGCGCGGGCCCAAGATGGCGGCGGGCGCGGCGGGCGCCGCCTTTGTTGGGCGCGGGGCCGGGCGGCGGCGGCGGCGCGTGCGCGTCGGGGCGCGGCGAGAGGCGGCTGCGGCGGGCGGCGGTGCAGCACCGGCCCCGGCCCTGCCCGGCCCCTGCCCGGCCCCGGCCCCTGCCCGCGGCCCCCGGCTCGGAGCGGCGCCCGCGTGGATGGGATGGAAGCGGGACCCTCGGGAGCGGGTACCGGTAGCGGCGACCTGCGGGAGACCGGGGCGCAGCGCGTGCAGCGGCGAGGAGGGGGGCGGCTGTGTAACGGGGGGCGAGAGCGCGCGGCGGGGCTGTGCAACGGGGGAGGAGGCGGAGTGGGGGTAAGGAGCGTGCGAGCGGGCAACGGGAGAGGTGCGCACCGGGGAGCCCCGCTGCGGGGCCGGGGGGGTCTGTGACGGGGAGCGGGGCGCGTGGGGCCCGCGCAGCGGAGGGATGTGCGGCGGGGGGTGATGGGTGTGCGGGGGGGACGGGGTGGACCCTGCTGGAGGGTATCGGGGTGCAGGGAGGGGAGGGGTCCGGGCATTGGTGGGCGAGGGGCAGGCGGGCCGGGTGTGGGGGAAGCCCTGCGGGGAGCGCGCCTGCCCAGCTCTGCAGCCCCTCTGGGGGTGCCTGGGGGGTGGGCTGCAGGGCTGCCCTGCCTCAGGGCAGCGAGGAGACGGCAGGTTTCTGTGTGGCCCTCCCGGTGCCTTGGGGGGAGCTGCCACGCGAGGGCAGGAGGCGGCAGAGGGACCCGAGGGGCAGAGATCCCCCCGGAGCCGGGGTGCCCAGAGCTCCCCCGGGGCCGGGGTACAGAGGCTCAGGGGATGTCTCCAGCCACGGGACTGGGAGCATGGGATCCCCCAATGTGCGATGCGAGCCCATTGCAGGGCCTGCTTTGCACAGAGGAGCTGCAGCAGCAGCATTCCCCCAACTCCCTGCCCTCCCAGCACAGTATTTCGGGGTGCAGGCTGAGCTGGTGTGAGGCCGGCGATGCTGTGCACGGTGACAGCACAAAGCGGCTCTGCTCCCCATGCAGGGGCACGCGTGGAGCTGAGGCTGTGCACAGCTGCCCGACGACAAGGGGCTGTGGGGGGCCCAGACTCACCCCCAACTCCCCACATCCTGTGTCTCACACCGGGCTAGGCACGGGAGCAGCTGCTGGTGCGTTCACCCCCCATTCCCTAAACCCCATCCGTCATGTTGGCAGATGCTCATTCCTGTGCCCAGCGTTAAGAACTTGCACTGCTCCAAGTCCTGGAAGGATTTTGGTGCCTAAAATAAGGTAGGAGGAGAGGAGGCAGCGCCGGGCACCACTGCCCCTTCGCAGCTCTTGTGCCGGCAAGTTTGCTGCCCACTGTAACGTGGCGACGTTTTGCCATAAAACCACTGCACATTTGCCATCAAACTTCGGCCCTTCCTCACAGTGTTTCATGTTAAGCATGGCACAGGCATCTCCCTGTGACTGCATTACCTTCTGCCTGCCAGTGCTTTGTGTTTGGGGCTGATTTATTGGCCTCTGGAAGCTGAGATTTGGTGACTGTGAGCAGGCAGCTGGGCTTCGCCGGCACCTCAGGGCTCACACCCACCGCCCCTAACTCATTCTGCTTTGAAACAGTCTCTGGCGTGGGACAGAGCCACGCTCGAGTTCAGGTTTTGGTCCCATGGGTGGTATGGGGGTCCCCAGGGCAGTGGGGGCTCAGTGGGGGCTATGTGGGGAGCAGGGCTCTGGTGCTGCACTCCCAGGAATTCCCCCATTCTTCCCCAAACCTGGCTGGGGACTGTCTGCTCCCACCCAGGCCACCCTGTGTGCAGGACAGAGGCTTCCCCCACGTCGCAGGAGCTGCCACGGATCCCACCCTGTGTCACATCCCTCAGCCCACTGAGAGACCCCAGGCACGGTGCTGAGCCTCACACACAGAAACTCAGCCTGTTGCCTGGATGTGCCCAACGTGAAGATGCTGGAAAGGGTGGCAGGGGAACCTGGGACATCTTCCGACCTGCAGACACAGCTCAGGGAGGCACCCGTGCGCTGGTTTTGAAAACTGCAGTTGGTTTCCCCCCAAGTTTTGGTTTTTCTTTATCCTTCCCAAACTTCCTAAGAGCCGTTGATCTGAACCGTTGTCTTCCTGCACTAAACCCTGCGAGAAACCCAAAGCTGTTCCGTCTGTTGGATCTCTTTATCTTCAGGAAACATGAAATCACACAGGATTATATCAAGAAACAAATCCGGGAGAAGCCCCTTGCCTACAGACATGGCATGTAGGATTCCTCTCTCAACCCCTGGAAGAACAAACCAGGGATGAGTTAAGATGGCAGATGTTAAAAGGAAGCCAAATCAGGCAGAAAAACACCATGGGGTGCTCTGTGCTGAACTCTGCGTGGGCTTTAACCTCACATGGAGCCCCTGGACGGTGGATCCGTGGGGCTGTCTGTGGCAGCAGGATGCGGAGAGGAGTCGGCATTGCCTTTGTCCTGTCCCCTCCAGCATCGGGGCTGCCTTTGTCTACAGCTCCCAGCTCTGTGTCCCCAGCTGCCGTCTGGAAGGGCTGTGGGAACAATGGAAGACTCCCATGGGCAGGCAGGGCAGGAAGGGCGTCAGCCTCTACCCCGTCCAGGTGCCTTAGTGGGGACCCTGGGTGCAGGGTGACACGGACCGGATGAGCTTCCCAATGCGTTCGGTGGAGGTGGTGGCACTTGCCATGCAGGATGCTTTTCACACCCATCAGAGGGACCAGAAAAAGGACGTGGAGCTGCAGGGCGGACAGAGCCAGCTCAGCAGGACCCTCCTGGGTCAGCTCAGTCCATGCCCATGCAACACCACGCCGCTGACATCACTGCGCTGCTCTCCCTGGAGCCTAAGCAGATGGTTTGCCCTCCCTGCAAACGGGTGCAGCGGAGAGGGCGATGCTCTTGTTGCTATTTGTGATGCTCCATTGTGGCATCTGCAGGACCGCGTGTGCCAGGGTGCGGGGCACCGGCCTCTGTCTTTAACTCGGAGGAAAGCTGAGGCTGACACATGCAGCGAGGCCCTTCGCAGCGCCTGGCGCTCACTATTGAGGGCTAACCTGCTCCCAGGAGTAACTGCTGTAGTAAAACAGTCGCGAGGGGCAGGAGCGGCGCTGGGGCGGCTCAGCTTTCCCTTGGAAGATGGGCTCTGGTGCACAGGATGGGTTTAATGCGTTGTGTAGACGGCTGGAGCTGGAGCCCTCTGTCCTGCACGGACAAGATCTCCTTAAATCTGGTTTGGTGTTGAACTGAGAAGAGCCCAGAGCTGCAGGAGCCTGGTTCTGCTCAAGGCAACTCAGGAAGGAGCAGGCAGTGGAGGCGATGTCCAGGCTGGCAGAGGTGGGACGGTGTTTTTTGAAGCCCGGGCTTTGTCGGATGGCATCAGTCACCTCTTCCAGCCAGCGGTTCTGAAAGTGTTGAGCCTGGAGATGGGGAAATCTCACTCTTTGCTTTGCCTCCAGGGGGGATTCCCTGGTCAGGGGAGGTTCTGGAGGTGGCTCTGACCACGCTGCGTGTCCAGTGGCGTTTGGCATGCTGCGGCACCACCGGCTGCTCTCCCATTCCCTCTGTGTTTTGGCGGGGCCGGGTGTGTGAGGAGGGGGCTGTCACAGACCCGCCGCCACAGTGAAACTCCCTTTTGTCTCAGCCCAGTTCCCGTGGCCTCTCTGCTGAATGCGGCGCTGGGGAGGATTTAAATGACATGGTAATTTCATGCCGTCCCACCAGCGGCTCTGCCCGGGTGCAGGCAGCTGTTGAGCAGTGGGTCGTTCCCCAGCTGTTACAATAAATAACAGAAACAAAACGTTTTCCAGCGCTAATTACTCCAAACGGACTTTCACCTTGGCAGCACTGCCCTCTCACCGGGTCTCTGCCCACCGGTGCTTCACATGGTCCCACCGTGGTGGCAGTGGTGATGCTCCTGGTGAAGGGACAGCCGTGGCTGCGATGCTCCCGCCGCCGGCGTGTCCCCAGGGCACAGCTTTTGTGTGTGAAAGTCTGTGATTTCTCCCGGGCTGCTGAATTTATAATGGCAGGCGGATTTCATCCCGCTCACTGGCCGCATTGTGCTGCAGGAACAACACTCCAGCCCTCCAGCCCCCGGACCCGGGTGCTCACATTTACATGACAAAGTGGGAGCCTGCACGGCTTTGCCATGGAGAGTCGAGGTATGCAGAAGCCCCCCTGTTTCAGGGAGGTTTGGGTCGCTTTTTAATGAGGATTGTTCTGCAGAAGGGGAACCGGCATCTTTCGGTACTGGCCCCTTTTCTGCTGCTCCGGGGCTGTGGGCACGAGGTGCCCGGGGATCCCTGGCACAGGGTCCTCTGAGCCAGGCAGAGTGTGGCTTTCAGGAGGATTTGCGCCGAGGCACACCCAGAGAGCCCTGGGGCAGGGACATGGCATGGGAAGGGGTGAGCCCAGCCTGTGTGTTCACCCGAGGGCTCTGGGGTCTCTCCTGCAGAACCAATACAGCCAAGGCCAGGCAAGAACTCACCTTGCATGTGAGTGGAGGGTGGGAGGCAGATACCACAGGTCCCTGCTCAGTATCACCCTCAGTCCCTGCCCTGGCTGTCCCCATGTCACCATCCTTCCAAACATGCGTGTCCCAGACAGGTGCTGCTGCCCCAGGCTGGGCACTGGGAGATGGGGCTGTATAAAAACCTTTGTATCTGAAAGTAAATTAGAAAGGAAAAGTCGTTACTGCTCCCTCCATACTGGGGACGAACCCTGCAGAGAGCCTTGCTGTTAGGTCTCCCTGCCTTCGCCTTGCTGTTCCCTCCAGCCCGGTGACATTGCCTCATGTTCCCAGTATCTTGTGGCTCACATTAAACTCCTGAGCCAGCTTTTGCGTTGCTGGAGGCTGGCTGCCTCCCTCCCTCATTCACGAGCCTAATTTGGAGGCTTTAACTTCCATAACACGTTTGGGGATCTTCCAGTGAGAGGGTTGGTTTGTGCGGCAAGGTGTTAATTTTTGGGGTGACCTGTGCAGTGCTGGGGGTACAGGACTGTTCAGTCACCTCTCTGCAGCACAGCTTCTCCCAGCGACCCCAAACCTGCTTCAGATTCTCTCCAGCACCAAAGTGCCGCTGGGCTGTGGGTGCTGTCCTGCATCCCTGGGGAGGTGCTGCCCTGCTCACACATGGCTGCTGGGATGGTCTTGGGGGTTAGCAGGTCCAGAAGAGGAGAAGCTGTGGGTGCTGGTCTTGATGTGGTCACAGGGAAGACAGTGGAGAGCTGCTGTCCTTGGGCAGGTCTTGAGTGAGTGGGCTGCGTGGTTTCACACTCGGAAGGTGCAGAGAAGGGAGCGGAGGCTCCAGCAGCGCTGGCAAATACCTCTTTGATTGCAAACCGTGATTTAGAAACGCATCAGCTTGCAGCCAGGGGAGCTGGTGATTGCCAAGAAATGTTTGTCATGTGGAGACATGAATTACACCACGTGTAGCTCACCTGAAAATCGGTTACTTCAAACGAGCTGCCCCTGGAGCGGAGCCGTTTGTCCCTGGGGGTGCTGGCAGCCACCCTGCCCCAGAGAAGCCACGAGCACTCTGGGGGTCTGAGCCCTGTGTTGGCCTTGGAGATCCCCATCTCTGAGGAGTCCCTCATCAGACTGCTCTGGGCTCCATGCTGCCTTGTCTGAGGAGGTGCTGGGGCCAGGTTAGCCCCAGGCTGGAGGCTCCCAGCAGAGTTTGGAGCTCCTGGGCTTTGCAGAAGTCGGTGCCATGTTTCAGTCCCTGGGTGCTTGCAAGGGTTGTCCTGTCCCTGAGTGTCCCATGGCAGGAAAAGTCCCGCAAAGATGGGGCACAAAACACTTTGGTTTTTCTGCTTCCTATGATTTCAGCCTGGAATTGAAGTTTGGATTTCAAAGAAAGTGGCTGGGAGCAAGGGGTGCTACGGGCAGTGTGTGCTTGGGAGCCAAAGCTGGGGCCAGCACACTGTTTGGGGGCGGAGAGCTCCAAATATCCCCTACCCTGCACTGCCCGCACCCAGCCCAGCTGTCCAGGGCCTCGCACTAGAGAAACATGAGATGTGAATTGGGGCAGAGTGGGAGCAGGGCGGGAAGGACAGATCCTTCCTCGGAGAGCAGCAGCATTGCACTCCTTTGGAAATAGTTTTAAGACACCTCTGAGGATGCTGCAGCCAGCCCCGTGCCTGGGCACTGGTGCCCATCCCTCTGGCTCCAGGGCTTCATTAGCACAGCTGTGTAACGGGCTTGGTGGAACAACTGGTGCCTCCTTCTTTAAGGGCTTGGGGCTGGTGCTGCTGGAAGTGGGGGTTTGGGATTGGTTTTCTCGCTTCCTCCTGTGATTCAGGGGAGGTTTTCCTCAAACTGGTTTTATTTCCCCTGGGGTTTATCAGCAGCTTCCCCACAGTTTGCTTTCCTCCTCGATGTGGGTTTTGGGTTCCGTGCCTGATCCTCAGTTGAGAATTACCCTGGGCAGGGGTTGGGGGTGAAAGGAAGGTTTGTTCAGGCTCTGGGACCTGGGTTATCCTGGAAACATGGTCGTTAATAACCGGTGTAAAATGAGCTGTTATCCTGCAAAATCTGACAGTTAAATAATCACATAGTGCAGATCCAATAACGCCTTTCCTGTGGCATCCTCCCCCAGCACCAGCTCGGAATTTACAGGAGGCTGGAGGGGAACACACGGTCTGTGGGGTCTGGGGGCTTCCGTCCCCTGGAGAGATGCAGACCCACAGCTCTGTGCTGTCAGAGGCGTGCTGCTCTCCCATCGGAGCCTGCGCTGTGTGAGCTGGTGGGGGAGGGAGGCGATGAGGCTGCCCGGGATCTCCCTGGGGCTGTACTTCTCTCCCTGGAGCAGCCATGGTCCCTCGCCCCCTCCCCATTGTGCCAGCGCTGGCTTGTCCACCAGTGGGACAGGAGCTGATGTGGCGTCCGGACAGAGGCTGCCAGGGCTTCCCACCTGAGCTCCCCACGGTGGGACCAGGGACAGAGGGTGGCGGCAGACTAAATCGGTGTGCCCATCTCTCCTGGGAGCTTCAGGGGCAGGCGGCTGCTGCGGCCCCATGGTAAGTTCCCAGCACAGACACGAGGCTGCTCTGGCTTTTGAGACCTGGGGCTGGGGAGTTTCTCCCCTCTGTTCTGGCTGTTTGCACATGACAACATTTCTCCTGTGAAGCAGGAGTTGCAGGTGGTGTAAGCAGGTGCTTCCAAAGCTCTTTTAATGTGGATGTTGGGTACAACCTGTTCTGTTGTGGCAGGAGGACAGAACGTGACCTCCTGTCCCCACGTTTGGCCAGGGAACTGAGTGACAGGTACCGGGGAGCGTGCCAGGACGTGGGTGTGCCTGTGCTCGGGACAGGTGGTGGGAGACCCTTTGGTGCAGTGAGTTCCTTTCCCTGAGGCAAAGCAGAGATTATTTGTCTGCTGGTGAAGGGTTTGGCATCATCACAGCGGAGGGTTTGGTGCTGCCCTTCAATGGCTCAGCTGGTGCTGGCTGGATTGTGCCCAGGGCCATTCTGAGTTCTCCCACCACTGCCTCCTGCCAGGAGCATGAGTAGTAGGAGACCTCCCTGGTTCAGGATGTGGTGATGGAGAGCACTGCGCCTGTGCTGTCTGTCTGTCTGTCTGGGCAGGGGGTTCCTTCCAGCCCTCCTCACCCAACTTCTCTCCCCACAGCTGCAGGCGCATACCTGCCACCGCTGCAGCAGGTGTTTCAAGCGCCGCGTCGGCCCGGGATAGGAACTGTTGGGAAGCCCATCAAGCTCTTGGCCAACTACTTTGAAGTGGACATTCCCAAGATCGATGTGTATCACTATGAAGTGGATATCAAACCCGACAAATGTCCACGCAGAGTCAACAGGTAAGGCAAGTATTAGAGGTTTTGGAGCTCGTTCACTGCTGCCAGTTTCCTTGTGGAGGCTCCGTAAGTGCCTGGCTTGCTCTTCACCAGTAGAAGCCATCAGGGTAGCATGGCGGTGGGGGTCACGGCACTGCCCGGCGCCCATGGGTGGCTGGGGCCCACCAGCAGTGCTGGTTCCTGGCCCTGGCAGGCGCAGAGGTCCTGACCCTCAGCACAGCCCCCTGCTTCCTCTGAGCAGCTGCGCTATTTTGGCAACCCTCCCGTGTTTAAAAATAGCGAGCCCCAACCTCGGGCCATCGTGTACTTTTCTTTGTTTCTCTTTTGCATGTTGTGCTTGCTGCCTGTCCCCTCCTGCCCCAGCAGCTGGGGCAGCTCAGTTGCCTGTCCCTTCCTGCTCTGGCAGCCGGGGCAGCTCAGTGCCTCGAAAGCCGGCGAGGAGATGCCATAGCTGCTGCTCCCCCTGGTCCTGGGCAGCGCAGTGTTTCCTTCACCCTCCTGGCACATGTGGTGGGTCTGCAGCCAGCCAGCTCCAGCAGGCACGCGTTCCTGCATGCCACATAAACTCCTCCTGCTGAAGCTGGTGTACTGAGCATATGGCCGTTTCTCTGGGAGCCATCCTGTCTGGTGGGACCTGGCTCTGCTTTCAGTCAGCATGCGGCTCCAAAGTGCTGGAGTCAGGACAGGTCATGGGAGGTGAAGAAACCGGCAAAACGAACCTTGTCCTACTCTCCCCCCACCCCTCTTTCTTGCCCCACTTGCCTGCGTAGGGAAGTTGTGGAGTACATGGTACAGCACTTCAAACCGCAGATCTTTGGCGACCGAAAGCCAGTCTATGATGGGAAGAAGAACATCTACACTGTCACGGCCTTGCCCATTGGAAATGAGCGGGTAAGAGGGGATGGAGAGCCCTGCTCAGGTAGCATCACCTGCATCCTGCCTGGGCATCGACCAACCTCCTCCCCTTGGGCCGCCCTGATGGCTGCCCCTTCCCTTCCGCACCCAGGTTGACTTTGAGGTGACGATCCCAGGGGAAGGCAAGGACAGGATATTTAAGGTCTCCATCAAATGGATGGCCATCGTGAGCTGGCGCATGCTGCATGAGGCCCTGGTCAGCGGGCAGATCCCAGTCCCCCTCGAGTCCGTCCAGGCACTGGATGTTGCCATGAGGCACCTGGCTTCCATGAGGTACCTGCACCAAGGGCGGGTGCTGGGGCTGTGCTGGGAGCACCCAGCATGCTGGGGAGGGGTGCAGCTCCCCATGGCGGGCTGTTGTGGCTGGGACTGGCATCGGAGGTCTTTTGGGGGGCAGCCGTGCCTGCCATGCTGCTCAGTGCCATGGCTGTGGGTGCTCCCACAAGGGAAGGAAATGGGAATGATGCAGCCGGAGGGGGTGGTGTGCTTGACAGCCGCTGCCGCCAGTGTGTCCCGTTTGACACAGTTTGCCCTGGTTCCCAGGTACACTCCTGTGGGTCGCTCCTTCTTCTCCCCTCCTGAAGGTTACTACCACCCCCTGGGAGGCGGCAGGGAGGTCTGGTTTGGCTTCCACCAGTCGGTCAGACCTGCCATGTGGAAGATGATGCTCAACATTGATGGTGATGTATTTCTCGTGCTGGGGAACAGCAGTGACGGGGCTGAGCATGTGTGGGGAGGCTGGATCGGGCTCTCAGCCTAGTCCGGCTGCTGGGAAGGGTGGAGATGGATCGTGTTGTCTGTCCTGCAGTGTCGGCCACCGCCTTCTACAAAGCCCAGCCCGTGATCGAGTTCATGTGTGAGGTGCTGGACATCCGGAACATCGATGAGCAGCCGAAGCCCCTGACAGACTCTCAGAGAGTGCGTTTCACCAAGGAGATCAAAGGTAGAGCCCCTGGGGAGCATGGGAGGGGACCCATCCCTGGCCCAGGCCAAACCTTGTCTCCCACCCAGCCCCTTCAGCGATGTCGCACATCTAAAAGGTCTCCTAGGGCACCATGGCCTCCCTCATGCACTTCCTTCCCAGTGTGTCTGCAAGCACCCCTGCTCTGCAAAGAGTTAATTGTTTCATGAAGGTGTTGAGGGTGTCCCAGGGTGGCTAGGCCAAGGGAATCGCTCACGCTGTGCCGTGACTGCAGTATGAGCTAGGAAGCCTACTTTGGCAGGGGGGTTGGACCCGATGATCTCTCGAGGTCCCTTCCAACCCCTGTGATTCTATGATTCTATGACTCTGCCCCGTCTTGTCTTGCATCAGGTCTGAAAGTCGAGGTTACCCACTGCGGGCAGATGAAGAGGAAATACCGCGTGTGCAACGTTACCAGGCGGCCAGCCAGCCACCAGACGTAAGGCGGCTGGGGAGATGCCCTCGGAAAAATCCGAGCTGTTCTTTTTGAGCCAGCTGCTGGTGTCGTTAAGGGAGAAGCTGGCTGGGAACCTCCAGCCTGCCGGTGGCAAAGGGAGACACGTTCGGCGGTCTGCAGCTGGTTTGGGCGCAGCAGCTCTGGTGTCACGTGTGGGGAAGGCGAGCGGGATGCAGGGGTGGGAGTGCAGAGGATGCTTTGTCTGGCAGGCAGTGCGTTGCAGCAGGCGGGAGCGAACATGCCAGGAATTGTCCTAGTTTTTACCTCCGAGTTTGGCTTTCTTCTTTCTTAAAATAGACGCTGCCACAGCAGAAGCTTTGTCAGGGGATAAAGCAATTCTCTGCCTTGAAATTATTTCCATGGGCCTAGGAGCAGGCTGGGCCTGGGCACCCCTCTCCATGGCAGGAGGACTGCCCCACTCTCCACAGCCCCCCATGGATGGGAACAGCAGCACTGGGGAGAGGAGGGGAGCAGCGGAGGTACCTTCAGCCCCAAGCTGTGGGGACCCACAGATCATGGGCTTTTCCAGGGCTCATTGCTGGGCTTTGCCCTGGGAATTGCCCCTGGAAGCAAAATGGGGTTCAAGTAGTGGCTGGGGGGAGCCAGGGGACCCTCCAGGTCTCCCCATGTGGGCAGTGATGGGGACAGTGCTGAGGCAGGAGGGGCTGAGCTCATGCTCTCTGCTGGGTGCTCGCCCAGTGGAACTGGGGGGTGGGTGGATGCTTTTCAGGCCCCATCCTGTCATGTGTGGTGTGTCCCTCCCCAAAAAGAAGGGTGTGTATGTAAGAAACCCAAGAAATTTTGGCTGATTTTGGTACAAACCTGGGTGCTGGCAGGAAATCTCTGCTCTGAGTTGTTGCTTGCTCAGGCCTGCATGTCAGGCTGCAGAGCCCCTGCCGAAGGGCAGCACCTCCCTTGCCACAGACATGTTTCCTCTTCACACAACCCCATCTCCAGGGGTATCTCATTGAGGTTCACACGCCCGGCGCTGCCTGTACCCCTCACTCCAGCATCCTTGGTCCCCAACCCTCGTGCTTGGTGAGTGCAGGAGGAATGTGATGCCTTGCCAGGGCATTTGGGCTGGCTCATCTGGCTAATTTTGGCTCTGTTAAGAATATCAGGGTCAATTCTTCATTTTCACGGAGCTCTTTATGGAGCTGGGAGCAGCTGGTGCTGGGTGAGGCTGGGTATCACGCGCTCTGGCTCTGGACAGCACGGCACCCCTCAATCCTGCCACCAGCAAGTTCAACTTAATTTTTTTTCTTGTTATTTTGAAGGAAGATGTACCCCTTCTGCCCCCTCCTCCTGTGCTCTGCCTACCCCAGAGCTGCTGACCTGTGCTGGGAGAGGCTGATTAACCTTTTCCTGGAGCTCAGCTCAGCTCTCCAGGAGGGCACGGAGCACAGAGAGCCCTCCTGAGTGCCAGGGCTGTATTTATGTACCTGACGGTGGCATGCGTGGCATGTCCTGCAATAAACATTTGCCCTGATTAGCTGGATTAGCGAGGGAGAGCTTTATTTAGGGACCTCAGTCCTACACTGGGATCAGAAGATTCCTGCCCTTCTGCTTCTTACTGTCTTTTATGGTGGCTCGGAGTGGGAGCTTGCTCGTTCCCCCTCTCCCAGCCAGCCTAAGCACCTCGAGGTGTGGAAGCGTGTGTTTTTGGGGAGGTGCATCCTTTCGTGTCCTGCCTCTGCCAGGTTTCCCCTGCAGCTGGAGAGCGGTCAGACAGTGGAGTGCACGGTGGCTCAGTACTTCAAGCAGAAATACAACCTGCAGCTGAAATACCCCCACCTACCCTGTCTCCAGGTTGGCCAGGAGCAGAAGCATACATACCTGCCCTTGGAGGTGAGTGTCGGCTCTGCGACGTTGGGCTTTGGGGGCACCATGGAAAGCAGATGCACGGCAATGTTCTGTGGCTCATGTGCTGTGGGTACCAATTGCCTCCACGCTGACCTGGCAGGAGCCACTTCTGACAAGGGAGGGAGAGAAATGCTGCTTTCCTCCAGCTGCAGGCTCAGCATCTCCATCCTGTTCCAGCTGCAGGGCTGCTGTCCCCTGCATCTCACCCATCCCTAACGTGTGGCTGCCATTTCTCCCTTGCTGGACAGGTGTGCAACATCGTGGCGGGCCAGCGGTGCATCAAGAAGCTCACAGACAATCAGACATCAACCATGATAAAAGCAACGGCCAGGTCTGCCCCGGACAGGCAGGAGGAGATCAGTCGCCTGGTACGTCGCACAGGTCTTGTGGTGATGGTGTCACGGCTGCGACTGCGATGACCAGTCACAGCATCATGTCTGTGATGGCCCTTGTGGTCCTCTGCACTGGAGAGCTGGGACCTCCTCAGAAGATGCTGGGTGAGGGTAACAGCTCAGGTTTATCCCTCCCTTCCCATTGGATCCCTGGCTGGAGCTGTCTGTGGGCTGTGAAGTCCACACATGGAGGAGCCCAGCTCAGAGTGACTGTGGAAACTCATGTGCAGCAAACTCGGGTCCGCACACTGATGGAACCTGAACGAGGGGACCTGGGGCTAAAGTCAGAACAGGTTAGAGAAATGCCCCTGGCTCCGGGTGGATCTGGGGACCGTGCGTTGAGGGACTGTGATCTGGAGCTCAGTCTGCAGCTCAGCCTGGAGTGAGCCAGGAGACCCCAGCTGCTGGTCAGGTGCTGGTTAATGGTGCTGTTGTTACTCAAACTGGTGTCTCTGGGCTTTCAGAGCTGGGGACATTTGATATTGCTTCTGGGACTCTAGATAACAGCATCTTGCCAATCTGAACCTTCCTGCTGCAGCCTTAAATCTCAGAAGCTGGTGCTGCTCTAGATCAGTGCATCCAAAAACCAGGTCCCCCATGGGTCGGCTCAGAGGACGGGGTTCAGCTCTTCGTGTTAACTGCTTGCAGTCCCCGTACAGAGAGGACTGTGGCTCTGCAGAGGACGGGACTTTAGGTGCCCGTGTGTCCCAGGCAGCTGAAGCCATGTGGAATACAGCAGGTGGTCTCGCTTCCTCCCGTGACCCTTCCTGACCCTTCCTTCCCTCTGCAGATGAAGAATGCCAGCTACAACCTAGATCCATACATCCAGGAGTTTGGAATCAAGGTGAAAGATGACATGACAGAGGTGACGGGGAGGGTCCTGCCCGCACCCATCCTGCAGTATGGAGGCAGGGTAAGCGGGGCTGCAGCGTAAGCGGGGCTGCATCATGCACAGAGATGCTGGTGCAGCAGGAAGACAAAATCTTTGGCTGCTTTCAAGTTTGTAGGCTAGGGCTGGAATTTTTTATTGGAGTACCTTGGGTTTGGGGTTTTTTTGGCAATATAACTGCTCTGAAAGTGTGGCTGAGAGTCATTTGGTGACAAGTGAGCCGAGGGGATAAGGCAGCTCAGGTGAACATTCCATCACCTCTGAGGAGCTGAGATTGTGGCCTGCCCATCACCACACGTCGCGACAGGCCCTGACACTGCAGGGAGCTGGCTCCAGCGAGGGTGTACGGCTGTGTGATGGGGAGCACAACCACAGCACGTGGCGATGCTCCCCTGGGGGCTGCCGGCGTGGGGCCAGGCAGGACATGGCAGCGCTCTGACCGTCTGTTTGCCTTGCAGAACCGGGCCATTGCAACTCCCAACCAAGGCGTGTGGGACATGCGAGGGAAGCAGTTCTACAACGGCATTGAGATCAAAGTCTGGGCGATTGCTTGCTTTGCCCCGCAGAAGCAGTGTCGAGAGGAGGTGCTGAAGTAAGGAAAGGGGCAGCCTGTGAGGGTGGGGTGAGGTGGGGGTGTGGTGTGGCCACCCTGCTCCTCCCAGCCTGGCATTGTGTGTCCTTCGTCCTTAACACGGGATCTGAACTGCTGGTGGTACAAGTTTGTGCTGGGTTCAGACTGGGTGCTCAGTCTTGTTTCTGTCAGTTTATCCAGAATGCCTAACTGTTTATCCTGGCTGCAGACAGGCCCTGAGCTATGGCAAAGCCTTGCCAGGCTGGAGCGAGCACCTCGCTGCAGTGCTGTGAGCTGACAGCCAGGCTCACGCCTCGGCCTGCTCAGGTGGCTGCGGTGGCGTGACCTGGCACTGCCAGCCCTGCGGCTGCTTTGGGCTCTTGGAGAGATGGGGTTGTGAGGGATGTTTCCTTAGAAGATTCCCCAATCCCCTTTTCTGAAATAAGGAGATTGATGTAGGAAGCAGCTGAAGTCACCACAGGTTTTTATGACAGAGAAGTCTCGGGCTTTCTGGAAAGCTCTGGTAAGTGAGAGGTTTTCTGCTTTGGTAGCAAAGCGACACAGAGGGGACAGTTTATCTGCTTTAGGGAAATGGTCACCATGGGTTTGGGTTCTTCTGGGGCCAGGTTGCTCCTGGCTGAGCATGGATGCACAGAGGCAAGAGTTCTGTGTGCCTCTGCCAGTGGTGATGCTGGGGATGGTTTGGAGCAGCTCAAAGTCTCTACGGCCGCAGTAACCTGGTGGAGGTGGGAGTGACACTGCACTCCTCCTCATCCCTTTGGGGCAGAGCTGGGAGCCCCCTCCCTGCATTGCAGCTGTCCTTGGTAACCCAAAACCCCAGAGCAGGGCTGAGCGCTTTGTCCGAGTTGGTACACAAAGGCTCACATCAGCTTTCCAAAGCATTGGGAGATCAAGTGGGGCTGCTCCACCCTTCCCCAGCTCTAATGCAGAACAGCTCCCAGCTCCCTCACATCCAGAGGAGTCAGTGCCTGGGCAAGAGAGCACCAAGAGGGGATGGTTCAGGTCTACCACGTGTCTTGTGTTCCCCACGCTGTGCGCTCGCTGGATGCTGTAAAAGCAGCAAGCGTGGTGATGCCACGTCCCCGTCTGTCCTGTGCTGTCCCCGTCTGTTCTGTGCTGTCCCCATCTGTCCTGTGCCACAGCACTCCCTCCTGGGTCCCTGCTGAGTGGCTGGGGTGCGTGGCAGGGCTCAGGGCTCACTGCTTCTCCTCCTGGGCACAGGAACTTTACCGACCAGCTGCGCAAGATCTCCAAAGATGCAGGGATGCCCATCCAAGGCCAGCCCTGCTTCTGTAAATACGCCCAGGGTGCAGACAGCGTGGAGCCCATGTTTCGACACCTCAAGAACACCTATTCGGGGCTCCAGCTCATCATTGTCATCCTGCCAGGGAAAACACCTGTGTACGGTGCGTCTGGGGCAGAGGCACGGGTGGGGAGAGGAGAGGGGCTTTGCTCTGGCATGGCAGGGCCGGCTCTGCTCCTGCGGTGGTTTCTCCGTCTGTTTCTGAGGATGCTGCTGGAAGCAGTGCTTTGCAGTTGGCCTGTCTGTGTTCACCTTCTTGCTCTGCCCTCAGCTGAGGTGAAGCGTGTTGGGGACACCCTCCTGGGAATGGCCACGCAGTGCGTCCAGGTCAAGAACGTGGTGAAAACCTCCCCGCAGACCCTTTCCAACCTCTGCCTCAAGATCAACGTCAAGCTTGGCGGGATCAACAACATCCTTGTGCCTCACCAGCGGTTCGTGTGGCTGCTGCCTCTTGCGGTTTTGGGACTTAAGACCCTCATGGTGCTACCTGCCTGGGGAAAAGGGGGTCTGGAGGCAGCTGCCTAAAAGCAACCTTTGAAATGGGCATTTGCAGCCCATCTCGCCCTGTCGATGTGCCCAGGGCAGAGATGTGGGTGATCTCCTGTCCCTCGGGCTGTGCGTCACTGAGATGGCCCCAAAAGGCTGACTGCTGCTTTCTCCTCTCTCCCACCAGCTCTGCCGTCTTTCAGCAGCCCGTGATCTTCCTCGGGGCTGATGTCACTCACCCACCGGCTGGAGATGGGAAGAAACCCTCCATAACGGCCGTAAGTTCCCTGTCCAGGGCCAGGGTCGATACCCGACAGTGCCACAGGGACACAGGAGCTGCAGCGGGACCTGTGTGTCCATAAAGGGGCTGTGGCACTGCTGTGTGCCCAAGGTGACATTCCTGAGGTGGCCTCAGTCTCTATTGGGTGGGTCCCTGGTCCCTTCCCCTCTCTCCCTAGAGCTGCTGCAGTTTTGGGGAGCCGCTGGGAGAGCTGGCAACTGCCAGCAGATGGGGCTCGTCATGTGCTGGACCCCAGGAGCGCTGCTGGACACGGTGTCCCAGGAACTCGCCCAGAGTCATCCCTGGGCATCACCGTCCTGCAGCGCAGCCCTAGGAGGGAGAACTGGAGTTTTGGAGGTGGGGGAAACTGGGGTGACTGGGCGTCTTCTGAGCCTTTTGGAGAGGAGGGTTTCCCTTTATCCTGAAGGAACAATGAGCATCCATCAAGTGAAGTGCCGCTCGTGTGCCCGTGAGGCCGGGTGGCAGCTCAAGCCCTCCGTGGGGCTCTGAGATGTTGCCTTGTGCTGAAGGAGAGTGTCGGGTTCTCCTAGTGTCTGTTTTAATTAAGCACGTCAGCATTTTCCTATTAAGTTCTTAACTTTCCAGGACTCATAGCTCAGGTTTTCCTTGGCATGCAAATGTGCTTTTGGAGGAGTGTTTTTTTCTTAATTAGAAGGGGTTGGGAAACGCTTTTGGCTGTTTGCTGGAGGTGTGGGTGGGACAGAACAGTCTGTTTCCTGGCGGCAGCACTTCCACTCCAAAAGCATTTTCTGTGCTGTTTTGTACAGGTTTGGGGTTAGGGTTTTTTTCTTTAATTTTTATAAAAACTTTTTTGAAGCTGCAGGGGAGGAGAAGGGTCTCAAGCCTTCAGGTGGCCTCAAGCTTGTCCTCAGTCCTTGTCCTGAGGCCAAAGGAAATGTTTCTGTTGAGTGCGTCGGCTGCGCTGGTACAGCCCAGACCCGAAATCTGAAGCAAAGTGAAAGTGGGGTGCTGAGGGCAGGGGCAGGAGGCTCAATGCTGCTGAGGATGTGGGCCCTGCTGTGCCTTCCGCCTGCTCAGGGCGGGAGGGATGTGGGGCTCAGGGTGCAGCAGAGCAGCCGGGCATTTGCCTCCAGCGTGGGCTGGCACCTGCTGTGACTTGCGCTGCGCCCCCAGCTCTGCGTTACAGCCCAGCCCAGCTGCTCTCAGCCTCTTTGCCCTGACATCTCTGAGCTCACCCCTCCGCAGCGCCCGGCTGTGATGGGGGCTGTGATGGGAGCTCCCCGCTCAGCAGCTGCTGTGCGGTGACTCAACCCTGCCATGTCCTCGGGAGGTGGCAGCACCAGCAGGACAGACCATGGGACAGTGTCCGTCTTTGGGCAGCTCTGCTGCCAGGATGTGATGCTGGCAGATTCTTTGGGCAGATGTTGAGCTGGTTCAGTCGTCTTTAGGGCAGAGGGTCTCTGGGCACCCTGAGCAGGCAGTCAGGGGGGTAAGGACTGGCTGAGAGCAGAGTTCCTGGGTGCTGCTACGGCACAGACCTCGTTGCAGCTGTAGGCTGGGGGTTGGAGGTGTCATCGCCCTAATGAAACAGCAGAGCGGAGTTTGGTGTCACACAGTCCCTTGTGGAAGCCAAAATCCTCCAAGGGAGAAGGGCTTATGTAGGTGGAAAGGGCAGCACTGCTGAGCAGGAGGGGTGAAGTGGGGCCAGAGCAGTAACAGCCCCCACAGCCACGTCGCTCAGTGGCACTGGCCAGATTGTCTTGCTGGGAATTCCCATAAACACCACAGAGGGCACGGCAGAGTGTGAAACCAGGACGTGGCCAGGACCAGGGATGTCCTTTTTGGGTGCTGGTTGCCTGCACAGTATTTGCTGTCCCACCTCCCTCCAGCTCTGAGAGCTTGGTGCTCTGCCAGCTGGGGTGCTGGGAGCAGACAGGGGTCAGGAGTGTTCCCTCTGTCCTATTGTAACACCTGGGCCCGGCCTGTCTCTGTCACTGCAGGTTGTGGGCAGCATGGATGCCCACCCCAGCCGTTACTGTGCCACGGTGCGCGTGCAGCGTCCTCGCCAGGAAATCATCGAGGACTTGTCCTACATGGTGAGGGAGCTTCTCATCCAGTTCTACAAATCCACCCGCTTCAAACCCACTAGGATCATCTTCTACCGCGACGGCGTTCCCGAGGGGCAGCTCCCACAGGTGAGGGTCCCTGAGCTGCACCGGCTCCCACGGGTGCCCAGGGACAGCCAGTTGCCAGCACGTCCCCTCACTCTGCATGCTCTTGTCTCTCCAGATCCTGCACTATGAGCTCCTCGCAATCCGAGACGCCTGCATCAAACTGGAAAAGGATTACCAGCCTGGCATCACCTACATTGTCGTCCAGAAAAGGCATCACACCCGTCTCTTCTGCGCAGACAAGAACGAGAGGGTGAGTGCCACAGGGCGTGGGGGCTGGGGGCGACTGATTCATCCCCAGCCTTTCAGAAAAGCCAGCCTGGCCTCAAGGGAAAGCTCACTGCTGCCAAGCAGAGAGCTCTGTCTGGAAAGAAACGTGCTGCTCAGTTGAGTCCCGCATCTGTGAGGATTAGGCTGTCGCTAGACCAGCCGTTTGGTAGGGGTTACAGGGTGATGAAGGGCCCGGTGCCTCTTGAAATAGCTTCTGTCAGCTTGGAAACCTCTGAGTTTGGCAATAGCTGTCGCCACTGGTGTGACTGGGTGGATAACCCCTTGCTTGCTCACAGATTGTGTGTGGTGCGGTAGCATTGATGGCTGTACCTTGTCCTAGATTGGATCTAAATTCAGCTGTTACATCTAGTCCAACCAGCCCCTGGCTTTACCTGAATATGAAGATTTAATCTTGAGAACTGAGGACAGTTTGTGATCAGGGTGCAAAAGCCCCAGAACCTTGTGGCAGAGCACTTAGTGTACACTCCAGAGCCCAGCTGTCATCCCGGCTGGTTTCCTTCTGATGCTGTTTGCTCTTGCTCTGTGTCGTGCCTGGGGTTGATGCCTGCAAGCCTGTTTGGGCATGGAACAGAGCACGATGAGCTGCTTCTGTCCCCCTTTAATGGGGTACAAATGAAGATGCTGAGATGGGAACGCTGTGCTGTGGCTCTGGCATAGTGCTGGTGGGTCACAGATGATGCTGTGGGCAGCTGGAAATAACCAAACGCTGCAGTGCTTGGATCTCTCTTTCTATTCCCCATAGATTGGGAAGAGCGGGAACATCCCAGCAGGAACAACAGTGGATACAAATATCACCCACCCCTTTGAGTTCGACTTCTACCTGTGCAGCCATGCAGGCATTCAGGTACCGTGCTGTGTAGCTGGCTGTCGCGATGCTGCTGCTTGTCTTTGGCTGTTGTTGTGGAGTGTGCTGTCGTGCATCCAGCCCAGCCCCCTCATTGCCTCCCCCCAGCACCAGAGTCGTGGGCAGCTCAGTCCAAGCTGCCCTTGCGGTGGTTTTGGCGAGCAGGTGCCGGGCCGGCGCTGCTGTGTTGTGTGGCACATACTTGGTTTCTCTTCTAGAGCCAAGAATCTCTGCTCTGAGATTCTTCTGCCTTCAGAACGGCCAATTCAGCAGCTCATCAGCTGGTGTCTGAGTGTGCCGGGCTCGCCGGGGCGCCTGCTCCTCAGCAGGGACCTGTTGTCTGGCCGTGGGCGGGAGAGCTGGGGCCAGCCGTCCCTGGAGCGGGCAGATTGCTTTGCAGCTGCCTTTCTTCACGCAGCCAAAATTAGTCAGAAACCGGACTGGAAAAAAATGATGCTCGTTTAATCTACAGCTGCTTCTGCAAGGGAGGTTTTCTGGCTGCTTCTCCTCCTGTGGGGACGGCAGGGAGCTGGCCCGGTTCAGTGGGGAGCCAGTGCCATAGGTGATGCAGCTGGGCTGCGCAATGCTGGGGGCGGCAGCGCAGAAGTGCTGGCAATGACTGAAGTACGGGGCAACTGCCTGGAGGCTGGTTTCCACCTCTGTGCTGAGGGCTTTCTGGCCTTTCCTGCCTCACAGCACATGTGCGTGTGTGGGGTTCTGAATCATAGAATCACAGAATCATAGACTGGTCTGAGCTGGAAGGGACCCCAAGGATCACAGAGCTCCAACCCCCTGCCACAGGCAGGGCCACCAACCTCCAGGCCTGGAGCTACACAAGGTTGCCCAGGGCCCCATCCAACCTGGCCTTGAACACCCCCAGGGACAGGGCACCCACCCCCTCTTCCAGCCCCTCACCACTCTCTCTGCAAAGAACTTCCCCCTAATATCTCATCTAACCCTTCCCTCCTTCAGCTTCACTCCATCCCCCTTGTCCTGCCATTGTCTGCCCTTTAACAAGTTGATTCCCCTCCTGTTTATAAGCTCCTTTCAGGTTTCTTCCCTGAAATTAGGGAAGAATGGGTATCTCCCCTGCCTGGGATGTCTGCTGGGTTTTGATTGGGGTGATGAGGATGCGAGGCAGCTGCCTGCATCTGGGTGTAGCTGCACATCTCATGCTGTGCCCTCCTCTCCTTCCCAGGGTACAAGCCGGCCGTCCCATTACTATGTGCTCTGGGATGACAACCGGTTCACTGCGGATGAGCTGCAGATCCTCACGTACCAGCTGTGCCATACCTACGTGCGCTGCACCCGCTCGGTCTCCATCCCGGCCCCCGCATACTACGCACGGCTGGTGGCGTTCCGAGCACGGTACCATCTCGTGGACAAGGAGCACGACAGGTGAGGGGCTCTGCAGACCCCGGGAGTGGGAAGGGGCAGGAGCACACCCTGCCCTGGTGTCTGGAAGTGCTGCTATCAGAGCAGTGCTGCAGCAGGCCCTTTCTGCAGGGGGATGCGAAATGCACATAGCTGCATCCCTTGAGGTCCCAGACTAGGGGGAACAGGGCGTGGAGGGGGTCAAGGAGCACTAAATCCCACCCACCCTGAGCTTATCCTGGGCCTGGAGGAGCATCCCTGGGGTGTTGGAGCATCACCAGCCACCTCAAGGTGCTGGAATCTTGGCTGTGCCAGGCACGGTCACTGACACGTGCATTGTCCCCTGGGTGGGATGCCTCCCCGGATGGGATGCCTCCCCGTGCTGCCAGCACTCGTAGACACTGATCTCCAGGGGGTTTCTTGGTGTTCCACTGGCAGGGGAAATACAAAATAATTACACAGTGATCTTGCTTTTTCAGCGGCGAGGGCAGCCATATATCTGGACAGAGCAACGGCAGAGACCCCCAGGCCTTGGCAAAGGCTGTGCAGGTTCATCAGGACACTTTACGTACCATGTACTTTGCTTGAAAGCCTAACTTTTGTTACCTCACTCAAGAAAGCTTTCAGATTTGTAGGAGCCATACAAAAAAGGAAGCATTGGGACACCTTGTGTTGTTTTTTTTTTTTCCAATGAGAAATCACTGCAGGGCAGGCAGCGTCGATTCGAGGCAGGAGACCAGCACCACGGGACAGAAAAGATCCAACACTTTTTGTAGGATTGGAAGAGACTGATGATTATTTTTTAAATTTTTTTCTGGCTTTGCAAAATTTTTTGACCTGACCAAACACATGAAGGCATTCAAGAAAAAGGGATAAAACTCCCAGGAGGTGGAAGCAGGTTTTCATTTTTAAGATGCAATACTATAGACTCCTGACTGTGAAAAGGCGGATTTGGTCCTCCGTTGCCAACCAGGCGCTGGTAGGTATTTTTTGTGGGGGTTTGGGGGGGGAGGGGATTTTTAGAGCCTTAAAACAGAAGACTAGATTTATAAAACTAATATTTTAGAATATGAGATGCTTTAATGGGTTATGGGGAAAAAAAAAAAACCAACTAGTTTATAGGAGAATTCTAACACTAACAGTTCCCCGCCCCCAAATAATTCCCCCCCGTATAATGTAAGGCACCCTAGCACTTAGCTCAGAACTGAAAACTGTCTTCCTTGTGTTACAAGCTAGTTAGCTGCTGCCACTTGAAGCAACAGTCACAGACTTTTCCATGGGTGAGTGCCTTACTACGATGCTGCAGAATTTCAATGTTTTTAACCTTGTAAGGAAAACAGTACTCTCGTCTTGATGGTGGTCCATGTTTCCATCGGAAAGGAGTTGATTTCTACAGTCCTGAGTTGCAGTTTGTGTTAGATCACGACCTCATGGTGATTTAAACTCCATTTGAAAGATGTGCACTTTCATATAGGACACGTTTAATGGCTGCTGACCCGGTTTTGTTTTCCCATGTGCTACTTGTTATTTAAAACTCCTTCTGGCGAACGGGGACATCTTTGTCCCATGGGGACAGAAATCGCTACCCATTTTTTTCCCTTTTTTCTTTTTTTTCTCCTTTGTTCCCCTTTTTTTCCCTTTTTCCCCCTTTTTTCTTTTTTCCCTTTTTTCCTTTTTTTTTTTTTTTCCTTTTTTTCCCCCTGAACTTTTACAATGACACCGGGATATTTTATTTTTTTTTTTAAACTAAACATTATTTTTATAGGATACTGAGTCTGTTGCCAAAATACACAAGTCATTAACATTCTCAGAGTTTACATCCCCACACTTCTCACACCAGAGATCTCTAACCTTTCCTGTCTGATGAGTGTTACCAACTGCAGTCTGTGCAGCACCGGGTACTCCTCAGCACCCGTTTCCCTGTGTGCATCCAGCACATCTGCCCGGGTTGGCTGCTCTCTGAAGTACAATGTACCCCGAGGCCAGCACCTCCATGCTGTCACCCTCTCTGCTGCTAGGTTTTGCTGCTCTTTGTGTCATGGTATCACTGATCTCATGCACAGGGTTGGGTTGTTGTTTGGTTTTTGGGTTTGGGTTTTATTTTTCCTTATTCTGAAAGCACACCAGATTCGTTCCCTAGGCAGAATGATGAAATCCTTGTTAGTGGCATGGGGAAAACTCCTACTGATTTGTGTTCCTAATAGGAAAAAGCCTTTTTCCCAGCAGTGACACAGTGGCTGCTTTTCAGACTCATTTTGCTGCACAGAGTGACCGTTGTGCACAGCAGGGCAGTAGTAGCAACTCATTACCAATATCATGTGGGCAGATTATATCTTTTTTCTCTTTTTTTTCTTGTTATTTTTTTTAAATCTGAAAGTGTGCATGGCACTTCCTTCAGGAGAATAAAACACCGTGCACACTCCTACCACGCTCCCCAAGGAGCTCTGTTGTCATTTCACTGCCGTACATGAGCGTTGCCCCTCAGCAGCACGCGTGGGTAGAAGCACACCGTTTTGTGTTGTACTTTCTGATGTTTCAACTTGCCTTCATGAAAACCACCTCGGTCACGTTGGCCCCATTGCTCTGTCCTAACAGCAGGAATTCCCTCTCCCTGTTTTCTTTTTGGGCAACGTGTTTGTGATAAACAAAGACATGGATATGCTATGCAAACCAAGCGCTGAGCCCCACTGCTGTTATGTTTTGTGAAGATCCTGTGTTTAGCACAGTCCTATTTTTAATGGGTTTTTTTTTCCTCAAGACTACAGTATTTGGTTCGTATTCTCCTTTGCACCTTGTGTCAACCTCCACTGCTGTATATCTGCAAGGTGACGGGGAGGAGACCAGGAATTATTCATGGTCAGTAGGGTAGTGAATTCTTAGGAAGGCTTTTAGAGAGTAGGGAATGCATCAACGCCAAGTGTCAACATGAGAAGCCTACATTCCTATACACAAGTGCCTGCATAGTGACACAAATCCAGCACCTCTCCATCTCATCCTCAGAACCCTGGCTTATGTTTTTTGAGAGCAAAAGGAGGGGCTGTACCCGCTCACCTTGTTTTAGGAAGCCCCTCGCTAAGAATAAGACTGGGGTTAAGGTCAAGGTTCTCTCTGCAAATCAGTTTGTTCACCAGCATTACAATGGGAAAGCACCTGGCTGCTGTTCTGCAGCGAGGGGCAAAAAGGTATTTTGGTTTCTAGTTTTTTCTTTTAGTGTTTTAGTTGGGTCTAGAATTCTGAGATGTCTTTTAGTAGCTGTGGCATAGCACGTGCCGATTTTAACCATTTGAAAAGAGATAGCGTGGGCATTTACACAAACAGCTCGTTGATCTGTAACGATTTTTTTATTTTAACCTTGAGACTTGAAATGTAAAATGGACCTTTAAGATTTGCACTCATTTGTAAGGTGGCTGTTCATAGAAAAATATGAATGAAGACTTGCTGATGTAGCACCTACTTTTAACAGCGATTTTAACTACACAAAAGCTTCACGGCTTCTGAAACTCAGCTGTTGACTTTGCAGATCCTGTTCTGCCCTTACTTCACCCTCTGCGTTGGGTTTTCACGGTTTTTGAATAAAGAGAGAATAAAAACAAAAGCCAAACTCGGTAGCTGCTGTGCCCTTTAAAACCCTATTTCCATGTTGCAGAAATTGAGAAGGGGTTTGAATTAACCCGCATGTTTTGTATAATGGACTATGCACTGTACCTGCTACGCAGCTCCAGCGTTCAGCCTTTCTCCCCTTCTCTTGGCCGAGATGCAAACCCAGTTAACTGCATGTCGAGGTGCCGTGCGTTTCGCTGCCCATCGCGGATAGGTGTTAACCCAGGTACATATCAGGAGGTGTAGTTAGCCACAAGCCCCACGCCGACATCCCGAATGGCTCCCGAGTCTCTCTGCCTTCTCCACGCGGTCCTTCCGCAGCTGGAACCATCGCCCAGGTGCATGTGGTTTTGTGGGAAGAGGAGTAACTTCCATTGTGTTTCCCTTGTCTCTGAACGATGAGGGGTTGAGAGGATGGAGCAGCCCTCTTCCCCAGAGCTTCCGGGGCGGTCGGGGAATCCTGGTATTGGCAAACCTGATGTCTAGTGTTAAGCCCAAGCATTCAACGTTGCCTCGTGGAAGGTTTTCTTCTTGGAAAATGAGTGTGAAAATCAAAAGAATGTGATTCAGGAAGGGAAGCCAGACAGCAGGACAGCAATAAACAAAGTGAAATTCATATCTTGCCTGAGTGATTTGCACTTCAATAGTTGTGAAAGAAAATTTACAGGACTCCAGTGCTTTTGTGTTTGAATTTCTAGCCCCTTTCGTACCTCCTTTATACAAGCAAGTGTTGAACTGTACAAGGGGTGTTGCCAAGACACTCTGGGTTGTGATTTTTCTTGTGGGGTTTTGGTTTTGGGTTTTTTTTTTGCTTTAGCTTGAACTCTGTATGGTCCATTTGTTAAATAGACGTGAACAGTTGATGTACAGTACTTAACAAGCAGCAGCACAGAACTTATTTTATTAAGAAAAATATGGCTTATATTTTAAAGGTTGAATATCAATTTTTTTCTTTTTTTTTTTGTATGCGTGGAATTAAGACTGGTAAAGAGAAACAAAGCCCTTGGATTAGGCCAAAAGAAAATACTGTAAGATCATAACCACCTCTTATTAAAGAAAAGGGTATGATTACAGAGCTCCAGAACATTGTATTTATATTGGATTTAATTGCCTTTGTGGATTTTTTGATTTTTTTTAAAGATTTTTTTCTTTGCCTTGGTCCTGATTTTTGCTTGCAACTTTGACTTTGCAGTCCCAAGTGTCTGTTACCCTGTAACTGTTGGCAGAAGACCTAAATAAAAGCAATGTGAATATGTTGGGGTGACGCTCCTGAGTCAGATTGTGGGGGGTGGAAGGTACGTGTGTGGTCCCAGCCGTTGGCTCAAGGGCTTGGGGACAACCTGTGACACACTGACTGGAGCTGACATGCATCAGATCCCGGGGAGGACCCAAACCCCAACACTTTCCAATTTTGAATTGAAGGGGACAAATGCTTCAGCACACAAATGTGTGCTTAAAACTTCTTGGAACAGGGTAGCCAATTCCACTTCCTATTAAAATGTCATCTGTCTGAGAACTGGCTTTGTTTTCCTTCCTGAGGTGCATCAGGATGTGCTGCTTCTCCAGCTGCATCAATGTGCGCTGAGGCTGTGCAGGGCTGTGGCTCTGAGGGACCTTAAGGACAGATTTTGGGCTTCTTTCAGATGGGGAGTAAACTCTATCCTGTGGGTTTCTGTACTGTGTCATCTTTTACACTGCCCAGCTTTGGAATTCCTTGCAAACATCCTCATCCTCTCCAAAGCCAAGAGCTTAGGGTTGTTTCTTAGAGTCCAAACCTGGAGGTTGTTTGCCATCCTCCACATTCTTTGGATCCACTTGTGTTTTACCTTGCAAACGTGTGCTGACAGACCTTTCGTCAATGAATTATTTACCTATTGAGCTGTACCTGGGTTTCTGAATAATGCTAAGCAATTTTAAGGAAGCACTTGCTAATGGCATGTGCATACTCACTAGCTAATTAACTGTAGCATGTGGAAGATGTCGTACTGATGGAGCATCTGTACACCCTGTACATCCTCATCCTCCTGCTGGCTTTAAGGTTCTATCACCTTCAGTAAGTCCTACTATAGAACAGAAATCTTCTGCAGTTCCAAAGTGTCTGTTCCTGTGAGAGGTCTATAACAGAAAACTGGAGTCTGAAGTTCTGGAAAACAGGTCGGACTCCTTGGTTTCAAATGTTAGGTTGGCATTTGAGCCCCAGCTCTTGGTTCTGATTACAGCACCAGAGGTGCCTGCACAGCTCCCAGGTACAGGTGCTCTGCAGAGATGTTCTCCTGCGCCATATCTGCTTGATCTTGGTGATCGTGTTTCCCCTTCCTTCTCATGCTCTCAGTTAAGGAAATTAGTAGTTTACTGTAAATTTGTGTGGTTTAAGAATCCTTACATCAATATGCAGAAGAACTTTTTCATGGTGAGGGCGAGGGAGCCCTGGGACAGGCTGCCCAGGGGGTGTGCAGTCTCCTTCTCTGGAGATATTCCAGCCCCGTCTGGACACTGACCTGTGCAACCTGTCCTAGGGACCCTGCTTTGGCAGAGGGGTTGGACTCAATGAGCTCTGGAGGTCCCTTCCAACCCCTAGGATTCTGTGATTCTGTGATCGAGTCCAACCACACCTGTCTGCTACTAAACCACATCCCTGAGCACCTCGCCTACCTGTTCTCACAGTGCCGTGGTGCAGGATGCCCTCCAATTACCTCAAGCACCAGGTTTGAGGAAGAAGCCGGCGTGTTCCAGCAGCGTGCAGAACATGCTGGCACAGCTCCTGTCCAGCAGCTGCCACATCCTGCCCTACCAACGGGGAAACACAGAGTTTTGAGCATGGCTTGGGCCAAGGCCGGGTTTTCTGCCAGTAGCTGTGGTGGGGGTACAAGGCCAGCAAATCCCTGCGACTCCCATGGAGCTGGGCCCAAGGCCCCAAAGGCCGACGCACACCCTGAGCAGCACAGGACACACCTGGTGGGCTGGGAGCCGGGGGAAGAATGTGGCCACGGTTCCTGCCCTCAGGGGACAATCCCCATTACCTCGGGGTTACTCCCCGTGCTACCGGGCTGCTACCCCACTGCCCCCCGGGCTTTCACCTCTGGCTCCCGAGGACGCCCAGGACCGGCCCCACGGGCGGAGGCAGCACCGGAAAGGGGTGTGGGAGGTTCCCCGGCCCTCCGCTGCTGGCCTCGGCCCGGCTGTCCCGGTCCGGAGGGGGCTCAGCCGGCGCCCGGCCCTGAGGCGGCGCCGGCTGCTCCCGCCGCCTTTCCCGCTCCGCGCCCCGTTGCCGAGCAACCGCACCCGCTCGCGCCTGGACCGCGCCGCACCGGTCACTTCCTGCCCCGCCTCCTGTTCCCCCCACCCCCTCTCCCCCGCGGGACGCACGCGCGCTCGCGCTCAGCGCCCGGAAGCACCGCCCCCCGGAAAAGGGCGCGCGTCCCGACGTGCGGGGGAGGGACTTCCGGCGGTTGGGACAGGCGCGCGCGCGCGCGCGCGGCGGGGCAGAAGCGGCAGCGCGAGCCGGGGCTGCGGGCGGCCACGCAACTTCCGCCCGGGGGGCTGCGGTCGCCGCGCGCCGCCGCCGCCTGAGGGGACGAGAGCTCCGGGCGGCCGAGGCGACGCGTCGGGCCGCGGCCTGCGGGGAACCGGGCGGGCCGCCGCCCAGCGCAGTCCAGCGCAGCCCCGAACCGGCGGCCGGGGCCGGCGCAGCGGCGGAGCCCGCAGCCCCGAGCGGCTGCGCCCAGCTCCATGAATGGAAATCGGCAGCGCAGGTGAGCGCGGGAGGCTGCGGGGCGGCCCGGCGGGGCTCGGCCGCGGGCCCTGTGGCCGGGGGAGGCGGGCGGGGGGGAACGGGCGCAGGGCCTGCCTCGCGCCCCCGCCCGCCGTCGCCTGGCCGGAGCCGAGGGGGAAGAAGAGGGGGGGAGGTTTCTCCGCGCGTTCCCCGCCCGGTCGCTTCCCGGCCCCGGCTCCCGCCCCGGCGGAGTGGTGTGTGCTGGGGGGCAGCGTTCCCGGGCTGCGAGCGTGCCGCCGGGAGCGGCTGGGCCGGGCGGGTTCGCCTCGTGGGTGCAGCGGGCGGCGAGGAGGTCCGTCCCGCCGGCCGGGCCGGGGGCAAAAGCCCCGGTGGTGTAGCCCCGGGAGTCCTGCTCTGCTGCCCGTTTTCCCGTGCCAGAGATCTTGGAGAATTAATTTCGCGTGTTGCCTAACCGGTGCTTCCCAGGCAGCGGCGGTAGGCCGGCTTGCATAATGCTGTCGCTGCGATGATGGCTTTGGGTTTCCACCTCGAAAACTGAAGCTTCACCTCCGGAGAAGGCAGTTCCCCGAAGTGCCCCCTCCGTTGAGCATCCTCTGCTGGGTGAACCGGAGCTGTTTAGCCGTTATGCAGCTGGTCGATGGATAGTCCAATTTTAAGGGTAAATCTTTGTGCCCAGGGGAGCGCAGTGACCCACAGTCCACCCGGGATCTTTATGGCTTTGTCATTAGTCCTTTGATCTTTCCCTATGGGAGCCACATGCTCGGTAGTTATAAACCCTGTGTGCGAAATGTATTGTGAGAGTTGATGAAGGAACTCCTGCTTTGAAAGAATTTATCGAGTGAATTTCTCTTTGATTCTGACAGAAGAGCAGAAGGAGGGTTTGGGTTGTGTTTAGCAGTTTGTGACGTAGCTGGAGGGCAAAGGGAATGTCAGAGGCTACATGGAGATCCATTTCTGCTGCAAGAGAGGCACCAGAGCTAGTGGAAATCGGAGGCCAAGGTTGGCAATGCCAAACGCGCATTGTCACCTCTGTGTGTGTTGATGCTTTTGATGGCCATTTAAGTTAATGGTGGATTTGGCTGGAAAAAACTTGCTGCCCTTTGAGGTTTATGGTGGAGTTGGCCACTGTTTTAGGAAGATGCTAGATTTTAGCAGTCTGGCACATCATTTAGTGGTGGGCTTGGCAGGTTAGGGTGATGGTTGAACTTGATGATCTGAAAGGTCTGTTCCAACCAAGACAATTCTGTGATTCTATGTTAGATTTCAGCAGCACGTGCCATTAGTGCTCCTCATGGGCTCAGCCCATCAAGCACTGTCTTCAGCATGATGGATGCTTCTTTCTGCATCTGCTGTGTGTTGAGGGAAATGTTAAGCATGACATTAACGTTCTGTGTTGCAGGGAACCTTCTGGCTGTCAGGCACGAGACTAGTACAGGAGGACAAACCATCCTTGGCAGAGCAAATAAAGGTTAAAAGTTCTGTCATAAAAGGGAGAAGGATATTGAGGTGTGCTTCCTTTTCTGTGTGGGAAGGGAAGATGCAGCACAGGAGAACAGGGAAACAAAGATGGGGCTGTGAGTGTCCCTGGAGTGAAGAAGTATGCAAGCACGTGCCAGGACATTTAAGGTGAAGAGGTGGGCGCTGTAGGTGACTTCTGTTGTGTGGTGGACTTAGCCTGTGAAATCTGGGCCTAAAGTCCAAATCATGTGAACGTTTTTCAGAGTAGAAGGACATGAAGCTAGTTGCTCAGGGTGCAGGTTGTGCTGAAATTCGGAAAATGGGATGGGTGAGAAAAGGCTCACTGTAAATAGGTGAAGCCAAGTAAAAGCTCTCTGGAACAGATGGAGTTTGGGGTCATATGTCACACTTCCATCAGGAGAGTGTTAAGCCAACTTCCAGAAGGCAGGTGTATTAAACCAGTGCTGCCAGGGAGCTGAGGATGCCAGGAGTCCAGCCAGAGCGCTGCGTGTCTTCACTGCCATTCCATAAATCGTTCCTTCAGAGTTCACAGCTTTTCATGTTAAAACTGTCAAATTGGTTTTCCTCGGCTCCAGTGAGGTATGTCTTTAATCAAGCACCACGGAGATCTTTAAACTTCTGTTCACTTTTCTGTACAAACTTGGGGTAAAACTCTGAGCACTTGCTCTTCCCTGCCTGTGTTAGAGTAGTGATCCGGGAGGGCTGCTAAAAGTTACGTTCTTGTGGGTGGGGTAGAGGAGGGAAGGGGAATGAATCATGAGAACCTTCAGAAGTTACTTTACTCCAGTACACGTGTGATGGGAGTTGCAGTGGGAGCTTTTCTCCTGAGTTACAGCAGAAGCTGTTTGACTCACAGTGTGAACTTTACAAATTATTTCATCCTCAGGGCTTTGCTTCCTCAGTGGTAAAGGGGTCAGGAAGTTTCTTCAGCTAATTTCCAGTGGAAATTTAAAGAAATTACAGGAATGTACAGCTTAGGTGCCTTTTGGCACATCTGATATGCATTTAGACATGAGGCTAATCGAACCAGTCTTCCCCTTGCATCCAGCTTGAGCAAAGAGTGGGGTCTGCCTGCAACTGATGTTTTGCCTCTTGCTGGGTAGTCTGAAAATTCAGCTGGTAGTCTGAAGGCTTGTGTTGAATTTGGAGTGAGAAGTTACAGCAAAGCAGGGTGACTTGCCGAGCGATCAGAGAGATCTCGGGAGCTGAAGTAATTTTTCTCTCTCGTTAGTCTGTATAACTGAACCGTTGTGCAAAGGATTCACCTCTCAATTCAAGGCTCTAGTTGGCCTCAAGCCGGTTTTGCTCCCAGTCAGCTTCTCATTTCTTTGTGCTCTGATGCATTTTTCTGGGAAGGATGGCATTCTTAATGAATGTATTGCTTTTAACTTTGTTCCCATGCAAAACTTGTTAGGCTGCAGAGTAACTTCTAGTATTTAGTAACTGTTAAAACTGCATTTTATTTTGCAAGGGGCTTTCTGGTAGCGTGGTTCTAAATTGAGTAACGTGACGGTGCTTCTATCATCTTACCCTTCTGATGGTTTTCAGAGAGTAAATTGGAAAAGAGGAACTGTTTGCATCTTCAAGCTGAAACCTAAACAGCAGTAGGTGGACACAGTGTTTCACTCACTCCCTAACAGCAACTCAAAGTCAAGCAGTGAAGGGAGGGAGGGGGGAGTTATGTAGTTTTTGAAACTGTAAATACGAAACCAGGAAAATAAAAATGAGAGCGTTAAGAATGGCATGGTTTCTTATAAAGTGGGATGGGGTTTTTTCAGTGTAAGTACAACTGTGTTGGTGAAGGTTTCCTTTGGTGACAAAATGTGGTTTATCTACACACAGCAGTACTGGTTGTGTTTTACCTTCCTGATCTTGGTCTGTGGAAATACCTTCAAAGGGAAAGTATGGCTCTGTGTGTGGCTTGTCGTGTTCTTTTCTCCTGGAGCAGTTGAGCATTAACTGTACAACGTGCTGGCTTTATGAGCTTCAAGTTCTTTACAATTAGAAATTTTTTAGTGGCTCAGAAGCATTTATTCTCATTGTTTTGCTTCCAAAACGCTTCACTGTGGGTTCTGTAACTTCGTTAGGACAGAACAAGCTAGCACACTAGTCTTTACTTGTGTAGCTGGCTATCACTGAGCGTGGCACCAAAACATTGGCTTTTGATGAGTTTTAACATGACTTACTATCTGAAACCTTAAAAACCCCAGCCTGAATTGAGAGTAGGAATGTTTAGAAAACGTGGATTGCATTACTCATAAATAATGTAATGCCACCCAGCGAGGCTGCTGCTACAGAAATAAGGTGATTCATGATTTCTGGCAGAAGTAAGGATTATTGAAACCAACATTTCAATATAATCTTCCCTATCTAGTTCTTAAATCAAGAATTAACTTATTTTTTTGGTAGTGATAGGATTTTCTTTGAGCTCAACAGACTGGGCCTCTGCATCCGAACAGAGGCCAGGGGCCCTCTGAAAGGGAATCTTTCTTTCTCCCCCTCCACAGAGAGCTTTCTCCCCATGCAGGCTCCAGCCCGAGGATGGGAGCTGTTAGACAAACCTGCCTTGTGTTACAGAGCTGGAGTTTGAAGTGATTTTTTTTTTTTTTACCTCTTAATTCTCTATGATGTTTGTAAGGCTGTTCAACCACCCGTTCATTTGGAGATCTAGATCTGGTTTAGAAACAAAATTAAAACTATCAAGTAATCATCTGTTAATACTTTTTTTGGCTTTAGAATGTTGAAGCTCACAGCAGGAAAGAGGATCCTTTTTTTTTCCTGGAAGCTCGGTGATGCCCGAGGAAAGGATTGTGCAAGGAAATCAGTGTTTTCTCTCAGCATCTTGCTATATAGGAGTATCTTGCTAAAATGAGTCTTTTGCTTCATGTTGCAAAACTGTCTTGCATGCCAAAAAAGCTTCAGTTTTCCATAAAATGGTTCAGTTGAAAGTGTTTGCAGATTTCTGTGCTCGTGCTCTTTCTGCTCAGGCTTTATTCCGAGCAGGGCTCCCTTTGGTTGCTAGGTAGATTCGAGCCGTGTTTTGGATGAATGCCAGATGTGTTTTATACTGCTGGCTTTATTGCCATAGAAATTACAGTCAATTTTTGTTGTGTTTAATCTTTATTATAACATCTATAATTCCAGAGAAGAAAAGGTACTGATTCAGGGCTCATTTAAGCCATCAGAGGGACTTCCAGACTGGTCTGGAATACGACTTTAATGGGAATTTCCAAATTATGGATCTGAATGTTGACCTGCAAATTCCCCATTTTCCAGTTCTGTTGGAGTAAATAGCTTTGTTGACAGAGGTGCCACATAATTGCACTTGAAATTAATTTCATTGTCTGTGTATTTTAATGTTACTCCAAACTTTAGCTCTTTGAAAAATTACTACTGGTAGAAGGCTGTTCTTCACAATGTATTTCATACACAACACGCCTATTCCGATTTAGAAAATTTTGAAATGCTGGCTTCCTCTTGCAACCCTCTAAAAGGGAGAATACCTTTTCCATGGCCTGGGGTTTTGTTGAGCTTCTGGATTAAATATCAACAAGGCTCTTCAAAATGTTGTGTCTTCTCTCATCACTGAGCTACCAGGCTATGGGACATGGGTCATCTGGCACCTCACCCAGCCTGGCATGGATAACCAGCTTCTGTGCTGGTGCACGTTGGGCTGGAACAGTGATGTCCCATGTATGGGAAATACCACTGTAAATCTGCCATGAAACGCAATGGGGACAGGAGATACCTACTTCTAAAACCACGGCCTCTGAGCGCTGCTGTATGCAGCACACCCCTGGGCACCATTGGTGAATGGGGTAGGTGGAACTTCCCGGGTTAGTATGAGTCTGTTTTGCAGATACATTGTCAGGGCTTTTGGTGTTCTTCTCCTTTATTGAGCATCCACTTGTGAGCAAAAGAATCAACATTGCCGAAGGATGTTCATAAATAATGACTTCAGCAAATGCTACAAATGATAATTTATAAATGGATAAACCTTTAGGCCCTGAAGAGATGATTTTTATTTCTAGATTGTGTTATTACTGATTTAAACGCTTAGCCAAACATTTTCTCTGCAGATTTTTCCTCTTTATTTTCTAATGAGTAACTGCACATTCAGAAGGTTCAAATTATTTGGTGGTGTATCTTCTGTCTTCTTGAAATGTGCTCCCTTGCTATATGAAAGCCTTCTGATTGTCTGAAGGATTAAGCTCCTACTTGTGTATACATTGTTCTGTTAGAAATCAGTTGACTCTTAATGTTGGGGTCTCAACTGGCTTTATGAATAAATATTATCCTGCCATGCCAAATAGACTCAATTTATATTTTTTTCTTGGCTTTTTAAGAACGTGCTAAGTATATTTACATATTTGATGCTCTAGTGTCAGAGTAGTAATAGTTTCTTTAACACAAAGAAGTTTCTCCTCTAAAACTTCACTTGTGGGCAGCTGAAGGGTGCAGAGCTGCTGCTCCTCTAGAGGCACTGAACCCGAACGTTCCTCCATCTGCTACAGAGCCAGCCTGGGCCACAGTGATGCTTTTTGCGAAGATCTTTGTCCCTTTAATGACTGTGGTTAAATAAGATGAAGGAATCAAGCTGCCACTCAGTCAGTCATCTGTGCTCCTTACAGTAATACTGCTTTTAATATTTTTGGTTCTGGTGTTTATTTCCATTAGTTTGACACAGGGCTTAGGCATGAGGTTGAGTCATTGAGATGATACAGGAGCAGTAGCTGACCTTGGAGAGCTTTGTTATTTATGTGTTATTGGGTTTGAGTCCCAGCTCTGAAGGCAGCGGTGCAGGTTTTCACACCGTTTAAATACACCATTCAGTGTATTTCTGTAAGCAGGGTATTCCAGGGGGTGCTGCTGTGTTTGGATGGGGACAGCAGAACTGAATTACAACATACTCGTGTTGGGATCATATGTATAGCACAGAACAATAGCAAAATCAGCTGTGTTTTAAGGAAGGATTCCTGAATAGTGTGTAGATCTGCCATTTTTGGTTGTTGGTCCCTTCAATTCTCTTTGCCAAAATATGGGTTCTAACTCAGCCGTTTCCTGCTGAGCTGTGCGTGGTGCAGCTGAAGAAATGAGGCTAAGGAACGCCTTTGTCTAACGACTGGTATTTTCTTGTTTTGTTCACCACTGTTTTCCAAGGAGCAGAGGTGGGAGGCCTTGCTTGTGTGCTTTGCTTTGGGTAGAGCATTTCCTTTTTGACCTGGGATTTCGATGCACCCTTCCTTGTATTACAGAATCATTAGGTTGGAAAAGACCTTTGAGATCACAGAGTCCGAAAGGATTAGTAACTGAATATCACTTCTCTGGGTCAGGTTTTTGCCCCTGTGCAATTGATCACTCATATTCTGTTAATTTAAGCAAAGGGATAAATCATCTCTTCTCCAGCAGCTGAGCACTCAGTTAACAAGTTCAACCTTGTCACCGTCTTCTGTGGAAGATGCACTAGAGATTTCAGCCATCCTCTGTTTCTGTTCTCTTCACTTATCCGTGAAGAATAGTCTTCACACTGTTTCTTCTGTGCTAAACTGATTCCAGTAACTGTTTTTCCATTTCACATGATTTTAACAAAAGGGGACAGGACAGACCAGGCTATAGCAAACTCTTTTGTTATCTTTATTTCAGCAGTTCTGTTAGCATTTCCGACGGATGTGAACTAAATATAAACTATGGCACGTATGCCTTTGTAATATTAAAATAAGCTATTGAGTCATTTCTGTCACTCAAATGTTTTGTAGTAACTTTTTGCATATGCTTATATTCTGAAAATACGTCTGGAGTAAATTGTAGAGATGCTTTTGTTGTGTGGCAGTATTAAAACAAAGTTGAACAGATGCTTGGAACAAATCTTGCATAAGCATAGTCTGTGAGGCTGCTCTAAATGATGCTTCTTGGTTTATGTTTTTGTTTTATCTTGTGGCTGGAAGCCAAGCCCACTCAGAATTTTTGGTAGGTGTCTGGGTAGAGTCAGACAAATGTTACGGTGGAACTCAGCTCTGGTGTTCACCTATTCTCAGTACACGGTTTCCTTCAAGATAATGTGACTTTTTTGTTGTTTTTCCAGGAATGGTGGAGATTAATCAAAAGGCAAATAAGACATTTTTACCAGCCCTTGACATTTAAACTCTTCTATGAAAATGAGTGGGCTGGAATTGCTATCTGCGTCACTGAGTAGGAGTAGAGGGGAGAACTTTTAACTAACTTAATCGAATGCTCTGTAAATCATGACATTTGTACGATGAGTAATTTTTTAAAGCTCAAGCTACAAAGCATGTTGGTTTTGTTGCTGTCTCTTCACTGGAAAGAGGTACCTTAAAGTGGAAATACCAGCAGAAATTCTTGAAGGTGGACTATGTTTACTACTGTGGTTTTATGAGGCATGAATAACCCAGAGAGTGAGCTGAGGATTCTCATCTCCTCTAAGTGATGTAAAGTAAACTAAATAGACAACCAGGTGAGAATCCAGCATATGTTACTAGAGAGGTGGGTTTGGCAGCCTTTCAAAATACCCATCTCTTATTGCAGATTTTGGTGGTTTCTCTGAGCAGCTGTGGATATTCTCTAATGTAAAAGTAATCAAGAGTTTGACAGTCCTGTGTCTTAACCTGAGACTTGCCTCTTCTGGGCAATCAGCTTTATTGGTGCAGTTAGACAGGAGATGATGGTTTTACTACTCATCCGGTTTTGGCCAGCAAAGTTCAAGAATGATCTCTCTTCCAAGACTGAGATAATAATGGCAATGAAATTAAGAGTTTATTGAAAACGATATACATCAATCCAGAACTACATCCACGTTTTTGTATTCTTTGTTATTACTAGGGTGGTCAAAAGAGACTTGTAAGACTTTTCATGTGTTAATGGCAGTCAGGCTTTCCACAATAGTAATGTGTAACAAGGAGAAAACAGGCTTGTTTGTTTGTTTAGGAAATATCCTGGTTTTATTCATGCTAATCACTAAGCTGAAATGCATCAGTAAGAAAAGAGTCTAGATGTAGGTGGAGGGAGGCTCATGGAGCTAAAAATGGGCAAGTGTTCGTTTGGAACTTGAGGTTATCGCTGTGTTTGATACATGCTGTTTGATGCAGCTGATGCTCCCTCCTTCCAGCATGCTGGCTCTGGTGCCTCACCAGTCACCCTGTGAGTTGATTCAGCCTGAGGCTGGAAACGGGAGTAGGTTAGTAAGTCTTAATGAGACAAGTATGTGTACTTGCAAATTCAGGGAGCATTCTGTACTTTGAAACTGCTGAAATCTAAGCAAGGAGTTCCTTTGCAGGACAGCTGGTGGGTTTTGCTTATCTTCTAATCCCTGTGGTACTTTTGTTTTTCTTTTACAGGACCCGTCGGGGCACAGCCCCTACTCATGGTGCCCAGACGTCCTGGCTATGGCACCATGGGCAAACCCATTAAACTGCTGGCCAACTGCTTCCAAGTTGAAATCCCAAAGATTGATGTCTACCTCTATGAGGTGGATATCAAACCAGATAAGTGTCCTCGGAGGGTGAACAGGTAAGAAGGTGAAATTTGTCTCACTAATTAAACTGATAAAGTTTTAAGCAACAGAGTGACCTATTGAAGTAAATATAATCTCACCATAGCTGTGTGCTATGGAGAGTGTGGTGCAAGTTCTCACAAATGTCTGTGAGAGCCTGTTCTAAGAACTTTCAGTTTGGTTGTGTCCAGGAGCTCTGAAGTGGGCCAGCCATTAGTGATCAGCCCCTCATGAGCCCTTTGGCAGCAACCCTTATTCTTCAGGACAGAATAAATATGGTATAGTCATAGGCAGTTACCTTTTTGGGTTACAATAAGGCTGTTGGATCATTTGAGTTAGTAGGAGTCTGCTCCTGTGAGTGTGTTTATCCTCGGTTGATGTTGAAATACACTGCAGCATTGGTTAATCTGGAAGATTCCCCAACTTAATTCACCTGAGGTGTTGTGCTCAGAAGCTAGGGACTAAAATTCATTGCTGTAGGTACAGGAGGAGATGGCCTTCAGCTAGAAAGTCTCAATTAGCAGTAGTGGTATGAAAGCACTGCAAACAAGTAGTCTTCCCCTTGTTAATAGGTATCTCGTGCCATTATGTATTTTGAAATGGTCAGGCATGCTCTGAGCTCCATCTGTGTCCTTTCTCTGTTACAGCATGTTGTATAGCACATTGTATCTCATTTTCACATCTGCAGTGTTCTAGGGTCAGTTAAATCCCTTCCTAGTCTATTTAGTTCTAGGCTGCTGCTTAAATGGAGATAATATTTTCATATCCCATATTCATGCTCATTTGGTGATCCAACAGACTACACAGTGAGTCCTTGGTTCTTCAGCCTCAATAGATTGCTAGTGCAGCTTTTTGTATATGATCTTTGTGTGTTTTCTCCTAAACCTCATAAATTTTGGGAGTCAGGAAAGCATCCTCCTCAGGAGCAGCTAATAAAAAACCCTGCAATTAGAGCTATAATAATGTTTGCGTTTTAAAGATGACAGCATTTTATATATCCTGTATTTCTTCTCTGCATTGAATAATAAGTTTTTTTAAGGAGGGGAGTTACTTGTTTGTCTCCTGTGGAATTTGTTTCATCAGTTAAAGTTCAGGGTGGCTGAGAAGCAGCTTTTTCCTCCTTGATCTGCAACTCCTGCTTTTTGTAATTTAACAGCATCATATTGCTAGGGCCTGATTCTCGCTGGTGGGATTTTTCTGCTGCTGGTTGCATACTGGCAACTGGTTGCTATTTGCATATAGTTATGAAGGCTGTGTAAACATTTAAGTACTAATTAAAAGGAAACTAATAAATTGCTAAAATTGGCATATAATAGTCCAGTGTGAATCAGTATTTAATATAATCTTAGCGTTACGCTCATGGGATACAAGGTAAATATAAACTGCTCTAAACTGAGTTTTGTATGTATGATTCTTTTTTCATGATCTTTTCATGAAGACAAGTGTCATTTCACTTTAAATCTGTTGACTAAAACCACTTTTTGTCAGTTTTGTGGAAATGCTGGATTAAAATAGTCTGAGGGAGACAAAGGTGTGAGAACTCTGGTCGCTCCAGCAACTGCAATCTGTAGTTATTTGTTTCCATAACAGTGGGGGAAAACTACAGATGTTTGGAAATAGTGAATTACAAGTGAGTTGTTCTAAAACAGCAACTAAACTTTATTTAAAATTTAAAAGGAGAGGGGAAAAAAGAACCAAAACCCATCCCTTTCCTGGTGCTGTTTGGAGGGTAATTTCAAACTTGTTTCCAAAACCAAACCTGCTGTTTGTCGCAGCTTGTTGGGGTTGGTTATGCCTCAGATGAATGCTGTGTCTCCTGAAGTTTGCAGTCCGTGTGAAGAAGCAAAAGTATTTGGTTTGGGTTTGTAAAATAACTGTGTGAAAGGATTCATATTATTGCTTACCTAAACACTGACCATTCATGAAGAGCATGCTTGGAGCTGATCCACCTTACCATACCTTTTGTGACTCAGTATCTAACTGCTGTGTTTGACTTTTGCTGCGTTGAGTGAGGGTTGCTTGTTTCCCAGAAGAGCTTTTTATAAACCCAAGTTAATTTTAAGTGCTTTTTGAGGTTCCTAATTCAGAAATGTAGTTGTTGTGGTGTAGATGTACTTCAGATGCACATGTAACTTTGGCCAGGATCTCATCAACTTTCTAGTCTACCAGTAAAGATATTGTCTTGCTTGGCTTTTCTATTTCATGTTACCAACTGGTAGAAGCCATTGTCTGTTTTTTGTCTAGGTGAACTGAGAAGAATAATTGAATGTGGGCAGCAAACCTAACGAGTTGCTTTAATAGTCAAATGTTTCCGTATGAAAGACTAAATTTGTTTTCAAGTTTGACAGCAAATACTGCATGTAAATTACGAATCCTAATATAAGCCGTGGTTTACAGTCAGAGCTGAGGGTTAATCTTGCATTCATGTCAGTTTTTTCAAAGCAGGCAACTGTGAAATTGGTTATTTAAAAATACTACTACTTTACCAGCTTTCGTGTGCTTAAAAATGTGGCAGATGTTAGTTAAAAACTGCAAGAGCTTGTACAAATGAGCCCAATAAAAGCATATAGTATCTGCTGAATAAACGCCTTTGGATAGCTTGCTGTGGGTGACACAGAGAAGAATGGCTTTCCTTAGTCTGTATGGAAATCAGCATCCTGAAATACCTGCTTTGAAGACTTTTCCTTAGAAATATATTTTCCTCTTTCTCTTTCCTGCTGTGAAAGCTGTTTCTAAGAAGCCAGTCAGTGCATTTACAGAGACTCAGCTATTCTGAAATAGTTTGAAACATCCTGTCCGTATGCTTGTATTTGGAATAAAGAGGGGTTCGAATTCCTGGCTTTTAAAATTCACCTGCACCTTTGTTAGCTTTTAGCTCTAGAGAGGCTGTAACAGTCTAGTGTCTTCTGTTTTCTTTTCACTTCCCTGCATAGTGATGCTCTTCACCTCAGTTTCCGCTGTGTTACGAGCTGGAAAGTGGAAGGTAAATCATCCTTTGCTCTGTTAGCCTGCTGGCTGGACAGGAATAGGGAGTGTTGGTTTACAGAGCCTCTTGCCTTCTCCCTCCTCTCCTACTCTTCACAGCTAACTTTCATCCCTCTGCTTTTGTCACAGTTTGTGACAACCAGCCAGCCCTTAGAGAAGTAGTTTCTTTTGCACGCTTACCACTGCACAGGGTGTTGAAAGGGAGCAGCGTACCAGTGCAGAGCGGGGCTTTCAGATAAGCTGGGCTTGTGCAGGAGCACAATTGAGTATTGAGTAAATATTTTGAAGCTCCTTAAGTGTATTGATGTGCTTTTTTTAGCCAGTGATTTGTATTCTGAAAGTTTAGTAACATAAAGAATTGTGAAATGGAGAATTTCTTCCCATTCCCCAGGTTTCAGCTGAGAGGTGAAAGTACTGCAGCTAATTTTGCTTGAAGAGGAAGTCAATATTGATCCTCTTCCTGAAGTACTTTAGATTTATATTGCTGGTCAGGAAATGGTATGCTGCTATGGTTCTGCTTTGCAAGAATGCTAATTTGCATGTGCTTAGAAAAGGGTTTAATTTCTGTAGAATAAGGGAGGAGTTGTATGAGGGAAGATACTGTTGTTGTTGAAAACACAAAGAATCCCAAAAGATTTTGAATCCTGGAGGCATGTTGGTTAGATGTATGGCCAAAATCTCTTTGGACCTGGTAGTTCTACTACTTGGATCAAGAAGCCATTTTCTTTTAATGTAAGATGAAAATTTTAAGGTGTTTTTCCAAGTGGCATTTCAGTGCTTCTGTCAGGTCCCTATTTTTCTTTGTTGCCATCAACTCATACTAAATTCAGGAGAATCTGTAATTGTGTGCAAAATTTATAGGGAATTTATCTGACTTTATTGTAAAAACCCAGATTATTAAGGACTTGAAGCTAAGCCTTTTTTGTTAGGCTACCTCATTTTTTATTTACAATGTCAGCAGAATCCTAAACTTGTTAATTGAAGGGCTGATGAGTGTTTCTAGGTAGACAGTACAAGTAACTATTGCTTCCATGGACTAGGAGAGCTTTCAGTTGTGAGTCCATGCTGTTTTTTCATAACACTAGCTCGTGGGTCTCTTTCAAGGTAAGTGTGCCCTTGCTTTGTATAATAAAGGTTATACAACGGCCTTGGTCATTTCTGGGACTTCCTGGAATTATTTCAGTAATGATATTTTCCAGTATTTGAGCATTTACCTTGGTTGTGATTTGATTCTTTAGTGGTTTTCTGTTACTTTAGTTGAAGTAGGTGAAGCAGCTTTGTGCAATAGTAGAGGGCGTTCTGTGATTCACCGGAATAATGTGTGTGTTGAAACGACTTCAGTAAAACACGGGGGGTGTGGGGGCCAGCTCCAGTCTGATGCTGCTTTGAAAACATCTTCAATGTAAGTATCACCTTTTCTAGGGAGGTGGTGGACTCAATGGTGCAGCATTTTAAAGTGACAATATTTGGGGATCGTAGACCGGTTTATGATGGGAAAAGAAGCCTCTATACAGCCAATCCGCTTCCTGTGGCCACTACTGGGGTAAGATAACTGGAAAAATCTTGTATCTGTAACAGTTTGTTAGAAAATTAAATAAGCTAAGCTTTTAATGTTGCTGAGCTCAGAAAAACTGGCAGTATATTACAGTATTGGAGTCTTGCTAATGTATTTCTCAAGTCCCAATCTACATAAATGTGCATGTAGTAGATGAATTTAGAGCCACCTCTAGAATTCAGTGGCCACCTCCTACAATGATATCTGTAAAATACTCAGTTTTACAGAAACTGATACATTCTTATGATGAAGTACTATTAAAAGCCAAACCACATTTTCTTTGGAAGAATCTTTCTGATTCAGGAGGACAGAAGTTACATGATCCTCTTCTGCTTGTGAGGACCAGGTTTTATTTATTTTTGCATTTAGCAATGTACTTTTATCAAGCATACTGTCCCCTAAACATCTGAGGTTTTGAGCCTCTGACCCACTTACAGGAAGGAGTGAAATCTCAAGGCTACCAGGCTCAGACTAAACAGCTGCTTTTCCTCCCACCCCCAGGTGGATTTGGATGTGACATTACCGGGAGAAGGTGGGAAAGATCGTCCCTTCAAAGTGTCAATAAAGTTTGTATCTCGGGTGAGCTGGCACTTGCTGCATGAAGTTTTGACAGGGAGAACCTTGCCTGAGCCTCTGGAACTAGACAAACCCATCAGCACTAACCCTGTTCATGCTGTCGATGTGGTGCTACGACACCTACCCTCCATGAAGTGAGTTCACTGTCTTCCTGCAGCCTGTTCCTGAAATATTCTCACTGGGAGCCCTTCATCCCTGTTTCTTCACAGCTCTAAAGAAAAAAGTGATCGTTCCCCTCAAGCAGCAACTCAGCTAGTTAGCTGAACTGGGGAGATTGCAGCTAATTATGTAGAAGTGTGTGTTTCTGTAGGCATTTAAACTCCAGAGCAGGTGATGTATTTGTTTGAAAAGATCAAGAAACAGGAGACACTTAGAATAGGCCTTAATTGAAGTACCAAGAGGCTATGTAAGCTGCAGCACCACTTTGATGCTTTCTGCTCAAGCCGAGCCAAGTATCATAGACTTGATAGCAGTGACTGTCTGAAAGCATAGATCTTTTTAGTGTGTTGATGTACCCATCAGAGATGCATGCTTCTCATGTTTTAAATACACAGCTGAGACCAGATATCTGGCTTAACAAAGCCTGTGGTTCTTTATCTGAGTGCCCAGCAGCATTAGAAAAGGCCAAATTGATCTTTCACCACTTGGTTAATTTACTTTCAGCGTTTGATTGCTGGCTTTAGATGGTAGGATGGCTTTGCACTGGTGTTTGTCATTGGGTATAGCTGCCTTAAAAAAGAACTTGTTTTAGAGAAGCCAATGTTCCTCAGCTATCCTGGATCCTAAGGAAACAGGAAAGATGTTAACCTCTGTACCTGTCTGTTACAAGCACGAGGAGACATGGTGTGTCAACAGTTGCGCTCTACCTGAGAAACATTAGTCTCTCTAGTTCTTTGTTTTCACCAGTTATTCCTTCCCTCAGTGTACTTTTACTAGGGAACATTTGGATACAAACATGCAAAAATTATTTGAGGGCCGATCCAGTATATAAGTGGTGTTGTACAGGATCTGCTGTGGTGGAGATTATACTTTATTGAAGTGGAAGTTCAGAAAGGGTCAGTTAACTTATCTGTTGACTTGTAAAAGCTGGAAGTGGTTGTACATTGCTAAAACTAATAAATCTTCTGTCTAAATTTAAAAACAATGCAATGGGAATGGCAGCATTCAGAGTGTGTTCTTTAAACTTGGTTCTAGACAGATTCCTGGTTCATGAAATTAAAAGAAATAATAATAATAATAATGCTGTGTGATAAAGTTTTTATCATAGAGGGTTTTTTAAATTAGGAAAGCAATAGCATAATTGTGTGGTCATTTTATTTCTCTAGGTATACCCCTGTGGGCCGGTCCTTTTTCTCAGCTCCAGAAGGCTATGATCACCCCTTGGGTGGAGGGAGAGAGGTGTGGTTTGGATTCCATCAGTCTGTTCGGCCTGCCATGTGGAAGATGATGCTCAATATTGATGGTAAGTTGGGATTCAGGGTTGAGAATAACTGTCAGGCTTGACTGTCATGTGCTTGAGTTGGTGGTACCACACTGGTGCCATCTGTGCAGAGGGATTTAGTAACCAGAAGCTATCTTCTATGCTGATTATTTTTATAATTCATATTGTCAATAATAAAGAGTTAAAGTAGCTTGGGGTATTTTGCTAGCATTTGTGAGAATAAGAAAACTTTCAAACTTCAATTGCTTTCTAGACAAGGGGGTTTTCACCTGAAAAATACTTGTCTCATTGCTCAGTTTGAAGATTTAGTAGTTGTCTCTTGAAATATCCTTACAAAACACAACATTGATTGTGAATTCAGCCTACTGGTAGCCAGCTATCATGAAGCTGTCATGATAGTAGTAGAGTGAAATTGTAATAATGTATGTATACATACATTGGTTTCCTGTTCAGACCAGACCTATGCTGCCAAATCCTACTCTTATTTTCTGGGTTTGTCATTATGTCAGTGTTTGGGCAGAAATTTGCTTGCCATATTTTAAAAAAAAAAAATCCTATCCAAGAAGGAAAAGCCTGGCATAGCTTGTTTTCCTACTTATTTTCTGCATTGGTACATCCACTGCAATACAGGCAGATTGCTTAAGATTTGTCTCCATGCAGCTGTCCACAGTAGGTGTACTCAGTACTTCCAAGAAAACTCTGTAAGATACATCACAAGCACTTTTGTGAATAGTGCTAATTGAGGTGGGCTTTCTTATGCAAAATCAGATCTGCTTTGCACTGCTTAATAGAGCCCCAGACGAATGCATCTGAGATCCTTGATTCTGTAAGCACTCGGAGTCTATTTAGTTGTTAAACCCCCATTGGAGAATGTCAGTGTTTGAGGTGCAGGTGCTGCCTGAAGTTTTTTTTAATTCACATTCTGCTCTCACTCTTTGAATTGCTTTATAAACCCAAGGTAAATAATCTTGTCTCTCTTGCACTGGGTTAAGCACACTAAATCAGGTTGTGCTTAGCATCTGTCTTGGAGCATAATAAAATGTTGCAGGTGATGCTGAGCTTTCGCAATGAAAATTTGCAAGTCTGTGTGTTCTACTTGGGCGACTTTAGATGGGTTTCTTATAAAATTGCCTTTCAGACAGCAGCTATGGTACAGCTATTGTTTGAAAAACAAAGGTAAAAAGCTTACAAGTCTGAGAAATAACCAATACCAATGTCTGTGTGCTAGGTACTGAGATAAATTCAACTCAGGTGGGGCAGGAGTATTAATTTCCACCAATTTCTGTTGTGTTGCTCTACTACCTTCTGGGAATCGAGTTTTTCTTGCCAGCATTAGAAAGCATAGTAGTGTCTCTTGCCCTAGAAACATTTCAGTCCTTTCTGTGAATGAGAAACCGAAGAACTTTGTAAGCTATGATTTATGGGGCAATCACTTTGTGTTGTGGTTTGAGGCTGCAGAGGCTGTGTTCAAATGGCATGGCTTGCTTTTTCAGTTGTTTAATTTGTACGAGGCTCTCTGCAAAATCTGTTTCTCTCGGTGTCGGTTGTGTTGCTCTGGGAGACAAACCACACGCTGCCAGTCGCTGGGGGTGGGAGCTATTTGTGTTCATTCAGTAATCGACATCCGGAGGTGTTGGCCGGAGTGCGTCATGTGAAGCTGGCAGCCTGCTGAAGTGACACATGGCTGAAGAATGTTGCGTTGTGTTAGCACAGATGTGGTGGGGTTGGGACCTGAGATCTGGAAAAGCTCATTGAGTGTTTCTTTTCTGTTGTTGCCATTTAAAGTTTTCAATGTATGGAGTGGTTTGCTTGTGGTTGAGCTGTATCTACTGCCACCTCACCTTTCCCACTGAAAGGAGGTGTGTCGGTTGCTTACAGCTTTGTCAAGCAGATCACTTGTGATCTTCCATGGAATGAGTCAACTGGCCTGTTAAAAACAGTATGTTGTCACTTAAGGTGATTGTGGTACTGCAAGGGTAAGAGATTTTAATAGATCAAGGGTTGCACTCACCACTAGGCTGCCATAATTTCTGTACAGTCAAAATAGTGCTTGTGTTTGTACTAAATATTGTTTAGGTAATTGAGCAGATTGTATCATTGACACAATTATACTGCCTAGTGAATAATCTTCACTTGCCATGTTAACTGGTCTTCAGTAGCGATACATTAATATTGTCTCTGCTTGCAGCTGCACGCACGGTTGAAGGAGAATGTCTCTCTGGGACATGACAGCTCTCTAGAAATAAATGTTATCTGGGGAAAAAAAAACCCTTTCAAAACCCTGAAATGCAAAGTAGTTGCAGGATGACTGTGCTGGAGACTGATGTGTCACTGTGGGCCATATGCTGGCGTTTGTGTACTTAGTTGTTATGAGGCCTTCCAATCCGTTCTTAAAGATGAGTCCTTGAGGGTTATGTGGAATTTTTAGAAGCATTCATGTATATATACACTGCCTCACAGCATTCTGACTTGGGGGTCTTTTACATTCCACGTTTTGCTCTTTTTAGTTTCTGCCACTGCCTTCTACAAAGCACAACCTGTAATTCAGTTTATGTGTGAAGTTCTTGACATTCATAACATTGATGAACAACCAAGACCTCTGACTGATTCTCATCGGGTAAAATTCACCAAAGAGATAAAGGGTGAGTAGAAATTTCTCTCTTCTGTTGCATGTAATGCAATCCAGTTCTAAGGGATTGGTTTTAACTGGAAACCTCCTGGTTAACGTGTGTCAGAAGGGCCCTAGAACTGCAAAGGGAATTGGAGTGTGCCCTGTTTGTAGTTCTAGTCATGAGTGGAACAGCATGGCTCTACCATGGTGAAAGATGAAAAATGAGGTGTGTTCCCATTGGCTTTGAAGAGGGCAAGAGGGATTGTGCTGCTTATTGCCTGGGTGGAGGTGAGTGGCCATTGCCTTACTGGATGGCTAACCTTTTATAAGCAGGGGTCACTGGGGCCGTAGTGGTATTGTGTTGTAGGTCTCCTGCTGTTTAACTGCTGAGGCAAAGTGAAAATTGATTTCAAAGCTAGTATCATTGATTCTTTGAAAGTATGCTGTTGTAGTGACTTCTGATTGTCTTGTGGAAGAACAAATATTGCTTGCTAACTTGCAGCTGAAGGCCAAATTCCATTCCAAAGGAACTGCAGAGGCTGCTGGTTTGAGTAGTTTCACTCCATTTATGCTACTTTGTTTTGCATTTCCCTGTATCCTTTCATTCTGGTGTAACTGACAGAAAGGGAAGCCTTGAAAGAGCTCAGCTTTTAAAACACTTCTGTTACTTGATGCCAGATGAGACTGTATTGAAATACTGGACAGCAAAACAATAAATCTGAACTGTAGTTATAAAATGATGTGTTCATAGGACATCATGGGGGACACACCTTAAAGCAATTATTTTGTAATAGTCCTGACATGGCCCCTTCTTACATCTGCCTCTTCATCCTGGAAGAAGGAGAAAGAGAACTTGTCTTTGCTGCTTCTCGGGTGCCTCATACACTTTGCTTGTCAGATGGTACTGAAAGGCTACCTTTGCTGTCAATATTTAGCTTTGCTTCTATAGTATCTGGGAACTCCAGCCAAGCTGTTGTGATTACATATAGTGAAACAAACCCTGTATGGAAGAATTGGCAGTCTGTGAGCAGCTCTGTGGGAGGGTTGTGCCTTCTGCAGTGTCACAGCAGATTAATGACAAAGCAGTGAGTGGCTTCTAAATATCTGTATTCATGACTTTTCTGCTTGGCCACTGTGCTTCTTGGCTGCTATTTTTTTGTATTAATGCTGTATCTGGAGTGTTTTGGGTTTTTTTTTGGCCATCCTCTTAGTAATAGAGGTGTTAACGTTGCAGTTAGCATGGTCTGGAATCAATGAAGGACAGATGATACTTCTTTGGGATGTCTGTGTCCCAAGTATCAGCTATCTGGTATTAGGCACCTGATTTGATGTGAGGTATTCAATCTCAAGCCCACAGTCCAGGACAAGTCATGCAATTGCTTTCTCAAAACAGTTTATTAATGGACTGTAAGTTAAATCTTGTGGGTACGAGACTGTTTTCACCTCCCTTTTCTTCTGTGGGGCTAGGGAAAGACATAACAGTGTGCTGATGCTCTGCAGCACTCGTGTGATAAGCTCAGTGCTTCCAGCAGATGTTGAGTCTGCTCTCTCTGCACGGTACAGTGTGCACACAGCTAATAGAAACAGCCACTGAAAGCCTCTTGAAGCTGCTGTTGCTGTTATCGTGGATAGAGAATCAAGTCTGGTGACCTTCTGGTGTGTAGGTTGGGTGCTGTTAGAGGAGCCCTCAGCTGCTCAAAGTCTAAAGTTAAACTTGGTCAGGGAAATTAAAGAAAATTACAGCCTGAATGTGGACACAAAGCTGAGGGGGAAATGAACAATAAGGTAGAAATCTGGTTTTGCTCTTTTAATTTCAATTACCTTGGAACCTCTAGTTTTAAGAGGTATGCAGCGTTGAGAAGAACAAAAGTGTATGGCGTAAACAGCCACCCATGTCTGAGATTAGTCGCATGCCTGTTAAATGAAACTGCTACAAGACATTCAGGTGACATTGAACATTAGATATTATGCATTATGATTTGTTTTTTAGGATAGTACCTGATTAGTCAGAAATCAAATTATAATGAAAGCAAAATGTTTAGAGAATAATACTTGTGGTGATGTGCTGTTTGATGCTGACCATCAAAGCTGTGTGATTAGAACGTGCTCTGTTGAGTGAAACCTTGCAGCTCCTCTGCAGGTTTTTAGGTAGCTGTGACATCAGGTTTTTTGGTACTTTTATGCAGGTCTAAAGGTAGAAGTGACTCACTGTGGAACGATGAGAAGGAAGTACCGTGTTTGTAATGTAACAAGAAGGCCTGCAAGTCATCAAACGTAAGATGCTTTTTGTTAGAGCATACAGTGTGTGATAGCTTAACACTGAGTGTGTAACAGCACCTAGTATTCTGCCTGTTTTGAGGATGTTATTACTTGCTAACTAATATTTCTGTAAATTTTATTTAAATATCTGTATTTTCAGCTTTCCTTTGCAGTTAGAAAACGGCCAGACTGTGGAGAGAACAGTAGCACAGTATTTCAGAGAGAAATACAACCTCCAGCTGAAATACCCTCACCTTCCTTGCCTACAAGTGGGACAGGAACAGAAACACACCTACCTGCCTTTAGAAGTAATTCATTTATTCTGATAAATCAGTTCATTATTGATAGGCTTTATCATTTTGGAAAAGAAGTTGTGTGCTCTGCGATGCAGCCTGTTTATGTATTTACATGTTCATGGCTTCACTAAAGATTATCTACATTTTACAAAGTGCTTTAAAGCTTAAAACTATGAGAAGGAAATATACAGCTGTTTCAACACGCTGTTGGGGGGTTGTGGTGGTAGCATACGATTGTGCACAGGTGGTATGGTGGGATCTGAGTGCTCCGATTGTGTATTGATGCTTCTGATTTCCCTTTAAGGTATGTAACATTGTAGCTGGCCAGCGGTGTATCAAGAAGCTGACGGACAATCAGACATCGACTATGATAAAGGCCACAGCAAGATCTGCTCCAGATAGGCAAGAGGAAATCAGCCGATTGGTTAGTTCTGGAATTTCAGTTCGGTGTGACGCGATGCGCTACGTGACGCTGAACCAGACAACGTTAATGCAAAACCTTCTCCTATGACTAACCTAGTCTTTTCACTCCTTCCTTCTAGCCCTTTAACTTAATCAACTTTAATGACTTTTAAAATAGCATTTATTTTAAATAGCTTGCAGCAATAGCGTGAGTCCAGCTGTATGGCCTCCTGTGCTCAGAATGTACAGCTACTTCTGAGTAGGAGGTATTGGAACTACTCAAGACTAGTCATAGTTCAGTGTTTTGCTCTGTTGGATCCTTGGGTTTTTTTAAACAAGTTTGGGAAATGAGCTTGGGCTTCAGTACCCAAGCTCATGAAGATTTTTGTTCTAAGTATTTTTCTTTCCCTTGATTCCTTTTGGTCTTTGAACACAGCTTGTTTGGGTTTTGTTTTGTTGGTTGTTTTTATATTACTTTTATCTAGATACTGCTGTAATATGGAAAAACCTCCTCTTCTAGGTGAGAAGTGCAAATTATGATGCAGATCCATTTGTTCAAGAGTTCCAGTTCAAAGTCCGGGATGAGATGGCCCACGTGACAGGGCGTGTGCTCCCAGCTCCAATGCTGCAGTATGGAGGACGGGTGAGGCTTTTCCTTTTCCTTTTGTTTCTGTTTTGAAGAGCAGTTACTGACTATTATAGTCAGTTCAGAGGTCAGGAGCAGAGTTTGAGTGGCATAGCCTTTTTTTTCTCTTTTCCAGTCACTTGAATATCTGTTGCTTGTGTTTCCACAGAATCGAACAGTGGCAACTCCAAGCCATGGAGTATGGGACATGCGAGGGAAGCAGTTCCACACTGGAGTTGAAATCAAAATGTGGGCTATAGCGTGCTTTGCAACACAGAGACAATGCAGAGAAGAAATACTGAAGTAAGGCATGTCAGAGTTTAGGCTTTGCACTGTTCTCTTAGTGAAGCCATCTTAGTGAAAACATGAACATAGACTTGAAATGAGTGTTTTACCTGGGCTTAATCCTCTTAAGTTAGGGAGAGAATCCAAGCTGTTTTGCTCCTTGATAGAAGCTGCAGTCAAAACACTCTCCCTGGGTACACCATGGGGTCTGTGATGTTGCTGCTCTCTATTTAGTTACTTCTGGCATCTTAACCGAAATATTAAGGGTGTGTAAATTTTTTTGTTCTCTCTCCATTCTGGCCTATGATGTTTCAAAGCTGTGTGGCCTCCATGCAATGGATGTTTTTGAAATGCTGTTGGGAATCGACTTCATTTAAGTAACACAGTTGTTCGTCCCCTCTTGCTTCGGTGGTTGGTTGTTATTGGGACTGAGGGAATTCAAAAAGCATTCTTGTCTTTAGGGGTTTCACAGACCAGCTGCGCAAGATCTCCAAAGACGCAGGGATGCCCATCCAAGGCCAGCCCTGCTTCTGTAAATACGCCCAGGGTGCAGACAGCGTGGAGCCCATGTTTCGGCACCTCAAGAACACCTATTCAGGGCTCCAGCTCATCATTGTCATCCTGCCAGGGAAAACACCTGTGTATGGTAAGGGAATGTCTCTGTCTTTACCTGTTCGGACAAGTGTCATCCTGAGGAATCTGCTGCCCAGTCAGGACCGTTCTTCAGACATTATAAGCCATCATTTTGTCTGAAGTTAAAATGAATTGGAAGCAGATATGAGCATGCAGATAATTTGGAAGTTGTTTTGCAGTATTTAAGTGATTTAAGCTAAGATCAGAATGCAGTAATAATCTCAAGTGCCGTATCCTAACATTTGCTTCTCAGCGGAGGTGAAGCGTGTGGGAGATACGTTGTTGGGAATGGCCACACAGTGTGTTCAAGTCAAGAACGTCATTAAAACATCTCCACAGACCCTATCAAATCTGTGCCTGAAGATTAATGTCAAACTAGGAGGAATCAACAACATCCTTGTACCTCATCAACGGTAAGACACTTTGTGGGGGCTGAGGTGGCTTCTGTTGCAACAGATGTGCTGGATACTTATCACCCAAAATTTAAGTGTGGCCTAGTTTAAAGTTGAAATATTCTTCTGGTCATGATATGTGGCACTTGAAATAGAATTAAATTTCTTCTGCACAGGCTCTGAGGAGTAGTAGGCCTGTGGGTTAGCAGTTAAGCCAAGGTTCTTTACACAGTTGATCATTTTGGCTATCCAAAACCAGGGCAGTGCTCTTAATAAGAATAGAAGAATACTGGAAGCATCTTAATTCTCTCACTTGTATAGGCTGGTAGTTCAGCTCACACTTGTCCTTGGCTGCTCTCTGTGCTTTGTTTGTAAGTGTGTTCCAGTTGCTTTGATGTCTGCAGTGAGAAGGTTTGTGAACTCCAACTGGTGTGTGCTCCTAGCTTTCTCACACTGATCATTCTGGAGAAGCACAAGGCTTGCTGTCCTGATGACTAGAAATTCAGACTGGAACCTTTACTAGAGCATCCCTTTGTGTGAGAGCATGCATTACATAAGGTAGCAAGCCAGAAGAACTTGGAGTCCAAGTCTTAGGAATTCTCAGGAAAGAATTCTTGAGAGCAGTGAATCAGAGTTTGTGTGAAACAGTGGTACGTGGAAGAATATTTTGAAGGCACTGGGAGACCATTCTGCTGTTAAATCCTGCAAGCCAGAAGAATGTCTGTGGTGTTTGTTTCATGGCTGCTGCAGTGCCGAAGTGGAGCTTAGCTGGACTCCAAGCACTAGTGTAATCACCCTGTAGAGTGGCAGTTCCTGTCCAAAGCTGTCTGTGCTGTTCAGGTGTAGCTCAGTGGCTTTTCTCCTCTAGAATCACGCCGCAGGTAAATGGCAGTGTATTTTGGAATGGCTGGTTTCAAAGTTAACATCTTGTGCACAAAGATGTCATTGTTTGGCTTTGGCCAGGGTGCCTGATAAGAAGACTCCTCTGTGCCACCTAGCTGAAATAGAAACAAAACCCAGTATTGAGCAATGACCTTGCACCAACTGTTCAGCTACAAGTGTGACTTAGTCCTTTTTTCTTTTTGAAGACCTTCTGTGTTCCAGCAGCCAGTGATCTTTTTGGGAGCTGATGTCACTCACCCTCCTGCTGGAGATGGAAAGAAGCCTTCCATAGCTGCTGTAAGTTCTATTAAATTAGCATTGTTTTTTTCATCTTAGGTAAATGTTAGAACAGTAAATGCAACTCATGGGCTATGTCTGTGTCAAATATCTTTCAGGGCTTAGGCCAGTTCTTTGTACACATTTCCAGTATTAAATGTCTTTAAAAGAACACCACTGCTTGATACATTGGACTGTTTTCTTTGCTTTTTATTTTTTAAATCGAAGTAAAATGGCAGCCACGTTAAAGAATTCATTTCTGTAATAATGTTCTAAAGAAAATACTGCAGCTTTAGTAATAGTAACTTTGTATTTTGCAGAAGAAAAATGTAATTAAAGGCCCAGCTTGGCAGGAATGTTTTTGATCCTTCCTACTTTATGTTTTGGTACTGTTCGGGAGATAAAGGGGGTGGTCAGATACGTGGTTACTCCCCCTATTTTGTCCCCTTGTTTTTTTACTTGGCATTGATTGCAATTCCAGAAACTACATCCTTGATTAAAGTAACTAAAGCAAAACAAAATGTTCCTCTGTGTAAAAGGTGAGAAAACTTCAAAGAACAAGTCTGTATCTGGGTTATAAGAATATGCATTAGTGCGCTGAGAACAGAGGGGACTTCTGGTCTGCAAATGCATTTCAGGATGCTGGAGGGAAAGTTTTATACCTCTCTCCAAAAGGTGTTAAACGTGTACCTACTACAAGTTCCAGTTAGCAATGTTACTCTGATTCTTATTTTTAACATAAGCGCCTTTCGCTCAAAAACTGCTGCTCTTGGCTTTTGTGTTGGGTTTTTTTTGGTATGAGAACTCATCATAAAGCTTCTACTCATGTCATGTTCCCCTGAAGGTTGTAGGTAGTATGGATGCTCATCCAAGCCGGTACTGTGCCACGGTGAGAGTTCAGCGACCCCGGCAGGAAATCATCCAAGATCTAGCCTCCATGGTGAGAGAGCTTCTCATCCAGTTCTACAAGTCAACACGGTTCAAGCCCACACGTATCATCTTCTACAGGGACGGGGTCTCTGAGGGGCAGTTTCGACAGGTTGGTTCGTTTGGGGATCTCTGACTGTGTTAATAAGTTATAACTCCAGTTCTTGTATTTGAATAGCTGTATTGTTTGAGTTGGTTACACTTACACCAAGATACCACAAAATAGAGAGCTTTAGGGAGGGAATTTCTTAAGCATATTGGGTAAGAGAAGTTGCAAGTTCTTTCCTGTCTGGTAAGGAGACATCTTAGAATAATGTCTTCCCAAGCACTTCCTAAGACTGCTGATTGTGTGGTAAAGTTGCACATAATATTAATTAGAAACCATTTATTAAGTGTTGTGTGTAGAATATGATGGAAGTAAAGCCTAAACTATTCCGTTCTTGTGCTTGTAGGTTTTGTATTATGAACTGCTAGCCATTAGAGAAGCCTGCATCAGTTTGGAAAAAGATTACCAGCCTGGAATAACCTATATTGTGGTGCAGAAGCGACATCACACGCGATTGTTTTGTGCTGACAGAACAGAAAGGGTAATAATCAGAAGCCTTATGTGAAAACCTTGGTGTCGAGCACTTGGGTTCCTGGAGAAAATACTAGCATGGGCTTTTCTGTCACTTTGCTTGTCTTCACTTTCAGGGAAGAGTTTGAATTGCTAAGCACAAAACGTGGCCCTAAATTGAAAAAAATCATTGACCTTAAGTTTGTTAAAAATCCCCATTAGGCTTTGTCATGTTACTTACGGGTGCTGGTCAGCGAGCTGTAGCCAAGACTCATGTAACTGCATCAGCTGTGATAGAAGAAACTACAGAAGGACAGAACCCTTAACTTTCCTGTTCTGGAGTGAGTCAGTCCAAACTCAAGCTGAGAATTCAAAATACAAATATATGTGCAGCTCTTCTCTTTGAGAGTGAAGTTCTGAAGGCTCAGTGTTGTCTGCTGAGAGAGCACCGTGCAGAGTCCCTGTCAGCATCGTAGGCTGCTGCATTGAGCTGCCCCAGACAGTACTGAGCCAGTTAGTTTGTTGAAGTCTTGCATTTGTTGAATAGAAGCTTGTACTTTGAATTACAGTTGAGATTTATAAACTGTTGTTAGCTGCACTTCTTAACAAGATCTTTTCTTTAGGTTGGACGAAGTGGCAACATTCCAGCTGGAACAACTGTAGATACAGACATTACACATCCATATGAGTTTGATTTTTACCTCTGTAGCCATGCTGGAATACAGGTATGATTGTTTCTCTGCAAGTAATAGTGAATTTAGAACTGACTGGGTGTTCAGTACTGGTTAGTGGTCTATAAGGAGTTATGAAGTGAAAGTCAGTGTGTGTCTGGGGGGAAACTTGACACAGAGTGATGTGTGAAAGTCTGTTCAGGACAGTGCCAGGGAGCAACACAACTGTTGGGCCTGCAGGAAAGGTGACATGATGTGGAAGTAAGGCAGCGTGTGTTTTGGTGCAGAGCTCTATAGGTAACTTCTGAAATACTGGAAACATTTCCAGCATTCATACTTTAAGTTAGAGTGCTCAGGAATTGGAAAGAGCTAAAAGCAGCAGTTGTTTGTCTGGGTGAGAAACGGTCATTAAGAGGTGGTGTGGTCATGGTTTAGTTGTGTTGGGAGCAGGTTTTGATCGTTGGGGGTTATCTAGAAGGCATGGGAGGTTTTTTTCCAAGCAAGAATAATTAGAGTAACATAATCATATGTTAGACTTATTAATCTTTAAATGCATTTAGGGCTGACAGACTGACTCTTCTTTGGCTTGTCTCATGTAGGAGTCCAGACTAAGTAGTCTGGCCCTTTCTGAACTTAATCTGACTCGATTTTATGGAAAAGCCCAATAAGTGAATTGATCTTCCCTTCTTCTTAGGGTACCAGCCGTCCCTCACACTATCATGTTTTGTGGGATGATAACTGTTTTACTGCAGATGAACTTCAGCTGCTGACTTACCAGCTCTGCCACACATATGTGCGCTGTACACGATCGGTTTCTATACCTGCACCAGCGTATTATGCTCACCTGGTAGCATTCAGAGCACGATACCATCTTGTGGACAAAGAACATGACAGGTAAATGAAAACATGTGCTTAAGTTTTTGTCCCCCCGGTCTTTGCTCCATTGTCAGGCATGAGCCATCTGACTGTAGATAATTACTGCTCATTTTGCAGTTAATTTTTGTTACCTCTGGGATTAGTCTTAAAATAATCACTCCTGACAGCTGCTGCTCAGTATCAGACAAGAGTGGGTTGGTGGATTCTACTGAATAACACTCCAATTAAAAGAACTAAGTTGAGCTTAATAAAGTATTCTGCCAGTACCTTGATGTGGTCTGAGGGAATCAAGCCACGCATTTAGTTTCTTTGCTTCAGAATTAAGAGTGGTCTTGAATGAAGAAAATGTTCAGTGCCTTCCACTTACTAACTCTGCTTTGTACGTCAGAAACATCTTAACCTTGGTGTAATCGGTGTATTTGTAACTGGCTTGGTTTTAGATGAACACACTGAGCAGCTGAGGTGAAGGGTTTTCTCAAAAGCCTTGAGGTTGCTGGGTGAACAGACAAGTAGAGTTTCCTCAGGTTCTGTTGCTGTTGCCCTCTTAAACGCTTTAGATCTGAATTGATGGCATTTACAGCCCTGCTTGTGTCTCCCCTGTTCTCCTAGTGCTGAAGGAAGCCATGTTTCAGGACAGAGCAATGGGAGAGATCCGCAGGCCCTCGCGAAGGCTGTACAAATTCACCAAGACACCTTACGCACGATGTACTTCGCTTAAGTCAATAAAACAGGAGCATACTCACTGAAAGGAAGAACTGAACAATTAAGCCACATACAATGTATGTTTCCAGTGGGGTTGGTTTATGGGGTGTGCCTCCGATCGTGCTGGAGTTGACACTGTGCAGGGGCGAGAGGCTAACCCTTAAATTGACACAAGGAAGATTGTTTACTTCATCGAGGAACACAGCACTATTATGCAATATGAAACCAGCCAACTGCTTTTTTGGTGCGGTCTCCTGTAGGAAGCACCGCCATCCTTTTGTTTTTTCCTTTTATTTTTCCTTTAATTTCTTGTAGTTTAACCCTCTTATGCCTTTACCTCAAGTTGCTCGGCAGCACAACTATCTTTGCAAAAAAAAAAAAGAAAAAAAAAAGAAATCGTACAATAAAAAGATCAATAGTGATTTTTTTTTTAAAAAAACCAAACCAGAAAACCAAACCACCTTTCTAGGAGCAATCACAGTGATTGTTTGGGGAGGGAAGTGTGCAAAAAAAGAAGAGATTTTTTCTTTTTGCCCCGCTGCATTGAGGAATCTTTCTCTCAATATTGCCATCAAGCATTCAAATGTGCACATATCTGAGTCCATTTGAATGTACAGCACTAGCTAGAGAAAAAATTGAGGAGTAGGGAAAATGTTTTGCACACTAACCCCATAATTAGAACATAATTTAGCCAACTGCTGCCTTTGTGTCTTTTCTTCACGGCTTTGGAGTTCTCAGCTCCAATAGTTCCCTTTTCAAAAGCAAAGAAGCTAGTGGTGTTATGTGCAGGCAGTAGTGACCCAAAACTCTTCTTGCTCCCTGGTAAACTTACTAAAGCTGCTGTTTTACCTAGTCCAAAAGTTTCAATTTTTTTCCTATCTGGCAAGTCAAATATGTTGAAGCTTCAGGTGAGATCAGATGTCCCAAGTTTTATGGGATTGCATCTAGTTAAAACACCAGAACTGAAACTTTAGAGCTAAAGGTCTTTTTGGAAAAAAGAAAAATGCTAGTTTACTTGCTGCCTCTCACACCTTAATGTGATTTCATACATATGTGTTTTTTGAAGTTTAGCTTCCTTTTTGTTTCTTTTATATTTATTAGAGTAATAATAATGCTTTAATTTAATTATTACAGAACATATGGTCAACATCAACTTTTATTTTTTAGAAATGTAACCATGTTTATTTTTAAAAAAAAACAAACTGACAACTTGTTTTGCTATCTTTTAGTGCAATAAGCGTTCTAAAGGAAAACTGTGTCCATTGAGCTGTACTAAAGCAGTGTTTGTACCACTAACTGTGGAAGAATGGACACCTCCATGATTTTAAAAGGACAAAGTAAAAGCCTTAATTTTGAAAGGAAAGTTTTATAGTCAGAAGGAATCTCGAATTTTCCTTTTTTAAATCAAAAAATAGCAAAAAAAATTGCTTCTAGAGTTCTGCGAGCTTTACTTGTCACTGCAGTATTTTGATTTAACAAAGGAACTGGCCACATTTTTGGCTTTGAAATGTGGAGGATATTTGAATTAAATGGAAAGGGGTTTTTTATTAAGATCTGAGTTTTTACATGCTTAGTTAAATCTATTTGACATCAGTAAAATGTCTGGAACTAATAAAAAAATTTTTAGGCTTTTTTCCTCTTTGATAATGACTTTCCTTTTAAAATTAAGTTCTTGGTAACTTCATTTCACTTTGCAAATAAAGAGGGCTGGGATAGTTCTAACATGTTAAATCGCTGAAATGTGAAACAAATTACTGGGACTCTTTCATTCCACTTTAAAGGTAAAACAATATTTAAAATGTCAGATGAGCATTTATTCAACGAGGGGACTGGGGAGTTTTGCACTTTGTAAACTCGTGAACTGCATTTTTGACTGTTTTTACTTGCACTGGTTCATAGTATATATACTGCAGATCGTTTGTATGGGCATTGCTGTTATCCCAGCCCTTCTGAACTCCACGTGCTCTCCACATGAAAACCAGTGGTTTGGTTTAAGTAGCTTATCTCCTGTCATTCTCATGAAATCCGCTCTTTGCCAATATATTGTATTTTGAGCCTAAAATCTGAGCCCATTTTGCTTCAACAGGCATGACTCTTCCCCCAGTTTGTTATTTTTTCTGCCAGAAAACAAAGTACTGTATCTTGTGCATTTGTATATTGTATTGAAATGTCAGTAGTGCTCTTCACCACACTGTCTCAAAGAGCTTTGCTAAGCAGGTAGTATACATAGGTATTTTATCTCCTGGTACCAAGGAAGGTAATGTAAAAAGACTAACTCTGCAAAGTCACAATTGCACTGGAAATAGCTGTAATGGTGGGCAGATAGTGAGCAGCTTGGGGGTCCCCAGAGAGGAGTGTGTGTGTAAGGGGGGTGAAAAGGGGGAGACTCGGCAGACCCTGACCTGACTGAGAGTCCCTGGGGTCCTTGTTCAGCTGTGCCCACAGAGCAGGACTGGCCCAGCTGCGCTCTTTGACTTCTCAATGTGCTTACCTTAAGCTAACCCTGCTGCAGGGAGGTTGGTCTGACTACAGAAGTTGGGCAAGTTGTTTTCTGCTGGTTTTCTTGGTCTGTGACCTGTCTGTTTTCTCTCAGAAGCACTCTCACTAGCAGTTCTGTTTATAAAAGGTTCAGGTTAGGCTTTTTACAGAAAATGGGTTTAAAATAAGAGAGTTGTTTTTTTAAAAGAGACTATTTTGCAAAGACTTCTTGTGGATTTCTGGCATTCAGACAAAAACTCATTTTTAAAAAAGTCTTTTAACTCTCCTTTCAGAGCCACTGTACACTTCTCATCCTGCCCGCGCTCAGTGACTATGATTTTGAGAAGCTTTTTGCTTGCTACTTTCACCAAAAAACACCCAAACCCTAAAGAAATTTCATTGGGAAAGTGACTCCAATCGTGTATCCAGCTTGCATTTAACCTGGTTTTCATGTGAAGAGTATTTGGAAGTTTTAATCTCTCTTCTTGGTTTTGCAAATATCTACGTAAAGTGCCGATACTTATTTGTATTACGATATCAAGTTACTGGCGTTGTGAGGGCCACACATTTATGATGCTGTAGCTGCTATATTTATTTAAATGGAGATGGACAATTACTGCACTAAGGAATGAGGAGAAAAGCAAGGAATCAAGGTTAGTTAGATATCTTGTTTTTTTTTCAAAAGAGAATTAATGGTGTGAAATATCAAGTGTAACAAAGGGTGCTGTCATTTTAACTGAGATTAAATAGCCAGATATTCTTCCTTTGTTTAAAAACATATATATTTTGATGTTTGCAGTTTGGGGGTGGGGGGTCGGGATAAATGGTACCTCATCTGTGGTGGCAGTTTCCAGTATATTTTCAGAGTATATGGATTTCTTTTATTTTTGTACCTGCTCTCCTTTAAAAAGAAAAATAATAATAATAATAATCTCAAATGTTACGTGCTGTTTGGGGAAACCTTGAGTGACGTACCAGATCCCCTCTCCTGCCGGGAGCTGTCTGTATTTAGTCCAAAGAGGGATGCGGGCAAAGGCTGACCGTTGTACTTTGCAGACATGCTGCCCTCCTGTATACGCCTGTCTAGAGAAACAGTTCCTGTCTCCTAGGACGCTGTACCAGTCTGACTGTACTGAGACCTCACTTGTACATAACGAGTGCCACTAATTGCTTCCGTGGTGGGAGCACGCACAGGGCCCCCGGCGCTGGGCTGGGGAAGGAGCAGCCTTACGGTACCAGCCGCGTGACCCTGGTACCGTGCCGAGAGTGGGAACCAGTCCCAGGGGCTGGCGGCAGCGCTTCACCTAACCCAGCTGAAAGCCTTGCCCCAACCTGCCATCTAGCCGCTGGTTGATCCAGATTTGGAGAGGAGTAGAGTGCTTTTTGTAGTTGAGGCGTTAAACATGCAACATCTGCTAACAGAATCACTGACTTCACTGTAAGTAGCTTTTCCCCCCCCGATGTAGGGCACTTCAGCTGTGGCCATTTTACTCAGGATCGCTGGATTACTGTTAAATGTATCATCTGGTTAAACGTGTCCAAGAGTTATTTTTATGGGCTTCGTTCTGGCATCCTTTTAGAAGTTGCTTGGCCATAGAAATGGTTTTCAGGAGTAAAGTGGGTTTCTGGAAGTTGTCAGTCAAATTATTTCAAGATGTTATCGGTCCTAAACTCTTTTCACTTCTTTATTTTTGTCCTATAAAACGCTCAACATAAGATACCAGATCAGTCATCTTCTGTACAAATCCCAGCTTGCAAATAACTGGTTTCTGCTAGTCTTGAAGTCTGCTCCGGTGAAATTCCAAGCTCAGCCTACACTTAAAAAAGCTTGAGGCCTTCTTTTATTATTTTTTTTTTAATGCTTTCTTCATATCTTGTCCTTTTTTTGATATTTTCCCAGTTTTGTGAACTGAGGGTTTAGAACCTTTGCTCAAAGCACTTCTACAATCAAGGAATCAAAAGCTCAGATTATGTACGTTAAAACTATATTAAATTCAGATTGCTATTTCTAAATGGCTGTCGTCATCTCTGGTCATGCCAGGCAGGTGCTCTGTCCCTTTCAGTGCTGTGGAGTTCCATGGCTGCTACTTGGCAGGTTGATGGGATCCAGTGAATTCCATAGGGATGTCAAAGGGAAAGATTCCCATCTTTCTTTTCTACCCAAAGATGGTACTTGAGATCGATACGGGGTTTTAGGATATCTGTTTTTATTTCAGCACCTGGTTAAATCAAACTTCACTTAACCAATTTGACCATCCTTTTTTTTGTGAACCTGAAAAAAAAATAGTGGTTTGGGCTTGAGCTAGTCAGTGCTTTCTGCTAGAAGATTTCGTACTTTGAGTAGTTGAAGTATGAACGAGATGGGTACAGGATCTGACACTTTACCTCCCTAGCCAGGGTCTCAAGAATCCTGATCTCTAGAACACTAAATGAAAACCAAATTGTTGTCCCTGAGTAGGCAAAGGTGTAGGTGGAGAGGAAGGAGTTGCAAGGGAGAGGCATGCGAGGGGAAGCACCGAAGCATCAGTGTTCCAGAAACGGGTGGTGATGGAGAGACTCCAGCCTCTTTCCACCCCGTGTGCCCTGGCCTTTTCCAATCCTGTCTGAGGTACCCCCTCGCCTGACACGGGTAGTTAACGTAGGGTCCTTGCAAAACAAATCAGTTCCACTCGGAGGGATTTTTATTGTTTTTTAAGCAAGACAGTCCTCAGAAAGTGCCTTTTTAGAAGATGGTGCTGTAGATTTTTATTTTCCAGTTGTACGTGGCTGAAAATTTAAGATAAATCATTGAAAATGCCAAGTGTTTGATGGTATCTTTCAGGTACTTTCAAGCATCAGCTTTGAGTCAGGACCAAGAATAACCGGGAAGGTGTTTTCATGTGGAGGGAGAGGCATTGAGGAGCGATCACCAAATTCAGCTGGTAGGCTGGAACCAGGTTAGATTGAGTCGATGCAATTTACCTCTTTGCATTAAGGGGGTTTGGGGAGGGTGGGGGGTAAGAGGAGCAACAGCACGGGACTCTTGAGGCGACCTAATTAGCACTGAAAGGGAATCCATAGCTGATGAGGGGTGTCATCTCTTAATTGTAGCAAGCTCCCAAAGATGAAGACAGACGAAAGCCGCCTGGCGACTTGCAAGAGGGTCAGTCCTGCTGCGAACAGAACTCCTGTGACTTGTATGGTCAGAGGAGCAATGGGCATGTATCAGCCAGGCTTCTAAATCCTACCTGGGAGTTTTGAGACTCAGGATGGGAACAGCTTGGTGGGGCCGGGGATGCTCCCTGGTTTGACAGCTTTGAAGAAGAGTGTGTTGGGTCCACAGCCAGTTTGGTGAGCATTCCTCCGGTCAGGAAAAGCTGTAGAGTAGACTATTAAACACTGCACCTCAGTAACCTTGTAATGCTGCATAAAGTAATAATAATAGCAAAGTTCTGCTTTGATTACACTGTAATGTGCTTGCACATGCCTGCAAAAAATACACACTTTCATTTTTGTAACGGTCTTAATAGCAGTTATCAGACTTTTTCTTTTTATGATGAATTGTCCATTACTGTGGTGTTTCTGTATATTTATTGGTGATCTGTGTGCAGCTCATAGGTCTGTGTGTCTGGTCTGTGTGTTGCTTTTAACACATTTTTTAGGTGGGAGAAGTTTCTGAATGTTTTGGTTTTCTTCTCTGAAGTCATCTTAACTAGTCATGTTTGAGAGGAGACTGAATAAACAGCCTGACAGACAGACTACTTCAATTTGTACCTTGTTTCTTTCAAACTAAAATGACTTTGTATTATTTGAATTACTGTTCATACAGTATTGGGCATTTAAGATGTAGAATTAACTTGATGTCAGTCAGGATATTTTTAAATATCAGGAGCCGAAGTGCAGAACTCCCACTTTTAATTGCAGGTGGTACCTTTGCAGGAACAAGTTCGTGTCCAGCAGAGCTTTTCAACACCCATTCATTTGGACACAACCAATGAAATGTTTGAGGTCTGGGGTCCCAGAGCGGGGCAGAGCCCCTGGCTTGGAGCTGCCCACACCTCTTTGTTGTAAGGGATGCTGTCCGATCGACACACGATACAGCACTCCCGCTTACGCCGCCCACAGAGGCTGTAAATCAAGTATCTTCTTGCTGTGTAGATTTCTTCTCATTCAAGTTAGAGAAATGATGTTCCATGTAGTTTGCTACAACTCTCTTGTCTTACTACAGTGCCCAATGCCACTTTGTTGGTATTTAAGCTTGCAATGATGTTAAATTATTTTATATTCCCAGTTTCTTAATGTTGTTAGGCTAGGATTTAGAAAGTGTTTTTTTTCAGTCTAAATTCTGAGCCAAAACTGTCTCCTGTCCCTTTTAGTAGTAGGTGTTTTTATCTTTTAGAATAAAAAGGGCCAAAAACTTGCACCATCAGCTTGTTTGCAGCAATACTCTCCATCTCTTCCCTTGTCTATCAACCAGTTTATTTTATACCTACGTTTAGCTAATACTGAAGCTGTTGAGATTTATCTTCCTCTTCTTTCTGTTGAAAGAAAGTAAATGGACTTGTGTCTGGTGATGCTGGTTTCTGTTGGGCATAGATCTCTTCCTAGAAGTCTTGCCGTGGTGGTGGTGAGCTGTAGCATACGTGGGTATAATTACAGTAGAAATGTTCTCCATGTTGTGTTTATTGGAGGGTGCATGATGTTTTAAAGTATCCAATTTAAATACAAGCTAATACACCGCTGAAGACATAGACTATTAACAACAAAAAACCAAACAACAAACCAAACCAGAAAACCCAGCAGCGCAGTGCACGTGGATTGTTTTAACTCATCATCCTTCATGGCAGAGTTCGAGACTAAGGATTTATTGTAATTGATGCAACTCATAGTAAATCATGCTGGGATTAATCCTAAAACTCGGCTGCCTCAGTGGTGTGTTCTATGAAGAGAAGTGGTAGTGACGACTGTGCTTTTACACCAATAGTGGGAAGCTTTAAAGACTCAAGGAGGGGACTTGTCATATTGAAAAAGCTGGCTATACTGAAATAATCTCATGCTGCTAGAGCCTCGTGAGCCTCTATCTCTGCATCCGCTGTTTACCCAAAAATACCCCACATGACTACTTCAAAAACTAATACACGAGGGGAAATATTTTTAAGAGTGCCTGTTCACCTCCTGAAAGGACCGTGCTGAGAAGCAGGTGGCAGTGCCTGTAACAGCTCTGTAGTTAAATCAAACTGCCTGGATTTTGTATCTAACCTTGAAGCTACCTTACATGGTTCAGAACAGATACAAGCTCCAGTAGCTCGGTGCTATTTGAAACAACGGAGCCAAGGGGGTTTATGAGCAATATCTGACCCCTCCATAAACCACAGATGCTCTGATAGATTGCTGGTTGTGATTTTCACACACAGTTCATGCTGAAGTGTGCCTGGCTACCAAGAGAAACAGCAGCAGGCAGTTGTGGAGTTAATTTTGCTGTAGCACTACAGTTGCTCTGCTCTTCCTCAGCTCTTACCTACCTCCCTGTTCCCTTAGGCAGGATCTTGGTCCCTCCGCTGCCTATCTAGGATTAGCTATAGCTGTGCGGAAGGTGAATCGGCTCTGGATGTGGGAAGTGAGGTGATGAGATGGTGTTGAATGAAGCTGCCTGTAGAGATACAGGACTTGGTAGGAGTTGGGTGGATGTCAGGTAAGCTGTGGTCAGCTTGAGCCCTTCAGGGAAATTGATGGGAACGTTAAACAGTAGCTTAGGTGTCCTGAACTGTTTGTGTTGGACTTGAACTTGTTGAGAACAAGCATGTGCCTTTTTCTGATCAAGAAGCAAAGTTGGAAAAACTTGTGTTTGCATCAGTAGTACTGTTAGTATTTTTCTTAAACTGTTTTTAAAGCTTGAAGTCCTTGGTCGGAATGGAGTTGGTTTTGCATTGATTTACTTAGTGAGCCCTGAATTATTTGTGAATTAGAGCTACCCAGAGAGGAGAAGCCTTTAAAATAAGCGGTTTCTGGAGAGTAATGTCATCAAATAAAAATACTTCCTGGTAGACTTGCAATTTTTTAAATACAGTTTAACCTTGATGTTTCTCTACTTAATGAGAATCATTAATTCTGCCTTTATTTGAATGTTGCCTGTCCAATAATGTCCTCACGCTTTACTGTGCCCCTGCAGCTTTCCATACACTCCATTGCTTCTTCCCCCTACCCTTGTGCAGTGGCCGTAAGGACACGGAGAATGTTGTCTCGTGAATGTCAGGAGCAGAGGTCTGATTAAGTGGGAACGTGGAAGTGAGGATTTAAACATCACAGATGATCCTCCAAGAACCAGTTTGCCAGCAGCTGAGGGTACCGATGTCTGCATACAACATAGTGTGGTCTCAGGTATGGAGAGAGGTGGCAAAGTGGTACGAGGGGAGAAAAGATCCCCCTCCTCTGATACCCAGGCACCAGATACCAGAGGGAAGGCTGTCGTAGACCGCACTGCACAAAAGTAGGTGCCTGCATCCTTAGATGCTAGTTCAGGCTTAAAGCTGCTAAAAAAGGGATTTTCAGACTGAAATAGACAAACTTTTCAAATATTTGATGCGGTTTTGAGATGCTGATGAGTTCCCCAGCTGGGAGTTCCAGTATCAGTGCTGGCTCTGAAAGGGGTTCCCTCTCTGACCTCGGGTATAAACGGTTCTGCCTCATTCTTCACCCTGTCTTGAAAAATCTTTCTGACGATTCACATCGCCTTATGAGAGCTCTTAGGTGTTTCTGAGGATGAACCACGTTGTGGAAGTGCTAAATTCTTAATACAAACCTTGTGCACCTTTTGAGTTTGCATCTTCAATGGACATGGATCTGTTTGGGGTCCGTCTCTGATGTGAGCCTGTGCTCTTCCCTTACACCTCACGGCAGCTCTGCCTGAGGCGGGCCGTCAGGATCACTCCCAGGACTTTTACCTGTTTTCTCTTAAGATAATCTGTTGCAAAACAGACTGTCAGAGGGCAAGTTGATTTAAATGGAAGCTGTGGGGTTTTTTCATTGCTGAGAACTCTCGGTCTTTCAAACACATTTGGCAGTTGGAACATTAATACCTACTGTAATATTATCTAGCAACACAGAAAACTATGACTAATGTTAAGTTTAGGGCTATGCTAGCCCACAAATCCTAGGTCCACAACCCATTTAAGTACAGGTGTGCAAAAATTAGCTACTAAAATAGTTGCTAATAAACTTACGCTTGCAAATCTCTTTAGTATATTCAAACCCAGTTTCACTGATAGAAAATCCATGTCTTGCTGGTTAGTAGTGTTCACTCAGACATAATAGCACAGTAATACCCACTGGAGCAATGCTAAATTTAAAGAACCTTTTGAAGTTTTTTGAACCTGGTGGTATGCCAGCGAGGTGGAAACTTGAGTAGCGCTCTTTAACTGGCGAGGAAAATTGAATGCCAAAAAACCTCAGCACGAGGAAGACTGCTAGAGATGAAGGTTGAATTCTGGCAACGTTGCAGTGAAGAATGGCTTCTTTTGGGTACATGGTTTTGCACATCACTTTCCTACTGTAGTTTTCTTTGGACTCGGTTTCTGTTCTTCAGCAAAATGTGCTCATTTCTGCAGTTTTCAGTGTTGACTTTAGCCTCGAGACAATGTTGTTTTCCTGCAGAAAACCTGCTTCTGGAAAGTTGCGGTCTGTGTCTGTTTTGCAGACGGTTTCTAAACGCTAGCCTCAGCACCGTGATAGAGTTGGCAGAATGAGTTTTTGGTCTGCAGTGTTGATTTCACAGGCTTCTTGTCCAGCCCCTACTGCCGTGACCAGTGACACCAGTGTATGGATCGGTGCTTTGCATGTTAGGTGACACACTTTGGGCTCACTGGGTACAGATTCTCCGGTCTCCTGTTCTTGTTTCTTCCCTTGGCATGTGCAGTTAAGCTTCCCCAGGTAGCCTGTCAGTGGATTACAGCTGGTTGCTTGTGGGGAAAAACTAGGCTGTTTACATGGCCTTGGAGACATGTCATCATAGATAAGAACATTGTCTTATCAGCAGGCATTACTGTAAAGCTTTCCCGGTAACTGGTAGAGTTCGGTTATGAGCCAACATGGGTATTAGTGTCTTACGGAGAAGGTGGCTCAGGTGGCATAGTGTGTGCCATAAACATTGCTAGTGATCAAGCTGTATTTGTTTAGGAGACTGCTGGAAGCAATGTCGTGCATATAAATTTTGCTTACTTAATACCATATGTTTAAATTGAAATACAAAAATTAAAATAATTGTGCTGTCTGGGATTCCTTTTCAGAATAAAATTCTAATAAACCAGTCCGGTGGATTGAGATTCCCTTTTTTACATGTATGTCTTGCTCTCATATGCTGGTAACTGCTCCCCTGGCATTTTGGTGTTACTGTTGCTTAAGCAGGAACTTCAGTGTGTCCCCACCATGAAGGAACTGGGGCTTTCCAAAGCAAAAGGGAATCGTTTCAAGAATAAAGTAGAGCCGTGACTTGAGACGTTGCACAAATAGATTGTAGACGAATGGCAAACAAACTGGTAAAAGCCTTTATTTTTACTTAACCATCTTGACCATGTGTGCCTATTTGTATTGCGGATGTGGGCTGCAACCATGTGGGGTGGGAGGGAATCCCTGTGTCGGTGTGTTTTGAGATGTACTTGCTAAGCAGAAGCAGTGTCCTCTGCCCGTTCTCCCTTTCCAGACAAATGGTTCTTGCCAAAATTTTCTACCTGTTGCAAGAGTTGCTTTCTTTCCAGCACAGTAAAATGTCAACTTCTTTCACTGTCCCTTCCCTCTCGTAGGCATCTGTAACCTCTGTACGACTGTGTATAGTACACACAACAGTCATCAGATCTCTGCTGGCTTTAGATACCATCAAGTTGGGTGTATTGTAAACAAACCGTATTCATTTGAAAAATAAATTTTTTTTGAAATGCATGTGTGCTACTTTATTATTATTATTATTTTTTGCCTCATTTTAATTTCTTCCCCAAGCCCCAGCAGCAGGAGAGGATGGAGATGAAGGTGGCGGTGTGAGCTGGAGGCAGACACTGGGCAGCGCTGCCAGACACAGGTTTTACTTTCAGCCTTTCTCTTGGTTTGATTTGGCCGGGATGGGAGGTTTAACTCCTCCTGCCGCCCGCGGAACCGGAGCTGTGCTGGGAGCACCTCGGTCTCCAAGCTGGGGTGAGGCCGGGTCGGGATTACACCTGGCTGTGCTGTGGGTCTGGGACCCCTCAGCCTGCCCTGCCCGGGGCGTCGCTGGCCCTTTCTTGGATGTCCTGATGGCAGCGACCAGAGCTGCGGTGCGTCCGACCGCCGTATGACCTCCCTGCAGCAGCCCCGGCACCCGCTCACCGGCCGTACCGGGACCCAGCGAGGGGGGGGGGGGCGGGGGCGGCCGTTGGCCCCTCCCCGCTCCCTGAGGCGCCGCCTACCAACGGACCAGCGCGTGGCTGGCAACCGTCCCGGCGGCGGGAGCGGCCCTGAGGCCGGGCCTGAAGGCTGAGGTGAGCGGGGCCGGGCCTGGTCCTGAGGAGTGAGGGGAGCGGGGCAGGGTCTGGCGGGAAGGGTTGGCCCGGAGGGAGCGGGGCCAGGCCTGGGATGATCCCTGAGGGAGCAGCAAGGCCCTGGCATGGCGGAGCTTGGGCAGCCTGTGCCCAGCGTGGGCAAGGGCCCCTGAGCCCCTTCCCTGTGCCCTCCTCTCTGTCCTGCCGCTCTCTATGCCTTCTTGCCCCTGGCTCTGCAGCTCCAAGTCCCGCCTGCAAGGCTTCCTTCCCTGCAGGGGCTCCCCAGCCTCTCTTGCCAAGCCGTCCCTGGTGTAAGTGGAAGGAGCTCTGTCCCAGCTACCTGTGCCTGAGAGGACTCGGGGACAGGCACGGGGTATATTGGAGTTAAGGAAGCTCTGTGCCCCAGAACTCCACCTGACCGCATTTAGTGGGACCTGCAGTCTCCTCTGGAGCTGCTCTGATCCTCTTGACTGGTCTCTGTAATTACTGATTTTTTTTAGGGATGCACTGGGTAGCAAAGATGATGGCTTCAGCCTGTATTATTCCTGCAAAGCCTTTGAGTCCTCTGGGACTGCAACCTGGGGCTGAGCCTTCACAGCCGTAACAAAAGTAGAATGTGTAATGTAATCAGGTATTTTGTCTGAGTTCAGTAAATACATGTGGGAGATGGTGCTGTGAGCTGCTCCTTGTCTCCACAATTAGCCCTGTTCCCCAGGGAGAGACTGGTGGACAGCGGTCCTGGCCCAGGGGCAGAGTGTGGCTCCCACAGCCCTTCCTTGTGCTTCCCTGGTTGTGTGGATGTGCTGCAGGCTACAGCTTGCTGCTGGTTTCCTCATTAAGAGCTTTCAAGTCATACTGAATCCATCTCCATTTCTGGTGTATTTCCATGAATAAACACCAAAACCTTCTGCTTGCTTTAAACACCTGTTTAATGAGATGGCCACGCTGAGTGAAAAGCCAGGACAGCGGTTCAGCTTACCAGACTGGCACACCAATTCCCATCTCATCTCATCGGATGCTGAACGCCAGCGTTCCACTTCCCATCGGGTCCGGCAGGAAGCCCGAGCTCTCCGCAATGAAACCAACAACCAGGTGGGCCTTTCTGGCAGCTTGGCTTAACTGCAATTTAAAAATACAAAGCTACTTTCACTGTGGCTTAGGGCTTGGGGTTTTTTTCAGTTCAGAGAACGAATCTCTCAAGTGCTGGACTTAAAGTAGTTAAATTCATTGCACTGGCAAACCCAAACCATTCATGCAGCACTGGACTGTTAAGAACTTAAACTCGTGTAACCAAAGTGCAGTTGTGTTCTGCACACCGTGTACATTTTGACTGGCTTTTAAAAAGAATGTAGAAGTTCATGACTCTCCATAGCAGCTTGGCTCCCAGGTTGTTAGAACAGCAGGCTGAGGAATATGGAGAATGTCTAGGTCTGAGTGTACAGACAAGGAAATAGAGGGCTCTACCTCTACAGAACCTGCTCAGTATGTACATTTACTTCCTGTAAACCCACATGTGATGATGCATGTGTACTGTCACAAAATCTCTGGGCATGATTCTCATGTCCTTTGCAAGTTGTTTTGTTTTCTGTGCTCCCCATGTGTGCAGTTAGACCAAACAGCAGCATGTTGTACTCTTGCAAGGGGTCAGTCAACCCTAAAAACAGGGAAAAGCTTCAGTGAAACTCATACTGCAATTTAAAACAGAGTAATGGTGTTTCTCCTCTGATTCCAGACAAAATGGGATGAGCACGACAACCAAACCCGCCTGGCTGAACGTATCAGCAGTGTGAACAGATGGAAAGAGATCCTGGACAAATGCCTCGCAGACATAGATGCGGAAATTGATGCCTTAGCCAATGTATGTTGGGAAGACAGATGGCTGGAAATCAAGTTATGCTCTCAAGATGGGATGTTGAATAATTGAGGCTTGTCTTCTGCAGTGGGCAAGCCAATAGGGAGGTCAGGGAGCCTTATCGCAGGTATTCTGAGATCTGTATCTGGTGAAGTGACTTCCTGGAAAGTCAGCTACTGTGCTCTTGGCTGAGCCAAGCCATGTGAGCATTGCATGCTCATGTTTGGGTTTTGGGGTAGGGGTTTTGGGGGTAACGAGAAATATGTTAACACCATCATTCAAAGACGCTTGATTTTAAATAGAGAACAGCAGTGGGACATTCGTTTAATTCTAAACCCGGAGGCTGCCACTCCTGGAGTTGTTAGCCCTCAGCAAGGCGTGATTTCCAATGTAGACAGCAGATGTAGAGGACTAGTGTGCTCAGCTCTTGCAGTTTTCCTTCCAGCCTCATAAAAAGGCTTCAGAACTGCAAGGCCAGGCAGTACAAGGCCCTCTTAACAAGGGTATCAGGTGGATTCCCCTTCCTTTCTTCCTCCTGACCCTAAAGGAGACCCCCCTCACACACAGCTGCCTTCTTTCTCCAGGTGAAGGAAGCAGCAGAATGTGCCCTGCAGGCAAAGAACTTGGCTTTGGATGTTGCCATTGACTGCCTGACACTCCGTGAGAGCCGCCGTGCAGTCGATGTGGTGAGGGACCCTGTGGAGGAGGAGCTGCACAAGGAGGTGAAAGTGATAGAGAAAGCCAAGAAAGAACTGCAGGAGAGAGTGAACGAAGCCTTTGGACAGCTCTGGTGAGGCAAATGGCATAGCTTTTGATCAGACTCTGCCCTCCTTGCTTGGGCCCAGCAGTTTAATGTGCCTCTGATGCCACGCTGAGATGGGCAGGGGAGCCAGCCGTGGCTTCCCTGGGGCAGTGAGCTGCTCAGAGGAGCTTGTGACAATTACTGCCCAGGTCTGTGGAGTTTGGGGGGCTTGTAGAGGAGGGTGTGCCAAGGGAGACCTCATAAGCATCCTCAGAAGACACTGTCCCAGGCAGATACCTTTGTGCCACCTGCCTTGGTTCATGAAGCAGAGTCCTGGAGATGTTAAAGCTCACAGACCCTAATCCCTTGTGGGTCAGTGCCCTGCTGCAGGATGGGGGGCAGCTCATCATTCACTGTAAAAAGATGAGTGAGGTGGTGCTGAAAACTTGAGGAATTGTGAGCTACCTCTCCCCTCTGCGTGCTTGTTGGTGACTGTAGCCCTGCTTTCTGCAGCCTCTTACAGGAAGCTCGCCAGCAGCTGAACTGTGACCACAGGCACAAGATGGAGGCACTGGAAATAGATAATGCATGTCTGACCCTCAACGTGAACTGTCCCAACATCTCCTTCAAGGTCAACCCGACACGAGTCCCAGATGGGTAAGGAATGGGCCTGCCCTTGTGTGGTCAGGTCCTGGGAAGCTTTTTCCTTCTGTGCTCTCTCCTGGCTTGATGAGTGGAGCTACAGAGTTCAGAACGGGAGCTGGTTACTGAGATTTGTTGTGGCTCTTGAATTGTGAAGCCACAGACTTTTGGGAGTTATCTAAACTGTCACCACAAGACTAGAGCAGCTCCCTCATGCTTGGCTGTAGGCAACGCTCAATAAGAAGTGTGGTATCAGCCTTTGGCACAGCTTGTCGAGGAGCTGCTGTACATTTTCACTGCTTGGCATTTCATAGCACAATTTGGATGTGTCCCCAATTAGAGCAGATGTTGGGCTCTGTGCAGGAGCCCTGGGGTAGCAACCTCCAGCTGGTGCAGCCAGGAGATCAGACTGGATGCGACCTCCAGAATTCCTGAGTCACTTTGTCCTGCACAAAGCCTTTTTGGCCTTGCAGCAGGTGGTTCCTTTTGAACTGTCTTGTGAACGCTCCATTTATTTTCATAACCGCTGATTTCTTCTCAGAACAACTACACTGGATGAGTGGGAACAGAGTAACCAGCACAACAAGGAGCACGCTGAGGCGGAAATTAAATCTGCGGCCGAGCTCCGAGAAGCAACACTACTTACCATCGCTCAGGTGAGTTAGTCCCTGGGTGGTGCTGAAGTTCTGGATCTGGTGTGGGAGAAGGGACCAGCATGTGCTGTGGCCTGAGGAAGGGTGTCTTTGAGAAGACTGCATTGACTGGTGGGGTTCTCTGTGCCACTACCCTCTGGTTTACAAGGGCAGCTTGGTTGTGCTGTGCTGTTCGCAGCAGTTGGGAACGTGTGCCTGCCCATCCCGCTTTGCCTTTTGGTTTCAGGGGGTGTGTGACCTGTGCATGCAGAGCAACTGCCAGAACCCAGCTGGTTTGGCTCGTAGCCTTGTCCCAGCTGCACAGGAGGCCATCTCGAGGGACAGTTGTACTGGTGACTGCTGGGAGGGAGATATGTTCTAGATATGTGTGTGACTGGAGCTTGTTCTCTCTTCAGACAAACAACGAGCTGGAGGCTCAGCGTGTAGCTACGGAGTTCGCTTTCCGCAAGAGGATAAGAGACCTGGAAAGAGCCTATGATGAGCTGAAATGGCAGGAGCAGAATGTAAATGTTGCTTCTTTGGTTGTCAGCCACAACCTTGGGTGGGAATTGAATCCAAAAGGCTGTTTGTTATGTGCAAAGCTACTCAGCCTGATCATGGTTTCCACATGTGAGCCATTAAATGGCATGTGTATGATCCTTGCAAACTCCTTCTGCCACCACAGTTGCTTCTCTGGCATTTCCCAGCAGCAATGCCAGGTTTTGGCCTCTTTATTTCACCCTTGGTCTTGACTGCTGTGACCATAAAACAGTCAGCGCTGTGCCTGGCTCAGTAGAGGGGTTCAACACTCAGAAGCCCACCAGCCCTTGTTTAAAATCCATTCTCAGCACAGTAAAAGCCCAGGATGTGTGGGGACTGGTTCCCAGTCTGTATCCCATGGCTGTCCCTTGTGATACCTGTCTTTATCCTTAGACCTTGGAGGAAATTGCTGAGATGGAGAAGGACATCCAACGCTTGGAGGAAGATCTTCGGAGGAAAACACAAAACCTGAAAGTGGCACACACCCGCCTGGAGACCCGCACGTACCGGCCCGGCCGGGAGCTCTGTCGGGATCAGGTACCGGCCTCACCTGGCAGAGTCCCTGCCAGGAGGGACAGGAGAGCTGGCTGTGATGGGGATTGCTTGGCTCCAAAAAACGTAGGTGTGCTTTGGGGGGAACTACAGAGGGCTGAGCAATGGATCCTACAGTCAGAGCATGGAAATAAGCATCATGGTTGGGGTAGAAGGGGAACAAGAGAACCATAGCCTTTGTAAAACACTCTTCATCACTGTTAACCACTGTGCTCTTCTCCCTCCCCGCGTTGCAGGTCCAGTATGGGCTCACAGATGAGGTCCACCAGCTGGAGGGAACCATCCGTGTGCTCGAACAGAAGCTAGCAGAGTCACAGTGAGTCTCCCGCTCTGAGGCAGGGCAGTGGCATGGCATAGCCCACATGAGGGGCATGGTGACATGCTGGCCTGGAGCTGGCACACGTCCAGGAGCTGCCTTTTGGAGCTCATTTCTGCTGTGATTGGGAGTCTCTGGGCTTGGTGGGGAGCTGGACTGGCAGCGAGGTGCAGGCAAGGCACGAGAGCTCTGTGTGGAGGGAGGGTGAGTGGGGTTCCAACCATCCCTGCTTGACTTTGGCTTCAACCGAGCACAGCCAGTTCAAAAACAGAGGGGGAAAAATAAAGCTGGGTGGAAAGGAATTAACAGAAGTGCTGCTCTGGGCTGGTGTGGGCTCCCAGGGAACAGATCTCTGCACTGCACTCCAGGATCAGCATGTGGGCTTGTGACTCACAGCCCCAGTGCTGCTGCTGTGCACCAGGAAACCCCTGATGCATTCATTCCTCATGCAGAGGCACCGTCTGTGCTGATATTTCTGCTGCCAGAAGGTGGGAAGTTGGGTGTTTCCTGTCCAACTCGGGAAGTGAACACAGTGCTTGAACCCAACACCTCTCACTTCTGCTCCTTCCCAGGGATGCCTTGGATGCCCTTTACAGACAGCTTCACCGCATTCAGGCAGATATTGGTTACAAAGCCGTTTCCCTGGGCCTGGACAACAAGTGTATGGATACCCGAAGAAAACTTGTGGTCTCTACTGACAAATTTACACCAGAGGTCGATGCTTTCAACCAGACTGTGACCCATGAGCTCTCCCCACGGAAGAACAGGCAGCTGGAGTTGGCTTAGTGCACCGGAGGAGTGTTGTGCAAGGAGCTGCACTATGGAGAAAGCTACCAGTGACTCAGTTCTGTAGCGAGGGGAGTAGACATCTGTGTCACGTTAGGATAATGTAATTCTCCTCCCTCCTAGTTTGTTATATAAATGTCTGTCCCCTTCGATGATGTTTATGGGCTCTTGCGCTCTGAGGAGCGTTACAGACAATAAAGAGTCTGTCCCCAAAAAAGTGGGTGGCATCGGACAGTGTTGGGAAGCGTTTCGCAGTGATTGAATCCATCTGGGGAGTGTGTGTGTGGGGCTAAGTCCTTTAAAGCATGAGGTGGCGATCCGAAAAGGGACCATGGTACAGTACCCTGCTCCGTTGGGCACTCTGACTCAAATCTCTGTGCTTTTAGTGATCAAAAGTTGGGGGATTTCCCCTTGCCACAGCAACAGAAATGAGAGCAGGACCTCATTCTTCTTTTACCCCAAGGCTTGTTAGCATCCAATCACCTTCCCACGGGAATTTTGAGGGGGTTTATTGGGTGTTTTCCCCACAAAACCCCATTATTCCCTGCATGGCGCCATCAAAACAGGGCCGCATTTGCTTCCCTGTGGTGAGAGATGATGCTGTTAAAATCTTCCTTTAAAAAGGAAGTTTGATTTTTTTGGCTCCTGTTTGTCGGAATAAGTTTATTTGGGGTGGATTTTACTGAGAAAATGAGGAAAAACCCACAAAAACCTTTAATTCCCTTCATGAAATAAGGAAATTAAACTGAGGCTTTAAGAATGGCTGCCGCCTCCGCTCTCCTCCGGGCCGCCGGGGGGCGATATCCCGCGCCCCCGCCTGCCTGGAGGAGAACGGAGGCGGCGACGGCGGCGTGAGAAAATGGCGGCGGTGGCGGGTTCGGGCTCAGGGACAGGGCGGGTTGCGACGCGTCCTCGGCCGGGACCTTCCCGGTTCCGGGGCTGTTTAACCGGAGCGTTGTTAGGTGATTGTTTAGGGGCTTTTTTCGAAGGTAGGAGCGTCGTAAAGCTACCGGATTTACTACGTTTTCTCCGAGGCCTGGAACCGGCTGTAGTATCCGGGCAGCCAGAGGAGGGGGAACCGGCCGGCAGCGCCCGTAGAGGTGGGCGAAAAACACCACGGGGACGGGGTGTTGGGTCTGAAGCCAAACACACTCGGGAGTGGAGTTTTGGGGTGTCCTCCGTACTCTCACCCACCCACCAGCCACATCTCCCCCTCCCCCCGACCCCCTGCCCTGCCAGTCAGGTTCCTCGCCTCCCCTTGTGTGTCCCCCTGTGATGCAGGACTTGCCCCCCGCCCCCGCTTCCCCCGCCCCGGGGTGAGGATGACTGCTGAAACGCTGGATCCTGGTTCTGCCACCCCCAGGGTAGTTCATGGCTCTTTCTAGGGAGGAAGGTGTGGGTTGCTGTGCTCAGCCATTGCTGCCTGTACTGGGGTGAAGCTGGGAAACGGGGTGTCAGCAAGAAAACTGTGTACCAGAAATTAGTAAGGAGCAAAGATTACCTGAAATTATGCCTGTAGTTACCTGAGAGGAGGGTGTAGAAAGGTGGGGGTTGGTCTTTTCACCCAAGCAACAGGTGATGGAACGAGGGGGATGGGTTCAAGATGTGCCAGGGCAGGGTCAGATTAGACATTAGGAAAAGGTTCTTCACCAAAAGGGTTATTGGGCACTGGAACAGGCTGCGCAGGGAGGGGGCTGAGTCATCATCCCCAGATGTATTTAAAAGTCAGGTAGATGAGGTACTTAGAGATATAGTTTAGCATAGGACAGGAACGGTTGGACTTGATGATCTTAAAGGTCTTTTCCAACCTGGTGATTCTGTGAAAAACACAAAGATGGTTATTTAACTCTTAGCAAGTGCTGATGGGTTTGTATTGGGGTTCTGAGCCTGTGTAGCAAGCCCTATAAACCCTTATACTAGGGTCTTAAAGCCACTTACTTTGCTGCAGTCTTGTCCAGAAAAGCAGGTGTGGCTTCTCTGCTTGTCACCATACACTCTAAGAAGGAGACTTACATTGCCTGTTGATAAATGCCTCTGACTAGCAGACATTTTCTCTTGGCTTTTACTAACCCTGTAATACATTCTGTCTCATTCTCGCTGTGTGTGCATCTCGCCTGTGCTGTGTCTTCTTAGTCTGATGACCATGACAAGCTCAGAGTGCTGGGCAACATTTTAACTCCAGCTACACAGATAATTAAGCCTTGAAGTGCTGACAGTGGAGCAGGACAGGAGGAAATCCATCCCTGGATGGTCATGTTACTTTTTGGCCTTCTCTTTTAGAAACACTTTCGTACACGGACGACACGGCCATGAGCAGGTCGGTGGTGCAGTCCCTGCTGGCCAAGCGAGAGTTCGATGAAGTCGACATGGCCAAGAGGTAAGGACTGCAGCCAGCAGCAGAGGCCAGGGTGTTTGCTTTTACTGCTGAAAGCCATCAGTGTAGTGTTCTGTTAAAGGGGACAAGGGCTAGGGCAAAGTCATTGGTAAGTTTTGGGGGTGGAATTAGAAAAATGATGGCAAATCCTGTCATTTCTTGTGTGCTTTGCTCTAGCCTGGAGCATACAGCAGCATTAGCTATAGGGTGTGTTCAGAGTCCGCTTTGAAGGGCGGCAGGATGGGATGTGCTGCATTACAGCCCTGCGGGTGTATTCACCTCTCTGGAAGATAGCAGTTAGAAATCTCAGAGGCATTTCCCTTTGTGTTTATTTGTTGCTATTTATGTGTGTACTTCCCTTGACTTAGTGAATGTTAGTGAGGTCAGTTTCATTTTTTTTACCATCCATTTCCCTTTTGAATCCACAGCCTTGGTAGCATTTGGTTCCACTTAAGGACAAACACTCATTTGTTTGGTAAACTCTTCCACTGAACTTGAACAAAAGACTTTCTTTGTGGTTGTGACCCGTGGAAGCGTTTCCAGTTTGCTTCTATTTCAAGATGAGGTTGAGAGGGAAACAGTGCGTTGTGAAAGGTGATGTTTATACTCCCTTTCCTCCTTTCACACCAGTTTTGGGGAGCTGGATTCTTTCCCTGTAGGGCTGAATCACTCAAACTCTGACTGTCACTGAATTACCCATGTGTTTTTAATTCGCTTCAGCGAGTGGCTTTGTCCAGCCTCTTTCCAAACTCCCAGTAACAGCCAAAATACCCCACGGGTTTTTTTTCCTCACCTGCATGACTCTCTTGCCCACACCAGGTTTGCTGAGGAGTACAAGAAGGAGCCCAACCGAGGTTATGGGATGGCTGTCGTCAATGTCTTCAAGAAGCTCCTGAGCCCCAAGTGCAATGATGTGTTTGAACCCGCCAGAGCCCAGTTTAATGGGAAAGGCTCCTACGGCAACGGCGGTGCCATGAGGGTGGCAGGCATTCCCCTTGTGTATTCTGATGTCCAGGACGTTAAGAAGGTACCGCTGTGTTCTGGGCTCCTTTGGGCACCGCAGCTCTGGGACTCGTTGCTGTCAGACGAGTCTGGCTGGCATCTCCTTGGCAGGTTTGCTAACCTTGTCTTTTCATTTCCAGTTTGCAAAGCTGAGTGCCGAGCTAACCCATGCCAACTCCCTGGGCTACAACGGGGCCATCCTGCAGGCCCTGGCCGTGCATCTTGCCCTGCAAGGAGAACTCAGCAAGGAGACCTTCCTGGAGCAGCTCATTAGCCACATGGAAGATGTAGAAGGAGATGATAAATCTCTTACTGACGCTCGAGCGTAAGTAGCTGTGAGGAATGCTAACTGCCCAGTACAGTGTGTCCTGGCTCTTTGCATTTTGTCTTCTCCATTGCATTTATTTTTCCCCGCACCCCAGGCTGGGATTTGAGGATTTACCATTTTCAAGGCGTCTAAAGAAAATAAAGGAATTTTTGGAGCTCAGCAGTGTTCCCAAAGCAGATGTATTGTTTGAATTAGGTAAGTACCTTTCTTAATACAAGTATTAGGAAGGAGCTGGAAGCAGGACTAGCTCGGGAAGCCCAGCTGATGTGTCCTCCCCAACATTGCTATTTCAGCCTCTGCTGCCTTTTTTAATTTATATATATTTATATGTATAAAGCACCTATCACCATATTGATAAACAGTCACAGAATGTGCTGAAAAGGCTGCGTGGGCTCACCAGCCAGGGATTCTCCAAGTCTTGACTCAGCAACTCCACTCTGTATTGGTGGGGAAAAGAAATCCTGCTAAGAAAAACTTGCCATGAATAACATTTCCTAATATTCTGAGATCTCTTGTCTTAATTGCTGGCATGTTGGATGGGAACAGGCAGATGGGCATTGCCAAACTGTACTAGTGTAGTGGGGAGTTGGTCTCCAGGATGCCAGTGGTACTGAGGAACTCCAGGAAGCTTTCTCTTTCTGAGATGCAAACTTAGTTTTGCACTTTTCCGTGATAAATTCAGCAGTACTGGTATTGCTAGTAACTGGTGATGGGAAGTTGCAGTTAGAAGGGAAGGGGTGCTTCTGCAGGAAGGAAGACACAAGTGTTGTGCAGCGCTGAGGATGACTGGTTTTGTTAACAGGCAACGGCATTGCTGCTTTGCGGTCTGTCCCCACGGCAATTTACTCCTTCTTGCGCTGTATGGAAGCTGACCCAGACATTCCCGATCACTACAGCAACCTGCAGAGGACCATCATCTACTGTATCTCTCTGGGTGGAGACACAGACACCATTGCTACCATGGCAGGAGCCATTGCAGGGGCTTACTATGGGGAGGAGCAGATACCCCCGAGCTGGGAGCAGAGCTGTGAAGCTTTCCAAGAGACACAGAAGCTGGCAAATAGCCTGTATGAACTGTATTGCCAGCGGCTCTGAGCACCAAGGGGAGCGTGTTTTCCAAAGGCAAAGCGGATGGTCACCACCACATTCCTAGTCAGGAATCAGGAGGTGGATCCATGCCATCTGCAAACGCCAGCGAGCCTCGAGATCCCTGCTGCTATGAGCAGAGAGCTGGACGCACAAGCTGGTTGGGAAGAGAGGGGACATACCCTTCAGTTACAGATCACCTGGGAAGTGACACGTCCACTCCCAGTGCGTGGGAGCATCGTGTTTCTCATAAAGATGTCTGCTGCTTGCTTTGTCCCACCCGTGGGCCCTTAGTTCGTCGTGTCACTACAGGGTGTCTGAACCCACTGACTCTCTTGCTGTTTCCCTCTGCTCCTGTATGCCGTGGCCCTTGTGTAGTTGTTGGTGACCTGACCTGCAGTGGTTTGGTATGCTCCATACCCCTCTCAGCCCACACCTGATACTCAGATGAGAGCTACGGGCTGTCAGCAGACACACATCTGTGGGGGAGGTCCTGTGCTGCTGGGTGCAGGGTAGACCTGGGGAGGGTCCCTCCCTTAAAGGCAGAATAAAAAGTTCCAGGGCTTGGAGAAGGGGTCTCTCTGCCTTGCTAGTGGCATTGTAAGAAACGCCTTTGGTGAGTGCAGACAGAACCCCAGCTGGCTTGTAGTTGCCGCGGGAAGAGAGCGTAATGGACCTCTGTTCCTTTGGTGTCCTTTGGTCTGCAATCCACCTGGCACCATCCCCATCTGTCACAGTCTATGTCCCTTACATAGCTGGCTTTCACATTGCTACAGCTATGCTAGCTGTTCCTTTTGCTCCTAATCTGTGCATCCTGCCTTCTGAATCCTGTCCTAGGTCCAGAGCGCCCAGCGAGATTGATCTCTGGGTGGGGATGGTTGTGAAACCTGGTGTTACAGCAGGGGCTGAATTTCTGGTTCTGCCGCAGTCAGTGACAAAAATTACTTCAGTGGGAAGCAGAAGTATTTCTTTGTTTAAACTTGGTAAGAATGATCAGAAAATAAAGGAAAAGTTAGATTAATCTGGGGAGAATTTATCAGAGTTTAAAAGAATTTGTGCATTTCAAGCTGGTACTGATGGCCAGGAATATTCCAGCAAAGCTGTGTTATTACAGGTTTAAAATCTTTGCCTGGTGGAGCTGGTCAGCAAGGGAGGAACAGCTTGGGTATGGCACATCTGAAAAGGGATACAAGCTTTTAATAATTGAAAACAGAGAGGGGCAAGCAGGCATATGGAAATGTTTCTGTCTGAATGTGGCAGTGTCATTCTCTGTAATCTCTGGTATTGCTTGTGACACCGGGAAGTGACCATTCTGCTCCAACGGTACCAGCACATGGTTGTCCCGTGTGTCAGGCTGCCTGCACATGGGAAATCCAGCTGTGGTGGGCCCTTCCACTTTTCCCTGTACTCTCCTTCCTTCAAGTGCCAGTCTGCTGTGCGATGCTTTAATGGGTTTTCCTGGTCTAAATGAATATCTTGTCCTGAGACCGTGCGCGGTGTCGGTCTGTTGTGTATTTATGTATTGTGCTGCGGGTCTGAGATGTGAAATGTTGGGTTCTTCACGTTACTCTGCCAGAGGTGTGAACGTATTCAAGGAATTATTTAAAAGAAGACAGTTTCCTTTTAAAGCAGCTTTATGATTTTAAATGTTTGGAACTCATGAAAAGCACTAAAGCTCCTGTTTAAAAAATATAGCTCATTGTAGGCCAGAATTTAAATGTGCACAAAACCATTTAGCTCTGGCTGTCTTGGAAAGAAATAAAATCACATGGTTATCTTTGTTAATTAGCCACTGCTCCCATCTTTTCATTCAAGTTATGAAATTGTGCTTCTGCAGTACCCAACTAGAGGAACTGTATGACCTCTGGGTGGTTTCTCCCCACCCCATACTGTGCTTTGAGACTCAACCTGAAGCTTCTTTATTCCATCTCCATGAAATCTTTCTGTAGGCAGCAGACGGGAAGTTGTTCTGTGCTGGTTAGAGGGATCTCGTGTGTAGCCAAGACTCGTCCTTCTCCTGGGGGCAGTTTTAGCACTGAAAATCTGCTGTCAGAACCTTTTCCAGGTGGCTGCATGTGGCTGTGAGCGGAACCAGGCAGCCAAGTTTGTAAAGCCCAGGAGTGGCGCTGCTTCTTATCAGCGGGGCGAGTTGGAAGCCTCGATTGTGTGTGTTGTGGGGCGGTTTGCTGGGGGCTCTTTACCCGTGTCTGTGTCGAGGAGCAGTGCAGGGAAGGGGGTCGGCTGCTGGAGTCCAGCGTGCGATGATCCCACGGAGACCAAGGAGTGTGTTGGGTTCCCACCCTAACCTGCATCAGGAGCATCACTTGTCAGCTTTTGAAGGAGTTGACCTCCCTGGCAACCAGGCTTCTCTGGAAGTGCTTCACCTGTAGCAGGTAATGCTGCCTCTTCCAGATGAGAGATCAGGTGGGGAAAACATACTCCTCTCTATTCTTTTTTTACTCTCAGTCTCTGAAAGTGATGTGCTTGCAGGTGATTCGCTGTTCTTCTTGTCAGCTCTGGACCGAGGAGCTTCCACTGCTTGGGATGCAGAGGTTGGCTGTAGATGAGGCCGTGTAATGTAGCAAGAAAGGAGTGTAACAGAAAAAAAAACACAGAAAGGAAAGGGAATCCCCACCACTTTGACTTAAATTCCTCAAAATTAATAATTGCCAGTCTGACAGGATCCAGATTTCATCTTTTTTTTTTAATGAACTTCTGGAGACAGGAATCTTTTCCTTCATCACAAGAAAGAGGCACTACCTTCTCAGGTAAGAATGGGAATTAGCAAGTGAGTCTTTTAGACTGCTGGGAAGAGGGGAGCTGGATTTGCCCGTTGCTAGCAGGACAGAGGCACAGTAGAGACCATCTTTATACAATAAGTTTTATTGATGTTTCGTCAATACAATCAAGTACTGTAGTTTTAGTTCCAAAGAGAAGGCCAGTTTCTGATCACAAAAGAGTGCATTTTAAACCAACTTTTACTATGACAGTGCATGTAATAAGTATTTACAAAACTAAAAACCTCTATATACTAGGTTAGAAATGAAGATACTAGAGGCAAATTTAAAAAAAATAGTAGGAATTTATATAAAAATGCACATTGTAATGCAGTTTTCATAATTAAAAATAGACATACTTCATCCAACCCAACCTTTTTTTTTATTTATTGTGATTGAAACCAAAATCCCACACGCTCACACACACGACAGAAAATAATCCTTTCTGCTGGCGAATATCCACGTACTCCAGAAAACAAATTCTTCCTGACAGTGACCGGTTTAGTGAACAGCCTCCCTCATCCTGTGCATCGTTTCTTTTTCCCTAGCCTAACTCTATGTGCGTGTAATGCCTTTGCCTTTCAGTTGCTGTGTAAATGTAACAGGTTATATAGCTGTGGAAGGTTGATTACGGTTTAATGCTCTGCACGTGAAGGGAAAGTGAAATTGGGAAACAGAATTATCTACAGCGCCGAGCGAGTCAGTGTCTCGGTGTGGTTACGGTGAGTATTTGCATCATCGCCTTTTTGCCAGCTAGAATAAGAAGTTTCCAATAAAACAGAACAAAAAGAATGGGATGTAGGTTAAAACACGGTATAAGTTAAGTCACTTTGCTGAGTAATGGGGTGAAGCTTCCACGCTGGGGCACAAGATGCTTCTGGCTCCGCTGCGCGGTGGGAGCCGGACCCCGCTGCTGGCCGGGACTTTGCGTGGCACCAGCTCGAGTTCATTGCTGTTCTCTGCAGGAAAGACACTTCAATAAAGGAGACCCAGGCCCTGTTCTAGCACCCTCCTCCTTTCCAAGCCTGGGCTTGAAGAAAAACATCTGAGCTTCCACTTTTTAACTTAAGGTACTCTGGCTCATGTTCCCAGTGGGAAATAACCCAGTGTGATCAAAGCCCGCATCGCCCTGACACTCCCTGCTCCCAGGAGCTAGAGATGTCCGGTGGGATCAGACATGGGGGCAGTCCCTCAGCTTGGTTTCATCTTTACATGAAACTTGCAGCTTTATGTGGAGAAAATCCCTGGGGAGGGGAAAACCCAGCTTCTGCTGGGCAGTAGCCAAGGCGCTGGCCTTCCAACTGTAAATCACCTCTCTGTGTTTCTTCATTTCAGGGATAGGTATGGTTTTTAAAAGGAAGCTCTGGGTGGCAAGAGGCAGAAACACAGGACAGGAGAAGAACCAAGAAACAAAACAGAAATAGGAAAAGAAAAATAGTTTATATATCTTGTACAGTTCATCTGGAGAGCAATCCCGAGTCCCATTCTTGCTACATTTCTTTGGCCATAGAGCAGGCTTTAGGAAAATTGAAGGGTGCTGGCTGCTCAGCTGGTGACCAAATTGTTGCTGTTTTCTCAGGGCTGTGCCTTTGCCGAGGGACGTGTGGCATCCTGCGTGTTGATTCAACTTCAGCAGCATGCTCCTTGCCTGGCAGGAGAAGAATCACTTTCCTGTGGTGCCTACTCTACCGTGAGGAGATCTGCAAAGCAACAAGGGCTGGCTTGCTCCCTTTAGCAAAGGACAGAGCAGCTAAGTGGTCAGTATCCGTGCATACCTTTCCCAGAACCTTGCAGCTCATACTCAGGTCGATAATGTTTCAAGCATTAGTGAGACAAAAGTGGTAATGACAGACAAATGTGATTATTTTTTTTTCTTCTTTTTTCTTTTTTTCTCTTTCTTTTAACCTAAGTCACAGACTGGCACCTGGACTGGTGCATTTTTACAGGTACATATTGCACTAGACTTGTAAATAACAATGGTAAGTAGATAATAGCACCGTTGTAAAATGACTGAATGGAAGGTTAGAACGAACACTATTTTTTTTCTTAATTAATTAAAAGGTCCCCAGAGAAAGGGGGACACCAATGCAAGAGTTTACACATCCCGAAATAGTGAGCCAGTAAAAGCAAGTTGTCCGTTAAGTGGCACTTTGGAGAAAGCATAACTAAACCTTCTATCAAACCAGGCCAGAAGCACCGTGACCTGGGCTTGCAGTGCCACCCTTGTGTCATCAAAGAGCAAGATGCTCATGAGGCCGAGCAAATCTCTGGGCTGCAAAGAAGCAGAGAGGACAGAACTAGTCCTTGGTCTTGCCAGTAGGTGAGTTAACCCAAGAGAGGAGAGAGGATCGTTGTTCATCGCAGGGGTCCTGGCTTCCCTCGGCAGCTTTGGGATAGATCGTCCATCATCCTCCCAGGTACCACTGCCTGGATGTTTTTACTCCTAAAGGTGCTGGGGGGAGGGTTAAAAAGAATATTTACTTCTTTATAAGAAGGTGCTTATGCAAAGTGTTCCACTTCTTACGATTATAAATCCAACCACGCTGAATCCGGCGTGAATCAGAGAAACTGCCTCAAAGTACAGTCTGAACAAACTGGGCATCAGTGAGACTGGAATTTGGGCATCTGTTGGCTTGGGAAGGAAATTTCCCAGTCCACCATGGCTCTCTGCTGCTGTTACGGGTTTGTGTTAAGTGCCTGGGCCCCCTGTGCTTGTTAGCAAACGCACCCTCCGTTGCAACAGCTGTATTCATTTAACTAGGACTTGAAATGGGAAACAAGGGCGCTTGGTTACAGACCAGAAGGGTCTGGTCTTCCAGGCAACCCTCTGGATCACGGAGCAGTTTACTGCAGAGCCAGATCCTTGCCATCCCAAGTGTGTTCCTGTGTTTGATGTACAGTCACTAGGGTAAACGTATCCCAAATATGCTTTGCTGAGGAAGTTACTCCCCTCCTTGACTTCTCCCTCCCCAAAAAGAGCAAGATAGATGTCTCCTTTCCAATTACCCTCTTGACTCGTGGATCAAACAGCATGAAGCAAGGTCCCACAACAACGGCTTGCATGTTCTTCCCAGTGATTTTTCTTTTTTGTATTAATTTTAAAAACCTTTTTTTTATCAAAAAAAAAAAAAAGACAGTTTATGGCTAAAGTGGGTGAAAAGGAAACAAGCCCAGCAGCCGTTATGTGGGGCAGAGCAGGAACCCAGAGAAGGAGGAGTGGATATATTCTGTGGAGTACAACCCGTTGGCCTGGTCCGAGGGCATTTGTACCCAGACTTGGTCATTCTCCTTGAGTTCAAGCACGGCACTGCCCGAGGCCTGGTCCAGGTAGCCCTTTTTGTACTCGTCATAGGTGTAGGTGGCGGGCACGTTGTTCTTATAAAGCGCCACCCAAACATTGGTCCCTTTGACATGCACGTGGTAGGCAAAGTAGTAGATACCAGATACGGGGCAGGTGAAGATCCCGGTGACTGGGTTGTAACCATTGTGCCCATTGTACAAAGTCCGGTCAAACTTGACTGGCATGCCGGATGCTGGGAAAGGGGAGGTGAGGATGGCAGTGAAGGCTGGCGCAATCCGGGCAGAGAGCTCTCCTCGGCCGTACTGTGGCTTCCCTGGCTTGCCGTTGCCCAGCACAGCCCCCTCCACGCCTCCATCCGGCAGGTGCAGCCCTGCGATGCCCGTCTCGTCGAACACCCCGGGTGCTCCAGGTGGCCCGGGTGGCCCTGGTGGGCCTGGTGGTCCATTCAACCCTGGCGTTCCCGGCATTCCTGGGGGGCCAATGGGTCCAGCCATGCCAGGCTCACCGTTCTTCCCTTCACCCGGAACCCCAGGGAGCCCGGGCTCCCCTTTCAGCCCTGGCAACCCCTGAGGCCCCATAGGACCTGCGGGTCCTTGCAAGCCTGGGATGCCGGAGGGGCCCCTCAGCCCCGGCTGCCCTGGGATCCCACCATCCCCTTTTGGCCCGGGGCCACCTGTTACTCCAGGCACCCCTGGGAGGCCAATAAACCCCGGTTCCCCTTTTGGGCCAGTTGGGCCAGGGGGTCCCTGCGACCCAGGCAGGCCCCTTTCTCCTGGCACTCCTGGCTTCCCCGCAAAGCCGTTGGGGCCCTGGTCACCACGCATCCCTGGCATTCCTGGGGGCCCACTTGGACCCACATCCCCTTTGGAACCAGGCAGCCCGTGCTTGCCCGGCAGGCCCATGGACCCTGGTGGGCCTGGTGGCCCGATGATGCCGGCAGGACCTGGCTCCCCCGGCTCCCCATCAACACCAGGTTCCCCCTTATCACCAATGGCTCCCTGCACCCCGGGCTGCCCACGGTCTCCTTTGAGGCCGGGCAAGCCTGGCTTCCCATAGCCTGTTGGGCCTGGCAGACCAGGGAGGCCACGGATCCCAGGCTCTCCCTTCGGTCCCATGGGGCCTTGTATCCCCGGCACCCCTGCAGCACCTGGGACACCAATCCCATCAATGCCAGGGGGCCCCGGGGCCCCACGGGACCAGGCTCCCCATTGACGCCAGGCCCACCCGGAGGGCCCATGTCACCCTTTTCCCCTGGTGCACCTGGCAGGCCGTCAAGGCCAGGTTTTCCAACACCGACCGGCCCTGGGGGCCCTGCAGGGCCTGGAGGGCCCCCATTTCCCCGGGGCCCTGGTACCCCTGGCTTCCCCACACCGTTTTCACCCTTCATCCCTCGCTCGCCACGCGGACCTGGCTCTCCTTTTGGGCCAGGCTCACCCCGAAATCCAGGCAGGCCGGGGCCACCCTGGGGGCCTGGCTTCCCATTGACCGAGATGCCGGCTGGCCCCGGCAGCCCTGGAGGGCCAGGCAGTCCTCTTGGCCCTTGTTCTCCTCGTATGCCAGGCTCACCCTTGGCTCCAGGCATCCCTTTCATACCCGCCTTTCCAGGGAGTCCTGGGATGCCGGGTTTCCCAATGCCTGAGAAGCCGGGGGGACCAGCAGGCCCAGGCTGGCCATGCATTCCTGGCTTCCCTGTGCCTGGCTTTCCTGGGTAGCCGGGGGGCCCTGGGGGTCCACGTGGGCCGGGCTTCCCTGGTGGTCCTGGCTCCCCTTTGAGGTCCATTGGCAGCAGTGGCGGCATGTCTGTGGAGAGAAACATTCGGAGCTTTACTGGGGCCAGTGGTGGCCAGAAGAGCGTGCCTGGCATGGGGCGTTAAAGCCAAGGGCTTCAGTGGTGCCTGGGTCTGTACTTGTAAAAGCCCTTCTCTAGAAATGGCTTTATTTAAATGTGGCCACAGTGGCTTCCTGGGCCACCACATCAGCAGGACTGGCTTGAGGCAGGACCTCAGCCAGAGCTCAGGGTACTAATTCGAGCCTTACTCCATCCCTCCCTCCATCTACAGAGGGTGTCAACAAGACCAGCAATTGCAATTGGCATTGTTTTGTGATGATCTCCTGTGGGGGTCTTTAGGAGCTGGATTCAAACCTCCCGCTGCCTTGCTTCTCAGTGGCCTTGAAAGCACTGTAGGATTCAGTGGCTGCTGCCTGGGCTCAGCTGAGAGGATGGTGACAAGAGCACCCCAAGATCAAGGATAATCCCTCCACTCCATCCCTCAAGTCAAGAGCCTTGAGAGACCTTTAATCCTTTTGGATTAAAAAGAAAACTCTTGGACGTGTATTCGAGCGACCGAAGAGGTGATCCGTGTATGGGTTAAGACATGCCTGCAGTGCTCGCTGGCTCAGCTCCCGTGTCCAACAAGGCAGAGAAAAACTCCCCAAAAAAGAAGAAAAAAACTGCTGAGGATGGAGGAAAAGCCAATAGCTGCGAGGGAAATGCAACCTCACTTCCATCCAAATGAGTCAGCCCAGCTGGGAATTGGCCGTGACCACTTGACGTTGAAAGAATTTATAGAGATCTTTTGCAAATGGATATAAGAAAGAAACTAATGAGCTGAGAGACTACAAAGCCAGGGAGAGGCAGATTACATGCCCACCACAGCTCAGTACTTAAAGCGCAGACATGAGCATAAATAATTCCTTGAGGCCGGCCCAGGCGGGGTGTCGCTTCCACGTGACCCCAGGAACGGGTGTGAGAGAATAAATCTGACAAACTCTTTTTGGGGAAGCTGGAAACGAAGGGAGTATTTGGCAGATGCTCCGACAAGGGCCTGCAATGAGAGGAATGTGAAGGGCAGAGGAGAGAGCTGTGATACCATGGGCAAAATGTGAACAGAATCTGCCCCAATTTGAGCATTCCAGTCAGGACGAGATCTGTATGGGCGAGTTTCTGGGATGGGAGCAGATCCCAGCAGGGATGAGAGCAGAACACGAGGCTGCATGCCCCAGCATGACGCTGAGGAGGAGGCAGGGGTGTCCCTGAGTTCCGCCTGCCCAGCACCCAGTCTGGGCATCCAACGAACAGGGCCGGGCTTTGGGAGCACGGACACCTGCAGCACCAGGACCTGCCAACATGGAGATTTTCTCAGTCAATGGGAAAAGATTAGGGGAGATTTGAGACATGTGAAAAGAATAACTGCAGAATAACTGTGGCAGCAGCAGGCACCGTTCCTGGTGCATCAGGGGCAGCTTTACCTTCCCTAAGCACCCCAATTAGCTCTGGCCCTTTCCAAACCCGGTGCCTGCTTGTTTTTCTTTTGGTAATGGAAACATTTTCAGAGCTTATCTACATATCAAAGCCTGGCCTGATTCCTGGGCTGTAATAGGAGGTCACTTGGCTGTGGAAATTGAGGAAATACTTGTCTGTCATGACATTGCCACTGGATTTCTGCAGGCCTGCTCCTCACTCCAGAAAACAGTGTGGGAAAGATGGCGAAGGAGATGCAAAGCATCACACTGAAGTAGATTTCTGGGGATTGAATTCTGGAAAAAATTTTCTCCAGAAAATTATTTCAATGTGCTTCTCCACCCACCCCCCTTTTTTTTTCCCCTTCTTGCAATGGTTTGAAAAGAATTAGTTTTCTAGGTCATTTTGCATGGAATCAGAAGGAGGATCTACAGCTGAGCCCATGAAGGAAGGAAAGAGCTCACACACACACTCACACACTCTCACACAAGGCAGCGAAGAGAAACGCCAGGAGAGAGCTGCCAACTTGCAGGCGGCCAAAAAAGCAGACGGGAAAACCAAACCGGGGACGCTAGCGGGAGAGAAACTGGGACATTGCAGCCCCACTGGTATCCAATTTCAAAAGAACCATGTCTTACCACAGACGCATGTCTCCGAGCTCTGCATTTCACAGCAGCAGCATGGGGTTACGCGTTCCCCTCGAAGCATGAACAAAGCTGCCATGAGAGCTAAGGCAGAGAGCCCGCTGGGGCAGCGGGAAGGGGAAGGAACAGGCACAGCGCCTGCCAGCTTTTTCCTGGGCACCACAAGAACTTTTCACCTCCTGAGGAGCATGGACACATCCAGGCAGATCCCACAGCCCCTTCGGAGCTGCGTTCATCCCGGTAAGGATCTCCCCCCCCCACGTCTGGAGAAGGGCCTCAGCAGCATGGACTGGCTGGTGGAGGAATAATCCAGCAAGATGGGAAGTGGCTCCCGGCCACGAGCAGTCAGCAGTGAGTCTGGCAGCACGGCCAGATGCCGCAGCAGGAAGGAGAGGTTGGCTGCTCCGTGGCAGGGCCTGGCCGAGCTCGTTCCAGCACTGCTGCCAAGCCCTGTCTCGTGCGGGCCGAGTGTCATGGGCTCATATGGACATCGTGTGGGACTGGTGTTGCTGCATCTCCCATCCCATCTTCCATGGGCACCGGAGGGGCTCAGCACTCAGCCTGGACACGGCCTCTGCCTTATTGGTGTCTGAAGCTGGGGTGCTGCTGGCTTGGCTCCCCTCATGCACAGGGAAAGGCCAGGCTCCCTGAGCACCAGCCAGCCCCCAGAGCTGCTTTTACCTGGCTGGGAGCTGCACCCACATGGCTTGAACCAAGCCAAAATAAAACCCAGCTTTGCTATTAACCTGCTCCAGTGCTTCTAGCATTTAGCAGTGCCTCCTGCCCAGAGCTGGGGGGTCTATTTTTGAGTCAGAAAAGGTGTCTGGTGAAGGAAGCCACCCTTGTCCCTCACTAGATGGCACCCGCAGGCTGATGAGACCCCCGGGGCCTGGCCTGGCCTGGCCTTCCAGGCAGGGGTCCCATCCCTGAGGCCAGGTTGGGGGGCAGCACGGGGCGGGGGGCCCACACAGCTCCCTGCCAGCTCGGGGGTAACCCGCAGGGGCACGGCACAGCCCTGCGCCGTCGCGGCGAGTCAGCTGAGCTTCCCCAAGCAGGGCAGAAGGCCAGCAGGGATTTTCCTTGCCAAATCAGAGGTTAAGCAGAGATGGGAGCTCGGTGGGATCCGGGAGGCACCGGCTTCCCCAGCCGCCTCTGTGCAGCTGCCCCTGCCCGTGCTTTTCTTTTCCCCGAGGGTTTTTGGAGCGTGGTGTCCAAGGGGACTCTGCCCTCGCTCAGCATCTCCTCTAACCTGTGCTCAAAGCTCACACCCAAACTGTACCTTGCACACTCGCTCCTCTCTCCACTGCGCTTAGCAGGCAGCACTGCTCAGCAGCAGCTCAAGCCGCTCCCATGCATAGGAGGAAGGGGAAAAAAAGAAGGAAAAACAGCAGGGAGATACTTGAATCCGGTCCCACCAGCAGCTGAAATGTTCCTGTGCTACGCTGGAAGGTTTTGTCTCTGGCTGGGATTCAGGGAGCAGCTTTACAACAGCTGGGAAGGGGGCAGGGAGGGGGGCTCGTCGCATGCTTCAGCTCCAGGTTTTGCTGTGTGTTTTCTGACATGTGTGCTGAGCTGAACTCCTGATAAGCCATTCAGCCCAGCAGTAAATCAGCCACCGGCAGCAGAGCCTTCTCCAGTTTCTCCTCCCAGAGCCAAGACTTGGGCTCCCTGGAGGGTCTGGTTCTGTGCAAACCTGTGGGAAGGGCTCCGGCGTCAATTCCCTCTAACCAAGGGCCAAGCAGCGACCTGGTGGGTTGGGACACCAGAGCCCCAGCACTGCCCCATCCCACAGTGCTGCCAGCAGCAGCTGGCTCTGGGAAGAGTACTGGGGAGGGACTGCGGTGTGGTACCAGGAAAAGGGCTCCATCCATCCATCATCCCCCCTTGAGTTGGAAATACAGTAGTGCTGCTGTTGCCGTGACCCCCAGGGTGGTGCTGGGGGCAGAGGGACGCCCCAATGAGCCAAAAAGCACCAAAGAAACTCCATCACCCTCCAGACTTGCTGTTTGGGCAGCCCTCAAGTTCCTGAGCAGTTTTTAGGGGCTGAGCAATTAACAGACACTAGTAAGCCCCCGGCCCCGGTGTGGGACACTGAGGGACCCTCCTGTGCCTGCCAACCTGCATACCCAGCCAGGGCTGGGTGCAGAAGGGTCCCCTTTGGGCATGAAGTCCCAGTCTGAGCACCCAAGGGTGCCCACCCAGCCCAAGCAAAGGGTTTGCTTCTCTGCTGAACCTCTCCATGCCTGTCCTTGCCTTTCTGCAGTGGGTTAAGGAGACAAACAGCCCCTCTGTGCTTGGATGAGATGCTCAGACAGGGCACTGTGGGGCTCCCCTGGGGCACCAGCTGTGTCATCAGCAGCGCTCCCAAAGCAGTCGCAGCCCCCTGTGTCCTCCCACCTCCCTGCAGAGCATGTCCCTTACCCAGGTACTGCCCTTTGCCTTCGCGGAAGGGGGGTCCCAGGGGTCCCTTCACCATGGGCTGCATGTACTTCACTTGGGCGTAGCCAGCTGCGCCTCCTCCTGCCGCCGAGCGAAGGCTGACCACCATCACCACCACCACCAGCAGTGCCACAGCATCCGGCAGCATCCTGCTCCCCACTGCTCCTGTGGACAAAGCGACAGTAAGAGCGGGCACCCACGACCCCTGTTCCCACCCTCTGGCCCACAAGGAAAAGCCGGGAACACTCCTGGCAGCAGCAGGACCCCTCCCCATCCATTCGCCGCTTTCTGGACCCTGAACAACACGTTGCCCTTCCCAACACACAGTAAATACAGTTAATGAGCAATAGCTAATGAGGGGAACCCAGCAGCACCTTGTTAATGCCCACATCAGGCTTCCCTTACATACTTGTAACAGGAATATGTAATAATAAGGGGGGGGGGGGGAGATGGGGATGGAAACCACAGCCCACAGAGCCCAGCGTTGCTGTTGCGCCGTTCAAACGAGCGGGGTGTCCTCTAACAAAAGCCGGGTGTGTTCTGCCCAGGGGTCCCACGGGTGGCTCGAGCTGTCAGCGCCGAGCCCTGCCTGCCCCGGGAGCAGCTGGGTGGGTGCTGTGTCTCTCTCTCGATGGGTTATGGCCCAAACCCATGATGCTGGAGCCCGAGACACAGCACTTCATCAGGCAACAATGAGCCAGCAAAGCCCAGGAGAAGGCTGGAGCGCTTCAGGAGCAGCAGCCTCTGCCTGAGAGGGCCTGTATTTAAAACAAACACCCTCTATGAACACACCTCTCCCCCAGGCCCACGCAGGAAGCTGCAGGTGGCTTCGCACAGAGCGCTTAATTTCGAAATCTAAATAACACGATACCAAAGAGCTTTGCTGGTCTTTCTCCTCCTTGCCATAATTGACCTGTTGGTGGTTATTAATGAGAATCAAGCTCTTTGTCTCTCCCACCGGGGAGCAGAGGCAGGGCCGCTGTGCGCCGGGATTTGATCAGAATTTCCTGAATCCCTTTTGCTGAAGCAGCAGTGAAAGAAGGGGGAAAAAAAACCCAACCCCAAAACTGCAGCCTGGAGAAAAATACAACCCCCAGAAAGGCCTGAAGTGAAACCAAAATCAAAGCAAATGAAATCAAAGGAGAGGGGAGCCCTGGCATGGGATTGTTCCTGATGCTCCAAGTGCTTGACAGGTTGTTGGATGCCTCCAGTGCTGCTGCAGCCTTGGCCACTGCTCTCCTGCCCAAGAAATGCCCATGGAGCTTGGATACTTGTGTCCCCCCACACCGTTCTGGCAGGACAGGGACAGCTTTGCTGCTGGTGGCATGACAGAGCCTGGACCCTCTGAGGACGCAGGTGGCCACAGTGGGTGCTGGGAGAGGGGCTCTGCTGTGCCCATCCTGCCAGAGCCAGAGGTTAGCGGTGCTGTGCTGGAGCCACCATGGCACCAGCTGGGCTCATGGCATGGCTAGGGACACATGTGACAGCCACCATCAGCCTCGGTGGCGGCGCAGGGACAGCCTTGCTGGAGTTATTGTTTTTCTGTCTTCAGGGTTGAGAAGAGGAACGCTTATTTTTATGAAGCATTATTTTACAAGGATTTGTTTAAGGGAAAAAGAATCCCATTTTTAAGGGGTTGCAGCTGTAAAAATACAGTTTCTGCTAAATAAAAGTGGAGAACAAACCCCTGAATCAGCTATTTATTTGTTTTCCTTACCTGGTGTGACCCCTGTGCCTCCATCTTTGGCTCCCTCCCTTCCCAGCTCTTTTCTCCCACCTGGGCTGTGCTCACCCCTGCTCTTCCCTCTGACCGGGCTGTTTCCATGTGATGCTGCTCCTTGCTCCAAGGGAGCAGCACCCTGGGGTGGCTCAGCCCCTCACTGCTGGGTGCTGGGGAGCGTTTGGAAGTATCCTCTTGACCTTCTGTGAGACCTCAGCCCTTGGAGAACATAGCTCTCCAAGGCAGAGGGTGAGCTGGCCGGTTTGGCTCCAGCCGTGGTTTCGCCACGTGTTGGATGCAAAATTGAGTCCCCCTGCTCTGTGCTGAGGGGGTTGGCTGTCACCCAGCGTCTCCAGACACGACTCAGATCCTGCATGATCTCACTTGGTCTGGGTGGGTCACCCAGTGATGGGGCTGGAGCACAAGTCTGATGAGGAGCGGCTGAGGGAGCTGGGACTGTTCAGCCTGGAGAAGAGGAGTCTCAGGGGACACCTCATTGCTGTCTCCAACTCCCTGACAGGAGGTTGTGGTGAGCTGAGGCTCAGCCTCTTCTCACAGATAACCAGTGACTGGACAAGAGGGAATGGCTGCAAGTTGCACCAGGGGAGGTTCAGGTTAGAAATGAGGAGAAATTTCCTCTCTGAAAGAGTGGTTGGGCATCAGAAGGGGCTGCCCAGGGAGGTGGAGTCATCACCGTCCCTCGGGGTGTCCAAGGGAAGGTTGGATGAGGTACTCAGGGATGTGGGTTAGTGAGTGGCAGAGGCCATAGGGGGATGGTTGGACTGGATCTTGGAGGCCTTTTCCAACCTTAATGATTCTGTGATCCCATCTGGCTCTGCTCTCCCAGGGGGCTGCAGGAGCAAAGGGAGAGTGGGGCTTGAGCCCCTCCACTACATGTCTCCGTGTCTGAAGGAAAAGGGGTCTCTGGTGCCTTGCCATCCTCCATGGCGGTGCCCAGCATCAGGGCTGGAGGCCTCACGCTCCCTGGGCTCTCCAGGCAGTGATTTAATACGAATAAAATGGAAACATCTGGAGTCTCCTGTGATGGATAAAGTGCGCACGACGGGTCTGTGAAGAGGCTCTTTCATGCCTGAAATCTCCTGCGTTATGAAATGATAATTAATCACAACGAGCAGCCTTGTGACGAGCTCATCCCCCAGGGCAGGTTGCAGACGTCGTCTGGCTGACGGTGCGGATAGAGCTGCTGCGCCCGTGACGGCCACGGCCGGGTGCTGCCCACCCGTCCTGCTGAAGGGCTGAGGTGTGGGAGTTGCCAGCAGAAATCCCTCAAGGAATTGCTTCTTTCCCAGCTGGAGAAGGGGAGATGCTCAGGGGGTGGAGAGGGAGTCCCTGCACAGCCCTTCCTGGCGCCGGCACTGCAGGATGGGGTCACCCCGCTCCATCGCCTGCACTCCGTGGCCAGCAGGGTGGTGTCCTTGGGAGGCAGCTCCAATGCCCCCCCCCAACCCTGGGCACAGCTGGACTGCAACTGCTCCCAGCAGAGAAGCCAGGCCCAGCAGGAGCATCCAGGCCAGGACAGTTCATAGCGGTGGAACGCTCGAGGGGTCCAGCAATGCACTGCTGTTCCCCCTCCCCAAGACGCTGGAGCAGGGACGGGGCTCAGCAGCATCCTGCTGCTTGGCTCTGGGGGGGGTGGGGGGTAGTGGGGGCCCCAACCCGCCTGCAGCCGGTGCGGTGGCGCAGCACGGAGACCCCTGGCATGACTTCAGAGCACGCCGCCGCTGCGCTAACTGTGCAAGTGTCTGCTCCCCTGGCAGTCGGTGAGCAGACGTGTTAAAAACCCCTGGCACGCAATGAAAGCTCCAGGAAAAGGGGGGAAAAAAAGCAAATCTCACACTTAAAGCATGAGAGAGGAGACAAGAAATGTCACCTTGTTCTCGCCGGAGCGCGGGGGCTCGGGCAGCTGGAGCCTGTGCCGCTCCCGTTGCTCCAGAAACAGGCTTTGGCTTGTGCTGCTCAGCCTGGCGAGCTCCCGGCACGGCACGCAGCTCCTCGCTGTTCCTAATGGAATGGGGGCTGCTGCCACCCCCTCTCCCCGCAGTGCCTGTGTCGGCGCACCGGGCACGGCGACTGTTCCTGTGAGCAACGAGCCGCACGCTTCCCAGCCCCGTGCACACAACCGGGGGCTTGTTGGCCGAGCCGCGGCTGATTTATGGCCCCTGTTATTTAACCAGCAGTGGCGGGGCTGGCGGGCAGGCACCGCGCCTGCTCCCTTCAAGGCTAATTATTTCTTCAGTCAATATCTGTGACCCGCGGGGGAGCCGCGACTGCGGTCGGAGGTCGGTAAAATGAAGAACTTGTTTAAACCGGGCAGTAAAAGCGCGGCCGGTGCGGGGTGCGGCCTGCTGCTCGCTGGCCCTCACCCCAGCTCTGGCTCCGCACCAAACCCGGGGCGATGCCGGCCTGCACGGGGGTTTGCTGGGATGACGGGACGAGCCAGGATGGGACCTTCAGTGAGCTTCAACCACACACCCCGGGCTCATCCCCATCTCAGTCCCCATCACCACGCTGCGCACCGGGAGCACGGGTACCACCTCGGTGAGCCGTGGCTGAAGCTGCAGCGAGCATCCCTCCCGCTCGCCCAGCTCGGGTGGACGCTGCAGACACCGTGAAAGCAGCAGGCGTGTGTGGGTGGGCTGGAGCAGCGTGGGCTTGGACGCCGCCGTGTCCTGTCGAGCCGCTTCATCCTCCGGTCATTTATAATAAAAAAATAAAGCAGGGAGGTTTTCCAAGCCCAACACGGTGCTGGCCCAGCTCCAGCGGGAGGTGGATGATTCGGTTTGGGCTACACATTCTTTAAAAATAATAATAAAAGGAGTCGAAACCCGAAAAGTGAGCTATTGAAACGGAGAGCGAGCGCGGTGTTTCCGTAGGCCGGGCTGTGAAAGCCAAAGGCATCAGGCAGCAGCTCAGCCCAGCAGCGCCGGAGAGTGCGGGGAGAGGCTTGGCTGGAGCTGGTCCCTAAACGCATGACACCCGATCCGATCCGAATGCTGCTGTACGCGCCGCACGGACCCGGAGCCTCGCCCGCCCCTCAGCAGAGGGAACAAGAAAACATTTTCCTTGACGAAAGAAAAACACCCCACCCCATCTGCAGGCAGCCTCCTGGCACCCCCGCAGCGCCTGGCCCCTGTGCAGGGCGGGATGGGCACAGCACAGCACAGCATGGGATGGCATGGGATGGGATGGCATGGCATGGCATGGGATGGGATGGCATGGGATGGCATGGGATGGCATGGGATGGCATGGGATGGCATGGGATGGCATGGGATGGCATGGTGTGAGATGCCACAGTGTGGGATACCATGGCAAGGCATGGCATGGGATGGCATGGTGTGGGATGGCATAACATGGCGTGGGATGGCATGGCACAGCACGGCATGGTGCATCACCCTGCAGCACAGCCACAGTGCCCTCAGCCCAGCTTGCTGTGGGTGGTGGCTGCGTCCATCTGTTTCATGCCGGTCCTGGCAGTAGTTGCAGCCAAATTAACTCTGAGGCTGGGGGTCTGTGCTAATTAACTCCTGCTGCATTCATAACCACTGCAGAGCTGGGCAGAGGGCTGATGGAAAGGCCACAGGCCCAGCTGCTCTTGGTAGCTGCTCTTGGTAGCCATGGGCCAGCCAGCACGTGCCGGGGCACAGAAGAGGGGCTGGCACTTGGGGGGCTGCAGCGAGGCAGCTGCTGTGGCAGGAGGAGCCCAGGGAAGGATGCACCTCAGGGCTGGTGGGGCGCCTGGCTCTGCTGGCCTCACCAGCTGTAGCTGTAGGTTTGGAGGCAGCTGCCAAAGAGCTCGCTGCAGAAATGACCCCAGCATTTCTGTCTGTCCTGACTCGCCTGCCGGCACCCCTGGGCCATCTGGGCGGGCAGAGAGCGGGGAGCACGTGGGAACCTCACCCTGCCCATGGCACCACAGGTCAGGTGCTGCCCTGCATCCCCACAGGCTGGCACTTGGCTGTGGTGGGGGCTTGCACAGCACATGCTGCCCATGGCACACACTATCTGTGGCACAGGTTGCCCGTGGCTCACGCTGCCCAGAGCCGAGTAGCCCAGGGGTTGGCAGCGGTGCTGACACTGGGGTCGGTGCTGCTGCTTGATCCCACAGCCAGGGTGGGATCAGGGTCAGGGATCATTAGCTAAGGCGGATTAATGACCCTCTGCTGGGAGCGCAGCAAGGCGTGAGCCTGCCACAGGTCACAACTCTGGGCTTAATCCCTCACCTCCAGCTGTCACAACTCCTCCACTGAGCACCGGAGAGCCCTGGGCTGATTGGTGCCGGGTCGCCTGGCTGTGCCCAGTGCCGAGGGCACACACAGGGGTGAAGCCATCCCTAGGGAACCGTGGGCACTGTGGTGTTTGGAGACCTGAAAAGAGACCCATGCTGGCTTGCACGCGGTTCTGGGTGCAAACCCTGGCTTGGAGCCACAGGCATATGACGTTTCTGCCCCAGGCACGAGGCTCAGCCCGGCTCACCGCATCCCCAAGGAGCTGTGGTCCCCTCGCCGAAACACAATGGGGATGTGCCCCAGGCACGTGTGGAAATGGGAGAGACACAAGGGACACGTTGTGTCCCTCGCCCTGGCCCTGCACAGGGTTTCTGCACCCCAAGCTCCCCAGTCCCATCCTCCTTCCCCCACCAGCCCCAGCTCCACCGAAATACCAGACTGTGCAGCATTAATAGCAGGGTTGCCTGCCAGGTGCATAGTTTGACCAGTCAGATCACACATGCCAAACCACAGGTATTTTATGAGACGTTTCCTGTTATGAAGACATTTTTGTGGGGATTCATTTCTTTTTTTTTACTTCCCCTCTTCTTCCCCTTTCCTCCTCCTTCTCCTGCTCCCGATGGGACAGTTGTCTGCCCACAGAGCAGCAGCAACACCATCCCTGAGGGCCAGAAGATGGAGAAGAGTGAGACCTGAGGACTAGATCTGGGGCATGCAGTGGGGATGATGGTGCCAAAGGGTCCCATCCCCCTTCGCCACCCTTGCGGGCTCTGCAGCCCCTCCACAGGGTCTCCATGCAGGCCTCGTGGTGGGGACCAGGCTGCATGGTGCCACCACAGTCCTTTGCACCCAGATCCTGGCGAGGGATGGGGGATGTCCCCAGGGAAGGCCATGGACTGTGAACTCCATGGAGCTGCAGGAGCTTCAGGGCATCGCTCCCAAGGGACGCGTGCCAGCTTGGTCAGTCAAAGTCACCCTGCTCCAGGGGCTCACGAGCTCTGTTGGGAAGGGGATGGTGTTTATCCGGGGTCCATGGTCAGACACCGCTTCTCCCTTGCAGCTCCTGTGCGGAAGTGGCATCATCTAATGCAAAGAAATCTGCTAAGCCTGGGGGGACCCACAGAGAGCGATTCCCAGCTCAGGGAATTTGCAGGCAAGTGGCCATCAACCGCAGACATTTAAACTTCCAGCCTCGTGCTGGGGTCACCGGCTTAATTATAATGAGCTGGGGTCCGAGCCAGAGCCTTCCAGGCAGGGCAGGGGGTGCTTGGAGGGGCCAGAGCCGCTCACTCGGGGGCTGCTGCCCAGGATGTGTGGGGCAGCAATGCCCTGGAGACCTCCTAGGTGGGCATCCACACTGTCCCCATGGATGATGGTGCAGCACAGAGCAGCCTCGTGCTGCTGAAACCCATCACCTATCCTGGTGACCATGTCCAGGACCTTCTCCTGCCCCAGACTCCACCACCACCACTACCCCAGCCCCTCCGTTCACCAGCCCCAATGCCACTTGCAAGAATCTCCCCCCGGCTGCTCGGTTTGCAACAAGGAGCCTTGGCAGCAGGATGGACATGCTCCATCCATCCATCCATCCATCCACTTGGCCTTGTGCTGTGATGGAAACAGGCTCCAGTGCCCCTGGGAGTGCTCCCCAGCACAGCGTTACCGCCACAGCATCCCCCAAGCCGCGTTGTTCCCAGGCTGAGCACCACTGATCCTCGCCAGTGCTGCCCTCCGCCGCTTTCCCACTGCCCAGATACAGCAGCAAACTTGGGAGCTGCTCTGAAAACTTCTGAGGCCTGAAACTCCCAGGAACACCACACCGACCTCCACCCCCACCAGCAGCCTGGCTGCCCGGAATGGGAAGCTGCCTGGCAGTGTTTATCCTAACAGTCATTTTATTTTAATGTCAGGGGTTGAAATGCTGTCTCCCTGGTTTTGCTTGGTCCTTTGATCTCCATTTCCTCTCCTCTTCCAGCTTTTTAGCAACATCCCCAGGTGAGGCTGCACGTGCCTGTCTGGTGCTGGTGCCCCTACACACCCTGGTCACGCACATCCTCCACAAAACCCCCTAAAACACACCAGCTTCAACCTCAGAGCATCTTCTGGGGTGACCCTAGAGCCCCCAAACAGGGCAAGACCCACCCTGGGGGCACCCCCAGCTGCACCAGCCTCCCCCTTCATCCACCGCAAACCATCCCGGTGCGACTGGGGCTGCCAGCACTCCCCATCACAGCCGATGGAATGGGGAATGGGGACCTGTCCCCAGGGGGGTTGCTGGGGACTGCGTTTACCCCCACCCCAGGTGCCATGCAGCCAGTGAGAACTGGGCACAAGGGCGTCCCTCATGTCCCCATCACCACATCTCTCCGAGCTGGCGGCTTCTGGGGTTAGCAGGGGGAGAATATTGTTTATGCTTCTCTAATATCTGCCTTCTGTTTTGCATTTGCCATTCCTTCAAAGATAGGGAGCCGCCTCTGCCAAGATTCCTGAGGAGATATCCTCAGCAATGCCGACCGCGCTCCCCACCGCACTCAAAGAAAACAAATGTCAGGCCAAGGATTGATATGAAATAGTTTAAAAATGAGAAAAAGCTGCCTTAGAGCTAGGTTTACATTCAAATAAATTTCAGGAGCGGGAGCCTCGGCTGCGTCCCTCCGCGGCGGGCGGCGGAGCGGGGATATAGGGTTACCTGCCGGGGCGGTGCCGTGGCCCTGCCCGCTCCGAAAGCTGCCCTCGCCTCAGCGGCATGTGGCCTGGCACTGGCTGCTAATGAGGTGCCAGGGATCCCGGTCCCTGGCGCTTCCCACCCGCACTCCTCCAGGCAGCATGCGCGATTTCACCCTGCAGGGATGGTTGCTGACCCCCATGTCATCCCCCCCATGTCATCCTCTCCATGTCATACCTCACCCCTGCCCAGCTCCTGTGCCCAGGTGTCCCCAGAGCAGCCCTCTGAGCAGAGCATCCTGCCAGTGGATGGATGGGATCAGGGAGGGCAGCGGCAGAGCCAGGCGAGATGTAGGGCTGTGGCTGTGCTGTGGTTGGGGGGTGGAGTATGGGGGGCTGCAAGGGGCCCCTCGCTGCCTGGGAGGTGACTGACAAGCCTGGATGTGGCTGGGGCTGATAGGGGTTAAAGCATGTGACTGCACTACCTCACTTAACCCGGTAAAGAAACGAGCAGCAGCTTCTCTCCACACTGCGGGGGCTCCCAGCAGGACACGTGGGCTGCCATGGCCTGAACCCTCCCCATCTCACTGCTCCAAGCACCCCATTCCCATCCCCATCCCATGTCCTTCCCATCCCCATCCCATGTTCTCCCCATTCCATCCCCATCCAATCCCCATCTCCACTCCATCCCCATCCCTCCCCCTCCCCATCCCACCGCATCCCCATCCTCGTCCCCATCCCTATTCCTATCCCTATCCCTTCCCATTCCCCCCTTCCCCATCTCCATCCCCATTCCATCCCCATCCCATCCCACCCCATCCCCATCTCCTGCCGCAGCCTAAACCAGCCTCCCTGGCAGGGCAGCCTCAGCATTGCTGCTCACACCTACTCACACCCCGGTGAGGGGCGGGTGCTCGCGCTTCTCCGGCAGCATTTTAGTTTATGTTCTTTAATTTAATTTAATTTATGTGAGCTGATGCGAGGTCCCAGCAAGCCCGAGGTGTTCAGTGGAAACTCTGACAAGACGCTCCCATAAACCACGCTCCCGCCGCCCGGCCCCGCGCTGCCGGCTTGGGTTTCAGTCTTTCCCCCGCGCTCCCCAGTGACCCTTTCGGCGGGGCCGGCGCCACAGAGGGTGCAGAACCTCAGTGAGACCACGCTCCCCGGGGCTCTGCAGTGCCACGGGGCTCTGGGTATGGATCCCAGGGACACTCAGGCTGCGGGAAGCCCCCAGGCATGAGCCTTTCTGTCAGGGCAGGCACAGGTTGTGTAAAAATCAGGCTGATATTTTCCCAGAATTTTGTTTGGAAAAAATCTGCCTGGTGCTGTCACAAGATGTTTCGACAGCGCTGAATCAGCTGCTTTGATTTTTCAATTCAAAATTTTTATCCTTCTTTTTTTTGGGGGGGAAGGGGGTGTTGTTGGTTTTCTTCTTTTAGTTTCCACATCTCCTTTGTCTCGGAGCTGAAAGCCTCACAGGGAATTCCAGCAGCCATTCCAGCGGCCCCGCTTTCCTGGGGATTATGCCAAAAGCCCTGTTCCCTGTGAGCCCCGTGGCCAAGGCAGCAGCTGGTCCCATGTGAAGCTCCACTCCCCTCCTCCCCAGGCACCCGGATCTCGGCCAGCCAGGTGCCATGTCTGGGGGGACACAGGGAGCTGCTGCCCATTCCCATGTGCACCATCTCCGTGTCACCAACAAAGAGCTTTCACCCCCAGTAACACCAGTGTGCTGCTGCCACAACCTCATTACCAGGCTCCTAATTAACAGCGCAATCAAGTACCTCATTCAATCTGCTTTAAAGGGTTCCAGACCCCCTTGATCCAGACCCCCTCACCCACAAACCACGTTCATTTCCCTCTGTTTCTGTTTCTCTTTCCCACCCAGCAGAGCTGCCCTGCCTGGGGGGTACACAGGGCCCTGTGGACCCAAACCTCACTGGGGTGACCCAGAGGAAAATGTGGTGGGTTTCTTGCATCCCAGGGGAAACCCCATCTCTGGACCCAGGTGGGTGAAAGGAGCAGGAAGAGCAGCCAGGACAGCACCAGGGACAAGCTGTCCAGGAGAGACACGGAGGGATGGATCTGGGAGTGGTGTCAGCGCAGGGTCATGCCTTCACACTCGAGAGCAAAGACTGGGAACGGCTCAGGGGGACAGGAAGGGTTGTGCCAGCCACTGCAGTGGCCAAGCCGGGATGCTGAGCCCAGGCCAAGGGAACAGAGTTATTACAAAACCTTTTGTGTAGGATGCAAGGTGGAAAAACACCTGGCTCCTCTTTTCCAAGGCAGAGTTTTCCTCTGGGCTGTCTCGTGTGGGAACTCCCTTCCATCCATCCCTGCTCAGGACCTGCTGCCCAAAGAGGGGTTCATCCTGCCTGGGGCTGCACAGGCAGTGGTGGTGCTGAGCCCGGCAAGGACCCCCTTGGGTTGCGGTGTCTGTGCCCTGAACCTGCCATGGTGCTCAGGGTTGGGGCACACAATGACAGCACCCACTGTGCCACCCAACGGACCCCCACTGCCCCCCATGCACAGCTGCTGTGCAGGTAAAGGCGCTGGCTGGGCTGGGTGCAGCATCGAGATGGCAGCGGGCAATGGCCCCAGATCCCGGCCCAGGGAAGGGTGACAGCCCCCCAGCCATGCTCGCCGCAGGGAGGTCAGGCTGTGCCCCAGATCTCTGCACCGAGTGGTGGGACCCACCCCAGGGACAGCAGCACCAGCCTCGCTGCTGCCACAGACCCGACCTGAACAAGCAGAGCCACAGAGAAGTCCTGGTGAGACGTAGGGCTCCAGAGGATCCCGCCCCATCCCCAGCACACCGCACAGCCAGGCTCCCAGGAGCCTTCCTGCACAAGCCCACGGACATTTTCCACCTCGCTGACAGCAAGAGCATTAAAATGCTGTTTTCCAAGGGCCCGGCATGTCGAAATGCCAGACCTTGGGTGGAATTTAGCAGGGGCTCAGTGGGAGGATGGATCTGGCCACGGCTGAGTGCCAGGAACCCCCCAGCCATGCTGGCCCTTGGCATGCTGCGGTCATCCCCCAAGGGAGACATCGGGGTCTGCGGGGCCACCGCTGCCTCCATCCCTCCCGGCACTTGTGGCAGGGCACAGGGAGCCCTGGATGGGTTCCTGCCCCCACACTTGGCTCTGCCACACTGTCCTGCCCACTACCGGGCTCCTTTGTCAGAGTGCTCTGGCTGCCCCCTCCCACGGCCCCCGCTGGGCTCTGCCAGGACCAGACCGTAGCCGCAGAGAGCTGGGCTTCCTCTGCCAGCGGAAAACAAGGGCTGCACAAGGCCAGAGTCCCACGGCCTCCGACCAGCCCTGCCTGGGACCGGCCAGCACTGCAGGGAAATGACAGGGTGCGGCCAAGCAGCACCGGGCACAGGAGGTGAGGCTGTGAAGCCAGAGCTCTCCTTCTAGCTCTTCTCCATCTGCCGGCTCTGGCTAAGGGGCTGTTTCACCATGGCCAGTGTTCCTCCTTTCCGTGGCACCACACTGCCAGGGAGGTTTCTGCAGCCCAGCCTTGGGCATGGCTGGTTCCCACTGCCCCTTCCTGGGGCATCCCTACTGGCTGAGGGACACATCCCAGCTGGCCAGGGCAGCCCATCCTGGTGCTGCCAGAACAGTGGATGCCAGCTGGGGACAGAGACCCCTGTACTGTTGTGGGAGGGCAGCCCGGGTGGGAGTTGGGAAGGGATGGGGGGAACCCTGCTCCCCAACTCAGCCCCGGGGCCCCCTCTACAAACATCCCAGCCACGCGCTCCTTGGCGGGGCAGCGGGACTATTTCGGGAGCTTTCAGCACCACCCAGAGAGGTGTCCGATGCTTTTATTTATAAACCCACTGGCTCCTGCCCAGCTCCAGCCGGCTCACATGCAGGAAAAAGCCCAATGGAGCCAAGACAAACAGAGCCAGCAGCATCCCCATGCAGCAGGAGGTAACACTGAGCAGGCCAAGGATGCTCCGGCTGAGCCGCCCGGCCCTGGGCTGCCCGGCGGGATGGACATTGCCTTGGCACCACAGCTCCAGGGCCAGGTGTGACAGTGCAAAGGCTGCAGCTACGCCTGTGCGGCTGCCTTGGGTGAACCCACGTGTGCCAGGACTGTGGTGGAGCAGGTGGGGGGCTGCTGGCAGGACCCCAAGTGCTGCCCCCAGCACAGACCCTGCTGCTCAGTGCCAGGGACCTGCACATGTGGCACGGGAGTGCCTGTGTCCTGCTTGGGGTGCTGCAGAGCTGCCATGGGGAAATGCAGTGCTGCAACTGCACACACACCCCCTCCGCTGCCCACCCAGCTGGCCCCACTTGTGGTCAGTGCTCTTCCCAAGGGTGCTTGGGAGGGGGGCAAGTACCTGAAATACCATCTGGGGGTGTGGCCAGAGCCCACAAGCCCAAGTTGCAGAGAAGGATGCAAAACTCCCTCTGAGCTCAGCTTGGGTGGTCGAGGGTGAGGGTCTATCCCTATCCAGAGGGGCAAAGGGGCTGCCCCACAGTTAGGCTGCCCCCTCCCTGGGGCTGGCTCCAGCCCCCAGCAGCACAGCAACAATTGGGTTATTGTCAGTGTGCTGCCGGGGACTCGAGTGTGCCAGGGAATTCAACAAACCCGGTGCTTTCCGCCTGTCCCGCTGCCTTTCCCAGCCCAGGCTAATCCCGTAAGATGCCCTGTCAGCACAGCCTGCAAGGAGGGGCGGCAGCTCCTGGCCCCCTGACCCCCCATCTCCGAGGGCAAAGGCACTTTGGTGGCGCAGCCCCAGCAGCTCCATCGGGCCCAAGGTAGGCGCAGACAAAGGCACAGTGAGCTCCAGCTCCAGCTGCTTCGGGGACCCAGCTAATGGGGTCCATTTGCTGGGTAGTTCTTGGAATAACAAATTGTATCATCCAAAATAGCGAAACCACAAAAGAGGATCGGCTTGCAGCCCGGCTCACAAAAGACCCTTGTCTGGAGGCCCCCCTTGCATCCCCCAATTTCCCGGAGAAAACTCAATTTAACCAAAATAAACAGCGTGCCCAGCCCTGTGCTCTCACCCTCCCTGGCAAACTGTGGAGCAGCAGGGCTCAGCCCAAGGCCGTGGCCAGCAAACTCCATCGCTCAGCTCGCCGCGCTCCCTGGGCATCCCCACCAGCCCCAGCTGCTGGGCTCTGCAGTGCTGCCTGGTGCTGGCCTCTCCTCCGCTGGCGCTTCATCTACCCTCCAAAAACCACACTGCTGGAAGCTGCCTGGTGCTCGGCAGGTGGTGGGTGCACTGCAGACCCCCCTGGATCACCCAGCACTGTTGTAGACCCCGTCTCCCACTCGCTCCAGCTCAGCAGCGAATTCAGAGAAGGGAAACGGTGGCGCTGGCTGCAGCAGGGCTGGGAGCAGGAAAGAGGGAGCCACGGACTTCCCCACAGCGAGATGAAAGATGAGGTTTGACACCTGCTAAACCCTCTAATCCTCCTCTTGTTCAACACTATCAGCTCTCCAGCGGGCTCAGAGCCCACCAGCCAGGTGGGAGGCAGAGATTTATGGCAAGCAAGCCTCGCTGGAAGCGCCGGGGAGCACTCTGGGGAATGATCCCAGCCCAGCAGCAGGACCAGCCAGATAGACCCATTGGCTGCTTCCAGCTTCCAACTCCTCCGCGGCCACATCCCACACCCAGCGCTCGTGGCCAGACCTGTTGCATCCCCAAGGAAGCACACCCAAGGTCCCAGCATCCATTTGCATCCTGAGAGGACACGTTCCATGAGGTTCCCTGTAGGCTGCAAGACAGGGAAGTGGATGAAGGGAGGAGGGTTAAACCCCTTCCCCACGGGGTTGCCCTCTGGAATAATGAGAGTTTGGGCTATTCCTTCAACAGGGGAGCAAACCTCATCCCACAGCAAGGGCACTCCCCCCAGCAGCGAGCCCCACGGGGGTCTTGCTTCTGGAAAGGTGCCCTTGCCATATCTCCAGCACCCAGCAATGGGTGGTCAGAGGGTCCCTTCTCCCGCAGCCATCACGCCTCGCATACACAGCTGAGTCCTGGCTGCCAGCCCCCATCTGGGAGCACCGCTCTAGCACCCAGCCCCCAGCACTTGTCAGGTACCCCCAGCCCCAAAACTCACTGGAATTCTTTGAGACCTGTCACCTGAGCAAGTCTGCTGGGGTTTCCAGCCAGCTTCCATCCCTCCACCAGCCACTACCAGCCAGGGGACTATTTGTGACACCCCGTCCCAGCCATGCAGGACACCACGGCCCTGCAGCACACAGGCACTGGGCTGGGAAACGGCCACAGTGACATTCCCTTGGCCTTGGGGGATAAACACACCTGAACTCCCATTTTCCCTGGGAGCACAGGATGCGAGGGGCTGCATCCAAGACTGTGGCTCCAGCATTCCCCTTCTTCCTCCCAGCCGGATACCCAGAGCTGAGGCCAGCAGAGCTCCGATCCACCGGCGACCCCACCGGTCACGGCTCATCTGCCGCGGGTAATTCACCGCCTGCCCGGCAGCGTTCTCGCTGCATTCCTGCCCTAAGTACCACGGATTTGCTGTGCTTTATGAGAAAACAGAAAAGAATGTTTTAAATGAAATTAATTCTTACAGACCCAAGGTTTCATAAAAGTGCTGCCTGGGCACGGCTTGGCACCAGCCCTCTCCTGTTCGCTCTACTGGCCTTTCCCTGGGGGGAGGAAAATACCAGCCTTGGTATAAAATAATTACAAAGTCATTGTATAGCTCTGCTTATAACTGCTCAGAGGAGCTCCGGGGTCTGGTCCGAGCTCGTAGCTTACATTTGGCAATAACATCACACATGGTCTTTGAGAAACAGCTACAGGAGAACGTGGAATGGAAAAAAAGCATCTGTGGACGTGCCAAGCCGAATCCAACGTGCACCGGCCGGAGGAGCGGTGCTGCACACCCGAGTGTCTCGCAATGGGGCCAGGCCATGTGAGCTGCTTCCCCTCTAGCATGGCGCTGGGCAAGGATGAAGGTGCCTTCATGGTGTAGATGTTTCTGTGCCAGCGGTGGGAAGGAGCGAGCGGAGGTTGGGGAAGCAGACATGGAGCTGCTGATGCTCCGCACGGCCCCACCAGCTTCCTTTGGAGGCAGACAGGGAAGCTGATGCGGCGCTGCCCAGCTCTCCCTTTCATCTTTACTTTATAAAGCTGCTAAATTAAAACCACAAAGCCACCCAAGCCCTGAAGCGACTCTCTGCTGTCCCGCCAGCCCCCGCGCTGGGATGCTCGGCACGGCGCAGCACTCACTCCTGGCCCCAGCAGCCTGCAGCCACCCTGACCTTGTTCTTTATGTAACGTAAAGCACCATTTTCATCTGTTCACACATCATCCACGAGCCGGCAGCCAAGACTCTCAGTGTGACCCTCACAGCTCTGCAGGCTTACGGCCGTCACTGGGCTCCGGGACCCTTGTGCTGCCATGGCCAAGGGGACCCCTCAGTCCCAGCAGTACCTGGGCACCACGCATTGCCAATGGCAGCCTGCTCTGTGGTGATGCCTGGGGTTCCTCATCCCAGAGGGATGCAGTCTCTGCCCACCCAGTGGGTTTATCAGTCGGAACCCTTCCCCAGCCCAAAGGGATCTGTAGTTAAAGGCAAAGAAAAGACAAAAGTATCGCCGCTGTAATCCAAACCCGGGACCTTCAGGGATCTGCCTGTGGGTTGTGAGTGCCAGACTGGCAATATCAGGAAATATGAAGAAATAGCAATAAAAGTAGGCTTGTTTCTCTCTGCTGGCTGGCTGGCTGACAGGACATCGGAGCAGCTGAGAAATACCTTTCTGCAGTCATTGACAATGCATGTTTGAGGCTGAAAATATTCTTCTCTGGCAAAAGCCCACATATTTAACCCCAGTGGGCACCAGCAGCTCACCCCGTGGGTCTGGGAGCAGGGCACTGGGGAGAGCTGCACGCAGGCGCGGTGGGAGAGAGACGCTGCTCTGGGCTGCTGACATGGAGCTGCCCAGCACTGAGCAGGATGTGAGGGCGATAAGTGGCAAGCGTTGAAATTAAAGCTACGCTGAAAGCAAAGGAACTCTTGCGAGCTCCCCTCTGTGCCAAGGCTCCTGTCGCCTTATCGGTGCTTCCCTGAGAAAGATGGCTGTGTTGTCCTGACATTAATATTCCCTTTGCCGTGATCTGTATCTCCATATCTGCTCCAGCACTGATGCACACCCTGGATTCACACTCTCGCCCCTTGGAGCCCAGCCTGGAGCAAAGCCAAAAATCTCCAAAGGAAAAATGCAGCCAGAGCTTCCAAGTTTTGTGGTAAAACCACATGATTTTGATGGGAAGCCATAAATCAGTCCCAGGCTCTCTCAGCCGCTGGTAACTTCTTAAAACAAACCTGGGCTGAATTTTAGGACTTGTAATGAAATCTGAAAGCAGGTGAATTGGCTGCGGGCGTAAAGCATCACTGCAAGCGTGCACAGAGAGGATTCAGCTGCTCCAGACAGCCCTGATGCTTGGCTGATGGGCTCAGCTCTCCCTTAGAGATGAACCACAAGGAAAGCAACTTCCACTCTCTGCACGTGTCAGGTTGATGGTTCTTCACCCAAAAGCATTGCCTCATCCCTGTGACAGCACAGAGAATGGGGTGGGGGGGGTGGGGCACAGACAATGCCCCTGGGAGCAGGAGTGGGAAGAGGGAACACTCTGGCAGTGTGATGGCAGAACCCATCTGCCCTGCCCTGCCCACAGCTTGGGCACAGAGGGTTTCGTGGCAGAAGGGGTAAATCCTCAGGTGGCTGCGGGGATTGGGGCAGCTATGCAAGGTGGTCTGGCCGCGGGGTCTTGGGTTTCAGTACAAAACAAAGAGAAGGCTCTTATTTGGCTAATGTGCCACCAAAGAAAGGCTGTATCCTTGTTCGCTCCCACTGCTGCATTGTCTGCAGATAAAGACAGGGGATAGATCTCATCCGATAGCAGCAATATCATCTCATCCATCTGGATGGGGCTCTTTACAAGACCCTCCTTTAGAATTTAGATCCCTGGGAACTTGGAAGGCAGCAGTGAAACAAAACCCTCTGCAAGAACAATAAAGAGGCTCCCGGCAGCGGCCAGAGAGATCTGCAGGGCAGGCACGGGCAGCGCTGCGGGGTCCCAGGGGTCCGGCATTGCTGGGCCACTCGGGTTCACAGCAAGCTTGTAGAACTCTGCTGAGTTTTGGGGGATTCCTGGGGCCGTATCCTGCCTGGGGAAGGCAGAGCTGGTGGTGGGAGTGCTGCACTTTGATGCAAGATATAGAGACTCGTGGTTTTGGTGCAAAATATCCAAGCTGGGAAAGCCTCTCTGCATCCACAGCAGGTGGACACAGAGATCAATGTCTTCCTCCCTGTCTGCTCCTTGCCAAGCTCCATCCTGGACCGAGGCGTCTGGAAGAGCCTCTGAGGACAAACATCTCCAGATGGGCCAGCGGGACGGGCTCAGCCCCAGGGAAGGTCACAGAGACAGGACCTGGCTGCTCTGCAGATTTTGGCTGCAGTTTCTGCCTGTGATGTGCAGCTTTGCTCCATGAACTCAGCTGACACTGGGGCTGGGGGCTGTAGCAGCATCCCTGGGCAGGGGGAACAGCTGAACCTCCCTCATAGCCACCTTCGGACCCTTTTTTCTCCTGTCTCAGTTTGAATGGCCCCATCTCCTGCTCACGGCACCCTGGCCAGACCCAGGAGCTCGGCAGGGAGGCAGAGTTCCCCAGTGGGATGCTGTGGGGGGAACAGGGCAGAAGGTGGCCCTGGCAAATGGTTTGGTTCCTGCAGCTCCTTGAGAGCAGCTGAGCGATGCCTACGGGCAAGCTGGGCTCTGCAGAGCATCACATCACATCACATCGCATCGCATCGCACTGGTCCCCGTGCCTCCCCACCCCTCCCAAACCACGCACAGATGTTTCCCCAGTGCGGGGCCATCCATCCAGCCAGGAGGGCCCTTCTCAGCTGGATCGGACCTCATCGCTTTGAAGTTCAGAGCCGACGCGCGGGGTTACACAGCCAGACCAGACAGCCCCAGGGAAGAGGCCAGGCGCCCAGGGATGTGACTCAGGAGCGGCTCCGGCGACAAGGGGAAAAGGAAAAGCGGTTTATTATGTCTGTGCCGGCATCCAAGTCGCCACGCAGGGGAAGCAACGTGCAGCTGAGCCCTGACTGGGACAGGAGAGCCCGGGGGAGCTAGCAGCGTGGGGCATCACCCCTCGCCTCGTCTTGCTGCCCCTGTCCCACAGGACTGCAGCAGGACGGAGTTTCCAGCAGCACCCAGCCCCTCTCCCCAAAACATCCGGGATAGAGAGCAATGGCAGGGGCACAGGGAACCCCTGGGTGCAAAAGAGGGAGCAGGTGCCAGCCAACAGCCCCCTCCACCTTTGTTAAGGCAGTTAATTTGCTTCTCTAATTAGCGGGTGACTGAGCACGTGGGGGAGTGGGGAGGCTCAGAGCCCAGCTCGTGCCCACCCAAACCAACGGGGAAGGGGCTGGGAGGGAGAAACAAGGGGAAGACAAATGCAATTCGGTGTCTCTTTCTCCCTCCCCCTCCCAAACGATGAGATTTTATTGTCACAGACATTTTCTTTAGCACAGGGGAATGGAAACTCTGCTCCTTCCCAGGCTGTGGACAAGCTGAAATAGGAGAGAATGACAGAGGGAGTGTGTGAGGACAGGAAGGGACCGGCCCCGCGCGCCCTCGTCACTGGGGTTAATGCCTTTTGCAGGTGCCGCTGCCCAAATCCCCTCGATCCACCATTGCCCCGGCTCGCAAGGAGCCCAGCTGCTGCACGGGCAGAGGGGAGACACGTGCACCCCAGGGCCCACAGAGGGAGTCTTGTCGTTCACATCACGGATCCCAAGAGGAGACAGAACATTGGAACCAGGCGGTTTTATCTCAACCTTCATGGGAAAGGCTGCCAGCAGCAGAGCGCTCGGATGCACCACGCAGCGCCTGTGTCCCGTGATGGATCAGCTCTGAAAACAACACCCTGCTAATCTTCCTCCCCAACAGCCATAAAACTGTCTTTCCAGTTCCTTCAGAGAGGATTTACAGCAGCCCAAAGCATCCTGGAGCGGCTGGCAGAGGCGAGAGCCCCCCACGGGTGCTGGCCCCGTATCCTCGCAGCGGGGTGCTGCCCCAGCACCTCTCAGCTCCCCGTCTGTCCACCTTATGTCCCCCCAAACACTCCCCAACAGACAGTCTTCCCCCCAAGAAGGTCAGTGCTCCCAGGGCCATGCCTGACTGCTGGAGCTTCTTGCCGGGGTCTCAGCCAGGCTGCCCTGGGCAGCACCCCCAAAAGGCCTGGGAGAGAAAGGTGTTTCTCAGCACTGACACAGCAAAGCCACCACGGAGTGGCTGATAGAAAGGCACAAGGAATGTGAAGTCTTCCTGCACCTCGTGTGAGGCAGGGATGCTCCAGTGGCCCCATCCCTTTGCTGGGCTTGCATGCAGCCCCTGTGGTGGGGGGCAGGTGGGGCAGGGCTCTGCAGTTTTGGTTGCAGCCTTGGCAACCGCACCACAAGCCATGAAATACCACAAGCAGCATCTCGCTCACTGGGATATGCCTGCTTTCCAGCCCCAGGGTCTTTCTGGGTGCACAACCACAGGGGTCCAAACCCAAGTGGGGACAAGCGCCCAGGGCCACCCCACGACCCCGGGGCACAGCCTGTGCCGGGCCCCTCCAGCTGCTTGGAAAGGACTGAGTAATGCTTAAAGCACTGGGCAGTGGGAGTGAGAGGGCTGCCCCTGCGCTCCCCCTGCACCGCATCCGAGTGGGAAACCAAAAACCCTACACAAGGCGAGCTGTGCTGAGCCCCTGCCAAGAGCCACGGACAGAAATATCCTTGATTTCACCAAGGTGTGAATAACTTTTGACACTTCTAGGGCTTATTGCCTTAAAAAAAAAAATCCCCCAGCAGTCCCCATTCACACTCCACAGGACTGTGTTTCATATGAATGGAATATATGAATCACTGTAAAGAATTTAAATACTTCCCCGTACAAAGAAAAGCTCCCTCCCTGCCTCGGCTCTTGCAGCCAGGCTCTGCGCAGCCGAAAACAAAAGGCATGGCAGCAGACAGGGACAAATCCCCATCACCAAACTGCTGCTTCCACAAGGCAGCTCGGCTGCCAGGGGGACAAGACAGGGCTTTTGGTTCACACCAGGCAGCTGGGACAAAGCTGAGCATCCTCCACCACCCGCTTCAACATGTAACCAACTCCCCCCTCCAGCAACAGTGCTGGTGTTTTCCAAAACCCCAGCGAGCTCCTGACAGCTCCCAGGCTCATGTCTCCGTGTGCCGTTCACGCTTCAGCTCAGCTCCCAGCCCTTAGAACCTCAGTTCTCAGATTGGAAGAAGCAAATAAAGCAAATAGCTCCTATTTTCCATCCCTCTGCCCAAACGCCGGAGCAATCGGCTGCCGCAAGCAGCACCGGGCAACCCCGCAGGGAGAGGGGAGCAGGTCAGTGGGGCTGATGGAACCCGGTTGATTCTTCCTGACCAGATTTTTCAGCTGGTTGGATCTGGGTGCTTCTTTCTCCCCCTCCTTTCCCTGCTCCCGGAGAAGAGGGCAAAGAAGAAGAATGCAATTGGAAGTGCGGTGCAGCCTCGCTGGGTCTCCAGCAGTGATGGTTCCCCTGGCATCCCCGCCTCAGCTCGGTGCAGCCCTGGCAGCGCGAGGGAAGCCAAGATGGGGGGCTCCAGGCACCCACTTTATGTTTGGTCCCTCAAAAAGGAGAGGCAGAAAACCCAAGTGTGGTGTGGATCCACTCCGGGAACCCCTATCTTCCCTGCCCACCACGCCACTGCCCCTGCCTAGGATGGGGTGGGGGCTCACATCCACTGGCCCCCATGGCCAGCAGTGCCCTAAATTCGTAGGATGGGCTCTGAAAGGAGCAGCTTTGTTTCCCAGCGTTTCTTGTAGACAGATCAAAACTGCATTTTTACAGGAGCAATAAAAAATCCCAGGAATTCACCGGCCTTATGATTTATTAAACATGTTCCTTAGAGCAAAGCTGCCCATTGATGAGAAAATATCTTGGGAAGGTTATTGCCTTGCCTGAGGCTACCGGTACAGGGGGGATCTTTCCTGGCTTATTGGGAACGTTCAAAGCTGGGGAACCTGGTAGATGAGGAGCCAGTTAACAGCAACACTCTTAAAAGAAACCCCAAACAACCCAAATCCAAATAAAATAAGCACCTCATATTCCCCAAAGGTGTTTGTAGAAGGAACCACCACAACCTGCCCTGATCCCACCGGTACCCGGGAATCCTTGGGTGCAGATGTTTGCAGCTGCAGGAGGGGATAACATCCCGGTGGGGCATCGAGCTGTGCCGCCGTGGGCATCCCAAAGGTCACAGCACTTTCCCCCCTCAAAAAAAAACCCCACCACTTTTGTTCCCACAAGAGTATTTTGTACCAGCAGAAAGGAAGGTCCGTGCGCTCCGACACGGCTCCGTCCGTCCGGTTCCCGAGCACGGCGCAACCTAGGGCCGCGATTCATTGGGAAAGGCAGGAGATTAAAGTGGGTCAAGGGGGGAGAAGAAGAAGAGGTAAGGAAAGGGAGGGAGGGAAGAATCAGGAGCAGCATGCAGGCTGGGACCTCGCTTGGAAGGAAACCTTCTGGAAGCACCCTCCGCACAGGGACCAGCAACGGCGGTCACCGGGACTCGTGATGGGGAAATACAGGAGGTTTTTCTCCCGGTCCGAGCCCGGCGCGACCCGCGGGGACACCCAGGTGAGCGGGGAGCAGCGGGGGGAGCAGCGGGGGAGCCGCGGGCGCGGACAGCCCTTACCTCTGCGGAGCGCGGCTCGGGCGGGCACGGGCTGGAGCCGGCGGGGAGCGGGCGAGACGGGACGGGACGGGACGGGACGGGACGGGACGGGACGGGCACCCCCGCCGCGGGGCGGAGCGGGCGGGAGGGTCGGTGCGGGGCGGAGCGGAGCGCTGCGGGGCGGTGCGGAGCCCAGCGGGGAGATGCGAAGTCGGGCTGGGCTGGGCTGGGCTGGGCTGGGCTGGGCCGGCTGCTGAGTTTTCTTCCTTTTCCCTCTTTTTTTCTTTTAGGAAAACTTTTTTCCCTCACCTCCCCCATCCCCCTCACACCCCCCACCTCTTCCCCCACCCCGCCTCCCCCCGCCAGGTCGCAGCCCGACAGCGCTTCTCCGTTCCTCCGTCGCAGGAGGGAGACTGCACGCAAAATAAATCAATAAAAGCACGGCTCCCCCTTCCCTCATCCCGCCCCCTCACCCCCTGGCATGCATTCGGCCCCCTCCACACCAGCCCCCGAGGTGGGCATGGGGTCCGTGGGCATGGCACATGCTGGCTCTTCCCTGGTGCAGGGATGCCCGGTGCCCCTGGGGATGCTGATACTAGTGATACCAGCCGTAGTGGTGGGAAATCGCTTCCTTGGTTTGTGGGGCACCCAGAACTGGGTGCTGCCTGCCTCTGACAGTGCCCCGGGTTGGGCAGGTTGGGGTACAACCCTCTGACCCCTTTTTAGCCAGCCTGGCAGCCAGGGGCAGGAGCGGCTGTCTCCCATGCTTCCTCAAACCAATCCATTCCCTTTGTAGGTGCAGGGCCAGTCCAAGCAGGAGGTGCTGCCCCTCTTCCCTGTGGTGGCTGGACTCCACCACACCAAAAATCCTGTGGTCCTGAGCGGAAAACTAGGGAAATAGGGTGCTGGTGCAGCCAGGTCCTGCTGCCTCTTGGTCCAGTAGAGTTTCACATCATGAGAGCTACCCTCATACTGGGGGTATGAGAGGGGTGCCCACAGCCCCCACCTCCAGCATTCCCCATTCACCATGTGTTGCCCATTCTGAGGTGGAGGAGCCATGGCATCCCGCTGGGAGCCGCGTGCCAGGCACAACAGGGACACTGCCAGAGCTGCCGCAGCTGCCAGGGTGCACAAGCTGGGGGGTGCAGGGCCCTGCTGTGCCCCAGGAGGCAGATTAGGGTTGCTCAGGCAACGAGCATGGAGAAAGCCTGTCTGGATGGAGACCGCCGGGGTGCACAAGGGTGTTTGTTTTCTGTATTAAGCGCCTGAGCAAGGCAGGGGGGGCATCAGACAACTAATCCCCCCTCAATGCCTTCCCTCGGCGAGCGGCTGCCACAGGGCCGGACCCTGCTCCCAGGAATGCTGATGTGCATCCCTGCCAAGGCAGATGGGGCTGGGGTCCTCTCCATCCCCCAAGCAGGCAGGACTGGGGGGTCCACCCAGAGCTGGTTGCTCTCACAGGCCATGTCAAACAGCTTAGAGCAGCCCCAAGGTTGCTCATGGCCGTGGCAGAGCCCAGTGAGCCACAACGCACCATCAGCTGTGGCTCGGGCACCGCAGCCCCAGCGGGACGGCTGCTGGCAGCCTCATCCCACCTGCAGCACCCAGTGCCAGGCAGCACAGGCGCGAGGCAGAGCGCGGAGGGGCCTCACCGGCACGGCATCTCCCACAGAAATGGACCAGCCTTGTTTAACCACAGCTCTCACTGGCAAAGCATTTCCTCTGCACACAGACTCATTAGCCAGCGCAGACATTCCTCTGTCCCACAGAGCAAACCATCGGCTGCAGCCTCGCGCTATGCCGGCATCTCCCACCCATCATCGCCCCCGCGCCAGCTCTCTCCTCCGCAGCCCCCATGCCTTCCCCTTCACCAGGACAGATCCTGGGGTGCAGCCATGCCACTCTGGCCATGTCACCCTCAGCCTCCATGCCCCACCTGGCCACCCACCCTCTCCTTCTGTCCCCCCCAGCTGTCCTGGGGTGCCAGAGCAGTCGCTCCACACTTTAGTGGTGTCCCCACCAAATGGTGCATGTGGGGACCGGGGACAGGCATGACGGTGAGGGCGTATGCAGCCACGGCTGCTGGCAGCGCTGCCACCCCGCGCGTGGCTCAGCCCCAGCCCCAGCTTGTCCTGGGAAAGGCTCAGCCGTGTGCAGCAGCGCGGGGACGGGCACTGGCTGTGCCGAGTGGCTGCTGAAGGTTCTCCCCAGTGGGAGAGGGAAGCTGGGCTTAGCGTGGGATTTAGTGGCTCTGCTGCTTCAACCTCTGGCAGCTCTGCACCCGCCTGCCGTGCCAGGGCTCCATGGTGGCCCCGGCCTCCCAAGAGTGGGGAGAGGCGATGCCTTGAAGCCCAGCACTGAACTCGGCTTGCCAGCAGCCCTAAGCCAACCCTCAAAGGCACCAGTGTCTCAGCAGCACTGTGAACTGGGTGCACAGGCACTACTGTACCCAGGGGCTGCCTGTGGGGTCCCAGGTTCGTGCTGTCCCCCAGAAGAACAGTCCCAGAAGAACAGTCCCAGTCCCACTGCTCCGCACCGGAGTAATGAGAGAGAAGGAAGAGAAATAATTCAATCTAGGGCTGAAATATGCCTTAACTTAATTTCGGTGGGTCACGGATGTAATCGAATCAGCCCCGTGCATTGGAATATCGTTTCCATGTTTCCACAAGACGGGTAATTGTCTGAAAACCAGCCCTTGGTGCTTGGGGCTGGGAGGGGGCTGGAGGCTGGGCTGGCAGCCGGGGGCTGGCAGCACCTCTGCTGAGCAGACCCCGTTGTGCCCACAGTGGCTGTGCACTGCGGTGTCCCTGAGGCAGGGGAGGCTGAGTCCTGACGGCAGCGTGTGCAGGGGCACGTTGCCGTGCTCGCTTGGCTGTGCCAAGAGCTGTGCCAGGGGCTTGGGGCACATCACCCCAGCTTTGCAGGTGGTGAGGAGCAGGTGAGAGGTGCCCCAAGGTGGGAAAAGGCCGGGGAGCGAGCAGCGGTGCCGGCACAGTGCGGGGCGAGACACTGCTCCGTGTAGAGTGCGGTGCCAGATCCCAGCCTTCGGGAACATTCAGTGATGGATTAAATGCAATCTGACTACCACTGTGGGAGGTTGGAGAGAATTACTTCATACAAATGCACTTCGGAAAGTATTTAGAGTCAAATTTTCAAAAGCCCCTGAACGATTTAAGAGCCAAAATCCCATTTTCCAAAGTCACTTAAATGAGCAAGAAAAGATCAGTAAAGAAAACACGCCGGCCAGCCGGGGCCTGGCGAGGAGCAGCTGCGGCAGCTGCGGGCGCAGCACCCCAGAGCGGCCGCTCCACCGGCGCAGTGCGAGGTGCCGGTTCAAGCTGCCACTGCTGGGAGACCTGAGGATGCATCACCCTGAAAGCATCCCCTGTGTTTGTGTCCTGGGGGTTCAGCCCAGGCTGGGGAGCAGTCCCAGCTTGCAGGGGATGGCCCTGCCTGGCTTGGGGACGGCGCTTGGTGGTTATGGGGACACCGTGGCCACCGATGCCACAGCTGACTCTGAGCGTGGACCTCAGCGGGGCAGGAAGGGTCCCCGGCTGTAATGGGAGAAGGCAGGGCTGCAGCTGGGAAACGCATGGCTCCTTCCCTTACCCCACAACCGCTGCAGCCTCCTAAAAGCATCTCTAGTTCCCTGTTCAGCATCCTAATGAACCGCAAGGGCAGCTGGGACCCTCTGAGGCAGCAACCACGGAGACTCGACCCCCCCAAAGAGTAAATCCCAAAGCAATTAGCTTTGCAAGCTTCGGCCGGGCCGGTGGAGGTTCCACATTCCTTGGTGGCTATAAAGCTCTTTACTGGGATTGTTTCCCTGTGTAAGCCCTGCCCGGGGTACACATGGCCGTGGCTCCAGCTCCCAGCGCCTTTGGTGCATGTCATAAAACCCCAAACCCCACTCTGGGCACACTGACTTCGCTGGAGCTGAAAAGAAGCGGGGTTTATACGCTTCCCCCAATAGAAAGCATAAAGGATCTGAGACGGAATTCTTGCTCCAGGATCCTTTACAATTCCTGGAGGACATTTTTGGAAAGGGAAGGGTTGTATTTACTTTGGCAGCTGACTCGGCTCCTATATACATACGCATGGAAAAACTGCACTCACCTAACATTTCCACGGCTCCCTTTCTGCACAGAGCCGGCCCAGGTGGGAGCTGGCGGCCACAAGACCTCTGTTTGGAAATGGCACGGTGAGCTGAAAGCCACAGAGAAGGTTAAACCTCTCCCCAGAGTGGCCCCAGAGCCTGCTGGCCCTTCCCAGGCAAGTGCTTGCCCAGAGACATGGCCAAGCACTGAGCACAGTGATGGGCGAAACGCTGCTGCGCTTTAGGGGGAGAGGAGGAGGAAGAGGAGGAGGAAGAGGGCTGCCTGGCACCGCTGGTGGAGGGTGAGCAGAAGCAGGAGCAGGAGCGAATGATCTTCAGCCCCATGCTGCCACGAGGGTCACAGGGGGAGGAGGGACGTGACCCCAGTGCCAGCAGCGGGGTGTCCCCAAGGTCTCAGCCATGCCGTGTGGGGCAGCGCCTTGCTTGCCAGAGCACTCGGGGTGGGAGCAAGGGGTGAGGTGACCTACGTCACCATTAAAGGCAGCAAATGCAAACCAGACACATGAATGCTGCCGCAGGGTATTGCTTGAAATAGCTCAGCACGTGCCCAGGGATGCAGCGCTCCCACAGACAGCATCAGCGGCTGCTCCCGTGCTGGCTGCTCCCGTCTCTCACCCACTGTGACGGGAGCTGACAGCAACAGGGTGACCTGTGGTGCTGGGGCAGGGAACTGGGGATGTTCCTGGGGAATAAACTACACCCACCCCCGAGGCTGGCTTTTTCCTGAACACATCAATTCTCAGCTTCCTTCTGGGAGACTCACTGCAGCACTGCATGGCTGCGGTCCTTGAGAGCAGTCAGGAGCTATGGCTCTCCCCATGGATGTACCCCTCATGGGGTTCCTTGGCTGTCAGGGCATGTGGGAAGGCAGCGAAACGCAGCTCCCCAGAGCATGGCAGCGTTTGAGGGTGTGAAACCAGCTGGGAGCTGTGATCCTCTCCTGCCTCCCTCAAAGCAGCTCAGGGGACACAGCAGCCCTAGAGCTCAGCACATCTCAGCACAATGGGGCTGACACACGAGGAGCCAGACACCATCCCCATGATGCCTTCTGCCCAGTGTGCCCCAAATCCACCCCAGCTCCTCTGCTCTCTGGGCACCTCTCCCCACTCTGCCCCTCCAGCCTTTCCGTGGCCACGCTGATTAATTCCTGACAGTGGGGCAGGAATAAATCCACTCCTCGGCATGTTGTAAAGTCATCACGTGCTGGGGGCACACATTCCAGCCCATCATAAACACCCCTGGCTACCAGCTAGTAAATCTGCTTCCAGAGCCAAACAGAGGTCCTGGGACCCAGAGGCTGCTCCATCCTGGGGACAGGGTGACCCTGCAGCACCCAGGCATCCCTGCAGTGGGGGTGCTCAGGAGAGGACCTGCAGGCAGCAGGCTCACCCAGCTGCTGTCACAACCCCCCACCCTTCCTCTCCATTTGCATCCCTCCTCCCGGTGCCATCCCAGCACCAGGGACTGGGGTGAGTGCTGCCATCTGTACGCTGCTCCCATGGGTGCTGGGAACACATCCCCATGGGATGAGGCCAAGCTCTTACAGCCCATCTGGGAGCTGCCCAGTGATCTGGTGACCTGCCTAGAATGCACAGCAGAGTGAGAGGAGGTTCGCTGCTCCCGGTGCTGTGCTGTGCTGCTGAAACATTTATGTAGTAAACTAGTTGTAAAAGAGGAAAAAAAACCCAACCCCTGTTTTATTATCCAACAAATAACTGCTGCTTCATTTTATGGGGGTCATTCTCCATGGAGGTCCGGCCAACAGAGCAGAGGCACAAAACCCAGGTCATGGTGGGCTCCAGGCTCCTGGTGTGTCCCTGGCTCAGCCCCCCGGCCCCCAGCCACCCTGGAGCACTCAGGGCTGGGCACTCTGGGCTGGGTGACTGCAGCAGTGGGACACAGACTGGGGAAGTGCACTTGTAGCTTTATGATTTTTATCAGCCGTGGTATTGTTGGGTCTGTCAGCAGGTCGCCCTGCTCAATGGGCACTGGAGCAGGGCTACATCCTGCGGCACCCAGAGAGCCGGCAGCGAGGCCAGACAGTGCGTGAGCGGCTCGGAAGGCAGGGCAGGAGAGCAGGACCTGGCTGGTTCCCATCACATTCCCTGGCAGAGGGAGCCAGGGCACAGCGCAGCCTCCTGCTCCAAGAGGAAGCTGAGTGTCCAGGGAGGTGGCATCGCCACTGCCCAGGGAGGTGGCATTGCTGCTGCCCAGGCCCCCAAGCAGGGCTGCAGGTGAGGAAGCCAGCCCAGTGTGCCAGGCCCTGGGACTGCTGCAGCCTCCAGCACTGCACAGCGCCCGTGTCCCCTTGGAGAGTTGCTGGGGGTCCCTGGGCATCACCAGGGGACGGGGTCACCGTGTGCAGGGTGAGCATCAGCAGGGACAGGCAACCGTGGGGACATGTCAGCCCTCACCCCTGGTGCTCCCCTTCCTCCTCCTCCTCCATCACTTATATCCCCGTTGCAGTGGGAACCGTGTGGGCACAGTTTGGGTACCCCCTGTCTGGGAGGGGGTGCAGGGGGCTGTGCCGCCTGCCCCAGCGCTGCACCACGGCCACCCCAAGAGCTCCCAGCAGCCCCAGCCCTCTATGAAATAATTTGTTATTTTAGTTGTAAACCAGTGAGTGGCCCCTTTCCAGGCAGCACAGGGGAAAAGCCAAACGAGCCCCACTCCCATTAATGACTGAACCACTCAGTCAGCGCAGGCAGGGACTGGCAGAGGAGCGGGCACCCTCCTCCTCCTCACCCCCTCGCTGCCCCAGCCAGGCTTTTGGGACCAGGACTTCCATAAGCACTGGGGTAATGTTTAATAACTGGGGCTGTCACTTCTCTGAGCTGCCCTTCTGTGGGGTGAGAGTGCTGGGGCTGGGCATAACATGGGAGCGGTGGTATGCCCAGGTGCTGGGGCTGGCTGGCACTGCCCTAAATAAGGAGCTGAAAGCCCAGCCCAGGGCTGGTTGTGTGACTGGGGCTGATGGGTTTGGGCTGCTCTGTCTGGGTAAGGTGAGAGCATTGTTTCTGGTGTCATTTCTTGGGATAGCAGGACTTTTGTGATGGTGGTCTGGGCAGGAGCAGCCCCTGGGCTCCCCCAGGCAGGGCTGGGCAGCCAGCTTGCTGGAAAACCCTCTGGGGCCTGTTTTCCTGCAAGGATCAGAGGCTGCAGCTTGTGCCTTAGCAGGAGCTGTGTGCATGGCTCTCTGTCCTGGTGCAGCCTGGACTTGGCTGTGTGTGTTGGGGGGTGGGTGGGAGGTGGCTGGAGTGCAGCCTGCCAGGGTTGGGGTGGGGAGTGGGGTGCTGGCTGATGAAACCCAGCTGCCTGGGGAGCAGCCAGGATGGAGCTGGGATTCGAGTGGTCCTGGGAAGTGTTCAGGTGAAGACCACAGCTGGGTACAGGGCTGCAGAGGAGGATGGGTTGGCATGTGAGTGTCCCACCAAAGCCCAGCTCAGGGCAGGAGCTGAGCACCCCATACATCCCCGTGCTGTCTGCCCACAGATACCCCAGTCCCAGCCATGCAGCACCCAGTTCCCAGCCCCAGGTGCGCTGCAGTGACCATCCTGAGTGCCAGCTTTGAGTGGGGCAGCTCAACAACTGGTGTAGCTTGACTTTAATCCCAGCCCAAAGTCAACATGGAGACTTCTCTGCAGACACTTGGGGCCGGGTGGGGAAGCTGTGCTGTAACAAAAGGTCTTTTCCTTGATCTGCTCTTAGAAAAATAAAGCTGTTGGGTGTGGGCTGCAGCTTGCCCATGGCAGCTGGGGCTCAGCTAAGTGGGGCTGCCTGTGGGGGGTGCACCTGGCTGAGCCTCACTCAGCGAATGGGGGTTGAAAATAACTGCTGATAGGGATGTAAACTTCTTAAGAAACCAGTGGCCTGATGTATTCCTTTCCTTTTCCAGTGTGGACACTGGGACGCAGCTGCTGCAGCCCTGCATGTACCCCACAGACAGAGGAGGGTGCTGACGATCTCTGTTTGCTTTGCTGGGAGGGGCTTGGGGGACTGGAGCAGCTGGGAACTTTGGGCTGGGCTCAGTCAGAACCGTGTGGGATGCAGGGAAGGGTGAGTGGCTCTGTGGGGTCCTGGGGGCAGTATCCAGCTGTGCCATGGGGTGTCTGATGCTCAGGTGTCTGAACCTCAGTGCTTGCCAGTAGAGGTGGCACTTGGTTGGTGTGTCAGCATTGCTTTGTCTCCTCGCTGGGGTAACCTCCTCCTGGCCAGGCTGTGAGGGAGCTGGGCTCCATTTCCCCCGTCTGAGCTTCAAAGGGGATAAGAAGCCCTGGGAGCAGGGGGCTGGCCAGGAGCAGGGGCACTGATGGGAGCAGGAATTGGTGTTGACTGCTTCTTGGAGTCTTCCCTGGTCCCCAGGAATGAGGAGATCTGAAATGCCCCCTCCTGTCACTGAGTGGGAGCCCCAAGGGTGCAGCCCAGCCCTGCTCAGGGATCTTGACACACACCACATCCCCCAGCAGAAACTGTGCTGGCTCCATGTGATGGGTTCATAGAATCAGACTGGTCTGGGCTGGAAGGGACCCCAAGGGTCACAGAGCTCCAACCCCCTGCCACAGGCAGGGCCACCAACCTCCAGGCCTGGAGCTACACAAGGTTGCCCAGGGACCAATCTGGCCTTGAACACGTCCATGGACAGGGCATCCACCCCCTCTCTGGGCAGCCTGTTCCAGCCTCTCACCACTCTCTCTGCAAACAACTTCCCCCTAATATCTCATCTAACCCTTCCCTCCTTCAGCTTTAGCACAGCGAGAGCCCAGCAGAACGTTCCCTTGGGGTCATCCCATGGCAGCTCAGCCACTGCTCCAGGAGAGCTGAGCGCTCCTGGGCTGTGCAGGGGACCCTCCCTCCTTCCCTCCCTCCCTCCTTCCCTCCCTCCCTCCCTCCCCACTGTCAGGTCTTTAGACTCGAGTCCTCAAAAATGCAAAAAATGCAATGGGAATCAAGGTTGGCCTGAAGATTTTTTTGATCTTTAAGCAATTGCTGCAGTGCTGCTGTAAGTACATCCAGATGGCTGCAGACCACACAGGCAGCGCGTGCTGCCAGCACAGTCACCTTTGGGCCACCGGGTCCCACCAAGCCTGGGATGCTCAGGGACCTCAGAGACCTCTGGGTCACGTCAAGGGGTGGCATGTGAGCACATGGCAGGTTGAACTGTGTCGTTAGGGTTAATGGTAATGGTAGCTGAAGGGTGATGTGTCCCTCCAGGACTAGTGGCTTGTCACGTGGCTCCAAGGGATGCCATGGCAAAGCCATCATCCTGGTTTGTACTGGGGGAGCAAGGATGCAACCTTGAGCAAAGCTCTGCTAAACATTGACAGGGAGCTGAGCACCATGTAGCCAAAACTACCGATCAGCTGCTGAGAAGTGATGCTGAACTGTGCCTCAAAACCACTGGCTCTGTCCCCTTGGCTCCCAGTGTGATGTCATGGGCTGTGAGGGGCTCCACTGCCTGGCTCTGGGACCTGCTTCACTATTACTTGGCCTGAGTATTGCTGGAACTCCAAATGGGAGGGGGAGTGGTCGGTGTCACTTATCCCAGGTTAGCTGCTGTGCCTTGGAGACCTGGGGCAGGGGTGATGTGGGCTGGTTTTGGTGCTCTTACTGCATCCTAGAGCTGGGAAGGAGGGTGTCACAGTCGCGCATAGTTGGGTGCTGAGAGAGAGAGGACCAGGGGCTGCAGAAAATGGCTGTTGGAATCTTCTGCCAGCCTGGTGATAGCGCCTCTGAGAGTCACATACAGGAGAGAGAGACTCCGAAGTAGCTGCATTTTGCCACCAGAGAATGGAGTGCCAACAAGACCGCAATGTTGGCCCATTAAGGGCACTGTGATATATATTTGCATATAAATGTAAGCAGTTGGCAGACACAAAAGGCCTGGAAGGTTGGGGGAGGAGGTGCCCCAGGTGCCTGAGAGAGAGATGCCCCTGCAGCCCGTGGAGTAGCCGGAGGAAAGGAGCCATGGAGGAGGCAGAGACCCGACCTGCCCGGTGGAGAGGCTCCACGCTGGATGGAGCCGGGGGAGACAGAGAGAAGATGCCGTGACTGACGTTGGGATGAGCCCCTGCCAGCACAAGCGACCTACAGAGATGAGCCAAACAGCTTTGCTGGAGGAGGCGTCCTAGCCCCGTGGAGGACTGGGACTGAGAGACACTGTGGTTGATTGCTGCCTGCCAGAGCAGAGATGGAGCCCGGTGGGAAGAGATTTGCCTTGGAGACAGTTCCTGGAGGACTGGCTCTTGTGGGTGAGATCCTAGGGTGCAGCAGGGGGAGGGGGTGTGGGATGGATGCCCCCATCCCGGCCGAGAAGGGAACCATCTTGCAAGGGACTGACTGAAGCCCCCATCTCCTAGTCCCTGCCCCCCGTCCTGTGCTGCGAGCAGGAGAGGGGAAGAAGGGAGCAACATCATGGCTAAAGGGCAGTCTGCTTTAGAGTGGAGGGGTGGGGGGAAGGTGTTCCCCAGACCCCCATTTCCCCAGTCCCTGCCCCTCCTGGGCTGCGACCGGGAGGGAAGAAGGGAGCAAACTTCTAACTCAAGCCTGCTGAGGAGGGAGTGGGGGGAAAGTGTTTGCCTGTTTGCATTTGTTTTAAGATTGCTGGTTGCACTCCTGACTCTGGTTTGTCACTGTTTCTCTTTAGTGCAGTGTAATAAATCAGATCACTTTCTCTCCTGCACTCTGTGAGTCTGTTCTGCCCGCCTCATTAACGAGTTTGTCTCTTGAGCTGCTTAATATATTTTTCTCCCCTGTCCAACTAAGAAGGGGAGAAATAGACTGATTTTGGTGGGTGTCTGGCCTTTAGCCAGGGCTCAACCACCACAGAGGGATGGAGGTGATGGCAGTGTGTTCCCAGGGGGCTGTCAGACACCCCAGCCTCAGGATGCTCCTGAGCGGTGCCTGGTTCCTGCCCATGGCGCTTTGCTTCCCACCCAGGGCAGTGGGATGCGGCACAGTGGAGCTCTGCTCAGTGCACCACTGCACATCCATCCTTCCTCATCCCAGGGAACTGAGGGGCAAGTGATGCTAAACCAGCAGAGAGGCTTGCTTTAACCCACTGCTCGCTGTACTGCTGCTCAGAGCCATGGGTGGGAGCATGGGGGTGCTGGTGAGGGGGCAAGGGAGGGCTGAGGGTCCCTCCTGCCCATGTGGGTTCCTGCAGAGCACCTGGGTGCTGCTGGCTCTGACTCCTGACCTCACTCCTTGCAGGAGTAGGAGCATGCTTACCCAAAACTTGATCCTCAGGGAACAAACCCGTGGTGGCTTCTGTTGAAAAGCAAGAGCATTTCTAGGGAGAGCAGAATTTCCTTTTCAGAAAGCCAGTTCCCATTAAGTGAAACATGTTTTGACCAAAAACTGACGCCCAGTTCTCTTCTCTGTGGTCTAGCCAAGAGCAGAAGATAGTGCTGGTAGTATGAGGCGGGTTCCTTGCTCAGCTCTGCTCCCCGCCCCAGCAGCAGACATACTGACCAGGGTCCTCCCCATGCAGGGAGGGTGAGGAGCTGCCCCCACCCAGCGAGCATCACCCTAAAGTCGCAGCAGCTGGTGTGGGGCTCATGTGATACCCGGGAAGGATGCTCCTGGCACCCGGCGTGTTCTTCCTGCTCCTTTCCCATCCCTCACAGGAAGGTGCTGGTGCTGTCCCTGCTCCCCTCCTCACCTCTGCTCTCGAGTACCCATGGGCTGTGCGCTCCCTCCCCTCTGCTGCCCACCAAACCGAGGAAGTCGCAACCACAGAGCTCTTGAAAGCATTTTTTTGGTGGAGACCACCGGTACTGAGAGATTAAAATTGCTGTTGTTTCTTCCATTACTCAGCTTTCCTGAATTATGGGGTGTAATACTCAGGGAGTGGGAATAATTAGGGGAGAACAATGGCAGGCTTGAAGGCTTAAATATGCCTGTGTGGTACTCCCAGCCAGTCCAGCCTGCTGTCACATTTCTCTAGGCCTCCATTTTCCACAGCCTGTGCCAAGCCTTTCTCACTATGGTACCCACTCCTTGGCTTCCTCATTCCTCAGGCTCCGCTCCCTGGCCCCACTGCCCCAGTTAACACTCTGCTCCCTAGCTCCTGACCAGCCAGCACCCATGGCACAGCTCCCTGCGCCCTGTCCAGGGATGCTGGAGTGAGGGGGATGCAGGAGGATGCTGGAGCTTGGGGTAAGGTGATGTGGGAACGGGAGGTGGGGGGATGCTAGAGCCCAGGGCAGCCCCTGTTGCCCTTTACTCCCTCTGGGCTCCTCTGCAGTGGGCAGGCAGGAGTCTTGCTGGGTAGTTTTGGTGTTTCATGCTCAAGGAACCCACCGGGTTTCTCCCCTCTGCAGGGGACACCCCTCCAGCTCCGCGGCTGCGTCTTGCTCAAGTGCCTTCCCAGCACCGACTCACCCCCAAGACCTGGGGGAGCAGTAACAGCAGTGACCAGGGAGCTTGGGCAAGAGGCTGCGATGCCAACACCAGCCCTGGGGCGGGATGCTGGCTCCAGCTGGGGCCCGGGGTGGCTGCTGTGGGGAGCTCCCTGCCCACCGTGTGATGGGGATGTGGAGCCACAGCCTGAGGCAGAGCCAGCCCCGTGCCCGGCAACATCTCTCCAAGTTCTTGGATGTCAGCACTAGCACTAATTAAAACAAAATCAATATTTTTTTCTTTGCTGGAAAAAGAGACATTGTTCTGGCAAGAGCTTTCCCCAAGTAAGCTCCCATGCCTCAGCTGGCTGCGCGTGACAGGCAGGGAGAAGCCAGCGGGCTGCTGGGGCTGAGATGAAAGTCTGGGGCTCTGTGTCGTTTGGGGAGGGGTTTGGGTTTAAATTTTCAATTCATTTTGCTCCTCTAACTTAACTGCTTGGAAGCCTCAGCCACAGCCTGTTCCTGGCCATCCAGGGCCCTGGTCCTGCTCATGGCTCACCACAGTGGGGATGGGATGGGGTCAGGTGTGGGCTGTGTTTTGGGCAGTCACAGGTGCTGCTAGTGTGGGGGCTGCCACCCAGTGCTTTAAATCAGCCCCCAAAACCACCAGCTCAGGGCTGTGCAGGGCTCCTGGAAAATCAGCAGAGGAACTCAAGCAGGGGCTGGGTTGCCTGCAGTGAGGAGGAAAGCTCCATCAGCAGGTCTGTCAGCCCAGGTTGGCCCAAGTGTGCTGGGGATGGGCTGAGAACAGCTTCTGCCCTGGGATGGGTTAGGAGTGCTTTGGAACCTGGCTTTGCTGCGGCTTGGGAATGCAGATGGCTGGTTTCAGCAGCTCCCTTCCCCAGAAGCCACAATTAAAAAATATTTTAAAAGAAAACAAACATTTCTCATCAAAATGCCTGTCTCTCCCCAGCCTGCTGCTTCAGGTCTCGTCCCAGGCCAAGGCTGCTCGGCACCAGCCGTGTCCCAGGCTGCCCCTGGTGAACCAACCCAAGCTGGACTCCCAGAGTTCTGGTTGTGTTTGGTAAGTGGCCCTCAGAAATTTTGCAGGGAGTGAGAAGGGCTGGTGCTCCCCTGCTCTCCCTGAGGTCTCTGTTTCTGGGCTGGCACTGAGCTTATGGCTTCAGTGTTGGCTGTACCCCATCCTGTAGGCACTCCTGTGGGATTGTTTGGATAGACCCCAGCCCTCCACCACCACCACCCAGGGCATCGTGCCCCCTGTGCCGCATCCTGCACCCCTCTGGGCAGCAGAGGGCAGCTCCTGGAGGGGAGCAGGGCTGGTGCCTGTGGGATGAGAAGGGCTGTGGGTTTCATCATCAGGGTTTAGCTGTGCGGAGCGGGGTGAGAAGCAGGGAGAGAGGCAGAAAGGCCGGGTGTTGGCTGCCTGCCTGATGGGAGTGGTGGGGGTGAGTGGACCAGGAGAGCACTGGCGTCCTTGGGGGGTGTGGGGCCAGGGGCAGCGACGTGGCTGATGTCAGCCCATTCCCCTGTGACCACCACCCAGAGCCCCCCTTCCCATTGCGGCTGGGCACGAGCTGCTGCTGTGTATGGAAAGGAAACACCGTGCGGTGCCTCGGGAGCACGGAGGAGCCGGGCTGGGTGTGAGGGGACAAGGGGATGCTGAGAAGAATGGGGTCCTGTGCGGGGCCCCTGCCCCAGACACCCCTTGTCCCTGCGCACGGTCTGTGCCCAGGAGTGGGGATGTTTCTCACTGCGCTTCCGTTCCTCCCAGCACTGCAGCAGATGCCTTCGCTGCAGCCTTCGCTTTCAAAGGGCTGGATCGGCTCTGCGGCCGGGCAGAGCGTGGGAGGAGGGTGCCTGTCCTGCTTAGGAAACACAAAACAATTAAAGAGGAACAATGGAGCTTCCTTCCCTTCACCCGAAATACCCAATGCCACCGAAACGTGGCAGAGCTCCGAGCAGCGCTGCTGGGGCAGTTCCCATGTCCCTGGCTCTGAGGGGAGGTGCTGGAACTTCCTCCTCGGCCCTGGCAAGGGATGCTGCGGGAGGGTGGGAGCCAAGGAGCGTCGCCAAAGGGCCGCCCTGACCCAATGCTTCTGCCAGTGGGCATCCTCAGCTTTGGAAACCTTGTGTTGGGCCAGGGCAGTGGTTTTGCAGCACGGTTGTGCCTTGGGGAAGGGTTTTGCAAGTGAGGGATTGGCTGCACAGGCTTTGCAGTTGGCTCAGGGTCCCGGGTAGCTTTATAAAAGCATCCATGTACCCTAACTTGGCAGATTGTTACGAGGCAGAGAACACTTTCATTTGGTACCCACTTGGGGCCAAGCACAGGGACATGGATTGGTCAAAGCTGGGAGTCCTGGGATGAGGATGGATCCATGTCCCAGCTGGAGCTTGCATCCTGAGCATCCTCTTGCCTGGTGCTGCTGGGAGCCAATGGTTTTTCAATGTATAGCTGCTGCAGGCACTTGGGGATGCAGGGCTGGAGCACCCTGAGGGGTTGGGGCTGAGCATACAGGCTGTGTGGGGCTCAAGGGGACTGTTTGTTGAGCTGTGAGATGATGGTGCCAGCCTGTCCCTGCTGGCACTGCCCCCACCGTGGCTGCTCGGGGCTGCTGGGACCGTGCCAGCCCCATCGAGGAGCTGCTGTCCCCAGTACACAAGCTTTTGAGGGCGAAACATCCTTCACCACGGCCCCAGTGAGCGCCTGGCACCCCGGCCAAGCACATCTGGCTGAAAGCTGTGGGAGCTGCCCCAGCAATGAGGACACCAGTCCGGAAACGCTTCTCTCCCAGAGAGATTCCCCTGTGCCGTCCAGGCTCCTCTCCCAGCACCATCCCTGCCCTGTCAGGGGGTGCTGGGCCGTGGGGCTCACAGTGGGATGGTGCCCAGGGCTGTGGCCCAGCCCTGGTTTAGGTGGCAGGAGCGGGGCTGGGAGCTCCCCTTCCCACCAGTGCGCAGAGAAGGGATGCAGGCCAGCACGAGGGTGGGATGAGGATGCTATCAGCACAGGTCAGTGTGCAGCAGCGTGGCTGCATGCACAGTTGGGCTCATCATCAGCTCTGCTGCAGCTGAAATACCCCACAACCTCACACTGCATGGTCAGAGCAGCCTGGCAGCAGCACAGGCAGCAAGGCCTGGGGTGAGCTGGGAGTGGGAGCAACTGGGGTTTACACCTGCAGGCTGGGTCCTCATAAGCCCTGTATGGGATGGGAGTTCAGCTCCCCACAGTGGGACACGCTGGGACACGCTCTGGCTCAGCGCTGCCCAAATCCCGCTCACCCGTGGGAGGAAACAGAGCTTGGGGGAGGCAAAGGCTGGAAAAGCTGCTTCTGCCCTCTGTGGGCACTGCTGCAAATAGAGCTCCCACGGCTCATCCCTCTGGGAACCCGGGCTTGGGATGCTACAGGTCTGGACGACACAGGGTGGGCAGAGGTGAGGGGTGGTGAGGGCAAGGGGCTCACTCCATGTGTTGCATGAGGTCCTGCAGCATCCCTCTCCGGCAGCACTCCCGCCCTGTATCCTCCATTTCCCCCTCCCTCCCTCTCTCCCCTCAACTTGTTGCTATTGTCATCTCTAATATCACGCAGAGATATGAAAGGCTGGAAGTCGCCTCTTTTCCTGCCAGGTTAAATCGCTCACCAGGAATGTCTATTATTCCCACAAGTCAACTTTCCCCTTCGTGGTATGTGTCCAGGGGTCAGGGCTGGCACCACATGAAAGCGAAGGGTATTCAATAACCTAGAGCCGTGGAAAGGCTTTAGTCCAACTCCAACCATGTTCAGGGTTTTATTGATGCAGCATGCCTTTCCCCATTTGTTTCCTATAAACAGCACATGGGAATATTTAGGAGGTTTCAAACGGAGCTTTTTGCATATTCTCCCTCGTCTACCATGAGCTACTTGGTAGTAGACAGTTTTCATTTACTTAATACAATTTTTGCTTTTTGTTCTTCCAGAGGCTCTGGGCTGGTTTTAACCCAGTCGCCCCAGTAAATTACTGCACAAGTCTGTAATTCCCAGGGGGAGCAGCAGCAGGAGCCCAGGTCCTGCTCCCTGAGGGGGTGAGTGTGTTGCTTTGCTCACTGAAGGAGGGGAGAGGCTGTGGTGTGAGCTCAACATTGGAAAAATAACCTCCTTTTAGCTGCATGTCGGCAAGAAGGATGTGGGGCCTTCCCTCCTCCTGGGATGCAACTCTGGAGGGCAGTGGCTGTGCACTGTGAGGCTATTTCAGGATGGGGGGTGCTGTTTGGGGCTGCTCTGGCTGGCAAAGCCTGGCTTTTGTCACCATAACTGGGCAGGGCAGCATGACGCTCACCAGCTCCCGCCAGCGAAGCCCCTTCATTACCAAAGCTGCGGGTTCCCTGCCCTTGGGGCTGGCAGCAGCTGGGATCACCCCAGGGGTGAAGCTCACCAGTGTCTCTTCCATACCACAAGCTTCTGGGGGAGCATTTGCACCCTTTGTACAAGCAAAGGAGGCACAAACTCCTGCTCCTGCAGCACCAGTAATTCCCATTCCCTGTGAGCGCACACCGGGGTATTGCTGGGGCAGGGAAAGGCCAGTCCGCAAACAAGCAAACATTGACTGTCTGGTTTCCCAGCGCTGCCCCTCGGCCCCCAAGGCCCATCCCCGGCCACAATCCCTCTGTGTGCACTGAATATTGGGCAGGTTCCCCTTGGGCAGCAGCCTTCAGAGGCGCTGGCAGCCAGACATTCCTGGTCCGGCGGTGCCATCACCCTGCCAGCGGCAGGGCAGTGAGCCCACGCTGCTCAGCTCCACACCAGCATCACCAAAAGCAAGAGGAAACCAAAGAGGTGACACCAGGATCCTTTTAATGCAATTGCTTTTAAATCACAGCCTTAAAATGACTTGCAGTGGGCAACAATGAGAAACAATGGGTCTTTTCTAGCTCTGCAACATGACTGTGTGCCACCTACCCCTCCAAAACCCCCCAGCCACTGCTGCTCCTCCAGGTGGGTCTCCAGCTACTTTTACAGTGACTCAATGCTCTTTCACAGGACACACGGGCACCCAAACCCTCTGCAGGGACTCCTTTAAGAAAACAGGATGGGGTGAGCAGTCCAGATGGCCCAGTGTTCATCCAGAGAGCCTACACCACCAGCAGCACCAGCAGCGGGTTCCTCGCCCTCACCTTACATTCAGGCACAGACCCACAAAGGAATGAGAGCTGCCAGCCCCCGTGAAGGTAAGAGCCATTGGCTGTAAGCTCCCAGTGACCTCTGCAGCTCTGCGCCTTCATGCCATGCAAAGTGATTGGAGAACTGAACGCCTCACTGCACTTTCTGGCAGAATGTGATTTTTCCAATATCTTGGGTTTTTTTGAGCTGTAATGCTACTTGGTGTGTTTGTTTTACAGAGCAGCAGGTGCTACAGGCTGCTGGAGCTCACCGGCTCAAGTAACACGAGCAATTCTGCTGCAGCCTAAACATCTGTGAGGATACAGCCAGCACCACCTCCTCACCATGCAGTGTTTATACACTGTAACAGGAGAACGGGCTCTGCCTGCTGAAAGGGGCATTAATACCTCCCCATCTGAGTGGGGTTTCATTCCATGGACTTGCCATGCAGCTGTACATGCTGTAGGATCCAGCAGCATTTTAGCCACTCTTTCCTTTTCTTCCATTTATTCGTTTATTGCTGCTTCACTGGAATTTAATGGTCCTCCCCTTCCAAGAGGGGAGTCATGAGATGCAGAGGAAGAGATGCTGCAGAAAGACCCAGGCCACACAGACCTCCTCAATCTGCTACTGCTGCTCTCCCCCAAAAGGAGCTGCCCCGACTGGGTGCCAGCACTCAAACAGCTCCCCCAAAGCACCCCATTTATCAAGCCTGAATTCTACTAGTACCTTCTGAATCAAATGCAGGAAGCCAGTTCGCTCTACAGAAATACTATGAGCTTATCTCCTAATGAATTTTACACCCCTCATTGTAAGGACAGCATCAATCAGTGAGCACGCAGAGCTTGGTCGCCGATTCTGGTAATTAAACATGGAGTTGGAGCAGGCTGGAGCTCTTCTGGAGTTGGAGCAGGCTGGAGCTCTTCTGGAGTTGGAGCAGGCTGGAGCTCTTCTGGAGTTGGAGCAGTAGTTCTTGCACAACCAAACATCACAATTAGAAACTGAGTGTCGAAAGAGTCCCCAAGGGAATCCGAAGAGACATCATCACCTTAGGAAAAAGCTTCAGGAAGAGCCCGTGAAATGAACAGCAACCAGACAACTGTTTTCTACAGAAGATGGAGGGAACAGTAGAAGAATATAATTACATCTGAAACAGTCAGTGAGTCAGTCTGAGTGTACAGGGAGGGGCACGAGACGCCTACAGATCTGCGATGAAAGCTAATAACCAAACCAGCTGGTCCCCTCCAGCCCCAAAGGGAGACTGGGTTGCTGTTCACTCTTCCCCAGCTGGAAGATTGTCTTCAATCCGCCTGATGAACTTCATCCTTATTTCTGTGACACTGTCACCCTTCAGAGTGTCCTGGACAAATTTTACATCTACAGCCATCTGAACCTAGGTGGTGGAAGAGGAGAAAGAAGAGCTGTTATTTATCTCCCTTCCCATAGCAGCTTCGCCAGGAGCTCTCTGACCGTGAAGTACCAGCTCAAGGACCCTGAGGGAGCAGCAGAACTCTATGGAAGCACTCCATGCTTTCCACACTCACACCCTCCTTGTACTTTGAGGAGTACATGGTGGGCAGCAGGCACCTCACCTTGGCAGAAGTGCCTCCTACAGCATACCCAGGACTCACTGCAGAGACCAGAGCCCAATTAACCCTATTGCTTGGGGCTAAACATCCTGCTGCTCCACCTCTGTTCCTCAAAAAATTCTGACTAAGCAAGATAAGCCTAAATACAGACCCCTAAATTTGAGACACAGCTGTTCTCGTGTTCCAGCCACTTCCCAGTGAGGCCTCAGAGCAGTGAAGAATTTGAAGCTTTCTAAAAATTCAAGGAGATAATACTGCCTGTACTTGGGTCATAGTATGAAGGGGGTTGGCCAGCACCTCTGGGACCCACAGCCGTCAAACGCAGTGGCAGCTGAGCACTCCTGTGATCCTGTCCTTCTCCTGGGAATGAATCTCAAGTCCAAAGCAATCACAGAAGTCACAGGCACAGACCAGACATTAATGTATCTGCTGATACCTTGGTTATTCATACACCTGCCTCACTGGAAGAGAGATGCTGGCTCACCATTTCCAGGGCACCTCGCAGCACTCCACACAACAAGTTGGAATAGATGAGAGATGAGTGGTTGTCGGGGAGCTCCACGAAGTCCACCAAGGGGTTGTTTTCCAAGATCAGGGAGAACTCATCACCTCCAGGACTCCAGTTGGTGATGCTCGGAGTGATGCCCAGGTACATTTTAAATGCTATCTGTTACATCAAACAGAGTTTGGGTAAGAACACGTCCCATAAAGCAACAGCACAGCTCTGATCTCTGTAAAATTACTGAAGAGCTCTGAAAGCACCACGCTCTTCTCCCAATTTCCACCAATCAGCAGCAGGCAGGGATCTAATTCTCTCTTTTTCCCCCCAAAAATCTCAGCCAAACTCCCTGTGAGTAGCAAACACATGATCCTCACGTGCAAAACCTGACAAAGCTGTGCTCTGACATTTACCTTTGCAATAACATCAGCAGTTTCACGGAAATCATGGCATCTCCCAACATTGGACCGGGCCAGAAAGTCTTCTATTAGCCGAACACCTATGTTGTAACCCCTGTGAACATACCAGAGAGCATCTTCTTTAGAAAGACAGCCCATGTTTATATCAGAACGCAGTGAGAAAGTAAAAAATGGAGTCTGAGGAATACCAGCATTAATTAAAATTCAGCCTACCAGGCTTTAATTCTTAGCACAGTGCATAAGGACGTGGCTATGGTGACCCTGAGCTCCTGTGAGGCTCCACAGCAGCAGATGCACTTACATTTTGTCAAGCTGCTTGTTGACATCCTCGTCGTTCTCGTAGTCCTTGCATAGCTGGGTGACCAGAGCACCGTACGTCAGTGTGAAGAGCTCAGAGTTCTAAACAGAGGCAAAAGGAATTTAGCACAAGCCCAAGAGAAACCTGACTGAGCACTGCTGCTTCTGTGTCCAGCGCTGCTTCTGTTGGCCTGGAGAGAGGGAACAGAAACCTGCTGTCTCAAAGGAATTTGCTGCTTAGTAAGGAGAGATCCCAGTTCATATTTTGGCAAGGCAACTTCAGTCTCCTTGGGCTTTCTTTCTCTCCCTCTCTCCACACACACACACACAGTGCTGCCCATCGAATCTGATCTGAAGAGACAAGTCAGGAGGCTGCTCACACTCTCTAGCCATTCTCAGAACTTATCAGCCACCAATTAGCTCCTCTCTGCTTTACAGAGGACATCCCCAGGTAACTGGAACGATACCTCCATTCCTTGTGCTGCTGATCACCTCCTGGATGGCTAAACGTGCAGCTGCCAGGGACTTGAACTTACTTCCACCGCTGACCTAGAGGTGCAAACTCTACCAAGAAAAAAACCCCAAGACTCATCTACTCCCTAGAATGTTATCTAGGCACGTAATTTACTTCAGACATCACAATCAGCTCCTCAGACCCAGAAGAGGAACAGCAAGGACAACTTCAGGTCTGCTCAACAGATATGGGGTGTGCTCATCTGCTTTCTGTGCCTGCCCAGGGTCAGAGTTCCTCAGGCTTTCCTCACAGAGTCATCAGATTTGCAGAAAACGCCAAGGGAAGAGCCGTCCTCCTTGGCTGCAAGCCACCAAGCTACAGTAGGCTTCAGCTTCCCACAGAACCTGAAGGAAGTGTTTTCAGGAACAAATCAACCAGCATCATTTATTTCTGCTTTCAGTTTTAGCATTCAGAAACATTACAGAGAGTCTAATCTGGGATTAAAAGCCTATCACCTACCATGAGATGCATAGATGCAGAAGGTGAAATGAATGGCAAATACCAATACTACAGAATGAAAGCAGCAGGCAGGCAGAAAGGGAGGGAAAAGAGACAACAGAGTTAAGTGACAACACCAACCACGCTTCATCCTGAAAGAGTTTACACAAAGCCAAGACAAACGCCAGGAGGAATCACTCCCAAACAGCAACATTCAACAAATGGAAACAGGGAATTCCACCTTGTCACTGTAATTAAACAGCTCCCAAAAGGCTTTAAGCATGTGAAAAGAACCAGTCAGGCTCCTTGTACTTATTAGATCTTTGGGTTGTTTTGTTTTTTTTTCTTGGAAGGATAAAGGCTGGGCAAGTTCACACCAAAGGACAAGGCAGAAGCCTCCTGTAGCTCAACCAGCAGAGCTGGACATTCAGCAGAGAGTTTAACATGCAAAAAAGGTTACACTATTTTTAAGGAGTTCAGTAACATTAGTAACAGCAGGCCTTGGCAGCTGGAGGGAGTAGGGGGTGAATGGATGGAGGGAATCCAGCTGTTACCAGTCCAAGATGTCATGTACTGCTGTGAGTCCCCGCAGCGTTGGTCACAGTTATTGCTGGGCAACGCTGCTGTTCAGGTAGCCTCAAAGTGTTATAATCAGGCAGATTTCTTGATTCATATTTGTAAACAAACCCTCTTAATTTTCAGCCCATCTAATGGAACCAAAGTGCCTAAGGCTTCTTCCACTATTTATGTTTTGTACTGCAAGCTCGTGTATAGTCTTGACTGTATGTAATGGCTACAAAAGCATCAGAATCCTGCTCAAGCCCCACCAATTCCTTAAGTATAAATTGTTTTATTTAAGGAGTTGAATCCCTAGAAGGGAATCACTCATGGTGTGGAGCGGGCAGCTGCCTCTAGCCTCTGTCGAGCTAGAACCAGCCTGTCAACATGGCCAAGGAGAGCAAAAACATGTTTTGTATCTATTACTCGCTTTCAGAGACTGTAATTTTACCAAAACTTCATTAATTCTCTCTGTTCTGACCCAGGCTCAGGTCTCAGCTCTGCGGTGTTGCTCTCCTCTCCTCATGTCTTGGTTCGGTGGGACTGGTAACGTGGAGTCGGGTTAGAGAGGAGGAAGGAGGAGTGCTGGCCTCCTGACGTTAAGGTTTCCGTAACCGGAAGCGGCCCGTTCCCAGCCGACCTCCGAGCCCAACACGCAGCCGTTGCCCTCCGGCCCCACCGCACCGGACACTCGCTGCCCCGCGCTGCAGGTGACAGGAGCTCCCGGACGGACCCGCTGCTGGTACCGGACGCTTCAGGACAAGCCTACTTAAAGGTTCAGGCGGATTCCTGAGCTCCCGCACCCCGGATCGGGCCGCGCCCCCCGCACCGCACCGCTGACCCTGGGCCCAGTGGGAGCGGCTGAGGAATGGAGCGGCCGCAGCCCGCCCTGCAGCCGCCCGCCCGCCCGCGGGTGACGGCCCGGAGCGGGGTGGGAGGTGCCGGCCGAGGGGCAGGTCCTGCCGAGCCCACCCCGCGCACCCAGGAGGGCGGCCGGCCGGCCGAGAGAAGAGCCGGACGCTGCCGCCGGCCCCGACCGGACGGCCGGGCCGGGCTGGGCCGGGCCGGACCGGACCGGTCCGTTCCTCCCACAGCATCCCTCGCCCCAGGCCGCTCCCTGCGATCGCCGCCGGCGGGGCGCCCCGCGGCCGGCCCGCCCCGGGCCTGCCAGGCCTGGCTCGGCGGGCGGGCGGCGCAGGGCCCCTCCGGGGTCTTCCCGGCCCCGCAAGCCCCGCCGTTACCATTTTCTTGCTCTCGGTGCCGCGGCCGGCCTGGCGCGACATCCTGCCTGGCCCGCTGCGTCCCCGGCCCGGCCCGACCCGGCCACCTCTCGCACCGCGCCGCGGGGCACGACGGGACTCGTGGTCCACAGCGCGCGGCCGGCCCCGCCACGCCCACGCCGATGGACTACAAATCGCAGAGTGCACCGCGGCCGGCGTGAGCGCATGCGCGCAGACGGGGCGATGCCTCTTCCCGGCAAGCCATGTCGCACGTGACAGAGAGGGGCCTGCAAATCCCGGCGTGCGGAGAGGGTCACCTGACCGGCGCGATGGCGGGCGGGCACCGCCAGGGGGCGTCTTCGCCCGGCGGACCCGTCTCTCCGAGGCCGCGCCGTTCGGGGCGCCGTGACCGCCCGCCTCGAGTCTCGCTTCCTCGTCTGCCGGAAACGGGAGAGCTCAGCCCGGGCGGTGACCGCGGGGCCGCTCCCTGCCACCGGTCCCGGGTGAAGGCGGGACGGCGGCTCCGATCCAGGGAACTCCGGGCCCGTCGGTCTGACCTGGGCGCCGGGGAGATCACGGCCCAGGTCACCTCGGGCAGCCGGGTGGTCGGGCCCGGCCGGCCTGGGACTGATCAACCAACCCTCTCGCGGGCGGCTGGGGGTGTAGCGGCCCTGGGCTAAGCAGAGCCTTGGGTGCCGTCCCGCACAGCGTTCTGCTGGCGAAACTGGCTGCTGCGGCATGGCCAGGCATAGCCTCGCTGGGTGAAACGCCAGCTGGTGGGTGAGGTGCTCAGGGATACGGGTTACACAGGGCAGGAATGGTTGGACTCGATGATCTCAAAGGTCTTTTCCAACCTGGTGATCCCGTTGCCTGGCAGCTGCTGCAGAGGGCCCCCAGCCCTGTGATGGCAGTGAAGGGCATTTGCTGGATGAGTAACTCCTCTCTAAAGGAGTTGGGGGAATGGTTCCCTTCCCCACCTGGTCCTGTTTTCACAGCACCCAGGCGCTGGCCCTGGTGTCCTGGCAGAAACTGGTGTCCCCCAGGGCAGATGGAGCTTAGAGCCACAGGCTGCAGCTCATTGGGGTGTGAACCAGAGCTGCTTGGTGCAGCGTTTCCACACCACACCTCCCACTGTGAGAAATGAAACGGGAATGGGGGTGTTGCGGGTTGGGGCTCTGTGCAACCACAGGAAATATTGACTGGAACAAGAGATGTGATAGATAATACAACAAATAATTTACATATTCAGATGCATCTCTAGGTGTGTCACCGAGTGAGTGTGAGTTGCTGACCCCTGCTCGAGGGTGGCTCCAGCCAGGGCGGCACGATGGAGACTGTGAGCTGGGTGGGAGGATGTACTGTGGGCGCAGGGCAACCCTCAGACACCCTTCCCCCCGCCGGCTGTTCTGGAGTCCCACAGCTGGGTGACAGCTCTCTGTCACTGCAGAGCAGCAGTGCTGGGAGCGTGGGGGCCGGCCAGGCTCTTGCCAGCTGCAGCCGACCTGCTGGCATTGCCTTACATGGCTGCATCCCTGAGCTGGAGCAGCTCATGCTCGCTCAGCTGCTGGCGAGCTGTGAGCCTCTAGGCCTGATACCAGCTCTTGGTGTGGTCGATCCAGGCTGCAGAGCTGCCAGCGGCACCTCCATCCCTGGCAGGAGCAGGACAGAGTGCCAGTGAGATGGTGGGTTGTCTGTCCTCCCCTGTCTCCAAGCTGTAAGCCATTCCCTTCCTCTCCCAGTCCCATCCCAAGAACCAGCAAACAGCCATTTTGTGCTCTCCTCTCACCCCCTGTCCATCTCCCGGCTGGATCCTCAGCAACCCTCCGACCCTGCTCAGCTCCGCCTGGTTCGACAGGGCACTGCCCCGCTCCGCCCCAAGCCGGTTCTACCCAACTCATCGTCCCCCCTGCCCCGCCCCGGCTCAGCCTCCACTACGGCTCGGCCCGGCTCCGCCCGGTTCGACCCAGCTAGGACTCCGCTCCGCCCCGCCAGGGCCAAGCCCAACCCAGCTCAGTCCAGCCAGGATCCGCCCCGTTCGGCCCGGCCTGGCCCGGCTCGGCTCAGCTCAGCTCGGCACGGAACAGCTCGGCACGGCACGGCTCAGGCCGGGTCAGCACGGCTTGGCACGGGAGGGCTCGTACTGGTACTGGTCGTCTCGGCACAAGTTGGCAGGGGTCCTGTATTGTGCAGCGGTCTGTAAGCGTCGGCTCGGTCAGGTGCTCTGTGTTAGCACCGCGTGTGAGCCTGATGGGCTGTTATTCTCCTTTCAGGGTGCTTCAGTCAGTAAAGTGTCTTGATCGCAACGTCCGGGGGCTCTATCTGCTTGTCCGTTTGGAGGGAGTGAGCGTGTGGAGCTCAGCACTGTTTGGGGCTGAAGCCCCACGGGTCCGCACGGGTCGGGCAGGGGAGGGTGGGCTGAGCTGGGGTCCACGAGGGTTGACGAGGGTTGGCACGTGTCAGTTAGGGGTGGTTGGGCCGGAGGGGATGTGCTCTGCTGGGGGTCGTGTGGGTTTAGTCCGGATGGCACGGGTTGGCACAGATTGGCACGGTTGGCACGGCTGGCGGGTGCCAAACCAGAGCCCATCCACCACCGTGACGTTTCTCTTGTGGGAGTGGTTGTGTGAGAGAACTGCAGAGCAAGGTATCGCCGTGTGCCTGGAGGCCAGCCGAGCTGCACGTGCTGCACCGGGTCATGGGGAGTCTCCTGGCCAGGCCCTGGGACACGTGCCAGGTCCAGCCGCAGCCAGAGCCACCTCCCAGCCCTTGCCGTGTCCCCAGGCCACACGTGTTGGACTGGGACAACACGGCCTACAGGACCAGCAGCATTGGGCTCTGAGAGGGCATCCATGGCTGCTCTCATGTGTGCGGGTGCCCACCCAGGCACCATGTCCCTGGTCCCTGCATGGCTCCCTGGCAGCCTGCAGCTGTGCTGAGCGGGCACTGGTGGCACAGTGGGGATAGCCGAGGCCTGGCACTCCATGACACAGAGTGCTAAGGCACAGAGTGCTGAGGAAAAGCCCTTCCCCACCTTGTTTTGGGTCTGGGACAGAAGCAGTGAGAGGGGCAACTTCTGCCCCCAGCCCCAAGCCGGGGCTGTGCCCCGCCAGCCCTGCCAGCTCTGCTGGAGCCGCGGGCAGCTCCGTGTCAGCCGGAATGATATCAGGAGCCGGTTTGGCGGCACCGGGCGGCTCTGCCGGTTTCCACTACCAGGTGTGAGGTCCTCCCCAGCACCTCCCACTACCACGCTGGGAGGTGCTGGGGGAGGACGGGGGAGTAGGACCGAAATGCCGCGAGCTGCCACCACGGCGGAGCAAGGGGACTGGAGCCGGGACCAGGCTGCTCGTTCGAGGGCAGGCTGCTGGGGCTGCTTTCTGATGCCTTTCCGAGCAGCGGGGGAGCGCGGCCAGTGCCCCGGAGCGCACCGGGACTCCCCCGTCCCGCCCGTTCCGGCGGGAGCGGGGCCGAGCTGCCACGCGCCCCGCCCCGCCCCGCCGCGCCCATCACCCGTGACCTCGGAGCGCAGTGCCGGGGCTGAGCCTGGGAACCGAGCCGTCCCACGCCGTGCCGTGCCGTCCTGTCCCATGCCGCGCCGAGCCGCACTCCCACCCGGCCGGCGGAGCGCAGCGACCCCGGGAGCGGTAGTGCCGGGGCTCCGGGGCGTCGCCTTGCTGCTGTGCGCGGCGCTGTGCGCCGGGCCGGGCCGGGCGCAGCCCTTCTCCTTCCCCTTCCAGGACCCTTCGCTGCCCTGGCAGCGCCGCCTCGACGACTTGCTGGGCCGGCTGAGCCCCGCCGAGCTGGTGCTGCAGGTGAGGGCGCGGCGGGGGGCGGCGGGGCCGGCCCCGGGACACCCCTCCCCCGCTCAGCGCCGCTGTCCCGCAGGTAGCGAGGGGGGCGCGATGGGGAACGGCCCCGCTCCCCCCATCCCGCGGCTCGGCATCGCGCCCTACAACTGGAACACGGAGTGTTTGCGGGGCGACGCGGAGGCGCCCGGCTGGGCCACGGCTTTCCCGCAGGCTCTGGGGCTCGCTGCCACCTTCAGGTACCGGCACCGGGGACAGGAGCACCCGCGGATACACCGGGGACGAGGGCACCCGTGGGACACCCCACTCGGGGGTGTGGGATGCAGCCCCGGGGGACCCCACCCGTGCCACACCCACGCTCTCCCCGCAGCTCCGAGCTCATCTACCGGGTGGCCAATGCCACTGCCACCGAGGTGAGAGCCAAGCACAATGACTTCGCCGCCACCGGCCACTACGGTGACCACACAGGGCTCAGCTGCTTCAGCCCGGTCCTGAACATCATGAGGCACCCGCTGTGGGGCAGGAACCAGGTGCCAGTGGCAGGGGGGCTGGCCTCGGGCTGTCATCAGACTACGCAGTACAGTGGCCAACCAGCCAGAGGGTGACAGCAGCTTCCTGGGGCGCTGGGAGTGGGGCTGGGGGTCCTGGCAGTGACCCCACATCTGCCTTGGTCAGGAGACCTATGGGGAGGACCCGTTCCTGAGCGGGGAGTTGGCCCGCAGCTTTGTGCAGGGGCTGCAGGGCCAGCACCCCCGCTACATCAAGGCCAGCGCTGGCTGCAAGCACTTCAGCGTGCACGGGGGCCCCGAGAACATCCCTGTCTCCAGGCTCAGCTTTGATGCCAAGGTGAGCATGGCAGGGCGGAGGGACGGCAGGCAGCCCCCGGGTTGCTGACCCTTCTCTGCTGTGGCACTTGCAGGTGCTGGAGCAGGACTTGCGCACCACCTTCCTACCCCAGTTCCAGGCCTGCGTGCACGCTGGCTCCTACAGCTTCATGTGCAGCTACAACAGGTACCCAGCACAGTGGGGGCTGCGTGGGATGGCACTGCAGGGTGGCTGGTGCTGGTTCAGCCAGGCTGCCCCATCCCCTGTCCTTCAGAATCAACGGTGTTCCCGCCTGCGCCAACAAGAAGCTGCTGACAGACATCCTGCGTGGCGAGTGGGGGTTCGAGGGCTACGTGGTGAGCGATGAGGGGGCCCTGGAACTCATCATGCTGGGGCACCACTACACACAAACCTTCCTGGAGACAGCAGTTGGTGAGCTCATGGGGCAGACAGGGTGTCCCTTGGCATCACACAGCCGTGACGGGTGATTTCCCTTCTCCCTGGCATGGCAGCCTCACTGAATGCTGGCTGCAACCTGGAGCTCTCCTACGGCATGAGGGACAATGTCTTCATGCGCATCCCAGAGGCGCTGGCCATGGGCAACATCACGCTGCAGGTAGCATAGTTGGTGGCATGGACGGGGAGCCAGGGCTGCCCCCCACCAACCACAGCTGAGGTTTTAGTGCTGGGTCTTTGCAGATGCTGCGTGATCGGGTCCGGCCCCTCTTCTACACACGGATGCGGCTGGGGGAGTTTGACCCCCCGTCCATGAACCCCTACAGCACCCTGGATCTGAGCGTCGTGCAGAGCCCCGAGCACCGCAACCTCTCGCTGGAAGCTGCTATCAAGAGCTTTGTGCTGCTGAAAAATATTGGAGGGACACTGCCCCTGCGGGCCCAGGACCTGCCTGGAAAGCGTCTCGCGGTGAGCACTGCCAAGGGAGGCGGGCAGGGTGACATGGTGCTGCTGGCCCCATACCCTGGGCATACAGGTGTGCCCTCCTTTGGAGCCACAGGCTGGGTGGCAGAGGGCTGCTGATGCCCACCCTCACCCCTTTGCCCTCTGCAGGTGGTGGGTCCCTTCGCTGACAACCCCCGGGTGCTATTTGGGGACTATGCGCCAGGGCCAGAGCCGCGGTACATCTACACTCCCCGGTGAGACAGCGCGGTGCTGCCATCTGTCCCCTGGTCCTGAGCACTGCCTGGGGCAGCGGCTGGAGCCACTCCACCCTTTACTGGGGGGCTGGGGCAAGGAGGGGGCATCCCCAAGGTACCCCAACCCTGGGGCACAGCACCCCCCGCACCCTCTGCTTTTCCCTGGTGCAGGAGGGGCCTGGAGATGCTGCCAGCCAATGTCACCTTCGCGGCAGGCTGCCGTGAGCCGCGGTGTCAGCAGTACTTGCGGGCAGAGGTGGTGGCTGCGGTGGGGGCAGCCGACGTGGTGGTGGTCTGCCTGGGGACAGGTAGGCGGGAGCGGGAAGGATGCTGGGTGGGCACAGCCTGAGGAGGGGGAGTACCCTGGAGCCTGGGCAGCTGTGGGAGAGGAATGGATTCCCACTGGCTCCCCAAAGTGGTCAGTGCCCCTCCACCCTTTCTGTCTGCGGTGCCTCAGGCAGGGTGTCCCCATGCAGGGACAGATGTGGAGACAGAGGCGAAGGACCGGAGTGACCTGTTGCTGCCAGGGCACCAGCTGGAGCTGCTGCAGGATGCAGTGCAGGCAGGTACGGGCTCTGGGTGGCTGCCCCGCCCCCCACCAGACATTCCCCATCCGTGGGGGAACCCAGAACTCTTGAGTGGTGCTGGCACAAGGCTCTTGGTGACAGCTGCCTCCCTGCAGCCGCCGGACACCCTGTCATCCTGCTGCTGTTCAACGCGGGGCCCCTCGACGTGAGCTGGGCACAGGAACACGAGGGTGTGGGGGCCATCCTGGCGTGCTTCTTCCCTGCCCAGGCTGCTGGCCTCGCCATTGCCAGGGTCCTTCTGGGCGAGGCAGGGGCTAACCCAGCTGCCAGGCTGCCGGCCACGTGGCCTGCTGGCATGCACCAGGTGAGTGAGGTGGCACCACACAGCCAGTGGCACCCTGCCTCAGTGGCCAGGGGAGTTCCTTGACCATACCCAGCCCTGCCCCACTTCATGGGCCCTGCATCCTGCAGGTTCCACCGATGGAGAACTACACCATGGAGGGGCGGACGTACCGGTACTATGGGCAGGATGCCCCACTTTACCCCTTCGGGTATGGGCTGTCCTACACCACCTTCCAGTACCGGGACCTGGTGCTGAACCCCCCAGTGCTTCACATCTGTGCCAACCTCTCCGTGTCTGTGGTGCTGGAAAACACGGGGCAGCGGGATGGTGAGGAGGTGAGCATGGCTGCTGCGCACTGATGCAGCCATAGGGGGTACAGATGTGTCTGGGAGGTGCAGGGGGACAGCTGTGGGGGGTGTGTGTCCTGCTGGCGCTGAGTCCTGTCCCTCTGTGCAGGTGGTGCAGCTGTACCTGCGGTGGGAGCAGTCATCCGTGCCAGTGCCTCGCTGGCAGCTGGTGGCTTTCCAACGCGTGGCTGTGCCGGCTGGCCGGGAGACCAAGCTGTCCTTCCATGTGGGGGCTGAGCGGCGTGCTGTCTGGGCACAGGACTGGCGCCTCGAGCCCGGCACCTTCACCCTCTTTGCTGGTGGGCAGCAGCCAGGCCAGCAGACTCGGGCACCCTCGGAGGTGCTGAGCGCACGGTTCACCGTCACTGGCGCAGCCCGGCCCCTGCGCAGGTGCTAGGGGTGGGAGCGGCCGTGGGACCAGGCACCCTGGGGTGCTGGCAGAGGGAAGGGGCATTCTGTGTGCTGTGGGCAGCACGGGTGTCTGCCGTGCAATAAAGTGTGGGGTATTGGTATATGACAGCTGCGTGGGGCCTCTGCCACCGCCCCCTGGCACAGCGCTGGGATGATGACACCCCTGTCCTGCTCAGGGTTTTCACCCTCCTCCCACTTCCCATCCCAACCTGGGGTGCTGCTGCAGCCCCACGCCCTGCCCATGCCCCACACTGGCTGAAGGGCAGCAGCAGCCACCCAGACCCACATGTGCCCGGGCTGGTGCACGCCTGTGCCTCCCACTCTAATAATAGCTGCTGGGGCTGCTCCAGCACATTCCCTAGATTGAGGGGGTGGTGGACCAGCAGCGCTGCCTTCATCCCCAGCCTGGGGAGCTCAGGAGGGCAGGGGTTGGTCTCTCTCCTGCCAGGCAGGATCCATCCCCAGGGAGGTGGCAGCTGCACAGCAAGGAGGATGTCGGAGCAGAGATGCAGCGGTGGAGGCAGCAAAACCCTGTGCTGGCTGGACAAATGGACACAGCTCACAGATGCTGTGGGGCAGGGATGGGCTAGGGATCCAGCAGTGGTGTGGAGCACAGGGAGCCAGGCAGGGGCTCCTCACAGGATCTCCTTCAACCCCAGGGCTGGAGGGCAGGGTGGGGCTGGTAGGGAGCGTGTGGGGCTGCCCAGGCCTGACACCATGACATCAGGGCACTAATTACAGATGCGGCCTGGGATAATTAGAGAGAGGGCGAGGGCTGAGGCAGGGCAAGGCTCAGCTTGTCGCTCACCCATTTGTCACCTGCACCCAGAGGGGACTGTCCTGCAGCAGCGCTGTGCAGCCAGCCCCATGGCAAGATGCTTGGAGGCTGGTGGCTGCCTCGGCACACTGCTGGCGACAGGCTGGTACCGCACCCATCCGCTGCGGGTCAGGATGCAGGGAGAGACTCTTGCCCTCAGGTTCTTGCTGGGTCACTGTCCCCCACTGGCTAGTGGGGGTCAACTGGAGCATTTTGTGGGCAGGGGTTCCGATCAGCCCTCGTGGCCACAGTAACACTGCCCTGCGTGGACCCCAAAACTGCCACAGGCAGAGCAGCAGGTTGGGAGCAGCCTGGAGCAGGAGCAAAGTCCTGGGACTGGAGGAGGGAGGTGTGGGGCAGTGGGGTGGGGAGCAGGTGGGATGGGGTGTCCACTGCAGTACTTTGGCCGGAGATGCCGGCGGGGTTTGTTTGCCATGCTCATCCCTGTTTGCACCCAGCCTCCCACAGCGTCAGCTCCTGCTGACAGGGCAGTGGCTGATCCGCGGCTGTAATTGTCCTTTGATTTTGGGGTGCTTGGCGCCCCGTTGGCTCCCTGCAGGCAGCGTCAAGGTGATGTGCTGGGCATGCTGTGGGGACTAGAGCCGTGGCCAGGCTCCAGACCACTGGGTGCAGCACCCTCCCCAGGCCGGTCCCAGAGAGCCATGGCAGGATTGTACCCCCCACCAAGGGGCTGAGGAGCTCCAGGACATGCAACTGGAACTGAGCAGCATGTTCATCATGACCTCATTGAATTTTCCATCAGCATGGGGAGGGTGGCTGTTCCCAGAACTGCAGAATGGGGGAGGGGGGCTGGACCCAGGAACCCCGACGCAGCAGGGCTCTGCCTGCAGCGGAGTGATCGATTGATGCTCTGCTTGTTGTATAAGCCCATCGACTTGGGCTGGCATGGCAGTCAGGAGCCCTCTGCATCACTACCCGCATCAGGAGCACTGGCAGAGCACAGCCAGAGACCCTGTACACCCACAGCTGCCACTTCCTCACGCTGCTCCGGGCTGGACCATGGTGGAGAGAAGGACCCCAGGCATGGCTGGACCCAGTGCCAGGCTGTCCTGGAGCCCCAGATGCTTGTCTGCTCCGGGGAATGCTGTGCTGAGCCTTCTGCCCACTCCACTGGAACCCACGGAGGCATGGCCCCACCAGCCAAAGGGGCTTTGGAAGCTCCCAACAGCACTCTTAGGGCAGGTCATGCAGTGACCCCAGCCCCGCTCTGCTGAGTCCCTTGTTTGCCATGGAAACAAGGGGGCCATGGGGCAGCAGCCCCTCAAAGGCTTGGCCACACAGGTATGCGAGCAGTGATGTTCTCCTTCACTGTCCTGTGTACCCTGTGTTGGTGGGCTCACTGGGACATGCTCCTGCACCACGTGCACTCCTGTCCCCTACCATCACCCGGGACTGTACAGCTCCCAGAGCTGGGGCTCAGCTGTGCAGCATTCCCAGGCAGAGAGTCAGCCAGCGGGTGAGGCTGCTGTGAGTTTCAGGGAAGTCTCGTCTCTGGCTGGGCATGGGTGATGTGGCCAGGGGCTGTGTGAAGGTGATGGCTCAGCCACAGTGTGGGGTTCTGGGTTATTTGGGGCGTATGTCCACCCCTGCAGTGGCAGAGAGTAGGGCTTACCTGTCTGCCAAGGAGCCCTCCTGCCCACTCCCTGTCCCCTGAGTCAGAGGAATGTGCTTCCGGAGGAGATTTTGGGAAACCTGTTTGCCTGGTAGGCAAGGGAGGATGGGTTGCAGGGGATCTCCTGGCCCTGTGGTGACATCATCCCAAAACCAGGCATGTCTGATGGGCGCTGCCCGCAGAAACCTGAATCTATTCAACACATCCCTGTGAACCCAGGTGCTTTGCAGGGTGCCTGGACTAGGGCAGCCGCACAGTGAACAGGGACATGTCCCTGGCTCCTGTTGCTCCTGCAAAGTCCAAAGCAGTGTGTCCCCCCTGCCCCTGGCTGCTGCCCGCCTGCCCCCTGCCCTTGGTCATGCTGCTGCAGCAGGCAGGCACTGGTACCCAAGATGCATTCACACTGGGATGCTGCGTGGGGCAGGGACCGGGCTGCCCTCCTGGCCCATGCCTGCTTGTTGCAATGCCAAGAGGGGTTTCACCCGGAGTGGGGCTGAGCCAAGGTCTCCGCTCCCGTCTAGGGAGCGGGGGAGGCCTCTCGTTATCTGCCTGTTATCGAGGCAGGGTGGGATGTGTGGCAGCAGGAGTGAGGGGCGGCTGCTGGCGGTGACTAAGGCTCATGTGCGACGGGTGGGTGGTAGGGGGAGCAGCTGTGAGGCCTCACGAGCAGCCGAGGTGGGGCTCCGGGTCGGGAAATCAATGTCTCTTTGGGGTACCTGGGAATCGGGCAGCTGATCCCAGTAGTGCTGGCCGTGGCTCCATCCCCAGGGTGGGGTCAGGGGGTGTCTGCTGCAAGGCCAGTGACTGGAGCGTTGTAAAATGTGGGGAGTGGGAGGGGTGGGTGCAAGCCCCAGAATTTGGGAGAGAAGGGGCTGGAGGTGGGTGAGTACCCAAGTGAGGCTGGGGGATGCTGTGGGCACGGCAGGGCCAGGCAGCGGGGCAGGCCTGAGGCCCGGGGGATGGGCGTGGGGTCCCAACCTTGGCTGCGGGAGGGCGAGCAAGACCCCCGGCGGTGGGAGCCCTGCGGAAAGGCTGCGGGGCCACATTTGGGGCAGGGGAGAGGCGAGCTCGGGCAGAGCATCCCTTGCCCGCCCTGCGCCCCCCCCAAGCCCGGAGCCGCGGGGCCGGGCGGGATGCGCAGCCGGGGCCGGGGCGGGGAGCGCTGTGCGTCCTCCCCCGGCGGGCTGGGGGGAGCGGAGCGGGGCGGCGCGGCTCGGCCAGCCCTCTGCGCCTCCCCGCCACGCCATGGAGAGGAGCCGCGCCGGGCGGGAGCCGCAGGCCCAGCCCCAGCCCCAGCCGGCCAAGGGTAAGGCTCCGCGGCGGGGACCGGCTCCGGGAGCGGGTGGGTGCTCGGGCCCCTTCCCGCACCGCGGGGCCGCGCCGGAGTCGGGGGGCAGGATGCGGCCCCGGGGGAAGCGGTAGCCGGGCCGCGGCGGGGAGCGGTATCGGCCGGGGTGTGGGGGGGTGGCGAATCCGGCCGGCGGGGATGCCGGCGGGGATGCCGCGGCTGCCGAGCGCGGGGAGCGGGGCGCATCGCCGGTCCCGGGGGATGCGGCGGGGCCGCTCGGAAAGCAGAGCGGGGCGGGGGCCCGGGGAAGGCGGTGGAAGGGCCGGGGGCCGGGGCGGGGGTGGTGTTCCCGGGAGGGACAAAGCCCGGGCTCGGCCCCTCCATCTTGGGTGGGACAGAGCCGAGCAGCCCCCGGCCCCGCCGCCGGCTGAGAGGGGTGGGGTGTACAGGGGGAGCTGCCCTTGGGGAGCCCTCCCGGGGGCGGCCCCGCCATGGCGGAGGGTCCGGTGCGGCGGCGCCGGGGTTCGCCCGTGCCCTGGCTCTTCCCCGCCAGCCGGTGGGAGATGCCGGCCCGGCCTCGAGTCCCGTGTCCGCCGCCCCCCACCCCCACCCCCGGCGCTGCTGGGGGTCCCGGCGGGCAGGGCCCTGCTGCCGCATGTGGTGCCGGCCGCCCCACGCCCTGCCCCAGCAGGCTGCTCTGCGGCGCGGACCCCCTGCTCCCTGGTCCCGGGGGTCCGCGCCCCGGTCGTGAGAGGGTTGCCCTCCGCAGCCCTTTCCGCAGCCCATCGCCCGCCCGCGGCGCTGGGGGCAAGCAACGACGGCTGGCGCTGCCCAGGGCGGGTTGAGGGGTGCAGGCGTTACCCCCCTTAGTCCCCCTGCTTCCCCTTTTCCGCCAGCCCGGAGCCGGCAGCACTCGCCCCCGCCGCGGGGACTCGGGGTCCCAGCCCGGCCGGTCCCGGCGCTGCCCCGGGATGAACTCTGCCGCCGGCCCCTGGGCTCGGCGAGCTGGGGAGGGCGGCGGCCGGCGGGGACGAGCCCGGGGTTCGCGTTGGCTCTGCCCCGCCGCGCTCCAGCCAAGCGCTCCTCGGGCCCGCCGGGCCGCTCGCTCCCGGCGCTGGGATGTGACTAAGCAGGGCCAGGGCTCCGCGGCGGTTCCAGCGATGGGGGAAGAGCAGAAGCACCTCCCATCCCCCTCGTCCTCGCGGTCCCCGCTGTGATTCATCGGCCTCGGCCGCCCGGGCAGGCGGGGAGGGATGGCTGCCGGCTCCCAGCGATGCCGCAACGCCGCTTCCCAACAAACCGGCTGCGGATCCCTGGCCGTGCTGCCCAAACGGTGCGTCCTGCGCTGCGGACATATTGTCTGTGTCCCGCTCGCCGCCTCCGCCGCCCTCCCGCTCGCCCCGGCGTGCAGCTGCCTCGGCCTTTCCTTCCCTCTCGCTGCCCGGGGAGGGGACGGCTGCTCCCGGCCATGCTGGCCTCTCCTGCTGTTGCCTGGGCCCCGCGCTCCCCATGGCTTTGGGTTCCCCGCGTGGGCAGGCACTCAGCACGCTACCATGGGTTGTGTGCTGAGTGGGTTCGCCAGTGGCTCTGCAGCACATCCTGCTCCGGGAAGCGTCCCCCATCCTTCCCAGTTGGGTGACCTGTGGGGCCAGGCAGCCCAGGCTGCTCCCTGTCTTGCTGCCCAGCATGGGTTGGAGCCCCCAGCCCCCATAGTGTCCTGTGTCCTTGCCACCAGTGGGGCTGGTATTGCACTCCAGGGACTGGAACCCACCGTGATGTGGGGCAGCTGGTGGTGCTGGGGGGCCAGGAGCTTGCAGAGGGCAAATGGGACTGGGTGCAGCCCCAGGGACTTTCCTTGGGCAGGATGCTGCCCCATGGATGAGTAGAGGGGCGAGGATCGGGCTTGGAACAAGCAGGGATTTGTTCTTATCCCACTGACCCCTGAGTTCTCCGGCCCTTCTCCCTTGGGCATGGTGAAGAGGGAGGGTGCAGGGCAAGCTGGTTGCCAGCCAGCGCCTGTGTTTGGGAGCAGGCAGCTTGGGATCTCTCCCAACGTGGGGACGCCAGCAGAGTCGCTGCTGCGAAACCGTCAGAGCAACGTGATGCGACGTGCGGAGTGGTGATGTGACAGTCCCGTGGTGCCATGTCCAAAATAGTGCAGCATTCACTCGTCAGAGGGCTCCGAGCAGGGACAGGCAGCAGCACAGGCTGGATCCTGCATGGCCCAGGCCCTGGTAGGTGCCCGCATCCGCGTTGTGAGGCTCAGGACATGTTTTTGGAGGTGCTGGGCACCTGCTCCCTAAGAAGCTGGACCCCAGCAGGCACTGAGCCCCTGTGCCCTGCCTTGGAACCATGTTTTTTCCCAGTGGGATGCTAGCAGAAGGGTTTCCAGGAACGCGGCTGGGCTGGCTGCCCTCGGTGTTGGCGGCTCCGTACGGGTCGCCCCAAGGACGAGGCCACCTCCTGTCGCCATTGCCGGCGCTGCCCAGATGGATGGCAGGCAGGTGCTGCCTGCCCCTGCCCTCGCTCTCTTGGGGGCTGTGCTGTGACCGCAGCCAAACGGAAAGTTTGTCGTGACAGTGCCGGGGTGCGGCAGCCGCTCAGGCTCTTTCCTCTGAGTGTATTTTAAACCCTGGAAAGCCCCCCCCCCCGGCTCTGGCCCCGTTCTGGCCACGAGATCCTTTCTCCCAAGTTCCCCTTGTTGCTCTCTGGCTTGGCACGTCACTGCTGGCTGGGTGCTGAGCTGCGGGAGCTCAGCGGCCTCTGCCAGGGGCTGGCTTGTTTTCCCCCATGGCTGCCTTGCAGGGGTACAGACGCTGGGAAGGGGCTCCTCCTTCGTGCTGAGGCAGCAGGTGCAGCCCCGTCCCAAACCAGCCCTCCCAAGGAGTGGCATGGTCCCAGCTGGGTGTGCAGTGCCCTGCTGTGTCCCTTCCTCCCATCCGGCATCCACCAGTGGCATTTGACTGTGCCACCCCTCCTGCCCTGTTGCCTGCACTCCTCCTGCCTGGCTCTGGAGGCCCATCCCCAAAGTGGGGCCGCAGGCAGCATGTGGGGCACTGTGGGACGATGCCTGACCTGCCCCAGTGCCGCTGGCTGCATTTTGCTGGCTCTGAGCCGGTTGGGAAAGGAGCCAGCCTCAGGCTACAGCACTCATGCTGCCCAGGGCCAGGGTGTGGGTGGCTGTGGGCAGCAGCACCACGGCCCCCTGCCACAAGGGACAAGGTGTCATTGCTGTCGGTGCCTGCCAGGGTGGCACTGGCCACCCCTGCTGTGCGGGGCTGCTGGCGCATGTTCTGCACATCACTCTCATCTTCCTGCCCGTGCATGTGAGCTGGGGCTGAGGGCGTGTGTCAGCGCTGTGCCTGCAGCAGGGAAGAGCTGGGGATGTGCAGGGGATGTGTCCAGGAGGCTTGCTCACTGTCCTTGTCATCCAGGTGTGAGGGGTGATGCAGTGCGGGGGAATCCCAGGAGCTGGGTGGGACAGGATAGGGCTCGGCTCTGCATCCAAAACGTGGTGAGGCAGGGTGGGATCAGGGGCTCCGACCACACCCATGCACCCCATGGCACTCCTGTGACCTCAGGCAGCCACTCTTCCTGCTGGAAAACAGCACCCACAGAGCAGTCCCAGGCCCATGGCCACAACTGGCCACTAGTTCAGCGCTGGGGCCTGTTGGCAACAAGGAGAGGCCATGGGAACCCATCTTTCCCTCTCCTCTGGCATGGCCATGGGGCTGCCATCAAGGCTGAGGGAGGCAGCTGGACCCCAGTCGGTCTGAGGGTAGAGGTGTCTCCACAGGCTGTGGGGAGCAGCCCTGCAGAGCTGGCAGAGGCTCTCAGGGCTGGGCTTCCCCTTGGGACCTCGTCCATGGGCACCACAGGGACTTCTGCCATGGCCAGGGTGGCTGAGATCCCCTGGCTGGGTGCTGTGACACCAGACCCTGTGACACCAGACCAGGGTGGCTCTTGCAGCAGCCACCCAGCTCCCCCTGAGCCAGCCAGCCCTGCCCTCCTCTCCTCCTAGGGTAGGGGTCAGCCCTGTCCAATGCCCTGTACTGCACGTGGAGCAGCCTGTTGCGAGCCCTGTGCTGCAGAGCGGGTACGTGAGGATACGGTGGATGGGGGGACCTGAGGTTAAAGTATGGCGGGTGCCCCCCGCCCCGCCCTCATGGGAAGTGCCCCGCGGGGATGCGCAGTGGACGGTTAACGAGGGCTGCTCGCCTTCCGACCGGATCACCCCGCGGGGCCTCGATGTGCTCTCGCTTCATGTCACCGGGGAATTCGCCTCTGCCTGGCTGAGCATCCCCAGCCATGTGCTGGCTGTGGAGCAGCGCTGCGCTGGGCAGTGCTGGGATGGAGGTGCTTGGTGGTTCAGGTGCCACGTGGACCCATGAGAGGAGCCGGGCCCGACTGGGTGACCCTGGCATTGAGGGGTGGCACCTCGCCCCATGGCCTGTGGCTGAGCACGGCACTGCCCTTGTGCCAGCAGCAGTGCTTGCTGTGGGCGGGGGACTGTGGGGGAGCCATGCCTGTGTGTCTGGGGGGCTGGGGAGGTAATCTCCTGTGGAATGCCCCAGCTGGGGGAGAGGGGACGCCCGCGCCGCCTGGGTGCAGGCAGCGTTGGGTTTCAGGGCAGCTGCCGTGCTGGAGCAGCAACAGGGACAGATGGCGGCAGCGCCGTCCCTGGCCACGCACAGGGGTTTTGGCTGTGCCTGGCAGCCCTGCCCTGGCCACAGGCGCTGCCGTCCCTCCAGCTGGCGGGACAGAATGGATCCTGCCCATGGCTGGGCGTGGGGCTCCATGCCTGGTAGCAGGGGGTGGCAGGAGGCACCTGCCATCGCCCCGCACTGCTCCTGACACATCCAGGGCTCTGGGAGATGTCTGCTTGGGGGTGTCAGCTTGCCCTTGAAGCTTTCACTCGGCTGGTAGCCCCCAGGCAGCGCCTGACTGTGCCACTGCAGCTCTCCTGGCCAGGATGCATGGGGTGTCACTCTGGGTTGTGTCCTCAGAGCTGGAGGACCCCCACCCATAGGTGTGGATCTGGGGAGGCCCTGGGAGGCTGGGGTGGGGGAGCCCCTGGCTGCAGCCCTGGCACTTCCTTGGCTGCAGGTCAGACTCTGTGGCCACCTCGCTGGTGCAGCAATGGGGATGTGGGATGTGCAGGATTGGGGCCAGGGGACGGACTGACTTCCTGCGGCAGAAAATACCCGGAAGGCTGGGGAGGAGGGGCAGGGCTGTCTGTGTCCCCTGTAGAACCTGGGGTGGGGGCACCCTGCTGGCACCAGCCCCAGCACGCCGGGGGACACAGCAAGACACCCATCCCCTCTCTGGGCAGGTGGGTGCTGCTGCGGGTGCTGCACGTGCTGTGGGTGCCGGGGGGCCTGGGGTGCATCCATGCCTGCAGCGTGGAGACTGGCAACACCTCCCAAGCAGGCTGGGGCTGCCCCCGGCCTTGGCTGACTGGGCGTGGGCTGGAGGAGCGGCGCCAGGCCGTGTTTGCAGAGCCCACACTTTGCCCCCCGCCAAAGACTCTGGAGAGCTCTGCAAACACGGCCGAACCTGGTGCTTGATGTCAACCCGCAGTGAGAGCTGCTTGCTGGGGCCAGTGGGTGCTGGTTGCTGGTGTGTGTCCCCGTCCCATGCTGGCAGAGCTGGGGACACACGTGGCAGTGATGCCCGTGATGCTGAGCCAGGTGCCCGTGGCACTGAGCCATGCTGGATGACATTCCCAGGCAGAAGAGGGAGTGCTGCCTGCTGCCTGGGGGTCAGGGCTGCGACCCTGCCATGCACCTGAAGGTGGGATGGCTAACGGGGGCCAGGGGGGAACGATGTGGGCAGTCCTGGCGCATCTGCTTTTGCAGGGGGCACACACTGACTTCACAGGGCAGCCGGCACTGACTCTTCATCCCTAGCAGCAGGGTGCATGGCAGGCACCCCTGGGGTTCCTTGCCACTGGGCTCTGCTGGGGCTCACTGGGATGGGGATGATTGCCGGGCTGCTCCCCTCAGGGTGCAGGGAGCAGACCCCATGCCCCCCTGTCTGCCCCATGAGGGGAGGGGGCTGTTTGCTGGTGGCAGCAGCGCGGCCTTGCGTGCATTCCTGGGCCATGAGTTCATGGCTGTGTGCGGGTCCGGCCACGGCACTGCACGGCGCTGGGGGACATGGGCTGTCGTGGTGACGTCAGGCCACCGAGCCCGCGCCCATCCTGCCTCCAGCCATGCCGGGAGCGCCGGCGGAAGCGCCCCGCATCCTCCAGGGAGAGCGGCGGGGAAGCGAGCGGGTCCCTGTGCCTGTTTCCCCTCAGCAGGGCCCTGGCGGCAGCTGCTGGGGGAAGAAGGGCGGCTTTGTGGCCGTGGTGCCTGGCGGAGCTCCGGCCGCTCCCTCTGTGCATTGTGCCCCTGGCGCCTGACACCCGGCGTGGGGCAGCGTGGACTCCCCCAAGATGAGGGCAGCAGCATCAGGGCTTGGGTGGGCATCCTGCTGCCTTCCCTGGGGGGACCTGGGAACCGTCCCCAGCCCCTGCAGCCAGGGATGACCTTAGTCCCCAGGCTGTATTTGGGAGGGACAGGGCTGCACCCCTGAGGGTTGAGGAGGCGGGGAGGGAGATGGGGCTGCCCCAAGCTCCCCCACTGAGTGACCATCCATTCTGCTCTGCCTGTGTTGCAGGGAAGCCACCGTCCCTGATGGGAGACAGCGTGCCCCCCATGACCTCATCACCCCCCTTGCCTGGGGACACCCGGCAGGGAGAGCGCTCGTCCCCACAGCAGGACCGACCCGTCCCTCCAGCCGCCATCCCCTCCACACAGCCCGTTTTGCCCATCCCTCTGGCCATCACCCCCACCGAAAAGACCATCTCACCCGTCCCTCCAGCCGTCACCCCCCCAGGCAGCCTGTCTGCCCCAGCCCCCAGCCGTGATGTCCTGCCCCGAGAGCAGCACCCCGCAGCATGACCGACCCGTCCCTCCAGCCGCAACGCTGCCAGGACTGCCCATCTCCCCTGTCCCTACAGCTGTGGCCCCCACAGCAGAGAGCGTCCCTCCATGGTGTGACAGGTCCCCCCTTGAGCCCCCCAGCCCCTTGCGATGGAGCATCCCAAAGAAGAGGCATCTCCCCATGCTGCCAGCCAGCCAGTACCCGTCCCCACTGCCCCTTGCCCAGAAGAGACGCTGCCCCGTGGGAGTGATACTCCAGCCCTGGCTGCTGGAGAAGGGGCTCCTTCCAATGTCAAGAGCCCCCAGGAGTCCCAGCTGGGCCCTTGAAGGACGTGCCCCCCGGAGTGACCGCACCACTCCAGCCACAGCCTCGCCAGCTCCTGCTGCCAGCCCCAGGCCCAAGCAAGGTAGGTGCTGGTGGGACTGGGGATGCTTCAGGGATGTTGGCACTCCCGAGGTGCTGCCTTGGTGCCAGCCCAGCACAGGGGCTGGGAGTTCTGGGTGCTGCTCTAATGGTATGTCCCCCACTGCAGATGCCCAGAAAGCCCAGGCGAGGCACAAGCAGGCAAAGGAACGGCGTGAGGAGCGTGCCAAGTACCTGGGTATGGGGCTGGGGAAGTAGGGTGGGACACGGGGCTGGTGAGCTGGAGGGAAAGTGGATGGGGAATGTTGGGGGAGGCAGGAGTTAAGGAGCTTTGCTGGGTCACGGGCAATCCCATTAGCTGTGATGAGCTGAGCCTGAGCGGGAGCTGCTGTGTGGATGACTCTCCAGCATGCCTCCACATCCCCAGCGCTCCACAGCCCCTGCTGCTGCACTTCTCCAGCTGCTCCCCATGGTTCGGGCGCCCCTGAGGTGTGTGGGTGCTCCTCGGTCTGTGTGGGTGCCACCAGCCCAGTGCCTGGCTCTCTGCCGTGTGCAGACAGCAGCAGGCAGCTCACAGCAGCTCGGGGTGGCGGGCGAGCAGGGGCCCCGCGCTGCGCATGGGGCCTCCTCGTCCCCGCGCTCTTTCCACCCTCATTCCCCCATTGTTTGCCCGGCGCGGCTCGGCGGGCTCCAGGCCTCCCTTTTGTCCTTGCCCAAACCCCTCCCTCACCGGCCGGCCGTGATGCTGCCTGCCCCACGCGCCCGGGGATCCCAACCCCATGCCACAGCCCCAGCCAGCTCTCAGGCCTGTGCTGCCAACACGGGCACACGTCCCAGCCGTGGGGCTCACCAGAGCCGGGACTGTGCTTTGGGTGTGAGCCCACTGCCCCTGCTCCCTCCTGCAGCTGCCAAGCGGGTGCTGTGGCTGGAGAAGGAGGAGAAGGCCAGGCTGCTGCGGGAGAAGCAGCTGGAGGAGCGCCGCAAGCGCCTGGAGGAGCAGCGGCTGAAGGCGGAGAAGCGCCGGGCTGTGCTGGAGGAGCGGCAGAGGCAGAAGCTGGAGAAGAACAAGGTGGGGATGGGGGATCACAGGTGTGGCAGGTGGGCGGGTGCTCAGTGGGACACACTCCCTGGGGAGACTTTGTGGCTCCAGCAGCCCCTCTGGAGCTGCTCACAGTGCCCGTCCTGTGCAGTGCCCATTCTTCGTGGTGCAGAGTCTGTGTGGTACCCAGCTCCTTGGGCACACGTGCCCTTTACCAGGGTGGGCATCACCGCCCTGTCTCCCTCCAAGCATCCCCAGCGCTGCAGCAGCCTCATGCCAGGAGGCTCTGGCAGGTCCCAGCCCTGGTTCTGCAGCCACCCTCCTCACCCTGTGCCTCTCCCTTGGGCAGGAGCGCTACGAGGCAGCGATCCAGCGGTCAGCCAAGAAGACGTGGGCAGAGATCCGGCAGCAGCGGTGGTCCTGGGCTGGGGCCCTGCACCACGGCTCCCCCGCACACAAGGATGGTGAGTGCCTGGCTGGGTGAGGGCACCCGGAGCCCTGCGGCTCTGCTGGCGACAGGGGCGGCTGGGCATGGCTCTGCGGTGCTCTGTGCAAGGAGGGTGAGATCCCCCAAACCCACCGTGGCCCTGCTCTGAGGTGGGGGTCATGCTGACATCATGCTGACATCACCACGGGCCCAGTGGGGTCCCGTGGCTTTTACCTGCTCTCATGGCGCCGGGTGTAAGCTGGAGGCTGTGCATCACGGTCACCGGTCTGTGCAGGGATGTGTGTGGGAACAGCCCTGGCTGCTTGCGGTGATGCCGTGGCCACACTGCCGGGATCTCTGGCAGCCTGGGGGAATCAGGGAAGGGTTGTGAGGCTGTGTGAGGCCGTTGCTGTCTCTTCTCGGGGTCTGTGCTGCGGCGTGTCCCCTTGTCCCCCAGCTGGGCGGGGACAGTGCTTGGCTGCTCCAGCTCCAACATGTGGGTGGTTGTGGCTGTGCGTGTCCCTGGCTGTGTCGTGCCCCACTGAGCACTGAGCCCAGCTGGCCCCTCTCCTCCAGGGCTCCCTGGGGAGACCCTGTGGGGTTTGGCACCAGGGTGGGGTGCGTGAAGGTCTCCCCTTGTCCTCTGACAGCTGAGGGGACAGGGCTGTCCTGACAGGCCCTGGCGTGTGTGATGGCAGGCGGGGGAGTGTCGTGTCCCCAGGGTCTGTCACCCTGCTTGTGCCATTTGGTGGCTGTGGCAGGCCTGGCTGTGCCTGGCTAGGCTGTGGCCAGGTGCTCTGTGCCATGCTGCGTGTCCCAGCACCATGTGTGTCCCAGGCACCATGTTCTGGTTATGCCTGCCTGGGCTGTGCATCTGGGTGCTGTGCATCTGGCTGTGGCTCGTGGCACACTCAGGGACAGACCCCTGTGCCCACAGTGCAGCACCTGGCAGGGTTTGGCATGGGGACACCTTCCCCTGCCACCTCCCATGGGGACATGGTGATGGAGCTGCCGCCAGCAGTCCCGGCCGCCTCCTCCACCAGCAGCAAGCTCCATTCTCTCTGGAGGAGGCCATCCAGGGCAGAGGAATCCCAGTGCCCTGTGGAGGTGCCAATGGCCAGCAGCACCCTCCCGGCACTGCTGTAGTGAACTGGCACCAGTGTGAGCGTTGTCCCCTGTCTGTCTGGACCTGCTGCCTTCAACCTGCTCCCCCAGGCTGGCTGCTTGCCCAGTGCTGCTGATGTCCCTGGCCACCCGGCTCCTGGTTCCCAGGACTGCTTTTGGGGAGACTGGTGTGGCAGGGCCTGGGAGCCACCCTGGCTCCTGAGGATGAAATCCCTGCATGGTCCCAGCATGATCTCCCCAGGGCTCTGGCACCATGCCGTGACGGATGCCAGCACCATGTGTCATGTCCTTGGATGCCAGCATTTCCTGGTCCCACTCTTGTGCCGTGTTGTCCTGCTCCCAGTGTCCCAGTGCCCCGGCCCAGCCGTGCATGCTGCATGTGGGGGGCCCGGCCCCAGCCCCGGGACCTTAATGCCCTTGTGTCTTTTCCCTCCTCCAGGTGCGAGCCGGTGCTCGGTGTCCGCTGTAAACCTCCCCAAACACGTCGACTCTATAATCAACAAGCGGCTCTCCAAATCCTCCGCCACCCTCTGGAACTCTCCCAGTAGAAGTAAGAGCCCTTTGCATTTGCCCCAGCGCAGGGGATGCAGACCGGCCCCCACTCAGCGCTGGGGACCCCCAAAGCCAGGGTTCCCCATCCCCAGGCCCTGCCTTGCAGCACGGTGCCCACAAAGAGAGGAGAAGCCGTTTGCTGTTTGAGGGAGGAGGTTGGAGCTGGCCTGTGGCTCCTTGAGGCTTTGTCTAGGCTGGGAGGAGGAGGAGGAGGAAGAGGAATAGGATGAGAAGGAGGAGGAGGAGCAGCTGAGTGGTGGCAGACCCGTGGGCTGCCAGGGAGCCCTGGCTCCCTGCCCTAGGGCAGCTCCAGTGAGTGAAGATGCAGCCGTGGAGTGGGGCTGCCTGTCACAGCCCCCCATCAGAGCTGGGCACGGTGCTGGTGCCTGCCACCATGCCGCCTGTCCCCACAGGCACCCCGGGGCTGGGTGCCATGGAGCGCCATGGTGGGCGCAGTGCTGCGTCGGGTGCTGCAAGGTCGTCCTGGTCCTGGGCGAGCTGCCTGAGGCTGCTGGCTGTGCCGGAGGGATGCACCCGGTGCTGGGGCTGCTGTTGTGTTTCGGGGTTGCCTGGTGATGGGTGCGCGCCTTCCCGGCCGGTTATAAATAGCTGTGGCAGCTGACGCAGGCGGCTGCAGGCAGCAGTGGTGCAGGCGGCTCCCACCATCCCTGTGCTGGAGGCTCAGCCTGGGGAGAGGCACCCAGGGGCTGTGGGCACCGCCTGGGTGGGAGCCGCTTCCTCCTGGACCTGTGATGGATGCAGCACCCTGACCCCCCACAGCTCCCATGGCTCTGTCTTCTCCCATCCTGGCAGCGTGTGCTGCTCCTAGCCTGACTGAGGGTGCTGGTGGAGAGGGACCCGTGGTCCCCATCTCCATGGGTGCTTCCTGTGCGCCGGAGGGTGTTCAGTGTTGGCAACAAGCACTGGAGGGCAGCCAGTGGCAGCCCAATGTTGAGCCAGCAGCATGGCCAGGGACTGCTGTTCCTCGGGTGACATGAGCCTGGCCTGGCTCCTGTGGCATGCCTGGTGACTTCAGTGCAGCCCCCTTGGGCGAGGGCACTCTGTGGTGTCCCTGTGGCAGCAGCAGCATGCTGGGGGCTCTGTCACATGGGTACAGTGTGACCCTGGCATTGTGGCTGCCGCTTGCAGTGGGTGCATCACATCTGGGGTGTCTGCGGGGCATGGGGACAGTGTTGTCATCATGCCACAGTGCCATCATGCAGGTGCCTGGCTGCCGACCCATGCCTGCGCCTGCACAAGCCTTTGTCCTGCTTTAGCTGGCCATGCAGGGCTGTGCGGGGCCCTCTGCAGCACAGCCGAACTTCAAGCATTCCGGGGCCGCACACATGCCCTGGCCTTGCCACAAGGCTGACCCTCCGAGCCGCAGGGCTGGTGCCAGGGCTGGTGCCTGGAGGCTCGGCAGTGTGCTAAGGGCCCCTCTCCCTCCCCAGACCGGAGTTTACAGCTGAGCCCGTGGGAGAGCAGCATCGTGGACCGACTGATGACACCCACCCTGTCCTTCCTCGCGCGCAGCCGGAGTGCCGTGACGCTGGCTGGGAATGGCAAGGAGCAGGGTGAGCAGCTGAGGGGGACACAGGGCCACACACATCCCAGCACGGGCAGGGGACTGGGATGAGGGACCCAGAAGCCAGCAGTGCTGGTGCCACTGCTGTGCCAGCGCTGTCCTGACGGTGTGGTCACTCCTATCCCCAGTGCCCGTGTGCCCCCGCTCGGCCTCTGCCAGCCCCCTCAGCCCCTGCCACAACCACCGCCTGCAGCACCGCTGCTGGGAGAGGCGGAAGGGGACCACCGGCAGCCCCGACGTGACACCGCGCCGCAGGACCGAGTCCTCGCCCGTGAGTGCCACCTCCCATGGGGGACCCCTTGGTGTCGGGACACCTGAAGGGCACCTCAAGGCTCCTGGTGCTGACACTGCCTCTGTCTCTGTCTCTCCCTGGCTGGAGCAGAAGAAGAAGGAGAAGAAGGAGAAGGAGCGGGAGAACGCCAAGGAGCGCAGTGCCCTGTCCCGCGAGCGCAGCCTCAAGAAGCGGCAGACGCTGCCAGCAGCACAGCCCCGGCTCCTGCCCGCAGCAGACAGCAGGTAGGGGACCTGCTGGTTGGGGGAGGGCTGCCCAGCCCCTCCACCCTGACACCATGGGGGCTGTCCCAGCCCCACCAACACCGCCTCTCACTCTGTTTGCAGCCCCAGCCCCAAGAACCGTCCCTCATCCCCTGCTGCCCCCAAAGCCCGGCCAGCATCCCCCAGCCCGGCCCTCAGCTCTCCTCACAAGCCCCCCTGCCCCGCAGTGCCCACTCCTCCCCCAAGGTGCGGGCCAGAGCCCGGGAGGAGCGGGGGGAGCAGGAGGGCCAGGTGAAGGCGCGTGAAAAGAAGGAGGAGGAACAGCGGGGTCAACCCCCCCAGGCCCTCCCTGAGTCCCCCAAGGTGTCTGCAGAGCCAACAGCAGGTGGGTACGAGTTGTCTGGAAGGGTGGTGGGGCTGGGCAGAGCAGAGGCTGCACTGATGCTGCATGTGCCCCACAGCCCCTGCAGCCCCCGGCCCCACGCCGGCCACCCCACCAGGCAGACCCCCAGCCGGCACCACGGACCGGGAGGAGGCTGCCCGGCTGCTGGCCGAGAAGCGGCGCCAGGCTCGTGAGCAGCGGGAGCGTGAAGAGCGGGAGCGTCGAGAGCAGGAGGAGCGGGAGAGGTGGGTGCTGCCCCCCCAGACCCCTGGCCCTGGCTCCCCACCTTGCTGAGGGCCCCCTCTCCGCAGGCGGCTGCAGGAAGAGCGGGCACAGCAGGCGGCAGAGGAGCAGAGCCGGAGGGAGGCCCTGGCACGCCAGCGAGAGGAGGAGCGGCGGCTGCAGGAGGAGCGCGAGGCCCAGGAGAAAGCACGGGCTGAGCGGGAGGAGATGGAGCGGCTGCAGAGACAGGTCTGGGCTGGCGGGGTGTGGGAGCAAGGGGGAAGCAGGGTGGAAGGGGATGGGGAGGAAGAGGTAGGATGGAGGGGGAAGGCAGGGATGCTCTTTGTGGTTCCCACCCCAGCGGGATGCATGGGGAGAAGACCAGGCCAGCCACTCGATATCCAGGGTGGTAGGATGGGGTGTGGAGCAGGGCTGTGCTGAGCCACCCAGGCAGCCTGTCCCATCCATCCCTGCCACCCTGCTGTGCCACAGAGGGAAGAGGCCGAGGCAAAGGCACGCGAAGAGGCTGAGCGTCAGCGCCTGGAGCGGGAGAAGCACTTCCAGCGTGAGGAGCAGGAGCGTCTGGAGAGGAAGAAGGTGAGGACTGGGGGCAACCTTGGGCATGTGGCATGGCAGGGGCTTCCCCTGCAAGGGTGCTGCTCAGCACCGCAGGCAGGTCCTGCTGCCCAGGGTGAGCACAAGCCTCTCTCTGCCCGGCAGCGCCTGGAGGAGATCATGAAGAGGACACGCAAGTCAGACACAGCAGATGCCAAGGTGAGTGCCTGTCCCCTATCCAGAGGTGCCTGGGGACATGGGAGACTCTGCAGAGCCCCCTTCCCACCCTGCGCCTCTGGAGCTGCCACTGCCCCTCATGGCTCTCCTCTCCCAGCAGAAGAAGGAGGACAAGAAGGTGGTGAATGGGAAAGCGCCTGAGCAGGAGGAAGTTCCAGGTATGTGGCCTTTTCCCACAGTCTGTTATGCCACTGGGGTGCCTGGGGCCTATGGAGCCACCACCCCATCCTGCTCCGTGCCCAAGCCACGCTCCTGCCTGGGGCCATGGCTGAGTGGGGGCCCTGCCACTGTCCCCAGGCTGTGAGAAGCGTGCAGGGCCGATGCCGAAGGAGGAGGAACTCCCTGAGACAGAGACACCGACAACTGGGACTCCGGGGGGCTGAAGGGTCTGGCGGGCGAGGGGCTGCAGCCAAGGTGAGTGTGGAGGAAGCCAGCAGGGCTGGGGTTGTCAGGGCTCTGGCTGACCGCAGCCCCTCATCCCCACAGCTCCCTGGCTAAAGAGGCAGCATCCCCGGCGTCACTGGTGAATGGTGTGCAGCCCAACAAGCATGAGAACGGCTTCTCAGGCACGGAGGGGTCGCAGGAGCTGCTGGAGCTCTCCCACCACGGCAGCGGCCCTGGCAGCATCATCCCGTTCGGTGACAAGGAGCCCTTCCTCAAGCAGGCCGTGGTCAAGCCCCCCAGGTGACAGGTGAGAGACTGGAGGGGGTTGTGCAGGGGGCCAGGGTGATGCCAGTTATGGCTGCCAGGTCTCACTGCCACTCCCTCCCTCCTCCCACAGAGGTGCTGTGAGGGCTAGGCCCTGGCTGATGTCCCCACAGCGGGGGCCACCGCTCATGTCCCAACTCTGGACGCCTGCACAGAACTGTAGCTGTTGTCAGAAGAAAAACCTCACTGCTCCCCTCTGCCAGCCACGTGCTCCCAGCCCTGCTGCAGGGTGCCCAGGGTGGCGTGGAACCCCGGTGAGGTGGCTGCCAGCTCCTTGCCTGCCACAGGAACACCTGGTTTCTCTCTTTTGTTGTTTTTATTATTATTTTTTTTAAATATGCACCTTATCAGACTGACACCCCCACTCTAGCAGCCGCCAGAGCCGCCCCAGACGTGTGGTGTAATAATGTAGTTATTTAACTTGCTGGGTACAATGTATGTGAATACTGTAAATAGAGCTCAGCCGGGCATTGGGGACACTGTCCCAGCCCGGCCCTGTGCAGGGTGGGAGGATTTGGGGCTGGGAGAAGGGCAGCAGCCCAGCTATCGGGGCTCACTCCCATCCCCGCTCATGTCTGCGTGTGCGCTGGGTGCCTGCCGTGCTGCCGGAGCGCCTGCCTGGGGCCCCACGCTGCTCCCCGTGCCGTTGTGACAGTGTTATATGCATCCGGACAACCTTTGTGATCAATAAAAGTGGACAACTGCCCTAGTCTTGCTGTATCCCTGGGGGACGAGGACCTCTGCGCCAGAATGGCTGCTCTCCTACCAGCCGGCAGCTGCGGGACACGGCCCTGGGCTGGCCCCGGAGCCGCCCGGCGCCGTTTGCTGCCAGCTCCCTGTTCCCCTCTGGGGATGTCGCGGGCCTGAAGGCCGCGGCCTGCGCCAGTACTCGGCTTCCTCAGCGGCCAGCTGCTCTTGCAGCCCTCCGGGAGCGGGGGAAGGGGAGGGCCAGGTCCGGCCCACAGCGGGCGGACCCCACCGCACCGCCGCCATTTCCCTACCGGGTGCGCGTGGCCCCGCCCCTCCCCGCCGGAAGTCTCGCGCTCTCCGTGGCGCCAGGGGGTGGTGGTGGAGGAGGCGGAAATGACGTAACCCCCGCGCTGAGCCTGCCGGGGGTTGTAGTCTACCCTATGAGCCTAGGCAATGGACTCGGCGGGGGGTTGGACTGCGGCTCCCGGCAGCCCCCGCGGGCGGGCGGCGGGCGGGCGCCAAGCGGAAGTGCGTGAGGAGGAGGTGGAGGCGCCTGGCTGCTGAGGAGGCCGCGGGCGGAGCGGGGTCCGGTGAGTGCGGTTAGGCCTGGCGTGGCGGGGCTTGGCCCTGCCCCCCGCCACGGGGCTCTCCTCTTCCCTTCCCCTCCCTCCGGCTAATGCTCGGGCCTCTCCGTGGCCGCGCTGCCCGTCCTGGCTGGGCCTCACCCCCTCGTACACCCCCTATAATCCCACCTCGGGCCTCGGCGCGGCGCTGCCCCTCCGGTGGCCGCCATGTGCCGGGCGCGGCTTCGTCACGCCGACGAGGCTCGAAAGCGGTGCGGGGGCGCTCCCGGGGCCGACCTGGGCTCGGCCCGAGCGGGGCCTCGTGGCTGAGCTTGGCCAGGCCTGGCGCCGCCTCCTCGCGTCCCCATGGCTGGCTACGGCCAGCCTGGGCCTGTCCTCACAGGCTGCCCTTGTCCCGCTCCGGCCCGGCCCGCTACTGGAGATTCCCGTCCTTCTCTCAGGCCAGGGGCCCCTTTGCAGTCACTCGTTTCCCGATTCAGGCCTTTGGCCTGTCTCTGGATCACGGGCGGCGTCCGGGGGTTCCCGCATGCTCGCTGCGGCGCGGGAGGCGCTGCTGTATTCCCAAGGGAGGCGGTCGGGGGAACCGACCCCGCGGGGCTGTGGGGAGCGGCAGCTTGCAGAAGTAGCGCATTGCCCGGCCCTCAGCTGTGACCCCATGAGCTGCAGTTGAACTCCCGACGGTTTGTAACCGACACAGGCTCACGCACTGGTGCTGAGCACCGTGTGCTTCTCGGTGCAGTGGGATGGATTTATTCACATGCATTCCCCACTCTGCGTCTTATGGTTTAAAAGTGAAGTTTGGTAGAACCTCAGGAAATGCAGTGGAATGGGTCTTGGTGTGGAACAGAGGTGTGTGCAATCCCTGAATCTTCCTTTTCACCAGACTGATGAAGGCTTGTTTCCCTAGCTCTTCCTGTTTTGGGGAGATTAATGTGTTTGAAGTTTCTATAAATATCCTTCAAAGTCTCTGCGAAGGTAATTGTCACCCTAATTGCGTTGTGAATGGCTTTCTGAGTGTGTTTATGTGCCAGAAGGTGCCGTGATGATTTTGGAATAAACAGTTCTTCTGCAGCAGGCTTGGGAGGCACAGGTTCACTTCTGTTTGCTCAGTGTGTGAGGACTCCGTAGATACAGAGTGGGTGGTGGTGCGTATGCAGCAACATTTCCTTGGGACTTGTTGGAGGTGGGGTACTCATTTTTCAAGTATACAGCGATGTGTCTGGTGCTGTGGCATGAGAACAGATTTGTTTATTGAAATAAACAACACATAAAGCCGTTTGGGAAGTGTTAGAGGTTATCTTACAGCTGATGGGTGGAAGGAGAAGAGCCTTTATCTGCAGCTTCTGCAGCAGCTTACCCAGAGCTTGTGTGTAAGGCTGCAGGGTCACATCAGCAAATGGACGTTTTCAGGATGCCCTTTCCTAGGAGCACAGACAATTAAATCATCCAATTACTCCCCTTAGAGGACTCCTGCGGTATTCCTTCCTTGTAGTGGCAAATCAGATAGTTCTCTCAGTGTTTATGGTAAGACCAATGTGACGTTTTAGGTGTGTTTTTAATGTGCCTTTTGTGTCCACGCTGCCCTCAAGTGCTGTGGCTGAAGAGGAGATCTGTGCCTTGGGTTTGTATTGCATAACCTGGCTTCCATTCCTTTTAAAAATATGTTTTGAAGCTTAGCCTCTCAGGTTGCCTTTAAGAGAGTGTATTCTAGAGACAGAAGAATGAGTAGACACAACAGTACCTTATCCTGGAGCGTTTAGTAGTTTGCCTGTATTGTTGCTCTGGCACTTTGCTGGTGCCCAGGACAGAGTGAGGAAATGGCTGACTTTGGGAACTGCACTATTAGTCACACAATCAAACAGTGGGTAAGAGGACAAAATAAGGCAGTTTTTGTAGAGAGGTGTCTGAAATACACCTTGTTGTGACACAAGATCCTCTGCAGAGTCGAAGGCCTTCTGATTATGTCTAAATGATCTTTGGGTCCTGCTGTGTATTTTTGGTTTGCATCCTCCCAAATGTGGATAAGTTGCTCTGACTTTCACAGGAATGGGGGTGCACGTGTGCAGAGTCAAATCTGAAGTCCTTAAGAAGCCAATACTGCCAATTACAAATGCTACTCCAGAGCTGTGCCCCACCAGACAGGCCTCAGTGTCCCAAAGTGTCTTTCCAAAACCGGTGCCAATTACACGTGAGAGTGTGTGAGATCCCTAAACGATGCGATCTCAGCACAGGGGCTTGCAGGGTCTGAACAGATGGATACTGTGTGGCACCACTCCCCTTCGGCTGGGGCAGCTGCCTGTGGGAAGGAGGAAGGTGTAGGGCAGTGTGCCATCACGGTCAAGGCTGCGTGAGGCCTTGCTGCCTGATAACTTGAATGTCTGCACTTCTACATCCCTTTTTATCCAGGGGTCAAAAGGTTGAACCTTTTCCTTGCCAGTTTACTGTAAAGAAACAGCCTGGCCGTGGTAAGGAGGCATCTGTAGCACAGTCCACCTGTTTCCTTTTTGGGGTGCTTGCTGTGTAAATGCATCAGGATAGTGGTGGATCTTGTTGCCCTGTAACATGTCCGTACGGACCGTGTGTCAGATGCCTGTTGCAATCAATCCATGCCCTGGTTCTCAGTGTAGTTCTTTGCAGAAATCCCACCTGTGTTTCTGCTGGGTTGTGTTCTGGTGTCTTCCTGGTTTGTTTTGTTTTTCCTGTTCCTTGCTAATTCAGTGTCTTCCTGTGAGCTCTTTATCCCTGGAAAACATAGTTTGGCTCTTAGTGCTTTAAGAAAGAGGGATTTCTGGGACTTCAGCATATCCCTTACCTTAATTTTAATTCTGTTTTGACAAAAACAATGTTGTGCCCTGTGTGTTAAGCTGAACAGACATTCTGGAGGGGAATCAACTTTTTAAAAGGGTAGATAATGGCAGGACAAGGGGGAATGGATTAAAGCTAGAAAAGGAAAGGTTTAGATTAGATATTAGGGGGAAGTTCTTTACAGGGAGAGTGGTGAGGGGCTGGGACAGTTTGCCCAGAGAGGGGTGGGTGCCCCATCCCTGGGGGTGTTCAAGGCCAGGTTGGATGGGACCCTGGGCAACCTTGTGTAGCTCCAGGCCTGGAGGTTGTTGGCCCTGCCTGTGGCAGGGGGTTGGAACCCTGTGATCCTTGGGGACCCTTCCAACCCAGACCAGTCTGTGATTCTATGATTCTACTACTAGGGTCTTGATAACATAATTTAGCTGTCTGATGGTTCCTCCATCTTATTTAAGCCAGGAAGCTTTGTGAAATCATTCACAGGTGCTGCAGGAAAGCTGAATGCCATTGAATGTGTAACAAAACTTTACATGTATAGAACACCAGGATATAAAACATGATCCATGCACATCACCAGATTCTAATTTCTTTTTAACCCGCTCCTACTTTATGTAATATAAAAGAAATCTTGCTTTGAGTGGCCTAGGAAGTGCAGAGCTGGACTAGTTAACCCTCAGGATGCTTTTCCCGGTGTACCTGTGGTGTTCCCTTTGTAGTTACATCCCTAGCTCCCTAAAAGAATACTGCTGCTTTGCCAGAAGCTTGATTATTCTATTTATTTATTTATTTTAGTTCACTTGGCTTTGTCTTTGCAAAATGACAGTATACCATGTCAGAACTGTTAATTGTTTAAGCAGCTACATGGCCCATGAGCTTTTTTCCACATCTGGAAAAATTCAGAATATACTGTGCTGTCTTTAATGGCTGCATGTGCCAGTACTGTAACGTGGGGATTGGGTTGTATGGTTTCCCTCAGTTGTGATGGTACAGAGAGTTCCTCTGTGTGGCAGGGTTCCTGCTGTATATTCAGCCATATAGTTGAGGCCATAGGCATTGGAAGAGAGGAATAGTGGTGTTCATTGCAAAAGCTGTTCTTGCTGCCTGGGGAACTTGGGCAAGGTCATCCTGCAAGGCTGTATAAATGGCTAGCAGTAGGCATTGGGGTTGTGCCACCTTACCTCGTGCTGAGCATCTCTTACTGTGCTTTGAGCTGACCCCTCTTCCTCTGCTGCTGGACTGTTCAGTAAACATGGCTTAGGACTGCTTTGTGGGTTTCTGTAATGGGTCCCAGGGTGCGAAGGGAGGTGTTAGATTTAGCACAAGAGCTCATCTTGTCTCTGCTGTTCCTGCTGGAGTCATGCTGAGGAGGTGCCTGGGAAGTAGGTGCCATTTTGTTTCTGGATGGCAGTCTGGGTTTGTAGGGCTGGAGTCCCTCTGCTCACAAAGGAAAATATCCTTTCCCTCTTTGCCTGGAAATAGAGCGTTAGCAGAGCTAAAAGATGGAGGTAGTCACTGCTCTTAGGTTTAAGAAAGTTAAGGGATCCTGCTTAATTTAGCTTTCATGTCAGAGTGAAATCATGGGATTGTATTTCCTGCCAGCTGAGGGCTGTGTTTGTGCTGGTTCACTCCATGGTTACCGGAAGCTGTTGTGGCCATAAAAAAATAATAATGATGATGGCACACAGATGGCACCCAGGCTTGCTGCAGGAGCTGGCTCCTTGGGGGGTGGTTTCCTGCTCTTGGGAACTACTTTTGTTTGTGCTCCTTTTGCATATGAACATACTTTGAATGTCTTTCTCGTTGTCCAAGGATGAGGCCTCTCTGCAAAGCTCTGCTCATACCCCCTCTTTTGATACAGGAGCAAATGGACTGCTCATCATTTCATCTCCAGATTCGTCAGCCAGCCATTTTTAGCCTCTCATGATTTACAGTGTGAGGTAGCTGTACCAAACCCAGAAAAGCCCCTGCTGTAATGCAAGGGGTGCTGTGCTAGACAGCGCCTGTCCTCCCCACTGCTCCCTGCACTTCACTGGTACCTCTGAGTGAGAGGAGGAAAGGAAAGCCTGGCAAGTAACCCCAGAGGTTTCTCTGCTCTTACAGCACAAAAGGTGATGCCCTGGGGGGACGTGGGGGTGTTATGCTGAAATGGTGTTCTCAAGGGAATGAGGTTCAGTATCAATGATGTTAATTTGTGCCTTAACAGAGGGTTGTACACATGATACCTGGTGGGGGTTGTGTACCTGTTATTTCAGGCCCTGTGTATCTCTGAATTATGACAGTTAATTGCTCCTACAGGGCTGTGGATGAGATCGGTTTCCCCAGTTAGTGCACACACAGATCCCTATCTGATTAGGTTAAGTAATTTTGGCAGCCTTCTTTTTTTTTTAAACTGGGAAACTGTGCTGGGATGAATGGCTAAAATCAGAATCCTTTCTTGTGCTTGTAAAATGTGAGGATATACCAGTATCTTGATTGGTTTAAAATTCATTTTCTCTTTTTTACTTAGGTGAGAGCTCAATCGCTTCAGATAAAGCAGTGTTCAGAAACATAATTGATGGGAGACTTATACAAGGTATGTAAACACAGCTCTGAAAACTATCTGGGTAGGTTTATTCCATAGACAGAAGATTTCATTGGACAATTGCAGGGATAACTTGTCCTGATGGCTTCTGCTTACAATAACTCCATGATTATTTTTTAAAGAACTTTTAATACTATACTAAGTCAGGGAGATGTTTCTCATTTTCCTCTGAGGTAACAAGATTCAAATTAAGGTAGAGATAAATCAAGTGCTGTCTTGAGAATAAATATGTGAATGGTTTGGGGGTTTGCTGGTTATAAATGAAGGTTGCTTGGAGCCTGTATTTTCACAGCTTAAATGTGTGAAGAGTAGTAATCCTTTAGGACAGATTGAGTTTTGGCAGTAACAGTGCTGTGTATTTCTGAAGATACTCTGAAGAGCCCCAGTTTCAGTTGTTATTTGTTACTTGCTGTTTCTTTGGAGGCATAACTTCTACGTTCCTGTAAGTGCATTTCTCCAGTGTAGAAAATACTGGTGTGTGTGGAGTCTGCTGGCTTCCAGACCACAGTGACCTGACACTGTTGAAAACTTCACTGAAGTCCACAGTTTCTTCTTCCATTGCTGTGTGGGGAGTAGCACAATAACTTCAGTTACCCCTGAGTGTGAATTCTTTTGGTTAACTGATTAGTGAATCATTTTTGTATGTAAACTGGACCACCAGTTGGTTCTTCTGGGGGCTCTGAAACGACAGGCACAAGGACTCTCAGACCCCTAACAGTTTTGGCAAGGGTTCAGGTCACAATCCAAAAAACTGCTCAAAATAGTAGGGCTGCACTGTGAGGAAGCCACTAGTTTTGAGAAAGATCTGATTTCTCTCTGCTTGCCTGTTCACAAGTTGTGTAGCATTGGAAGCAAAAAACTGATGAAATAGGTTTTTCCCTTATCTCCTTTGTGTGTTGTTTGTTTGTTTTTTAAATTATAGATGTTTTGTTCCCTGTTTAACAGAAAATCCATCTGCCTGACTTTGTAAGAAAAAAGTTCCAGATTTCTAATCAGCTTTTTCTTGGATTTGTTTTCTTTGAGGTCTCTGCCACTAAACTGTCTGAATAACAACATAAGACCTGCTAATCTCAAAGATATAGAAAACAGTTCTTAGCCAAGTAACAAGTGTCAGAAATAAAGTCACTGATTGATGTTTATAGTTTATTTGAAAGGGGGTTGTTCAGCTCTGCAATCTGCAGAATCTGTCCTTATTGGAAGAACCTGTAAATAGTCTCCCAACCATTCTACAGAACCTGCTTCTAATTAGCTGAAACAAGGGCTGGAGCTCAATATTAAACTTCTTTAGAGATTAGTTCGATCGTGTGAAAACCCAAACATGCTTGAAGGAAAAATCTTAATTTTGAAAGCATTTAGACTAGAGAGAAATTGGAACTGCTGCTGACAAACCAGAGTTCCTCTTGCTGTGGCAGGGTAATCTGAATTTCCCCTCTCCCCCAAGTGTGTTTGGCATGTATTAAAGTAGAACACACTGCTTTGCTTTTATTGTTGCTTTTGTTTCTAGCAGTGTTGTCCAGGAAAATTTTTGTTGAGTAGGTTGGTAGGTGTAGTTGTAGGCTTTAGTTTAACTCATGTCATTAATCTCCTGAAAACATACACTAGATACTTGATATAGAAAGAGGATTTTTTCTCCTCTTTGTTACCCTAATGACTTTTTTTTTTTTTTGTACTTTAAGTAAGTTCACAGCTGTCATTCTTCTGGACTGCTCCTCTAGTACAGGAGCTGTAGTTTGCTTCAGTGTGGTTGTCAAAATTAACTGATTTAGGAATATTATTTTCAACTTTAATGTAGGAATTTTTGAAAGTCAGACTGCTGTGGTCATGATTTTGATTTGCTCTTTAATAACACATAGATCTGGGAGCCACAAGGGATAAGGGGGTGTCCTGTATTCCTGCTGATCATGGTTGCGTTGAGGGCAGCGGATTGGGGGGTGTTCCCTGGCTGCATCCATTGCTGCGTGCTGCAGTCCCCTGCAGCAGCCTCAACAGGTGCAAGTGCAGAGTGCTGCTTGGAACTGCAGATCTCTCCAGGGAACTAGTGCACAGCTTGAAAAATACCCTTTTCTGGCACTTGCTGCAGGGGGAAAAAAAAAAGGGGGGGGGCGGAAAGCAGGAATAGCTCTTGTGTTTTCTACTAGGTCCATGTCTGATTTGACATTGGTGTCAGGCTGCTTTTACTGAGTGTATTGAGCCTGAGTGCAAGAGGAAGGACCAAGGACTAAATTTATTACAGTTCTGAGTGTGTTTTCATATGAGCCCAGTAGTTCATGTTTGTCTTCTTTAACCATATCATTCATATTGGAGTCACTTGGTGTTCAAGGAGCAACTTGCTGTTGGACATTGCACAGCCCTTATACTGAAGCTGGCTACCTAAATTGAACAAAGATCATACTGAAATTAATTTTAAAAGGTGCTGATAGTTGTTAATTACTGCTTTGGATTTTCTTGACACTTCTTATTTCAATCTAGTTTGTCACTGTACCTTGGCAGATCTCACCAGTGATGATATTACCTCAGTCTTCTGATGAATCCACAGGTGCAGTTACCTCCTTGGCTTCTCTAGGGATCAAATGAATTAAAATGCACACAAGCTGTGATTTTAACAGGGTTGTGAATTACAAGATCATCGGAGGAACTGGATTTTTTAATTGATTGAATTTATTTTCTACCTCTGTTAATATCAGATTTAAGTGATTACTATTGTTTAAATTTATAAATAGCTACTGTCTTATTTTCAAAGCTTTCAAAAAGAACACAATGCTGACACTTCTCTTCATGTCAGCATTTTCTAATACCTTTGATATATTTGTAAAGCATTAATTGGGATATAGGATTCATCAGCAGTAAATAATTTTTTATCTTCTGGGATTTTAAAGTTGGAGGTGCAGTTCCTTGTCTAGGACAAAGGCTGCCACAGTTTAAGTTGGCATAAACCTTTCAGGTATCTTACCTGAATCTTAAAAAGCTTCTTTTGTGTGAAACAGAACTGATTATTTTTACTATGTAATTCCTGACTGTTTTCATACATTTATTTTTGTAGTGATTGCTATTGCTTTATTATAGAAAAATACACTGTGTAAGCCTTACTTTTTTTTTTTTAAGAATTAACTAATCTTGTTTGGGTTTTGGAGCTCAGGATTATGAGTTGTAGAGTTGGCTGAAGGAGAATTTTTTTGTTCCCTGATAATGAAGGCTGTTACAAAGTAGCAGCTCAGCTATTTCTTCCCAAACCAAATGTTTGTGCTAGCCAACACTAAATGGATGACAAGATGCCCAGGCAGGAATGTTTTCACTAATGAGGTGTGCTATCTTGTTTGCTCTGGGTCTTACAGTAAAATAATCCCTAACTGCTTTATTAAATGCTGGCCAGAAAGGAACAAGTTAATTTTTGTTTTCCTTCTGCAGTAAGGTAGACCTCTCTACAAATGCTTTTACAAAATATGTAATATTTGCAAGTTTAGTGTTTTGTAAACACCATGTAATGAACTGAAAGGAGTTTGGCACTACCTTGTGTGATTCTAAGGTATCTGCATAAGCCATTCCACTTGTTTCCAAATGTTCTTAGTGTTCATGCTCCGTTTTAGACAGATTATGAAGACAAATACTTGCTGCTTTTGGTAGGGATATCTGCTGTGTTTTCTCTCTAAACTGGTGAATTGTAGTGCTATGTTGTGTAGCAAGCCTTGGTGACAGGCTTGAGATGGAGTGCTGTCAGCCGTAACAGTTAGGTGGTTTTTCTGTACAGGGTTGTGGTGGTTCTGTTAGACTTTAACATCTGTGAAAGGTCTGAAATAATGATGAGAACTGCTTGAAAGACTTAAAAAAACCAAAAAGAACCAAACCAAAGTGGAGGATGGAAAGAGACAGTCATTAAAGTGATACAGGCCAGTTGGAAATAGTAATCAAATTCCTGGAAAAAAGGAGTTGTGGCAACTACAGATGTTCTTTATGTGACCCGTGTCTTGGCATATAGAAATGTTCTTTACAGTGTCCTGGAATATGAAACTCCTGGACTGTGACTTCTGTTGCAGCAGAGAGTGTTGAGCACGTTTCCTACTTTCCATATCTGGAAGAAAGGTTGGCTGTTCTTGCTTGTTGTGTGTTGTCTGGGTTAATATTTTTGTTGTAGGGCCCTAAATACTAAACCTCTTCTAGAAAAGGTAGCTCAGCCAGCTTTGTATCTGGGTGACACCTGTGTGCAATAGATTGGACCAAAAGCTTGTGGTAATGGTGTTTGGGGAATAGGTGAAAAACACAAACCATAAGGGTTTTATCCCAAAACTGGGGGGAGGGAGAGGAAGGTTATGGCATCTTTAATTATTTTTTTTTTCCTGGTAGCCACTGTGAAAGGCTGGATGCTGAAGGCCTTTGTAATGCAAAAGACAAGATTTGTCTCTTTCACAGATGTTTGGATGGATGGATGTGACAGCAGTAAAAATAATGGACATCACACTGCAGACACATTATTTTATTTGGCTTTTTACAAAGATGGGTGATCGTGATACAGAAAGCACTAAAGGAAGCCCTGGAATGCAGCCTTCCCTCTTGGGTGAGAGGAGGACACCGGTGCATTGCAGAGAAAGTGTAATCTTCAAGTAGCCTTGAAACCTTTTCTCAGTGAAGTAAACAGAAGGAATGAATAGCTTTAAACAAGTTTATTTTATGGTTTCACACAGACTCAATAGCATTCCTGCTGTTAGATCAGGGGTTTAATAACATGGAGTCATTTGTGAGGTTGTGTTTACTGTTTTCTTTTCTAAAACTTACACCCTTCTCTCAGTGCATGGAACTGAAATGTAATTGTAGACCTGTCAGAAGAGCTCCTAGTGGCCTGGTGGCACCTGTGAACACAGCAATAGGCTGATGGATGGATTTGTCAGGGAAACAATTGCATCTCTCAGCTCAGTCCTGAATCCAATAAGAGCATACAAATGACCTGAGAGAAATTCCTCCAGCAGGGCTCTATGGATGTAATGGCAATGATGATTACTGTGTGTGCAACAGCAGATGGGCTGGGAAGCAGAGGAGGTGGATGGAGGAAGGAATTAGTAGTCTTATAATTTTGAATGCTTGAATAACCACTCTAGAAATTCTACTACATTCTTCATAAAACTACATGAAAGAATTCATAGTGAAGTAGCTGATGAACTTCTGCAGTGTGTGCACTCTGAAATACTTAGGATGAACATTTTGGGTACAGCACTGGGTAGTGGCTTCTGGAAGCTCTTGTTGATCGCTGGTGGCAGGAAGTACAATGTATTACACACAAAGATGCTTCAGTGAATTTTCATCTCATTTCAGGTTTGCTTCCTGATTTCTTAATTGACAAAGCTGAGACAGTGAGACCTGACTGCTGAAGGGTGAGAGGTGTGAACCTGCTCAAGCAGGTAAGCACACAATAGAAAATACAGCCTTCAAAGGTGGTAAAGCATCTGTCTTGGATTCAGAATATACCTTTGTACATCACTTCTGCCCTGGGGATACTACAGGTTAAGCTGCATCAGTCCAATTCTTTTCTCATTGTTAATGTTGCTGTGTGTCAAGTGTTACTCAAACAGGCTTTGGAGAAAAAGCTCAGCCTTATGTCTTGGAATGTTTTGGCTTGTCTTCCAAATAGGTGGTAAATATACAGGTAAAATACAACAATTTTGTGAAATAATCTTGGAACAAGTACCTTTTGGGGTTATTTTTAATGACTGACTTTTTTCATTACTGTGCAGCAGAGTTGAGCTGTTCTTTTCAGTTCTGCTAGGAGACCTAAAAATAGGTAAAACATTAACTTTCCTGATGCTGTTCTATGACAAAAGTTTGTCTTCAGAGCAAAGTCCAATGTGCTGGCTTAGTAGGAGCATTTGCTCTTCCATTGTTTTCACCTCTTTTAGTGGTATTGTGGAGTGATGTGAAGAATTGGAAAGGGAGATAGCAAAGTTTGCTTCTTGAAATAGTCTCCAAATTTTAGAAAATGCTAACTTTGAGAGAGAGGCTCCATCTCAAAACCCTTCTTATTTGTTAGCAGGGATCATATGAAGATGTTGTAGAATTGGTCTGATTAAAAATAATTCTTGTAAACCAGAACATCTGTAACCTCTGTTGTGACAGATTAAATTTAGAATGTAGATGTATTGAGAGGATAGAAACTTTCTACATGGGTCTGGTTGGGATGGTATTAGTCAAACTGCACATGAGCAGAAATATCCTCAGTTGGAGACCTCTGCATTAGTTCTTGTTCTTTTTTTAAGAAGTAGAAGTGATCTCTGCAGAAAACAGTCCACAGAGGTTGCTGTTAAACAGCAAAGAGGGTTGACTCTGGCCCTTATTTTCAATTGGTAGATGACTTGAGTTGCCTACAGTTCGTGGTGTGGGTCCTGTTTGGATAATCGCCTTAGAAACAAGGCTTTTACTGCTTTTTATTTGTAGATGTTAAAGATTTGGAACCATTTTGTTAAGACTAAAGTCATATAGTTCTTGTCGTTCTCTGCTGCCTTAGTCCTCTTTGTAAGAGCCTTCCCTATTGAATGGCACCGTTTATAGTGTGTGTGGCCAAAAAATGGTATAGCAGCTCAAGAACCTCCAGCATGAAAGTAGCTGCTCAGGACCAGGCACATTTTGCTTTCCAGGATTTCAAAAAGCAGCTGTGTGAGGCTGTGTGCAGGTGTGTGCTTCTGGGGCACAGCATCATGGTCACTGGAAAAATCTGAGTAAGTGAGCAGCCACTGCTGTTTCCACAGTTTGCTTCATTAGAGTCATCTTTTTCTTTAAAATCAGAGTAACCCTTAGGACATTTTATAAGAGCAGAATCTTTCCAAATAGTTTTTCCTTACCAGCTGAACACATTTTATCTCAGTCATTAATTCTTAGAACAATAAATGTTTATCACAGAAAGCTTAAAACTGCTGTGGTTCCACTGGGGAGCTGAAATGACTCCAATAGCTTGTTTAACCTTTTGAGTGCTGATAGAGCATAGCAACTCAGTTTCTATTCTAGTTGGGGTGACCTCATATGATAGGAATGACTCAACTTTAAAAACATTGACAAAGATAAAAAAAAACCCTCCTGAGATGAGAGCTTTTGGCACACATTGCACATGCCAAACTAATGTTTGGCTTGTAAGTGCGGTGGATCAAAGTAAAACACAAAGGCTCTTAAACAGCTTGAAGCAAGTGATACTTTTAAAATCTCTTTTGGGGCCTTCTCAGGACTTGCTGAGTTACAGCAGCTTTTACTCTGCTTGGTCTGTCGGCTCTAACCATGTGCTTTTTCTTGGAAAAGAACTTATTTCAGAAGAGATGGAACAGAGAACTGTGGTGAAAGCTCTTTGAATGGTATTAATCTACTAAAATATTCCAAGCAGTGTGGAGTTCAGTGCAAATAAAGGTAACTGAACATGATAGTATGTTGAAATATAGGTTTTTTCCTTGAACTAGAGGGTTGCCAGTTAGTAGAGAGCTATCCTGAAATTACAGAGTTTATGGGATATATTTGTAAGCTCCTTACAGTATGAAGCTTTAAGTGAGTTTATTGTATCAAAGCTCCTCAGGATTCAGTTGGGAGCAGCTCTCATTCTAAATGTCAATTTAGATCATTTTCCTGTATCTTCCAGATGTTCCTGTTACTGTTTATTTCTTCTGCTTTTCCAGGTTTGGTTTACTTTAGATTGTTTTAGCCAACAGCCTAGCAAATCTTTTTGTTTCAGCAGATATATTTAGTGAACTAAAAGGAAATATCACTCCTTCCCTGAAAAATAACCGTGCATTAGAGTTAACTCTGCTTCTTCAGTGGTAGTGAAGTTTTAATTTTCATCCCTGGTGTGATTGGGTTTTTTTACACCCCTAAAAAACCAGGAAACATTAAAATACTTTTTTCCCCCCTACACGCTTTCTAGTGTGGATTATGTTAAAGTACATTCATTGAATTGGTATAGCATCTTCAGTATAGTGAAAGGGAAGAACAGGAACATGTTAACAGGAATTTTTTAAAAATAAAAGCTGCCTTGCCATTTCTGGAAACTACTAGCTCCTGATGAACAGCGACCCACTTTGCCAGCAGCTGCTCCTGTGACGGGTGTTGTGCTGTTCCTGAAAGCGCCCTGGCAGTAGTTGGAGTGTTTGGTAACCATATATGTCATTTGGCTTTGGAGAGGAACTGAAAGTGAAGACATTGCAAGTCAGGCTGTGGAATCTGCTTAAAATGGATGCAGCAGCAGAACTCTATTGCTTGTGTTTATATACCTAAACATCTCTATTTTTAATCACTAGGTGAAAAAAAGAATTAAGTTTTACTAACATAGTTCCTTTTCCCTTTCTGGCTCTAATCCATTAATTTCTTCTGCAGAAAAGTTTATTGGTAACTGTGATGCAGTAACAGTTAATGCAAATTTTGTCTTTGCAATCCTGGTGCTAACTCCCAGAGCTGTCTAGCTTTGCTTTTGTGACTCTTGTGTGTTTGGACCTTCTATAAGTAACAGGAGAAATACTCAGTATTTTAATAACTTTGAGGAAACAAAATGTAATTTCTTGTAGAAATTCCTAAAGTATTCTGTTAAGTGCTAAATAAATTGCTTTTCATGTTGGGAATTAATTTGATGCATTGTTTAAAGAGAGCAGGTTTCCTTTTCAGCGTTGGGAAGGAAAATCCAGCTACCTCTGGATTTGCAGAGGTCACATCTTGATACCAGCTGCTCCTGTGGAATATTCGACAGTGCAAACGTCACTCAAGCTAGCCCTTAGTCCATTTTCCAGCCTGCTGCTGAAACTCCAGTTCCTGGAAATAAAAGAGACTGGGATTTAATTTGAGGGGCAAGAGTGGAGTCCCCTTCCCCCTCACCAAGTCAGGGCCAAAGCATGTTTCATTTAAGCTGAAGAACTGTACTGGAACCAACAGGGAGTCAAAAGCTGGAGCATATTTTGCAGCATGATCACATTTTAAATTGTAAGGAATTCTGTTTATGGCTGGATACAGTGATTAAATAGGTCAGCTGTTGCTACAGTTGAGAACCCTATAACGGCTGGGCAGAAAAGGCACTGGAGCTCTCTAGACCCATCTCTGGTATACTGGGTTTGCTTCCACAGCCCTCGATGGGTGAGGAGTCACAAAAGGACTTTTGTTGATCGCATGAAGAGGAAAGCTTGCAAGGTCCCTGTCAGAAGCCACAGAACTGTGTTGGGCATTTGACTTTTTTGGACACTAAAAGAATGATCTAACTAGCTGAAAGAAATATAGCATCTTGAATTTATCAAAATCCGTGCCACCTTCGAGTGTAAACTCTAAGACCCTGCCAATTAATAATCCTGAGTATTTGTCTTTCCTTGAGGGTAAGAGGTGATCAGAGTCCTTTAGAAAAATCTGGCTTGTTGATCCAAAGTTGATGTGTTCAAGAGAACAGGTAGGGTGTAACAAACAATTATGTGGTCAAACTGTATTTCCTGAAACATCTCCTAACCTTTACCTGGATACGTGTCTGAAAATAGCACAAGTAATTCACCATTATAGCTATTTTGAGTCATTTAATGCTACAGTGTAATATCTTCTGTCACTGTGAATATTTGGAAGGACTGAATTATTTTGGCTGCAACATAACTCCTGGCTGGACCATACACACTGTAACTGATTACAGCAACTGCATAAACTGCACAAGCAGGCAGGACACGTCCATGCAGGGCTTAACCTGAGTGTCTGTGGTGAGGCAGACGTGTGCAAATAGGGTTATATTCCTGTATCTTGGGTTATTGTTTATGATTTACTTCTGAAGGTTTAGAGAAGACTTGGGAGGGTGAGATTTTTGTGGAGTTTTTTTGATAGTAAGCCTTTTATTTCTGAGATGTGACTTGAAATGGTTTGCCCCTTTCAAGCTATTCTTTCTTAGGCCAGTAGCACAGCCGCTGCTTCTTCTTGGGTTTTGCATTAACTTGATGCTTTCAACTGTAGCACTCAAATTTGTAATTACTTTGGGTTGAAAGCCTTTTCTTCTTTTTGCAGATTTCTTTCTTAGACTGAAATAAGCCTTCTATTCTGAGCCCAACACTGTTCATCTGGTATTAGGCAGCCACTTCAAACATTCATATTGCCAGTCTTATCAAGCTTCAGTCACTCTCTAGCTTGTCAGGCTGCCAGTGCTGCCTCTTCTCTCAAATCTGGCAGATGACTTGATTTTTCAAATACTTTTATTTCCCTGTTCCCTTCAGGTACAATTTACAGGTGCTTGCAAAGATGTCTAAAACTAACAAATCAAAGTCTGGATCCCGTTCTTCCCGCTCGAGGTCTGGATCGAGATCCCGCTCCCGTTCCTTCTCCAAGTCTCGCTCCCGTTCTCGCTCTGTCTCACGCTCAAGGAAACGCAGACTTAGGTAAGCACATGCAGCTCAGAAGCCAAAGGGTGTGATGTTTTCCTCTCTCTCCTCTGCAGATGGTTTCTCACTTAGCTCTTTCCCAGGGAAAGACTTTGATTAGATTCTAGGTCAGATAAGTGTCCTGTGTCTTAGGCTGTTTCCTGCTAACCTGAGTTGTTTTGAAGTGGTTTTAATGAGCTAGGAAAGTGACTTGTGACTGTTTCTCGCTCAAGATCCTTCTGAGCCCTTAGTCTGGTCTCTGTAGCATGTAATTTTACGTTTCTGTGCAGGTCATTTTCCCCCCAATACCAATGCTAACAGATACTCTAAGGTGCAGTGAAGTCAGAAGGTGGTTTTGTAACTGTAGCTTGCTTTGTTAGGGATACAAGGCCACAGTGAAGCTGTTGCAGCCGTTTTATAGTGGGGCCCTTGGAGCAGACCTTTGTAGTTTGTTTTTCCTCAAAGTTATTAATAGAAGCCTGTGTCAAAATGCATGTGTATTTGTTTCCCCCTCTCCCCGTGTTCTTCTGCAGTTCTAATTGCTGCTGTATGTAATGGGATAGCCAATTGTGCTTTTCCTACTGCTGAGTACACGCAGTCTGAGAGATCCAGTTTCCTGTATTAAAGGTACCCGTGGTTAAAGATGGGGCTGGAAATTGCCAGAGCAGGACAATGTGCAGAAACATCACTGCTTTGTATCCTGCCCTGAGATTCTTTTATGAGATTGGAAGTGCCTTTGATCAGACATTTGCTTCACTGCTGTGAGAGTTTAAGTGTGTGTTCCCTAGAGCAGGGAAGAGGAGTTGGGAAGGTCCTTAAAAAAACATGCTCCTTTGTTTTGTTAAACAGCTTTGGCTTTTTTAAGCTTTTGATCTAATTGATCCCAGATTCGAGGGGCCTTTGCAGACACTGTCTGCTCTTCATCTCTTCCTAAAAGTGGATTCAAGCAAGTTTGAATGTCAGTTTAAGATAGTGCCATGAAAGGTACAGGCAATTTTTATTGTTGCTTCCCTGCCCCTCCCCTCAGCATACAGGGGTCAGTTATCAGAAATGATAGTTCTGGGTGGGAGAAGCTAATTTCCCTGCAGATAACTTTGAGAAATTATTTATATGTATAATAGCTGTTTCTTCTCCCCTTAATTGTTTCTGATCAGGGCAGTTAGAGGCTCATCTCTTCCATGAATATCAGGATATGTGTTTTCTTCCTTTTATTTTGGCTAAGCATTTTGAATCTGGCAAAGACATTCCAGTTGGACTGGGTATAACGATGTTCGTCTGCTTTTTTACTAATGCTAAATTAATAACATATATTCTGAAAATCATTGGGTTGTAAACATGCAACTGTTAACAATTAAAGAGATTTTTAAAGTGTGGAGGCTCTAATAAATGTACAGTTGGCAGGAGAACAACATGACAAAACTAAATTAGAGGCGGAGACTTGAGTCAAATCAAGTTCTTTGCAGAAGGAAGCTGGAATGCTGGAAGATACGTGGTCATTTGGGAATATCTGCCTAGCTGTGGAGGAACTTTGTCAGCTGAAAACAAAGGCACCCTGTGCAAACATGAGCTGTGCTGCTGCTGAATCTACTTGTGCTTTGTAAAAAACTCCTTTTTTTCTTCAAAAAAGAATCAAAATGGAGGGGTTAGTGCAGACAAGCCATCTGGTATGGCGTTAGGATATTCTCTGAGGTAGGTCTCGTGTGGTATCTTGGCATGAAAATCCATCATTATGTATTTCAGAGTGTACTGCAGAAGCAGCTGTGTTGCCACGCTGGAGTCCAGCGTTTCTTGCTTTCTTAATGACTTTATATTTCTTTTTTTTTCACCTCTTGTAAAATGGTAGGTTCTTTAGGACTGGAGCAGTGTGCATTAGCTGGCCAGCGACAGGGACTGATAGAGTTGGGAGAATTATTACTTGTGGTGGTTCTTTTGCATAACATTTACTGTGTTTTTCTAAAAGGATTTCTTGTAAATAGTCTCTGCAGTTTCAGGGTGGAATTTTCTGCTGCAAGCCTCTCAAACAATAGAAAGGATTTTGGAAGTGTACAACAGGTCTCTTGCTGGTAATTGATCACATATGCAGAGTTGTCTGTACACAGGAGTGTATCTGTTCTTCGTGCTTTTGAGGAGGGCTTCTTACACCAGGTTCTTGCTGTCTGCCTCTCTGCTTTTCCTTCTCATCATTGCAGGCTTTGGTTGTTTGAAGGATGAAGCAAGTGTTAAAATGATCATAAAGCTGTTTGCTGTCAGTGCCTATAGTATGATGTTGTGGTTTAACCCAGCAGGCAGATAAAACAACCACACAGAGGGATGGGGGAGAGAATTGAAGAGAGAGAGGTAAAACTTGGCAGTTGAGACAAAGACAGTTTAATAGGACAGAAAAGGAAGAAAATCTTAATAATAGAACATACAAACCAAGAGATGCACAGTTGCTCACCACCCAGAAGCAATGCTCCACTAGTTCCCCAACAGCCTCCTGCCACCCCCCAGTTGTATATGGAGCATGGTGCTGCATGCTGTGGAATAGCCCTTTGGGCATTTGGGGTCAGTAGCCCTGGTTGTGCCCCCTCCCAGCTTCTTGGTGCCCCCCACTTCTCACTGCTAGGGCCGGTATGAGAAGCAGTATGGTCTTGGACTTGGTGTAAGCACCACAACCACCTAGCAAACAACTACAAACGTGTGTGTTACAAACTTGATGTAAGAAGGGACTGTGGGAATGGTTTCAAAACTAAATTTCCATCTGGAAAAAATATCTTTTCTATTTAAAATTACTAGTTTAGATGCTTTCTCCATTTGATTAGTGCAAAGTTTCTGAAATCTCAGACTTTGATGGGAACTTTGTTTTTCAGCAGCTGTGAAATACTCACTGTAAAGCTGGCATTTAATCTGGAGCTATAGTGGGGCTTTTTAAACAGTTGCACAACTGCAGCTCCAGAAATGTAATGGAAGAGACTATTGGAACAATTAGCCGTTAATGTTTTGCCACTTAAATCTATTCTTGCAGGCATGGTGTTTGTCTTGGACTCGGTTCTGTCGTTCTGCCTGCTCTTGACTGGCTGGAGGGGAGCAGAGGGACACGGAACAGTGCCACCTCGCGGCATCGGGCTGGAGAGCCAGCGCATCCCTCTGCTCTCCTGCTCTTTGGAGCTCCAGCTTCTGAATTGTGGAGAGGGCTGCACCTTTTGAAACCTAAAAACTGCAGAGTAGTGTGCTCTTTGCTCCAGTGCTGCTCCTGTCATGGGGAGAGGGGTAGCGGTTTGTTCACTCACCTGGCAAGGAAGGGGTGTTTTGTCTTACTAGAACTTTGTAAGCTCATGAGAACTGAGGGACACCAGAGGAAGATTTTGAATCCCTTCCAATAATGGTAGTGTGACATGCATAAAGAATTGTGAAGGAGATCTAGGGTTAGGTCCAACAGAGGTCTGAGCTGTAAAGGGCTGGAAGGGTGACACGTGTCACTTTTCCTAAAGCTGGATACCAGCCACATTCATCCTAGAAAAATGAAGAGCAATGTGTGCTTGTCATGGGGTCTGCAGTGATCCTGAAATTAAATATTGGTTTGGTATTGCACGTACAGGTTATTTCCTCTGCAGTTTTTTGAGGGCAAAGTGTAATACCTCCATTGGATGAGGGTAAACAAAATAAATTACTTCTAAAGGCTCAGAAATGAGCTTTTCCAGTTTTCTTTTAGAAGGTTTCAAGTAGAAAGTTGTGACTTGAAGAATAAACTTTAAAATACTTGTGTATTTTTTTTTCCTTGTATCAGTTCTAGGTCTCGTTCAAGATCATATTCTCCATCTCATAACAGAGAAAGGAACCACCCAAGAGTCTATCAGAACCGGGATTTCAGAGGTCATAATAGAGGATACAGGAGACCGTATTATTTTCGTGGCCGCAACAGAGGGTTTTATCCATGGGGCCAGTATAACCGAGGAGGATATGGGAATTACAGGTCAAACTGGCAAAACTATCGCCAAGCGTATAGCCCTCGTAGAGGGAGGTCACGCTCTCGTTCACCCAAGAGGAGGTCTCCTTCACCAAGGTCTAGAAGTCATTCTAGAAATTCTGATAAGTCATCTTCTGATCGGTCAAGGAGGTCTTCCTCTTCCCGGTCTTCCTCAAATCATAGCCGAGTTGAGTCTTCCAAGCGTAAATCTGGAAAGGAAAAGAAGTCATCTTCCAAGGATACCCGGGCATCTCAGGCTGCAGGAGATAATCAAGGTGATGAGTCTAAGGAGCAGCCGTTTTCAGGAGCAGCGGCTCAGGATGTCAAAGCATCTGAGGGATCAAAACCATGGCAAGATGTGACCACCTATGGTACAAGTTCAGTGTCGAGAGCTTCTGTGTCTGAACTTAGCCCAAGGGAACGCAGTCCTGCATTAAAAAGCCCTCTCCAGTCCGTTGTGGTGAGGCGTCGTTCTCCTCGGCCAAGTCCATTGCAAAAGTCAAGCCCTCCACTGACCAACCCATCACAGATGAGCTCTGCTTTACAGAGCAGCAGCACCTCCTTTCAGGCAGGCTCTCATCAGAGCCCTTTTGACCACGGCTCAGCCAGTTTGAGCCCAACAAGGAAGAGCCCTGTGTGCAAAAGTCCAACACCAATCGGTTCGATTTACAGTACATCTCAGAAGGAGGAAGCCACAGCTCCTGGAGGAGGAGCCTTCTCAAAGAGGCAAGTGATATATTTCGTGGTACTGTTTGTGTTTTGACAGGCCAGCTTGCAGGTGTCGGTGCTCTTGGTGAGCACCGCGAGGGTTCTCAGGGCATGTGTGCAGGCTCCAGCTGGAAGGAGGCCCCAGTGTGTGTGAGGTGCTGTGCTAGTAAGCTGCCAGCTCCCTGGGCCTGATACCCTCTAAATTACAGAACCAACCAGACCTGGCCCTGCGTTGGGGGAGGTTGGAGTTAGTTTTCTGACTTTCACATCTTGAAGCTGTGCCCCATGAGACTTCCCAGCAGCCTAACAGTGTGCACCGCACGCTTGCGCTTCGTAGTTTCTTTTCAGTTAAAGACATTTTCTTAGTATCACATTTTTTGAATGGCTTTAGATATCAATTAGCAGAATTTTAATGAAATCTTGCTGCAAGCAGCCTGAAGCGGGTGTGGTTGCAGTGCTTGTGTCAGAGTTTGTGGGTGATATGAGAAACTAAAGCACAAAGATCACTCAAATGAAGATATCCTTCATACTGAAGGCATCAGCTTGCTGTGTTTGGTTGGTTAGCTCAACTGCAGATTGGTGTCTGATGGTGATGCTTTATTTTAAAAGAGAGAATAGCATCCACAAGTGCTTTTAAATCTCTTCTTTATTACTTTTAAAGTGATTTTTGGACTGATTCTAGATCAAAGATGTATGAAATTTAAAAAAGTGGCGGGGGGAAAGCTGTAACTCTCATTTGGGCTTTTCAAAGTGCTCAACTAATGTCCTTGGACTTTATTGCTGTTTCCTCAAAGCTGGGGTTTTGCTTAATGAACGCTTTAAAATGTAGTTCTGATGCTTTAAACTAGGTTATGATAAATTGTTGTTCTCACTAGAAGTGTTTTGTGTTCTCCCAGCAAAATCAATATTCTCCTCTGTTAACCTTTTTGCTTTTATTTGTATTTACAGTCTGTCATGAAATATTTAGCTTACCTATGAAACTTGCATCCAAAATTTGAAGTAGCTTTTGAGGCTTTTATTTCCAGTGTGTTGTTTAAAGCAGAACAGCCCAGTTTGAAAGTTTTGATGTGTTGTTCTCCTGAACAAGGTTTGTAAGTAAATAAACCGATTGGGTAAGATGTTACTATTTTCCTTAAAGTGAATCTGTGGGTAAGTTATTTTATTTTTATTTGTTCTTAAGCCTCATTTCATCAGTTTTGCCTATCCCATTTTGTTCTGTATTTGCTGAATTTGTTGAGAAGTAAAAGTCTAAATCCAGGCTGAGTGATCTGCTTTATATTTTTACTGGTTTAGGGCTTAGAGACAGCTGTCTGTACACATGTAGCTTGGTGTTCTCAAACATTAGACTGATTTCAACTGAAGCATTACCCTCTGATTCTTACTAAGAGAACTACTGTAATGTCTTGTTTTATGAACAGGTATCTGGAAGAGCAGAAAACTGAGAATGGGAAAGACAAAGACCAGAAAGTAACAAATGTTGAAAAAGAAAAAGTAAAGAGAAAGGGAATTTCTCTGAGTTGGGATCAACAGATGGAAAGGCAAAATCTGACTCATATGCATCCAAAGCTGACTCTGAGAAGGGATACCGTGGCAGCCAGTCGCCCAAGCGCTACAAGTTCCGGGATGACTTTGACAAGCTAAAGGTCCCGGAGTTCCACAAGGAGAGTCACTATGGCAAAGAGGAAACAGACGAGCAGGAAAAGAAAGACAAGGCAAAGGGCAGAAAGGATTCCGAATTTGATGATGAGCCCAAATTTATGTCAAAAGTTGTAGCGACTTCAAGTAAAAGTCAAGAAGAGGATAGGGCAGGGAAATGGGAAGGGGTGGTGTTCTTGCCACCTGGAAAAGAGAAGCAAAGGAAACCTGATGAAATGGAGGAGGAAAGCTATTCTGAAAGATCAAAAAAAGAAGAGAGACCAGCATCCAAGAGAGCTGAACCAGGTCACAGGGGATTTGTTCCTGAAAAGAATTTTAGAGTGACCACTTACAAATCAACCCAGGAAAAAAGCTCTTCTCCCCCACCAAGGAAGACTTCTGAGGTAAAGGAGAAACCAGGCACCAAAGGAGAGGGGCTGGCTCCTGGCAAATCATTTTCCATTACCCGTGAGGCCCAAGTCAATATTCGAATGGATTCCTTTGATGAAGACCTTGCACGGTAATTATTTGCTATTATTTTGGGAAGTCTAAATAGTGATAGGGTTTTTTGGTACATATTTCTCTTCTGGAGATACTTGCCAAGTGTGAGGAAGGCTAAATAATATTGCATCACAACTTGCATTTTGGGGTGATGTGGCTTACATTATCTTCTGGCATTTTAATATTTGTGTGACCCTTTTTTTGTGTGTGGTGGGAGGTTACAGGGGTTGCTAGTTGGTGAAATGATAGCATGAAGGTTACACAAGTTTTCCTAATCCTTTCTATGACTAGGTGTAAGATTATTCAAAATGTAAATGCTTCTGTGTCAGGTTCCATGTTACACTGGGCTCTGGAAAGAGTTGGGTACTCAGCAGTTTCATGCTGCTGGAATCTTAGTGGTATGGTAAAGTTACAGTGCTGCGTAAATGATGTTTATGACTCTGGAGTGTTGAACTACTTGTGTTCTCAACATGGGATTCCTGAAACTCTCAGAAGCTCAGAGAGCCTCTTCAGCATTCTTTCAGGAAATGTTAAGACAATAAAAAGTGATGCCAGAAAATACACTTGTGCAGCAGTAGCCAGGAAGTGGCTCTGTGGGACGTTACAGGTTCGTCTAGAACTTACGAACCACTAGCAGAAGATAACAGCTGGCTGGTGGTGTAAGAATGAGCTCGTGTTTCCCAGGGTGTCAGGGGTTAATACCTGCACAGCCTTCCAAATACAGAATAACAAGTGACCAGAATTGTTAGCTGCCTGCATCGGTGTGTTTTGGAGGCGTTTAAATAAGCATCCTGCTCATGCTATTGAATATTCTTAGGTGCCTTCCTAACACCACGTAAGAAATACAGTCAGATTCCAACTCACAAAACATTATTCATCTTAAACTGTTTCTCTTTACCCTGTTCTTCTGTTTCCCTTGGTCTCTTTTCCTAGTCCAAGCGGTATCTTGGCTCAGGAACGCAAGCTGTGTCGTGACCTTGTGCACAGCAACAAAAAAGAGCAAGAATTCCGTTCGATTTTCCATCACATCCAGTCTGCCCAGTCCCAGCGAAGTCCTTCTGAACTCTTTGCTCAACACATAGTGACTATAGTCCATCATGTAAGAGGTGGGTCAGAAGTCTGTCTCTCCCTCATGAAGGTTTTCTCCTCCCTTGCCCATCTCTTGACAGAAAACATATTAATGTTTTGGCTTTTCACTCAACCCCCCAACAGAGCATCACTTTGGGTCTTCAGGAATGACACTGAATGAACGCTTTACCAAATATCTAAAGAAAGGAATGGAACAAGATGCAGCTAAAAACAAAAAGAGCCCTGAAATCCACAGGTTGGTGCCATTAGACACTGTCTGACATTGCAGGGGGATTTCAGATTTTCTTCTCTTAAACTCTGGAATGATGTAAGTATTTAACTGGCTTCAGCAAAAAAAAAAGGAAAATACGGGAATTTTTAAGGACCTTTGGAAATATTGGTCTGCTATAAGTGACTTTGCTCTACAAATGAGCAAGATTATATCTGTGTGTTTTCTTTTCCTTTTAGGAGAATAGATATATCTCCCAGTACTTTTAGAAAACATGGATTCTCTCAAGAGGAAACGAAAAGTTCCAGAGACCCTGGCTTCAAGGTGAACTGTTACTCTGATTAGTTTAATTCAAGAAAATGAGTGCATTGGGCATGAACTTAACAGTGATGTTTTTGTTTAAATTACTCTCTACTTAAGTTTGTGTTTTTCTTTTAAGGATGGGCATAATTCTAAAAATGAACTACAAAGGGTTAATTTTTATTAAAAATGTATCAACAACCTTTGTGAAGTGGTTAGACTATGGTAAATGACCCCAAAGTCAATTGAGGTGAGCTTGAGAAAAAGAGAGGATTTTTGGAACAAGTGCCCATGATGAGAGAAGAGACTTTTTGTGATATTTTTCTGCTTGTAAGTATTATCAAATCAATTGTATACGTGCAATATTTCCAACCATGTTTTCAAAAAGACATGCATGAGAAAGAGGAAAGTAAAACTAAATACTTATCTAAACCAAATACACTATTAAGCAGATTAGAAGTTTTGTTCTAACAACTTACTGTACCATTGCTGTTGATTGCTGTTACTTTAACATTCAGCACTTGTTTTAGTAGATCCAGACCATTTGGAATTTTAGTCTGTTAGCTTTTCTGAGTAGATGAATGTTAAGCCATCTCACTCACTGTAAACAATCATAAAAACGGCTTAACTTAAAATGTTTGGGATTTTAACCTTTGTTTATTCACCTTCATACATATTTACATTGAACGTTGAAGAGATTTTAAACAGTCCTGCTGAAACCTTACTTGTTTCATATTTGTTTTCGATTTTTTCCAAACACACTTGTGGCTTGACATGGACGATGGTGAGATGGATTTGATGGGCCTGAACTCTGAGCATCAGCTTGGCAGAGTGTATTATAAACGTGGTTTCCAAACAGCTCGCCAGCCTTCCGTGAAACAGACGTGCCCTCACAAACCCAAATAGGTGTTTGCTGTACCACATAAGGGAGCTGCTGATGATTTTGTCACTTATCTGTCATCCATCGTATTGGGAGCAGTTTTATTCTCAGAGTAGAAATTAAAGCTCTTTGCCTGGGGAAAGTAGAAGAGCAAAATACCAAAACAAAACGCCTGCTCTCACTCCTGCGTTATTTGACATATTTATTTAAACAAAAAAGTGTTTAGAAACTCATGTAAGTAAAAAATTTAATAGCTAGAGAATTACTAATCCTTTTGTATTTAATTCAAGACGATTAATATGATGTATGTTGCATATCAAGTGATAACAGTTCCCAAGATTAGTATTGTGTAAATGAAGTAGCAATTGCTGAGCGCAGCCAGGGAGGCTGTATGTTGGCACTAGCAACACCATGTACAGGTTTTCTGCAGACCTACTGCTGCTTGTTAATGTTTGTCAGAACCACAGCCACTGTCAGTTCTCAGCTACCTCTGTGTGTGCAGTCAGCAGAATCTCATCCAGGTACCACTGGTCTTAAAGCGTGTGCAGGTAATACAGCTTCTCATTGTGCAAAGAAAGCATCTGACTGGATTATTTAGGCAAGAATCTAAGTAGAACACAAAGCAAGCTTTACCAGAGTTTTTTAAAATTAACTATGTAAGCAAGCCAAAAATAAAAGCTGGTTGTTGAGTGCTTTTATACAGCTGGCTGGTTTTGCTCTGTGAAACACCACGGGTAGCTTGTACTGGTAGGCTTGCTAGGGTTATGTGGAGAAACACATATTTGTGTCTGTGGTGACTTCTCGGCATCTTTCACACGGTGCCTTCCAGTCAGGGAGCAGGGAGTGCTATGGGGGACTTCTGCCACAGAGTAAGTCTCGTTGGCAGACGCACTAATGGCCACCTATCAGTGGGACGCTGGCATTTCCCAGATGCGCTCGGTTACTGCTGTTCAGTGGCCTCTGTCTCTTACCACTTTGATCAGTAATCACTACCTTGGGTATCTCCAAGCAGCAAACAGCCTTTGCTTCTCCTTAAGTACCATTTCCAGACCTGGTGATTAAAATTCCTTCCACCCTGCTAGATGTCTGTCAGCAGGATAGCGAGCATGCTGCTGTTCAGTGACAAACATCCGTGGGCTGTTAGACATTTCTGACATGCTGTAGTTGTGATACATAATCAGTTGAGTTGGATTTCCAAGTTGTTCTCATCTCTCGCTGGCTGTGGTGTACATTAAGTGTCAGCTTCTGTGCTTCTCTCCCCTATTAGCAGGCTATTCTAATTCTGTTTAAAATAGGAGAATAAAAGTTTAAAAAGCAGTAGGAAAATTAAAGTCTGACAAATAAAGCTTAGTGCCTTATTCTGCATCTTAAAATGGATTATTGATTAGCGTTCAGATAAACTCCTGTTCTCCAGAAGTCTGTGCAATAGCGAAGTAGTGGTGCTGAGCTAGTGTGCTGTAAACCTCTGTATTGAACTGGCCCCTCTTCCCTGCGTTTGTAGGCTGAAGGGAAATATAAGGACGACCCTGTTGACCTGCGCCTTGATATTGAGCGCCGTAAAAAACATAAGGAAAGAGATCTTAAACGCGATAAATCCAGAGAATCGGTGGACTCGAGAGACTCAAGTCACTCAAGGGAAAGATCAACTGAGAAAACGGAGAAAAGTCACAAAGGCTCAAAGAAAAAGTATGTAGGAATCCTCACAGCCATTCCCTTCCACCTCTCGTGTTTCCGCTGTTAAGGGAGGCGATGGCATCGTGTACATACAGTGGTACACACCTTTTGACATAAACTCCTCCAGTGGTGTGAATTATCCCTCTGCGCGTCTTCTCGATACCATTATATCTATCTGAAACACTAAATCATTGTTAAAGGTAAATGAGACCTTGTGTCCAACTGGGTGAGTCACTTTTCCTTGTTCCTGTTGCACTATGGAGAGCTGCCATGGTTAAATGACTTTGCTGTAATGTTAGCTTAATCCTCTTCTCATAAATTAATTTTTTGTTTCATTAAAACTCTGTAGATGCATGCTTATCTCACAGTAGATAGTGTAACCACCTTAGAAAGAAGCAACAAGTTGTTCTGGAGAACACTTGAGACCTGTGTTAGACCTGCATGTTGTAGCTGATCCTGAGCTCTTGCTCTGGTTTTTCGTAATAGGAAAAGGCAGCATCGCTCCATAGAGGAGCGATAAAGAAATGGTTCTGTAGCAAATTAAAAATAATCACAGCTGAGGTACTGATCCTCTCGGTGTCCTCCTCACCTCTGTTTCCTATCACTGAAACAGGAAACACCGAAGGGTGCGTGAGAGATCCAGATCCAGTTCTTCATCTTCACGGTCATCTCATTCAGTCAAAGCAGAGGAGTATCCTGAGGAGACTGAGGAGAGGGAGGAAAGCACCACAGGCTTTGACAAGTCCCGACTTGGGACTAAAGAATTCTCCGGTCCAAATGAGAGAGGAAGAGCTAGAGGGACCTTTGTAAGTGTTTTCCAACCCCCTGCATCAAGTACACTTAAAACATAGAGTAAAGGAGAACAACCAGAGATATGTGGCCAGAATACGATCGCCCCAAGTCTGGGGCACAAACCAGGGTGGTGAGGATGTAGTTTGGACAATTGAACCCAAGGTGTTTGGAGCAGAATCCAGCCTGGGAGTGTTTGTACATGAGTAATGGCTGAACAGCCCTGGCGGGCAGTGTGACGTGCATCAGCCAGTTTGGGTTAGGCTAGTGGAGTTGACTCAGCTGGTCGTAACCATGCTTGGTGTTTGCAGTTCCTGTGCCTTGGCTGCACAGATGTTACGTAGCTTGTCTTGGGTGCTCTGGAAATGCCTGTATGTGATCTTAAATAGCTTCATAGAAATTCTAATGCACTGTGTGCTCAGATGAGCTAGAAAACCCTAAAACCTAGGGAGCTCTTATTTTAAAGATAGGCTAAAGGTGTTCTTGGGTGGATAGAGAAGTGCTGTTGTATCTCTTGTTAGCCCTGGAAGCTCTCTGGGAGTGGGAAGCCACTGCACCTGGTTTATGTGTCTTCTGTGTTTTGCTGTTGCAGCAGTTCAGAGCAAGAGGGAGAGGATGGGGCAGAGGCAACTTTTCAGGCAACAATAACAGCAACAGCGGTGGCAACAATGACTTCCAGAAGCGAAACCGAGATGAGGAGTGGGATCCAGAGTACACACCGAAGAGCAAGAAGTACTACTTGGTATGTGGCTGAAGTACCAAACATGTATGTATGCTCCAGGTGTATCTGGTCTTAAATGCCTTAGAGGTGAAAACACCAGCTGTCATGACACTGCCACATCCAGCAGGCTAAGGCTTCATGTGACACTTCTGCATGAGGAGCTTTGAGTAGAGAACCTGTTGCTGCTCATTGTAGAGCACCTGGCCGTTCAAAGGCCATTGAAGGGCACGTGTTTCACAGTACCATGGAGAACACAGCGCTGCTAGTCTGTGTTGCAGGTGGGCTGTCTTTGGTGGTTCTGTCCCCATACAGCATCCAGCTTCCTTGCTGGGTCAGTGCTATTCCTTTTTCTTTCTGATGACAGCAGTCTGCCATGCTGACAGGCGTTAATCAAGGAGGAGCCTCCCTGCCTGTGTTCCTCAAAATAGGGGTAGTTTTAAAAAACCACCAACTCATTTTCACTCTTCTTGATTTAAATTCCTTGAGATCCCCAATCCTCTCATTAAACACTGCAGTATTCTGGTCCTGTGCTGCAAGCAAGCCTTGATTCTTTGTTATTCACTGGTGTTTTTTCCTGTGGTCCCATTGAAGGCAGAGCTGTAGCTGTTGGGGTGTCCAGTCCCTACTCTGTGCTTCACGTACAGAAATGGGTCTGTGTTGGCACAGTGCCCTGGCCCCTGTCAGCTTGTACCAGTCCCACCTGCCTTAGCTCACCCAAAGCATCCCTGAAAGCAGTGCATGTTATCCAGCTCCCTGAGTGCCCAGCAACAAGGACTGGAGCTGCCAAAGAGGTTTGATTGGCAAGCAAATCCAGGGAAGACTTGTAGAATTACCTGAATCACGGAGCTGCCGAACCAGCAGTGCTACTCCAGGCCTAGACACCCATCCCCTTCCCACCCCAGATATTCTTGTAGGGAGCTTCCTGTCAGCGAGGACCGGCAGCCACGCGCCGAGCGTGTGTAGTACAGCATGTGCAGTCCTGCCTTCATCTGCTTGATGAAGCACAGTGGTTGGGGGGGTGTTGTGTATCACAAGCTGAATGTAGTCAGCCTGCTTCACCTGATGCCATTGCCTTCTTCCTGTGCAGCACGATGACCGGGAGGGCGAAGGTGCCGACAAGTGGGTGAACAGAGGCCGTGGCCGGGGTGCTTTCCCCCGAGGAAGAGGTCGCTTCATGTTCCGGAAGTCGAGCACCAGCCCCAAATGGGCTCATGACAAATTCAGTGGTGAAGAAGGAGAAATTGAAGATGATGAAAGTGGAACAGAAAACAGAGAGGAGAAGGACAACTTACAGACAACGGCTGAATAGCTGCGGGGTCTGCGTGGTGCCGGGAGCCCTGGCCGGAGGGAAGGGGCTCAGCACGGCGCCTGGGCTGGAGATGGTCCTGAAGCGCTGAGCAGAGCCCCGGCGAGGAGCTGAAACCATCCTGAAGTTAACTGCATTTCCAGAGTTCAGCCTCCCTAAGCGTGGACTAGAACTGATAAATCATTTCTGCTTGGATCCACTCGTGGAGTTTCTCTTCCCAAAGACTTACCTGAGGACTGAATGAGGTCAAGTACTGGGTGAGATCCTAGATTTTTCTCTTGTCTGTGACCTTATCGAATGGTCGGTTCTTTTTTTGGTAACAGGCTTCAAAGACAATGTGGATTTTGGTTTGTGCCCATCTTAACCCAGTAGTCTTGACATTTTTGTTTCTCTTTTATAATTTGGAATACTCAAGGTCGGGATTAACTCCCCAGTTCAAGTTTTTCCTCCCCTATTGTGTATTCAATGTTTTAAATTCATACTCTGTTTATTTTAGGCCTTTACGTACATAGTAACATCAATGAAATGATCATTTTGGAAACTCTTTTTGGTTCTTATAAATAAGAAAACAATGAAGCATGTGAATAAACATCTAAATGTTAACTTGTTGGGACCAAACTATGATTTTTCTTTTTTAAAAAAAAAAACCAACTTTTTTTTTAATGTAACAGTTAAGTTTAGGGCCTTTTAAACCTGATTCTTTTCCTTTTTATGTTGAAAGTTAATTAGCATGGTTTCAAAACAAGAAAAAAGATGACAGACACCCCCCCTCCTTTTCACCACCATTTCTGTACACTGTTAGGCCTGGTGTGTGCGGGAGCCCCCAAACTGCTTGTAGGCATTTTGTGTATCCTCTTTGCAGCTGGTTGTGAACTCGAGTGCTCTTTCCAAGGTAACATAGTTTTCTAAGAAACTTCAGAATTCTACTAGGTTTAAAAAAAAATAATAAAAATATAAAAAAGCAGATGAGAATTTTTCAATATTTTTTATTAATCTTTTTATAAAACCCAAAGGCAGATCCCTCCTGTGCTGGTTAAGGATGGCCGTTACCTATTTCTTTTTATCTTCTACTTCAAAATATTCTGAAGATGTTTGCAGATAGTTCTCCAGAGGGCTGAGTCTCAGTGAGCCTTCGTAGCAGGAGAGGCATGTCCGCACCGGCGCCCAGCGTGCACGTGCTGTAAAGACACCGCTTGCCCTCTCCATCTCTGCCTTCCCTTCCCCAGGATTGCTGTGCTGTTTTCCCCACACACACCGACTAGAGTTTGGTTTGTTTTGACTTGAACAGTTCCTGTTTAGCAAAGCCCTGAAGTTTGTTTATGCAAATAAAATACAATAAAAGAAGTAGTAGGTGTAACTCTGCTTTTGTTTTGTGTGCTGAGTGTGGCCCCGCGCTTGGCTTTGGGATTAACTGGGGAGGCCCAGAAGAGTGGAAAGCTGGTGGTCAGCCCCAGGCTGGAGATTCTGGGCAAGGGGGTTTTAAACAGGTTGGTTCTGGAAGAGAACTCGGACCAGAGAGTGGCCAGGAAGGAGAAAGCTCCACCTGGCTCTTTACTAGCAGCAGTTACCAGGAGTGCTGGAGGTTCCCACTTTACCTGGCTCTCCAGGTGGGCGATGCTGTGCTTGGATGAAAGGAGCAAGGCTGTCCCCTGGCACAAGAACCTTCCTCCTCCCCATGCTGCTTGGGGTGGGCTTTTCTCATTAGGGCTGGTGTGGGTGCAGGAGCCTAACCAAAGGCTGGTTGCTCCTTCATCTGACAGCTGTGGGGGATGCTGGGAAAGTGCCTCCAGAGCCCCAGTACTGGCTGGGGGTGGTAAATGGTGCTGGCTAACTGCTTGGGCCAGGAGGGTGGGTGAATCACAGGCTGGAAGGGACCTTGACAGCCCCCATCTTGTCCAACCTCCTGCAGTGAGCAGGGACACCTTGAACTAGATCAGGTCACTCAGAGCTTCGTCAACCCTTGAATGTCTCCAGGGGGTGGGGCTTCAACCACCTCTCTGGACAGCCTGTTCCAGCATCTCACCACTCTCTGTAAGTGAATAACTTAGGGGTTCGTGTTTCCCTTCACGCTTCAATTTGAGGCCATGAGGCAAAGGGTCTCTCCTTGTCCAGGGAGAGCTCCCCCTGGCCCCCTCCCGATCCCCCCGGGCTCAGCATTTCCCAGTCACATACTTGGGTGTCAGCATGGACCAAACCCAGGACCAGCTGGGGCCGCTGGTGACCTGCTGCGCTCTGCGGAGCAGCCCCAGTGTCATGGCCACACCAGCCCCGTGCGCTCGTGGTTTGTGGGTTTTGGCCCATCTGTGGTGGAGGTTTCACTTCCCCCTCCACACCAAAGGTGACAGACGTGCAGGGAGAGCGGGGTGGCTTTGAGGTGCTGACCGAGGCCGAAACTGCCTCCCCACCTCAGTGCTTCTCTCCCTGGGTTGTCAGCCTGTGCCGGTCCTGCAGCCCTGCCCATGTTGGCTGGTTGTGGCTGTGGCTGTCCCACATGTAGCTGGGGTCACTGTGTGACCTGGGCTGTGCAGGACAGTGTGCCACAGCCTCTGGGTGCTGGTGTGTGGGTGCCCGGGCTGCTGCTGCCCAGTGGGAGCTTGGGGTGCTCCCCTCACCTCCCCAGCTGTGTGAGCAGGGTGAGAGCAGTCACAGGGCCGTGAATCCCATCCATGCTGGGCAGTGGCAGCTGCCTTGTGCTGTTGTGGATGCCATTGCCCACACCGTGCACTAGCGCTTCACTCCGTGCCTGGCCAGGAGGGCTGGGTGCCCTCATGGCTGGGTGACAAGGTGGGTTTGGGGCAGCTGGTGGTGACCATGCTGGGGGCAGGAGTAGCCCTGGAGGGTGCAGGGATGCCGTGTGGACATGGGCACTGAGGTGCTCTCTGCTTCGACTTCCTTTCCCAGCACGGGACGATTTCCTCCAGCGTCACGTGTGTGCGGTGTGAGGCCGGGGCGCGGGGGAGCCTGGCACCGCACGGCATCGGCAGCCCAGCGCCAGCAGGTAGGATGGATGGAGGGGCTGGGGGTCCCAGGCTTGGGGACCATCCTGGTGCCAGCACCTGCGTGGGGCCATGTTGCTCCTGGGCCATGCCAGCGCCCCAGGAGCTGGGGGAGCTGCTGAGGAGGAGCTGGGAGCGATGGAGCCCTGGGGTCTGGAGAGCAGTTCCCTGTGCCCTTGGGACCAGGCCTCCTCATCCCCACCCTTGTCCCCACGGCCCTCGTGGCTGTGGCCACCTCGTAGGGTGGATAAAACCTGCAGCATTTTTAGTGCCTGCGAGGTCACTGTGGTGAGGGTGGTGGCAGCAGGGACCATCAGGGCTGCCGACCTGCGACAGGGTGGTCCTGCCATGGGAACAGGGTGGCTTTGCCCGGGGGATGGCATGGCCCACCACAGGGACAGAGTGGCCCGCCCTGAGGACAGGGTGGCCTGTGGGCACATGCCCGTGGCCCCATGCCTGTGGCCTCATGCCCCATAGCCTCTGCCTGGGGTCTCTGTCCTGGTGGGACCCCAGGGCTCGATGGGAGAGGGATGCTGCTGCACCCAGGCAGTGCAGGGACAGCATCCTGCCCCAGCGCCGTGCTGACGCTCTGAGGGAGGCTTGCAGCCGCCTGCTCTGCTGCGTGCAGAGGAAGCGCCGACCGCAGCAAGGCCGGGTGCTGGGCCGGGTGCTGGGCTGGGTGCTGGGCCGGGTGCTGGGATGGGTGCAGGGTTGAGGCTGACAAGGGGGGCAGACAGGACCCTGGGTACATGGTGGCAGAGATGCTGGGGCAGAGTGGCCACAGGGCTGGCCTGGTCCCAACAAGCGTTGCTGCCAGCCAGGGCGTGTGTGGGGGACAGTGCTGGTGGGACTCCTGAGTGCTGGGGGGGACTGTGTCCCACCAGCCCTGCCTGTGGGTGCCGTGGAAGGAGCAGGGGATGGGGTGGGGTCAGGGCTGTGGTGGTCCCCTGGAGACCATGTCCTAGCTGAGGGGTCAGGGGGAAGGAGGTGCTGTAATGAGGGTCCTTCCCCAGCACCTGATGGCCCCTTTGCTCCCTGGCAGCCTGTGGGACAGTGAAGGACAAGGAGGGGGAACACCAGGTGTCCTGCACTGGGGTCAGGGGAGGCAAAGGGACGGGCCAGGGGCCTGGGGCAGGTCCCTGGTGTGGTGGCATGGCCACGACCGGGGGCCCTAACCAGAAGCACTTCCAGCCCTGCTCTTGCCCAGCTGTGCCACACGGTGCCCTCTGTGCCCATCCCAGCCCTGGTCCTGCTTTTCTCCCCAGAGCTCCCGGTGACGGTGAGGATGGAGCCGGCCAAGCTCCCCCCCAGCAAGAGGATGGCTCCTGCTCCCCCTGTCCCCGCCAAGGCCAAACCAGCCCCTGTGCTGGTGACCAAGTAAGATGCGCGTGGCTGCGTCAGGGCACAGGGACTGTGGGGCTGCCATGTCCCCCACACAAGGGCTGAGCACGGCCCAGATGTGCCGCTTTACTGACTCACTGTCCCCAGGCCCAGCGGACCCCAGGCCTGTGCCTTGGCTGACATGGAGTGGGGCAGAGCAGGTGACCCAGGTAGGCACCGGGTGGGGACACCAGGCACTGTGGCCATGGAGGGGCCATGCCCTGTGCTGATACCCTGCCCTTAGCAGATGCTGATGGCTTCAACGTGGTGTCGGTCACCACGGCCAAGCTGAGCCACCCCACTGCCGCACGGCCCCGTGTGCCGGGCCAGCGGCCGCCCAGCCTCACACCGGGGAGCACAGGGGGTCCCTGTGGGGGAGAGCTGCCCCAGGGGCTGCCCCGCACGGGGGTCTGCGCCCCTCTCCCCGGCATGGGGCAGGCGTCAGGCCCGCCATGGAGCATGGAGGTGCTGGCGGTGCCGCGGCCGGAGGAGAAGCTGGCACTGGAGGACCTGAAGGCCGAGGTCCGGACCCTGCACATCCTCGTGGACCTGATGCGCGTCCAGCACCTGTGAGTGGGGAGGGGGGTGGGAGCGGGTCCCCAGCTGCTCCCAGCTGCTCGCTGCTGGATCGGGCCCAGCTGAGCCCAGCGTGTTGCAGGCGGGACCTGGAGGACGTGCGGCTGGAGGTGTGCCAGGAGCGGGCCAAGCGCCAGGCGCTGCAGGTGAGTCCCGGGCGAGGGGCTGCCCTGCGCCCCGCTCCCCGCTGCCCCCCCACACTCACAGGCTCTTCCCCACAGGCCGAGGTTGAGCTGCTGAGGAAGGTGCTACCCAGCTAGTGCCATGGGGGCTGTGGCCACAGTGCCCACGCCTTTGCGGTCCGGGGGCTCCAGGCAGGCAGGTGGCACACGGCGCTGCTAGGGTTGTGCTCTCTGCCCCCCGCCCCCTCCCCCTGAATGCCCCCACCCCCACAACGCCCCCCCTGCTGTGCTGGGGTCCTGAGGCTGTGCAACACAGAGCTACTGGTTAAAATAAACTATTTTGGGTACGGCTGGGCTGTGTGGGTCTGGGGGAGACATCCAGGGTCTGCTGTGGGCTGACATGCTCCTGCAGCACTGGGGGTCCCACTGGAGCACTACTGGGGGGTCCCATCAGGGTATATGGGGGGTCCCCACCAGAGCTGGCTCACTGCGGAGCCCCAGGCAAGCACCTCAGTCCTGGGTGGATGTGCCAGCAGTCAGGGCAGGGCTGCAGGCTCTGTTACCTGGTCCTGGGGTGCTGAGTGTCCCCGTGCCCCCCGCACCTCATCCCACGCTTATGTAGAGCCAGGGCCCGCAGCGGGGCTGGGACAGTGCTCCCTCCTCCTCCTCCTCGTCTTCCTTCTTCTGCCCCCGCACTGTTTCCCAGCCCCGGCGCATCCTGGCCTCTAGCCACAGGCATGGGGCCGGGAGAACATCTGGAAAACATCTGGATCCTGGCGGCACAGGGGACTGGCCTGGGAAGGAGCTATTTTTATAAAGCTGCTGAGGAGGGGGCTGGGGAGGGGGGCAGCGGGGCCCCTGCACCCCGCGGGGCTGGCTCTGTGCTGGGATTGTGGGCAGGATGCAGCCCAGCCCTGCGGGGAGCCACCCTCATCCCCAGGGAGCACCCACCGCCCTGAGAGCCCATGGGGAGACATCTGTCTGGCCCCGCCAGGAGCGCGCTGGGTCAGGGCCAGGCGGTGCCGGAAAGGGCCCCAGCTAATTTTAGAGGGGCTGGGGGGAGGGAATTAGGCCTGGGATGCGGCCGTGGCCGGACACCCCCTCCCAGCACCACTTCACATCTTCCTCGGCTGCTGCAGCCATGGCTGCCCCAGTGTGCAGCACCCCCCACCTCCACGTGCAGGACCCCCCCACACACCACACAGGGCCTGGGTAGTGTATAACAGCACCATGTTTCTGGGGCAGGACCCCACAGCTTACACGGATGTACAGCCCAACTGTGACCCCTGGGGATGGGCACCCTTCTGGTGCCAAGTCCTGGGGGCCAGAGCCAGCGGCTGAGCTGGGCAAGGTCTGCCCTGTCCTTGTCCCTGAAGGGTCCTGGGGCTGCTGGGCTGGTGCCGACAGTCGTACCAATGGCTCAAGGTGCATCGTGTCCCACAGGGGCTGGGCTGAGTCTGGCCTGAGATGGGGGGGTGTGCCCGTGGCACCGGGGTCCAGCTGGCAGCCGCGCAGAGATGCTCCAGGGCAGTTCCTCCAACCCGGAGCAGTGAGCAGCCCCCCTGCTTCCCCGTGGTCCCATCTCCTGCCCCCAGCCCAGGTCCTACGCGGCTCCTGGGGGGAGGGGTGTCACGTTGTCAGCTGAGCTGCCGGGGGAGCTGGGCGCAGCGTGGGGCACCTGCCCCTGCGCTGGGACTCAGTAGTAGTGGACACGGCCCAGGGTGCCGGTGCCGGTGCCCAGGATGTCGGGCTGCCCGTTGCGCCAGATCTCGCGGATGATGCGCTCGCGCTCCTCCAGCCGCTGGGCCCGCTCCAGCTCCTCTGCTGAGGCGAAGACGTTGATGGCCAGTGCTCCGTCCCCAGGGCTGTGGCTCTCCAGCGGGATCTCCGTCATTGGCAGCAGTGACTCGGATGCCGCGTGGTCAACCGTGTCATCCTCTTCCTCGTCCTCCTCGTCGTCCTCTTCCTCATCCTCGCTGAGGTCCCTCGGGCAAGGTGTGGGGCGCACGGGGGTCCGGCAGGAGAGGCGCAGCACCAGCAGGCACAGGGTCAGCACCAGCCCGAAGCAAACGCCCAGCACGAAGTAGAGCCCAAAGCTCTCGGGGTTGGCTGTGGGGAGAGCAGAGGGGATAAAGGCCTGGCCCATGCCCACTGCAGGGCCCACGGTGGCCTTGGGGTCCCCTGGGATGTGTCCCCATGGGTTCTGGGCAGGCTCACCTCGGATGTGCGCATATGCAGCCATGCTGTTGCTCAGCAGCTCCATGTCCCGCTTGCGGCTCTCCATCCTGCGCCTGGTCACACTCAGGATCTCAGGGGGCAGCACGTGCTCAGCATCTGTGGGAGGGGGGCTGAGGAAGGTGGGGCTGGAGCCCCACTCTGGAGCTCCCATCCCTTCTCTGGCTGTTTCTGCATGTGTCCATGCCCTGAGCTGGAGCAGGGACTCATACTGGGACTGGGCCACTCTGGACAGGGTTGAGTCCCACCAGGTGCCAAACCGGAGCTGTCCTGCACCCGCCGCCCCTCTGTCCTTCCTGTGGGACCAGGACGGATACAGCTCCTCCAAGGCACCATGTCAAGCCGGTCTGCGTCACCAGGCCAGGGTTTCCATCCCATGCTCCAGCCACGGGCACAGGACACAGGGTTGGGCTGGGTGCCGAGTGGGGCCAGGGTCCCAGCTCACCCCTGTGAGCCTGCCCATGTCGGCAGGGCCACGGGGTGCATGGGAGCTGGCGCTGCCTGTGTGCACAGGCAGGCACACGTGTGCTCCCGACACAGCCCCTCCGGGACAGTGTGTCCCCGTGCTGCTCCCAGCCCAGCTCCAGCCTCGGCTCTTTGCCGTGGGGCCCTGTGGCGCAGGGGCAAGGACCCGACCGTGGTGCAAAGGCCGCCTGGTCGACGTGCAGCGGGGAACACTGCTGAGCTGGGGCTGGCCCCTGCGCCCCCTCCCAGGTCCCACAGTGGACCTGAAGCCATAGTGAAGGCCAGGAAATGCTGCCGTGCCCTGGCCACGGCTCCCACGGGAACCTGCCCTGGGAGCTGGAGAGGGGATGGGGTCTGAGCCCTGCTGGGGTGCAGGGTCGAGCGCCCACTCCCTCCTCCCAGGGACCTGCGTGGCCCCGAGCAGCTGAGACCAACCCCGCCAGCCCGCCCCCATGGCCCCTCGCTGCCTCTGCATTTGGGGTCTGGGGCTGGGAAACCCCCCTCAGCTGTGGGGTGCTGAGGGGTCCCTGGGCAGGGGGCTGGTCAGCGCACAGGGTGAGAGGTGATGCAGCGCCCGGCCCTGGCAAGGGACGAGCTCGTTTCCCAGAAACGGCTCCACAGAGGGAGGAATGAGGAAAGAAATGCGGAAAATGTGACACATCAGCAGAACCGTCCGGGACAGTCCAGCGCTGCGGGGCCACTGCGCATCCCGGGGCTGGGCAGCCTCTCTCCGTGGGACACCCCAAAACATGGGCAGTGGCGTCCAGGTGCCCTCCCCATGGAGCAAGGGTGCTGGCAGGGAGCCGCACAGCCCCACGAGGGGCAGAGGTCCGCCATGGGGCTCCAGAGACCCTCGGAGCCCCGCCAGCGGCAGAGATGCTGGCCAGGGCACTGCAGGGCTGGCTCATCGGGGGGCTCAGCACCCCGAGCTGGGTGCCCACGGATGTGGGTGCAGGTCCGGGACTGCAGTGGGCAACTGGGGACAGTGGGGTCAGGCAGAGGGGCCAGGCACTGGTGGGTGCTGGGCAGGAGAGTGCTGAGACCCCCCACCATGGCAGCTGGGGCTGCCTCGGACCCCCGGGAGCCCCAGAGCAGGGTCACCCAGGGATCCAGGTATCCCTGTGGCAGAGCCCTGGAGCACCTGGCCCTGCATCCCCAAGCACCACATCCCTGAGCCCCGTGTCCCCAAATCACTGAGCCCTGAGTCCCCATGCACCCAGCCCCACGTCCCCAACCACTCGGCCCCCCATCCTCAGCCGCCGCATCCCCCAGCCCCGAGCCCCGCGCCCCCAAACCCCGGCGTCCCCGGGCGCAACCCCGCGGCACCTCGGGGTGCGGGCAACGGGGCAGAGCCGGACAGCCTGCCGTAGCCGTCGGGGCAGAAGCAGGGTGCTGGAGGGGCCGAGGGGGAGGGTGTCCCTCGGGATGGTTCCCTACAGCCCCCGCGCCGGTGCCCGGGGTCAGCGTGGCTGGTACTCACCGGGGCGGGAAGGCGAGCGGCGGCGGAGCCCGCTGCACCTCGGCTGGAGAGAGGGAAGAGAGGGAAAGGTCTGTTTAGCATTAACGCCGCAGCAACAGGAAATAGTTCGGAGGCGGCTGGCGGTCAGCGCTCCCCGGCGGAGCCAATGGCAGCCCCGGCCCGATGCTGAGCGGGGCGCGGGACTCGGCTTCGTCCCGCTCCCCCGGGACGCTGCTGCGGAGCCGCCCCGGAGCGGGGCCGCGGGAGGCTCCACGCCCCATCCCGGCCGCGACAGGGCCCAGCTGCAGGACGGCGAATCCCCCCCCGCCCCAAATCCGCTCCGCTCGCAGGGCCGGGCGTGCGGGGGGTGCAGGAGCAGCCCCCAGCCCCCCACCCCTCCTGCCCTCTCGGCCACGCAGGGACGGGCGGAGCAGCGAGCGCAGCCCGGCCACACCCGGGTCAGGCTCCGTGCCCACTGCTGTCCCCACCGGCCCGGGGACTACTCCGGCGCGATGGGCTCAGCCGGATCCCGGGGCAGGACCGTGCTGCGAGTCCCCAGGGGCCCCTCCGCTCTGCTCCCACCACCCCCAGCATCCCCCAACCCCCCCAGGTCCCCGTGCGCTGGTGTCTCGGTCTGAAGTTTTATTGCCGACATGCAGGAGCAGTTGGGGTGTAGTACAAAAATAATGTCTTTATACAAATCTTTTTTCCGTTTTTTTTTTCTTTTTTTTTCTTTTTTTCTCTTACAACAGGCTCCTTCCCACAGCACAGCCCCTCTGCCCACACCCCCAGCCCCTCCTGTGCCCCCCCTCCCTTCCAGTTTGCTTTAATACAGGTGATTCACTGGTGCTGAGCGCAGGAACGCTGGGTACAACACAGCCTTGCAGAGGCCCCAAAATATTGCTTTAACTGGGGGTGGGGGGAACAACCCAGAACAGGTGAGAGCAAGACAGGAGAAAATCAGATGGAGAGAGCAGGGCTCACCGTGGGGGGGTGTCCGGGCCCCAGGGGTGCACAGGGGCTGAGGGGGTCCCTGCTCTGCTGCTGGTGGCACAGGGAGGGGTGGGGGGTGGATGGGTGATGGGCAGGCACAGGGCTGTGCCAGGACAGACCTACCATCTCTAAAATAAATAAGGCTAAGACTTGAGGCTACTGGCTCAGCTGGCTGGGGTTGGTGCAACTGTTCTAGGCTGTATTAGTGTTCACAAGTCCCTGCCCGGGCGCTGGCACAGGCAGGACATAATGCCCGATGCTGCCAAGGAGTGTCAGGTCAGTCCCTGCATCCCCACAGGGACCCCAGGCTAGACATAGCCCACAGCCCCAGCTGGGGCAAGAGAAGGCAACATGCTACAACTACATCTGCTACTCACTCCCTGCCCACAGGTGCTGAGGCAAGGCCAGGCCAGCACCCACAGCTGCTTTTCCTGGTGCTGCTCACACATTTCCTTGTGCCCAAGGCAGGCAGGAGAGAGCGATGCCGGGGCAGGGTGAGCCCTGGGGCCTCGGTGAGAGAACAGTTCATCTGGCAAGACAGGCATCCAGTTCACAAAATGAGGCTCAGAAACTATCGCTCCTGTTCTCAGCACAGGCACACGCTCTTCCAGCAGCCTTAGGTGACAAACAGGGACATCCTTCTCTCACCAGAGCGCCGCACGGGGACAGTGGAGGCAGCCCCAGGTTTGCACGGCGAGGCTGGGATGGCAAGATAAGCTAGGGAACAAATACAGTAGAGACTTCAGCCAGCCCCTTCCTAATTCTAGGCAGATTATTTTTGGGAAGCTTTTTCACATTATAACTCATATATTATATCTGTACAACTGAAGTGTGAAAATGCTAAATCAGAATTAATGCAATTTTAACTGCACCTTAGGTAAGCTACAGGAAAATAAGATTAAATCATATACTCTTACAAAACTAAAGGAATCAGTGAAAGGTGGGAGAAAAGGGGTTGGAGGCCACACCAGGCCGAGTCCTGCAAAACCTTTGAACTGTGGCCCAGATCCAATCGCCTGTACGGACCCTCCCCTGAGCCAGGGGCTCTCTGGGCAGACCCCAGGTCACACCGGGTAACTGGTGCCGCTCGCTACAGACCCGGCGCACTTGCAGCCCACACGCAGCCACTGAGGGCTGGACACCACAGCCAAACCAAGGACAGAAAGAGATGTGATGTCGATGAAGGGAAGTGGGAGGCTTCAAGAACTTCTTCCTTTCAAGAAACCCCCAAGAAATCTAAGCTTATTCAAACCATACGGAGCGAACGCAATCAGCCGACTCTCCATACTGCACAGCGGCGACTCTTGTGCCAGCAAACCAGCTTCACCCTTGGTAGTCTTCTCCTTTCCCACAGGCTTTGCTCGATCCAGAGAACAGCATGGTTAAAAAGACAAGAGAGGTAGATTACAGTCATGATTAAAAGCAGATTAGTCATCGAGGCTTCGATTTAAAAAACAGATTCCAGAAGATGCCAAGAGGTTGCTGCTTCCAAAACTAGCTTTTTCTCAAAAGTCTTCTCCCTCCAGAGCGAGTGTGAGTGTGTCCCTGAACAGAGCTCAGAAGAATTGCTACATTATTCTCCATCACGGGACACCGGTATTGCTGTTGAGCTGTAGTAGGCGACGTGAAAGGCAAACTGCAGGATGGTGCTTGTGCTCTCAGACGTGCGGGAAGCTACTTCCGAAGGTACCTCTGGGCCAGGATGGCTGCGTCCAAAGGGTTCATGGGCTGGGCATCGTGGCCCAGGCGTCGCACGAGGGGGATGTTCCCAAACTGCCGCTTCTGTAGGAAGCTCTTGGCCTCATGCAGGGTGTTCTTCTCCTCAGCCAAGAGCAGCTGCTGCCGCATGTAGTTCTCAAACTCGTACTGCGAGCATTCCTCTGTCACCTTCACCTGCGAGAGAAGCGCCCTGTCAGAGCCACCATCCCCCCAACTCCCCTCTGATGGTCCTGAGCTACCACAGAGTAACTGGAGTCTGCGGAGGCCACACAACAACCAGACCTGCTGCCAGACACATGGGCAGGACTCGCTGGTGCCACCAGAACAGAGGTCTGAAAGCCTCAGTGGCTCTGTCCTGACACAGCTCACCCCAACCCTGCCAGACATTCAGGGGCTGCAGCTGTTTGACCCCAGTGCTCAACCCTAAGAGGGTGAGAGGAGGGATTTCCAATGGCAACACCGCCTGCAGCATCGCAGGCAAAAGCTCCTCCAAGGCTGTCCCCAGCCAGCGAGGTCACTAGCCACCACTTCCAACACAAAATATGCTGGCAAGAAAACAGGATGTTCACTCCCACCACAAAACTCACCAGGGAGCCTGAGCTAACCCTGCTACCTCCCCCCAGCTCCCCCAGCACACGTGAGCTCTCAGCTGTGTGCAAAGGAGCAAATGAGCAAGGCAGCGCTAGGGCCAGCAAGCTCGCTTCCAGGCAGCTGGATGTGACTCCTGGTCCCAGCAGCACGAGCCTTTCCTTCTGCCACACAGGGCTGTGACAGATCCAGCCACCTTGTACTGGGGTCTTGACCACCCTCCCTCCTTGGCTCAGGGGCTGCCAAAGCAACTCTGCGCAAGAGCAAAGCAGGAAGCCTTACCTCCTGGGGGTTTTCAGGGTTAGCCACTTGGTCATCAATGTCTGGCACTACTTGCAGAGGGCCGCTCAGCGAGGACATGGACTGCCTGTGGGGAAAGCACAGTGCCAGGGAGCTGGAGCACTGCTTGGCTCACCCACCCTCACCCACAGCCTGGCTGGGCACAGCACGGCCTGGATGCCATGCTGGCCACTGCTACTAAAGGATGCTCTTCCACACTCCGTTCCCTGGGTATGAAATCCTGTTTAACCCCCCAGAGCTGCCTTCTCTTGTTTTGTTTTTTAAACAGGATGTGGAACACGGACTCTCACATAGGTAGGAGAGAAAACAGCCACAGCTCCAAAACTCACAGACTTCACTGCTGACTCAACAGGCAGCAGGAGAACTTTGCCCAGGCATGCTGTGCAGTGCACACAGAAGGTCAGGGGGCTGACAAGAGAGGGCAGCACCAAGCCAACACCTCCAGGATCCACTGCTGCTGGAGTATGCTACTGGAATCTCATCCCGGTTGGTTCATGCCAATGCTGGAGTCACATTTGTCCTCCAAAGACATCCCCATCCCTCACGTGTGCTGTTCCCACCCACAACGGGCATCTCCTGCTCCTCCCCACTAGGGATCTCAGGCCTGCTTTGAATGGGTACCACAGTGTCTCTGTTAAGTGTCTGTATCTGGTACATCTCTTGGTAGATGTGAGATATTCTTGGCGAGTAAGACTTTGTTTAAAAGTCAAACCAGGGAGCCCAAGGGGGCCACAAAGGCCCTTCTGTCCCCCAGTACTGTTTTGCAGCATTATTACTTTACAGACTCCATCCTTGATCACAGGAACTAGCATTTGTACAGGCCACTCTGGTGTAGCCACGAGCAGACACCACTAGTTGAGGCACAGGATTTAAAGGCTTTTTTTTTTCAGTGCTCTCAGCTCATCCTCTGGTATCCTGTTTGGCAGCAGTCTGCTGGCTGCAGCTGGAACAACACAGCCTGTGGCCAGAGACGCCATGTCCCCGTGTCTCTCTGCTTGCACATACCATGATGCTATGATGGAGCTGAGAGAATCCAGCACTTCAGAAGCTGTCAGACGCTGCTGTGGATCCAAGACCAGCAGTTTTCGGATCAAGCACACAGTGTTTTCCGAGACCCGTCCATCCCTGGGGGAGAGAACACGCTGTGAGCCTGAGGACACAAGGTGGGCAGAGGCAGCAGCATGATGGACACGCTGGGAGCCCAAGTCAGGAACTAGAGGAGCCACCATTGCCCTAAGTCAGACAGACCCTCCCTGAATTAACCAGGAGGTTTATCTCCTGTCCCTGCAGCATGTTGCTTTTTGCACCTCTGCATAAGATGTCTCAGCTCTGCTACTCCTTCCTTGCCCAGAGTCTTTCTTCTCATTACTGCTGCGACCCTCTGGGGCTTTGACTGAAGTCCCCCCAGCTCTGGCTGTCCCAGTATGGCCCAGAGCACCTCCCACACAGGCACTAAGAGCAGAGCCTCCCAAGACAGGCTGTACTCACTCAGGGATGGTGTACTCGGCAGCCTTGATTTTGCGGAAGAGCTCCTGAGGTATGCTGTCGTAGAAGGGGAACTGGCCATAGAGCATGGTGAAGAGCACCACGCCCAGCGCCCACATGTCACTGGGTTTGCCACGGTACGGCCGTCCTGCAAGGAGAGAAAAGCAACAGACTTCATGACACTGCTCACCTCTGTGGCCCACCAGGCACTGAAGCAACCTCTACCTGGGACCCTTTTGTCTAAGCATTCATCAAAACTGCTCAAGACTTCCTACTGCAAGATGCTAAGAGCCCCTCTGAAAGGTGCATCCATCATGAATTAGCACACCCTGGTGTCCTCCCCTTCCCTACAGAGTGGGGCTGTCCCTGCTGAACAGCCCTGATGTGATTCAAGAGCATCAGGTAATTGGAACCACTGCATGCTGTGCTGGAGCTCACACTTCTCCCCCTCACTGTCCCTGCAGACCTGGTGCCAGCTGTCCCTGAGCCTCGCAGGCGCCACAGATGTGCTTTGCTGTGACTCTGGGACGAAAGAGAAGAGGACTTAAGAGCACAAAACACAGGGAGGGAGGCAGGAAAGAAACCCCTGAAGAGTGGCCCAAGATTAACTCCAGCCTCACCACTCCAACTGCATCTGAGATTTGCATGGAAGAGCAGACTAAGACTCTCTGCACGTGGCTCTGATCAAGCCCATCGAGATGGAACGCTGCCTCCGATACAGATCCAGTGCACGGCCACTGGTGCCTGTCGTGAAGCTGCTGCAGCCCCAGCACACCCTGGGATTCACTTGATGGAAACGCTGCTTTAAAGCCCCTTAGGAATAAATCAAACAGCAGCAGCATGAGGATCAAAAAATTCAACTCCAGTGCTGTACCACAGCACAGGACTGAGGGAATGACTTCCTCTGACTCACACAGTGAGTCACTCCTGCAGCATTTGTTATTTGTACTAATTATTCTTTGCTTTATATGCTCAAAAAAAGGCACCTCTCCCTCCTCCTCCAGCTTTTCCTGCAGTGACATTTCAGCTGCCATAAAATGCAAGCCATCTCTTGGTAGGGGACAGCTTCTCCTAGAGACCTACAACAATGATTAATTCTCCAGGCGTTTGAGCTTCCTCTTGCACAGGAGCATTAGCCATACAGAGGGATGGATGCTCAGAGTCTGAAGGTGGTGGTGAAGACTGGAATGTCCTCAAGTAACTTCTTCCTCAATGCTTGCAGGGGAGCTGCAGACTGAGCCATTTTGGAACAGTATTTTTAAGAGCAGAGGATGGGGCTGCACAGACACCCCGCGGGGAAGAGCCATCGGCAGAGACATCGGAGCTGGAGCCCAGTGCGATGGCATCTGAAGGTCAGTGAAGGTAGTGCTATGGCAGGATGTGGACCTGTAACTAAGGCTGCTCCTTGCAGGTCTCAAACTGTCAGAGAAGTCAGTGGAGACAGCCCATTCCATGCTGATGGCATGTGGCCTCAGACAGGCCATCAATCCATCAAGAAAGCCATGAGAAGAAACAAGGGTGCTTGCAGGCAAGAGGCACTGGAAGGGAGAGTAACGGGGCTGAAGTCCAGGACAGAAAGGTTCCCCAGACCAGCAGGAAGGAGCAGCTCTGTGCAGCCTTTACCAGACACCAGCCACTTGAGCTGCAACTGCTCCCAGCTCCTGCAGAGCAATTGGCTCATATCATCCATCTGGTTACAGGGGCCTCAGGATATCCTGCGGAACAGGAAAGTCCTGCAAAAAAAGCACATGTTCCACCTCCCCAGCTGCCTCTGCTCCCTTCCTGGCTTAGTCCTGCTCAGGAGGGAAGTGGTCTCAAACCTGGCTGGCAGATCATGACAGAAGAGTGGAAGGGCTCAGCTACTGCCTGTAAACCTGATGACAAACTTACTGAGTGCACGGACTCTGGAATTATGAAGACTTGCTCCTTCTGAGGGCATTTGGGCATCTTCAGCAGAGGTGTTTTCAGTACTCTAGAAATGATCCTCACCCAAACACACACCAGCAGTGAGTGTGCTGGTGATCTGCTGGCTGCAGCTGGAGGAAGTTTCCCACCAGCCCAACACCTGTGCAGCCCTGTGGACAGAGCCCTTGGTAGGTGAGATGTGTTAGGGATGATCTTGGGCTGCAGTTCAGCTCTGTCCAGAGGGAATTTTAATCTGTGTTTGAGGACTCCACAACACCAATTAATGTAGAGAGATTGGCTCCAGACAGTTCCATCTCTAGATGCACCTTTCAACACACCAGTCAAGCTCACCTGGGTGACAGCAAAACACCACTCCAAACCTCCAGGACACTCCCAACAACCAGGACAGCCACTGTCTGCTCAGCTATTGCCAGCACAAAGGCAAGCACAGAAGCAGAGGTCAAAGAGAAACCTCCTGAAGCAGCCAAACAGACACAATGTCTGTTTCTGAAAGTCTGGAAGCAGTTAAAAGGGGGAAGGACACCAGGGAAAGCTGCTCTTCAGAGACTTCTGCTAAAGTCCTCTGCCAGAGACAAGATACAGCCTGAACCAACTGAACATCTTGCCTGCTATGATCTTTATTTTTAAGTAACTCCTCTCAGTCAGCCCAGAAGGTCAATAGGTCCCCTATGGAAGCAAGCAGCAGCTGCAGCAACTGCTCCCCTTAGTGTACAGCCTGGAATAACCTGGCATTATGGTGGGATTTGGCCCAATTGCCTCTTAGGCCTGGAGATTTACCTGCAGCTCAAGTGAAAAAGATTCAGACACAGGAAAGGGAAGATCTTGTCTGCAGTTAGACTTTGTTAGGAACAGGCAGGGAGCTTTTAATTAGCTTTGAAGTTCAGAGTAGCCTTAAGAAAAATGTTACACTTGTTCCCTCCATAATTGCTCTGATTTTTCCACTGGACTCTCATTAAGAGGCTCTCAGAGAAGGCACGTTAGACTGGCATTTATTGTCAAGAGCCACAAATAAATGAAACAAGTGTTAAGTTTGCAGGTTGTGAAGTCCCACTGAGGGCTGAAGGGGATTGCCTACCGCTGAGCACGTCTGGGCTGATGTAGGCAGGGCTCCCTCGCTGGTCCTTCAGCAGGTCATCCTCACTCACGAGGTGCTTTCCAAGACAGAAGTTGGTTATGGTTATTCGATGAGTCCTGGGGAGATTCAAGAAGACATCAGTGAGCACAGGCCACCCTGCCCCAGCCAAATGAGGCACAGAGGCCATTAACACCAACACAGAGGTGTGTGCCCATGGGGCTTTTTGGGAATCTTGAAGTGTTGGGAAAAGACAAGTGGAGCTGTAAGATCAACTCCATCCCAACAGGGATCCACACCCATCAGCACGGCTTGCAAGACTCTTACAGGGGGAGCAAAAGGATTGTTTCACAGCTACAGACATCTGATTCTTCCCTACATTACCAACTACCATCTCTGAAGGCATCTTCTCCACAGAATGTTTTCTGGAAGTGGAGGGAAAACACCCCACAGAAGAACTGCCCCACAACTGCACTCCATGCACGGTTTGCTTAACCACCACCAGCAGATGAGCTACAGGACCTTCAGTCGGATTCAGCACAACCACTTCTGCATTACCCAGCAGTCTCACAGCCCTTTTACCTCACCTGTGGGACTGTTCTTCACGTGCAAGTACACAGCACCCAGAAGGTCTCATCACCATCCAACAAGCCTCCCACATTTGAGTATTTCAGAAGAGGTGAGCACTGCAGGCACACACAACTTCTGTTAAGGCAGCCCTACTTTCCTGTCGTATTGCCAACTCCAGTTAATGATTTTTTTCCCAGGAAAAGTGTGCTTGTTGCAAAGGAGGGAAGGTTTAGATTAAATATTAGGGGGAAGTTCTTTGCAGAGAGAGTGGTGAGGGGCTGCCCAGAGAGGGGGTGGGTGCCCCATCCCTAGGGGTGTTCAAGGCCAGGCTGGATGGGGCCCTGGGCAACCTTGTGTAGCTCCAGGCCTGGAAGCTGGTGGCCCTGCCTGTGGCAGGGGGTTGGAGCTGTATGATCCTTGAAGTCCCTTCCAACCCAGACCAGTCTGTGATTCTATGATTACTACCACAGTAAATTCTTCCCGTTACTCAGGTGCTTTGGATTTTAGCGTACAACTTAAAGGTCTGAGCAAAAAAAACACTGTCTAGAAGATTTCTATATCCTTGAAAAGTATTACACAACTAGAGCCTGAGAGCATGAATTAAGTCAGTCAAAATAACCAAGAAATATTCCAGCAAATCTAACAGACAAGTGAAATAAAACCACGTGTGGGTTGGCAATGGAGAGCTGATTATTAAGACAGACTGCCTTGTGTTTAAGAAGTGTTAGCTTCAACTGTCAAGAGACTTCCCCAGCTGAATAACAATTTGCAGGATTTGTTAAAGATTTAAAAGACTAAAGGACACTAAAATGTTCAGGATTGCTTGGTTTTATTTAGTCACCAAAAGCTGATCTAATCTGTAATCATCCAATTACTGTGCTAATTGGAAACCTCACGGGGCTTTAACATCCATGTCTCACAGGGGACAGTGTCTGAGGGATCTAATGAAGCCCAAGAAGTAATATGCCCAATTAGGACTTTGCAAGGATAAGCCACTCCTTTCACTCCCCCATCAAGAGAAAAGACCTGGCTCTGGCTCTCTCGTGAGCAGGGCTGGAACAGAACAAACATTTCTGATCAGCCCAAATGACTGGTCCTCTCCATGGTGATCTATTCTTACGCCTCACCCACCCTTTCACATGACTCACTGCTGTAGAGGCTACAGTTTTTCCTCACCAAAGTAGGCTTGCTAGTAAAACAGCAAATCCATAGCATGTCATAGAAAGAATTACTTTGGCAAACGTGTTCCCAAAGCATGGAATACCTCCCCCTTCCTGCTAGCAGGGGCCCCTGTGTGCAGCACTGTCAGCGGGATGCGCCCCTGCACGCTTCACCCAGAGAAGAAGGGAAGCACTGGGTGGGTGCTTTAAAGCAGCCACCTTTGCCTGCTCTTCCTAGCAAGAAGGAGCATCAAAGCAGCGAGCAGAAGGTAAGAGATTCACCTTAAAGCAGCTCTCTAAGAAATGATTTTACAGTTTCCAAGTGGCCCTGAGAACTACCAGCTGCTCCCTGTGCGAGAGAGCAGAGAAGTTCAGCCTCAGTAGGTAAAGGCTGTTTGCTTTCAAAGGGTGTCAGGGAGGAGAAGGAAGCAAGCTGTGGCCACACTGAACCTGCATGGTTTGTGCAGGCTCTGGAAGCCCGCAGACCTAAAGCTTTCCAATTTTTTATTTGTTCCACAGAAACCCAGACAGTGTGAAAGGACAACGAATTCCACTCGTTCTTCGAGTTGGTGCAAAATATTTAGCCAGTAATGTAATACCAAAGGACAGAGTGGAGCATCTGAACTGGAACCAGCCTGCCAACTCACTCACTACATCACCCAAGACAACTAAAACTACTCCAAGGAGCCACCAAGCAAAGCACATCACCTCTCAACTCCAGCTGAGCTCATGCCCCACTGCTGCCACCCACCCTGCTCCGGATCTGCACAGCACCCAGGACACACTGGACACCAGCACGTTATAAACTGAGGCTTCCATCAAACCAGCTACTGGGAACAAGGAAGCTGTTTCCAGTACAAATACAGACCAGACAGAAGAACTTTTGTTTAGATAAGTAAATATTTTAGTGCTAGCAAAAACACAGCAGTGTAACAGTCAAGGATTTAACACTGCTGCGATTATAGCAGGGACTGCAGCGTTGGGAATTCCTTTAGCAGGAAGGAAAGCCAGTTATGTGAACAGAACCACTAGGCTCTTTTTTTTAATATATATATATAAACCCCACACATTTCTCATGCAGGTCTCAATTACTAGAAGATACAGTTTTCAGAATTTAGACTTCAAAAAGAAGTGCTGCTATTGGGTCACCAAGCTTAGTGAAGAGTGAAATATCTAGGATGGGCATGATTAATTTTTGGAGATTAAGTCACATAACTTTGAACTGGATCTGTATTTTTGTGCAGCCTGCTTCCACTTCCCTCACCCAGCCCTTTCCTCACCATTCCTGCCCGCTGGACAAGCTGTGTTTCTAACAGAAATCTGCTTCTGGGAAGAAAGATAAAGACAACTGCCAGACCAGCAGCTCTCCATCAGACTTACCTTTTGTTTAGCACCATGTTTCCTAGTTTCAAGTCTCTGTGCACAATATTTTTCTGTAAAATATGTAGTTGTAGAACATGAGCAAAAGCATCTTTGTTATTGCAGTATAAATTCGATACTGGGATGAAGCATCTTTTGAAACAGTGTCATCTGCATTGTCAGAAATAACCCAGGAGCAAGGTTTCCACTCTGGCTGCATCCCAGGCACTTTGTGCAGTTCTCAATCCTTCTTGGAAGGACAGAATGAGCAAATTTGCTATTTTGAACACAGACAGACCTGAGTGGTCTGAAACTTAAGTGTCCAAGCTCATCAAGACCACCATGAGGAGCATTCCCTCCCAAGATATGTGCTTCACCACTCTCCCACGGAAAGCTGGCCAGCCCTCATCACAGGCTAAGTCGTCAAACATCCTCAGTATCTGTTGTTGTTACAATAATTCCCCACACATTGATCTCAAACTTATAGCTTGAGGTTCTGATCTCAGAACTCAATTATACAACGTGATTTATTTTGCTTCAAGAGGAAACAGGCTGAAGTGTTTCCTGCATTTGATTAGCCTCTGCTCTCCTCTTCAACCACCCCTTTTCTGAGGTCAGGAACACTCTAGTTCACCTTGGTCCAGCTGGCCCCTCTCCACAGTCAACAAACACTATCATCGGGAAGCTTGAGGGGAGGAGAAGGGAAAGGAATGCTCTTGTACAGCTCCAGGCATGAGGTCTTAGACAGAGCACTGTTATGGGGAAAGGGCTGAACCATCCCTCCTCCAACCTCACCACTGCCAGCACAAGGAAGTTTGACATCATCTATTATACCAACGTGGGAAAACGGAGCCTTCCAGCACCGAAAGGGATAACAAAGGTCTTACCTTATGTAACGCTTCCACCACTCGTACCACATCATAGAAGATCACTACTGTCTCCCGCTCACTGAGTCTCTTCTCTTTAATGACATAATGCTGCAGATTGATCAGATCTGCTGTTTTGTCACTGAAATCATGAGCACAGAGACAGTCTAACACAAGGCAAATGCGCTTCTTCATTTTTCTGACCATTCTGTTGGCTTCCAGATCTTCTATAATTTCACAAGCTCGGTCCTAGAGGGAGGCAAACAAACAAGCAATAGTTTGGGGAAGCTCTCCAGGCACACATACTTATATATGGAGCACCAGAGATAACCAACTACCTAGTGAGTTCAAAATAAGCAAATGGAATCACAGGATGCTTGATCTTTGCCCCAGGTTGGGATTTACAAGATATGCAATCTCTATGTGTGGAAGCCAGCAAAAGTCTGTGCTGTTTGGCTGTGTGGGTATGTCAGCACTGGAACTGTTTATACACCACAGGCACCGTTAGATTGAACCTTGACAAGCTCCACCAGTCACACAGACTCTGTCAAATGAGGGATCCAACACATTAACAAGGAGAACAGAAATCTTAACACAGTTAGCAGTTCTTCCATAACATTAAACAGGACACAGCTGAGTTGGACATCTGGCTTGGGTAAGATACAGTACAGACGGCCTCAAGTGAGAAGTGTTGACAAAGTTTAACCAGCAAGCAAGGCAATACCAGCCTCCAAAACAGTAATTCGTATCAGCCCAACACAGCCATAAACAGCTCTGAGGGCATTAACAGTAACACAATTCACTCACACAAGGCACTGGCCAGCACAGTGACTAGTTTAACTTGCTGAAACAGTTTCTTGGCAATTTGTCTCCTCTTACGAGTCATCATAGAACAGGACAGAGACTAGAAAGTACAAATTCAGTTCTAAAGGGTGCTCTGTGGGCACAAATTCACTCATCAGTGAAGCAGCTATTGAAGGGGAAAGGACTGAGCCTCTGTCTTTAAATGTTCTCGCATTCCCCAAATCCCAAACCCTGGTACATCCCACTGAACTCTGAAAAACCCTTGCCCACAAACTTGCTTGTTGGAAGCAGCAGCGGTTAATCTGAGCTGTGTGCTGGTAATTCTTTACACACAAGAACAGGGTCAGCACGAACCGTACATTAAACAAAAGCAGCTCAAGCCAACAGCAATTGCTGGCATTCCCCCAACCTGGATGGTGATGAGCTGTACCTGAAAGAGCCCGTGATGATGAACCACTCCTTCCTGGTTGTGGAGCAGGGAGAGGAGAGAATACTCTGTGTGCAGCAGCATCTTGCCCTGTCGTTCCTCCTGGGTTTCTATTCCTTTATCACCCCTTTCTTCTAAGGTGAGAATCTTCAGGAAAAGGGAAAAGACCTTTACAGTTCCCTGAAAAACCCAAGTTCCCCAAACCTCTCTCATTTTCACATGTGTTTAGCAGCTGACGTAACTGTCCTGACGTTTGCATGCTTGCCACAAGCCTGTCTGAGCTAAGACCTGTGCAGAACACACAGCATGAGTTTCACACAGAAAAGCTGCTCAGGTGGCTTTCTGCAAATACCCCACGTGATTTTTCCTGCTGGATCCATCCCCCGTTTCAGGCACAACACAGCAAACCAGAGGGCTCCAGGAGAGCAGCACAGCAGCCACAGAGGCCTCATCTCAGGGCTAATCTTGACACCAGATCTACGCCTGGCAGAACTGCCCCGCTGAGGGGAAGTTCCAGCAGCCGTTTCTGAAAGCACACTGGTTCAGCCTACACCACGCACTACTGCAAGTGCCTCTGCCACAAGAGCTAAAGTTAAAAAGCCCTGAAGACGTGGAAGCCCTGAAGTTTGCTTACCTTTAGCTGATAAAAGTCATCTGTCCCATCCTTTCTTGCCAAACACTGAACAATACTTGGCACAGGGGAGTTACCTAAACGTGGACCTAAAGGCACAAAGCAAAAACAGACTTGTTTTCCTTTAAGCAGCAATGACTAATCCAGGGTTACATCAGTATGTGAGTGTCACGCAGTTTACATCAGTTTAAACCAAGTTCCCTTTTTTTTTTTAAGGAGACTAAATGTGTTTCCACAAATTACTATCTAAAGACAAAAACCACCCAGTATTGAACTCTGAAACTGTTCAGGACAAGGTTGTGTTTGTTTGCTGGAGAAGCATTTAAAAGCCCACACATGGCACAGCTGTTTTCAGAAATTCAAATTTCTGCAAGCCTGAACCATACAGCTTGTGCATTTACCAGCAACACCCATGGCAACTGCTCTTACCACACCTCTAAACCCAACTGCCACCTCTGCAGGGACTGCTCAGGTACGCGGATTAGTCCAGGTTTCAAGTTCACGTACAGCTGCCTCTCTCCACTTCAAAAATCAATCATCCATTCCCAACTGATTAGCCATTGGTTTCCATGATGAAGTCCATGTTTTTGGCAGTTTAGAGAACTAACAACTATTCTAGTGACTTGGCACATACCACGTGTAATGACTACTAATCCATTCAGCTGCCTATGTGCCGATCTGATGGCGTATTCTGGGTGGAACATCTCCCCAGAGCTCCAACCAAGAAGTCCCCTGAATGAATTGGCTCTTTATAACAAAGTTTAAAGAATGCAGTTTAAAAAACAGATTTAAACTGGGTAAAAGCACAGCTTCATTTACCTTAAAATCCACACCAGCCTTGCTGCGCTGCATCATCTATCTCCTCAGCCTGACGAGCTGCAGAGGCTCCAAGAGCTCTGCTACGTCAAGTGAACTGCACTCTGAGGCAAGACGCTCAATTACACACCTGCTTTGCCTCATTTTATAGTGCCTTTTATTTCCAGTTTTGCAATCAGCAGCTACCTTGAGAACTGAAGAAAACCCTCCCTGCTTACCTAGTATAAAAGGGCCCGCTCTCTTGGCATTATTTCCAGAAATCCCTGTACAAAGAGCTTTTGCCTTAGTGGATGTTTCCCCAGCTCCTCTGTCTGATGCTCGCCGCTTCATTCTTGGCTCTTGAAAAAGAAAGGAGATCACATTTGATGAGCAACTGAGTTAATTTCTTGTACTGTATTTTATTTCCTACTGGAAGGCTTTCACCTCCTGACGTACCCGTGTCTCTGCCTACTTGTGTTTCTATAAAAACACTTCAGCTCATTACTGACAGAGCAGTTGTGGGTTAGAGGCTTAATGCATTTCTGAAGTACAAATCAGCCTCATTATTCAAAGCAACATCTCCTACACCACTTGTTTGAGACACATACTGGGTAAAAGCAAAATAATTAAAGCTCGTTTTACAGCAAAAACAAGTTTGCAAATTAGCATATTCCAAAAAACCTCTGAAAGACAACACCAAAGTCACCCTTCTGTAGGGATGTCTACTTCTGAGTCAGCCTATGGATTCTGTGGGTTCCTTCAGCAAGGGCATCCTACCAGGCAGTGCAGACACCTCACTGAGGCTCAAGTCCACTCCTCAAACAGCTGAGAACGAACAAAACTGGTCATAAAAATGAACAATGCCTTTCACCTTTTCCAGCAAGGGCACGGAAGACTAAAACATGCTCGTTATCATGAGATGCACTTAATTTAATAATGATTTTTCAAAAATTTATTTAGTCTTTAAATACCACCCCCCCCACACACACACCCCTCTTTACGTCTCCATCAATCTACATCCCATGCAGCTGAAGTTGAGCTGAGCACATAAAACTGACCCCAGCCTCCCTGTGCAGGCAGTGATGCTTTGTTTGGGCTTCACACTCGATGGGCAAGGAAAGGAAACACAGTGGTACCAGTCTGTGTGCTCCCTTGCACTACTACTCAATGCAAAGAACAATTTAATCTATTAAATGCAATTAACATGTTTTACATCCAAGTCTACACACCACCACAGTTCAGTGCAAGCAACTAAAAGCTAAACTAACTCCTGCTCATTCGGGTACTGCAGAAGGTCTGATTTCCAGCACGTGTTTCCATTCACTCAGGAATGTGAAGAGCATCTGAGGTGGCACTGGGGAACCAATGCACCCAAAAGGCCAAATAAATCCAAGCCTCTGGGACTGAAACCCTTCTTGCCCAAAGGAAAGTCCAGTTTCAGTTTAGCAGGACAAGGGCCTCTTACATCTGCTGCCAAGCCAGCTCCAACACACCTCCTCTTCACCTCTTGGAGAAGAGTTTCAGATATCCAGACATTAAAAACTTGTACTCTAATATTTCAAAGATTTTTACAGCTGGGGGTGGAGGGGTGAGGGGCAGAGAAGAGGAACTAAGCACAGATCCATCTTCTGACTCTGAGCAAGTCAAAACCAAGCCCTGACAGTCTTCCCTAAGAGGTTACTACAGCAGATGGGGAAAATATTTTTGGGTTGTACTTATTTGTTTTTAAAAAGTCCCAGTGTTTCACCACATAAGAGCCTGATAAATCACCATACTTTGAATGAAGTTTACCCTCTGGCAGTCCCACCCTTTCTGTGGACACAAGAGTGATCTCATTGCATTAATTCATCTAGCACTACCTGTCACAGAGATCAGAGATAGCAAGAGAGATAAGCTGTCAAGTCTTGCAGCAGACTTTGCATCCCTGCACTACCGTTCTCCACCAGCTGCTCACATCTCCAACAGAGAAGCGTTACCAAGCCCAGTGAGTTGAACAGAACAAAGCCCCAAGTGCTCCTTGTTCTGTTCACTCCACATCCCTGACCTAATATTTGATTGTGCCTTATAAAATTCTCCACTCCTTGCAACATCATCATCCCTGCTGGAAATGTATGAGTAAGATTTCCACTGGAGAAACCCCACTGCACAGAAACTCTGAGATAATGGTGGTTGTGCAATCCAAGCCGGGTAGGAATCGCTGGTGCACACAGCGTTATCGTAAACAAAATAATCTGAGGACTCACGTAGTTCAGCATCAACTGTATCTTTACTCTTCTTCCAAACTAGGTTTTCCAACGTCTCAGGAGACAGGAGTCATCACCTTGGAGAAGGCTGGATGGTCGAAAGGTCGAGGGCTCTGCAATGCGAAATGAGATACACTTGATGCTGTGGTTCTGGATTATTCTTGATTATGATAACGTGGTATGCACCAGAACGTCTGCAGCTTCAAACATCTGCCTTTATTTTGGCCTAGAAAAGGCCTGATATTATGTGAGAGATTAAAAGGGCTCTTGAAGTTCAGGCCCCAAAGACTCACAGACGTGTGGCCCAGATCAGCAAGACATACACAAGTGGCAACAATCTCAAAAGATCTCAAAAAAAAAAAGCCTCAAAAGGGCATTTTGTGATTCAAGAGAGACCTTCAGAGCAGAAACTAACACCATCTCTGCTTTAGCCTCCACCACACGGTAATAACTTGCCTGTTTTTAACAGCATTTTAGATACACCCAAGTTAGCCACAGCACCACACTGTCTTCACCACTGGCAGCAACTTTTAATCGCAGTAAGAGTTAAAGTTTAAAGTTTAGGCTTGGACAGAACAGGCTAAGGAGAACACAGTGAGTTTTATTCCCATTAAAGCCCTGCTGCAAGTTATTTCCTCTTTACAATTTATATTCAGCCTCCTAAAAAATAAAAAAAGGAACTAATTCAACTCAAATCCAGCACTGCTCAATAGTTTCTCTGGTCCCATTTCAAAGGGGGAATCCAGGATTTAAATCAGACACTCTGGGATTCATTCTGTACCCCCTCTACCAAAGGCTCAGAGTTTAACCCTCAGACACCACACGAGTCACGCTGCTGTTAAGCCACTCTGGTTCTACTTCACCAGCACCCAGTCAGATCACCTGAAAAATACAAAAAGGACATTTGGGATGCAAGAGCCAAACTCCCAGCACCCCCAAAACCACAACCCAGTACTACCCCTGGTTTGAGGGGGACCTGCAAAGACTGCTGAGGATCTGAAGTACTGAAGCTATCAGTATTTTGATAAACAATGTTCAGAGCCTGCTGTAGGCAGCAGGATGCCCCAGCCAGGCAGTCCCGTGCTGACAGCACGCAGGCAGCCCGCTCGCCGGCACTTTCGGTATGAGTCGTCTCGGCGCCGAGAGCGAGCGGAGGTGTCAAAGCCCTACAGCTGCTTAAAGGACATTCCCCAACCCGTGTCACAGGTTCAGCACAGAGTACTGCTAAGAGCAAAGGAGAAAAACACCAACATAAACAGGTACTCAAGCTATCAAAGACAATCCTCTGCACTGTCTACCCAAATTTCCCTGCTTGGGCTGCACCCCAAGGGTGCCGAGTGTCACCCCCTCCAACACCTACCCAAAATCTTAGAGGCCCTCAGCATCACCCAGAGGGGCTGTACATGAGCACTTCAGGTTCCTCCGAGGCTGGAATGAAGAGTGGTTGGATGGAAGGAAGGTCCCAAAGCAAGAGAAAGAAAATCTGGGGCAGCTGCTGTGAAAAAGCAGGAAGATTGTTCCCTTCTCTGCACATCTGTCTAACCCCAATTAGCACAAGGAAATTGGACATCCCTGCTGAGCCTCCTGTGGACAAGTGGCCACACATTAGGCATCAGGCTAAAAGGGTGTTCTGAGGTAGGGTTTACAAGGAAAATCATATAGCAATGCTCCCCCTTGCCTCCCTGCCCAGCCAGCAGTGTTCTCCACATGCAAACTCATTTTATCTTGGCTTGAGCTGTGCTGGTGCAAACCTCTGATCTCAAGGGACTTCACTGCTTAGAGCTACTCACCACACAAGGCTGGTATGCTCAGACATCAGGAGCTGAACTATACCCTGGAAGAAGCAGCTTTAAGTAAGGTTTAGACAAATCCATACTAAACTGGGCGGCTTAAAATGACTGCAGCTGTAAACCTGAGGTCACAGCAGCCTGAGCAGGACCCATTTCGACACGGGGATTCCATGAGCAGCACGTGCTGAATCCATCTGCCATCCCTCCTATCCCAGAGCATCCCAGGCCTCACAGCTGGCTCCAGTAGCCCTCCCAGCCCTGCACAGCTCAGCTCCAGGGACACCAGCAGCATCCCCGCTCCTTCACCTAACATCCCCAAACAGCACAAGAGCTGCTTCTCCGTGTCCTACCACTGGTGCCACCAGAGCAGCTGAGCCTCCTCAGCACAGGCTTGCTCAGAGCACACAAGAGGGATTACTGCATCACACAAGGATTTCCTCCTCACACACAATAAGCAGAGGGTAAGTAAGCAGTAAGTGGAATTCCCACAAACTGGTTATGCTGTGGCGCAGCTGAGATTTAAAACAGCCTAAATTCGGGAATTTAGCACATTTTCATGAGATGGCAAGTCTCATCAGGAAAAAGAGCATCCCCCAGCCCTGCAGCAAAGCCTGTCTACAGGTAGCTGGGACTTCCCAATTCTTAAGACTAAAAAATAATAATTTTAACATCAGCAGGATCAGTCTGAAGAGAGAACACGCAAAATTTCTGCAAAGAGCCAGAACAAATCCCTTAAAACACTCCATCACAGGCATGTCAGATATTGATGTGGTGGGTTCACCGCCCCCAGCCCCGAAAACCAAACTGTACAAACTGAATCAAACCACCCCCGCTCCCTGTCCCACCATCTGTAACACAAATGGTTTCTCTCTCACAGACAATGAAATCACAAGTCTAGCACAAAAACTCGTCACTTCACAAGGTTAATGTGCTGCATGTGATATATCAAACATCTTACCAGAGAAGTGTCCAAAGCTTCTTACTCTGCTAGTTATGACTCTTAATAAAATTATTAATCAAATAATTTGGAGACCTAGATGTAATGTCTTTTAATTACGTAGCTTAAGGAAATTGTCTAATTCCCAAATTACTCCATGGTGTTCCCGTGCCCAACGTAACAACCAAGAAAAACAAGAGTGGAGGAAACGGACCTTTTCATCTCAGATGAAAGAGCCAGCAGGTCCTGCAGTCCAGCAGCCACAGCTAATAGCTGGAGCAGGAGGGGAAAAAAAAAAAAAAGCACCTCTAGGGTGTGAACAGGATTAGTCAGCAGCACAGAAACCACCCAGGACACTGGAGCAGCTGACGACTTTCTGTTGTTTTATCTTGCAACCAGGAGACAGGCAGAGTTAGTTGGTATTTACACTTTCTAGCGTGATGACAGGCGACCCCGAAGGCGTCCTACCCTCCAAGAGAGCTGGTCTCTGTAAGCACAGTGACTGGATGAGCTGTACCAGGTGATGGAGCCCACCAGCATCTGCTGGAAGTCTGGGGCTCTGGAGGATGAGCTCTTTCAGCGAGGAGCCTGCATCGTTCACAGTGCCGCAGGAGCAACCCCAAGCAGCCAAAGGAGCTGTGCTGCAGCTGTTACCACTCGCTCCACTGCCAGCACCCCAGACCTGCCACCTGCCCGTCATTCCTGACATGGTGATGCCGCAGGTGGGAAGATGACAGGGCTGTGGGGGGGTCACAGGCAGCGCTGCCGGGCTGCCCGCTCGGGCATGCACACAGGGCAAAGGAGTTGCCGCTCCCCGCGGGATTCATCACCGGGCTCGACACCTCTGCAGCAAGAGGCAGCACCGCAGCCAGGTCTGCTGGGTGCTCAGCCGCCCAGGGCAGCACAGCACTGCTCTGTACTCATAAATCATCCATCTCCCACCATAGATAGGAGAAGACCTGCCACCCAAGGCAGCAGCATTCCTGCCCAGCTTTCTCTTCTGGAAGCCAAACGCAGCAGCACTTGGGATGAAGCTCAAGAGCCATCGCCAAGGTTTTGGTTTCCATTTGCCCCATCCACCCGCTCCCCTCCCAGCCACCACCACAACAGGCCAGTGCTGGGCTCAGCTTATGCAAAAACAAAGCTAAAACATTGGTTCAAATGAGCAGTATCAGGCAGTATCATCTTACCACCTAAAGAACACGCTGGGCAGTCTTTATCAGCGATGACTAATCAAAGTTCACATTTAAGCCTGGCTGATGGCAAATTCCAGCTATGTTGGACCTGACCTAAAAACATACTCGAACGCCAACATTAAATGAGTAAAACTTCAAGTATGGTCCAGCTGCTGGCACGGGAACAAGCAGGTCGGTATCGCCGCGAGAAGCAGCAATCCCAGAGTGTTGCCACACACCTTCTCCAGGCAAACTCGACTAGGGACAGCTCAGACCCGAGTCATCAGTGCTCCCAGGGACAGAGGCTTAATTCCCATTGGGAAAGCTTCCCCAAGAACAGGCGGAGCTGGGATGGGACAGGCCCATGAGGAGTCACTGGCTAGGGGATTACAGGGAACTGTGGCCAGGCAGATGCCAAGCAAGGTAGGGGTGTGGGAAAGAGGAGCTGCCACAGCCCGGGTGGGCTCCCTCTGCAATGCACCGTGGTGGACTCACCCTACAGGAACCTTAACTTCACCAAAAGCCTTGGAAGTTTAACTGTTCTTTAGGAGAAGTAACAATTTAAAAGCAAAACAAAACAGGCCATGAGATGACTCAGAGCCACCAGCACAACCCATGTACCACTGTACGAGCCCTTCCGGGAAGGCAAGCCTTCTCCAGAAACAGAGGAGCCTTGACTCAGATTTCTTGGAAACATGTGGACACTCACTCAAGCTTCCTCCCTAAGCGAGGGGTTCACTCAAAAGCGGATGTGGAGTTTCCCTGACCAATGGAGAAGGAATAATCCTGAGATGCAGGAGCTTGGGAGGCACCTGGTAAAGCATGAACCTGCTGAGCAGGCTGCACTCTGAAAGCTGGGGGATACAAACACCTCCGACAGCTCCTGCTGAACTGACTGACTTGAAAACCTCCTTCCTCAGCCCAACCTGAAGATGAGTTTAATCTCATGTAGGTGAGCAAGGCACAGCCAGCATTTGAGATGTCACAGTGCTAAAAGGAATCCTAGTACACCTTTCCTACATCCCACAGCTATCTGTGGCCAATCTCCAGCTTCTCAAGGACAAAAAAAAGGCTTCCACAGGCCAACTCACACATCAGGGAAAGCAAATTCCTTTCTGCCCCCTCCCCCTTGCCCCTGGCATCCAGGGAAGCTCTGAAGCACTAGATCCCAGCAGTGTAATTACAGTGCAAGCAAGCAACAAGCTGGGATTTCTTTAAACCTTTCTGATGCATCAGCACAGGAGATAGCCAAAGACTCATCTCTGGGAGTTCCCTGTTTGGTTACATAAACACCAACTTCAGCTCAGCACTTCCACGCTGAAGCAAGGGCCACATCCATGAGGAAAAATCCCTGATCCATACAGCAGGGCACAGCAGAAGACAGCCTGGAAATCCAAGGCCCCTCAGACCACGCTGTTCTCCCAGCAGAGCCCAGTGCACAAGCTCCCAGCCACACGCTGCTCCCACGAAGTCAGGCAGCCTTGAAAGTCCCCATCAGGTGCGATGTGCTTGACCAGAGACTTTTCCTTTTATAACTTACGTTGCTATGTACACTTCATATTCCATAAACCCACTGCAGCAGGACTTTCCTCATGCACAAAGATTATCGCATGACTCACACACGTGCTGACACTTTCTTTACAGTGAGGTGTGGCTGCTGTTTTTCACGATAATCTACTCATCTAGCCCTAACCAGAGAGAAAGAAATATACTGAAGTTCTCTCCAGGCACTGCCATGCTAACCTTACTATCATCTGTAGCCTGCAAGCATGCTGACAGTCAGCTCACACACGTGTACCTGACAGAAAAAGACTGCTTCACATGAAAAACAATGGGCACAGAGCTTCTGCTGGCCTACATGAGAGAGGCACACAGCACCGCCAAATCTCTGCAGACAGATAGCACGTCCCTTCAGCTAAGCACAGTGGGCAGTTCAGGGAAAATCAATAGGGCTGTCCTTAATCAAACTGCAGCTAAGTGCCTACACGGCTTCCCTCTGTGTGGTTTCAGATGGAGATGATTCCGTAATATCCTGAGGATAAAGAGCAGCTGAACACGAGGGTGCTTTTAAGTAATGTGATTATGTGACCAAACCATCAGCACGGATGCCACAGAGAAACAATAAAAGGATGTAGCACAAACACTCCAGTGTAGGGGAAACATGTGCTGCTACCAGCCTAGGGCCACTTCCCAGCAGCAGGTGAGCCTTACGGTGCCTTGTCCTTTCAGTTCCACCCCACCTGGGTTGCAGGCACTCTGTGAACCCAACCCACCTGTTACCTGCACCCACCTTCAGTCCATTCAGACCCAAAGGGAGCCAGCTGTCCCGCAGCAGAAGGGCAGCCGAGCACCAACCTCTGCTCCAACTCCTCTACCTGCCTCCAGAGACGGGATCACAGCCTGAGACTTGAGCCTAAACTGCCCAGTACACCTTTACACAGAGCAGGAGGTGTTAAGCCTACACATCAAGATTCTAAACCAGCAAAGAACTGAATCAGCAACACCAGCACAACACATTCGTATCCATGGCAGGAGGAGGGAGCAGGCGGCCAGGACAGAGCCAAGCTCTGAACCCCCCAAGCCACGGAGACGCTGTGCCACAGGCTCTTCCAGCAGCGCCCAGACCTTTGACACCGTCATGTAACACAGCAGTGAAGCTCCCAAAGGCCACGGCGAAAGGTGACAGAAACAGGTCCCGAGCACAGGATATCCCGAAGCTGTTCCTCAGGGCGGCCGGCTCCGGCTGGAGCACTTCACGGTCCTGGTCTCGCTCAGAGATACAGCCCTCAGCCGCTCGCTGCTGAAGGGCACGAGGCTCCTGCTCGGAGCAGAGTCCCGAAAGGCTTAACCCCAGCAGCTCCTGCCCGGACCGAAAGCGAAATCGGCACCTGACGCAGCTGCCCGGCCCCGCGGACAGCCCCGAGCCCGGCTGCCCGCGGAGCCCGGAGCCCCGACCCCTCCCTGCCGCTGTTACAGCGCCGGCACAGCGACGCGTCCCACACCGCGACGGGTTTAAACTCCCCCGTCTGCTGGCGATCGGCCGGTACGCCGGCAGCACCCCCGGGGGACACCCCTCCCGGGGAACGCTTCCTCTCACGGCGGCCCGAGGCCACCGCACCCGGCACCGGCGGCTCCAGGAGCTAGGGCAGGGAGCCCGGTCTCTCCCGAGGCCGGGAGAGCGCTGTCCGGGAGGTCCCGAGGCACCGGCCCGGCACCACGCGGCGCGGCCTCCGCCGGGGCCCGGTGCAGAACCGGCGAGAGCGAAGCGGGCACCCGGCGCCGCGGTGCCCGAACCGCCCCCTCCTCGCACGGCGGGACCATGAGCGGCCCCAGGCCTTCAACCCGCCCACCCCTGCGCCTCCGTCCGCCCCCGCTCACCCATGGCCCCGGGGCCGGCGCGGCCGCCGGCGCCTCCCGCAGCCCCACGCCCGGCCGCGGCCTCCGCTACGCTCCGCGGCGGCGGCCACCTGACAACGGAAATGACGCACGCACCACCGCCCCCCGGCGCCGCTACCACCACCCCGCCTCCTGGCGGCCGCCGCAGAGATGGCGGAGGGGCCGTAGAGAAGAGGCGGCGCTGATTGGCCGGGTGAGCCAACGTCGGCTGTGATTGGGAAACAGCACGGGGGCTGGGCGGGGATATTTGTGGCAGACTTTGATTGGCTGAGGCGCGGAGGCGAGACGCAGGCAAGATTCGGAAGCTGATTGGCTGGGGCGGGATGACTACCTCCGTTGATTGGATCCCGCTCCCACCCTCCCAGCACCGGTACACCAAAGGATTGGCGTGCGGGCGGGAGATTCGAACGCGTCGCGATTGGAGCAGCCGCGGGTGTTTTCTCGCCGAGCCCCGCCCACAAATCCCCGGTACGAGCCTCCCGCGCTGCAGCGGGGCCGGCGCGGGTGGGACAGGGGCAGCCTGGCTGCCCGGCCAGGCGCGGGTGCCGCCCCGGGGGTGGCAAGGTCCCTGTTCCCGTGCCTGGTGTTCAAGCTGGACTCTGGGAAACGGCGCAGCACCTGCCCAGGCGGCTCTGCAGGGCACGGGCAGCGCTCGGGGCTGCCCCTGGGGGGTGTCCAGCACACCACCCTGGGGGAAGGGGAAGCCGCCGAGCTCTGTCTGATGGCACCGGGTGACAAGGCAGTGCCGCAGGAACACTGCGATGTGCGAGGTCTGGTGCTGGGGCCGGAGGAATCCCCAATGTCTGTACGGGCTGGGAGAGGAGCTCCAGGAGAGCAGCCCTGCTGAGAAGGGCCTGGGGGTTCTGGTGGATGAGAAACAGTGTGACCCAGCAGTGTGCTCCCACAGCTGGGAAGGGTGATGGGAGCCTGGGCGCCATCAGCAGAGGGGTGGCAGCAGGGACAGGGAGGGGATTGTCCCTCTCTGCTCTGCCCTCGGGAGGCCCCAGCTGGAGTCCTGTGGCCCCAACATATGAAAGATGTGGAACTGCTGGAGAGGGTTCACAGGAGGCCATGAAGATGATTACAGGGCTGGAGCACCTCCCCTATGAAGAGGCTGAGGGAGCTGGGCTTGTTCAGCCTGGAGAAGAGAAGGCTGCGCAGCACTTTCGGCACGTGGGCAGTGGGCTGAGGAAGTGCTGCAGAGTGTTAGTGAAGGGTGACTGAGGAATGGGGAAGCAGAGGAGCTGGCAGCAGCAGCATTCCCAGTGACTCCTGCCTTTTCCAGGCAGACAGTGTTGCCCTTTCCCCCTGAGCTCAGCCCACTCTGCACAGACATTTGTCTCACTCTCTTCCTGTTTAACACTTTCAGAACAACAGCTGTCCAGCAGGAAGCAGAGAGGACAGACCACGACCAGCTCCCTCCCCAGCTCAGGATCAGCATCTACAGCTCCTGTGGGCAGCAACACCCACACCAGCGGGATCCCAGACTCTGTGAGCAGGGGCAGGCAAAGCTGTGGGATGGCCACAGCCAAACAACAACCCCAGGCCAAACAATGTCTTTTTGTCCATCAGAGAAGGGACACAAGTAGCTGCCAATAGAAGAGGAAACCAGAGTTGAGAGACCAGAGACCCTTTTAAATGGGGTTATTAATTAAAAAGAACAACCCTGCACCCTGACAGGCACTGGTCAGGGCACAGTAGAGCCCTGAGTTCCGGCAGGGTGTCTGGGGCGAGGTGTGGAGGCGGCTGGCAGTCCTACCAAAGGGAGAAGTCCATCTTGGCTGTGCTGCAGGCAGGGCTGTGGGCAACACCGGGGGCTCACTTGTACTTGGTGCGAGGGAACTCCTTCCTGCCCATGTTGTGGCCCACAAAGTTGCGTACCCTGTGGATGACCTGCAGCTGCTGCTCGATGGTGGCCCTGATGTCCACCTCGTCAGGGATGTGGACGTAGCGGACGTTTCTGCCGGTCACAAAGAGCTCGTCCAGGTGGGACACGGTGCCCTGCCTGTCCGTGAAGGTCACCTCAGCCAGACGCATGTTCATGAAGGCGTCCACATTGGTGACACGCCCCGTGGCCGTGCTCTCATCGCGGAGGTCCACGGTGGTGACGTGACCGTGCAGGCCCTGCAGCAGGATGACCAGGCTGTTCTCAGCGATGGTGCGCTCCTTGACCGAGTGGGTGATCTCCATCGTGCGGCTGTGGCAGGGAAGAGGTGAGACTCCGCGCTGCGCCCCAGCTGGGTGCCTGCCTCTGCACCCCGGGGGAACCCACCCTGCTCACCTCGCACCCATCCACACCGCCCCTCTCCCAGGTGTTCTCCGTGTGCCCCCTGCACACTGCTGTCCTCGCTGCCTCCTCCTCCTCTTGCACGCTCCGTACGACCCCCTCCCCCCGGCCTTGCACACGCACCCGCGCGACGCCCCCCTTGCACGCTCACCCGCCGCTCCTCCCCTTGCACACGCACCTCTCCCCTCCCCTCCCTTGCACGGCCGAGCGCCGGTGCCGCTCCTCCCCTTGCACACTCACCCGCCCGCCCGCGCTCGCCCGGCGGCAGGAAGGGGCGGCCCCGCCTGCGCACTGCGCCCCGGCCCCGCCGCCCGCCCGCCCCAGGCCCAGCCCCGGCCCCGCCCGCAGCCGCTCGCATCCGGGCTGTGCGCAGGCCTTTAACGTCGTTCAGAGGCCGTCCATCAGCGCCAGCAGGTCCTCGCCCTTCCCGGTGCTCGTTGGGCGCGGCTCCGCCACTTCCAGCTCCCCCAGGATGCGGGAGAGCTCCGCCTGCCGCCCCGGCTCCTGCGGGAGAGATGCTGCGCCTCAGCCCGCTGCCGCACGGCGAGATGGCTGCTGGCTAGCCTGCGCCTGTGCCAGGCCTGGGACGTGCCCCACTGTTTCTAACGGGGCCTGAACTGGCATGTACTGGGGATACTGGGACGTGCCCTGTCGCCTGCTAAAAGGGGCCTGAACTGGGATGTACTGGGCAGACTGGGACATGCCCCACCACCTGCCAACATGAGTCTGAACTGGGGGTACTGGGATGTGCCCTGCTGCCTGCTAGCATGGGCCTGCACTGGGATGTATTGGGGGTACTGGAACATGCCCCAGTGTTTGCGGATGCCTGTGAGCCCCCTTCCGAAGGGCTGCAAGCATTGGACGGTAACCACAAGCAGGGAAACGACCCTGTAACTCCTCTCTGTCCTGTGCAGCTAAATACTTGCTCCAATAGTTGTCAGATTTCAAGTTCTCTCTGTTTAAACAGACACTGAATGCCCAGGCTCGGCAGGAAACACTGCCATCACTTAATGTATGAGCTTAACTGAAATGGGGAAAAAAAAGGTCTTTTTAAAAGTTATTCTTCTGGGTGAAACTCGGTTCTGAGCAAGGCAGGAATGGCAACAATCAAAGCTGGGCAGCGCGCTGTACGTACCTGCGTGGCTTCTATGCTGATAACCTTGTAAGATAACTCCTCTGGTCTAGTCAACGCGGCGTGCCTTGATGAAAAACACAAAGAGTGCTTAATCTCATCAGTAAATTACAAAAAAACACATTTCCTGAGGCTGCTGTTGGCATAAAGTTTGGACAACGCCCCTATATTCCTCCTAGGGAAAGAAATGTGTTGGCCCCAGTTTGGAGACTCTTCCGCAGAAATGGTGGAACAAAAACTCCGGTTCCCACTGTGCTCCCTGCCAGGCTCATCACCTCCATCCGTACATCCTTCTCTCTCAAAGATGTTAGATGTATTCGGGGTTGGGGGAGAGCTGAAGGCATGTCTCTGTTCCATGGGGCAGAACTAAGTGCAGATTGTCACCTGCTGCTGGCCACCAGCGTCACTCAGAGGGAACGCGAGGCCGTGCCTCACAGGGACCACCAGTAAGGGCAAGGGCTCTCCTTGCTGACAGCCACAATAAAGAGGTGAAGCCAGGGAAATGGCTCCTCTTTTCTTCCCGTAGGAACCATCTGGACCCAAACCACACCATGCTAAACCCTGCTGTTCCATCCCCAAAGCTGTTATGGGGCATCCGGAGTTGCCGGAGCTGCGTGCGTGGCACTACATCCCAAACCCAGACCAAGGACTTGAGCACATACTCTTCCTCCTCGTCAGTTGTGAACAAATTCAGTCGGAATCCTGTCTCACCACCACCGGGTTTCTTGACCTCCAGACCTCCCAGGAGCCTGGCCAAAAAGTTCAGTTCTTCTTTAGCAAGAGGGTTGGGGGTTATATTCTCCTGCAGAAAACAGCAGTGGGTTCATTGGTCAGGTTACCAGGGAGATGAGGGCTGCAATAAGTTTTGTGTTGTCTGATATTACATAAATGTTCTTCAGAGTGATATAAATACATTCCTGCATCGTTAATGGTACGTTCTGTGCAGATAACAAGCAATTTTCAGCTACGTATTTAAAATGGTTGCTTGAATTTATAGACCCGGGACAAGATAATTTGAACAGCTGAGAAATCTGTAGAACCAGCTTGCTGTTTTCTGAAGAGATTAAAATAGGAAGCAAGTGCACCATTGCATAAGACCATGTGTAAGATTCTTTAGGGAAACAGGCCCTTCCCCTAGCTCCAAGGGGGCTGTGGAGGATCGGGCTGGGCTCTGAGAATGGCTAAATAGGTTCCCCCAAATTTATCCCGTAAGTGTAGCCTAAAACAATGGTTATTGTTTCCCTGAGATGAAAGGTGAACAAAGGGGAAGGTAGTGCAACTCTGTAGTAAATGATGTGGAGATGGAGGGTGTGGGTGTTTCATTCAGTGGCCCCACAAAGAGCCAAGGGAAGCAGAATGTAAAATCTGGTAGACGTGGTGAAACTGCTCAAAGGAAACGGTGCCACGAGGAGTGACCAGCTGCAGGACTCTGCCCCAGACTAGTTAGCCAGTTAACCAGTGACAGGAACAGAGCAACACTGACCTTTGCATGGGATGCCGAGTTTTTGGCTGATCCTGATATGTGTGTCTCCACTGGCCGACTAACACTGTACCTAGGGAGAGGAACACATGAGGAAGAGCAACCTGTTACTTGTGCGTGATACAGGAACTGGAGGGAGCAGCACAGGATCGAAATAGGATTTTAGGATATTTTTCTGAATACTGTAGATAACTGAGAAATTACAATTCACATCTGTGGGGTATCGAGGCACTCAATGTAGGAGGGACAAAGCTTTAAGAAAGCCCACTGCTTTCTTGTATCCTGTCATGGAAAATCATGGAACATGGAAAAAGTAAAAACTTTCTGGAACACAGTTAAAAGGACATCATGTTTCACTTCACAGAATATGCAGTACCAGATGAGAAATTTCTTGACTCAGCTGTACTGTAGACATAAATCAAACTTGCTCTTTCCCACAGCTCTCTATACACATCTATCCACACACATTCTGTTTCATAGAATCCCAGCCTGGGCTGGGTTGGAAGGGACCCCAAGGGTCACAGAGCTCCAACCCCCTGCCACAGGCAGGGACACCAACCTCCAGGCCTGGAGCTACACAAGGTTGCCCAGGGCCCCAGCCAACCTGGCCTTGAACACTTCCAGGGATGGGGTATCCACCACCTCTCTGGGCAGCCTGTTCCAGCCCCTCACCACTCTCTCTGCAAAGAACTTCCCCCTAATATCCAATTTAACCCTTCCTTCCTTTAGTTTTAATCCATCCCCCTTGTCCTGCCATTATCTGCCCTTTTAAAAAGTTTATTCCCCTCCTGTTCCTCTGCTCCCTTCAGGGACTGGCAGGCTGCAATGAGGTCCCCCCATAGCCTTCTCTTCTCCAGGCTGACCCAGCCCAGCTCCCCCAGCCTCTCTTTGTAGGGGAGGTGCTCCAGTCCTCTAATCATCTTCATGGCTCATCTGAACCCTCCCCAAGGGTTCAGTTTCAAGCTATCACTCTCTAGAGAAATCAAGCTGGTAATAGGGGAAAAGGCAAAAATAAACACACAAAGATGAAGATGTGCTTCTGAGCAAAACCATGAGCATCAACACTTACTTCATGTTTCTGTGTAGGACAAAACCTACTTACATATTTGTTCCAAGTTTGAGGACTCTGTCCCCATAAAGATCAAAAGATCCTTCCCTTTGTGGAATAACGTAATTTCCATCTGTGGTGAACTCAGTTCTTTTAACTTCATCTCCGTTGCGATTAAATATCCTGAAAAACAAGTTGTTGAAATATATTTAGCAGTTTTACTACCCATTTTCAGTACTTCCTCTGCTTACTGTACAAGAGAAACGGGAATAAAACCCTATTCTGTGTGTTGGTAAACGGATAAATGACTAATAGCTCATTTACTGGAATACAGAATGCCCAGAAACAGCTTAGTGTTTAATTGCTGGGTGACTTAGTCCCAAATCCCACCCTTTAAATGGTGTTTACTGGAGGTTCAGCGACCTGTGCAACATGAATGACAGGTCTAGCTCAATTCCTCTTAGACCTCTGGGAGCGACTGTTCCTTCGGGAACAGCCACAGACACAAGGCACTGCAGACTGTACAGGCAGCGGTTCAGAACTCACCTGATGAGTCCTGGCACTTCGGTACCCCAAGGAACAGGCCCTGATATTGGCAGCACAAAGCGACCGTTAGAGTTTTGCACTTTATCCTTCAGAAAGATGGAGACCTGCAAAAGAATATTCTACCTTCTAGAAAATCAGTTACAGGTCTTTGATCCAAAGTCTGATCTTGCAGCCTTCCTGCCTAGACTGGGATTGGTTTCCATAAGATTTTGATGTCTGTATAGAGACTAGGATACAGGCCCAAGCCAGTCATGTAGAGCTGTGGACCAGAGGATGGGCACACTGATGGGACATTACCAACCAAACCTGTGCTGTTTATGCTCTGGAGTATGATCAATTTACTTAGAGAGTATCACGCCCCATGACTTCAAGTTCAGATTCTCAGTTTCATACTGAGTTTCTACTAAAAGGAAAACCATATTTAGCAACCAGCACACCCATACCAGTAGATAGTCCTTGTTTTGTAACATTTTAGAGTTATTATTGTAGTCAGCGTGCTCAGTTTGTAGAAAGACTGACATGGCAAGCATGTCAAGATGACTGAAAAGCAAAGTAACAAACCCAAATTCACAGCACAATTATGACAAGATACCTTTGTGTTCTAGCCAAAAACTCCCTTCTGTTCTTACTGACTAGTTCTACTGGGCTCTTACCCTTATGTGCATGTCCTGAAAAAACACGAGGAGCGTTTGCCTGATGAACTGGAATTCACCAGCAGAGAGACAGCCGTAGGTCTGGAAAAGAAAACCCATCATGTAAGGCTCTGCAAGGGCCCCATGTCCACCACAGGTAAAGGGTGGCAACAAGTCTACAGGCATACTGTTAGCCTAAAATGGTATGTATGCCACAGGGGAAGAAGTGATGTTAAGGGGGAGCTGCTGGTCATTGTCAGTAGTTATTATCTGTGACTAAAGGTCTGACTTAATTCCTGCTGAAGTCAGCAGAGACTGAATAAGCAACATATTGATTTCAACTGGGCCAGTAGAAAAATAACAGTCGATTTGACTTCTCCCTCCTGTGGAAACATTTCACAGCTTCCCAGAACTTTGAAGATTTTATGAAACCAGTTTCCTTTTGCTGAGACACTCATATTCTTTGTCCAAAGAATTATATAAGCAAAAATTGCAAAAATTGATAACTGGGAGGCCAATTTGTTTCCCTCTGGATGAAAAGAGGGGAAGGTTATTTGGATGGCTGAGAACAGGTCAGCCTCCACGGCACCTACTGAAGTCTCTAAAATTAGCTTGAAGGAGAAAAAAAACACACCCCACAACCCCAAACTCAAACAACAGTGTGTTCAACCACTTTCCCAAGGATCCTTACTTCGATCAGCTGCCGGAAAGTTTCATCCACCTGGTTCAGAATGCCAGGAGAATCATGGACGAAATCCTTGATCGCGTCTAGGTGATTGAAGGTGACCAGCAGAATGTCTTTGGGTCGAGGGCACAGCAGCACTTGGTATTTGAAAGCCATAGTCATAAGGTCATAGAGCTGCAAAGCAACATGGGGAAATTTTGGTTCCATCATAACAGAGTGAGCGACACAGAGTAGGTAACTCCACGTTGCCGCAGGAAGGGATTTAGACCCTTTGGCTAGCACCTGCCTATGGTGAGAAGAACCATTTTAGCTTCGTTTCCTAAGGAAAGAAGACCTCTGCAACCACACTGTCAGCCCTCTTGCTAAGTCTCTCCAACTGCCTGCAAAACTTCTGCCATTCAACGCTGCGACACTCAGGCAGAGCTCCCAGGTCACCCAGCTCTTAGTGAGTTCTTTCAGGATCATCTGCAGGATATACCATTTGTGGGCAAAATTCTAACACCCACAACTGCAAAACAGGGGGTGTCAATACAGAAACAGGTGAATTTATACACACCTACACATGTGGATGCTTTTAATGTACATTAAAATATCCAAGGAACCTAAAGAATGCTTAACTCAAGCAGTTAGCACGTAAAGCAGAAATACTTAGCTCTGAAGTATTTCACTGAAAGAGTTGTCAGGGCATGGAACAGGCTGCCCAGGGAGGGGGTTGAGTCACCATTCCTGGATGTGTTTAAAAAAGGGTAGATGAGGTGCTCAGGGATGGGAAACTTGTGACTGGTAGCACGGAAGCACAGCGGGGAGGAGGGGGTAGGTGGTCTCTTACCTTGTCCATGCTTGCCTGGTTCAACCTCATGATGGAAGCATGAGCGAGCCGGTCGTACACTGTTCGCAGAGCTTTCTTGGAATAGAGTTCCTGTGGTTTAAACAGCTCTTCCATGAATTTTTTATTGAACATGGTTGTGATGATGTCATTCATAACTGCAAAGACAAAGAGTCTCTGGTTTTTGCTTTAGAAACAGCACGTTCATCCGACGGGAGCTTGGACACGGACAGCTGTGAGGACGGACAGGAATGCTCACCCGTGAAAACCAGGTACATCGGCACAGGAGGAGAAAAAGGAGGAATGTTGCTTCTTATGTCAGTATTTATCTCAACCCCACTCTGGTCTAAGCGACAGCACGGCTCCTGCTGACTCTCCCTGGGGCCAGAAATGCTACTTGAACCTCAGACAACAAACCCTGTTTTCCAGCGGGAATAAGATGGGTTTGTTGCCTTGTTTTTACAGCCATTTAAGCCACTTTCCACCTTTTAAATGATTTGGTGTACAGGCTACCCTGACGTGCTGTATCTCTACAGTTCTGCTTCCTTGGGAGACAGGTTTGTGGCCCTCCAGACTTTTGCACACCACAGCTAGCTGACTGCCTGTTCTCCCTTTGCCCTTTGACACTATCGGTCTATTTTTCCCTTCTAAACAGACGCTCCTGAATGATTCAAGGCTCCTTGAAGGATTGATTTCAAAGGGATTAATGCTGTTGAGTATTTAAGGCAGCACTTAGAACCCTGGGGGCTGTGTCAGGCCATTCAGGGCTCGTACTCTGCGACATCCACAGCTACTACAGCAGTTCAGAGGTGCAGAGCTCTCACCTTCCTTACACGGGCTTCATTCCATTCATGTGTATGTTTAGACATAGAATCGGTACACAGTTTACTCAAGAGCAGGCAGAGGAGTGCTGAGTGTAAGGGCTGAGCTCTGGTTATTGAGCTTTTAATGCAAAGAAGATAGATACCATTTTGCAGTTGTTCAGCCAGGCACAGCATCTTCCCTTTCATGCTGGAGCTGATACCATTATTATCTACCCAATACAAGTCTAAGGAGTTATCAGAAACAAGCTTGTATTTCTCTATCAAAAAGAAAAGTTAAATAAAAATTTCAATTCATGCAGATTACTGTACGAGAGTGAATTTTCCTGAGCAGGGGACTGTTACTAAAGCTCGTGATGCCAGCTGATTCCTACAGATTAGAAATACATCAGAGGAAGTAAAAAAGAAAAGTGAATGTAGGTGCAGTGGTAGCAATTAGCTATTTGAAATGCTGGGATAATTAGTCACTGGTGGGTTAGACACCTGGCTTTTCACAACTGTCAACCTCAAGCTACATAAACAGCCAAGAGAAAGTTAATGTGCCAGTCCCTTCATCTTATATTAGGTGATTAATTCTCTGGGGAGCATTGCTGGGTACCGGGAGGTGCTGAGTACCTGGATACAGGTAGCTGTTTTCCTGAGGGTGAGCACATCCTGAGGAGATTCCCTTTCCCTGTTAAAGCCTGCTGTCCACAGTTTTTCTCCCTAACTGGTGACCCAGGAGTTTCATCATCCGTCACATCCTACCTGTACCCTCCCCATTGTTTCATTCTGAACAATACTTCTGAGCAGCATGGATTACAAAAACACCCCATCACAAATGGGGAAAAAAATAGAAAAATCCCTCATTTTCTTCCCTCTTTTTAAACAAACTGTTCAGGAAACAGTCCCTACTTGCAGGCTGAAGCAAGACTCCTGACCTTTTTCCAGTGGATAATTAAATGTATTAGTAATTATTAGAATATATTTCATTTTGCTAGGACAAAAATAAGACTATTTTGCCTTATATTGTACTTTTTCTAGAAAGAAAAATACTTTTAAAGTTGCTTGTGCATGTTGTCCACTGAAAGGCTTCTCTTCTGTGTTTGAAGCTGCTAATACCCAAAACTGCCAGGAGACAGAGAGCATCCCAGTACACTGACTGCAGCTGGTAGTCAGTCACAACGGAATCGGAAGATCTGAGTTAACCACACCCCCAGCCTTACATAAATTATCTTCTGCAATTAAAACCTCTCGTATTGGCTATAAAAAGAACCGAGAAAGACATTAAAAAAAATCATGGTAAAGAGCAAATCTCACATGGGATGTTTGATAATGACACAGCAAAGAGATCTCAGCGCACACGTAGTCCCTAGGGAGGTACTGACACCGGTCTAACGAGGGGAAATGACGAAGAAAGGAGCGTTAGCTCAGGGGAAATGGCACGCCAAGCAACATAGCATAAAAGCAAATTAGCAGAGGGGTTTCATCAACTGGGATGGGGAGAGGGAAACCAGATATAGACAATGCAATGGACAGAAGAGAAGCTGAGGGTTTACGGTGGTTTTGGTCTACACGTGCCATGTCACTGGCGGCAGACACGTGCCAACGCCTGGCACGCTGCCACGTAACATGGCTTGGATGCATGACATGAGACTGGAGTCTTTAGGCCTGGGTTATGCTCATGCTTCCTGGAGGACATTCAAGGCAGCAGAGGGACTGTTACGAGTTCAGACCAGTCGCACATTCTACTTGCAATGGGTTTATTGTTCGTGACGCGGTCAAAGGCCGGCGAAGCCGCCTTGTCATGGCTTCATCAGCAATGGATTTGGCTCGTTACTCTGTGGGCCTCGTCAGAGATCACCCCGAGCGGCATCCAGACACAAACTCTCTTCTCTCACAAGAGAAGCTGGTCACCATGCGACCTGCATCTGTGCCGCTGCTGCCTAAATATGCCAAAGGGGGCCTTCACACAACTGGTCATCATTTTGCATGGGACAAAAGGGGAGTAAGGAATCTCTGGAGATATTAAAAGCTGCAAAAATGTGTTCTTGCAAACAGCAGGTACTGGAGGGGGAGGGGACAGACAAGAAAAAAAAAATCCAGGGCAATCTCCAGGATATCACAGTTCCCTTTGGGAAATATTCAAAACCTACAAACGATGCTGAAAAACACATACAGCAGTCCTGATCTCTCTTAAAAGAGGGCTGCTCAGAGAGACACTGGGAGTTTGACTTGTGTTCACCTAGCAAATATCCTGGGAAAGTTTAGATTTCTTTCCTCATCCAGCTCTGTCCCAGTCTCTTTGCTGGAGGCATCCACATCACAGCAGAGTCCAGAAGGAAGCGCATGCTCACACCTCAGCCGCTCCCCTGGGAACCTGATGTCTCAGCTCAAATCCACCTTGAGGGATAATTTCAGCTGAGGTGAGCTGGGCTGAAGTGTGGGCACCCACTCCTTTGTGACTGCTCCACTGCAAGGGTGGTAACTGCCAACAGAGACAGATAAGCAGCTAGGATGGGAATGCCATAAATCTTTCCTGGAGCTCACAGGTCAAAACCCTAAGTGATGGGTTAGAAAAGAATTTAGAAAGATGCAGTACACATAGTACTCCTGCATCTGAGCAGAGAAACAACCTTCACCATGCTCACACAGTTACTGGCTTCTATTAATAGGATGCTAGAAAAATACAAATTATCACTTTGGCTACAAAGGCTGTGATGAAAAAAATTCTGCTCTGCTCCATTCATACTCTTGGTTAAACTTGCAACTTGTTTTTGAAGTCGTATGATTTGGAGATATCACCTTTTTTTTTTTCTCTATAAAGTCTATAAAGTGCTTTTTCATGACTGGGTAAGTAGGATTATTCATCTTTGATGCTACGACTAGAAGGCTGCGGGAACAGCATACGGTGTGTTCACGTACAATGAGCCTCATGTGTGCATGTCGTGGTGTTTGTCTACTGCATGCAGCTAGAAGGTTACAGTACCTCGTTTCCTGTCCACATCTGTCCATTCATCTACACGAAGCATATAAAACAAAAAACATCAGTTCAAGAAGTAAGAACAATAGTTTCAAGGAGAATAAAAGAAATAAACTGAGGAGAAAAAAATTAATCTAGCTACTGGGCTTTGGCTTTTCTCATCAGCGTTCAGTGTGTAACAAGAAGGGACTGTGCTGTTACTTGGCATCTCTCACCTTCAGGGAGCACACAGACAGCAAAACCTTGCCTTGCCCTTGGAAAACACCCCTGTTGCTCCCTCAGAAGTAAGATTCTCCCCTTGATTCAATCTTAGCACGTTATGCATTTAGCTTGGAGAAGTTTCAGCTGTTTTTTTGCACTCAGAAGCGAAGAATATGGGAGAGAACAGTTTTAAGCCTTAACTAACACCTCAGCGGGAACGAAACCGCCTGGTTTTATTCTGAAGATAAAACTAATTCCCCTGCTGAGACATTCCACCGAGTACAGCCGACAGGTTCAAGCTCTAAACTTGAGACCTGTACCAAGAGCAGTAACATTCTGTGAGCTCAGTCGCTGAAGACACACCCGAACAATTAAAAATCACACTGCTGCAGCAAAGCCTTCACCATCGCTTAGGACATCTCCCTATGGGATAGGCAAGGAGAAGGGAAGAACCTAACAGGCTCTCCCATCCAGGGTTTGCGTGGTGCTGATTTATTACAAAACACCAAAGCTTTTCCTTTCCCCCCACCCCCTCCTCACGACAGGAAGCTGCAAGGGTTTATTAATGAAAGCTGGTTTATTTTTAAAAGCAGCAAATGAAGAGATGCTCAGCTGTAACTGGAATTTTGGCACATACCCGGGGCTGCACAGGGCTCTGCTCTTACAGGGATTTGGGCAAAATGCTAGACTCAGGGATTTGTATCAAAACCAGAGAAGGGTTTCAGAACTGTGTTTATTGTAGTTGATGTTTGTTTGTTTGTTTGGGGTTTTGGGTTCTTGCTGCTTCTTGCAGAGGCGTTACAGAATTATCCTGGAAACTGCTTCGGATTGCAAAGTGACCCTGTCTTCCTGAAGGAGCTCAGGACCTGGATTGAGACACTCAAATCCTGAGTTATTTTGATTCCAGAAGTGTATTCCTGAGGCTCTAACATCTGAGGCAAGCACGGAGACACCGAAATGGATCCTGATTTCTCCCTGAGCAGCGCACACTTCACAAGCGAGCTCCAGTAACGGCTTCAGGCTGGTATGAGCACTGAATCATAGACTCACAGACCAGTCTGGGTTGGAAGGGACCCCAAGGATCACAGAGCTCCAACTCCCTGCCACAGGCAGGGACACCAACCTCCAGGCCTGGAGCTACACAAGGTTGCCCAGGGCCCCATCCAACCTGGCCTTCAACACCCCCAGGGACGGGGCACCCATCCCCTCTCTGGGCAGCCTGAAACTCTGAGAGCCCGTTACCTCAGCAGGCTTCACTCCGGACTCCAGGCGGGAGCCCACCCGGGCAGTGCCGCGCCGGTACACCCTGCCGAGGCCCCGCCGTGCCCGAGGCCCCACGGTGCCGTTCCTCGGTGACAGTAGGCTGTCAGCAGGGGACGTTCGGGCCCCTGCTACAGCCGGAGAACCGGCGCCAGGGTATCAGGGAGCCGGGAGAGCTCTGCCCCGGTACCGGCAGCTACGGCAGCGCCAGTCCCTCGGGGCCGCCCCGCCATCGCCTGCCGTGGGACCGGGCTCTGCGGGGATACGCAGGGAGAAGCCCCGCACGGCACGGACAGGCCGCGGGAGCCGCCGCGACCGGAGCGATCCCCGAGGGGAGGGGAGGCGGGGGCAGCTCCCGGCGCGGCACCGGCTCCGGGACGGGCCCCGGCCGCCCGCCGCTCACCTTTGCGGGCCTTCTCCCCCGGGATGCTCTGGGCGCGGAGCCGCTGGTCCAGAATGTAGAGCATCTCCCCTCCCAGGTTGAGGAACAGCAGCGGCAGCGTCCGGGACGACATGGCGACCGCCGTCCCCGTCGGCGCCGCTGTTGCCGAGCAGCGAAGCAGCCAATGGGGAAGCGCTGTCTTGGCGGGCCGAGGCGGGCGCGCAAGCCCCGCCCCTGCGCGAAGCGTGCAAGGGCGGGGCGCTGCGTCAGGGACGCAGAGTGACGTCATAGAAAAGGAGTGACGTCAAGGGCCTGAGCCCAGGGGCCCTCGCGGGAAGCCGCCAAGGGGCGCTGCTGACGTCAGGGCGGTGATGCACCCTTAGCCAACAGTGGTGCGTCACCCCACAGCACCCCAAATCGCCATGCCCAAGGCCTCCCAAGCACGAGTGGTGATGCCTGAGCACAGCTGCACCCCAGCGCAAGGGAATGGGGGGTCTGGCAGGGACCTGAGCAACCCTCATGCTCCAGCCCTCCCGGGACCCTGAAGGGCAGCAGCGGGTGAATAAAAAGCCCATTGAGAAGCTGGGTGCAGCTGGAGCACAGCAAAAGCCCCGAGCAACCTCCACACCTCGGCTGATGGCTAACAGACTGACAGGTGAGCCCTGCATGAGGTCATTTGGTTGAGCAGAAGAAAGGCCCCAAGGAGGAAACTTCTTTACAGAGAAGGTGGTGAGGGGCTAGAACCGGCTGCCCAGAGAGGGGGTGGGTGCCCATCCACAGGAGACAGAATCCACTCTCCTTGGCAGAAGTCCCTGCCTTCCTTGCCCCAGCGAGGTTATGAAGCCCCCCCACGTGCTCCCCTCTCGCAGATCGAACCGCTCACCACGTGGTCCAGCACATCAGCTTTAAATCCAAGTTCTAAAATGCTTACACCACTCACCATGCTTTTCTGGGTGCTCACCACGGTGCAGACCACGAGCACACGTAAAGCAGAGAGGCTGTAGGCCTTCAAGTAATTCTTTATTGTGAAAGACCAGCCCTGGCAGCCTCGATGTACCACTACACAGCCGTCCCCTCGCCCTGCGCCTGCTTCTCCCTTGCAGCTCTCTCTCTTGCTTGCCGCTCACTTCTCTGCTTTAGTCTCTCTGCTGCTTTCAGCTTCCGTGCCTCCTGAAAGACCTGCGGGAGGAGCATAACGAGGTGAGAGAAAGGGAGACAGAGCTGTCCCTACTGAGCAGAGCTGCTGCCTGCAGCACGGACCCTGGTTCCTGCAGCAGAGGCCAGGAGACATGCCCTGCAGTGAGACAACTCCTTCCCCTGTGCTTCCTCCTGGCCTCCAGCCAGCCCTGGTTTCTGTCACACCGATGTACAGAGAGCAAAGGAGAGCAGACAGTGGGTGTACCCCCATTTCTATTCCAAAGCTGCCCTCAAATTTAACCTCCTCACCGATCAGTTCCCATATCAGGCTGGGACAGAGCGCTGGTCTGAACCCTACATTTCTCAGCAAGCTAACAGCACACCTGAGGTTCTCAACCACAGCACCTGCCTGTGTCTTTGCCAAGCTTACACATTTCTCTATGGACACTGTCTCCTCGAATTCAAAGCATGAAGGACTGGCCCATTAGTCTTTACCAACTGCCTAAATTGTGCCCTTCTATAGGGGTATTTTTTCTACTCCAGCTATGCTGCGCTCTCTCCAGATCGCTCCGTACCTTGAGGCAGAAAGCCTTCTTCACAACCCAGCGCTTGGTGATCCTCCTGGAGTAGGGAGGGGGTAGGGTGTACTGGATATCCAGCTGCTTGCAGGTGTTCTCAAAGATATCATAGCGGACACGGCGAAGATAGGCGAGGAGTTTCTTCCGGCGATCTACAGCCATCAGCATGCGGCGACGGTTATTCTTATCCTGCAAAGGACTTAACGGTCACTAGGCTGCAGACAGATTATACTTCCATTCCAATAAATTACTTACAATAGCCAGATTCTGGCTGAAAGGAAACAATAAGGTTAAGGGCAGTATCTTAGAACAATTTTTCTTGGCAGATGCTGCAAGCACATTAGGTCACTACAAGGAGATCTGGGAAAATTTACTTTTCACTGAAATTGCTTCCTTCAGTCTGGGTCTGTACCTTCTTCCTTCAGCACTGAAGACTGTTTTCAACTTGTACACAGCTCCAGGCAGTACAAGACAAAGACTGTAGGGAAGGTCTACTGGCTAAAATCTCTGCTTCCCCAAAATGTATTCTTCTAGGAATAACTCAGAAGCATTTACCTTTTGTTTTTCTCCTGGAAGTCTAATGTGAAAATAAATCGTGACTTGGCTCTGTCTGACCATTTGGGTTGTTCTTTGGAAAAAAACATGTGTAGCTTGGGCCATGGTATTTGGGGCAATCCCCCATGGGAGAAGATTACCTATCCTATACAAGTAACTTGTGTAGAAAGCAGGTTTCATCCAAGTAATTGCAAAAGGTCTCTCCTGCTGAAGCACTTGGTACAAGTTCTGCCTTCTTGTAAAAACTGAATTCCGTTCTGGTTTACCTTTCAAGCTTTTGTGTTTAGCAAATCATGATGCACTTTTTTCCCCCCAAATGCAGTTGATTAATCCATGTCTGACCTTTGCACTGTACAAAGAATCTTGAATCTATCTTGTTCATAAACTCATGGTTGTGATGTTTCAAATCTGGGCTCTGAACCCAGGTAGCTTCAGGTAGGGAAGCTCGTTCTGACACCACCACAGTCTTCTCCTCTAAACCTTTTTATAGGCATAACAAAAAGAGATTACAGCTGCTGAAGCAATAACACTCATTAGACTGAGAACTAAGCAGCGAAGCCACATCTGCTGCAGGAATCAATTTAGCAAAACTATGTTCAAAAGGTATCTGCTCAGCTGCTTCCCTTGATCTGGTAACAGCAAAAGTGAACCAAAAACCATGCTCCACATTTCAGCCAGTGAGAACGTCGCTGTGACTGAGCCAGACTGGCACCAGGGAACAGTTGGAACTATTTTATAAGCCTTCTTAGGAAAGCTGTAATCCCCAGAATTAAAATCCTTTTGTTCTAAACTGAGAAAACAACCCGAGCAGCTGCCATCCCAGAGGTGTGGGCTCAGATTCCTGATAGTTACCTTGGGATGCCTCTGAAGATGCTCCTCGTACGTGCGTATCTTGGCAGTCAACTTAGCAACTATAAAGAAGAGACATAAGCCATGTGAGAGCAGCAGCTTCCCAGGGTGAGACAGCACCATCTGCATTCCCCTCAAACTGCCAGCTGAGGACTGCAGCTCTTACAGGTACCCACTGAGTCCCAGCCAATGTTACCCCACAGCTTCTGAATAAACGTGAAACAAATCACAGAACATACACAAAACAGAGTCAGAACTGTAACTATTATGAAGCTGGTTAATTAGAGGTTAAAATTTTAACAACAGATCATATGAATTTACTTGTCAATTCCTCTTGCATGCACTGGTGACTTCACATTCATTTCACATCACTTGGGTTAAGCTTTGGAGGAACAGGCACAAACTAAGAGTTCTCTCTAAAAGCAGCAGCCAGCTCTGTGATTTCAGGCTTTGGAGAAAGGTGCTGATGTCATCCTGAGAAACTGAAGGCCTTTATTAACAATAAAGGGGTTAATGGCAGCATGGCCTTCATCCCTGTGCTGTCCCTACCCCGTGCTTCAGCCGAGCTCTCCAACGCAGAGGGAAATGAGGGCTCCATGGGTTCATTTTGGTAGCGATGCCGCACAATGCTTCCCATCACACACCTAATAACACACATACTGCCTTGGGAGGGCTGATAAGGAGCAGGAATTTGGAAATCCCCCTTGCAGACATCTGCCAGTAAGCCCATGCACTGCCTCTGCACCGCTCCCAAACCCTGAACAAGTCTTCCAGGGCATACTGCAGGCTTGTTGCCTCCCCTGTGCTCTCCTGAAGGGAGATTCTCCTGCCTGACACAGGAAACTTTAAGTGCTGGGGTGGGAGTAGCTGAATAAAAGCAGAGATGTATCATCTGCCAACAATCTCTTTCTAGTTTTTAAACTCACCTTGCACCTCAAAGGAGCCATCGTCGCTGGGAGACCTCCTGACCTTCTCCACCAGCTGCTGTATCTTTACTTTCATCTTCTCCTTCTGTGGATACCAGAAATGAGCTTATTAGTTTCTCAGGAATGCTAAAGGTCTGAGACACCCCAGTTCTCTTCCCAGATGCCCACCAGATAAAGGCTTTGTAATTAATACCCTTGCTCAACGTCCATCACAAAAGGTGTAAGAAGTGCTGCAGAAGAGGACCTGCTGCTTGCAGGACAGCGTTGAGTACAGCATGGAAGCAGCAGAACACAGAATCACCATTGTTCAGACCAAGAGTCTGGGCACACCCTTCTTCCCCAGACCACAGAAGAAGGGTGTTGAAGAGGCCCCGCTGCTCTCATGAACAGAAGGCAGAACTGAGGACGACCTCACACAGCAGCAACCTTTACTTTTCACCTCTTTTTTAGCTGAAGTGGCAAGCAGCAAGGAAGGGTAAGATCTTTGTGCTACCTTACAATTTGCTTGCTTTGTTTTCTGGGCATATAGAAAGTAAAAATAACATGAAGGACATCTGCTGTCCGGTGACCTATTTTCTGGAACAGAGACCAACCACAATACAGCTCATCTTCACCGTGACTGACTCATATTTTCTTATCTCATTTGAGTATGTGATTATTGTAATAAAGAAGACTGCATAAGTTACAAGAGTGTACAAGACTTTTCACTCTCATATATTTAAGAGCCCCAGATTTGTGAGCAACAGTTACAAAGAAAGTAAGTGAAGGGCATTTCACAAGTCTTACACAAAAGCTCTCACTAAATCTTCTAGGATTTTCATGAAAATAGAATGAAACTAACCTGGCTTGCCATTTCCAGCGACAACAGTCTTTTCACTACATCATCGACACTGCAAGGACATTGGAGAGTGGTTTATGAACTAGAAACCAAGTCTATTTGACAACAGAAGTGGAGTTTGGTTTGCAGAACTTTTCTCGACTACAAATAGGGTAAATTCCCTAATTTACAGCTGGATTTGATCTCAAAGGTCTTTTCCAACCTAGTGATTCTGTAAAATTGATAACAGCTCATCTGCCCCCTCAAACCTGTCAGCCATAAACCGCTTCTCACATTCCTAAGAATCACCACTGAGATGACAGAAGCATTGAGCAGCTTTGCTGCCATGGGAATCACAGAATCCCAGCCTGGTCTGGGTTGGAAGGCACCCCAAGGGTCACAGAGCTCCAACCCCCTGCCACAGGCAGGGACACCAACCTCCAGGCCTGGAGCTACACAAGGTTGCCCAGGGCCCCAGCCAACCTGGCCTTGAACACCCCCAGGGATGGGGCACCCATCCCCTCTCTGGGCAGCCCCTTCCAGCCCCTCACCACTCTCTCTGCAAAGAACTTCCCCCTAAGATCTAATCTAAACCTTCCTTCCTTTAGCTTTAATCCATCCCCCTTGTCCTGCCATTGTCTACACTTCTAAAAAGCTGGTTCCCCTCCTGTTCCTCTGCTCCCTTCAGGGACTGGCAGGCTGCAATGAGGTCCCCCCACAGCCTTCTCTTCTCCAGGCTGACCCAGCCCAGCTCCCTCAGCCTCTCTTTGTAGGGGAGCTGCTCCAGCCCTCTGAGCATCTTTGTGGCTCCTCTGAACCCCCTCAAAGCACCATTATTTCATGTAACAATGAAGTCTTATCACTTCCAAAACCGGTACGTGCAAACTGGGTGCTGAAGATGAACCCCCAAATAAGCGCACAAGGACAAAGTAAGTAATTTTAAGAGCAGCTCCTTCACGGTCTGTGACAGCCTCAGCTAACGCCACTGGGGGCTCTCATGCACCACACATGAGCCGATCCTGAATTGAAGCATAAAACTGCTCAATTCCAGGTCCAAATTTCAGAAGCAGCCATTCATGTTGAGTTGTTAACCACACACTCTCTAGCACCTGAGTTCAAGACAGGCAGAGATTATTTCCAAGAAGACCATTTCCTTTTTTCTACAGGCTAGAAAGCCCACAGAAGATGTGGGCAACTGGCACTGAATCCTACACTAAGCAAAGATTCTTACATAAATTTAATCAGTGACTCCTTTTGCTAATTTGATTTTCAAAACGACTTAGCAATTTTTTGTGCTAAATTGCATACCAGTGACCACAGAGCATTAATTAATTACTGGGTTGGTGACAGCTTCCACACACTGTGGTTGTGTGCGTGTCGTGGTTGAACCTAGCAGGCAGCTAGAACACCCACACAGCTGTTCACTCACTCCCCACACAACGGGATGGAAGGGTAAAAAAAAAAAGGGTAAAACTCATGGATTGAGATAAAGGCAGTTTAATAGGACAGAAAAGTAAAATAGTAATATCAATGATAATAGCAATAAACCATCCAGAATAAGAAAATCAACTCTATCCCTGATAAAACCAGGTCAGTGTGCAAGATACAAATCACTGGAGAGAACACTCACTCCCTTTCCCTGGATCATACCTATTTATTATTGGGACATTGGCATAATCTTTCTTCATCATGGTGGGAGGAAGATCATCCAAGTGGCTGGGGATGTCTACAAAGAGAATATCAGCATTTGAGGAACAACAGCACAAAGTCAGAGCTCTGAACATGCAAACTAGACCAGAGGAAACAAGTTGCAAAGAAAACAGACTGTATGCCACGTGGTGCTGTTAATCCTAACGTACCTTTCCTCCTTCTTCTCACAGGTCTGGCATAACATCTGGCTGTCTGGATAAAGGGAGTGCAAGCTTGACAGAGAAAAACAAAGATTTATCAGACTGGTATGCACTTTTTAAGCTATGTACACATCAAACTCTGCTCACTCTACTAGAAAACCAGTCAGGGTATTTAAGACTCCAAGCTGGTCAATTATTTCATCCCAAATTAGTGTGGAACAGTTCAGTGTGGTTCTCACATGGGTACTCAAACAAATGCATAAAGCTGTGCTGCTTCAGGGTGACCTGAACCTACGTAATGTGAAGAACAGAGCAGCAGGAAGAGGCTACAGACACTGAACAGAGAGTGTGAGGGCTGTGTTCATTCAGAGGGCTTAAATTGATGAACTCATTCAAGTAGCTTCATGTGTGTTAGATGGGCTGCTCTGGATAACCCCAGCAGCAGAGTGCAGAGGCAGCAAGACCCAGAGACAACCTTTGACCAGCACAGCCTGGTGCAAATGAGAATCCCCCTCAGCAGCACGAGCTGAGCCATTCTTTGACCTTTTAAGAACAAACTTTCCAAGCGGCTCTTTCACAGCCTCTGCTACTGGAATCAATACCTGCTTCACATAACGAACTTGTGCCTCGGGCATGTTTTGCCATCACCTTGCCTGCAAACAGAACTGGCCAAGAAGCCAGTTGCAAGGCTCAGCTCCGGACCCCTTCAGCACCAGATCTGGGCAGCACACACACTCCACGCTCATGATGCGGTCACAGCAGTGCGGGACCCACGCCAGGACTCCAGCCCGCACCCCAGCCCTGCTCACGGCAGCTTTGCCGAGCCCCCCGGCATCTGCGCTGCTGCAGCCCGCCTGACCACCCCCGAGGCGCACAGGCCACCGCCGCTCTCCTCCGGGGCCTCGAGGAACACGCCGGCGCCCTGCCCGTGCCTTGCCTCCCCAGCGGTACCCCGGGGTCACCCAGCCCCTCCCAGGGCCGCCTCGGACTCCTTTCCCCTTGCCCCCATCCACCCTCGACCCCGAGGCCGCTCCTCCTAGGCTCAAGCCCCCCGCCTCTTCCTTAGCCGGGCCCCGCTTCCCCTTCCGCCCTCCCACGGGGCGGCCACTCTGGTGCGACCCCAGCTCTCCCCGCGCCTCACCGGCCCCAGCGCCGCTCCCCAGGACGGCGGCCCCGCCGCGGGCCGGCCCCGCCAGGCAGCGGCCCAGCACCGCCCGTAGCGCCAGCATCGTCCGCGCCTCACGGCTCCGCCGCCACGGGCGCCGCCATCTTGCCCAGACGGCACGGCCGAGCGCCGACCCAGGGCGAAGGGGCCGAGCGCCGAGCGCGTCGATGGGCGGAGCGCGGGTCGGGCGTCTGTCCCCAGTCCCGTCCCGAGTCCCGAGTCCCGAGTCCCGCCAGGCGTTGCGGGCTCGTCCCACTGCAGAGACGTCCCGGGCTGTTTTCAGCACGTCCCCATTTATTGCGGGAGCAGAGCGGAGCGGGAGGGAACGCGCACAGCACGGGCGGGGAGAGCCGGGGCCCATCGGGCAGCCCCAGGCCCGGCCCTGGCCCCCCGCAGGCCCCGGGACGGGGAGACCCGGGGCTGGGTCCGTTATCGTAGCCCGGCCTCGGGCGCTAAAACGTCCGGCAGTCGTGAAGCTCCTCGGCGCCGTTGATGCGGAGGCCCTGCAGCAGGGGGAAGGTGGCGGGAAGCTCCTCCGGGAAGCCCCCGTCCCCCAGGCAGCCGTGAGGGCCGGCCCCTGGGAACCACACGTTCTCGTAGGGCTTGGGGCTGGGGCTGGGGTCGAGCAGGGGCTGCGTGGAGCTGGAGCGCAGGTAGAGGCGTGGCAGGGCGTGCTGCTGGCCCTTGTACCCGTCGCCCACCACCCGTGCGTACTGGACAGTCTCCCCGCTCCCAGCGGGGCCTTGGCGTGGCTCGGCTGCAGCCCAGCCACCGGGTCCCTCCTGCCGCAGGTAGGGCTGAGGCAGCACGGGGAAGGTGCTCTGGGGCTCGCCAGTGGGCTCCTTGCCCCAGGGGGATGGCAGCTTCCCCACCGCCCTCTCAAGCACTGTGACAGTAGATATGGCGGCCAGGCCAGGCTCCCTCGTGCCAGGGATCCGCAGAGGCTCCTGGAGAAAGGGTGTGTGGTCATGGCTTGCAGCCTCTCTGCTGCACTCCCACCCCAGCTCCCTGCCCCCCTGTTCCCCGTTCCCCATCCCAGCATGGTCTTGTGCCCTGGGCGCTGTGCCCTCCATGCTGGGTGGTGCCTGGGTGGGGAGCAGGGAGCTGGGGGAGCTGCCGCCCAGGTCTCACCTGCTGGAACTCTGCCGGCACCCACTTGCCCAGGCTGCTGTTGGCAGGATCGGGTACGCTGGGCCAGAACTGCTGCTTCACCCTGGTGACCACAGGATAGGGGGCCTGAAACCATGGCCTTGGGGCTGGCCTGGCTCCCACCGAGCTCACAAAGGCTTGCCACCGCTCCCTGCATCCACCCCATCCCTCCAGCAGCTGGGCTGTGCCATGGGGGACAGGGACTCTCAGGGCAGCCCAGCCTGGTGGCACAGGCCCTGCGCAGCCTGTGGCAGCTCTTGGTACTCACCGCCCCTTCTTCTGGAAGCAGATGAGCAAAAGTATGAGCAGGACAAAAATCAGCCCCAGGGTCAGGAAGAGGAACTGGATCTCAATGTCATCTGGAAAATGGACGGGGGAGAGGGTTGCAGGGGGAACCATAGTGGGGCACCTCTGGCCCCGCTGTGCCACGAAGCCAGAACAGGACACAGCGTTTGGTGGGTGCCCTCCTGTCCCTACACCCCCACCAGTGGCTGCAGCCCCTCACCTAGCACCATGGTCACCAGGGTCAGGCTGGTGCCGTTGGTGCTGCCAGCAGCCGTGGATGCCATGATGTGCACTTTGTACAGCGTCGATGGCTTCAGCTCCTGGATCACAAAGGAGCTGAGAGCGGGATTCACGTTGGCGCCTGGGAAGATGAGGGCGGCTGCTGGCATGGTGGGGGCTGCTCTGCAGGTCCCCCTCACTGGCACAGCCCCTTGAGTCTCTGCTGGCCAGGGGGTCCCGTGTGGGATGTGCACACCTCCCTGACCCCCTGACAAGGTCATGGGTTCTGATGTCCCCAGCCCACACATCGAGGCAGGGTGGAGTGCTGATGCGGGCAGGACTCACTGGACACTTCTGTGGTGCTGTTGGCCCAGAAGATGGTGTAGCTGGTGATAAAGCCGTTCTGCATCTCAACCGGCACCGGCTCCCAGCACAGCTCAGCATAGGACTTGCCAATACTCGTCAGGTGGAGCTTCGGGGCGTAGGCCGGTGCTGAAACGGAGCAGGAGAAGCAAGTGGGTGCTGTGCAGAACAGCTGCCTCGGGGTGGGAGACTAGTGAGGGGGATGCACTGAGTGGGGAGTGCCGCTGCCGGGTGTGGGCGTGGGGCTCTGCCCCACGGGGCTCAGTCCCACCGGGAGCACCTTCAGAGAGCAGCCTAGATCCAGCCCCATGGGCTGGGCTCTTCTGCATGGCCCTTGAGTTGGGGGCACATGGGGGGAAAGCTGGCTCTCCTCTTGGAAAGGCAAAGGTTTGGTGGTGTGGGATGAGCCCGTGGGCACAGCTGCTGGGAGTACACCTACCCATCTGCTTGGAGTAGGCTGCAGTGTGGGTGGGCACCCCTATGGCATCCATGTAGAGTGGGTACACCGAGATGTTGTACCGCTGGAAAGGCTCGATGCCATCTGCAACAGAGAATGAGGGGTGAACCAGGGGTATCAGGGCTCTGGCAGCCAAGAGCTCCAGGCTGCCCTGCGCCTGCCCCACAGCACCAGCCCGCCTGGCCTGTGTCATACCCCAGGAGTGCATCCAGAGGATGGAGAGAGGGTATGGGGTGGCTGCAGGGCAGGGTTTGGTTCTGGGCAGTCAGGCGGGATGCCAGCTTTGGTACAAACCCTGCCACACAGCCGGCCAGGAGGATGGGGACGCCCCAGCAGCTCCCAGCTTACCCTGGATGAGGGCTGCGGTGGCAGTGCCATCACGTTCCATCTGCCAGCAGGTGCTGCAACGCCTGGGCTCCGAGGACACCTGCTGCCACTCCAGGATGTAGGCGGCTGCCGGGGTGGGTGGTGCCTCCCAACGCACCCACAGGCTTCGATCATCACTGGGTACTGCCCAGAGCTTGGCCAGGGGCTGACCTGCATGGGGACAACCAGCAGGGATGAGGGGAGAGGGGAACATCCCTGCCACATCGCCCCCAACCCCTGCCGTGCTCCTTGCCCTGGCTGTGCACCCTGCAGGCAGCCTGCTCTGGAGCCCTCTGGACACCCAGGGAGGTGTCTTCCCCGCAGCAGGGAGAGAGAGCAGCACCCAGCTTGAGAGCTCGTGGAGCTGCTGGGGGGTGTGCAGAGCCCCTGGGGAGCACGGGGAGGTTTTGGATTGCAGGAGGTTTGTGCTGCCCTCACCTTTCCTCTCCAGGAGCACAATCTCGGTCGCTGCCGACTCGCCAGCAGCATTGTAGGCTGAGAGATAGACCCTCCTGGTCCCCGCTGGCATGGAGAAGTTGCACTGGGTGTGGGTGGTGTTGCAGACAGTGGGGTGGTCCCTGCCCTTCCTCCTGGGGCTCAGGGTGACGTGGTACCCCAGCACTCGTCCATTCGCCTCCCGCTGCCGTGGGGCCTGGGCAAAGGCAGGGTGTGCAGGGATGCTCGGTCCCCATGGCGATGCCCTGGCAGCCCCCACACCCACACCCCTGCCCACGCTCACCTTCCAGTGCAGCTGCACCTCCAGCTGCCCGGCTGCCCCGGCCGGCTGAACACTCCACCACACATCCAGCTTCCCCGTGGGAGCTGCAAGAGGAGAAGGGCAGGCAGGGAGCTGAGAGGGGCAAGCATGGCCATGCCACTGCGGCTGTGCTGCTGGCCGGGCAGAAGAGACACCCCGAGTGACTTTGCACCCACCTTTCTCATGGGTGGTGTAGTTCCTGCCCGGGCTCCACTCACTCCAGTAGCCCTGTGCCGAGCTCCGCCGGCACCTCATCTGGAAGTGGTACTCTGTGCCGAAGAGGAAGCCGCAGCGCTGTGTCGTGCCAGCCTGGCCAATGATGCCGGTGACCTGGTGGCAGCAGGAGCAAGGGATGTGCTGGCTCCTGCCTTGAGCAGGGGCTGGCTGCAGGGGCGCAGCCGGTGCAGGACCTGGCCCTGCTGTAGGTGCTGTGCAGGGCATGCGAGGGGGCACCTTGCCATCCCCCTTGATGCAGGCACCCTGCTGCTGCCGTTGCAGGAAGCCTGGCAGAGCTTGGAGGAGATGGGAGGATCTTGGCTCCTGTTTGCCCACCCTCCTGAGTCCCACTGCCCCAGCATCACTCACCAGAGTCCAGACGGGATCCTCCGACAGCTGGTAGCGCAGCTCACACTGCAGCTCCATGTGCGCGTTGCTGCGGGCCACCTCCCAGGCCAGGGTGATGCAGTCTGTCTGGAAGGGGACAGACTGGATGCTCTGCAGGGCCGGGGGGTCCAGCTTGGCTGGAGGAAGAGCCAGGGAGAGAGCTTCAGAGGTGCAAGGCTGCGGCCTCTCATGGGGCTGTTGTTAACACCATGAGCCACAGGTGGGACACTGCATCACCCCAAGGTGAGGATGCCTCCAAAACAGCTTGCGGCAGGGGATGGGAGCTGGTGTGTGCCCCTGCCCAGGACGCAGGGCGATGCTTGGAAGTACAGCACTGGCATTTCTCTGCAGCCCATGCTTCAGGCCAGATTAATGCCTACGCAGGAAAAATATCCCATAGGACCCAGGGTCTGATACATGGTCAGGAAAGCCACACGTTCGGGTCTGCTGTGGGGGCGAGAGGCCAGCACAGCCATAGGAGGGTTCAGCTGGTTTGTGGGCAGCCCTCCCCCGTGTGCAGAGCAGGGAGGATGAGTCACACCGTCTGGAAAGGTTCCTTTTATAAATAGTTTATAGGAGCTGGATATATTATTAATAGACCTCCTGAATAAATGGGTAATCAATTGCTGGAGAGAGTTGTAGAGTGCAGCAGGTCAACTGGCGGCTCATAACCCACCGGCACACGCTGCTCAATCTGTAATAGGGCTTTGGCACCTATTCATCCTGGCAAGCCATTTATCATGGGAAGCTGCCCGTAAAATATGACCTGAAAGCCTGACTTGCTTTAATGGCACTCTAATACCCCTCTCTCACTGCTGATGAGCTTCCCCAGCCTCTGCCCTCTGTACGAGGCTGGCAGCTCCAGCTGTCACTCACCAACGTCCATGGGGTCGAAGAAGAGATGCTCTGAGTCGGCCGTGCCCAGCGCGTTGGTGGCAGACACCCAGATCTCCATTTGCCGGTAGAGATAGAGCAGCCGGCGCGGCACCGTGCAGCGGCTGTGGCTGCCTTGTGGGGTGCAGCCTGTCACTGCCTGGGCTCTGCTCCTGCGGCGGCGAGAGGGGTGGGCTCGGTGGGACCCTCCAACAGAGGGGAAGGCTTGCCATATGGTATGGCAGAGGGTGAGGGCCAGACACTGGGGACTGTGTCACCACCCCCAAAGCTTACGTGGCACACTTCAGCGTGACACTGGTGGGGAGGTGGCTGTTGGCTCCCGGTTCCCACTGGCACGTCAGCCCGTAGTCGCTGAGGTTCAGGACGCAGCTGAGGTTGGAGGGTTTGGCAGGTGGGTCTGCGAGAGTGTGCCCAGGGAAGAACCTCAGCAAAGCCCCTGTCCCGGCTGCAGAGGAGCCCCAGCCCCCTCTGTGCTGGCTGCACAGAGCCCCCTGTCACCTCTGCTCCAAACCTGCCCTGCCCTGCTGCCTGCCCACTGGGCACTGGTGTGCCACATGGCCAGGCACAGTCCCAAAACAGCCACCATCAGCCATTGGCTTCGGTGACTTTGCCCAGCTTACTGTAACAGACACACTTTGGGGAGGAGCTGTGCGAACCCCAGTGCGGGGTTCCACCTCTGCAGATGTGGGTGACCTGTGGTGGCAGCAGACTTACAGCCAGCCCTGATCTCAGCCATGCCGACGCGCTGCTTGGTCCCGTTCCACTCCACCCAGCACCACAGCTTGGCCTGCGTGCGGTTGAACTGGGGCAGGATGAGGTTGGACACCTCCGTGTCCCCTGGACCCTGGTGCTGGCTCCCAACCATGGGCTCATTGTCCAGCATCCAGGTGATCCGGACCTTCCCACGCTCCAAGCCGCGGCAGAGCTCGCTTCGGATGGTGCAGGATGCCGTGACAGTCGTTCCCAGGGGCACAACGGGTGAGCCCACAGCCACCGAGGCACAGCCCGAGGTCCCTGCAGGCAGGAGAAATGTGTCACACTGAGGACGCGTCCACGACAAAGCCATCTCAGCTCCTTGGCACCTAGGCAGGACAGAGGGACAAGTGCCTCTTCCCTTAGACGGGCCCCCCAGCCACTGGAGAGGAAGAGCTGGGCGTTGGGCAAGCCTGCCGGCACACACTGGGCCCCATCCTGCCAGCTCCCACCGCGCTGCCACCGCTCCAGCCCATCCACAGCAGCCCCTGTGTGCCGCAGCCCCGGCTGGTGGGGATGGCATGGGCGCTGGGTGCCCAGGGACATGCAAGTCATGCAGCTGTGGGACAATGGGAAGAGCCCCACTCACCACCCAAGCGGAGGAGCAGGAGCAGGGAGAGCTGCAGCAGGAAGGGTGTCCCAGCACCGCGCCTGGCCATGGTCGTCTCCGTGGCTTTGGCATCACCTGGAATGGAGAAAGCAGCTCGTCTTGCAGGTCAGGAATGGGCTGGGATGAGGCGGGCTGGAGGAGCCGTGTTGCCACCGTCACTGATGCTTCCTGGAGCAAAATGTCCTTTTGCCGTCAGAGGCAGCCTCTCCTCTCCCCCGCAGCCCTTCCCGACACCTCCACCCCCGGGCTCTGCAGCCAGCGCTGCTGCAGGCGCCGGTGAGATGGAAGAGCTCAGCAGTGAGGCGATGGCACAGCCTGCCACCAGCTCTTGGCCCCACAAGCCCCAATCCTTGGGTGCAACACCCCATCACTGGCCGCAAGCGTGGGCTGATTTTATCTCAGGTACTGGGCAGAGATTTGTGGTTTCAGGGAGGGCGAGCGCGGGGCTGGTGAGCTGGAAGAGGGGAATGAATGGACAAGGGCAGCGCAGCAGGGCTGGCCAGAGCTGTGGGTCCTTGGGGTCCTGCCTTCACCCCCTCCCCTGTGCTGCTTCCTCCAGCTGCACCTCCTTCCTGCTGTGGGGAATAGCCCCAGAGCGGCAGCTGCATCTGCCCCTGCCCTGCCCGGCTGCCTGCCCACCCTGTGCCCTGGGTCGGTCCTGGCTACATCCTTGGTGCTGCAGGCACTTTGCCCCCGAGGAGCTGCCCAAACTGCACCCACCTCTGGGTGCCCACAGCTGCTCCCCCCACCAAGCCAATGTCTAGAGGCAGATGAGGGACTCGAGTGTGGGAAATGGGGGAGTGGCCACCCCCAAGCACCTGGCACATGCGGCTGTCCCAGGAAGGGGACAGGACAGAGCTGCTCACACAGCCATGGGCAAGGTGCTCAGCTGGACCCAAGCATGCTAATGCCCCATCCCACCTCACCTCCATCCCACCTCACCCCCATCCCATCTCGCCTCCATCTCTACCTCACCTCCGTCCCTGGTGTATCTGGCTGCAGCTCACTGCCCACTCCCAGCACCGGCCTCTGGCTCCCAGCAGCTCGCCGTGCTCAGCCCGCTTGCTAACATGCTGCTTTCACCGTTAGTTCCTCAAAACCAGTGCCGTTAATTGCTCTGACTCTCTGAAGAAGGTGATTGCAAAACACTTCCCTGAAGGCTGTGACCGCCTCGCTTGCCGCAGGAAGGAAATCCCAGCAGCATGCACACATCCAGCATGCTGGGAGCAGCACCCAGCCTCCCACCCCGCCTGCTCCAGCAGCCGGGACGCAATGTAGTTGGGATGTGGCACAGCTGGCTCCTTGCTGCAACTGGGGCCGTGGGGCTGGGCTGGAGAACACGGGCCTGGGGATGCCAGACTGGGAGGGTAGAGAAGGAAACCCAGCTGTGGCTTCCAGTGCAGGGCAGCACTGCCTGGTGTAGATCGCCTGCTCCAGCCCAGCCCCATGTTCTTGCTGGACACTCACCACAGGGGACTGGGCTTATCCCCAGCCCTCTCCTGGGATGTGCCTCCTGACCCTGGTCCCTGGGCACAGCACCACTGCCCCTCGCAGTTCAGCCATGGGCAGAGCTGCCCTGCAAAGCCCCGTTTGACCCAAGTTGTCCACATACATTCCCACCACACACTCCACCTCACCCTAGAACCCATGAGATGCCCCAAGGGGAACCCAAGACCCAACCTTCCCTCTGGTACCTCCCCATGCCAACCATTAACCCGGCTTTTTCCAGCAGTCCCTCGCCCAGCACAATGCCCAGCCACCCCAGGGGGATCCCTGCCAGGACATCAGGCAGCTCTACCCACCCTGACATCGTAGCCCCATCCGGGAAACACCACGTCCCACGATGGGACTGGTGCGTGGGGGTAAACAGGGATTGCCCAACCTGTGACGCACCCGCCACCTTCCCCATGGAGGCAGCTGTTGTGCAAACAGTTGTTTACTACGGGATTTGTAGCACGTGTTTCACCTCCAGCAGTGCGTTACTCAGAGCTCACGCAACCCCACGCTGCAAACAGCTACGGGGTCACCCCAACACCCCAGGAGGTAGGGTGGCCCTGGGCCATGTGGGGAGACACAGTCTCAACATCACCTCCCACGGAGCTGGGATGCAGGCCGGAGGGTGATGGCCCCACAGTTTGAACATGCATTTTTTCCCAAAAAAACTTCCCAGGGACTTGCAGGGGCTTCGTGGGGGCACAGCTCCAAGGGCTGGGGCACGGGGCTGATTCCCACCACTGCTGGCCCGGGGTGGGAGAGCTGCCCTTGCAACATTTCCCTGGGGTGTAGCAACCCCCAGTATTTTGGGACGGAAACGTGGCTTGCAGGCTGTTTACCAGCCAAGCAGGAATATCCGCAGGTAGCCATGGCGACGTGGGCATCTCCGTGGGAACGGAGGGCAGCAGCGCTGTGAACAAACACCCAGCTGGACGCAAACCAGCGCTGCCCTCCCTGCGCCCGATGGGGCCCTGCACGGGGACCTGTGGTGGGACCCCACATCCCCGTGTCTGGTGGGGACCGTGCATCCCCTCCACATCGCATGCCTGCCCTCCAGAATCACCTCCAGAGGGAAAGTGTTTACCCCTGAGGAGGCTCTGAGCATGCCAAGCTCTGGGGTCACGGCTGCCTGCCCTGCACCAGGGGCAGCAGCCCCTTCCCGAGGTCAGGGATGGAGCAGACGCGCCCCCATGACAGCGTTACTGCCTTGTATCAGCTCTCGGTTCCCCTTCGGCACTGAGTCACTCTCACAAGCCCACAGATCCCGTCCCCAGGATGGGACAGGGACAAGAGGCAGGGTGCCATCCCTGCAGGGCACCCACAGGTCAAGGAGGCCCAGCCAGCCCGGTGGAGGGGCCTCAGAGGGGCTGGAGCAGGAGGATGTGTGGGGAGGAGGGTGCCAAGATATGGGACCCAGCTGGGATGGAGGGTCCCGCGGGATGAGGCTGTGGCAGTGCAGGGGCAGGTGGTGACATGGGGCCACGGTGTGGGACAAGCTGGGGAGCACAGTCTGGAGGGGAGGTGGGCGCTGGTGACCCAGACGTGTCAGGTTTTGGGGTGAGTGGTGGGGCAGTGGGCTCCCAACCCATGGTGCAAGAACCACCCCCCCGCCCAGGGGCTGCCTGGCGAGGGGGAAGATGGAAAGGGGAAGCGGCCGCGGGGCTTTTCCCGGATTGCAGCGCGTGGGACAGGGAGGTGGCTCCATTCCCCACCACGGCTGGGCTCCAAGCCTGATACAGGGTGGGATACAGTGGGACCCCCATGTGCCCTGCTGCTGCCATGGCATCCCCGGGCCAGCGTGGCAAGGCCCATGGAGACCCACTGCCAGCACCCCTCTCCCACCACGCTAAGTGCCAGGGGGTGTCAGCTGCCTCCATTTCTCAGACATGTGATCAGCACCTCTGATTTAATCCCTGCTGGGCTGATCATTGCTATTAAGCAGAATAAAGCACATTACCCACCGGTATCAGCTCAGCTGTCAACAAGAGCTGCCATCCCTAAAGAGATTTCCCCTTTCTTCTTTTCATTCCCTGGAGAAAAAATCAAATCCTCCCAGTGATGTAGGGTGCCAGATGTAAGCCCCAGATCTGCTGTGGTCACCGACGGACGAGGAGAGCGGTTTCATTGGATGAGTTCAAAGAAAACACCTTGTTCAGCCGTCGGCGATGGGCAGGGAGCAGAGGGCTCCCGGACAAGCCAACCGGGTGACAGGGAGGGGATGCTTGGCTTGGACTGGCAGCACAAGGGGACACCTTGGGAGCCCAGGCTGGGACCCTCCTGCGTCCACTGGCTCCAGTCACCGGATCCCTGGGTACTGGGGATGCCGGCGGTGCTCACCCCGGCAGCTGCCCAGCCCTTCCCCAGCGAGGTGGCTGCAAACTGGAGAGGAATGATTGCAGGGGTCTGAGAGGCTGACCTTGCACAAGGCTCCTGACACATTACTGTAATTAATGAGGCAGGAGGATTAATTTTCTGTGTTGCAAGTATCTGGGGAGTCCCCAGTGGGCACGGGAAGGGGGAGGACAGGGCGAGAGGGGCAGACAGCTGCCTGTGCTGCCTGCCATTATTCATCTCTAATGTGGAAGATGCCAAAAGTATGTCAAGGGGCTGCAGGATGGGTGAGAGGGAAAGAGATCTTCCATGGGACTGTGCAAAACTTGCATGTCCCAAAATTAGTGGCTCAGCTACCCAGGTGTCTGCAGCACAGGTGTGGAGGTCGAACCCTGTGCCAGCCCCTCATCCTCCTGGATATTCCCACTCCTCCTTGCTGAGACACTGCAGAGCTCAGACGTGCATCTTCTGTGGTAGACACAGCCAAAAAGAAATTTCCCTTTGATGCTGCCCCTCATCAAACCAGCAGGGCAGGGGGATTTTCGTGACTCCCCCACTGTGACCGAGGTGCCAAGCAGTGTATTCGATCCCAGCTGCCAGGGCTGGGTTCTGACACTTCCCAGCAGCCAGGCTGCAGGCACAGCACGATGACTTTTCCGCTCTAATAAACACCCCTGACAAGAATAGAAAAAAATCGGCTTTTATCTGGAGAAAAATATATCTGGAGATTATTTACTGAGAGTCAATAGCTGCTCAGGGAGGCTGTTAGCCCCAGCAGCCACTTGCTGTCGGTGTGGCTGGACCATTGTGTGGAATGGGGCAAACTGGTCCCCCTGTTTGCTCCCACTATATAAATACACCATCCCCGCTCCAGACCCTCGGCATCCCCCATCTGTTTTACCCTGGGCCAAGCTGTGAAGGGATGGGAGAGCTCTGGGTGCTCCCAGGGGCTGGAGCTCAGCTCAGAGCCAGCCACCTCTCATCTGCAAAAGGCTCAGGTCTGCAGGAGCAAGAAATTCACGGTCAATTGAGTTGCAGCTAATCACAAAGGGCAATTAAATGACTGCTTCTTGAGGGCTATAAACATCACTGATTTAAATCCAGTGACACACGGAAATAGGAATCCAACCAAGCAGCCCCCAGAAGTGCTTTATTCCCCATTATTTTCATTAGCTGGCTTGTAATTTGATTTGTCCCTCTCCTGCTGCTGGCTTTTTCCCTGGCCAAGAGAGGTGACAAATGCAACACCCTCCAACTCATGAACCCTGATGGTGCCTGTGTGAGTCAGGAGTGACGTGGCTCCTCCAGTTCCCAAAACCAGCCCTGTGAGAGGGGACTGAGGGGTCGGGGTGCCCAGACTATCCTTGCTGGTGACCCTCTGGTACCACAGCATCCTGTGCAAAGCCGAGCCCCCGCTCCCAAAGTCACCACAGCCAAATGCTCTGGGCACGGGGGCAGATGCCAAAGAAGGGGATGTCCCATCCCTGCTGCAGAGCAGTGTGCCAGGGGTGTCACCTCCGCTGCTCCATCACATTCCTGGCATGGCTTGTTTTCTGCAAATTCCAATGAATTTCAGGAGGCTTTTTTGGCAAGCCAGGTTCAGGTCTTTCCCCTTCAGTCTGAGTGTGCAGCAGAAGAGTCAGAGGTGATGCTGGGACCGTCTCCCTGCTCTTGTCTGTCCCCTTGGTTTGCTTCCTTCTCCCTGTTTTCCCAGGGGACTCGGCTGAGGGTGTTGACCCCAAGGAGTCAGCAAGCTGGGGGCTCTGCCAGGATCCCTTCTCTGGGTTGCTGGATGGAGCAGGGCTTGGGAAGGGCAATTCTCCAGGGATGCCCCTGTGGTGCTGCAGGGATCCTGGGGGTTGTGGTGCTGCCCTGAGTGCAGCAGCCAAGGCAGCACCAGGGATGCTACAGACACCTGCAATGGTCCCGCTGCAAACTGGAGCCTGGGAAAACTCTCCATGGCTCCCACTGTGCTTCCCAGTAGTGGCAGCACTCTGCCCAGGGGCACGCTGCCGCATCCAGGATGGTGCTGCTGCTGTGTTTCTTTGCTCATCAGTGTGGAGTGAGGGGCAAGGGGCCCAGGGCTGGCACCCTGCAGTCAGCATCCTCCATCTCTGGGTGCTCCTGTGCCCCCTGCCCCGTGCTGATGTCCTCCCCCCATTATCTGCAATTTCCTTGAAAGCTGTCAGGCTTTGCTGGGGGACCTTTGCAAGTGAAGAGAGAAGAAAACAACCAGGTCTGCATTTATTCCACTAGAAATTAATCTCCCCCTTCTTATTTAAAGGTATCAGTGAATGAGGCCAAGTTGTTAAGTGACAAAAGAAAAATGATTCTTGCCTTCCAGGGTTATTAAAATCATGTTCTACAATTTTAGCAGCCACAAGGAAGCCCAGATAATGACAGATGATGATAATACATCTCCAGCACAGCCTGGTCTATAATGATACTGCCCATATCTCTTGTATTACCACCAATTACTCAGCGTATAAGTATAATGAAAATGTACATCCATTCTGGGAACTGCATTTGCTGCCTCTGAATCCAATTTCTCCTTCTCCCTTTTGGCAAAGGAGACGGCTGCAGCTCACTGCTGGCCAGAGCCACCAGCACGCCTGGCTCTGCCCTCGGGCTGGGGGAGCCAGCACTGCCCCTAGCAGGGAACGGTGCCTGTGGTGGGTGCCAGGTGCCCCTCACCCTGGCCTCGTGCCGCAGCAGGGATGGGAGCACCTGCAGCTGCATCATGGGCTGTGTGTCCAGGACACGCTGCTGCAGGACAGACAGGAGATGCTTTGAAATGCTAATTGCAGGAGGAACTTGAGAAGATGTGAAGCAACGTGAATCCTCTCTCCTGAGCTGAGAAGGCAGTTAAGATCTAACCTGGCCGGGGTTGGGGAGAGGGCAGCCCCCTTGAGCTCCCAGCAGCTTTCTCTGCTGCCAAAAACCTCTTTGAAAGTGCTCTCCAAGTGCTGATACAGCATCATCCTGCTGAGCACTGCACCACCCTGCTCAGCGCATCACCCCACAGCATCACCCCACTCAGCACTGCATCACCCCGCTCAGCAGCCCCAGGACCCCAGCCTGGAGGCAGAGCTGCCACCAAACCCCCCGTGTCACCTTCAGGTGGCCAGATACGGCAGGTTCATACACCCACCCCCTTTCCCCCCTTTGTGTGGGGGAAAACTCACCCTTGAAGCGTTACGTGACCGGGCTCCCGGTGCCGCGGCGCCGGCTGTACACCGGGGGTCGCTGCACGCTGCAGAAACGCTAAATCCTGATCAAGCGGAGTGGAAATTGCTCGGATAAGGGCGTCCGTCTGGTTACACACCGGATCCCCTCCTGCCGCAGCACCTGGAAGCGCAGAGCAGGCTCTCTCCATGGAAGATGAACAGAGAGGTGTATTCCACCTGGGTTCTATCACCTGTCGCTTTATTCAGGTCCAAAAGCAGGAGACAGCATCTTTTAAAGGTGAAAACAGAACCTTTTGCAAAATTGAAAATGTAGATCATTGTGTGGGCAGAGGTGTGTGCTCACTGCTGGTGCCTCCAGCCTGACACGTTGTGGTTCCAGGGACCCTCAGCTCATCCCCACACGTGTCCCTGGGGTAAAGAGCATCCTGTGCTGCTAGAGGGGGAGCTGCTGTCGGGGAAGCTCCCAAAAGGCTTCCTCTGTGTGTGTGTACCACATGTGCACAGCCAGCGCTGAGCAGGGATGCGTGGGGAGCCCTGCCTGCCCTTCCTGGCCCCCACCTCGGAGTGTATCTGCCATCTCCCTGGGGCACGTTTAGGCTGCCCTTTCCTTTCACGGAGATACACAGAGATGCTGCTGTTAAGTCCAAGAGAAGTTACACCCACAAGAAGAACAACCCCACTGCAATGGGGCCAGCCCCCCCATGCCCCACACACTTCTCCTTGGAGCTGAGCTCCGAAGCCTATCAGCTCTTTAAAACAGGTCTCCAGGTAGCAGAACTTGCCTAGTTATTTCTTAAATTAAATGCCTTTATTTTTTCATAGCTTTATCTAATATATATGTGTATGTTCAATACATAATTAACAGCCCCTCCATGCTCCAAGCCGCTCTCTCACGGCGTGCCCGTCACTGCTGCCGGGCAGATTGCATTTCACAGCACAATTTTAAACGAGTTATTAACCAACATAGGTGCATCTATTAATTATTTCATAAATATTAACAAGCCCTTAATGGCTGGAATCCTGGAATAATGTGTTCCCATGGAGTTAATTTTTAAAAAGGTTGTTAACTACACTGACCACTGTGCTGGTGGGAGCCACCGCGACCGTACGCTGCGGCGGGGGGCTGATGGCAGTGAGGAGCACTGACTGTTCGTGCTTGCTGGGGAGCAAGTGCTGGGCAGGACCACTGTTTGCCACGGTGCTTGGATCCCTTGGTAATATCCCAGCCTGCACAGAAACTGCAGGATGCCTGCCAGCAGCTCTGCGAGGGGGACAGGGCAGGATGGGGATGAGGGTGCCTGTGGCAGCCGTGTCTGTGGGATTACTGGGGGAGCTGCTCTCAAATGAAGCGTCTGTCTCAGCGTCACAGGACAAATCCTGCTCCTGTCACTCACTTTGCACTGAGGAGAGCGGGCAGCAGGGTCACAGAGCAGCATCCACATCTGCACCCAAGCTCACTGGGAGCTTGTTGAGATTCCTCACTGGCAGCTGGATATGCATCTGTCTGGAAATCCATGTGTTGCATCACCCACACATTACCAGCCAAAATAAATCCCCAGAGCAGGGCACTGACCTGGAGGGAGGGATATGCAGGGCAAGTCCTGAAATAAAACATTTCTTTGTCCTCTTGCAAGTCAGTCCTAAACCAAGGATGGAGTTGGGATCACCTGGGACATGGGTGATGCTCAGGGTGGGCTGCTCCTCCCATGGCAGGGGGCAAAGCAAGGTCCTAGCTTCCTCACCCCAGCAGGTCAGCACCTTTCAGACAGCCCAGCACAAGGGCAACTCCTTCACAGCTCCTTAAATCACCCCAGGGCCCATTCTCACTCGTTAACCAACCTGGCTGCAGCAGTGAGCAGAGTTATGGAATAATTATCTGACATTAGCATCTCTCCCAGCAGCCGGTAATGCCAGCAGTATATCTGCCATCTCCCTGGGGCACGTTTAGGCTGCACTTTCCTTTCATGGAGATATACAGAGCTGCTGCTGTTAAGTCTAGGAGAAGTTACAGCCTTGAACCACAGCTGAACAGCAAATGGTGCCATGGGGCCAGTGCTGAGCTGGGGTTGGACTGGGGCTGCACTCACAGCACCAGGTGGGAGAGAGGGGTGTGGAGCTGTGGATGCACCAAGCTCTCATAAAGCCCAGCCTGTGTCACCTGCAAGGTGCATCCTCCCCCTGCATCCCGCTGTGGAGCAAGCATCCTACCCCAGGGGTGCAGGGACCCCCATGTGAGGGGTCACCCCAGACCAGGCTGCTAAAGGGGCTGGTGGTCAGGGGCTGGAGAAGCAGTGATACCCAGGATGACACCGTGTGAATTAAAGCTCTTTTCTGGCCTTTAGCAGCATTTTGGCATTTGATTCTTCAGCACCTTCTTCCCTGGGAGAAATTTATAGCTATGAATTTTGCAAATCCTGGTGGAGTGTAATTATCTTCTCACACAAAGCAGACCTGAATCACAGCTCCCATCTGCAGGAGAGCTGTGGGGTGGCTTCGGCTCCAGGTGGGGGGCTTCCAGCCAGGCACCCCCAGTGAATTCCCTGGCCTGGGGCTTTTGGAAGTGAGAAATACAGAGTTAAATCTATGGGGTTTGGCGTGTTTCCTTCCACCCTGCAAGTTGTCCTTTGCTGCAGGATGCCCTCATGGACAGAGCAGGAATCCCCTGCCGAGCATCACCCTAGGCAGCCCTGGGGTGAAGGTCTGGCAGCATCCCCACCCTGCTGCGAGCCCCGAGGCTGGAATGAGGGATGCTCCTGCACCACTACTCCTGGATCTGCTCCTGTAACCCATAGCCGAGCCTGCTTCACCTCTGACTGGCGTTTTATCACCGCGATGAGGCAGTAACAGCCTTGACCTGGCAGCACACCCGGGGAGCTGCTCCTGCATGGATATTGATGGGGCAGCTGGATGGGGGGGTGAAAAGACACACACTAATTTAATCGGGGTGTCAGGAGCAGGGCTCCCCAGAGGCACCCCACCGCCGTTTCCTGACATTAATGTTGCTTTGTGTCACAAGGCATTTTTTAATGCAGCTTGCTAGTAAAACAATCAGCCTTCTCTGGGGGTAGGGAGGAATTTGTTTCTCATCTATGATGATCCAGATGTCGCTCCTCAGCTGTCATTAGTGCACAAGAGGAAAGCTGGGGAACACGTCTGCTATTTTTAGAAGTATGACATGGATGACAAACATGTTTTTGCCTTTCAAAGGTAATAAACAACCTCTGTCCTGCAACATCCCTCAGAGGACACGCAGGTGATGAACACTAAGGAGCACACCCAGCCCCATCGGATATGCTGGGCTCTGCCCCTGACTCATCCCTGGGCCCACAAGCTCAGTGCTGGGAGGGGAGGAGTGCTTGGGGAGGTCTAAGGAGATCCTGGGCTGAGGCAGGAGCATTGTTGCTCTAGGGATGCCCACGGCCCCAGAGAGGTTGCTCAGTGGGTGCCCCCAGCACTGAGCTAAGGGATGTGTGTATGTGTGTGGGGGCAACAGGACCGGGATGGGGATGACAACAGACAGCTCTAACTACAACGTCCCTCCTCAACAAGTGCAGTAATTAGTGTTAATAGATTGGCTTGTGTTAGTAAGATTAAGATATCTCAACAGCCTGGTGGGAACCAGTTTGCAGCAGCAGGAACTGAGTCCTTGCCCCAGCCCAGGAGAAGGAGCTGGGGGCACAATGATGAAACATGGAGCCCCTCACCCTGAGGGCTGCCCCTCAGCCAGGGCACAGGGGCCAGGCTCTAGGTCTGCAGGTCCCTGTACCCAGGACTCCCCTTCCACACCCCCATTTCAGTCCCTGAAGAGCTGGGTAACCTGTGGCAGTGCACAGCAGGAGCCCTGGCAGGGATGTCTTGGGCCAGAGTGGATCCAGCTCCTGGCAGCCTCTCAGGATGCTGGGACCCACCAGTCCCAGGGGCTGACACATGTCAGGGGCACAGGGGTGGGGCAGTTCAAGGCATCCCCAGATTTAGTCAGTTGTGAAGCCACCTGCTTGTTGTGCTCCTGACTGGAGATCTGAGGCAGGTTATCAATTTATTTGGTGAGCTTTGGAGCTCACCTTCAAAACCTCTTAGCTGAGTGGGGAGCAGCCCTGCTCGATTCTGCTCATGCATCTTTAATCTCAAGTGAGGAATGAGAGGGTTGGGGTGGGATTTTTTGTTCTTCTCACTGTTTGATTTCCAAGGCTGAGTTACAAATCAGTCCCCCCTGCTCAAGCCGACACAGAGGGGTGGCTGCAGGTCACCTCCCCAAAAGGCAGCTGAATCACCTGCTGGGCTCCATCACACCCCTGAACCATGCCCAGCCAGCAGAGGGGCACACAGAGCGACCACAGCTGAGGGACCTGCCCTGTACCCCATGCAGGAGTGGTGACAACGTTCCCCATCATGGCCACTGAGGCACAAAAGGAGCCAAACCAGGACCTGGAGAGCTTTAAATCCACCGATGGTAAAGACACAACTCCATCTTCTGCTCTAAGAGGATCTGGATGAGGAACCAGGACCCAGCAGGGAGAGCACAGGCCCTTGGGTGGGAACCCAGGGATGGTTTGGTTTAGGTCTGTTTTATCATCATTTTTCCCCAAGAGGAAGAGGAAAAATTGCTATGGCAACTTCTGCACCAGCATTGCTCCCAGGAGCGTGGCTGCAAGTGAAACTTGCCACTCATCATCTGACAGTGCTAATCTGCTGGATTTACATAGTAATTAATGTCAAGAGGCAATCTACAATTTGGGCAATCAGAGTTTCTGTGCATAAAGTCAGGCTCAGCAGACAGACAGCGATTTGCAGCCGGATGTGAGGGATTTAACCCCTTGTGGGGCTCCCCAGGGAGCAGAGGGGCCTGACACCCACCCCCCCACACACACACCCCCTGCACCTCCAGCTGATCTGGGGATTTTCAGGGCTGATCCCACAGCCAGGATGGCCTTGGGCTCCTCAGTCCCTCCAATTCCTCTTTGCCCCTGAACTGGTCAGCTGAGAAGATGACTCCCACCCACATCCAGCATTTGCTGCCTAAGAGATCTTGTGCGTTCCCCCTCCAGCCTCCCCCTCCCCCCACATAATCATTAACTCAGTACATTGCAGGATCCACTTCTAATAAGGCTGCCATCAGTCCCCTCATGGCCACAGTGGGATTTGCCTCCCCCAGAAGCACCAGAATCAACCCCCAGCTTTGAGCTGTGAAGGAGGTGCTCCAGCCCCAGGGCAGCCCCTTGCCCCCTAGCCCCATTCAAGCTGTTCCCATCCCCTCTTCCAGGCTCGCTGGGAAAACCAGGCAGTTCAGGGGATGGGGTTTTGGGAGGGAGCAGCCAGAGACCTGGAATCTGGCCCTGGAGGAGGGATTGGAGGAGAGGGGGTCAAGGGGAGGACGGTGCAGCTTTCCACCCCACAACCAGCCCCGTGTCAAGGGGTTGCTCCCATCCTCCTCCGCATCCCATGTCCCTCCCAGGAACTGCAGCCCCCTGCATGGAGCTGCCCCTGCCATCTCCTCTGTAAGGAATAAAGACCTGCTGAATCCCAGCATCCTTCCTCCATCGTCTGGAGCCAAAAACTTCAGAAGAGGGGAGGAAAAAAAAACCCTAATTGATTTCTTCCATATTAACAAGTCAATCACTAGGGTGGGTTTTTTTAATGACTCATAAGCAAGCTTGACATGTCTGTTAATTAAATAGCCATCCTAGCTCTAATCTGCTGAAAGTTAATAATTTGGGGAATTAAAAGGTGTCAGTGCTGAATACCTCATTATTCGAAGGGCTGGCCTGCCCTGGCTGCTTCACAGGAGGAGCTGGGTGAGAAGGGGCCAAGGCAGGGACTGGGCTGTTGGCAGGTCTGAGCCCTGAACACCCCAAGAGCTGCTCACCCACCCCAACCCACTCGCACAGTGTTTGCTCCCACTGAGCCAGCCTGGCAGCGACCCACCGCTGCAGCCTCCCCAGGGTGATGGAGCGATGCTCCACTCAGGGCTGGCCCATTCCCAAGGGAAGAAGACAAAATCAGGGGTAACAAACTGGTCTCCTCTTAATTTTGAGAGCGAGCTCGGTGCCTCTGCTGGGGCTCTTTGGAGTGGCATCTAGCTTAACATTGATGAAGCCACTGCAGTTTAACTAGCTGGCTCAGTGCCCACGCCCCATGACAGGCCATGTGCACAGAGCCCATCGCTGAGCCCTGGGACGTGGCAGCCGCTCAGCCCCCACCCTCACCGGGCACAGGGCTGCTGCTCCAGCACTGCCGTGGGGCAGAGCCCTGATCCTTGCCATGCACATAACACAATCAGTGTGGCGCCATCAGGGCGCTGACAGTCTCAGGACACACGGAGAAGCTGCTGCCCTGTAGTGAGACCTCCCAGCATCCCGCTGCCACACCAGAGGTGACGGTTCACACCAGCATCCCTGCACCCTCCCATCCACTTGTTAGGGACTGGGGGGACCTACCTCAGGAGAAAGCCTTCTCCCCTTGGCCTGAGTGCTGCAGGTCACGCTTGGAGAGCGCTGGCTGCTCCCAGGGCCGGGCACAGCCACTCCACCGCTGCCACCAGCTTGAGACTCCACAGTCAGGTCCTTCCCAGCTGCACTGGAGAAAATGGGGGGAAGGATGTAGAAAGCAAATAGACTCCCTCCATCTTTTGGAGACTGTCTTGTGTCAAGGCTTTTAGGTTTAAAAAACCCTTCTGCAGGCCACAGGCTGTGGTGGTCATGCAGAAAGAGGGTCAGAGCAATTTACAAGTGTTTTATGTATTAAATGTCCAAAATCTTTCTTATATATTTCCCAAAGACAAGTCTTCTGATCCAAACACATCCTGGCCCAGCCCTACCACTCCCCTCCCTTCCCAGCTGCTCCCCTGCCTTTTCTGCTTTCCTCACTATTCCATTAAGCTAAGTAGTAAGAGGGCAAATAGGACAATTCTGGTGGTGAAGGAAGGATGTGGCTTTGTGTGGCTGTGTGCATTGTATTAATCATTTAGTGACATGCTGGCTACTGGCCTGATGCAAGATAACGAGAGGTAATTAGTTACAAAAATTAGGAGGTGGGCAGATCGCCAGTTGTTTACAGACACCGTGGTGATGGGGGCAGCCAGCAGAATTTCTTTTTCTAAAGGAGCAAAGCTTGTCTTAAAGCCTTGGATTCAACTATAGACCAAGGGCCAAGCTCTGAGTGGCAGCAGGAGATGGGCTGAATGTCCCCAGGGATCCCAGCCACAGTGGGAGCACTGGGGCACAGACAGGACCTGCCTGGGAACTCCCCTGAACCCTGCTCAGCCCCACACAGTGCTGGACATACTACTCAGTACTCTGCTGGTCCAGACAGCCCCCTTCCCTGCCCACATCCCAGCCAAGAGCCCTGAGCCTTGTTTCATGGGGGATATTACCACCTGCAGGAATTGTTTCCCCTCCTGTGCCCCAGCAGCCCTTCCTCATACCATCTCCATGCCCAGCACATCACTCACCCAGTACCACAGCCTCACAGGCAGAAGGAACAAAACCAGCAACAGGCAGCTCAGGGCAAAGCTTGTGCTCACCAGCAGCAGAATTTAAAGCCTTCTCCTCCCACCCATTCTGGTGTTTCTCAGCAGGGCACATGTGAAAGGTGTTGATGAGTGAGTGCTCATGAGTGTCCCACCTGTTTGGGTGTGCTGTGCCCAGGCTCCCCAGTAAACTCCAGTTCTCTGTCCTGCTCTGACATGCACGTGGCAGGTTGCACTGGGCATGGCTTTGCAAACTGGTTGCAAAGGGTGAGGAAAGCTGTGAGCCCACACAGAGCTGGGTTTTACTCCTCTGAGGCGCAGCCATGGGAGCACTGGGGCCACCCAGGCTACAACCAGCAGAGCGAAGCCCCTTTGATCCAGCAGCACTGGGCAGCTGTGATGCCCTGTGACAAGGGGAGCAGCAACAGCGTGTGAGCAGAGCGGGAACACTGTATTTTGGCTGAACCAGCAGCCGTGTGTGCCAGGCTGTGTGCATGCCCACACACACCCCACGTGCTGGCTGGGAATCGTCCCTTCCCCTGGAACAACAGCTGTGGGGAGCACTCGCTCTTTTTTCCTTGTAGATACAACTTATGCAGGCAGGAAACATCAGCTGCCACTTGGAGAGGGGTGCAGAGGCCAACTCCATTAAAGCTACTGGAATTGGTACATCTGACACGCCGCCGGCTGTAACTTACAGCCAGAGTATAACAGAGCTCTGCACTCGGACCCGCCAGTGAAACATATCTGATTGTTATATTGCCTCCGGCAGAGAAACAATCTGAAATCAATTCCCAGTGTGTCTGGCAGGCACTGGGCCAGGCACAGCCTTTGCTCTCATCCCCTGCTCAAGCAGCCCGGGCCGGCAGCTCCTGCCCCTGGACCAGCAGCCGGCAGGTCCCATCCTGTTAAGCCTCTGACGGATTGCTGGGTCCTAAGCCAATTCGCACATCATTAAAAATAATAGTGTGGGAAGCTCTAGGCAGAGCTGAGGTCTGTCCAAGGTGCTGTCCTGCTGTGGAAGCTGGGGCAGAGGGATAGCAAGGGCTGCACGGCCCAAGGGAATGGAGATGCTGAAAGCAGCAGGACCATTTCTGGATCCCAGGGTGAGGGATGCTGCTGGAGATCTATCCCAGGGACATCCCACTGGGGACCAGGGGTTGGGGGTCTTCACCTGAGGGGCAGTAGCTCAAAGTGGGGAGGGTTAGTTGGGGGATAGTCTGGCTTTGGGGAGCCAGGACTGAAAGACATACCTGGCCTGAAACCTCCCCATGTAGCCCACAAGCAGCCCCTCTGAACCTGGGGCTCAGGGCTTTCCTTTTCCAGGGACCCCTTATCATATGTGCGATGATTAAAACCTCCCAGTTTTTAGGTATCATGTTTGGAGATGGCAGACCGGGCTGCAGAGCTCCCCTATCTTCCATCACTTCATTAACTTTTCTTAACTCATGCAACAAGCGCCATCTCCCGTCCTTTTTAGGAATAGTAAAAATAGGCGTGTGCCATGTTCCAAGAACATCAACTGCCTTAAAAAGGAACAAGGTGACTGTGTAGCCTTAACCAATTATTAGCAATACTGAGAAATGCACATGTAAGGTGGGTGAACAGAGCATCTAGCCAGTGTAATGTAAGTTGTGCACTGGTTTAGAAACCTACATAAACTCTGTGTGTGTTTCAACAAACGAGCTCAGCATTGATCCCATTGATCCGAGTTGGGTCCACAAAGCTTCGTCTCCGGCAAACACTACTTGCAGTGGGAGGGAGTGCAGGCACTGCCAGCATTCTGCACTGCAAGAGACATGAGCAGAGGCTCATGTGCAGTGCCTGGGACATTAGCTTTTTCAATGCTTTCTCTCAAGCAGCCCAGGAACCTGAGATTTGGCTCCCCAGGCTCCTGGACTACTTTTGTATAGGGCGGCACAAACTTCCCGTCCTCTGGGAGTGATCTGAAGGCCTCTACAGCCAGCTGGGCTGACTGCCCTAGGATTTGATCCTTTAATGGACTCTGCACGTCAGCATCAGTGAGCCCAGCTCCAAGCAACACACCAAAAGTCGCTGCCCTGAGTGGACCCCCCTGGGGTCTGTCTATATTCTGCACAGAGAGGGGAGTGCAGACGTCCTGCCCTCGAGGCCGCCGGCGCACTTGCTGCACGGGGGTTAGCCATAAAGACATTAACTGCCTTGAATCCCGGGGAGTAATAAGATAAGAGGCAAAGATATTAGTAATAAAGGTTTGAGTGTAAGGATTTGCTAGCCCGTATTGTTGTGCTGCTTTATGGGCTTCTTTAATAATTTCCCATTTCAGTGGCTCCCACGCTCTACGCCTTCTACCGCTGTCTGTCCCAGTACTACAGGGTGAGCATTTGCAGCAGGCAGAAATTCCCCTTCAGCCAGCTCATTTCGAATCACACCCTTCCAACGAGTTACTAATTCTGAGTGCAGCATCAGCCCCCCCATCTCCCACCGCCCCACTATCGGCCGTTCCCGCCCCCCGGTCGTCCCCAGGGTTCCCTTCAGTCTTGATCAACACACCCTGGTTTAACCATTTTTCGCCTCCGGACGCCGCCTTGCGTTCCCAGGCTTCGTCGCCCGTTCTCTTCAGAGCCTCTCGGTCGCCGGGGGGCGGTGGTGCACCGCCCAGCTCGCTGGGAGGTGCGGGAGGGAGCGGTGGGAGCTCTTGCAGCGCCTCTTACAAACGCCTCGGGAGGAGGCTTGCCCCAAGAGTCACACCTGAGCTCACCCCAGACCCCCCTGACATCCCTGTGGGGGGACCAAGAGCTCTCTCCACTGCCTCTCAGCAGGTGGAGGGTGGCTCAGCACCCAGCCTGGGGCAGGGGTGGTGCAGACACATCCCCCCCCTCCTCCGCAGCATCCCCGTCTCGGGGACCAGTGAAGTTCGTGTTACAGAACGTACAGTGTGCTGGCAGAAAATCAATGCAGAAGCAGAGCCAGCTTCACTCCTTCCTTTTAATGGCTCTTTTAAGCTGAAATTATTTAAGGCCAGGGAGGTCAAGTCCACAGTGTAATAGTGCCCAGCGTCTCCTTCTCTTTGAGCTGTTGTACCCCAATAACAGAGCCTCCTCTCTGGTGTTTGTCTTCATCTGTGAACTACCTCATCCTCAGCACAGGAGAATCCCGTGTTCTTCTTCTACCCAAGCTCTGAGACATGAAATAAAGCATTAAATACCCTTGCAACACTTGCAGTAAACCCACAAGAGATGGCAGTGCTGCCGGTGGGATTTTGGCCCATGCTTCATGGAAGCAAATACATCAGCCAGGTAGTAACAATAATCTTATCAAAACCCAGGCTTTGCTTCATAAATACATCCAGGCTGGAGTGAAATATGGCACAGCAGGAGGAGGGAGAGCAGTCAGTGGAATATTTCAATTGATTAAGATGCCAATCACAGTGGGGCTGCAGTCATCTCACAGAGCACAAACAGCAACAGGTCCCAGCTCCTGCCAGTGCAAATAAAACCCCTTCAACAATGACGTCCGTGGAAGCTGCATCTCTGCGTGCACTCACTCCCTTCCTTCCCCTTCCTCAGCTGCAAAAGCCCTGCAAGCCAGGTGGAACAGTGTCTGTGGGACTGGCTGGGGGCTCTGGGCATCACCAGGGTCCATCGGGTCCTGGGGCCACAGCCATGGGCTGGGGACACCCCTGCCAGGGGGACACTGGGAAACCCCTGGAAACACCCACATTGTTAGAAGGAAATGGAGACCCAACCAGTGCAGGATGCTAAATGGATTAAATGCAGAAGGTGAAGCTGTTGGGTTCATCCACGTAAACCAGCCCCTGGTTTTGCTGGTTTGGTGCTGGGCAGTGAGTGGGGCAGTGCTCCTTGGCCCTCGCCCCATCCATCCCCACAGCCAGCTGGCCAGGAGGACAGGAGGTACTGGGAAGGTGCTGTTGCAGCTGGGTCAGAGACCCTGGGAGACCAGGGGAGCCAGGCACCATGCCACCAGCACCCTCAATCCTCTCTGCCCGACCTTTATTCCCAGTTAAGGAGAAGAGTTGACTTAAAACCATTTCCCTTTGCTGGCCATAGAGCCCTCAGCCAATCCTCTATGCAGCTCATGTTCCTTTTTCCCGTTTGCTTCCATGCCAGGAGTTGATGGCAGCTCTGCAAGGGATGAGCTGGGCCGGTGGCAGCGCCTGGCAGCTCGTCATCATCTCCAGAAACAAGCCTATTGTCTGATCAGACTGTCTCTCCCAACACATATATTCCCTTTATCTCCATGGATCCTATACATGTGCATATGCAGCAGGACCAACTTCCCTCCCAGACTCTCCTGTCAGAGGGAAGGACTCTTCTTCCCAGGGGAAAAGGCTTTTCCTCTCCTTCCCTCCTTTGCAAAGTCACATTCTTGGGTTTGTTAGCCGCCTGCTTCTGAATCCAGTCAGCTCTTTCCTCATCCTCAGCTGTAACATGGTAATTTATACACAGTTTTCATTTCTAATTAAAGGTAAATAAAACTTATGTAATGACAAAACCAAATGACAGTCTCACTGGAGCCAAGTGTCAGCCCTTGAAGGGTGCTGAGGGCAATAAGCCACGTGCCCAGCCCACTCCCCCCAAACCCATTTGCCTTCCAGCCACCCAGCACCATTTCTCCCACCCTGCAGCTAAGGGAGAAGTTACTGGTGTTCACAGCCACTCCTCCCAGCCCAGCACTCGCTCCAGAGCCCATCACCGCCTCCATCAAGGTCCCGTCCATCCCAGTCCCTGTCTCATGGAGCCAGGGGACTCTGGGAACAGTTGTGGGGTGATGCTGGTGTGCAGGAGCCATGGAATCCCCTGGACATGCCAGATCTGTGTGGTTCCTCCTCTGGTGCTCACAAGGGCTTGCTGGTGGGAGGCCGCCTTGCTGGGGATTATGCTGCCAGTGAAGGTGCTTACTGCTATGAAAAATGATGAGCTTGATTTCTCTTTCTAATTGAGTCCCCCTCCGTCTGCCCTGCCTGGGTATCACATGTGTGTTCTCCTGATTAATTTTCAATTAATGGTCTTTAAAGTCTTCCTGCCTGAGAAGCGCTAGAAAATTTTTCCTGCATGTATCAGCATGAAAAATAGGACTGAATTATTGTCAGCTTAAACCCTGGCTTAACCTCTGCCCAGGGGTCTGGGGCGAGTAGGAAAACCCTTCATGGTGAAATAACCTGGCACGGAGGCAGTAGGACCCCTGCCCTGCTGATGCCCACCACCCTGTGCCAAGCCACTGCTGGTGGCAAGACACTGCCCTGCTCCTCTGCTTCCTCTGCAAGGAGATGAGGCTCTGTATCCCCAAAGCTGCACCTTTCTGTGGCCCCAGCATCACCCTCAGCTGCTCCAGGATGTCCACAGCCTCCTGCAAAGCCAACGACAACAAACCCAGGGCCTTGATTGAATTAATTTTGCTTCAAACCCAACAAAAAACTTGCAAGAGAAAGAATTAATTATTCACTAAGCTCTAAAGATAATAAAGATAAAAATTAAGCTTGGCTTTCGAGACAGAAAATAGTTCCTCTCCTGTTCAAATATAAATTAGGAGTGCATATAAACGCTACACGACTCAAAATTCATTTTAATTTCTAAGCAGCCATACAATATTCATAGTCACATAAGTGATTTCATGTCTCACCCCCAGATGACTGTGCCGGCACAGTAGGTAAATAGCTCCAGCGTAAGACAGGGGAGCAGAGAAGAGTGTCACAACCTCCCCCGGAACGGGGGCTTTTTCCGAAAGGATAAATCCTCCCTTCAAAGCTCTCTCTGGGTCAGAGGTTTGTTCCCAATGTCAGCCCGTTCCAGACAAGGTGAAGAAAGAAAAGCTGCACAGGTTCAGTGAGTGGAGCCTGGGACACCATCCCCCCTCCCCGGGGGCTGCTGGAGGGTCCCTGCCCCTTCCCCGAGGCTGAGGGGGGTGTCCAAGCCTGTGTTCCTGTGTCAGCTGGACCCTCTCCATAAGCTGTCCCTGCTGCTGGCACCCAGGCAGGATGTTTTTGGGAAAGCAGGCAGAATTATCGGCGTGCTGGAGTTTTGTATTGCATGGAAGCTGTTGCCTGGCTCAGTGTCTGCAGTGCTCGGCCCTGAGCTGTCCCCTCTCCGGCCAGGACCTCATCCTGTCTGCAACACCTGCCCCAGTACCCAGCTCTCCGGTGGCGATGGCCCCAGCACCCCCAGGAGGGGACCCTGCAGGGACCAGCCTCTGGAAGCAGCATTTGCTAGATGGGGACTAGCACATCTTCCATCACGTGGGCAAAACTTCACCAGCTGCCTTCTGAAAGGGACAGGCTGTTGTTTTTTGTCTCTCTTCCAGCCAGGGCATCTTTCATCAGAACCTGAGCCTGGGCATCTTCCATCACAGCCTGAGCCTGGGCATCTTCCATTGGAGCCTGAGCCTGGGCATCTTCCATCACAGCCTGAGCCTGGGCATCTTCCATCAGAACCTGAGCCTGGGCATCTTCCATTGGAGCCTGAGCCTGGGCATCTTCCATCACAGCCTGAGCCTGGGCATCTTCCATCAGAACTTGAGCCTGGGCATCTTCCATTGGAGCCTGAGTGGGATTGGAGAGCAGCTCGACTGGGCGGTGCTGAGGCCATGCAGGACCAGGGGCACTGGGCAAGCTGGGGGCACTGGGACCACTTCCTTCCTTGCTCACCAGCCCGGGTCTTGGGTGCACCCTGTGCCCTCAGGATGCTGCACCACGTGGGGAATTTTCAGTTCAGCCCCAGCTGATTTGAATGTTGGGGGGAGCAGTGGGAGGCAGGAGCCTTGGGATGCTCCTTCACTGGGGGAGGGGGCAGGGTGCCACCGAGCGCTGAAGCAATTTGTCTCTGGAACAGCATGAAAACAAGAGGGGAAAAAATTATCTGCATTTTTGCCACGTATTTTTCTAAGTGTTGTGCAGGGAGAAAATAAATGTGTGTAGAACAAATTAGTTTGTCGTGAAGAAGCTTGCCACTAAAACGTTAAGATGCAGATAACGCAGGGAGAGCTTTTGAAACCAAATGCCCAGCTGCACTGACAAGGCAATTTTTGTAAATGCTGTTCAGAACAATTTAAACAATTAATTTTAGCATTTAATGGGCACTTGCACTATCTGCTGGAGCAGAAATGAGTATGTGTCTTTCATTACCTGCCACACTTCCCCTATTCCTCATCTTCTCACCACTATTCCCCCGGGGCAAAACAAGGCATATGTTAATTGAAATTGCAGCACAGCTGTAAAAAGAGCAAAAAAAGGGGAAAAAAAATAAAGGGGGGAGGTGGGGGTGGGGAAAGGTGCATTTCAGGATTTTGTCTCCCCTGTTTTCCACAGAGGGAATGTGATAGGCGACTATTTACAAGCAGAGAACTGTCAGGGGATACAGAGGCTACTGGGGAATGAAAACAAACACACTGCAGCCGGGTGTTATGCAAAGGGAGGTGGAGAGTGAGCCCGGGTTAGATTTCTGGCTGTTAATGGGTGAAAATTGGTCCCTTGTGTATGGAGTGAAGAGGATGGTGGCTCATAAAGCAGCCTCTCCTCCTGCCCCTCCAAGCCTGGAGACCCCGTCCTGTGTATTCTCCCCTTTGCAGGGGGTGGGGGCTGTGCCCCATCCCACCCCCCACCCCCAACATCCCCCCCCCCCGATGCGCTGGTACCCCAGCACCGTTCATTGCCCCAGCTGCCACTCCCTGGGGAGCTGCTTGTTCCTCTCCATGTTTCTCAGCACTGTGGCCTCAAGTGTGCTGTGAGCTACAGCCACTGTCAGCAGCAAAGCTCAAAGCAGCTTTCAAGCCGCACACTTTGCCTGCTCACAGGGGGTACTGGGCAGCTCTCACACATTACCAGCACTCACCTCCTCCTGCCAGCCACAGCAAGCTGTGGATATGAAGCTCGAGGCTTTCTGCTTTCTGAGCACCTGTGAAATCTGTGACCCAGGAGAAACACGCTGTCAGGGAGGTGAGAGCTGCCCAGCTCTCCCACGGCAGCTGCAGGACTGGTGTGTACCTTGCGGATGGTGGAGCATCCTCCTGCACCCAGTGTGCCGCATCATACCTTACAGCCCCAGGTGGGTGATGCCCAGAGGCTCTGGGATGCTCCAGCCAAGAGCTGGGGGCTGGAAGGCATTACCTTGGGGCTGCATCACCACCTCCTGCTTGTGTTGGTCCACAGCTCCCAGCAATGGTGCACAGTGGTTGCTCCAGCAGCATGTTAACACCCATGCATGTCTGCTTCAGCTGTGCTGGTGCCCACCACCCCTGTTACCCATCATCCCTTCCTTGTCCCTGGTTCCCACAATCCCTGGTCCTCAGCATCCCTGCCTGGTCCTCAGCATCCTCAGTCCCCACCATCCTTGCCCAGTCCCCATCATCTCTGGTCCCTACCATCCCTTCCATGTCCCCACCATTCTTGCACAGTCCCCAGCATCCCTTCCCTGTCCCCACCATCCCTGGTCTCCACCATCTCTGGACCCCCCAATCCCTGTGCAGTCCCCACCATCCCTGCCCATTCCTCATCATCCCTGGTCCCCAGCATCCCTGGGCCCGAGCACCCCTGCCCAGTCTCCCCAGTCCCTGCCAGCCACCAGACGGGCTCTCCGTAGATGGCAGCAGCAGCCCGTGTGTGCACCGCATGTGATGGTGCCTCAGAGCCGCCCGGTGAAACTCGGAGCAAACGCTGTGTTTGCCCTGTGGATGCAAAATGTGGGCTGTGAAATGGCTCCTGGCGCTGGGGGGTGTTGGGGGTAGAGGCGCTGAGAGGGTCTGAGGGAGAAAAGAGGGTGACTGAGGGAAGGGGAAAGCCAAGTTTTGTATTCATCAGCAATTGCCTTAATTTGCTTCTTTCAGTAACGAGGGGCAGGCTCAGCAGTCTTTTGCTCCTGCCATTTGCTTGCTATCAAAATAGCATGCCTCCTTGATCTGAAAATGATTATTTTTCTTGACAAATCCTCCTGCTGCCGCTTTTTCTATTAATCTCCCTCTGTCTCTTCAGAGAAAAGAGAATTACAGAGGCTGCTCAGAGGCCTGCTTGCTCGTCTGTCCTTGAACCTGGCTGGCAACCCATTGTCACAGAGGGGAGAGATTCCAGAAAAGGGAATTTCTCCAAATATTCTCTCAGATTTGAAAGCAAATTTCCACCCAGCAGCACTCACAGCTCCTTTGTGCTCCTGTCCCGGGAACGCGGCAGCGTTTGCCCTGAGCAAGCAGAAATACAGGAAGGATAACTTCTGTGCTCTCAGAAGGAAAGCACTATTTCTGACCGAAAATATTCTGTTTGAATAATGATTAACTGGCAGGGAATTTCAGAGTTGGACTTCTCAGTAAGAGGGGTGGGGGAGTGGGAGGTGGGTAAGGTCCTCTGGAGCCAAAGCCACGTGTTGTGACTGCTGCCCCAGCGCTGGCCCACGATGCTCGAAGCAGCATCAGGTCCTCAGCACCAGGTTGGCTGGCAGGACAAACTCCAGGCATCCTTGTCGCCGTGCCAGTGGCTTCAGTGCTCCATGAGAGCCTTAAAAAACCAGAGTTGCTTGGTAATTCAGGCAAGCCATGCATCCAGAATTTGGGATACAGGTTTAAAATCCCTATTACTTTCTGCTGAACACTTAGGAGAGCCTAATCCAATTGGCCATATGGTCCTGGGCTCCCTCCAATCTAATTCACCCATCCCTTGGGCATGTTGGAGGGAAAAGTTGGAGGGGGGTGAGGGGGGAGAGAAAGGGGGGTGGAAATTGAAAAAATGTAAATCACATTTTAATAGACTCATAAAAATACACCGAGTGATGGCCGAGAAAACTTATCAGATTTTATGGGCGTGTGGGTTGCTCGACAGAATATGGAAATGCCACTCAAACGGCAAAGCTGCCCTCGTGGAGAACTCCACAACATAATCCAATTTATGCCGCTCACCAGACAGAGCAGCCGGAGTAATTCAAGCCGTCTGCATCACTGTCACCTCTGCTTCCCGCCTGTGCCACTCACCGCGAGCGCGAGCTGGTGCGCCTTGATCCGCACGGCGAAGCACAGCCCTGCCCTTCTGTAAGGCCGGTGAGGGAGCAAACCCCAGGGTGGAGGGGGCTGGCTGCACCCCACATCCCAGCGCGACCCCAGGGGGATCGCCCCAGCCGCAGTGTAAGGTGATGGGGACGGTGTCATGGCAGCGGTTTCCCCGGCTGCCATCTGAAAATCCCCTCAAGGGAGCCAAGAGGAGGGAAAGTGTTAAAATAAATACAGAGGAAGCTTATCTCGGGTCTGCAGTGCCCCTGACCAGCACAGCGTGATGGAGGGGAAAGGATATTTACTGTTTGGCTTGACAGGCACTAAGACACCCCCAGCCATGGTCTCACCCACGAGGATGGGGGCTGGGGTCTGCTCCCCACAGGTAGCATGCAGCCCCGCTCCTTGGTGAGACACAGCCCCAGTTTGGATGCTCTCCCCAGTGGCATGCTGGTGCTGAAGAGCCAGATGGAGACACGAGCACAACCATCACCCCAAAAGTGCCGGGCTCAGCCCGAAACGAGCGTGCAGGAGGATTCGACAAGGATTTTGAGACCCCGTTCCCCAGATCTCTGCCCGCTCTGGTGTGTTCTCACTGATGGTAGTTTAGCCCGTGCCTGTTGTTGGGAACAAAGGAAATGTTTGAATCTTTGACAGAGACAATTCTAGAGGAGAAAATAGGTGTTGTGCAGGTGAGGTGGTACAGCTCACCCCTCTAATTGCTCCATAATTGTTCTGCCTGGCAGCAGAGCTCTCTCTCCAGCCCGTTTTTCCTTGAACGTGCTTGCAAAGAGCTACTTTGTTGGAAGAATTTAATTTTTTGCCATTATGTTGTCCAGCACAGTCCAGCTCTGAGTACTTACCACCAATTATCCGTCTGCTGTAAAGCTAATGTTGACACAGAGGTCCTCAACGCATCGACTCTGGGAATCTGCCAGGAAGGCTGGTTTCAAGCAGAATAATTAGTGGGCATGGATATATGTCTAAGATGCCCTTGAACTGATGGACTGTCTTCATTCACTGGGATGTGATCAGTTCTGAGGTTTCTCTTTCAGACGAGCCCTTGAGTTTAATTCCATTCCGTACAGTCAGGATTTCTTGTCTGAAATTTGCTTTGCATCCAGAGAGCCCCGTCTGAGCTCCCCCATTAGCTATTCTTTCCCCTCATCCGAGAGTCTTAAAGCACTTTACATGGATTAACTAATTAGCTCTCCTCATAACCCAGGCTTTAAGTTAATTTCCCCATGTGCGTTATAAGGACAGCGTCAACGAAGAAATCACGCTTCCCCCAGCATCTTTCCCCTATCGCTGCTGCAGGCAGCACCAAAGCAGCTGAGGTTAGAGAGAAAGGAGCCAGAAATCTCCTGGGAGGGTGACAAGAAAACCAAGTAGATGTGAACCCCCTTTCCTACCCTGTTGGAGAGGGTTCAGAGGAGGGTCACGAAGATGCTGGAGGGCTGGAGCACCTCCCCTACAAAGAGAGGCTGAGGGAGCTGGGCTGGGTCAGCCTGGAGAAGAGAAGAGAAGAGAAGAGAGAAAAGAGAGAAAAGAAAGAAGAGAGAAGAGAGAAAAAGAGAAGAGAGAAAGAAGAGAGAGAAGAGAAGAGAAGAGAAGAGAAGAGAAGAAGAGAGAGAAGAGAAGAGAAGAGAAGAGAAGAGAAGAGAAGAGAAGAGAAGAGAAGAGAAGAGAAGAGAAGAGAAGAGAAGAGAAGGCTGTGGGGGGACCTCATTGCAGCCTTCCCATCCCTGAAGGGAGCAGAGAAACAGGAGGGGAATTGGCTTGTTAAAAGGGTAGACAATGGCAGGACAAGGGGGATGGATTAAAGCTGAAGGAAGGAAGGTTTAGATTAGATCTTAGGGGGAAGTTCTTTGCAGAGAGAGTGGTGAGGGGCTGGAACAGGCTGCCCAGAGAGGGGGTGGGTGCCCCATCCCTGGGGGTGTTCAAGGCCAGGTTGGCTGGGGCCCTGGGCAACCTTGTGTAGCTCCAGGCCTGGAGGTTGGTGTCCCTGCCTGTGGCAGGGGGTTGGAGCTCTGTGACCCTTGGGGTCCCTTCCAGCCCAGACCAGTCTATGATTCTACAATTATACCCCCCGCATCTCCTCAGAGCATGGGGGTTATTTAAATTGCACCCAGTCCTGGGGTGAGCAGCACCCACAGTCTCATCCTGGGAAGAATTTTAGGGGGTTTTAAATCCTGTCTGTGCCCCCGTGGTCCCATTGCAGCCTCAGGGCTCGCCTTGGGCACTGGGTAACACAACTGGTGCATCCCTGTGCTGCTCCAAGGCCAGTCCTCCCAGCCCTTGGTGGGAACAGTCTGCAGAGGTTTCCAACCACGCTGTAAATTTAAAACTTACCTCAGAGCTGAGCTGGGAGCTGGAGGGTGAGTGGGAAGAAATCTCCTTTTCTTGCAACCTTCTGGAGCTGGCGAGAGAATGGTAGTTCTGAGAATACAATTGAAGGATAAAAATAGACCCCCATGCAGGAGGGGTGTCATCTGCTCTCCAATTCTGTGGTTTTGAGAGAGGTTGCTGCAGGCTTTGGTACTTCTACTCGAGCCCACACCACTGTCAGGGCACGTGCAGGACCTTTCCAGAAGGATGTGAATGGAGTTACTCCTGTGAAGTCAGACCAACTGGGGCTTTTTGCCCTGGATGGGGATATTTAGGCAGCTCCAGTGTCTTGGGACCCTGACCTCCATCCTCCCTCCCCCCACCCTCCCCTGCTCCCTCCGGGCTGTCTGCCTGGTGCTGTTTCCCACACTGCCCCAGCAGACCGGGCGAGCGGCCGGTGGATTCGGATGCCAACAGACAGTGCCCCTCTGCCACCACCGTTCTCTTTGGCACATTCCCACCCACCTTGCTGGTGGCAGCCCAGGGTGTTTTGCTTGCCCAGGGGACCAGCAGCACGCAGCTCCCCTCAGCACCGTGCAGGGGTTGGCACCATATACGGGAATGCACCATACCCAAGGCGCTCAGGCTCGCTGCCTCCCACCGATGGCTGATAGAGGGTGACGGGTGTCTCCGAGGGACCCAGGTGGCAGAGGCAGTGGCTCCTCATCCTTTCACTGAACAGAGGAGCTGCAGGAGGAGGACATAGAGGGGAAAACATCCCCTTGGACCTGGATAGAGGGGTGCCAGACTGGAACAAAACCTGTCTGTCCTTCAGTGACACAGGTGTGCAGGCTGGTGTGTGTGACACAAATGGTACTTGGGTTTAGGCTCACCAAAGAGACCTTGGAAGCTCAGAGATCCATCCTCTCACAAGATGAGTGAGGCCATGTCCTTCCCTCCATCCAGCCTGGTCATTTTTCCAGATGCTTCAGCAGCAGACACCTATTTCCAAGAGGAATGCTCCGAGGACACTGCCTGGTTTCTGTTAGAGCCTGATCCAAGCTACCTGACACCAACAGCACTTTCCATCAGCGTCACCAAACCTCACATCGGTGACATAGCAAGAAGCAAGGTCAGGACATGTAGAGAGGTGGGCTGACACAGTCACCGTACTCCTCATGAAGACCTTCATCCTCCTCGTGATGTTCTTCATGACCTCAGTGGTTCCCAAAAGTCAGCGTCCCCATCCGTGTGACCACGTGGCTCTTACAAAACCCAAGCTGGCAGCGTGTGGGCTGCGGGCTCCTGGCTGCCTGCAGGGATTCTGCTCTGGAGCTGCAGCAACCGGGCAGAGAGATCCTGGGTGAGGACAGCTCTGCTGCCAGGCTTCTTCCAGCCACAGAGAGCACCAGCCCTGGCTGCCTCCTCTCCCCCATCCCTCCCACTCCACGCACCTGGGAATTAGGATAGTCCAAAGGCAGCACACTGATAGCTGCCCACACACCGAGATGAATATACCCATTTCCCACCCGACTGCGCCGATCCCTGCCTTCCTTTGAAAACGTGCCTGAAGTGTGTGTCGGGGTAAGGGCAAGGCAGCACGCTGCCACGGGTAATTTCCTTCTGCAGGCAGAAGCGGGGATGATCACACCCACAGCAAGCATGGATATCCCAGCTGGTGTTTTCCAGAGGGGAAGCAGCCGTGCTCCAGCCATCTCATCGCAGGGCTGCACGCTGATGCCCGAATAACTCCCTCTGCCTTTCACCTGGAGCAACTCGGCGTGGACAGAGGAAGAAACTTTGGTGTTTGCACTTGCCTCACCCCTGCTATTCCCCAGGGCTGTGATTTTATGTTTGTTTAGAGATAATTCCAGTGGCCCCCGAGTTTACAAGCCACTCCAGCTCCCTTGTATGGGAGGTTGGGTACACTGTGTACATGAAAGGGTTGTTTACTACTGCTTATATACTCTGGAGGCAATAGGAATAACCACTGCCATATATTAAATGCTGCAGTGTAAAATAGAAGGAGGAAATTCATCTTTCATTTCTTTCCTTTTATAAACTCCTACTCATGTTCAATTGCTGTTCCTGTAAGTTATGAAAAGGTTTATATTTTGGTGTGTTCTGCTTTAGCATCCAAAAAGAAAAGGAGAGGGAAAAAAAAAGAGAGCAGCATTTAAAGGGAGGATGTGATACCTCCTGGCAGCTCCTGGGAAGGAGTGGGCACGAAGGAGGGGACGAAATTTATCTGAAGGAAGAAGGGAGTGAAATGAAGAGATGGGATTTACACTGCACAGCAGGGAAATGAGCCATTAGGCATCTCCATCAGCATGGAGAGGCCCTGCGCTCCTTAACACGGGCACACCCAGGGGAGGGGAATTACCCCATTTTGGAGGGTCCTTCTGTGCCTGTCTGCAGCGGCGCAGGGGCTTGGTCCTCCCTGGGAGGCACACAGAGCCCTGTCTCATTGCCACTCCTTTTGTCTTGGCTGCAGAGGTTTTGGGCAGCCTGTGGAAGACATGAGGAGCGACACAACTCCCTGTGTGCAAGGCTGTGTCTCACAGGGAAGGGAACTCTCCCCTCTGGCAAACCTTTGGCGATGGGCACTCCTCTGACAGAGGCTGAAGGCCAGAGGGATGGCTGGAGCTCTTGCAGCCCAACTGGGATGGGAGCAGGTGATTTGGTTCCAGCCTTCCCATTTGTGTTTCAAAAGAGTGACCTTTCCCCACCTGGTTGGAAGGGACTGACTGACAGCACGGGGCTGGCAGCAGCCATAAATCTTGGTCCAAGAATGAGTTAGAGATGGAAATTTGTTGCTGCACCTCCAGCAGGTGGTAAAACCCACTGTAAATCTCTGCAAAGCTTGTCAGGATGCTAATGGATTGAGCTCCCAACGCTTAAATTTCACAGCTCCCAGTTCTCCTGAAATGTCACTTGGAGGACTCTCCACAGAAGGACATGGGGGGTAGAAATGAGCCCCCTCAGCCCTTGGTGAGCCCTAACAGCAGGGGTGGCCCCGAGCTCTAGCACCAGAGGGAAGAAACACAGTCTTGTAGCCAAAGCCCACCTTGGGGCTCATACATGGTGCTCAGCTCGTGGTGCCACACACACTGGTTGATGCCTTGGCACAGGTCTCCATCTTCATGGCCCAAGGGATGTCACTGCCTGGATGGACACACTGGTACTGCTCCACTGCTACCTTCCCCCATGCTGCCTTAGGGCACAAGGCTCTCCCCAGCTCCAGCCCCACATCTGGGGGACTGTTGGGGGTGCAGGGGGTGGTCAGACCTCACCTTGCCCCTCCCAGCATCTTCCCCCCGAGGGGTTCAGCAGCACAGACTGAGAAGGAGCAAGGAGTCACGCTGGCAAGGCCGCCTGCGGCGCCCAGAGGGTGCCAGCTCTGAGCCTGGGCAGCTGGAGACAAATGGGATGGGGGATGAATGGTGTTAACGTGCCCACAACCAGCATTAATTTAACCTCTGCCTTCATCAGGTGAGCAGTGCTGCAGCAGCACCCTCCCTTAGAGAAGAAATGATGATCTCTATTATTTATCTTGTCTGGCGTCTCAGCTCTGGAAGCATTTTTAATTCCATTTCTCCGTTTCCCCCCTCTTTTTGTCATCCCAGTCATAAGTCCCATTAAAATCTGTCTTGTTGGCTGCTCCATAAGAACCCATCTGCAGCAGGCAGGGGAGAGGTATTTCAGGTATTTCTCCCTTGAAGGTCTCTCCTGACTCAGAGCAGGTTAACCCCTTGCAGTTTCTAAGCTGCTTCCATCGTATTTTCTTTCTTTCATTGAGTAAACAAGAGAAGAAAGATTCCAGTCCTTGCTACAGTTCTGAGGTCAGGGGAGGTCACAAAATTAATGGGCTGTTACTTTATTTAGTCTTCACATCCCATCTGTAAAGTAAGAAGTGGATTTGCATGAAAAGATAAGAGGGGTGTTGGGAATTGTGCTGACTGCACCGTGCCCAGATTTCCCCGTGAGTCCTCCCTGCCATGGAGGGAGGAGTGGGGAGAGACACTCTCCAGACAGCTGGGGCTCAGGGACAGCCACTGAGGTGGCAGGTCCCTACCTGGGGTGTCTGTGCTTGCTCTTCACATGGATGCACAGGTAGGTTCACCCCAAGCTAATCCATTGCTCAGCTCAGCCAGCCTCGTTTGACACAACATTTCATAACTCACCTGTCACAAACAATTACTCGTTACATGCATTAGCATCCCCAAACTGTGTGTGTTCTGAAATCCACAGCATGGCCCATAAATATAAAGGAGACAGGTTAACAAGTGCTGGAGGGGGGAAGGGGGGTCACAACTCTCCCAGCCCCTGCTCAGTGGGGTGCAGACCCAAAATGACCTGTGACTCTCTTAATTTTTGTCTTTGTAGAAGTAAATTGTTTTCCAAAAGGAAATACCAGAAGCTGTGATTCCAGGAAACAACAAACCCAAACCCAACACACAAAAAACCCCACCCCAAACTCAAAGACTTTTGCAGCAACGAAGCTGGAAGGGATTCATCCATCACCACCTGAACTGTTTAAAACCACTGGAGAGGAGACACCCCCACACACATTGAAGACAAACCAACCATCTCTGAGCAGCCTCCAAAGCTCTGAGGTGCTGCCCACACAGGTCCTGCCCTGGCAGGGACAGACACACTCAGCCTGAGTGCAGAGCCCCTGGGCTGGGCAGCATCACACCTTCCTATGCTCACACCCTCCCCTACAAAACCCTCCCCCAGCACAAGCCATCTGTTTATACAGTATAGGTTTCCTGGGAGGAGGAACTGAGCAGTAAGGTTCCCCCATATCCTGGCCATCCCCCAAACCAGATCCGATGCTCCCAACACTCGCCAGCATCGCTGAAGCTGCTCCCAGCACCAGCAGCCGTGGGGCTGGAGCTGCTGTAGCCAGGATGGTGCTTTGCTCTGCTTTGTTATGGAAATCTGCAGGAGAACCCTGTGTCCTGGAGCGCCTGCTAACAGGCAATGGCAACGAACCCACCGGCACTGGGGGGAGTGGGAGCACACAGGGCATGGGAATATCCTTTCTGACCCAGTTTTGTCTGAATGAGCCTGTCTGAATTCATTTTCCCCAGAGCTTTTGCCTCAACTCTGGAGAGCAAGCAAACCCCAGCATATCCCCATCTGGGAGTTGATACCAACTTGTGAGGGGGCTCTGGAGTGGGGGGCAGGCTGCCCAGCAGGCAGGGATGCAGGCACAACAGCAGCTCCAGCATCAGGACATGGAAGAGGGAATGAAACGAATCCCTTTTAAAGGAGGAAGGATTTTTCCTAAATCTGGCTCTAATAAGCAGCCTGACTTCCCTCTCACCTCCCCAACGCCTTGTAATGCTGACAGACACTGACCTAATGATGCATTTTACAGCGTTAATGCTATTATCAAACTGCTGTCGGCTGGGAGCTTTTAATTCATTAACTTGCTTTTGCTCTGGCGGGACCGTCTGGATTTTCAGTGAGCAAACAATAAGATACAAAATATTTAACAAAGTCTCCCAGAATTCCAATATTACCTCATTGATTTTGAGTCACTTGGACTTCAATAGCTTAAATGTTATTGGTTTCTGTCATTAAGGGTCGGGGCAGCAGAGCTGGGAAAGGCTGCAAGGCAAATGAGTAAATATGAGAGCTGTGGGGTTTTTTCTTTGCAGATCTGGAGCTGCCTTCCTTTCCAATAAGCTGTTACACCACAGGAGAGGCCAATCAATTAAAATGAAGTAAATTAAGAGCGGAAAAATATTAGGAAGAAAGACACAGGCTGAAGAGACACGCTAGGGCCACTGAAGATCTCAGCAGGAAACCCCAGAGCAGCACCAGAGCTTCAGCGTGTCCCCAGGTGTTGGTGCTGGTGGCTCAGTGCCATCAGCAGCTGCTGGTCCCCAGCAGCCTGGGTCAGGATGGACCCGGCTGTGAAATCATATTCAGATGGAGGGAAAAGAAGCTGGTGGGGATGAATAGATGCTGGCGTGCAGATCGCCCTCCGCACAAGAGGGATATCATATCATAGCATGGAAATGTCATTTGTATTGTGATCATTAGCTGGAGCTGTGGGAGGTGCCTTACATCCGTTAAATTCTTCCAGGGGCTCCCACAGAGAAGAGGGGAACTTCTTAAGTGCACAGTGGCATTTAAGAGATTGCTGCCTGCTCTGAGCAGATGTTCCAAGGATTGGATAGCTCAGCTCACACGGCAGCTTCAAATTAAAATAAAAAAAAGCTACAATATTTATGGCTTGCTCTGCACACACTGGAAATCTGAGAGGAACACGTGGTGCCTGGTAGCTCAACTCACAATCAGAAACATACCTGCAGACACACAGAGTTTGGCTTCAAAGGCAGAGCAGCCAGAGGTGGGAGCTGGTGCAAGGATGGTTGGATTAGCATATACTGAATATTCACAAGCCTTTCATTTAGATCTGGATGTTGATAAGCAGCTCCACACACCCCGGTTCCTGGATGGACCTGCTGGGAGGCAGAGCACTGGGCTGAGAAGATGGGTCTGTGAAGGACAAAGAGGTTCTCAGGGTCTCCCTGCCTCTGTTCTGTTTTTCAAAGGTTACTCCCTGCCTTTCCCCTTGGAAGGGCTTGGTACAGACAGAGAAGGCTGCAGTACACCCCCAGCTTGACCACCCCCAGCCCCCCAACAACACTATGCCCAGACACTGTTCCTGCCAGCACCATACCATCACCCTAACCTGTGAGCAACACAGCAGCTGAACACCCCTGCATCACCCTTACCTCCAGGCTGGTCTCATCTCCACTGAGGTATAGTCCTCATCCCCACAGAGAAGGGTCAGCTTGTTCCCTGCAGTCCTTCCTGCCCTGCACAGCCAAAGACAGCTCAGCAAGGAAGGCACAGCCACACAACCAGCCTCCCCCCAGCTCTCCATCCACCACCAAATTAACCCCTAACTCCAGGGGAGCAGCTAATGCTGGCCCTTTTCTACTCCAAGCACAGCCACTCTGCTCACCCCCACCTGCTTCTCATTCTCTTCCTTTCCTTTAAATCTGCTGCCCTCCAAGCTGCTCACTCCTTTCTTGGGATGAGTTTTCTATTACATCCTTTAACTCCTCTGCAGGGGGCTGAGCTCTTTATTCTGAGGCTTCCTACCAGAGGTCTCATCAGCACCTTGGTGCGGGTACACATGGGGCAGGCTGGGCCATAGGGGGAAGGATGAGCTCTGCTTTCAGTGCTAAAGGGGGGCCGGGGAGGAGAAGCAGCAACGCCCCAGGGTCACCCTGTCACTGTGCCCCCTGGGAGGTGCTATCCAGAGGCTCTGCAGATGGAGACATCCCTGCCGTGCCCCTGCGCTCGGCATCGCTGCCGGTGCGGGGCCAGAGCAGAGCCGGGTTTGTGCTGCGGCGGAGCCCGCTATAGATGGCAGCATTGGCGAGCCAGAGGCTCCAGCTCCTCCGCTGGGTTCGTACGGGATGATGCACGTACAGAATGCCACAGACAATGCCGTGGAGGTAAACCCGAGCACAGACTCTTCCGTTGCTGTATCTGTAGCAGAACCGCCCTCCAAGGCTGGGCTCTCTCTCAGGAGTGTTGAACCAGGCAGGGCTCCTGGCACCATCCAGCTCCTCCACCCTGAGGTTTGGGTCATTGTTTCCTTCGTGTGTGGGCTCAGGTCCTCAGGGAGGTCTTATCCCCTGCTGTCCTGCCAAGGTGCTGTGGCCACAGGTGCTTTGGGAGTGCTGCAACGAGGAGAGAAGACCGGGATGGAGCACTCTCCTGGATAGGATTTTCCAAGCCCTCTCATCTCCAATATTTATAGTGACTGATGGTAACTCAAACATGGTTTGTGATTCAACCTGATGAACCTGAGGCCCTAAATCACATGAGTCTGCCAAGTGAAGTACTTTAGCCTTCTGCCCTCGCTGCTGCAAACAGCGTCTCCAGGCTCCTGGGAGCAGTTTAATGAACTGCCTGATGCTGCCACTAGACTTCCTAGTGCTTTGTGTCCCTCCTGTGGAAGCCCCTCGCCCCTGTCCCCATGCTTCCTGCAGTGTTTTCTTGTAATTGTTGCCTTTCAGCTGGGGAAAACTAGGGAGAAGAGCAGCTGGGCAGGCAATGGGCTGCTGAAGCGGAGCTTTTCTGTGCTTATGGCAGCATGATGCGGAGCTGGGAATGTGTCCCAGCGATGCTGGAGCAGATCCTGCCCCGGGGTGGGCTCTGTGCTGCAGGCATGTGAGGGCAGATGAGGCTTCCCACAGTCCTTTGGAGGAAAGGAGGGCAGAGGTGATTCTAAGTGGGGACCAGTTCTCTAATCCTTGCCCCACGGCAGCAGCAGGCAGGGGCAGCTTCCAATCGGGTGTCCCACTTAGGACACTGACCATAAGGATAAAGGTGTGCAAGATCCCATCCAAAGCCCCCATGATCTCAACAGGTTTCCTATTTATTTTCCAGACACAATACACTTTGTAGCCTCCTGTTTTACTCAGAAGGGTAAAACCTCTATTTATTTATTTATTTACTTATTTATTTATTTTAATTGAGAGCCCTGGTGGAAAACAAGCTTTGCTTCCAGAAGCAATTACAGTCCATCTCTTAACTGGATTAGGTAACTTGATAAAACTCCAGTGGAGAAATATTTGCTCATATTTAATCATTTGTTGACTTGGCACCTCACGGAAAAAAGCAAAATTAAATAAAAATGTGTAAAGGGCAACCCACTTGCTGATAAATCCTACCCACTCTGAGCAGTTTATTACAGGAGCAACGATCCATTAGCTCTATCCATAAATTAGAATCATGCATTCAGTTTATGGAGTTGCAAATTGTCGGCTGCTGCCATTATGTCAAAAATACGCTGTGCCAAGGATGAAACATGATTATTGTCTGCATTGTCTGCCCTCAGCAGATGAAGCCCAGACAGTTTAGGGTTAGGCAGCATGAAAAGCAAAAAGAATTCAAGACCTTTCTGTGGCTTTTTTTTTTTTCTTTCTTTTTCTGCTTGTAAAAACAAAGCAATCAGCATGCTTGCATGTTAACATCATCTGAAGGCATGTGGTGAATACTCTATCAGTGCCCTGCAAACTAACCCCAGTAGCATCTATCGATCATAGCCTCTTTGTTATCTATGTCCAAGTGCAGGAATACAGCCCTTGAAATGAGATCAAGCCATCAATATTCTCCCTGGGTGTCTACGTGCTGCTGGAGCTCCTTATTGCAGGTTGGATCACCACCTGAGGAGCTTTCCATTATTTCTTAGTCAAAGAAGAGAGAGGGAGCGCTGCCATTTCTGCTTGGTGCCGCCGCCGCTACGTACGTGCTGTTAACTGGGAAATAAAGGGCTGTAGTGTTTACTCGTGGTTCACAGGTAATCATTATACAGCTATAATGATAGAAAAACAATAGGTCTTGTGGGAATTACAGCAGGAATCGGTTCAGCTAAGTATTGACATCATTAGCCCCGCTGCCTGAGCGGAGGCTTTATCCTGGATGGGATTTCCAGGTGCACCCACATCACCAGGGATCCCAGGCCAGCCCCAGCCCCGTGCGATGCGCCCGGCCAGCTTGCACCTCCTGCTGCAGAAACACCTGTGCTGGGCAGCTGGGGCACAAAGACAGGCAGAGGCACGGTGGGAAACTCCTCTTAGGTGAACTCCCCGCTGAAGGGTGCTGGCGTGGATTGAGGGGTGCAGTGCCCGGCAGGGCGGGGGGTGTTTGGGGTGAACCCCGGAGCTGTGGGTGTGAGTGGAGAGATGTCTCATTAAGCTGTTGGGGGAAGCAGGGAGGCTGTCAGAGCACACTGCTCAGAAGCTTTGACGGGTATCTGGAAGGTGTCACTGTGCTTTCATCTAACAATTAATAAAGCCCAAAGACTGAATCTAATCCTGAGATGATTTCTGTTGGCTGGGAGGAAGAAAGTGTCTGGGGATTGCCTGGATTGGAGCTGGGTTTCCCCAGCATCCAGGCTGCTTGCTGCACCAGGTATGAGTTGCTGCTCAGACACAGCATCCTGCCTTCAGGACCAAGGGGCCAGGAAACTCCCAGTGAACAGCCGGGGATGCCCTGATGCAGGGGCTCTGCCTCTGGCTCAAAGGTGGGCAGCTTGGATATGTACAGCTGGAGCAGAAATAAGTCACCTATTTCCTGCCACAGGGATGCAGGACTGTTGAGTGGAAGGTGACTGGAGAGGGCACAGGGAGATGGCAGCATGGCTCAGGATGGGGGATGCAGTGGGAGGACAGAGGCTGCTGGAGCATCTGCCCCAGCATGACATCCCAGGTGGGCAGTCCGCAGGGGATGAGTACTGCTGGGGGTTCGCGCTCTGCAGAGGCAGGATGCATCTTAGGAGTCAAAAAGAATTACAAACACAAATGTAATCACATAGAATTGATGTGCCCTGATAAAAAAAACCCACAACAACATTTAGTACCCGCTAGGAAGCTGCACAGTTTAGCCAGGATAAATCCATTTACTCAGGAAAGGTCCCTGTCACAACGAGCACGGTGCTTTGCTCATTAAAAGCTTCAATTCTAATTTAGTTCAGCCCACAGTGAATATACTTAGTCATGAGGGGGGCGAGTAACACAACAGGGCTATGTTTAGTATGTTAAATCATTCACTGAGAGGCAGCTTTGAGCGATTCGTTTATTCTCTGGAGGTTTATTTTCTATTTTATTATACATTTCACATGGTGCAGTTGCACCACGGGAGACGTGTGCCCAGATGCTCACATGTGCACACGCACACCCAAACCCACACGTGTTATTTGGCTACAGACTTTCAGATGTAGGTTCAGCAGCACAGCAGCTGCACAGGGTGTTTCGAGTGTGTCTGTACGAGGCTTAACTGAATCACAGAACCACAGAGTTGTAGGGGTTGTTATGGACCTCCAGAGCTCATTGAGTCCAACCCCCTGCCAAAGCAGGGTCCCTAGGACAGGTCACACAGGGAGGTGTCCAGACAGGTCTTGAATGTCTCCAGAGAAGGAGACTCCACAATACCCTTGGGCAGAACAAATACCCAATAAATAAACAATAAATACTACAAACAAAACTGCAGTGTCTGAGAAAAGGTCTGGAGTGGGCTTTGGGCAGCATTTTTGCAGTTTCACTTCAAAAGGAAGGGCCATTTTACTCCCACCTTTCCTGGGATCTTTGCTCAGCTCACGCAGTGGGGTCACTGCCCGGGGTTCCCCAGAAAAGCCAGCAGTTTCTTCTCTACAGGGACGACAGTGAAGAGCAGCTTTTGGAAAACTTCTCTGCTGTTTTATACGCCCCAAAAATCTGCCCAGGGTTCTGAGGGTAAGTCTGTGCTCGATCCTCTGCATGTTCAAAGGTGTGTTGGGTCTCCTCTGTGTCTGCATGGCAGCCAGTGTGCTGCAGGAGGGATGCTTGGATCAAAACACTCGGTGAAACCTGGTGCAGGCTCACTTGGCTGGCCCCGACTGCTCAAGCCAATGTTCTTCAAAGATCTTTACATCTGGAGAGGGCGCTGCCAAAGGGAAGGATTACACAAATTATTTTCCCTTTCTGGACCCACAATGCAATGGCATATTTTAAGCTCCCCTCCAAGGCCAAACACACTCGATTCTGGGGGCTTAGCTGTCCTGTTTCCTGGAGGCTGCAACAGCTCAGGGTGTGAGAAGAGACGAGGCCAGGTGACCCTCTCCTTCCAGATTTGCTCATTTAAAATGATAGTTAATAACCCCATCTCACCTGCATGGGCAGAAGGAACAAAAGAAAAGAGGTTCTGCTTTATTTATTCTTCTTAATATGAAATTCATGCCCTGATTGCCTTTGCTCTCTCCAGCCAGGCTTCTGGGAGGTAAGAGATTCAGTTCATGAATCTGAATTTGGGGAAGCTTCATCTTTTGAGCTTTCTGTTCAGGGAAAGTCACTTGATAGCCAGGGAGCCAAGGGGGAAATACATTATTGAAAGAAAAGCTTCCTTTTTAATCTAAAATTCAGCAGGATCTTTGAGATGAAAAAGGTTATTTCCAAGAGTCTGTCCAGCATATCTTGAGGGCTTCTCCTTCCCATACAATAGCGAGTGGGAGGGAAGGAGGGAGGGAGGAAGGGGCCTCGGTCAGAAACAGAGGCTGCGGCTTCTCTCTCAATTACACCAGCATCCCATCTCCTGACAAGGGAATAGCAATTCCCCTTGCAAAGAAGTGCTTGGAGGCTGACTGTAGAAAGAGGAGAAAGTAATTATGGCTTAACTGTGCAAACAGTGACTCCTGGGAGCAGCCTGGCAGAGTGCAGAGGGCTACTCACATGAGTAACATGTGAGTTAGCATACTTCCACCCAGGAAAGCACTTAAATAGCAGCCTCGGTCCCTTTGAACTCAATGTGTTGGATGTTGTTTAAGAGCATATTGAAGCCCAGAAAAGAGAATGCTGGGATTTCTGGAGATGGGTGGATGCTGGGGAGTTTGCACTCAAGGGGATGACAGTTGGCTGCCAAGAGATCTGTGAAGCCCTGCTAGAGGCACACGTTTACAGGGGCTTGGTTTCTTCTGTTCCCTCACCACCACAGAGCTTTGGACCAAGGGCTGGGTGAGATGTCTTTTTTGGTGAGATGGTAGAACAGGTAGTACAGATACTGCTGGAGCGGTGCCTTGGTGTCTGCTGAGCTTACATTTGTGTCTCATGCTGCTTCTGTTTCTCTTGCTGCTCTTGGAAGGTGCGACCAGGCTCTCAGGGGAGCTCAGGGCTGTCCCATGCGTGGAGCTGCCCTGTGCTGGGGTTTGCCCAGCACTGAACCAGGACCTGAGCAGTGCCCCAGTAACTGGCACTGTACCAGATGATCACTGCCAAATTACTGTCTCTCTGCAGGGAAGAAAACCCACGGTGGCTGGGGACAGTCTGTAACAGCACCTTGCAGAGACAAAGTCCTTACAGCAGGTGCCCAGGTGAGGCCTGGGTGCTCGGTGCCACCCGGAGCTGCGTTTGTCACGACACGTTCCCAGGCTCCGCTCTAAATCACTGAGTAACAGAACCCCCCGACTGGTTTGGATGGGGCAGTCCCCCCACCCACCACGGGCAGAGACACCCTCCACTAGCCCAGGTTGCTCAGTCTGCTGTGGGAGCGCAGCGAGTGCCAGGCACAGAGGGGAGTGTGGGAACCATGGGCAGGAAGGAGACACAAACCCTGTTTCCATTGGCCTGTGAGGCCAAGGATGGGGTGGTGGAGCTGGTCCCCTCCTGAGAAAAATCTTGCAAGAGAGTCAGACCCATGCTTGGGAGAAACCTGTTTTTCTCCCTGACCTGGAAACAATCCAGATTTGCTTCTGCTTCCAATCTAAAACATTCTCTTGCCACGGTCAATTATTTTAAATCCTCTTCCTGGACTGTGCTGTGCTCAAGGAGCTGGCAAGAGCAGGAGCTGCCTGTCTGTGTCTGCGCAGGGAAACAGGGAGCGACGAGCTCCTGCTCCTCTCTGGGGATGCCATTAGGTGGGATCTCTGTGCAGGGATGGAAATGCAGTCCTTCTGCTGTCAGCAGCTTTCTCCACAAACAGTTGCACAGCCAACACTCCTCTCCACCTCTGTAGACAGATTTTAGGTGCTCACTGTATTAAAGGGAGGGTTGTGTTCCTGCCACTTAGATGACAAATACTGAGATGTTCTTGTTCCAAAAGATGCTCTTTCCCCCCCCCCCCACCTTTTTGCTTCTGTGTCATGCTGTCAGCTGCATGGCATCCCACGTGCCCTCCCAGCCAGCTCGCTCTCCACCATCTGGATTGCACCCAGGGTCTGGTGTGCCCCGTGCTCCAGTGACATCCCAGCTTCAGGGACTTTTGGTACTTATTGCAGTGCAGGCTCGATGCTTTCTATTTATTTTGAATCACAGAAATGCCATTAAGCTGGGAAGAAACCTGAAAACCTCTGCTGGCATTCAGAGAAACAGAATTACGCTAATATGGCATTCAGAACAAATTATCTCTTCTACCTGGTTTTACTAGGAACAAAACCTCAAGCCCTGGGATTCAAGCTCCCTGCCAAAGTGAGCTGTAAGATATTTACACATTTAAAATATTAGTTATGCAAAGACATCTCCTAAACAATGTTAATATTGTTCTTTCCACCTGGAACAAAAAGTATTTAAATTAGTTTGTTTCTAACTTCTGGGGAATTTGCATGGCTGTGCCGTTGGGAAGTGGCTGGCTGGCAGCTCACAGGGCTGGGAGGATTCAGGGAGGGTCAGTGGGTAGCAGAGGGAGGCAAGACTCTTGAACAGGAGCAGAACTGGTGGGACTCACCACTGCCGGCCACCCCGCAGACACAGCGGTGAGATTTAGGGACAGGCAGCGTTCTCCCAGACACAGGGAACTCTGGCACTGCTGCAGCAAATGAGAGAAAGACCAATGGTGGGGAGTTTTGTCGAGCACTGAGGTTCAGCTCTCTGTTTCCTTCTGCCACAGGGAAACACCAGAGCTCCACTTTTAAATAGGCATTTTTGGTTTGCTTCCAACACCTCCAGAGAAGGCCTCAGGGAAGCACCTTGCACACAGAGTCACTAGGTTGGAAGAGACCTTTAAGATCACTGAGCCCAACCATTCCTGTCCTGTGCTAAACCATACACCTCAGCTACCCTTTGGGATTAGCTACTTAGGGATAAGTACCACACCTTCCAGAATGTTTTCCTCCTCTTGCAGGTTTCCACAGGTCGCAGGAAAATCCATTTCCCGTCATCCAGCTCCACAATGGGAGAGGAGGCAGGTCCAAGGCACAGCTCACAGGTCCAAGGCACAGCCCACAGGTCCAAGGCACAGCTCACAGGTCCAAGGCACAGCTCACATCTCCACCTTGTGCAGTTATTTCAGTTACAGCATGTTGTTCCTCGCTGCACAGGAGCCAAGGGAGCTGCAGGTGGTTTCCCACACCATCCATCCTTGCTTTCTGCACCTTCTCCTTGTTTTGCTGCGTGGAGCCAGATGGTCTTGAGCAATCAAGGCTACTTTCTGCCTCATTTCTTTTGCAACCTGCGCAGTGATTCCAGCACTAAGTTTAGAGCTGCTAATTATCACCCAGCACAATATGGCAGGCAGCATCTTATTTTCTAATAACTCAGGACAGTTCCTCCCCGTTGGCTCAGGCGGCGGGTCAGGCAGTGGGTGCAGCTGGAGTCACTGGGGAAATAAGAATATGCTTGGGAGCCTGTGTGTTTCTCTGCTTTCCTCAGGGTTGGGACACCAAGGCACACCAAGGCACACCATGGGACACAAAGTGTGCAAGCTCTTCACATCAACCAACCGATGACCAAGTGGTTTGTGTCAGGGTAACCGCTGCTTCCAGAGCACCACGATGCTCCTTCACTCTAATAAAGGTAAGATCACAATCTTGTCTAAGCACCTGATGCTTAGGACAAGAAAACCAAACCACAGATCCTCCCTTCCTTTTCTTCAAATGAATTTCCTCACACCGTGGCTGCCAGCACAGGAAGGGCAGAGCCAGAGCCCCTCAGACACAGGGTTTGCCCAAAGCCCAGGGCTGAGAGATGGGATCCCTGCCTGCAGAGATTGAGTATTCCCTGGTTTCCTCCGTGTCTCCTTATCCCATGCAATGTCATTTTCTGGTACACTTTTATTCAAAAAGGAATCACCTGCCAAGCCTGCAGAAGCCTTTATCAGAGGGGTGGCATCAGTTAATATTGGTTAAAATAGATATTTCTGAGCACAGAGTAGTGCTTTTTTTTTTTTTCCCCAAGCCTAAACTGCAGAGTGATGCCTTGAAGATGAGATTAGTTCATTATTTATAAAAGTAAAATCCCTCAGAATGTATTAAATATGAAAACATTGTATTGGGGTGTAAGATTTGTGAGGATTAGGCTCTGAAGTCTAGACATTTATCTCTGAACGCATTACATTTGCATTCATCACATTTCCTGCTGTACCTCTAAACATGAAAACTGATCTGCAGAACGGATGATCAAAGCTGGGAAATGCAGATCAGAAAACATGCTGTGTTCACTTAGAGGGAAAAAACGTTGTAAAAAAAAAAAAACCCAACCCTAATTGTCTGATATTCCAGTACATGAAACTCTAATGTAAAGCCTGGCAGCAGCGATGGGGGAACCTCAGAGGTGGCCCACACTTGGTTTGGAGATGCTGCCATGGGTTCTGATGTTTTTACTCCTTTGGCAGAGGGAGGCTGTGAGGATGGCAGGGATGCCCTGGGTACCACCCTGCCTCTGCGTGCACCGCTGCATGGCTGATCCTGAGCACGTCTCCCCACAGAAACAGCATCCACACACGCTCTTCCCCATGAGGCTCTGCCTGTGGTCGATTCAACAGATACCCATGGGCAGAGGCTGCTCCAGCCCACCCTGGGTTCCACAACACATGCCAATCTCCTTAATTTTTCACTAATTAAGACCTTTCCTTTCTTTTGCACTGGTTTGGTGTTGTGTTAACAGACACATCACTGCTCTATCACCACACCTTCCTTTTTCCAACACAAAGGCAACATTCACCTCAGCATCCTGAGCCTCTGACCTTTACCAGTGTGGTAAGACTGATGAAAAAAAAAAATCAATATTAATGGTCTAGAGAAAACTTTGTCCAGCTCTTCTGCAGCTCTTGGATGGCAAGTTATCCAAATCTGTAGAATTTAAGATCATTTTTAACATCAATAATTGCTATTTAATATTCCCCTGAGTTCCTGTTGGCTAGAGGTCTATCAGCATCCTGATATGAAATGCCTGCTGTGATATGCCTTCTCCTGGCTGGAAAACTTCAACCTGTATGGAGGATTTCTGCCTCTTCTACTTGAGCTCCATCTGACACTCAGCAGCAGTCAAGAAATTTGCAGCTACAACCTTGGGAACAGGTGAAAATTCAGGTGAAATGTATCTAATTTTGAGGAACTTTTATTCTACGCTGGGAGAAATGCCAGGTCTGCTGGAAACATTCCCAAGTTTCACGAAGCATTCCAGCCAGTTTGGAATCACTTTAGGATGATTTATATGTTTGGAAAGAAACCAGGCTCCCAGGCTCCCTCTGGCTTTGACCTAGACAGAGCTCCATCGGTTGATTTATACCATGATTTATACCATGCATTTTTTTTCTGTGCATAACTTCCAATCAGAACAACATTTCAAAAACATGCAAAGTGAGGCTGACACAACGGGCTGGAGAAAACTCTCCTGTATTATTAATCTGCCTTATCTCTTCAGCGTGCTCGTTTCCCAGCCCAAAAGCATCCAAATCCCAGCTCAGAGGGTACTATTGTTTCCAGTCTCTGTCTATTCTTACAAAGGAAAGCTAATTACATTGAAAATCTCAGTAAGTGTTTGGTACAGCAACAGAACCCATCGAGCACTGTCACAGCTTGTGCTAACTGGTCTAAAACTCTTATGCTTTTAACATAAAACTCCTCTTCTTAATAGAAATTTTAAGTGACAAATCCACAGAATGAATCTGGTATTCATTATTTGCAAGAGAGGAGAGAGGGGATTTAAATGAAGCATGTATTCTGTGAGGAGCCTCAGGAAATCGTTTAACAGCTCAAGAGAGAGGGGAGCTGCGTTATCATTAGAATTTACATGATACATTAGCCAGGAGTAGAAATGTTAATCTTTCTATCCTAAATCTATTTGCAAAATTAGTGGGATACTGTTGCTTTAATGCCCTTTTCTTATCACCAGAAGCGTAAATCCTTTCACCTCTGCTGGGAACTGGAGAAATTAATTCCGTGAACTCTTGTCCGCTTCCCAAAACATCCCCACAACAAGAGCAGGGAGGGGCTTCAGGGTCAAAAAGGCAAAAAGTTGTAAAAAAACCCCCAAGGCCTTTTCAACCTTCAAGAACAGCTCAGCCAGTATGTGGAAGATAAACAACTGGCTGTTTTATCCTGCTGCCTGCTCCACCTGGGCCAGGTAGGGGAGGGCAGAGCGATCTGAGGTGGGACTCTCTCCCTCTGACTCTTCTCCTACCTAGAAACGATGTCAGATCTAGTAATGAGGATGATGAATCTAGTGATGAAACGATGTCAGATCCAGGTGGTCAAAAGGCCAACAGCATCTTGGCTTGTGTCAGACCCAGCGTGGCCACAGGGCCAGGGCAGGGATTGTGCCCCTGTGCTTGGCGTTGGTGAGGCTGCACCTCAAGTGCTGGGCTCAGGTTTGGGCCCCTCACTACAAGAAAAACATCGAGGTCCTGGAGTGTGTCCAGAGAAGGGAACAGGCTGGGGAAGGGGCTGGAGAGCAGCAAACCTTCTGAGGAGCAGCTGAGGGAGCTGGGGGTGTTCAGCCTGGAGAAGAGGAGGCTGAGGGGAGACCTTATCTCCACCTACAACTACCTGACAGGAGGGTGCAGAGAGGTGGGGGTTGGTCTCTTTGCCCAAGTGACAGGTGATGGGACAAGGGGCAATGGGCTCAAGCTGTGCCAGGGCAGGGTCAGAGCAGATGTGAGGAAAAAGTTCTTCCCTGAAAGGGTTCTGGGGCACTGGCACAGGCTGCCCAGGGAGGGGGCTGAGTCACTGCCCCTGGGTGTGTTTAACAGACGGGGAGATGAGGTGCTCAGGGATGTGGGTTAGTAGAGGACAGGAACGGTTGGACTCAATTGCAAAGGTCTTTTCCAACTTGGTGATTCTGTGAATGTTCATACGATTGGGGAGGGGGGGCATCAGTGTACAGTATCCTGCTGTATCCGCAGGTGAGCTGCTTCTGAAACTGAGTTTCAAACTAAAATGGTAAAAAACTCAAACATCTTGCTGTAAATTTCCACTTAATGGGAAAAATGGGAAATAATCCCCTGTTTCTCAATGCTCAGACCCTTTCTTCTCAACAGTAAATCTCTGCCTAGCAAACCAGGACCAGGCACTGCGTGGGACAGACTGGATGTCCATGCTAGCCAAGCCAAACCTAGAAATTTTTCTGAGAGAAGCAAAGAATTTCTCTTGTGTGACTCAGCCCCAAACGGTACCAATCCCTAAATAACAAAACATCTGGAGTTAAGGCAGCCAGGAGTCAGACCTCAGCGGGGGGAAAGCTGCAGGTCCCTGTATACCTTGGGGGTCATGGGACCTGGTCCCCAGGTGCTCTGTGACAGCAAGGTCACCATCCCCAGGTGGTCTGTGTGCCAGCAATGTTGTGGGCGATGTAATGGGCTTCAGAAGAGCTTTATGCTTCAATTAAAAAAGTCTAATAGAGCTCCCTGGTAGGGTAAGCCAGTTCCTGATTCTGGGGGAGCCAAGCAAATATATGCAACGGGTGGGCAGCGAAATCTGCTCAAACATGATTTTCCCCTGTAGCAAAACCATTGCCCTGAAACCTCTTTATTCATTTCCACAAAAGGCTGAAAGCTATTTTCTGGCACCAGATCCCCCAAATTTCCAGTTAATAAGCAGGCTTTGTGCTGTTGACCTTACACATGCTGGCACAGCCAGATTTTCCAGCAGAAATGAGAGGCCAGCAGCCAACTCGTATTACATTTTAAAGCACTGCAGCCTGGAGAGGAAAGGGAAATTATACAGCAGTGCTGCAGTCGCAGCGCGGTGACTGGCACCCTCGGCAGAGAGCTGTGGCACTGGTACACAGTGTTGAAATTACTTTTGGATGCTCTGTCAAGCACAAGATATAAATTGCACAATGTTTTTAAATGTTTTGGAGAGATTGCCTTTTGAGTGGCACCCTCCATTTCTGTATGTCCAGTAAGGTGTAGAGAATTCATTTGCATTTTTCATTTTTATCGGTGTCTTTTAGCCAGCCTGGTCCAGGAGAGTGAATCCAGCTGTGTGGATGATGCCAGGAATGGCTCAGCCTCCATCTGCTCAAAGACACAAATTTGATTTCCCTTCATCTTTATTTTCACGTGAAAAAAAAAATTCTCTTCTTTTTTAATATCCTTTTTTCTCCCTCTTTTATCCCTGGTGTAAATCGGATACTATCAAATCAAATGAAATGGAAGGGAATGGACTGCCTGAAGCTATTCACTGCATGGGAACTAAATACACCTCCTAATAAGACATTCCCTATTTATTTTTAGCAGCCTACCGTTCATATCTTTCCTGTTATTGTTGAATACTCAAGTGATGCTGCTGCTAAACATTATGACTTTCTCTCCTTTGCTTAATTACGTGCCAATCAGTGTAGAGCAAAGCAGTGCTATCAGCTGGTTGCTGGATAAATATTGAGTGCAATGAATTTGCAGGCATTGCTAAGTAAATGGGCATTTCCAAACGTTGGGTTATTTAACTCTTGAGGGAAAAGTGTGCCAGATGAGTTTCTAGGGAGCAACACAGGCATCTTATGGCCTCCTGTGTCCAGTTAGAACATTTCCAGTTTAGATAATCCCTCCCCCACTATGGGTCTTAGAAGGGAGGGTGATGATTTTTGGACCTACTAACAAGCAAACCCACTTTTTGCTACCCAGGTGTCTTGTTTCCAGCTTGCCCATGTATTTTTACACTGTACAGGCAGGGAGGTGAACATACCCTGAATAACCCAAACTGCCCGTGGCTACTTGGTGTAAATAAATCCCAGGTTCCAAGAGGCATCCGATTTGTAAGGGCTGACCTCCATCCCCTCGTGTGCCTGAGCTGCCAAGGGATTCATGGAGGATCAACAAATCTTAGCCTTTTTCTTGCATGAGGATTTCTTTTTCTTTCCTTTTTTTTTTTTTTTAAATTCTGGTGTCTTTACTCTGCTCTTTGTTGTTGTTTTTACGTAGCTGAAAATATACTGTCTGCTTCTAATGAATAGCATGAAAAACATACGCTTCCAAGACTCTTGGGTCTTGCCAAGTAGTCTGTTGCTCCCCATATACTGCTGGGATATATTTGCCAGCATTTCAATTAGATCATCAATAACCTAGTGCAGCTGCTGAGAGAAGAACTCAGATGTTCATAAATGTTATAGTCCATTAAGTTCAGATACTTCAAAGGCAGTTTGGAAAGAAAGTCATTTGTTAGGCTGAGTGTCAGTACAGCTGAATGCAAATCATACTGGATGCCAAAGGAAGAGATTAAAAAAATGGAGTTTAAAGGTCAAATTAACTTAATTTGCCCACTTCTGACACATAATGTGACTCCCTGACTTCTAAACTATTGCACTTATTTGCCAGGGTTAAGGATTCCTCCAGAAGGCTGTGAGGCTGAGCATGCAGGATGCTCAGGGTACTGCCAGCATCGGTGCTGGGATGTGTCAGTAGCTGGGGTGTGTTGGGGGTGTGTCTGTGTATGTACTTTCCTAAGTCAAAATCCCTGTGATATTTCCTGCCCTCTAGAATTTGAAAAGCAAGTTAGTGCTTCGAGAACAGCAAATATTTAAATAACTGATTAACATCATGACAGATTTTCCCATTTCAAAATGATTTCCTTTTGAAGCAGGCAGAGAATTAAACCTCCTTTCCCAGGATGGTTTTCTGCAGCCTTCCCTCTCCCCTTGGGAGGATGGTACTTGCACAGGGGAGAAGCAGCGTGATCTGTGGTGCTTGGGAAGGAGAGAGGAATACAAACATCAGGGTGAATTAACAGCTGATGGAAAATGTGGCCAACTCACCTTAGAGGAGGGATGGCATGACAGAGAGGGAGAGAAAAACACTAAATCAATGTGGAACTGCCAAACCACAGCTGAGATTCAACAGCAGAAGAAATCTGGGCATGGCATCTGCTTTCAGCAAGTAGAGCAGCATCCAAGTTGCTGAGCAGATTGGCACCGACCGGGGGTAGCAGCATGACACATCCTGCCTCAGAAATGCAGGCAGGACTTTCACCCTCTGCCCACCATGCTTGTGGATAGGAAAGACTTTTCTGCAAAGGTGGGAGCTTTAGGAAGCATAACAAATGCCTTCCCCACCTGGCAAGGGCAGGAACGGGCGGCTAACCAGCCAAATCTGTCATTTTCTGTGTATCCTTCATGACCAGCCACATATGGCCAGGAACGGTCACCCCAGCCCGTCCCCTGCTGACTTCCATCCTGCTGTTCTTTCTCAGAGGCTCAGGATTTGGACTGGCTAAAACATTGTGAGTAATTCACTGGAAAATAAGGGGCTTGTTTAACAGAGAGTTTTTCAGCAAATACTTGCTGCTCTGAAGCAAGTTCCAGAGTCCTGGATATTTATAGTTGGTGAACCAGTTCCTGGAAATGTCTCTGTCAATTTTGACCCCAAATGTGATAGTTTTTTAAATTCTTTTAAAATACAGGGCAATGTTTCTTGGAATCCTGCCCCAGCGCTGCCTGAAGCTTGCTGGACCTCAGCATCCACAGCTGTAAGGACAGGTACAAGGGCAGCTGGTAGGTGGGAGTTTCAGGTTCAGGATGTTTTCACACTTGGTCACCAGCACTGACAGTCTTGGGGCTGTTCTGGGTGCTGCAACAGGAGAAAGTCCAGGGTCATGGATGCTGCAGGGGGAAGAATTGCAGAGCTGATCTTAAGGGTGTGCAATGGAATATGCAAGTTTAATCTCAAAGTATTTTAAATTTAAAGGTTTCATTAATCCATGTTTTTTGGGGGGTTTTGGGTTTGTTTTTTTTTTCTCCCTTCCCCTCCCTGTTTCTTTCATTTTATATGCTGTCTGGAGTGGAAAGCGAGCTGTGAGTTGAATGTCAAGGCTGTGACTGTCAGTCTTCTGGAGCAAAGGAGGCATTAGCAGGGTTTCTTGCAGGGGCCGAGGTGTGAATCCACCTCTCACCCTCTGAAAGTGAGTCACAGCAATGCCCAGTGGACCCACAGCTGCCAGGACATCTCAATTCAATGGGCTTCACACTTCAGCATCAAAATCTTCCTTGGTGGCGAACTCCCTGTGCTCGCAGCCTCCTGACCCATTTTCACCCCTGTCTTCCTCATCTCTGTCTTCCTCATCCCATTTCATTTACCACTCTTGCTCCTCTGCCTCTAAGCACAGTGGCTTTCCCTGTCCCATGGCATAGCCCACACCTGCTTTCCCCTCAAAGACTGGACCCCCAGGGCTCCATGATGAGAGAAGAGGCTTGCAGGGCTGAGCTTGCAGAGGGAGGAAAGCACAGAGATGCTTAGAGGACCATGAGAGCAGAGCTGTTCTCTGAGCACAAAGGAATGGCAGCTCAGCCCAGACTGCTCCACCAGATGGGTCAGAGGCAGCCAGAGGGCTGGTGCTGTATGGACCTGCTCTCCCACGCTGTGTCCCCTGCCTGGCACTGCCCTGCTCCGTCTCATGCTGATCTTCCATCAGTGAAGCTCTGGGAGAATTCAGATCAGGGTATCAATTTCATCAGAGTCGGGAGACAGGAGTGAAATTCGATAAGCATGTGCAATGGCTGATTAAGATGAGGAGAAGAGGAGCCTCCAGTTTAACTCCCATCTGACCTTTCGAGAGGGAGGCAGCGTGTTGAAAAATGCCACTTGGAGCTCTTAAAGGTTTTATGCCCCTGAACATCTCAGAGCTGTTTAAGGAGAATGATATTCAGCTTGCTCATGTCCTGCCAACTCTTCCTTTCACTCCCAGCAGCGTCAGCCTCGGTGGGAGGCTGAGAAGGATTTATGAAAGGTCAATATTTGAATGTGCAAAACTTACCAAGTCTATCAGAGGATGGGGAGAGATTCTGCATCAGCTCACTGAAAAGTCAGCCTAAATTTCCACTCAAGGAGGAAGGCAGGTGGAAAATCTCTACATGGCTCCATTGATGTTGGCTCTGGTCAGCAGCACACACGCAGCCCCACAAATATCTCTCCTCAGTTGGCACCCAGAGGTCTCACCAAGCTGCCCAAAGGAAAGAGAGATAAACAAGTCCTGCCTCAGTGTACCCAAGATCCCTGCAATTCCTCTTCCTTTAGTCAGGCTCCATAGCTCTACAGGACAAGTTCCTATCGGGAGCTGACACAGGCTGCTGCAGCCTTCTGAAGAACAAGGACATTCCTACTGGAAAGGGAGAAGCATTTCCAGCCTGACTGGGGAAGTTCTTTCCCAGTGCTGACCATCTGTACTGGCCAGGTGACATCTCAGGATCACCTCTACAAACTGTGAAGTAAAGCTAGAAAGCAAACTCAGCTCTGAATCTAAATGCCAAGGAGTGTTATTGCTTGTTTGCAGGATCGCAGCATCTGCAGCTTTCATGGATTTTTGTGGAAAGAGAAAGAAATTTCACAGGAGCAGAGGAAGGAACCTGGAGCGGAGGAGCTGGTGCAGCCACTGACATCTGCTGCAAAGCTAGTATGAATATTTCATATTATACAATCTGAAAAGTTTGCACGTGTCTCCCAGCCTCGGTAGCGTGGTGATGTGTAACTGAGGGGTAGTAGAGTTTCAGCAGGAACATATGACATGAATTTGTTCCAGGATTTCAGGATTCTTAGCTGTAATTTTATTCTCATTCAGCAATTTGACAGGCAGCCAGTTAAATTTCAACATACGAGATAAAGTGAGAAAAGGCTCCTTCTTCTTGGAATCAGCCAGATGCCAAGATGTTTCCCATTCTGGTTGCACTTCAGGTCCCATGTGGGGACCCGTGGGCCAGGACAAGCGGGGTTAGGAACCAGCCAGGTGGTTGGGGACTGGGCAGGGAGCTCCTGATGCCTGAAGGCATGGGCTGCTGTTTGGTTGTTCCTCTTCTGGAGCTTTTTGGAGTTGCCAAAATAAAGCACAAACGGTTTTGGCACCTGGTTTCCAGCAGGGATGGAGTCTGTGTGGGAAGCAATCAGGCACGTGCGGTAGGAGCACGGCATGACTCGCAGGAGAGCGGGAAGCCCGTCTGTGTGAACGCTGAGGCTTCCCTGCTCCTTCCCAACATTGAGAAATATTAGTGAATTCTTCAGTATTTAAATTCCTTTCAAGAGCTGAAGTGTCATTAAGTTTCCCATTCTGCTGCAATTTACAATTAGTTTACCTCATTAAGCATTGTAAAAGCTGCCGGTGAAGCACCTTGGAGGTTATCCATCACCGGTTATTGCTTCGTGCTGCTGGCTGACTGTGCAGGCAAAGCAGGAGGCTCCCCTGAGACCTGGGGGCTCAGCACGGTGCGCAGGAGCCCTATACACTGGGGACAACAGCACCAGGCTCCCAGCTCATGAAAACCAAAGGCAGAGAGCGGAGGGGTGGCACTCACCGCCAGCCAGCCTTTCCCACCAGGATGTGTGTCAGAGCTCCTGCATGCATCCCACACCTGCCCCAGCTCCTAAGAGCCCCCAAACAGAGCAAGGGGGTCAGGGTGACACCTCCTGCAACCAGAGCCAAGCAGTCTCTGCAAAACCTTCTGCAGTCCTGAAGCATCCAGCCCAAAGGCCAGAATGATTATTGTTCCTTGGCTATTTTTTATGTAAAGGCATGGCAGGTTGATAATCAGAGGCAGCAGAACGAAGCGATGCACTCCACACGCCACAAATTAAAGCAGCAGAAGTAAAAAAAAGTATCTTTTTACCAAATCCTCTGTCACAGAAGCCTAATATCAGCATGAGACCATAGCTGCATTTTAAGAGAACAATCTTTGTTCTGCATGTAAGGAGCTCTTATCCCTTCCAGCAATCCTGGATCTGTTCTGGTACTCTTCCATTGGGCCTTTCCCTAGTGCTCTCAATTTATAGCAAGCAGTTAAATTTGACCAGAAGCCAGTGGCTCCCATTTTGCAGCCTCCATGCCCGAGGACAGCATTTAAATCCAGAGACAGGCTCCTAGTGTAACTGCCTGATGTACCTTGAGCACCTGCAGTTCTCATTTGGAGCTGCTGTGATCCCCATCTCTGGAAAGCCAGACACTTAAACATTCACTTCAATTTGCAGAAAGTTTTATTTTAAATAACTGAACTGGAATAATTGGAAGGGTATTAGCCAAAGCACAACTTGCCCACTGCTCATGGCAACAGGAATGGTTGAAGCAAAGAGAATGCCTCTGCCCCGTCCCTTGAGGGCCTCCCCACGTTATCAGCATGTTGTTTTGTTGGCTTTTCTCTTTTTGAGATTTCCAACAGCGACACTGAACGTGGGCCTGCAGGTTGCCTTGCACTGGTAGTTCAGGCTTCACACCAGAACGTGGGGGGAACATTCAGAGAAAACCAGCAGAGCCGTTTGGTGACCCCCCTTTGTTTGTACCCCCGTTGACGTGCGCACCAAGAGAGGCTCTTTGGGCTTTTAATTGTTTTGATAAGCACAAGGCGCTTTGCCAAAGAGTTAATTGAACAAAACTCTGGCAATTAGCTAAGAAGTTCTCTCTGCAGAATTGTGCTCCTTAAGCTCTATTCAGATTTACAAATGAGATTGCTTAACGTGAGGATGTACATGCTAATCCCTGCGCACACACGGGTACACACGCCTGCATGTGGGGCCGGCTCAGCCTCAGCGCTGCTGGGCACCAGTGCTCCCTGGCCTGGAGAAGCCCTTCTGTGTTCCTCTTGGGAATAAAGAAATGCTGCTGGGGAGGGATGGTGTCACAGCGAACCAGTGGCAGGGATGGAGCTCAGAGGAGCTTTCACCTCACGTTTAATCACCGTTTAATTACACATATGCTCCTGACGCCACTTCACAAGACACAAGTGCTTTGGAAAGAGATACCTGCCCTCTTTCCCTGGGCTCTCCCCTCCCTCCCACTGTCCTGCTGTGAATCTGGGCCTTTCTTTTTGTAAAACAGGATAAATGCTCCCAGCTTCAAAGGTTTGTGCCTCAGGCTTCAGCCTTCCCAGGTTTCTCCTTCAGGAGCCCTGCAGCAGAAGCAGTTGGCATTATGGGGGGGTGGGTGCTGGGGTTCAGGAGGAGCTGTGGCTGACTCTGGGTACCGCTGCCCTGCAGCACAAACCCAGGGCTTCTCCCCAGCCCTCCTTTGGCTGGGGATCTGCAGCCCTGCTCTGCAGTCTGTGGTTTGAGATGTATCCTCTTCGCCCATTGAAGTTTATGACTTGTATGTCAATAAAGCACAAACGAGCAAACAATCGTGGGAGACGTAATGCGACCTGTAAAGTACAGGAGGCTGCTTGTGCCTAACACAAGGGGACAGTTAGTCAATGAGCAGGGAGATAGGCTGCAGAAAGCTGCTACAGGGAGAGAGAGAATGAGCCCGCTTTGTTTTTTGAAGCCAGTTTTCTTGGCCATGGTGATGTGCCCCAGGATGGGTCCCTGTGCGGGGGGCACACAGCCAGGTGAGCTGCGGTGCCTGAACCAACCCGGGCACCTCTGGGTCAGCCCAGCCCTGTCTGCTCTGACTTCCCATCCACACATTTTTGGTGATTCTTACACACACACAGAGAAAAAAAAGGTGAATTACCTTGTCAAGAGAGGGTTCTGCTTTGCAGAGAAGTTCTCATTGCATGTGTATCTTGGACTGTCCCCAGCGTAGAATTTCAGCCTCATCTTTTCATGATGAGAAAGGTGTTTATAGAGTCATCTCACCTCCTGACAGCCCATCTCCAGGTCGCACAAAGGGGCTGAGTTCACTTACTCAGGTTCTGCTTGTCCTGTATCTCTGCATACGGAGCTTTTCTCCCTCAAAACACATCTGTAGGAAAACTGAAATCAAGAAACCAATTCTTTTAGTTTGTTGTCTCTGCATTTGGAAGGAAAGATGCTTCTCTTCTTCCACGAGTAGCTGTGATTACTTGAGATCTGTCCACTTTAATTTTAATGGTCTTCTTACATGGGCTCTGGTGTGATCAGATTATCGATGACTGGTCTGAGAGCAAATCGATGTGAGGCTGCTGTGCCAGAGCCCTGAGATTAATGAAGGAATCGGAGGCAAGGCCCCAGTACCTGCTTCAAATCATTTCTCTACCCTGAGCCCCAGAGAGCCCCGTGGTTTGCCCATGAGCCTGAATCTTTGGGAAATGTCAGCGAGTGAAAGTCTTCTCCTGCAAGCTGGCATCTTACAAGGCAGCAGGAGTCTTACTGACAGGTACTGGTCATGGGCTGACTTGTGGTGTGGTCTGTAAAAAGGCACGGGGACAGTCCTGTTTGCCAGGTAACTTCCCTGAACTGGTTTTAAACCAGCTCTGTGTGGCTGAACTGGAGATGGGTAGCATCTTCTCAGACGCCAATTTTTGCCCCAGGAATTTGGGTTGGTGTGGAGCATGGGTGGATGGGGAGCTAGGGGAGAGAGAGTAAGAAGGGTGCTCTGGTTCATCTGTGGTATTAATATCCATTCAGGATGCAACCCAAGCCCTGTATTTACTAATTCACTTGACTGGCAGTTATGTGTTAGCAGGAAAATCGCTGTTTCAATAACCTGTCTGGCTCTGTCATGCAGAATCTCAAAATGAAAACAATTGTGCCTGTCACATCACCTGTGATAACCTCCAGCAGGAAGCGTGTCCCTCTTTGTCGGGCAGATAGAGCCATTGTTGATGTGTAATACACCGGGCCAGTCAAACCAGCTTGAGGATTGTCTCTTGCTTTGCTAATTAATTTTATCACCCTTGTCATCTTCTACTCAAACCTAGGCAATCCTAAGCCTTGTAGAATTGATTTCAGGGCAAAGGAGGGATGTATGCTCTTTACAAGCCAACTCCAGTTACAAATCTGAAGCACTTGCTCTCTGCTTACTTGCATCAGCGTGTTCTAAAGTAGGACACAGCACTTGGGTGATTTCTATTTTGGGATCTTACAATGTATTTTTATAATGTTGGGTGGTTTTTTTTTCCTCTCCTCCCCCTCTCTTTTTTTTTCTTTTATCAGAGACAAACAACAGCTGTGTTATTGGCACAGTGCTGAGAAAGGGAAGCTAGAGGTTAGCACTGGTATCAAGATAAGCAGTTCTGGTGTAAATCAGATCCTGCACAAAGCTGAGATTAGAAATTGTCGCTTGTCTACAAATAACTGATGATTTCTTGCCCTCCCCTTATGTGCAAGGCGCTTTCAGTTTCCATTCAAATGGTTTCTGAACACTCCACTTTGGAGTGGAAAAGGCAAGGATGAGGTCTCCATTCATAGTGTGGAAGGACTGACCCTGATTCTGTTCTCAGTTACATGCACACCATACAGAGAAGCCACCAGGAAAGCAAAGAGCAGGTGTAAGCAGCGAATCTGGCCCACTGTCCCCTTGGTGGCTACCAAAAGCCTCCAGGTGGGTGCTGCCCAAGCCCAGGGTTGGGAGACCCAGCAGGACAGGGAAAGGGATGTCTTTGCCATCAAACCCACACCTACCTGCTGCAGAGCTGCACAGGCTGCCAGGGCTGCCTGAGGGGCCAAGCAAATGCCTGTTCAAGTAGACCTAGCTTAAACTGGGCGCAGCTCCAGGATACAGGGCAGTTGGGACTAGGCTACACTACTTTGGACTTGCATCTTTGATACAAACAGTACTCAAACTCTGGGTGCCTTTCTGGTAGAGGGTGGGCAGGAGTTTAATCCCTGTGCCCAAGGGTTTCTGACAGGGAGAACTCAGCACACAGTGATCACATGCTTGGCTTCTCGGAAAGCTGAAGGATGATCAATAGTTGATTAATCTAGTGAAGAAACTAATGTATTAAAAGCAGTGACTGATGTCAAATACATTCTCTCTTGCCCATTGATTTCCTTATTTTTAACCTGCATGTGCCAAAGTTATGAAGCCCAATTCCAGTGTGCAGCTAGTACATTCATCTATTTAATTTCATATGGATATAATTTACTAAGCAATGTATTTGATTGAGTAAATGTGGTGCCATTGATTGTGTGGCTGAATTATCTGATTTGATTGGCACTGTGTCCCATTTAATAGAGAAAGCAACCAATCCAATAAGTAATGTTAGTAATTGGGTAGTTGTTTTCTAAAGAAAGATTACTTGAGTTTAAAGAACTAATGTTTCTCGTGGCAGTGTAAACTGGATAAATCTCTACAATAGATGAACACAATAACATTCATCTGATGTAATAACAGAATGCTGGGCTCTCTAATGTGGCATCAAGGGTTCTCAGGGAGCATTCAGAGAGCAGCTTATATGCAGTTTATACTTTAATATAAAGCTCGGGCATCAGGTCCATTAATTAATTAACCTTCAAAAGACACTGAGAAATGCCCTGTACGCTGATGGATTCACAAAGGTCTGACTCTGTGCAGCCACAGCTGCTGGTGTGGCCCTTCCCTTTGCTTCCCCAGCCATGGCTGGCCAGAGCACCAGGCAAACAGTTGCCACAAGCGCTCTGGAGCCAGGCAGGAGCTGGTGGGTCTGCTGGGCATCTGGCTCCAGGACAGGGCATGAGTTTTCCCCCTTTACTTGTGTTCTAACAAATGTGACAGTTCATGTTCTGGACTATGCAGCAATAAGAATACTCACGGGCTTAGAGCAGCCATCTCTGGCTGCAAATCAATAGTGCTCAGATAAGGCAGCAGGACCAGCCTTCACACCAATGTGACTCCACACAATTAAGGACCTATTCCTTTCTGATGCTACCTTTCCAAGCCTGAATCTGAGGCAAGTCATTTTATTCAAGGTGATGTTCAATACTGCTAAGAGGAAGGACATTTAATTAAATGCTATACTCCACAAATTTGATACAACAATCATCTGTCAAGTTCATGTAAAACTGATAGTAATAAAAGCAGAACAACTCATATACTGATTTTTTTCCTTGCCTATGCTGTAGTATTTCACAAGAGAAACCAGTGTGCATCGTTTTGAATTCCATGCTTATATATTACAAAATACAATCTAGCCATAATGCTGATGTGACAGCCAAAAGGAGCTCAGATATTAGCAGAAGAAAGTGATTTTTTTTATTATACTATTTTATCACTGGATGGAAATTTCAGGAACTTTAAATTTACCATCACATCCACATCTGAACCCGAGTATCTGGGAGGTCATTTACTTCACTGCACAATAAAAAGGGAGTCAGACAAGGTAATGCATAATGGAAATCAAAGCAGAACTTCCATTTGCAACTGTGCCATACATAACGCTATCAGCTGCACTATCTAAATTATGAGGAGATGCGCCTCTCTGATGATGAATACAGAACATAATGAGCAGGGAAGGACAGAGCCCGAGGGAGGGGGAATGTGCCACTTGTAGAGGTGTTTATCAAAAGAGAGATATGCTTCTGTATCTTAAAATGTTATTTTTCTCAAAATTTATTGCAGATACTGATAAGCAAGACCTGTTTATTTACTTCATGGCAATTACAGGGTTCCTCAGAACTGTCTGTTCAGACAGATTTTCCTCACAGAAAAGGCTTTTTTTGCTGAACATTTCAGGGTTTTACTTCTAAAAAACCAGAACTTCAAAACCATTTTTAAATGTAGAAATATTCAGATTTTTCTGTTCTGGGGGCCTCAGCCACAGCTTTCAAATTACTGATGTCTTAAGAAAGACAAGATGATTCAGGCTCCACAACAACAAAGAACAGCTCCTTTTCCTCACAGCACTGCCAGGAGGGCACCCCTGGGGTCCTGGGGAACAGGGTGCTGGCCCCCAGCTCCCACACAGGGTAGGAGCTCCTCACCCCCTGGAGAGGACCCACTGCCCCAGGGACACTGGGCAGGCACCAGCCCCAGCTCCTCCTGCTGCCACCAGCACAGGGTCCTCAGTGCTTTGTGTGAGGGCTGCTGCCAGCCCTGATGTGCTGGCATCTTCATCTGATTTACCAAGCAAATGAAGTTCTGCCCATATAAAGAGCAGGGTGGGGGGAAGAAAAGCTAGCTTTGTGTTAGGTCTTCTCAGCTTTTCAGAGGAGATGTTCAGCATACAGACTCTCCTGCCTCTGCTAAGCCAGCCTGGTGTGAGAACTGGCATGAAAAAGGGCAAAGACACCAGCTTATCTACCCTTAATTAAATGCTGAAGCTCTTATGTGCAGTGGTGGGGATGGTGTTGTGGTGCACTGTGAAACACAAGCCACACCAGCGGTGGTAATTATAAGTCAAGGGATTTTCCCAATACCAGACCTTCAGTCATTTTCCCCTCAGTAATTAGAACACAGCAAATAAATCAGTATGGAGTTGATTTAAATACCTTGCCACCAGAAGAGTTATTTGCTGATGACTTTCTTTGCAAATCACATCTCTACCGTTGCCACCTATCAGGGAAATTATTTTTGTTTCTTGGAATTAAATGTGTTTCCTACAGATGGCAGGTTCCCATTCCTGCTAGCTCTTGGACAGTAACAGGAGCATTGTTAGAATGATGTGTAAGACATAAGTTGCTTGGAGTACTGGTGCTCAAATCAAAACGTGCTGCTGAGAATAATAATAAACCATGTATGTGAGTGAAATTCAGATTGGAGGCATCTGTTTGAAAACAAGAAGACACAAGTGACTGGCAGAGGTAGATGTCTCCACAATAAAACCCCAGAAAGCTTATAAACAGGAGGGGAATCAACTTGTTAAAGGGCAGACAATGGCAGGACAAGGGAGATGGAGTGAAGCTGAAGGAAGGAAGGGTTAGATGAGATATTAGGGGGAAGTTCTTTACAGAGAGAGTGGTGAGGGGCTGGAATAGGGGATGGGTGCCCTATCCCTGGGGGTGTTGAAGGCCAGGTTGGATGGGGCCCTGGGCAACCTTGTGTAGCTCCAGGCCTGGAGGTTGGTGTCCCTGCCTGTGGCAGGGGGTTGGAGCTCTGTGATCCTTGGGGTCCCTCCCAACCCAGACCAGGCTGGGATTCAGTGATTCTATGAAAGCAAAGGCTCTGTTGTGTTTCTGTCCAGGAGGACCAGGTGCTCAGGGGCCCGTAACACCCATCAGCTCTCCCAGCAGGATTTCAAGGAATCTACATAAGCCTATCCTCCCTGTGAGCCAAATAATCTAGCCTGGTACAATCTATAGAGATCTTAAAAACATGTAATCTAGAAGTAGAAATTTCCCTATGCCAGGATGCCTTCCACACGCTTGCAACAGATGCAGCAGATCCGAGATACCCCAGCGCTGCTTCCCTCCAAGTTTGACCTCTCTGAACGTCAGAGGGAAACAGGCTCAAGCTCTCCAAGCAGCTGGTGAGGAGACAGCGTGCTGTTACCTGTAGGTATGCTTTTACCATTCTGCAGACAAATTTTTAGCTCCTTATAAAAGCAGCAATTTTCCCAAGCACTGTGCGTACGCTGAGGCTATAAAAGCACTGCCAATGTGTATCCAAAGCAGGATCTTTGTTTACCAGATGTCAGCTAATAATAAGAGGTATTATACCAGCACTGAGACCCATTGTGAAAGCCATGTACAAGCTTACGAGCTAAGCTAGCTGATTTACCGACTGCTTCATACCCGCATTGCATGAGTTGGTTTGAATGTAATCTACTAAAAACACCCCAATGGGACCTATAAACTTTATATAAGGAGCCTTAACTCAAACAGTAAGAGACTCTGAGGACCCATGGAGAATGGCTCAAATGCTGCAGCGAATGGATTTTTTCGTTAATGCATTTTGGGTCTCTCTTTTTGTAGCCACAGGAGCTATTTTTCCATTTATTTTGCAAAACAAAAGCAGTCCCCACCCCCAAATTCTCCCCAAATCTCTGCCACAAACAACCCCCTGCCACAGGCAGGGACACCAACCTCAGGCCTGGAGCTACACAAGGTTGCCCAGGGCCCCATCCAACCTGGCCTTCAACACCCTCAGGGACAGGGCACCCACCCCCTCTCTGGGCAGCCTGTTCCAGCCCCTCACCACTCTCTCTGCAAACAACTTCCCCCTAAGATCTCATCTAACCCTTCCCTCCTTCAGCTTTAATCCATCCCCCTTGTCCTGTCATTATCTACCCTTTTAAAAGGTTGATTCCCCTCCTGTTTATAAGCTCCCTTCAGGTACTGGAAATGTCATGGTCAAGGTCCCCTCACCCCACTGCCCAGCCTCTTCCCACAAGCTCAGACGGGACAGGGCTCCCAGCGCTCCTCCTCTCAATCACATCATTTTGAGGTCAGTGCCTATCACATCTGCCTCCATGTTCCCCTTTCAAAGAACAGCAGTTCTTCTACAGAAAGTTTCTGGCCTCATGTTTCTTTCTGTGTTTTTCTCGTGGAAACAATAACAAGGTATTGATCTACCTTGTTGAGACAATGAGATCTCTTTAATTAGTTCATTAGTCCTTAGCTCATCAAGACTTGGATGAATGCTCCATTGAATTGTGGTTAATCACAGGAGTAGATAAATTCAAAACACTTAGAGGATGTACATCAAACTGGGGGCTGGAGGTGGTGGGGTGTTGGGCTAGGGATGAACACCAGCTATGGATGAAGGTTATGATTTTTCTCCATGGACTAAACCCCCATGCTTAATGAGCCGGGCCTCACAGGTCTGTGTGAGGGCAAAGGACACTTAACAGTGCACATTTAAAGAGCTGAAAGGGTCTTTTACTGAGCACAAGCCATGTATTCCCAAGGCTACTGGCAAGTTCAATCCAGGAAGGTTTTTCTGGCTCTAGATCAGGGTTTAAAAGTAAATACGAAAATAGGAGGAATATAAAACTACAACATAATTGATTTTAGATATTTTTTGGCTAAAGGACAGCAGGCACATAACTTCCAGAGAATCAGTGGAAATTTTTCACTGCAAAATACACCAGACCTGCACTGAAACACCAGCACAACTTCTGAGCAGCTGCACAGATCAAATCAGAGCCGGGTCAAATCAGAGCACTGGCTGCAGCGCCGCATGGGCTGCAATGCCCCTGTCCCAAAGGGTCTGGGTTCTTTGCCACCTGCCCATAGCTGTTCCATCAGGACACTGCCATTTGAACTCCGTTCCTTTCAGCCTGAGAGCACCTGGCTGCCAGGCTTGTCCTGCCGCCGCTGCACCGTGCTCTGGAAGTGAATTTCAATCCCCGTGACACATTTTCTATTCCCCACTCAAGCTGATCGCTGGGGAGCAGGAGCAAGGGAACTGCAGGGAGGGCCACGCCAGTCAAAGTTTAATGGTGACACATTGCTCCCCTGCCTTGACCCCTGGTCTAAATTAGAGCAATAATCCAGCAGGTGTATGCTAATCAAAGGGTAATGGGGAGAATTTTCATCAAAGATGCTCCTCTGGGTGTGAACCAGAAGCAGCACTCTCCTTTCTCTTTCGGCACAGATAATTTAGCAGAGAGCCCTGCTCCTCCCCAGGGGCAGATCCCTGTTGGGATGGCACAGTGTACATCACTCTGCATGGAGATCTGGGCTCCCATCCACCTCCTCCTCCCACCACACCAGCCCCACTGCATGGCCTAGGTGCCCCTGGCTCAGCTGGGCTGTGCAGACCACCCCACATGCTCCTGGTGCTAACTGGGATGCTCACACCAACAGCACAAACCTGCTGCCCTTCTGATCCCATCTTTACCCCTGTTGCATCCCAGGGGAGCAAATTGCTGCTAAAGAGTGTCTTTTGAATGTCCCCAAACCATGAGCAGAGACTGGAAATACACTGCCTCCCAGAACCTGGTACCAATAAGGATTTGCCTGGTCAGTGCCACTTTGATATTATTGTTTCAAAGGATATGAATGTAAAAGATACTTTAAAAACAACTTTAGAATCAATAGCTATTTTAATTTGCAACTCACAGCTGGCTTTGACAAATAACCCTAAAAAGGAAGATAAATATTACAGTTTCAATTATATTTCTGTACAATATTTATCTTATTTTGTGTTGTGTGCTGCTGAGCTAATTCAATTTTCTGCTGCCAGCCCATGCTTGTTCCCCTTTCACTTGTAATATATAACTTTATGAAGAGGGACTAAATCTTCCAGTGTGAATGGCACTTTATCCCTGAATGTGAATGTTTCTAGAAAATAAAATAAGCCAACAACAATACTCTTCGTAAAACTAAGACTAGAAGCTGTGCAGCTAAGCTAGTGTTCTGTAGGGACAAGTGACACACAATGGAGGGAAAGCAGGTGGGAAGCATCTAGAAAACCTCCAGAGGCTTCTGGATCCACAGCTGGGAACCAGGACCTGAGACCCTTGGCTCCAAGGCAGCATTCCTTTGCATTTCCAAGCCAGAGGGGGTGGTGGAAGATCATTCCTGCTGCCTCCCTGAGGGATGTGGAGCCCTGCTGAGTCACACAGAACTATTCCCTGCAACACAGCCAGAAAAGGTGGTTCCCAGCCCCTATAAGATAAAAATTTAAATTTATTTTGTAGCCTGGGAATGGACATTTCCAGGTTTATTTATCTAAAGATGAAGACAGATGCTGGCTGGGACATTCCAACACACCCAGGTTAACTGAGCGCTACTCGCTCCCGTCGGAAGGACGCGCCCTGTGCCGACATGAGGAAAGCAAAGTCCTTCTTCACTGCTGCTACTGAGGCAGCAGCAGTGCCAGTGGCTGGCACAGCTCTCAGGTGGGCTCTTCTCCCCTGGCAGGCACTGCAGCTCCCCCCAAACCGCAGCAAGAGGCAGGTGCAGTATGGAGCCTGCAGCTCATGCAGCCCACACCATAACCACACGCTGGAGCAGGACACAAGAGATGGCCAGACTAAACCATTTACCACAGTGCTCACTTGCTGACATTTCTTTCACTCCTGTGTTCTGTAATTCATTCCCACAAGGTGCCATTGGAACTATTTGTGCCCCTATCCCAATGCCTTTTAATTTCTGTCTCTCTCAATTCCTGCCTCTGGAGGTGAAAAACAAGCCAGGAGCACCTGCTTCATGTGTCAAGGCAAAACGTCAGTCAGCTTCTGCCTGTGGGCACCTGTGCTGGTGCCAGTCATCTTCAACTATACCCAGTGCAACTAGAAAGGCACCTGGGAAAAAATAAAGAAATAAAGAGGAGGCCATTCAACTAAAGGTTGGGAATTGTTTGCAGCAAGCTGACAGATGTTTATGGTTCATAAGTACATTCCCAAAAGGACAATGTTAGTAGCTTGAAAAAATGGAAGGGATGAAAGATGGAAGAATTGATTTAACATCTGTGTTTTTCTTGAAAACGTTTTCTCTTAGGAATATCAGGGAAGCTGACATTTTCACAAGGCAGGAGGAGTGGGGTTCCCAGCTAATTGTGGTCCTGATGGTGAAACAAAGCAGGGAATCCAAAGGAAAGCTTTGTAGGCTGCAGCATCTCCTTCATGGCTTCACCACCTGGAACACTCACGGTGAGAAAAAACATGGGCCTGTTACAAATTTGTCCCCTTGGCTTGTTTCACACAGTGCTTAAAATCTGATGGCTCTACAGCCTGTCCTTTGAGCCCTACACACAAGCAGGAGAGAACACAGCTGCTTCAGAAATGACATGTCAGGGGGAAAAGCCACCACCAAATCCTGACTTTCCCCTCCACCTCTTCCCAATCTGTTCTGCTGACAGCCAGCCCTGCTCTTTGCAGCCTCTCCCATGCAAACGCTTTGGGTTACAAGTGTTTGATTATTTTTTAATTTTCCACTAAACTGGTGCTGCTCCAGTGCAAATGTCACATAACAGCCAACTGCAGGAGCTGTGCAAGCAGAAAGGGAACAGCAATAAAGCAGCCTGCTTTCTACCCTCTCCCGTTTCAGACTTAGAAGATCCACATTGCACTTCATTTCAGCCTGCTTGGTTAATTTCAGCCTGCTTGGTTAATTTTAGCATCTAAACCTTCTATTTTAGAGCTGAAAACACAGTTCACAAGTGTTGCTGTGAGCTCCCTTAGCAGGGAGGCGTTAGCATCCTTCCTAGCATGTTTCATTCAGCCACACTTCCAGGTTTCAAGTCTCACAGCTCCTCCCAAAAATGTGGTTGGTGCTGTAGAAGTGGTGGTCACCACCACCGCCCTGCACTCAGTGCTGATCTGACTGGCTTATTAGACAAAGGCTAGGGTATTTCTGCCACTGATAATATCAGCTCTTAGGTGATGGATGAGCCTGCAAGCTATTCCTGTGACTCCATTATTCATTCTGCTGCATGCTGCCAAAGAGCACAAGGGGCTCAATCCACTGTGCTGGCAGGTTATGTTTATGGGTGCAGGGTAGGGAGCTGTATGTAGGGAGTACATGGAGTACACACAAGACACTTTTGCTCACTTAGCTGGTGCTTGGTGCTCTCCCCTCTCACAAACTCTTCTTTGTCCAACAGATCAGGCTGGGGATCCTCATGGAGCATCCCCTGTGCCTCTGGCCAGGGCTGATGCCCCACCTTTGGTACCCACGGAGCCCCTATAACTATGATGGCTTCCAGGGTAGACTGCTAAAGTTTGAGGGAATCTCCTGCCAGCTCTGGAGCTGCACAAGTACCCAGCAGCTGCAAGGTTCCCAGCGTGTCTTCTCAATCAGGCCACAGAGGCATAAAGCTGCACACCCCAAAACTGGGTTTCAGTGAAGAGGGTGCAGAGGAAAAGCTTACACATCTCTGGTACACAGCAACGCCAGATTAGCTGAGAGCAGAATCAGTTGAAGATGTAGAGGTTTCCTTTCATTTTATTTTCAAAGTAATAAACTCTGTAATTAACCATAGCTTAAGTCGTCATCAATCTTGTGCAAAAAAAACCCAACCAAAGCCAAATAATGAACTAATTAACTAGGATGCATTCTTCCAATGTAGCCAATCAATGCCTTATCTTAATGTAGGGGTATCTCTGGAGGGGAAGGAGGGAGGTTGAAAACAATTAAAGAAACTAAATATTGAGAGAGAAAGAATACTAGTTTGTTTTTCTCCAAAAAGGAACCAGATTAAGGGAGAGACAAACACCAATGCCTGAAACCCAGCATGCTTATTTCCCATTTTAAGGGAAAATATAAACTAGGAACCACCCTTAAATATAAACCTGTTACAAAGAACACTGAAACAAGAATCACAGGGCTGGCAACACCCCAGCTTTAATATATTTCTTCCCCAAGTTTAAAGAAATGTAAATCTGCCAGCACAGACCCAGCCTGCAAGAGAGGAGGCTGCATTTGTATGAGATCTCAGAACGTGTCCTCCTAATCTCCCTGCCTCACACATTTATTCCAGCGATTCCCTTTGCTTCCTCTTGTCAGCCTGAAGTTAATTCAAATCATTTTATACTCTAAAAGCAAGTCTTTTCTAGTATGTTTAAAATACAGTCTGAGCCTCTCCCAGTTCAATAGTCACTTGGGTTGTAAGCAACTGCTCAAGCAATTGCTGCGCCTTCCCTCAAGGATATTACATTCTCTGCTGCTCACAACAAAAATATCAAGAGTGTTAATATTGCTGTCGTGGTGACTGACAGCTGCTGCAAATATGGCTGATCTAAATTACTGCACTTTGGAAACTGTGCAAAGCTTTGAACATAGCTGGGGTGATCTGTTACATCCTCCTGGGGAAAGCTGGGAGCTGAGAGGCATCCACCAATTTCATCACAAGAGTGCTCAGAAAGCTTTATATACCCCTCATCTCCAAGCAAGGCTATTAAAAGGGACTGGTTTTTCATCTTGTCTTCTGTGCTGTGAACCTCAAGGGCACAAAGGCAGAGAAGAAAGGACCTCTCCATCCCTTCTCTGGGGACTGTGTGGCAGCCAGCAACCAAAGAGGAGGGAAAGGGATCTTTCTGAGCAACAATCAGTCCATGAGGGAACAGAGACTCCCACATGTTGCCCTGGTGCCCATGATGGGAGCTTACAGATGTGTTCATGCAGGCTAGCACATCATCTCCCTCCTGGAGAGCGAGCTACACTGTGGGATCTTCAGTGAGCACACTCGAGACATCTGAAGGCCCACTAGAAACCAGTGTCTGAACTGGGACACCTCTGGAGAGGACACCTGTGTTTATCCCTTTCCATTCCCTGGTAACATTTCCTTCTGGCTTCAAATCTGCAGGTCCAAGGAAGACTCAACAGATGGCACAGAAATAAACACAACCATGGGACAGCAGAGCAAGCGCGCAGGATGCGTTCCCCTGCGCATCACCACCTCTGGGAGCCTGGGCAGGTTTGTTTAGGCTATCACATTCAGGCCCTGTTCCTTTTACCAGATCACCCAGCGATGCTCCCTGAAATCAGCTGGAGGAAGAAGGGGTGTGTGTGTGACTGCACGTGCCAAGGGGTGGGCATAATCTTGGCTGAGTAACGGTCTCTCACCGTATCGCTCAAGGGCTCCAAAGCTACATCAAGGAGTGAAAACCGCGGTGGAGCTGGTGGAGAAACAAAATCCAACAGATGGAAGTGTGGGAGTAGAGTTTGGGCCAAGAAAGGCCAATTTCAAACCATATTTTTAATTAAATTGGGGAAGTTTTTAACTGATAAAAACATCTTTAGTTGGATTTAATGGCATTTAGCTGCTTTAATTGGGATGTCTATATTTGGAGTTTGCAGACAGAAACAGATAATAAGGCGACAAAAACAGATCACAGGGGCTTAAAATCCTGGCATTTGCATAACCCAATTGTTCACATTATGAAATGGAAACCCTGTTATCAGCTTGCATAAAACAGCTTGTTTTGGTAGATTGCAAATACTGTGTTTAATTAACCAAGCTTCAGGGACAGTGAATCTTATTGTTACAAGATAGAACTCAGTGGAAATAAAGGCATTTTCATTTAAATAAAACAAAAGGGGATGTTTATCAGGATGTTACTTAATTGTCAGCATTGCTAAAGAGTTTTGTTTCTGCTATAATTTATGAACTGGAATTGATCAGTGAAGCAGGGAACCAGATGCCTTTGTCCTGTACAATTAAAGCTCTGTCATCTTAAATCCAGGCATTAATGATGCCAGCGGCTAAGAGGAAAGGAGAAAATAATCTGCAAGTCCACTGGAAATCCTGGGTTGTGAATGAAATCCCATTTTACCCAATTAGCTCTCCCAACACATTGGCAATATCAGACTCTGATACTTCCAGAAAGCCTATGACGACACCAAGGTCCTAGCATGTTCCTCAGCAAAGAGCAGAGGAGAATAAAGCTGGGCAAATATAAGGGTTATACCATAAATACATTCTTTGATACACACTGCACCACCCCCCACCCAACATTCAAGCAGAAGATCTTTATCTGAAAAGCCAGAAATTGTCCACAGAGTAAGACAGAAAATAACTGAGCTGCTGGGGAGGAAATTATTAGGTTTTCCTTGCAGGAAACATTGCTGGGAATGGAAAACATTCTTGTTTTGAGTTTGAGACAATGAAACCGAAACATTTCTGTATCTAGATGTATTTCTGCTAACATTTCCAGTATGTCAGAAAACATTCTTTCCACCAGACAGGAAAAAAAATAATAGTCAAGCATCCCCAGAAATATCATTTGGCATTTTGCAGCCTCTCTGGGGGCCTGCCCCATGAGCCATGCCAGAGACCACACCTGGCAGCAGCTCTGCCACACAGGAGCATCCTCTGGCCTGGCATGCTCAGGATTAAGAAACGCAAAAGGGACTAAAAAAAGGATGCTGTGCAGACAGAGGACGGGCCCTGTCCACATCATCACTACTGCAAAGTCCAAATCACAGGATGCTTCTCTGAAATATGTAATTGTATTTGAAAGGACACAAAAGCTGCATTTGCTGAGCTGCTTCCAGGAACAAAATGTATTCCATGGCCTGAAACGGTCTTATTTATCCTCTGTGTTTTGCTGTGATTGCTTAAACATGCTCATCACATCAGTCTTCCCCCAGCACAGCACCACTGAATCCCTTCTGCTCAGAGATGACGATGCACAACATCAGATTTGTGACCACAGTGAAACCCCCTCACCAAAATACCTGCAGGCAGCAGGGGAGAAGCTGCACAGGAGTTTAGCAAAAGGCAGAAGCTGCCAGTGAACCCAGTAAAGCATATTATCAAAGAAATGTGCTGGAGTAATCAGAGGGGAGAGCAGATGCTGCTGGCAATAAAAGCCTATGTGAGATCCAGCTGAGAAGCCTACTGTGAGACCCACAGGGGCAAATTTCCCTGTGGTAGGACAAAAGAGACCCAGCAAGTGAATAGCAGAAAAATCTATTGCAAGGTGCCCATTATCAAGCAGCAGTGAAGCTGCAAAAGACAGAGAATTGAATTTGAGGAGGGAAGGGAAGCAGGCACCCCGTGGACACAATTACAGAGACATTTCAGAAATTGCTGGGTGTGTAAATGCAGGAAGAGCAGATGGGAGAGGTCTGAGGATGAAAGGGTGGAAGCAGTCTCCCCACATGTGCCAAGGAAACACCCAGCTGCTGCCTCTGCCTGCCAGGGCCAGCTCTCTCACTGCCCAGCCCCATCAGCACTCGCAGCCCCTCCTGCATTTGCCTCCATCCTCACCCTGGCAGCTCTCCCCTCCACACCCCAACTGGCAAAGGCTGCTCCCTCCCTCCCAGCAGCGCACAGAGAACCCTGCTTCCTGCAGCCCTGGCCTCCACAGCTGCTCTTCTCTCCTGGCACAGCCTCTCCTGATGCCCCTTGGGTTCCTGCTGGTTCTCAGCACGAGAATTCCACGGAGGTGGAATTGCTCCTTTGGTCCCACAGCCCTCAGCCTGGGCCAAAAATGCTTTGCAGGTGAAGGTGAGGGATGGTGGAAACTCTGCAGAGCCCAAAGCACCTTGCACATCCTGAATTGTGTGAATCTCTGAAGGGGCTGATCTCTTACTGTAAGCGTCAGGCTCTGTTCCTCAGCTGGGTCAGCTCTTTCCTCAGACAAAAAGTTGGGCTTCCCTGCACACATGCAGCACCTTCCACATGGTGCCTGGATCAGCTGGCCCAGGGTTGCCACCAACCTGGCCTCCAGCTTCCTGTTATATGCTACAATCTCTGCAAAACACCCAGCTGTGCCCCCAGCAAGGGTGCCCAGGGCTACCCCCACAGGAGCCCATCACCTTGGGATCCTGCTCCCAGTCCAGCTGGGGTCCAGCACTGCTCAGTCTTGTGCTACCCCGGCCCTAGAACCTGGAAGGAAAGCTTCCCAGCTACCAGGCTGCTCTTAGAAAAGGTGAACCTGGTACTTGAAAGGAACAAAATCCTTTAATCCCTGCAGCCACTTTAACCCTTGGCCTCCTGAGCCTTGCTGAAGCATCTGAAAGCTTGCTGAAGTCCCAAAGTATCACAAGGATCATTGTATATCCTTAAATAAACCTCCTTTCTTTACCTCTTCCCCTTTGTGAGGATTTATGCTCTGTGAGAGGCACAGCTGCTGCTGAAGAAATGGCTTGAGGTTTGAGAAACCCCTCGTGGTTTTTACTTGCCTCTCGAGGGTTAACAATGCTCTGGAGAGTGCAGAGCAGCCTGTCTATCCACTTTGGTAATTGAAATCAATTTCTCTGCCTTATCTTTAGGAAACCTATATAGTCAAGACACTAATCTGCTGGCTGTGGCATCTTTTAAATGAAAACCTATTTAAAAAAAAAAAAAAAGGAAAAGTCCTTTCCCTGCCTGCTGATGTTCCTTTGCTCAGCTTCCAAGTGGGGAGACAGACTCCAGGCCCCAGACTTTTGAGAGCAAGCACACACTGCTATTTGCTCCTTGGGGCTTCTGGGCAGGAGTATGGGTGAGCTGTTCCCCATCCCACCCTGTCCAGCACTTCTGACTCCCCCAGGCATGGCAAGGGCTATCTCTGCCTTGACAGGTCCTGCTGTGCCCAGCACAATGATGGGAAGGGATCTCAGTGCCTACTCATGGACCAGAGGAGCTCATGTGCTGGCTAAGGGGACATCTGGTGAGCAGGATAGATGCCAAGGGCCGAGAGGAGCTGCGAGAGGGGCCAGATCTCTCCTTGGTGCAGCTCCTTCTGCCATTACTGCCAGCCTCTCCCATTCACTCCTGTACACACCATGCTACTGTGGAGGGGTCACAAACCAGGATACCAGTTGTTCATACAGATACAGGCACAGCTGAGGTCAGGGATGGAGGAGCTGAACCCCCACCAGCCTGCTGCTTCCCTTCACAAAGCTTCCCTCTCAAGCTTTCAGTTACCTAAAATAAAGCCTGCACAGAAAAAGCAAACACAAACCATGTTCTCTGCTAATCCTGGTCATTGGGAGTCCAGCCAAGCTGATAGATTTCTAATTTGCAGTCAATTGGCCTTGAAATCCCTGTAGTTTTGATTGCAATTACACAGACCAAGTAATCAATAGGGAATCATACCCTCCCGACCCTAAAAAAATAGGGAAATTAAACCCCATGAGCACACCTCTGGTTCCTTAGCAGCAGGCAGGGCAGCACCAGGGCACGCACCACACAAGGCTGCCAGCCCAGGTTTGCCCAGGGCAGGCTCTTAAGTATTTGCAGTGGTTGCCTGTGGTGGGAAGGGGAAGCCACAGACAGGGAAGGAGAAAGCAAGCACAGAAACTGATGGCCAGGAGATCTGAAGTCAGCACTCACAGACGAAGCACAGAACAGACCGAAGTTGTTATCAGCCCAGCAGAAATACACATCCCTTCCCAGATGTCTGCTCTACCACTGCCTGCAGAAAGAACCATGGTGGCTCTCTAGTGAGAAATGTGCATTTACCAAAAGTTAACAAGTTGTACTTTCCTTCCAACTAAGTGCACTTCTTGAGCAAGACAATATAATTAAATGAGGCACATTAATATCATGAGATAAGCATCACTGACCACGTTTATGACAATATAAAAGGAATTTGCAGGGAAAAAAAGAACTTATACCCTATAAATCAAAGCATTTTGCTGCATAAAATTTGGGAACACAAGTCTATGAATTGTAATAGAGCATGACAAAGTCTCATCAGCAGAAGTAAATATTAAACCCCCAATGACAAACAGATACCAAGCATCCTATCTGAATGTTTTTTCAACACATCAAATTTAAAGCAGTTCCCTGATTCTTATTCTCTTAATCAAGGTAATTTGCTTTAAGTGTTCCTTGCAGCTGAGAAATTACAATTGCCCCTTTAATATTCTGATAATACAAACCAGCAATTTTTTTCCCCATCTGATGCTAATCACAGTGTGCTCCTCTGAGGGTGGAATCTTCTTTGGGTGAGAAACAGCTTGATGAGGGACTAACATGCACATCAGAAAGTGAAATGTATGACAGTGATGTGACTGGATAAGGGTAGAGGAGGGAATGGTCATTTCCCTGGCCTGGCTTCCCCATCCAATTATTCATTATGTTAAATTGCCATTACATTCCTTTCAGCTCCCCAAGAAGTCAATAGAACATAATGAAGTTATCACAAGATGAAGCTTTGCTGAGCTAATTTGGTGATGGCAATATCAAGCAGTGGGGAAGACAGCTTTGTTTGCAGACGTGAACATGAAGGTGGTTGGGGCTATTCGAGACAGGTAGTAGTTTCCTTCACCATCCTTCCCCTTTCAGACAAGGTTTTTTTATTCTTTGATTGCTAAAAACGTCAAAAAAGTTTCAATACTCAATGTCACAGCAATGGGAAACTGAAAGGTGAATATAAATATAGGCTGCTCTTGCCTCTGACCATGCTGTCACACAGGAAAGCTCCCTTCCTTTCTCCAGCAGTACAGCATTCCAATAAAGTTTCCTTGCAAAGCCTGTTACACATATGTTCTTTTTCTCAGCAGATGTGATACCAAAGGAATAAGAATGCTGTGCTCATCAACAAATAACCCTTCTTGAGTACATCTGAGCTTGTTTTCCTCAAACGCTGCTGACAAGTGATGCATGAGAGGGTACCAGGAAGGAAGGAGACAGTGCCTGTCATGTAGCAATTGCTCAGTACTTACAGCCTACAATAACTTGGAAATCCATCTGCACACATCTCACTGACTGTATTTGCTATTGCAAGCACTTAAGAGTTCCTGATGGCAAACTCTGGTTTGGATACAGGGTATAATTTCTGCCTTTGTGATGAACTACAGCCACCAGCATATTTTGGCTGCAGATCTCCCCCCGCTCAGGGGATGCTGCTGCACTTGGTGCCAGACATAGCCCTCCTTACAACACAGCCCCTTGTTCCAAGCAGGGATCAAAGCTGTCCCTGGTAGCCACACAATTCTGGCAGGTACTTATCAACACCCTTTAGGAACAAGGGGTAGCTCGGAGCTGCATTAATCAATTAATTTATTCTGCTCCTTGTAGGAATATGTATCCTGTCAAGCAGTTCTTTAAGTTACAATTGTTCCTCCATTAATCTGAAGCATATCAAACAGAGCACAGGCTCATTGTTGGAGGGAATAATGGAGAACATTGCAGGGAACACTACCACATGCAGGAATGCCCCCACAGCTATAAGTCACTTTGCATTAATGTGTGCTGCATTAATTGCTCGCTAAAAGAGCGACTGCAAAATACAAAGGGAGTAACATCAGCTGCTGATGTTGGAGGCTGCCAGAGAGCAAGGAGGTACCAGAGGAAGCTGAACATATTTCATTACAGCTTGGGTAGCAAGTGGCTTCAGGCCTGTGTCGTTGTGGGATGTTTTCACACTACCTGCTGAGGAGGAGCAGAGTGGCAAGGCTGCTCCAGTGGGCACAGCGGCAGGTCCCCCAGGGACGCCTGGCACATCCTCCCAGGGACTGGGAGTAATGGGGATACTGTGGAGCCCAGGAGGGATGAGCAGTTGAGCAAAGAATGAATTAGGACAAAAGTTTCCAGACCGGAAACTCAGAGCAAAAGACATTCTAGCTGTGGATCCCCACTCCACAGGGCCTGGGGTACTGGCATTCTCACTCAGCTCTACACACACCACTACTGCAATTTTGCCATCCCATGTTCCACTGTTTACCAACTCACAGTGAGAGGATGCTGGGTTTTATTTTGGGGTTTTCTACAAGAACTAACAGAACCAAAGTCAAGGAGCAAGGTGGGCTGATCTGTAAATATCTGGCATTTTAACTCCTGTCTCAAAGGGCCATGATAAACCACTCTGAATGCAACCCTGACTCAAAATGAATCACTGAGTACTTCACAGTGCAGGTAATTGAAAGAGGACACTACAGGATCCCTCTACAACGAGAACAGTTGTTCTTTCGGCATTTCCACCCCTTTTCCTTCCCCCTCCAATTTCAATAGGCCATATCTAATTATTGACTGGCACATATTCCCCCTCACACTGGGTTATTATCAGACCATAGCACGCGTGTCAGTCCACAGAATTAGCAGCCATAATTGGACCCTTTTAACAAGGTACACAACACATTTTAAATTAAATTGCATTCCATAAATCAGGTTAACCTTTTCAACATTGCTCTAAGAAAATTAATTACTCATATTGAAGCACATGACCTTTTCACAGTGCTTGGGATTAGCTTCCACATTTCTTTTATTTTCCCTTCTTTCCACTCCTCCCTCCCTCCCCCAGCCCAGCCTTCTTTCTTCATTTAAAAACATCAGAGCCCAAACAGCATCAAGGCTGAACACACTGCTTCAGCTCTCACTCACAGCTTCAGCCATGTGCAACTAAATTGCTTCTCCCTTTCCCAGTTCCCCTTTTCCAAGCAAGCTGCCCCTCAGCTTCATCCTATCTGGCAGGCAAAACCAGGGCTGCTCAGGTACCCATGCTCAGCTTCAGCACCTGACCCTCAGCTTTGGTGTAATGTTTGCTTGAAACACCTAGAAGCCCTGTGACTTCTCCATTTCCATCACCAGCAACTTGGAGTGTTTCTACTCCTGTAGCCCTTAAAATCATAAACACAACATGGCTGAGTGCCCTAAAAGCTCAGGAGAGAGAAAGGGGAAAAAAGCTTTATTGTGTTATAATTTGCTGGAAGTTTCTATAACAGTTCTGCAGCATTAATGGAAATAAGTCTCAGCAGCAGGCTCCCACTACCAGCTTAGAAACATCAGGAGTAATATTGAAGGCAGCATCAAAGCCAGGGCAACCTTAAAGAAAATCAGGTGGGAAAACCACAAACAATTGCAATCTCATCTCTCCCCACCTGATCCTACTTGTAGCTTCCATGCAATTTAACTTTTATGGGCTTTCTTATGCCTCCTATGGTGAGTTCAAAACCAGGATCAGCAGTATCTACAAATAACAAACCCCCATTCTAATCAAGAAAAACAGAACAGAAAAGGCTTTGTTGCTCCTTTTTACAGGTGCAGAGCACACCCAGGTGAGCTCAGGACATCTGCAGCAGCTTTCCATCATCAACCACATTAGTTGCAGCTGTAGGAGTTGCAGTAACCCCCCACTCCCAGCCAGTCACACCCATCTTGACCCCCTTACCTGTACACAGCTCCAGCGTCTTTAGCTGGAAAAAACCAGAACAAATCAGCAAGCATTAGGATCTCTTCTTAAAAAGCCTCAAACTTTGGGGTCGCTTTAGTCCTTTACAAGAGAGGAAGGAAAATGGGACCAGAACCATTCCCAGACAGCAGCATTTATGTTGACTTTTGAAAGTTACTAACATGTCAACACCTTTCCAGAACAAACTTTGTCCTGCAGCCATACCTTCTGCTTGTTGCTATTAAAAGCAGCCCAGCAGCACCCCTTGCTCCCCTCTTGCTGATCCCTAAGCCTAGCTTGTTTCAGAGCCTGCTCATAGGTCCTTACAAGGTGAGCAGAGAAGGTGCTAATGGGGTTAATTAGCTGTTGCCTGTGCCTCCCCTGGAGGGGGAGCAGCTGAAGCCTGGCTCTGCCCCTCTTCACCCTCAGTCCAACCCTGCAGCACCACAGGATGCTGGGCTCCAGCTCTGCCTCAGCCACGGCCTCCTGCAGCCAGCCTGGGGCTCTGCCTGGAGCTGTTCGCCTTATTCTGGGATGGATGCTGCACTGACTTGGTGGCTTATGCTTTGGACTTGAAATTGTTGGAGTCTTGTTGCCACAGACTTCCCTGTGCTCTGGACTGACCATGGCTGTTGCCCTGCTGCTGCAGTCCCTCCTGCTCTGACCCTCTGCTGCAGCACCTGGCCAGCAATGGTGGGACAGGCCCTGACCCTGCCAGCCTGGGATCCGCTCAGTGCCTTTCTTAGGAGAGACCTGCTGCACTCTGGCTGCCACAACTGATGGTGGGCTTGGTGAGCTCTTCCCTGAAGGTCTGAGGCCTAAACCAACCTCCCTGTGGCAGACGTCACCAGATGGACAGGCTGGGGCAGGCAGCTGCCAGGAGACACCACCATGAGATGCTGCTGGAGCCCCTTGTTGCCGTGTTGGGCCCCTTGTTGCCACATGCTGGCCCACATCACAGAAAGAGCACACTGGGATGTGCTGAAGATCTCCAAAAGGTAGGACATTGCGCAGCTCGGTGCCCACGAGGTGTGAATTGAGCGGAGGACTTGTGATGGTCTGGTGACTGAGGGCTGAAGGCAGCATGCTTTGTGCTTGAAGGAAGATGCTGGCTTTTACCAGGGAGAGGCACTGAGAGGTGTCCCTGGAACGTGTTAAACTCTGTATTGGCAGGAGGCTGAATTCATGGCTGTGTGTTGTCCCAAACACTGTGCCTGAGCAAGGGGGCACAGGTGCATGGTTTGCTTAGTGATGTGACGCGTGCTGGCAGGACTGGAGAAGAGTGGTGCCTTCATGGGCTCTCCTGGGCAATGGCCAGAGACTTTACAAATGCTGCTGAGCAAACTGCTATTTGATACATGTATTGGTAGATACTGCTGTCTTTAATATAGTCTTACTGTGTGTGAAACATACCCAGAGGTTGGTATGTTGTTGCAGAAACCTGCAAGGAATGGGCTGGTGGTTTTCAAGTTGGTGTGGGCTGCTGAAGAAGCAGTCTTTGTGTGTGGTATTACAAGGTGATTGCCTGTCTTGGGTGCTGAGGGAGAGCTGTAGAATAATAATAGCTTTTGCAATCTTATCAGTGGGGAACAAAACGCTTACCCTTATTGCTGCTATGTGTGGGCACCATAGGTAGTCAGGTCTGAATGGTCTCTGCTTGTCCCGTCTGAATGTGCTGATTCAGATGGTGGTGGTCCTGAGCTCTGCTGAGGAGAGGATTAAGCTTTGATGGGGGGAGAAACAGTTGTTTTTCCTGGGAATTTGTGAGAAAGATGGTAGTAAATGACTAAGTTTGTGAGAATAGGCATGGATTTATGGCTTGAGTTTATATGGGCTTAGTGCTCACTGTGCTGTTGGGAGATTGGTCCGATGGTAAGTTAAGAACCAAGTGCTTTTGGGTTCTGGTGTGTGCAGAAGATGGACTTTTTCAGTATGTGCTGTACCTGCCAGGTGTGTTGGCAGACTCCTTTCTCTTGGTCTGCGGGTATCAGTATTTCCTCACTGTGCTGTCTGCCTGGCCCCCAGCAGTATGGATTGGTGCTGTCAGCCCCCTACAAATGTGTGAATTATGGAAATCTCCTCAGAAGTCAAGAACATCTGTTCTGCTGTTTCTTCCCTCAAATGGGATAATCTATGTAGCTTTACTATAGACTGTATTTCCTAGCTCTCTTCATGCCTTTAAATTGCTCTGTAAGTTGCTGAAGTCATCAGCAGAAATGCTGGAGTCAGCTAGATTTTAAACACTTAAAATTATATAAGACCATTTTCCTTCAGAAAGAACCTTTAAAAAATTTAATTATTCTTTTTCTTTTTCCTATTTCCTTTTCCTTTTCTTTTAATGATGGAGTTGTTGAAACCTCCCATTAAAAGTCCCATAAAATAAAACAGACAAAGGAATAAAAAAGCTTAGAGCAGAATGTGACAAGGATTTTCTTGAAAACATCAGGCATCTTGCTGCTGATCTATTGCCTTCTCTTACAGTGGAGAAGGGAGGAATGGGTTGCTTGGGGGTGGCTCCTGTGTTTTATGCTCAAGTTAATGCCTCATAACTAGCATTGCAGCATGATACCTATTCCTTGGAGACCAGATTTCCAGTGGTTTTGTGGTGAAATATAAAAATCTTAATAACCTAAGCACTATTAAGACAACTGTTGTAGGCTGTGTCAGGCCCAAATATGCCTTCGAGGTGTGGGTGGTGTAGAGTGTGTGTAGAGCAGAGGGCAGTAATGTGGGACTGAATCCCTGCCTCCTGAAACTTACTGGGAAGGCAGTCAAGGCTTGTGTCTGCAACAGTTCCACAGTTAGCCTGGATGGGTCGATTTTGGGGTACTAAGTTTAAGACATCAAAGGCAAAACTTACACAAAAAGCCCATTTTAAATGAGAAAACCAACATCACTTGCAATGTGCTTAAGCTGTGTGTTTGTGTTCTTACTTCTGTGTACCCAGACACACATTAAAAAGATTGAACATAATATGTTAATTGTTTACCTAATCCTTAATGAAGATTGCTATTTCCTCTTTAGAATTGCTGCTTGAGGTAAGATGTATTAAAGCTCTGAATTGTTGGTGTGGGAGTAGGTGTTGTGCAGAGGCAGTCTCTGTCTTGCTACCCCAAGTCTCCTACCAACACCAGCTGCTGCTCTGTTCTTCAAACCAAAATATAAGCAAAATAAAAACACAAATCGCATCCAGCTGCAGTGTCTAGGGATCACCTGGACACCTTGGCCAAACGCTGCAGGGCTTAATGATGTTTGTCTTGGGTATTGCTTATTTTCTCCTTGCCTTGTATTTTGATGAGTTTGGCCTTGCCAGGAGAATACTGTGACCTGCTTATATATATTTGGAAGAAATTTTCTGGGCAGATGCCTATACTAAATTCCTACTCATCGTTTGCAATTGTTTCTGTGAAAGAATTTGTGTTTACAGTTGTTTGGAAGCCTTGTTCTGCTCTTGGTTCTCTTCTCCATGGCAGAGCTGCAGTGAAGGTTTGGCTACCTTGAGCTTCCTGCTACTTATAATTAGGATGGGTTTTGTTGCAGTGATTGTGCATCAGCCTATCCAGGTTCACCCTCTAGTTAGAATGAAGCTTCTGGATGCTGTTGAATTGCTAAGACCTGGGGGGAAATGTGATTAACGTCTCTGATAGCGAAATACAGCATGATTCAGTTCATCTGGGGCAGTGGCTCCTGTGATTTCCTCCACGCACTAAATCAGGTGCTTTGATTGTGAGTGAGAGTCATGAAATTGTCTAGTTTACCAGATTAACTAGAGTCCCTCAAAGCTAGCAGCTAATACAGAAACAAACCCAGGATCCCCCATCCATCTATTCATGACAAAGCCATTGCACATGACTGAACAAAGAGTGTCAGCTCAAAAACCCAAACTGGTATAAAAAATAATAGTGCAGATTTGCTTCTATCAGACTTATTTTGCTCTAAAGTTTCATTTGTCTCATTTCACTTATTCCAGATGTCGCTCCAGTAACTCATTCATTACAGCAAATCAAATAAACAAATGAAAAATTAAAGCTATTGTTACCCAGCTATTCCATCAGGGTGGGTTTTTTTTTTGGTGGTTCTTTGCATATTTATAGTTTTTTCTTTGGGCTGCATGTCCAATTAGAACAGATGGCTGATAGGTTGCACTGACTTACCTACTCCTGCAAACTGGGCAAGTGTCCATATCTTCTGCAAATGAAGCACTGCGTAGTGGGATGTGAAAGAAAAAATACATTGTGGTCATTGAAAGCTATTTTCAATTGCTCTATCGTGGTGGTGTTTTAGTTTTTCTTGTGGTCTTTTCTCCTGTGCTGTTCATTATCCCTTCTGGAATTTAAATGGCACATTTTATGTATGAGAATTAACTCCATTTGCCAGATAGGGGATGGGAACACATCAATTCTATATGCATGCGTATAGAGATGTAGCCATAGATATGAATGCAAGCCACTCTTGAAATATTCTGACTGCTAGAATATTTCTTTTCCTTCTTTATTTAATTTTGCTGTTTAGAGTGAAAGGAACACATTTAAATAAGAAAATGAACCACAGCATGCGTTCTGCTCTATTCAGGGAGTCTTTAATTTCAGTTCTTTCTGCAGAACAGCTATAAATACTTTTGCATGAGAATGCCTGAGAAACAGGTCATAGCAAAGATTGCCAATACGTATGTTGTATAGAAGTTCTTCCAGAGTTCTTCCAGGTTGTTTCATAAAGCAAACAATGTGAAGATTAGGCTGGAACTTTCCAGAATACCTCTTTGAGAGCAGGGACCGGATACAAGTTCCTGTGCTCCTTTTCACCCCTGGACTTGTTCTGATCAGGGTCCAGTTCTCTTATGAGCCAGGCAAAAAAAAATAAAAAATCTGCAGCCTTGAGCCCTGTGTGAGCCAGAGGTTGGTAAAATGCTTATTTTTTATGTAGGACAGTTTGGCTTTTGGAAGCTACTGTAATTTTGAAGATGCTGTGTTTCTAAGAAGAGCTTGTTACTTGGTCTTCTCCTGGGTAGCACACTGAGGACAGCTTGTGTTCCTGTGTGCAGCAGAGCCCTTTTCACTTATAGAAAATTCTGCATCACAGAATCATAGACTGGTCTGGATTGGAAGGGACCCTGAAGTTCAGAGAGCTCCAACCCCCTGCCACAGGCAGGGACACCAACCTCCAGGCCTGGAGCTACACAAGGTTGCCCAGGGCCCCAGCCAACCTGGCCTTGAACACCCCCAGGGACGGGGCACCCACCCCGTCTCTGGGCAGCCTGTTCCAGCACCTCACTGCTCTCTTTGTTAAAAAAACTTGCCCCTAATATCTAATCTAAACTTTCCCTCCTTTAGCTTTAATCCATCCCCCTTGTCCTGCCATTGTCTACACTTCTAAAAAGCTGATTCCCCTCCAGTTTCTCTGCTCCCTTCAGGGACTGGAAAGCTGCAATGAGGTTCCCTGTAGCCTTTTCATCTTCAGGCTAAACAAGTCCAGCTCCTTTAGCTTCTCTTCATGGGCAAGTGCTCCAGCCCTCTACTCATCTTTGTGGCCTCCTCTGAACCCTCTCCAACAGTACCACATCTTCCTTGTACTGAGGGCCCCAGCTCTGGACACAGGACTCCTTAGTACTTTGTTTTGTACATAAATCTGCTTCATTGTTAGTATGAGCAACATTGTGGGAGAAAAAAAAAATCTCTGCAGCCCGTTCACCTGGCAGCATGCACCAGGAGAGGCAGGAGCAGTGATTTATCATACTGTGCACACAGGCATTCAATGAACCTTGTCTTCAGACCCCAAACCTGGCATTGCATGGTGTGGGGTGTTTGTTTCATCATCTTGAGAGCTGGCCAGCGTGCTTGGGCTGCAGGATCTGGCTGGTGGAGGCAGCCTTATCTTCTGTTACACAGGTCTTTGTTTTTTACACGTTTTATGAAGTTGTCCAAAACAGGCTGTGTGTGTAACATGCTCTGTAGCACATGGTACTTTACCCCAGGGGTTTTGATCCGCTGCCTGGAATACGTACAGGACCTAACCATTCCAGAGGCTTTCTAAAGAAATAAGGGTTCTGGAAACAACAGTTTTTATAAAGGGGAAGGGAAAAAAAAACCCAAAACCATGTTAGAAGTGCTCCCTACTAAATGTGTGATGAAATAAAATTCTAACTACCTTTGGCATCAAACTTAAGAATTTTTGGCTGGGACTTTGTCTGGAGATGTTGGATTGCTGTGAACAGGCACACAGAGGTGGGTAGCGTGTGCTAATGTGGATCAAAGCACAATTTGTTGGCTGCATTTTGGCAAAAGAATTAGAAATTTGCAAAGCTCCAGGTTTTTAAGTTGTTCTTCCCTGCCCTGGGAGCTAGATCTTTTGAGATTCAGGGTGCACAAAGCAACTGAATCTGACTTTTCCAAAGCATTTTGGAGGAGCTGCAGGTAGTCATCAGAATGTGTGGAGCTTACTTAAACCGAGCAGAACTTCAGTCTGAAAAGTAGCTTAGAAAAGCTCTTTTTGGGGGAGGGGGAAGACTACACAATAAAAATAGGCACTTTATTTTTTAAATTCTTCGTGGACTTATAATGAAAACCACTTAGAAGGGAATGCATGTGCATCGTTGAACCTGAGTACGAAATACGGGCTGTGAGAACTTGGGTCTGTTTTCAGATGGTACATACAAAGAATCAAGGGAAACTTTAGCCTCTCATTGAGGTAATCTGTGTGTTTTATTTACATCGATATCACTGAATCACTTGGTTGGAAAAGACCTTTGAGATTGAGTCCAACTCAATAAATCAACTACTTTGATCTAGGATGGTTAATAAAACAAATATGCCTCGAGGTCTTCTAAAACGATAACGTGGCTGGCATGCGTTAAGGAACTTGCATTTAATAAATCTGGAAGCCTGGAATAAAGGAGAAAGGGGAAACACCATGCAAACAATGTGTTTAAACTTGATTGTAACAGCATAAATAAACTGTGGGAATGTGGGAGCTTTGATACAATAACCAGTGAAGGAAGCCAGGAGGAAAAAACTTGTAGAATAGAAAAGTTCAAGTTTAATTCCAGCACTAGTAACAGTAATAAAGTAGTACGCGACTATTGTATCCATGAGGTGGATCACCTGGGATGCTGGTAAACTCCCGCAGGGATCAGGGATGAGGCACCTGTGGAGTGTTTGGAGTTCTGTAGGGCTCCAGCTTCTCTGGTGGCATCTTCTCTAGTCAGGGCCTCATAATGAAGCAGGGAACAGGGTAAATATTAGTTGGTCAGTGACTGTGTAAAGGATTTGCGAAGTTCTGCCTAAAGGACAAGCCTATTAGCACATTGTGAGGAACAGCTTGTCTCTGAGGAGGAGAGATAAAGGAGAAGGGGAGAAAGAACAGGAGGTGCCTCGAGTCTGCAGACCCAGCTCCCTGGCTCTGTTAGCAAGACAAAAGCTTTAGCCAAAAGGGCGTGTAATGAAGAGGAGTAAATGAAGTAAACGGCCATCAAATGTCTTTGAAGCCCACCAAGAGGTTATGGGGGTTGGGTAGGTGGGTGATAATGAGCTCTCATAATGGAAAAATTAACCATTCCTTGGAAACTCCGCGAATATGCATATGGTCATGTGTAAAAGCTGTGTCACTGGCCCTTTAGGAGAAGCATCCCTGTGTGGCCAGCGCTGCTTCATTGTCACCAAGGCCTTCTGATTTCGGCTCTTAACGGTAACAGGGGTCTGCCCTGCCTTTGGCATCGGTAACAGGGGTCTGCCATTCTTTACCAGGAGAGCTTGTTGGTTTGCACCAAGGTTCCTCTTTGGTACATACTCCTGGTCAATGCGGTTGTACAGCAAAGTGCTCTGGCAACAGAGTGGGTAAAGACATTTGGTGTTTAATTACCGCTCTGCCTGCTGTTAATGCTTGATATACTTAGAGCAATAAATGCAGGATGATCTATTCCTGCCAGGCTTCCCGTGTTTATCATTAATAGCGAATGAACTGACATAAAAGCTTAAGTATCTCTTCCCCCTCCTGTAGTGAGTGAAAACTGGATTTCCTGAACTAATAGATTACTGTCACTGTAATCGGAATGAAGCTACCAGGCTGTAGTTAAAGGAGAAAATCACTTGCTCCATTTACTTCATATAGTAAAAAAAAACCCCAACCCAACAGCTAGTGCTTTGTGTGTACAGAAGTGCTGCATTTGGGAGGTAGAAGGGGAATGGAATTAGCATTCCAAAGGTAGCTGCTTAAGTGCAATCGATACATTGCAGGTGTTCAACAGATTCAGTGGATGGAGTGTTCCTCTTCTGAAGGTGAAATCAGCTGCCCTGCTTCTGCTCTTTGGAGGCTGGTGCGGTTTGTTTGCTCTGTGAGTGTTGTATTAATACTTGGGACAAAAGCGTTTGAGCACTCTTATCTTTGGAGTAAATGATACTCAAACTGGAGAAATTTTGAATTTTCCTGATGAAACAGGAATATCAGCAGTGTAAATCCATTTAAAGTTTTTCTAGATACCCAAGTCTGAGATCCAAGACTAGGCTGGAGCTCAGGAGAAAGACTTGATCCTGGGTAAAATCACCGTTGCACCTGTTTGGAGTAAGAAATATTATTGTATTGTGTTGGTGCAGCATCAGCTGCAGAAATTATCTTGGCTGGGCCAGTTCTCATTGTAAGAAACCAGAATGCTTCAGGGCAAGAATCTCAGAAGCAGCAGGGTAAAGCTGGGAAAGACATGGATCTTTTTGCTACTCAGTCAAACCTTCCAGGGCTGTGTTTGCAGAGCAGAGAGTCCCAGCTGGAGTGTGCACCAGCACAGTGACCAGTGCAGTTATATGCTGGTGTTGAGGCAGATGGATAAATGGTTTACCAGTGACTTTGGGGAATCCTTGTAATTTGAAGCTGTCTCACTAAGGGATTTGTGGCCTCGTTTCCAAGGGTTTTAGTCCTTTTCTGACAGTCTGTTAATGTAAACGGGCTTTCAAGAGAACGAAACCCAGACTTTATTTGGAGACTTTAAAGATGGTCATATAGATTTGGGGCCTGGTCCAGAGCACACTGCAGTCAAGGGAATCCTAGTAATCTAGCTGGGTAGTGACCAGATTCACAGAAGAACAGAACAGAATCCAGCGCAGCAGCAGAGATCCCCTGACTACCTGGGCTCAATGTGGGCATGTCGCTGAGAACAAAGCTTTCAGCAGCCTTGCAGAGCTAGTGGTGATGGATGGGTGGTTGCACCCTACAGGGAAGGGAGACCAGGCATTTTAGAGAACGGATGTGTTCTTCCCAACCTGACAGTCTCTGTGGACCTGGAGAACAGAGAGCAATTGCATTGTAAAATATTCATAGACAGCTGCTCTATAGCACTTATCCCAGTGTTACTTAAATCTCAAGCTAGTCTATAATTAAAGCATTTACGTTTCAGATGCTTAACAGGGTGTTTTAAATGTTTGGGTCTTGTAAATGATGTTTATTTATGGTTAGCTAATTAAGGCAGCAGAGTTCAGCTTGGGCTCAAATCTAGTCCAAAAGATGAGCAGTGACATTCTGTTACTTTGAAAGCTGATGCAAAATGGATCCCTGCTTGCTGCTTCCCCGAGCAGCTCTGGGCATGGAACCGCTGTGTGTTGGCCTCCCGGGTGGGATGCCTGTGTTTCTGGCCCTCCTGGATGGGAAATGGGCTGCCTGGGAATCAAACAGCAGTTTGATGAAGCTGGCTGTCATGGGGGCTGCCCTGGGCTATTGGGGGGTCTTTGGTGTTACCCACTCCTCAGGCCCTCTCACTAATTTATTTGATGCGAAGTGCTTATCTTGGCTGCATCGTAAGCACAGGGCATTTTGGTAGCAGCATTGCTGCTGTGGACACGGTGTCTCAGTTCTGCTCCTTCCTGGGAGGTGAGAAGGAAAGCATCAGGTGCTGAGATCTGTGCCAGCCCCTGGCCCGGGAGGGGACAGCCTCCCGCTGCTGCCTGGCGTCGGCCTGGACTCGCACCGTGGGATCCGCCGGGGCTGCGAGATGAAACGGAGCCTGGGTTCTTGCTTTGAAGTCTCTGAGATGAAAGCGAAAGCTTACAGCAGCACTGCCAACGGCGAGTCCCGCCTGTGGCCACCCCTGCCAGCCACCGGGCTGCCCAGAGCCAAACCCTGGCCCCGGGAGCAGGGGGCCGGCGGGGCCGCTCAGCCCCGCACACTGCAGAGGAAACCCGGCCTGCACACGGGCTGGTTTGAGCTCGGCCTCCAAAGGCAGCTGAAGTGCTTCTCTGTTAATTATCATTCCTCCGACTGTAATAGTGAATTGCCAGGCTTTCAGGGCAGGAATTATCCGCTCCTTGTAAAATGCGAAGCCCGGTGGTGTGCTGCCTCGCGTTGCAGTCAGTCAGCACTATTGTGATGCAAATACTACTCATACAAAGGAAGATCAAGGTAAAGAGCTGTTGGCACCATCTAGCTAGCTAAGATGCATTTTGTTTCTGGCAGATAATCTTGCAAGGCTGTGATACACTTTCAGTATTTCTCAATTTCTTTTTATACATTACTGGAAGTGTTTGCAGGAGGGTTTGGTCCATGCTTTTGGAGGTAGACTTAATTTATCCGTGTAATTATTCTCATCCTCTTTCTCCTGCTGCAAAGTTGTAGAGTTAGCAAGAAGTGAATGTGCTCAGTGGTACAGGCTCTTCAATCAAGAATTCCAGTTCACTTTTTTCTCTTGCTTTATTGCCTCTTATTAATTAAAAATAACAACTAACTGTTCAGAGTAGAACTCTGCCTGGAATGAAGCTGGACAGCTCCTTATGGGGAAGGCTTCCATGTTCTCAAGCACTGCCTTTCAGTGCATCTGCTGCCTTGGACTTGCTGAAGATTTGAGGCCTTTGGAGACAGCTTGATCTGTCAGATAGTAAGAGCTAGATGTTTTGGGGTTGTGTGCTACTTGTGCCTTTGTTAACGACCTGCTCTGAGATCATGGGAAGCTTCTCTTATAAAGCTGCCAATCTCTTCTTATCTGTCTACTTCAATGAAGGGACTGCCTTACTATGAGCATGCACCAGTGATGGAGCCTGGGTATTGTAGCTAGATTCCAGCTTTATTCCCTGAAGGCAAAACATTAAGAGTTCATTGCATAAGTGATGGTTCATCAGTCTTTTTGGTTGCCTTGAAAAGGATATTGGAAATAGCATCTGTAACAGTTCCAAAGGATACTGGAAATAGTGCTGGTAACCTCCCATTGTTTTACTATCTACTTCCCAATGCAAAAATCTCAGTGAGATTTGGTGATGACTGGTCCTATAAAAAAAAATTACTGGTGGTGCTCAAAGTGTAATTAAGTAAATATTTCCCCTGTGAGGCTCTGCAGTGCCCTGTGTATACTTTACAAGGGCCAGATGGTTAGTATATTTGCCAAATGTCACATATAAATTCATGGCATCTCTGCTGCTAACCAGTGCGTTTTAGTGTAAATCAAAACACAACCCCAAATCACTTTTAAAAAAATTTCTAGCACTTTAATATAACTGTTCCCAGCCCAGCTCAAGTAGGGTTTGTTTTGGTTCATTTCAGGAACCATCTGTGCTTCTAAAGCATATAAAAATGGCTCCAGAAAGCAGGATGGATGAACAAAATGGGTTAAATTACCTTCACAGTATGGAAATTGGTAGAATCCCTCTCTTCAATTCTGCTTTAAAATGGAACAAAGCTGGGTGATCACCAAAACCCCCTGTTTCTTGAGTTAAGCTTGCAGAGAGGAGACCAGGGAGAGTTATCATTACAGGAAGGGTGGCTCAGGACCTTTCATGGGGCTGGGGGCTCACACCCCTGCAGCTTAGCAGGGCAGTGCGGAAGTGCCATCAGGGTGGTTAATTTGGGCTATGTTCCACAGTGCTTTAAGGGAAAAGGAGTTCTGGGAGCAGTGTGATTCTGACTGGAGGTGGGAATCAGCTCCTGAAATTCATCTAAGCAGCATGTTTAAATCTGAACAATTTAACCTGGATCTATGCAAATTTATGGCATAATAGGACATGGAAATATATGTAAATGTTGTCAATTATTGTAAAGCAAAGGGGCACAGAGCTGGAGTATTCCATAAAATATTTTATACAGCGTTTTTTGAATTCCTAAGAAAGAAAACCTGAGACATACCAAATGAACTGGAATTGAGTTTGGATGTTCCAAGCCCATTACATTGGGACATTTCCTTTAAACTGCTTATTAATCTAACCTTGGCATACAGATTTTCAAGAGCATACTTTTCTTCCCTCTAACATTATACCTTTACAAATCAGGGAAATGTCAACTCTTGATTTACTGACAAAGCAGACAACCGACATAATTTATCTCACTTGAGATCAGTTCATCAAACTTGGGAACATCTTGGCTGCTGTAAAATCCAGGCATTTGATACAATTGTGTCTGCTTAAAATGCAAAGGGTAACCTACATTTTTAAAATGCTGTAAAAAGAACAAGAAGTGATGCCAGGATGAAAATTTATGAGGCATGGAGCCGGGATCTGAATTTAGCATTTGCTGCGTAGCAGAGTGTTGTTACTATCTTGTTTGCACAGTTGAAAACCAGTGTTAATAGAAAGATAGAGCAGGAGGGCCAAGGCGTTAGCATTCAAGCCCAGCGCCTGCTCTGACCTGATGCTGTATAGGAATTTTTAATGTTCCTCCATGATTTAATATAACATTGTTTGATACCAGTGGTTCCTTGTTAGAGAAGCTCTGATTAGAGCAGCACATGTTTTTGCAGTTTGAGTGAGACTGCCTGTTGCATCCAAATGCAGAATTAAAGCTGTGAAAACACAGGTGAAAGTGTGACAATATTGTTTAATATCAACTAGCCTGGTAATATTAAAATGGGATTAGCTTCTTCACCATCTATCTAAAGATGTTCTGTTTGATGTACCAGGATTGCAAGGGGTGGGTTTTTTTGGGTGTTAAGTTTGCTTTGTGTGTTTGCACAGTGCTTGGCACGACGTGTGGCTGAGTGCTCTGACAAACAGTAACTTCTGCAGTGCTCATCACCAGGCTGTCAGCACCCTAGGTAAGAGATTTCCTGGAATATTAAAATGCAAAGCTTGAGATTAAAAACACATAGCCTTTTCCTGTTATCTCTAGGTACCTAGATAATGGCCATCGTGATCTGATTTCTCTTCAATTTGTAGAAGTGTTGTACAGGCTGAGAGCAAAATAACTGTCAGGTGAGGGGAGTGAGTGTTCTTGTCATACAACAACTTTGGTGAACGCTCTGCTCTTAAATATTCATGGAGAAGCTATCAACTGATGTGCCAGGAGTCATGTTGACGCAAAAACCTGATCCAAGGGTAAAGCAAGCCTCAGTCTTGACATGTAGCTCAAACTTCTTCAGGACTTTGAACCCTGAATGTGTTAGACGCTTTGGAGCTCTTTTTGCAGCCAGCACCGAACCTGAAAAGAGCAGGGGATGGGATGATCTCGAGGTGTTTGCAGCTCTGTCTACTGGTGTGTGCACTGGTGACATAAAGCGCCTTTGAAAAAAGGGCTCTGCAGGTTCTGAGGGAAAGCATGGCTTAGGTTAACATTTATCTTAACTGTCATCGTTGTTTGTAACACTAAATCTTTCTCATAAATAAGTGGAGAAATCTTTGCTTCAAAGTGAAAAATTCATGCTCCAGTTAAACTTCAATTATCTTCCCAAACAATATTTATCAGATTTTCTAATGTGTGCTTAGTGCAGTTCAATTTTGTGCTATCACTCAAAAGTGGCAGAGCTTGGGAAGCGGGGCTGAGAGGTGTTTTTCAGGTGGGAAATGGAGCATGTGGTAGCAAGGCAGCGCTGGGGCAGTCTAAGAGGGAGGACCACGGCTTGGGTCCGTTTCAAATGAAATATCAGTGAGTTAGGAAAAAAAATAAATCACTGCATTGTTTCTCCCTGCAGAACAAGGGAAGCTGATGTGAATTCTTAAAGGGGCCCAAAACGTAAAGCTGGAGTTTCATTCTGTAATTCTTTGGGTAGAAAAAACTGAGTGTCTTTTGTAATTTCATGAGTCCCTGAATTTATTTCACTGAATCTTTTTTTTCTACAGCTATTTACCACATTAATTTAGTAACAAAACCTGACAACTGTGCATATGCAGAGTTTAAGCTATGTCCTTAGGTACACATTAAGTAAAGATTGAAGGTTTGAACTACAAGATTAATTCAAGTCTGGCTCACAGCTGCATTGCAAAATTGTTGATTATCTAGAAATTCATGTTTCTTCTTCATAGAAGTTTGATCATGTATAATACCAGCTATGCATAATGCTAACACTTATGAGTAGAAAAGTAAAATTCTTGAGCTGAATGGGAATTGTGTGCTTAAGGCGACAACGTGTGAGTGTTGAACAGATTCTTTGCAGAGTTTTCAGAGGAAACTTGTAGACTGAGAGCAGCTGTGACAGCCTGTGTTAGTGATTTGCTTGCTCTCAGTTGGTATTTTAAGCTGAGTCCCTGGGTCTGGTGCATCCCTGAGAAGTTGAGTGGTCCTGTTCCCATCCAACCAAATGTTCAGTGCTCTGCTTCCTTATTTGAAGTAATTTATGCTTCTTCCACTGGTGCAATGAAAGTGGATTGTCCTCTTTATGTTTTCTAAAGTGAGCACATTCTTTGGTCCTTTTGTCAAGGAAGGAATTAAATATACATTTCAGTCCTGAGCAGAGGGAACTTTGTTTCAATGGGGAATTGCTCTTGGCCTGGGTAAATCTTATTCTCAGTGTGTTTTACCTGCATTTATGTGAGCACAAATTATAGCTCACTGAAAGGAGGAATGATAGGACATTTCTGAAAGTCTGAAAATGCAAGGCCCAGCATTGTTATTTATCTCAGATCCCTGCTTCAGAAAGGGGCATTTTATAGAAAAGGAGGGACTAAGACAAGCGCTGGAATAAACGAATGGTACCCAGAGAACGGATTCCAAGATTCCCATTTCAGATACATATGAAGAGGGAAGCTATAGCAGTATCATTCAAATGTGACAGCAGTCACTCCAACCTTTGCTATTACGGCACAAAATTACATGTTCTTGCCAGAGAAATAGGAAGGGCTGATAAGGAAGAGAGCTGGGATTTGCTTTCTTATCTATAGTTTACACACATGCTCTTTCATTTCCCTCCCACTCCCCTCTGTTTCCAGGATCCAGGTTGGTTTTTCAGACCTGCTCTTTAGTTTGCATACAATGGGGCAGCTTTATACTGAGTAGTTTCTAAGCCCCATGGATACGGGTTAAAAATGAAATGATTAAATTCTTGTGCTTTGTAATTGGCAACATTAAGGATGAAGCTCTGCCTGTGGAGGGCTGTTGGTCCTAGAAATGTCACTGGAGGTCCTTTCCTGAGCTGTGGATGGAGGATCCAGCTCTGGGAGAATCAGAAATCATGAGATTTTGACTTTCTTGAAAGTAAATCATTACCTGACAGGTTTTAAGCATGGAGATGGGAAGTACAGCAAACAGGTTTGTTGTGGCCTTAAAGTCAAAGCGTGTCCAGGGCTGCATCACCAGCAGGTCTGGAGGGGTCGGGAGGGGAGCCTGCCTCTCTATTCTGCTCTGGGGAGACCCCCTCTGCAGTGCTCTGTCCAACTTGAGGGTCCACAGGACAAGAAGGATGTGGAGCTGTTAGATCAAGTCCAGAGGAGGCCATGGAGATGATCTTAGGGTGCTGGAGCACCTCTGCTCTGGAGCCAGGCTGGGAGAGCTGGGCTGGGTCAGCCTGGAGATAAGGCTCTGGGGAGACCTTAGAGACCCTTCTGGATCCAGAAGAGCTGGAGAGGGGCAGATGCCAGGCCCAGGGGAACAGCCTTCAGCTGCAGGAGGGCAGCTGGAGAGGGGCTGGGAGGCAGAAATCCTTCCCAGGGAGTGGGTAGGCCCTGGCACAGGGTGCCTGGAGAAGCTGGCAGGGTTCAAGGCCAGGTTGAATGGGGCTTTGGGCACCCTGGGCTAGTGGGGGGTGTCCCTGCCATGGCAGGGGTGGCACTGGGGGGCTCTGAGGGTGCTTCCCACCCAAACCAGTCTGGGATGCCATCTACCCCACCCTCCAGGCAGAGTTATGTACGGTTATGCATGCTCTCAAGTGATCAATACATAATTCATGTTATTAAAATGAGGTATCATCTAGATCTGGGAATGAACAGAAGTGGTGTCTGTCCACAGCCTGTGCTGTTTCAGCTTAGTGTGAGGTAACTAGAGGCTGGACACTAAGGCTGAGAAGGAACTGAAGTATTTGCTTGCAGTGTCTGGTCTAAGGAACACTTCTCTCTGGGTTAAGCTGTGTAGATCCCCCTGTTCCTTTGTGTCGTGTTGGGAAGGCAATGCCAGACTGCACTTTTTGATGGGATCTAGAGGAAAAAATCCTGAGCTGAAAATACTGAGTGGAACGGATTCTTGGAGTCTGTGTGACCTTGCTTCTCTGGAGTTCATGGCAGCTCTTACTTGTTCATCAATTATATCTCTGTTGGGTGCATATTATAGATTTTATAAGCTGTCAGATTTGTACTGTTGCGTTGTCTCTGCCTTTCCTGTTGTTGGGTGGTTTGATTTCTGGCTGCTGGGCTCACCCACCAATACAGCTGTTACTTAGAGAATCCCATTTTATATTCCTCTAGGTTTTATAGAGACTATCTGAGGGGTTTCCTTAACAGATTGAAGAGGAACTTCTGCAATGGGAGACCTACCTGCCTGCCTGCCAGGGTTGGACTAACTGAAGGCTGGATGCTCTGGAAAAGGTGGTCTAGCACTCCACTCCTTTGTGGGGCTGCAATCACAGCAGCCACACCGGAGAAGAGGGATTCTGAACTGTATTAAATTTAAAGGGACTGATTTGATGGGCTAATAGAAAAGTTAATTGGCCTTTCCAAAAATGATTATCATTAACAAAATACAGCTGCTAACCTGCCAGAACCAATCTGGGAAGACAGAGTTTGGCACATGTTGTTTGCTTGTTTTTTCTATTCTGCTCATGACTACTTAGAAAGAGACTTTTTTTCCAGTCTGTGGTGTCTTCTGACGTAGCTTGGGGTGGGCTTCTTTCACTGGTGGCTCTGCAGGTAGGATTGTGGCAATCAGTGAACTCCCAATTTCGCGGATGGCCGTGCAAGTCGAATATATGCCCGTGGTTAGGGAAACTTGAACTGACAAGCATCATGGGCTGGCTGTGCAAACGGAGGGAAGTTTTCTGTGCCAAGTCAGTTCCATTAATCTTGGGGCTGTGACATGTCTGTGCTCTTATTGATTTCCCAGCAGGCTATTCATCACCAGTCTCATCACGTTATGAGCCAATATGGAGAAGGCACAGGGGGAAATGGGGCTGGTGGTTTTTATCTCTAGGGCACAGGATGCTCATAATCAATGCAACTTGGAGAAAAAGCCAGATGGGATGAGATAATTGATGAAAAGTGCCTCAAAATAGGAGAGGTTCTCATGTTTTACGGGGAGAGAGGGGGAAATGTTTTGGTGTTTTAAGGCCAGCAGGTATCTTACCAGGTCAGAGCATCAGGTGAGGTGTGGGGAGGCACAGCCCCATGTGTCTGACAGTGTGGGGTGGGCTGGGTGAACACTGAATTTGGCTTGTCACAGGCTGTGCCTGTGCAGGAGGCAGCAGCCCAGTCTGCGCCGCCAGACGTGCCTTGTGGTGGCCCTGCCAGACCTGTGTGGACCAAGGCTGGTTCTGTGATGGCCTGTGGCACTGGCCATGCTGCCTGATTCAGACCTATGCCTGCTCTTGACGTGGTGGCTGTCGGGGTGACAGGCTGTTGCTTTCATTTGTTACTCTCCCCATTCTTGTTCTGTACCTGTGCCAAGCTCTCCATCACCCTGAAGAGGAAGATGTTGACTTCTCTGAAGTACCTGCTCCCAGGGCTGGTGGTGTGCAATTCTCCTGCTGTGCTGAGATGCACAAACTCTCCTCAGAACCCCTTGTCTGGTCTCTGAAACTTTTCAGAGTGTTCTCAAAATGTATTTTTCAGCAACTTAATTATTTCTCGTCTTCTCGATCAATAATGAGCCATCAAGTAAAGCTCTACATATTAAGTTCTTTTTCTGTTGTTCTTTAAGACAGCTGCTTGGAATTAAAATAGCTCTTAGGCAAAACTTACAGAAACAATTAAAAGCCTGATGCTTGAGAGATTTTTGCAATTATGAACTGATCATGTTTTTGCCCTGTAAAGACTCCTGCCTCTGGCATCAGTGGATGAGAGCTGTGTGTAGAGATAAGGACAGGAATATTTCTTTGCTTGATTGTGGTCTGAATTCAAACTTTGAGTTGATGTTTGTTTATTTGCTATCACTTAATTTATCTTACTGTGTGCTTTGCACTGCATGGAGTAGCTTTTGGCTGGGGGAGGGAAGACTAGGACAGGTCAATACCTGTCTGGGCAAACATGGTCCAGGAGAGAAGAGGATGTTGGTTAATCTTGGGTTGTGTTTTTCTGCAGAGCAATTCTACCTCAAATCTGAAAACTTTTTTCCCTTATGAGTTTGGGCAAGACATAGTTTTGTGTTTAGGGCTCCTGCAAAGAAACACTCCCTTGGAAGAGCCCATGGTAGAAGAGCCTGGGACACTGAGCTGCCTGCTCCTGTAACATAGGTGACAGCTTATCTACACCTCCCCTTGTGAAGCTGTATAAACAGCAAATCCCTGCATGGAACTGACTTCCCGTGGCCTGCAGGAGCATGTGCAGGGCAGGGAGAGCTCTGTGTGGAGTATCCACCGTACTGCCCTGCTCCCTTGGCTCAAGGGTCTTTCTGCCCTGTTTCCTATGTCTGTGCCCCTGTCCCATAAAATTATCTCTCCTGGGATTGCTTTTCTCCCCATCTCCAGAACTGAGTGCTCATCTCCCTCCCCTGCTCCTTTCTTGCCCTTCCCCAGTGTTCAGCAGAGACACAAGCTCTTCCTTGCCCAGGTCAGAGTCCAGAGGAGGGTGAGGTGCTGCTTTTTCCTCAGGCACAGTGCTTAGTATTTTGCTGTGTGAGCAGCACACCAGCACTCCTGCTCTGTTTGTACCCCAGAACCCTGGAGTACAGGAGAGCCAGCCTGTGAGCACACTGAACTGCGTACTTTGAAATCTCGTCTCTCTCCAATTCTTGTTTAAATACACAAAGCACGCCTACCAACAAAAAAACATCCCAAAAAGTATGTGTATATACATAAATATACATGTGTATTTATACACAAATGCAGCATTTTAACTTCTCATTGCTGATGAGAGCCAGAAATGTGAAATACCAACAGTCTCCTATTTTTTTAATTAAATTGGTTGTCTGTTTTTATGGCAATTTATTGTTTCATGTTTCCAGATATGAAAGAGTTTTTTCTACCTACAAAGACCAGAGGAAAAAAACCCTCTAATTTATTTTCTGTAGCTTCATAAAAGGAAGCCCCTTTCCCCATGGCAGGGCTTCTCAAGTCAGTTAATAAGCTGCTGCAGTCAAACCTATTAGGAGCACTTTCAAGTGTCTGCCAGCGTGGTTTAATTTGTGGTGTCCCTGTGTCTTACCCCATCCTCTGGCAACTTCAGGTTGAAGCAATTGTTATGCCTTTAACTTGCAGATAATTACAACTGGTATCCCACATTGTGACTCATCAGGAACATGTTTATATATCATAGGTATTGAAATGCAATCAGGAGTACTTACACTGAAGGCAGGCATGCCCTTGGTTCCTGGGCTTGCCTTTGGTCGGATGATTGCCAGCATGAGATGTACAGTGCTCTCAGATGAGACTGGAGCTGTGGGGCAGCCTGGCAGGGAAACCTGGGCAGCCTGGGAGATAGTGAGGAGTTGTGGGCACGAGGGACAGGCAGGGGAATAACACCTCTCTATATCACAGAGCCAGGGAAGTGGTGTGGGAGTCCAGCAGTGTGCGATGAGAGGGGCAGGGAGCTGCTGGCACTGCTGTGGTGGGCAGAGCAGGAGCTGTGAGGACTGTCAGCCTCTCTTGCTGGCCTCGGACACCAGTTTCTGTAACCAGCTGCACAGTGAGCATCTGAAGTACTGGTTGAGGGAATGTTGCTGCCCTTGCAAGCTAAGTCTCAGACCTGTTTACTGGGAAGTTGCTTGGGCTTGGGGTGTGCTTGTTTGGAGGAAGGTGCTTCAAGCAGAAGTGCCCTGGGCAGGCAGGTGATGGGAATGCTGTGGTCATCCAGCCAGGAGCACATTCCAAGGGATGAGTGATGTCACTCCCTGCCCAGGACTTGTGTCACCAACCTGTGACTCATGCTGCAGCTTTTTGAGCCTCACCAAGGGGTGCTAATGGTACCTTTCTCAGGCAGGATAACTAGAAGGATGGACGGTACCTGGCAGTGTGTAGGATATCAGACCAGATGGGCTGCTCTTCTGAGTTAGTATCACAAATCCTGCAAGCCTGAAGGCAGTTATATACTCTAACAATGAGTGAGCCTTATGTCCTGGTTTTCTGAGTGTGGCAGGTGTCTGGAGTTATTTGTGGCTTTAGTGTGTTGCCTCTCTACAATCTGCTTTGCATATTTTTTATTGGGATATAGAAAGTTGGGAAGCTCAAGAAGTGTTCTTGGCCTGCTGCTCGGCAGTGTTAACCCCTGAAGTGCCTGTGGAGTTTGAGGCAGTCTTCATTCCAGACCTGTCACTTCCACAGCTTGTGTACGTGTAGACATGTGCATATGTACACACCAACATGTTGGAGATGAAAAACCATTTCCTGCATGGTGGAGAGAAAGAACCCTCTAAAGTCTGTCATCCCCATCCGGTGTTGGGGCTAGACTAGATAGGGGTGTAATTAATATATTTGGTGCCCAGATGTATTTCTTTTCTTTTGCTTCTTATAAAAAGAATGTCATTCACAAGGTGGGCACAACAAAAGTGGGCTTCATAATGGGTCATTAGAAGGCTTTTGACCTTGTGCTTTACAGGGTATTCTTACTGTTCAGTGTGATAGAACAGATGCTACTTTACAGAAGAAGCAAAATTGCATTAAATTGGCAGCACTTTAATTTTTCTTCATAGTAGCAAAAATTCTTTTTTCCTATTTTATTTGCATTTTTATTACTGAGAAGCATGGTGACTGAGTTACCTGGTGTTTTTATGTCACTGCTGCTCATCTATTCAGACTATGATGGTCCAAATAGCAGCTGGGACTATGAATATGTATCACTTTATTCATAGGACAAACTTTTGGCATAGGATGCTGAATAAATGGAACTTTCCTGCAGTTAGTGACCTGGATAGTAGCTTGTGAAATGAAGTGTCTTGAAGTGGAACGCTCCATCAACACATACACATTATCACCTAGAAGTGATTCTTCTGTTGTCCAAATTCTTGCCCAGATGATAATATTTTCTGATTCAGAGCATAGATATTAGGCTGGGGATGAAAGCTACAGGAGTGATATGGGTTAGTCAATCAAAGATGCTCTATCTTTGAAAAATGGCAAGATTATGGCAGTTTTCAGCTAAGTGGTCCTGGTGGGCTTCAGAAAACTCATGGATTTTAGTTTTACTTTTTAAAGTTTAGCTTACATGAAAAGAGTTACTGAGATACCTGATGCTTTCTGACCTAATTCCTAACTAGGAACATAAAGCAGATTCATATGAAAAAATCAAGGAAATTGGAATTGCTCAGTCTAGAAAAGACTGAGCAGAATGTTGTGTTCCAGAAGTGTAAAAAGTAACCCCCCCAAACTAAGAACTCTCCCCCTGCAAACTGCAGAAGAAGAAATTATCACATGTCCATTCCAGACAGATCTAGAAGAAATGGACTTAAATAGCAAGAATGGAGGTTTAATTAAATATTACAGAAAAAACTTCCCACTGATGAACCTAGTGAAGCACAAGGTTGCCATGCCATTACCTGGGAAGTACAAGATCTCTGCCACTGGAAGGTCTTGAGGAAGCTTGGACAGGGATCTGCTTGGGTGAGATGACCTGATCCAGCCTTTGGTGACAGATGACCCCTTGCTCCTGGGGTCCCCTCTGGTGCGGGCTGCTGTGTCTCTGATTTGCTTGGCTGGGGGGTGATGTGCACCCCAATGCTTTTAAGTGTGCAGTGATTGATTAGCCCCACTGTACTGTCTGGGCACCTTTTTAAAGAGGTCTCCTCACTTATCTTGAATGTTTTCCTATGTGAATATATGTATATATATATAGAGAGAGAGCTGTATAGTTATTCACAGCCATAATGACTGTCCCACTGTGAAACTCTGACAGTAGTCAGTAAAAATAGAAATACTTATGATGCTTCAGGGCTGGGTCAAGAAAAATCTGAAAAGTAGTGAGGGTGATATCCCTCACTTGGATGAGCACCTTCCAGAAGGGGTGAATCCCACTTCTCCCAGTACTGTTTGAATCTAGAGAGGATGCTCTTCAGGAGGATGCACTTCAGCTGTGCACTAGCTGCCTGGTACTGAAAGGCACTAAAAGGTTTTTCAGTACAGGGGCAAGTGGGTGAAGCACAGCAGCCTGTGATGCACAGGAGTTTAGAGGAGATGCTTGTACTGTCTCCTACGGCCTTAAACTCTGTGAACCTGTGAATGATTCAATTTACTGCTGATGGGAACAATAGCAGTCTGAAGATGTTCATCCTCATGCCTAGAGGATGCCTAGACAGTTCCAGCCCTTTGGTCTCTTTGCTGCAATTATTTATATTTATGAAAAAAGAAGTGCCTGCAGCATTTTGCCTAAAATGGTAATAACCCTCCTCAACAATGCAAAATACTTTCTTTTGATAAGATCATTTGAAAAGGTAACTGCTTATGATAATACAATTTATTCTTTATGGCTTGGGGGCAAGCTAAGATCTCAATGAAGCATGTCTTCCATTAGAACCCTACAGAAACAAACTAATAGGCTGCAAAGAGAACCATTTGCAATGTTACTATAATTCACATGATTCATTAAACAAAAATGGAAAATGATAGCATTTCCCCCTGAAAAAAAAATCCTTATGGAATTACATGCTGAGATCACTTAGTTTGAACTATTTTATTGACTAAGCATCTTGTTGTGCTGATGTGTAGATTATATAGGCCTGCAGCCATTTATTTTTTTGCTTTCTAAAATTAGAATTCCTTTTTATTATGGGGATGCTATAATGCATTTTCCCTTCCAGCTGTAGCTGCCAGCCATGGCAGGGGCTGCTCTTAGCCATTTTCTAATGGTGAGCATCACAGAAGCACTTGGAAATGTATTGCTAGTGTTTACTCTCCCAGGTCATTGGGGGAGCAGGATTGAAGGGCTGTGAGTCAGTAAAAGGCACAGAAGTGATGGGTTTTAGCAGCTAAAAATAAATATACATAGGTGGTTTCCTGGTTAAGGAGAGGAAAGAAGGAAAAACAAAACCAATGTGTCTTGTTCCTCAGGGGACCAGGACTGGAAAAAACCCAGAGCACTCTGGGGGTAGAAAGTCTTGTCTGAATGAGTCAGGATGACTTTCAGCAGCACAAGGGTTAGAGGAGAAAATGCAAATAAGAACAGGAGCAAGTGATGCTGTTTCCTATGTCAGGAGCTTGCAAGTACCTTGCTTTGTGTTTGGACGTTGCTGTGTGGTTAATGAGTTCTGGTTCAGATGTGGGAAGGGCTGAGTGGGAGCGAGTGGAGGCTGGTGAGATTCAAGGATACTGAACTGAGTAACTTCATTGTCCCCTGTTTCTCATCATCAAGACAATGATTAAATTTGGTTTAAAATGAGCATGAAGCAGTTGATAGTCAGCATGGTCCAAAAGGATGCTGATGTGATACTGACTCTTCATGCACAGGTTAATGGTCAGAAGTAGCATGTGGATAAATGTGACATGTCACAGGGCAGACAGTTCTAGGATATAAATTGCAGAAATCAGAGCTCTGGGTGTGTTCTTTTGGAGGCTTTAGATCTTTGCTCTACCCACCTGCTTGGGAGGTGAATTCCAGCCACAATGCCGAGGTCCTGACTGCTGTAGGACAGGAGGGCAGGCATGGTGTTTGTAGCCACCAGTACTTAATGTGGAGAAGGGGAATATTTTAGTACAAAAGCAACTGAAGTGCCAGCAGGATCAGAGTGCTGCCTGCAAGAGATTCCTTAAAGACCCTGGCAGAGACCACTGCTTGCAGAAGAGCTGCTGTCTAGCTGCGCAGGACAGAGTAGGAAGGGAGACCTGGCATTGGTGAGCGTGCCCAGTCCCCAAGAGGGGAACTGGGCTTTCTCCCTGAGCCCTAGACCATCTAGGCTGTGCAGGAATCCACTGGAGAAGAACCCAACCCAGCAGAGCAATGTGCCTGTGCTGCTTTCCAGGTGATTTCTTTGGGATCTGGAGAAGTTTCTTTTGACATGCACTTCAGCCCTCCAGAGAACGTCACCCTTGATTCATGTCAGAAAGCAGAGTGTGCCATGTAAAGGATTTCAGAAAAACGCCACATGGAGCAGGTTTTAATGCTGATTTTTTGACAGCCTTCATGTTTGGCCTTGACATGCTGCAGGGTAGACTCTATCTTCCACTGGCCATTTATCAGAGGTATCACAGGACAGAAAAAGACATTAAAAGCTATTTTAAATGAGTCCAGGATGGCCTCAGACTGGATTAATGTATTTGGGAGACTGACCAATCTGACAATCTCACATTCATCAGTGTGAAATCAGTCTGAAAGGTACAATGGGTTGTATCTACTTTTATGTGGATGGAGGATGCCAGATTTGACAGAACAACCTGGCACTTGCTATTTATTGCATAGGGAAACAGAATACTTGTTTGTATATATAAACATCTCTTCCCTCTTTTGCAACACGTTATGGCAAGGAAATATAATGGCAGACTTGGATAAGTGGGTATTTTTTGACAGACTCATACATCTCTGTAGTCATCTGGTAATTCCAATGAAGGGCATATTTCCATGCCGTGAGGCAGAGGAAAGCTAAAGCTCCAGTACTGGAATTGTAACTCTTCTGCCAGTGTCACTTACATTTTGCTTTATTAGACAAAAGTCAAGTAATTAATCACTTGATTGCTTAATTCAAAATGCAGTCAATTGCAATTTAGGCTTCATCACTATGCTTTCCACATGATGAAATCTGTTTGATAAATTTGATTCGGTTTTGGTTGCCTGGCTATGAATAAATAAAGCAAGTTTGGGGTAAAGACAAGCCAGAGGCTTTTTTTTTTTTGGCATGTGAGTAGAAATGGAAACGTTGGGCTGTGAGGAAAACTCCCCAGGGAGGTTTTTAGACTACTCAGTTGGATTTGAGGAAGTGCACCCAGTATTGTGATTTCAGAAACACTGTGCCTTTGTGTTCAGCTGAGCTGGGGGGATTTAACTTTTATTTACAGATGGGTAAAGCTTCCCTGGTCTGGGCAACATGCACAACCTATAAAACATATCAGAAACTTCAGTCCTGCAGTGAAAATGCAGTGGTCTCACCTTGTCTGTGGATGTCTTCCCTGTGCCAGCACCCAGAAGCATGGGACTTCCCACCTCATGTTCAACAGCTCTCTGAGTAAGCCTTGTGTGGTAGAGGAGACTGGGCTCCGGGGGAATCTGTGGTGTGTGAGGGAAGGTGCTGTGCTGAGGCTTGATGTGGATCTGCTGTGTCCCTCACCCCGGGAGGAGACTCTGGCCCTGCACGGTGGGTAGCTGGGGCTGCCAGCTCGCCTCTGAGCAGCCCTGAAGCAAGAGCTGTGCAGGAGAGAATTAAAACCCTGGTCTTGAGTGGATTGAAGTATGAGTGCAAACAAAGAATAACCAAATGTATGGGTTTAGAGACGCTTGCTTCCCCATGAAGAATACTCATTCAGTGGTCTCCTTACCTGCAAAATAATAAATCTGTACTCCAGCCTGGATTTCCCACTGTAGGCTATAAAAGAAGCTGTCATTTCCTATTGTCTAAACAATTTACAGCTGCCTTAAAGAGGGTGTCTCTCAGCAATCTTGACATCTTGATTTGATCATAAATTCACAGCTATTGTTGAAGGAAATGCTTTTCCCTTTAGATAAGGACACAAATAAAAAGCTCTTCCCATTAGAGCTCCAGGGGAAGGTGGCTGTCTCCTGCACATGTGCCTGTCTAGCAGGGCTCTGCAATGCCAGTAAGGTAGGACTGTGGTTGTCTTCCCCTCCCATTGCCTGCTGCTGGGGGTAGCCAGAAAAATGCTGTTTTTCCAGCAAGTGCTTTATTATTGGCTTGTATTACTTTAAGAAACTGCTGCAGTGGAATTGTAATCTGGTAAACCTGGAGCCCATGAAATGAGATTTTCAGTTCTGTGAGTTACCAAGAGGTATGATACATTAAAGCAGATTTACTCCCCGCATGAAGGAGGTTTGGAGAAATCTGATAAATTAACCACAAAGATTTCGGGTACTGAGCGCAGCTCTCCTGCTGACCCACTATCCTCATGTCACTTTTCCATCCGCTTGCTGTGTTTGAATGACTGCTCTGCAAACAGGATTATCCACGATATTACGTATATTTTTCTACAGTAGAAAGGGCAGGGAATTTCTTCTTGCAGAAGACATGGGAGATTGTAAGAAGATGAAACAGCAAGGATTTGTACACAACACTCACTGCAGGGATAAAAATTGGGTCTGGAGCATCTCACTGTGACACCAGGAACATCTGCTGAGGCTGGGCGGCTTGGCACTGGTGGTGCAACTGATTCTGGGTCGTTGGTGCTGCTGCAAACCTGCACCTGCCTCCCCAGCATCCAGCCTGTGCCAGGGGGGCAGTGAAGTGGCCATGTGTGCCATGGAACCGTGTGACTTTCAAGGTGGTGCAGGTGTGACTGTCCTCTGAAGCTGCAGCGAGTGTTGCGGTGTGTGATGTGCTGTGGCATGGAGGTGTGCACCCCACTGTGTGCTGCTCGGTGCCACAGCAGTGTGGGGAAGAGCCCCTTCCCTGCCATGACTGCCAGGAATGCTTGGCACCAGGGCAGACTCTATCCCAGAGATGAGTGTCCATGCTTTTGGGCAGCATAAAGGGCTATTAATGGCAGCAGTGAATCTCTGCTCATCTTTCTAAAAAGCGTTTTGCTTTGTGGATTCCACCACTTGAATCTTTCTCCTTTCCTTGCCCTTATCACAAATATTGTTCCTCTACAAACTAAACCTTTCTCTGTCTTCTGGGAGTCCTCTGCCCCAGGCTTGCCTCCCTTGGTGTGTCACAGATGAGTTCCTGGCAGCCTTGCTGCAGAGAGCTGGCCTCAACGCTGAGGATGAGGAGGCCTGCGGAAGGGGTCAGCGCCTGACAGCCCAGTGTCAGGGCCAGTCCATTACCACCGCAGTATCTGCTGCCTGCGCAGCACGCCCCTGATCTTTGGTGTGATATTATCGAGACATCGCCAGTGTTTACCTGTCAGGCTGCTCCGCCCTGCAATCACCCTAAATAATAGGACAGGAAGGAAAAAGTGGCTGTTTTCTGTTATCTGTGCTGACACACATGCCTGCAGGAGGGCTGCCAGCCCCGCTGTGCTGACCGGAGCGATGGCAGGGCAGACCTTTGTTGTAGAAATGCTTGGTTGACTTTCTGTTGGCATACAACTTGTACAGCAGGAACCCAGGGAGTATTCCTAGCTGTGTTGTGGCCTCGTGCAGTTCAAAGCCATGCTTCTTACATAGAAAACACACTTAAATTTTATTTTTGAGAAGTTCTTGCAGCCTTGTGGGTGAGGCTCACAGGCAATGTAACAGCAAATGCAGAAGGAAAGGAAACGGTGTAGTATCAACCACAGGGATAAATGTCACTGGAGAGAGCTGGCAGAGGTGGGGATTGAAAAGTTATGGAGGCAGCAGGGCACATGGAATCCTTGCAACCACTTCTCTGAGAGACCGGAGGGAGGAAGGAGCCGCCATGTGTGTTCGTGAGCTGGGTGCTGCTGGCGTACAGTAAGTACGTGCAACTCCTCCGTGCAGTTAGGTGTGTGATGCTAGCAGCTAGCTGCTGTAAGCCTTTGTGTTTACACTCACTGGGCATAGCTGACTCAGGTACATTTATTTATTCCAAGTTTCTGATGAGCTATAATAGGAAAGGACTTAGATGAAATCTGCATATTGATTTGACATTTAAGTATATGATTAAGTAAAAGCTGCTGAGGTCATCACTTGACTAAATTGGCTTAATGACTGTTGATTACACTGTACATGTTAATTTAATTTAGTGAGATCTTTATCTTCTGAATTGGTTATCACCTTCTGTTCAGCTATCGATTAGGATATGGGAGGATGCCAGTACTGGTTCTGTTCCCAAGCTGATAGGTCAGCGCATCCTGCACGTGCTGTTTTCTGTGTTGGTCTTCCAGGACAGGGTCCTTTCCTCTCCACTGATGGCAAAATCACTCTAGGACAAGAAAGGTCTGCTGCAGTGTTCAGCACCTCAGATTCCTGTAGGAATTGTCCATGTATATGTTCTTGTACTGCGGTAAACGAGCATTTTACTGATGCACCCTTGTGATTGTACAGTTGTGAGAATAGTGTGTGCAGAGATGCCTCTCTTCATATTTTACTGAGTTTCCTGGCTTGCAGGATGGAAATCTTCTTGAGGAAGTGAGTGGAGAGGATGAAGTTGCCTCCACTAGAAGGCTGTGGAAAACTTAAGGGATGAAGAGAATAACTGGTCTGAGCGTGTCTTCTGCTGGGCTTTCTGGGTTGTGCTGTTCAGTGCTTTGAGATGAGGCTAGAGCGTTGCTACTGTTTGGCACATGTCTCTCCAGTGTTTTGGTTAGGAAAGGAAGAGTCTTTATCCTTTCATCTTGCTCCATTCTTGTGTTTAGAAGCAAGCCCACAGCTTCATGGCTGTCACTCCACAGAGGAGCTGCTGCCCACAGCACCAGCTGAGTGGATGGGGAGATGTGCTCTCGCCTTTGGAGAGAGCTGCTCCTGAGGGAGCCAGGTTCCATATGGAGCATGTTTCAGAGGCATATGCCATTAATCCTGCATGCTGAATTATTCAGCAGTTCAGGATAATGAATCATTGAACAAAGCCTGGCATTACGCAGCTCTCTAGTCCTGGGCTGCCTGGTGCAGCAAACCCAGCCAACATTCCCTGGGTGGGAGCGCAGCAGCTTAGTGTGTGACTTTACCAGAGCTGTGATGCTGGGAACTGCTGTTTTGGGCTGTTTCTTGTGGTTGCATGAGCAACACCTTCCACCTGGCTGCACATAAAAACCTGGGGCTCAGTCAGCTGGGCAGCTCTGGCTCAATCTGCTCTTCTCCTTTTGGAGTATGTAGAGAAGGCAGCATTTCCTAGGGGAGCAGCAAAAGGGATCACATCCCAGAAAAAGCCTTTTCTCTACTGCTGGACTTGTAGCAGTGAGAAGTACAAGCTGTTTTGTTAACTGGTTTAAATCACTTTCAGTAGAGCTGTGCCGATTTCCATCTGTCATGGCCCTCGCCCTTTATCTCTGTTGCTATTCGAAGTGAAAACAGGCAGGCCCATCTTTGACAGCCTAAGAGGGATTTTTTTTTCAGAAGAAAAGATGGTTTATGATGCTAAGTTGTAAGAATGCATGACTTATGATAAGATATTCTGCTACTATGATTTAAAATTTGTATAGCTGTAGTGCCCATGAGCTTGGTTTAGAATTAACCAGAGCTCAGTTTAGAATAAACCCAAGCTCTGGTGTGACAGGCATGGCCCTGTACATTGTACAGACTGTTAAAGCTTAGGTGTAATGACAAGAAGGATGAGGAAGGAGGGAGGGAAACCCTCACCACAGGGTTCTCAGGAGTCAAACTGCCCTCCTAGACGCCTTCATGCAGTTAAAATACAGATGTTCTCCTGGGTGCAGGCAGGAGGGGTGCCTGAGGAGCACTGACTCCACAGATGAGAGGCAGACCTGAACTGCACGCTGGGCTTTGCGTGCCACAGCAATTGTTCCATGTAAAAACCCAGCTACATTAACATGCAAATAGAGGATTTCTCTGGCAGCCCACTGGTCAGGCTGTGTGCAGCTGGGTAATATTATCCTAGATGTGTAAAAACTGTAATCTGAATGCCTTGGAGGAGAATTACCATCTACCCGCTTGTCCTCAAATCACAGCCCCAGTGGGTCTGCTGACAACTGCACCTTAGCAAAGCTAAACGTGACTTGCCCCGTGTTTATCCCTCCTTTTCTTTCTCAATTCTGCTCCTGTCACTCTTGGAAGTGGTTAATATTCACATTCAGAACTCCTTTTCTCTCTTCCAGCTGATGTCTGGGCTGTGGCTTCATGTTAGGGTGTTCATCTGGCAGTGTGAGGGGAGCAGGAGCCCCAGAGCTTTGCCTGCTCCTCGCCATTGGGACTACTCACAGGGCCAGGAGCGAATGGGTGGCAGGTGGGGAACCTCAGGGTGCTGGTCCTGGGCAAGCAAGCAGGAGCTGTACATGGGCAAGGCTTGTTCTTGGCTTTGCTTCATACATATATGACCAAAAGAGTTGAAGTGGTCAGGGGCATGGATTAAATGTATATCTTTGAGTGAAAACTTCAAGTCATTTCAGCAGAACATGGTATGATCAAAAGCAGTAAACATCTCTGCTTCTTCTTAGGAAATGAGATGAAAATGAGTCTATTGAACTTGGTTTAGAGCTGAGCATTACACTTTTTCACTAAATATTAGATGGGTTAACTTGCAAGGAAAAAACAAACCCATATTGGAGTTGGCTATGGAGTTGATTGCAAATGTGTGGAATTTCCAAAAGGATAACTATTTTGATTTGTAAAATTAATTTTAAACCAGTAATTTAATGTTGTCATTTTTATAACAAGATTTTTCCATTTCAGAAATGGATATATTTAAATATTTCTGTATTTTCCTTTTAATTTCAGTGGCATTTAAAAATTAGTGCTGAAAAATAAAATTCTGCTTTGTGTCAGTCCAGTTGACTTCCAAACTGTAGCTCAACTCTCCAAAACATCCATTGTTTACCTAATTTACCAATTTCTGAGCATCAGATTTGGTCGGCGTAAGAAAGGTTGGAGCTCTGAGGTGCTTGAATCAAGAAGTGAATAACACTTGAAAAGGTTGAAAGACCAAACCTCCTTGAACTCTGGATGGATGCTTTCACACAATGTTAACTAATAGGTCTCATCAACCACCAAAATCCCTGACCCTGGAGTCAAGAGGCGTTTGTGAAATGGGGAGAAAAAACCCCGGGGAATGTAGGGCTACAATTCATAATAACTAACAAAATAAGTTTGAGTCCCAGTGCAACCCATTTAATGAGGAAGTGAGCTGAAATACATTGCAGCTGAATTGCTGACTTTGTCTGATGTTGTTCCCACAGAGCTCATTAAACCTTTTTATGTAACATTGCTGCAGCCACACTTCCCGAAAGCTTTCCTCGTTGTGCACTTCAGTTGGTGTTTTTTCATGTATTTTAATAATTCTCCTTCTTGTCCTTTCAATTTAAAAAAGAAAAATAACGGTTCAACAACCTAAATAGCTTAATAAGGGGCAAGCCATCTATTTCTTGTGAAGGCTGGCTCTGGTGTTTCACACTTTAACAGTGCAAATTCATCTTGGAAAGAAAATAATACTGTTTGTTCCCAGCTTTGAGAACCTGAGCAATAAGGAGCAACGTCAAAATGAAAACATTCAGCCCCAAATTCCCCAGCAAGTCAAGAAAAGCAGCCACAGCCAGCTTGTTGGAAAGTAATGGCTTTCACTTTGGAGTATCGCATGGGAAACCTATGGCTATAGCTCTTCAGGAGGGGTTTTGAAAGCAACTGTGACATCAAAATGTAGGATTAGCACACAATGCCCCCCTAAGGCTGGAGGTGGAGCTGGTGGGATGCCAGGTTGCTCTGCTGGGATGCCAGCATGGGCAGCTCTGCTGCCTTTGACCCTCTGATAGCACTTCTGTGCTATTGACGGAGGTTGGGACTAGCACAGTTTCTTAATCGCTTTCTGGCAAACACTGTTAAGCCTCATTAATGCAAATTAACAGATGATCTATTTTTCCAGAGTCTCAGTCCCATCACATGAACTTACATTATACAGTAACTTTAGAAAAATCAATTTTTAGTCCTTACTGCAAATTGATTTATGGCTTTTTCTGCTTGGAGCTGACAGGGCCCGCTCAGCCCTGAACAGCCAAGGTCTGCGCTGCTCCTCGCTGCCTTGTCTGATGCTGGGGTGGATGGTGAAGCTCTGACACTAGGGATGTGTCTTTCAAAAAAACCAGAAGCCTTGAGGTTTGTTTCTGAAAAAAACCTGTGAAGTCTTAAGCACAGAAAGAAGCTCAGGATTTGCAGTGAGTGCTTTGCAGTAAAAACATGCACGGTACAAACTTTGTCTGAACTTGACCTTCACCTCTTCGTTGGAGCACACCCTGGGACAGCCTGGAGTGTTCGCTGTCTGCTTGGTACCAACCAGCCTGCTGCTGGCAGAGGGGCAATTGCAGCATCTCTGTAACTGTGCAGGAAGATGAGGTGTATGTGGGGACTCAGTGCAGGGCACTTTGAATGCCTGACTGGGATCTGGCTGGGCTGTAGCTTGGGTTGAACTGGGTGTTAGCAAGGGTTTCTGCTCTTAAAATGGGAAGATTACTGAATGCTGCAGTGAGATGTACTTGATTTTCTTCCCTCTGGAGGGGTAGGTGCAGAGGAGGGCTGAAGCTGTGAGAGGGATGGGGATGAACTTCAGGTGGAAAGCCTCAGCAGAGCAAGGACTTCTGGCTTCCCTGCTCCCTGATGCCTCAGGGCATCAGGAGCACCAAAGGGGGCTGGAAACCATAATCACTTCACTTTAGAATGGTGTGGTCTCCTGGACTCTGACCAAATAATTACGTTTCGAACTTGAAATGAAATGTCTTTCTTGAAATGAGAATTTAAATGAATTAGCCGCATCTATCAGCAGGCGCTGAAGGGGCTATTTTAATTTAAAAGCTAGGTATAATCCTGGCTTGGCACATACAGCTTAATTACAGTCAGTTTTAACAATAAACAAAAGCACAAGGGGAGAGCAGAGCCTGGCCTAGGCAGCTCTGGGATTTAAAATTTTTTTACAAGTATTGAAATTGCTTTCTAATTAATTTACTCTGACTTTAATGGTATGGCTGTTAAAGGAAGTTAGCTAGCTTGATCCCTTAGCTGAAATGTCATCTAAGGTTTACATCAGAGACATGTAGTAAGAGCTCAGCCTGTGAGGCTGCACTGAGCTCTCTGCCCTTGGACGCTGTTTCAGGGGCATGTGGCTTGGCTTTCCCTATAGCAAGAGGCATCCAGAGATGCTTTTGGATGTACTGCATCCCTAAATGGAAAGGGTGACAATTATACCTCCAGTAAAAACATAAGAGCACAATTTCCTTTCTCTACAAGTAATAGGAAATTGCTGGAGAAATACAACAGAACCTCCTGGAGAGGACAGCAACTCTTAGCTGATCGTGCTGTTGTGTGTCAATAAACCTGCTAATTTTTATTTATTTAGCAGCCAAAAAAATGTTTTTGTCCTATTTTGAAAAGCAGATCATTGGCTCTGTTATTTGTCCCATTAACACAGTTCATCATGCGTTGGAGTTCACCAGTCATCGCTGAGTTAGTGCGTAGCTTAGAGCACGGACTGTGATGTGAAGACAGATGTGTATCTCAGGCCTGATTATAAGTTGTAGCTGGCAAAACAGGGAGTGATTTAATGAAGTTTTGATACAGCTCATCAGATACTGAAATGGGAAGATGCAATATTAATTCAGAAACACATTATCATTTCAATTGTAGTCATTCGGAGGAGTATTAATAACAGGGGAGCTTGTGGCACTTTGGAAAGATGATGTATTATTCTAAAGGCAAAAATATTCTTCAGTATTATGTTTCATTTGACACCTAAACATCTAGCATATTCCTATTATCACTGTGTAATCAATTTTTTGCTGTGTCTTCCATGCTTACAAAGCATAATCACTTTAGGCATTTCATGCTCTGTACTGGAGGCTTCTGAAGTGCTAGGCAGGACCAGCTTAAAACACTAGGTTGACAACTTTTATCTTTTAATCCTCAATTCTCCTCTGGATTTAAATGACTTGAAATTCTGTTTGGCAGCAGGACCTCCTTTTGCTGTCACAAGCCAAAGAAAGATGCAAATGTCATCTAAAACTTGCTCCACCTGTACCAGATTGTGACATTTAATACCAGTGGCACTGACCAGCAATAATCTGAAAGCTTTAATCCTTTCCACAGTGAAATTGGTGTGCTCTGGGGAAAAAAAGTAGCATCTTCTTTGGATTAAACAGCAGTGTAATTCTCAGCTGACATTAGAGAAGTATGTGTATTGCTGATGACAGAATATGTAGGAAGCAAATATCCTGGGTATTATGACCCTAGGTGCTATTGAATAGAAAAGTGTGGTGTTGGGTTCATGAATTGAACAAACTTGAGTTGATATTTGGTGATTGTATGAAGCCCCATGGTCTGTTGTAGACTGTAGCTGCACAGTAAGCTCACAGCCTGAATTCCTCACGTGGTGCAAGCAGTAAGCTCAGCCTCTGAGGAGCAGCCAGTAGCTGGCAGGAAAGGATGCGCTGTCTCTTAAACAGGGTATTTGGGGATGTTCCTGCTGCTGAGTCTGTCCCAGTAGGATTTCCCCATTCCACAGCTTTCTGAGATGAGACAAAATTGACAGTGCTGGAAAATACACACCCTGAGCTATGCATGGTATTGTTGAAGCATGGAAACAAATGTTTAAATGGATCCCTGGTCTATCATGAGCACAAGTCCTGTAATCCTACACTTGACTGTTCAAATCCTCCTGTGATGTGGGTCTGTGATCAAGTCCACTGGATCTGTTCCTCCTCCCTCTCCCATCCATCCATGAGTAGCAGTTCCTGAACCTGTGATGGACCTGGGGGGTTCACTGTATACCCTGGGGCTGTAGGCAGGGCATAGCTGCATCCTGTTAGTGCTCTGCTAAAATGGGCAGGCTCCCTCTGAAACCACTGCTCATGACTTGAGCAAGCTCCAGCCTGAACAACCACTTAATTACTGTAGTCTCCTGGCAATGGTGCACAAGCAAATTTCCTATCAAAAAGCAGAATCCAGGCAATATTTTGTGTCTATTTTTAGTTGCATCCGTTTAATCTGGAGATACTTGAAATCCTCAAGCAGGCTGGCGGCTGGGTAGCGCCTTCCTGCTGCTTCATGGTGAATTCCAGCTCACTGCATTCCTGGGCAGTGATGCCAGGATACAAAGCTGGATCCTGGACTGTTCCTGAGCTGACCCAGTGTGGGGGCTCAGGGAAGCTCTCAGTGGCTGCAGTAAGTGTCTCTATCAGGAATTGCAGTCCTGGGGCAAGCAGGGGCTCTCAAATGGCTATGGTAAGTATCAAAATCAGATGCATTCTGTTTCCAGCCCAGTCCTGAAGATATCTTTCTGGCAGTGTCCCAGGAAGTTTTTTGTAGGCTTTCACTCAGCCTCTGGACTTTAGCTATCCTGCATGACTTTTAATAAACCCGTTACTGCTACCTAGTTGGGTTCTTGGCAGATTTGCTGGGCTCCAGCTGTTCAGATTGCCATGCTTTCCATAATTCCTGACACAGGTAGCAAAACAACCTCGGCAGGTTTCTTCCAGCCTGTGGGACCTGTCATTCCCCCATGAAGGCTTACAGAGTGTGCTGGATTTTTTTTTTTTAGCAAAACACAGTGCTGTGAGGACAGGTGATCGATGAACAGTGTTTCTTCAAGTGTGCAAGTAGAAGTGAATCATCTCAGCAGTAAGTGGACAGCTGTATGTGGTGCAGATCCCTGTTTGCTCAGCAGTGTACTCAGTTTTAGAAACAAGGTGTCTTCTGGACACCATCTCCCCAGGGAATATGCTGGAACAGAGCTGAGCTTTTCCTAGGGAAGTGTGAGCCTTCTCTGTGAGCAGTCCTTAGTGATGTTGGAGTTTTTAGTGGCCTTCTGTAGATACCAGCTAGTGATTGTTTGGTACTTCTGAGAGAGTCACTGTGGTGGCTCAGCTTTGCTGCTTTCCCTGACAACTGTTGTAGTAGGCACTGGTGATGTCAGGGGTTTGGGCTCCTTCAACATACACCATCTGTCAGTCTGTCCTCAGTTCTAAGCCCTTGTGAAGGACGAGGTTGCCTCTGGTGGTTGGGATGCTTTGGATTTGAGGTACAGAGCAAGGTGAGAGCATGGCTGGAAGATCTTACCCTGCCTAAGTGTAAATAAGAAATTGGTTTGTTGGTTTTATGCAAAAGCTTCAAAGGAAACAACTAGACACATGTTGTCTCTGAGCCTCTGCAGTCTCACTGACTGAGACCAGTCAATGAAAAATGGCCAGATGCTCAGAGAGCTGCCAGCTCTCCTCCAGAAGGACACCTCATCCTTCTCTTCACAGGGCATTTTCATCATGAACAAGCATTTTACCCTCTGTGTATATCCATGTAAAAAATAGGGACGAGCACAAGTAAATCTGCTACTAAAATAACAGGATTCTGATTTGAGGAAATACTCCTGTAAAAATCCCTTCCTCAGTAACTTCTTTGCTTGGTCTCAAACTGGGGTGCAAAACTGTGCCCCAGCCTCAGCTTTTACTGCACTTTTCCCTTCTGGGGAACATATATTGCTGCCCTCTGGGTATATGTTTTGGCCCTTACTTGTATTTCAAATCTTTTGTATATTTGGCTGCCCAGAGTGGAAATCCCAGAACCTACCCGTGCTGCAGCACCTAGTTACGCAGTGCCATGTCCCAGCAGGCATGGCAGGACATGATGGGCTGCACCTTGGCTTGTGGCATGTTCTCATTCAATAACATCTATGAAAATAAATCCTTGTGTTAGACTGCTAGTTTCACAATAATTTAAATCAACAAAGGCCTCAGCTACTTCTGCAGTGCTCACTGCTCTCACCATGTGATGGGGAAAGATAAATAATGAGGCCATATTTTACTCTTCAGGCTCTGCCATTGGCAAATGCTTCTAAATGTGTTCTGTGGATTTATGATGCTGGTGGCAGACTTCCATGGCAATCCTCATAATTAATCACTCGGTTTAACAATGAGGAACATTTCATTGGTCTGATTAGCACCAGGTGAAGTGATTAGCACAATTAATCAGGTGCAAGGAAAGACTGGGGTTGAATTGGGGTGGAAAAACTTTTGTTTGAAAACCAAGTGTTTCCCATTCCTAGGTGTGAAAGCAGGCTCAGCATCCTGTCCTCTGCATGCTGCTGGCTGTTCCCTGGGCCAGCTGCCTCTGGGGGTCCCGGTGCAGGGGACAAGGTTTAAGTAAGGGGGTCTGTGGAAAAAGTTCCCAGTATTAGGAGGTCCATCACTTCTGCAATCTGAGGTGACCAAGTGACCTACTTGCAGGTATCTGTGTTTACACATCCCCATGGGGAAACCACAGAAGGTTGCACAAATCCCAAAACACTTCCTAAAAGTGTATTCTTTAATGATACTCTTCCTATTTTGCTGTTTAAATTGGCTTTCAAATTCCTGTTGCTTTACTAAGAAGACTCAAAATACTCGCGGTGAATTGAATGTGGATCAATTCCTGCAGTAGTTCTAACAGCCCTGAAGCAGCTGGTTGTACCCATCCCCTTGGTGCCAGGTTAACATGCCTGTCCTCACCTTTGGAATTCATCCTGTAGCCACGCATCACATGTGTAGCTTTTAAATTGCAGCTTAAGGCCTGTTTCTGTATCACACAAACACTCATGTTCAGGATTTTGGTTCTAGTTCATTGTATTATAATTGGATAGCCTTGGGGAAATCACTGTCAGGATTGATAGGCTCCTAGCAATATTTCTGTATCTATTGGTGGATTACCATGTGCACTTTTTCAGATGTTGGTATATTTATACATTCCCATGGGGCTGCCTTTCCTTTGGAGGAATGTACTGATAAATTAGCATCACAAGCAATGGGAAGGGACAGATTTCCTTTAAACAAGGTGATGTGTGCGGCCTCTGGAATTGCTGAAAACAACAAATAGAACAACTTGAACTGTACTTCTCATACCCTCTGCCATCACGGAGCCTTTTACCTGCTTCCAAACCCAGGCTGGTACCAGCAGTGCCTGTCAGGGGACATCCCAAGCAGCCCCTGTGGGTGTCCTGGTTGTGATGGCCTGGGGGTGCCTGTCCTGGGGGATTCCCTGAGGTAGAGTGAGGGGATTTCATCTCTGGGGGATGGAGGTGGGTGAGTGGAAGTTTCTCCTGGTCATGCTATGCTGTCGCTCTACTCTGACACCTCTTCCTGTCTGACACCTTTGGAGTTTCCCAAAGGTGGTGGGTGAGCACGTACCCGTGCAGGGTGTGATGGCACATGTGCTAGTTTGTCAGGATGAAGTTTCATTATTAATGTGTTCACTTAGCAGTTACTGGTTGTTACTGGTCCCCTGTGGGGTAAGAGGGAGGATCTCCCAGGAGCAGATAGGTAGCAGCTGCAGAGCTGGGTTGTCTTTGTCACTAGATTACAGAGGAGACCTCACTCATGGATGGAGTGATTCATCCAGATTAAGGCAGGAAACATGTTTTCCTGGTGTGTCAGATCCATTTTATGAATCCCAGGGCAGCTGGCTCTCTCCAGCAGAGTTCAGTGAATGCAATGCTTAAATCAAACAGCCCCGTGACAGAAGGGATGTAGGAGACAGCTCTCGCTCCCTTTGAGTTGACTGCTCAGGTGCCTTGTTTACTCAGTGTATTTGCCTTTTCAAGGGGTAAGGCCAACTATTAACTTAGTAATTTGTGGGCCCACCAGACTCAGAAGCTTTCAAAGGTTATTGCTCACGCAGCCTCCTCTCCCAATCCTCTGGGACGTGCTACGTGAAATGGTGGAAATGGTGCATGATGAGGGAATGCCCTTTGGAAAAGGTTAAGCCTGCTGCCAGTTTATCACACAGCCCTGTGAGCAGGGAAGAGGGCCGGTGGGAAATCAGGGGGAAGCAGGCATGCTCTGCTGACGAGCGTGAGCCTTGCTGGCCTGCCTTCGCCTGTGACGTGTGGAGATGTATGTGCAGAATTAGGATGAGCCCTGTCTGTGTGGGCAGGCTGAGCCATCCTGCTCTGCTGGAACAGCCTGGGCTGGGGCTACAACCCTTTGTTTTAACTCCTAATTAATCTCTTGGCATGATAACGCAAAATCCCCTCCTGCAATGCTGTGGTAGAAACTTCTGCAGCCCTCCTAAAACAAAATAGGTTTGTCCTTTTTTTAGTTCTGGCCTCTTAATGAATTACCACCTGAACAGTTACGTTGCCAATGGCTATGCTCACTTTGTTGTTTTTCCTGCAATCTGCATAAATCTGCATTTGATTTTTATGCTTGGTTTGGATATTGAATGGAAAATAGGACACAGTCTGGACAACTGGAAGGAATGAAAACAAACTGGTTTTTTTTAAACCATTAATAGTTTATGCTATACCATTGTGAGCACGAGCTCCTGCGTGTGCTCTGCCTTGCTGGGAGGTGCTAATTGGGGCTCTGTAGCCCTTCTGTTTGAGCAGGGCTCCTTCAGGTGGGAGCAGAAGCAGCCCCATGGGACCTGCTTAGTTCTTTGATTCCACCTGCAAGTCAGCAAGATACCTCAGCTCTGCATGTTTTCTGGCTCGTTCTTTGTTGCAGCACAGAAGTTGGTAAAATACGTTTTTACTACCAGCAGCTGCAGTGCAGAGGCGGCTCTGGGCAGTGGTGGGTGCCTGTGGTGGGAGTCAGCCCCACAGAGGGGCCAGCATGCACTCTGGGGGCTCTCCATCCTTCCTCTGCACTGAGCATCCCTTCACAGGGCAGAACTCACAACCTGCTTTGGCTGTTACAGCAAGGCAAAGGTTTACCCCGCAGATTGTGTTTATCTCATTTGACCTCCTTAGTGTCTTCGTTATCGCTAGCCCCGAGCGCTGCAGTTAAGCCAGAATTGTGAAACCAGTTTTAGGATGTGCTTCTGGATCACTTCCATTTGTTCCTGTTTCCGTGCAGCGAAGCTGAGCTTGTTTTTCTTTCTAACAGAGAGAAGGGAGACTCTTGCTGTCGGCTCACACAAGAAAAAGGGGGAGTTTAAACAGGAGAGCTAAGAATCTGCAACCTCATAAATGGAAGATGAGCTGGGCTCTCGCTCGTATTCCCTGCCCCTGGGTGAGTTGCTTCTGCAATAGGAAATCCTGCAGGTTCCTTCCCTACAGCTTGCGTTGGAAGGGGAGAGCGTTCATGCAGTGTTTTCAGCTCCATTAAATAGCACAGCTGCCCAAGCAGCTAAATGGATGAGGCTAATGAACATGTGCACAAGCTTGATGGTTCAGGAGCTAAATTGCCTGGGAGTGAGCAAAACAGAATTAGGCAAGTAAAGAACCTGATTGTTTTTCAAGTGATAAAAGATTGGCATGAATTACAGGAGGCATTGGAAATTTGGAAGATATGTAGATTTAAATGGATACATTTGTTTCAATTAAATAAAGAGGAAGGAATGAAATGCCTGTTCAGAAGCATCATAGACTGAGGTTCCCATCTGGTTTTCTCTGATCCCAAAACTAAGAGTTAATGTCTCTGCATTTGGGGATTAAGAATCCCTTTTGTTGTGGGGGAGCCCACCCAAAACAGAGCCAGGGCAGACAGTGGGGGTGAGAGTGGCCAGTCAGTACAGGGGGCTTGAGAGCCCAAGCCAGCGTTGTGGAGCCAGCTCACTCCTTGGCGATGTGTTAAGGCATTTCAGCACAGATCGGACCTGAGCTGCCTTCTCCAGATGGGCTGGTGTCAAAGCCCAGCTTTGAAGCGGCCTCAGGTTCAGCTCTGATGCAGGTTGGAGATGAGACCTGAGCACCCAGCTCAGGTGAAGGGAGCCCAGGCATTACAGGAAAGGGTGCAAACCCCCATGCACCAGTTGCAGCCGCCCTCCCTACTCCTCTGTAGGTCTGGGAGAGAGGAAGTTAAGCTGGAGTGGCATAGAAAACATCTGATACAGTCATCTGTCAGCAAATCTAAACCTGCCCGTTTCCTATGAGGTTTAGTTTCTTCTCTGTGAAGTTTTGTTTGGTTTTTAAACCAGAATTTTAATTAGAAGTTTTTAGTTTCCAAAGCTGGCCGTGCTCTTTTCAACAAGGCTTCTTCCCATGGCCTTTGGAAAACACAGTATTTCCATGAAGGTTTTGGAAACTCTCTCAAAGCAAGTTTTGATTAAAGCTTTAAGAATTGAAACATGTGAGACGGGTGCAGTTACAGGCGCTCTCCCCAAAGTAATCTGTTATTATGAAAAACACCGCTGTGTTCATTTACACCTATTACACAGGCTTCTCCTGGGGGGAAGGACACTGCTCTGACAGCCAGCCACCAGAGACTAACCCCACATTTCCCATCCTATAACTCTTGGTGATTCCAGTCAGCCCCTCTGCCATGTAGATTGCCTCAGAGAATGGAAATGCTGGGGTTTTGTAGCCCCTTAGAAAAATCCAGTCAGGTTCGTACAGCCGCTGCTTGGGAGCTTCCTTCCCATTCACATCTCAAGATTACTGTGGCACTGATTGAACAGGAGATTCATGGAGGGAAATTAAGCCTCCAGAAGATACAATAATTTAAATAATTGGCAATTTTTTTGTATGTGAGAACATGAGAAATACAGAGTGTTCATTCACCGTAAATTCCTCCAGGACCACGTTACAGAAGCAGATGAATTCTTATGAAACAAAGATTCTATTTTCATGCAAATATCCCTCAGCAATAAAATACCCAGGGAATAAAAATGACAGGAAAATGTATGATGTACAAGCAGAATTGTTTCCAAAGCAGTGTATTTCCCACGAAGCCTCAATAGCTCTTTATACTGTGGGCCATGTTAGCAATAATGTGCAGCGCAGGATCAGGCTGTGCACGAGTGGTGTGATGGAGAAAGCGATGGATGCTGCTGCTCGTGCTGCTTTTGCACTGCAGTTTCTGTGCTTTAGTATAGGTCTTCTCCAGTCATGTATGGAGACAAGGAAAAGTCTTCCCCCAGGCAAGGTAGGAGGGTAGAAGAATGGCTCTTGGGGAGCACCTGGAGGGAGGCCAAAAGCCCAGGTCCTAGTTCTGAGTGTTGTCCAAACAACAGCCAGCTTGAGATTCACCTCAACAACAGCTTGTTGAGATTCACCTAGAGTTGCCCTTTGGGGCTGCAGTACAAATGCAGGTGTGGGCTACTTCAGACAGCTCTACCCTGCTACTCTGGACCAGGACAAAGAAAACAGCTCTGGCATGTCCCATGTATTTAGCACTGATGGGGACAATCATTTGGCAGCAGTAATTAATCAAGAAGACTGCAACTCCCTCTCACTGTTGCAGCCCCAGATACATGATAACATGATCTCAAGGCTAGGACATTATCCCTCTCTCTTATTCTTTCCATTTTGTACATATTCATGAGTATACTCAGCTGCAAGTGATGGGAATGCAGTCCATGCTCAGCAATCTTTCTTGACTTTTTATATGGGGGGCAGGGGGAATGCCATCAGTGTTTCAAGATGATCCTTTGGAGGCTGTTCCCTTCTCTCTAGGCAGCTGATAAACGGCTGGAGCGTGAAGCATTCCCTGCTGCCTGGGCTAATGATTGCTTTCCAAATGGCATCTGCACTGGGGGGGTGGGGAGGCAGCGTGCTGTGGGAGAAGGGGAATAACCACAGTAAACTCCATCCTACCAAGTGCTGTGGGTATACATCATTCGTGTGGTAGGGAAGACGAATGGATGCTGTGGTGGGTTTCACTTTGTTTCGGTGGAAGAAGTGTTTAAGTTGCTGGTGTGTTTCAAACTGTTTGGCAATCTGGGGCTAATAAACCCTGTTGGGGTTGAGGGATGCCTCGAAGGTTGCTCCTGGCTAGCTGATGAGGCAGGGCTTCCTGGAGCACAGCTGCATCACCAGGGTGCTCATCACTGGGGCTGTGAGCAGAACAAGGCTTGCTGTCTCGGTTTCTTGCTTTGACTGGAGTTCTGTGGCCATGCAGTGCCCCTGCTCACTTTGCCTTCTCCAGCAGGAATGAGCCTACCTGAACCTTTGTCACAGGTGTCTTCAGCCTGGGGCTTTTATGTTTCTGCTGCTTCCACGCTCAAAGTTTCAACTGAATAGATTTTAAATCCTCTTCCAATAGGGATGTGCCCCAAATAATTCTGCACGCAATTTTAGTTCAGGCTGGGGGGGGAATAGTTACTGCTTGGTGTTGAATTCCCCACTTGCTTGCTTAAATAGAACCACTTCATACAGGTTTTAGAAGAAACATTTTTGCCTAACTTGCAGAGTGAAAAGGTTTTCCTATCTCTAAATTTGAAGCTTTTCTTCCTTCTGTTTAAAATAATGCTGAATGATGGCAATGCACGAATCTCCTCTTCAGAATTACACTCTGGTTTTCAAAGCTCTTAATGGATTCCTTATTTCATTACTTGTTGAGATCAAGGTGTGAGGGATTTCCTTGGGGTGACAACCAGCCAGGGCAGGGTTGATCCCACCTGTCTCTAGAGCCGTCTGGATGCCGGGGCTGGAGCCTCTGTCCGGTCCCCTTGGTGGCGGCTGGGTGCAATGCCAGGCTGTTGCAACATCCATCGGGGGTTTTCCCACCCCACCCCCCCGCTTTATCTTGGGCCTCACAAGCATAGTTTTAAACATTAGATGAAACTAAATCAATGTATAAATTAATTACCGAAAATGACTTAGCCTCAGAGGCTGGAGCAGGGATGTGAGAGAGAGAAACTTAAATGCCAAAATTAAAATCTCGATTAAATTTTACAAATAAAGGATAATTACAGGGCTTTTTTTTTTCTTTTTTTATGTTCATATTAAATTGTAAGGAATTATTAGATATTTAACTGACATTTATCCAGATAGCCCACAGCAAGTTAGGTAGCAGTTACATGCTGTAATAAATGTCAGCATTTAAAAATTAATTGCTATGCTATCTTAACTTGCTGTGGGCTGTCTCGTTAAATATTAATGTGATGTCTAAAAATATGTTAGGAGCTGAAAGGATTATTTGGATATGGGATGGCAGAGTTCTAAGGCCTGGAGGGGGAAAGCTGTGTCTGAGCATCATCAGTTCGTGGGGATCGGTTCCTGGCAAGGCAGCTCCCAGCCACACGTGCTGCTCTCTGACAGACAGGCCCTTCTGCTCCTTTGATAATGCATTAAAGGAGACCAGTCCTTGCAGGGACGGGCCAGCTTTTCAGCAAGGAAGTGTACTTTTGTTCCCTGCCCCAGAGAAAGAAACAAGAGCTGTGGGATCCCCTGAGATCCCATTGCTGTACAGAGAGCAGAGCAGTTTCCACCCAGCTGTAGCCCTGGTCCAGATTGTGCAGCTGCTGTGGCTTTGGTGAATGCAGGTGATGGGATTCTGAGGAAGGAACTGCCAAAAAAGCAGCTAAAACCTGGTTCTGCCTGTTGTACCCCCTGTATATAATACTTAGAGGCCTTTGGAAGGAGAGCTCTGAACACTGTGTGTCCCTGGCACTGTTTGGCATCTCTGGAGCCCCCCATCTCTGGGGTGCGGAGGAGGAGAGCGAAGGTGCTTTGAGCATGGCCCTGCTGCTCCCTTCTACCTGGAGGTAATACATGGTGGGGAGGGCTAACGTGAGCTAGGAAGGAGGGACCTCCTGTCCAACATGAGTACCTGTATTTATTATTTATTTTGAGTAAAATGTGCTAAGTGCTTTGCAGAGAACATACACCCAAGTGTGCTAGGTGTTTAGAAGGCAGTGCAAGCACAGGGAGGGAAGTCTTTTGCAGCTCAGTGATACAAACTGAAGGGATATTTTTGTTCTAACTCAATCTCCCCCTATGAATAATGCATGTTGGTCTCCCAGAAACACAGGGTAATCAGAAATATACTGTGTCCATGACAAACACAGTGCACATTACTGTAATAGAGCTTAAAGACAGTTCCCATTGACTCTTACTATTTAAGGCTAAGAAATGTGCAATGTGTTTTCCCAGACAACCACCACTTTAAGTCTAATGCTTTGCTGTTCCCCACACACTAATAAAGTGTTTAGAGTGAGCAAGAGCTTTTGCACTTAGAGGAAAGGATGCGAGATCTGACTGTGGGATGTGGTTGTAACCTTTGGAGCCAGCACAAGGTGCCTTGCAGGGTTTCCCCAGAAAAACTCCTCTGCAGCAGGGTCTCTGCTGTGGCCAGCTAACTGCAACCAAGGAAATCCCCATCCCCATAGCCCCCCACCTCAGCCAGGCAGGTGCTGTGGGGATGTCTCCCCCAGAAGAGGACCTAGGCATGTTGCTGGTGCTGGTGGCTGCAAGGCAGATGCCACAAACCACGATGGGGTGAGCTTTGGGGCTCCCTCGGTCTTCTCTGCCTCTGTTTTGCATCTCTTGTGTTTGTAGCCTCCGAGGCAAAATGAGCCATGATGTGGATTTTCAATTAGCTCAAGCCTGTGGACTTCTGAAATGGAAATACCTGCCTGAATCCTCTGCCTGCCTGCAGGAGGGGACAGTGCATTTCCTCCTGCACAAATTTGGTCCTTTGCAGCCACGATCTGTTCCCCATATGCTCTGTTAATACCCACCTGAGGCAGAACAGTCTCTGCAAACACTGAGCCTAATGGGATGCTTGTCCAGCAGTCTGACTTTCCGATTCGACACAAAATGCCAGAGAACTGAATTTAAGATGCTTTGGAGGAATTCCCCCTTCCTCCCCTAAGCAGGCCAAGGAATGTGATTTCATTCATCCCATACTCAGCTCAAAGCACCATTTACTGCTGAAGGATTGAGCAAATATAATTTAAGGTTCCACTGTGCATGTGACAGATTTAATTAGTGTACATGGGAGCTCAAAGTTGTTCAGAAAGTATTTGTTTGCATAAAAATAGGCTATGTCTGCAATTTAAACTGGAATAAAGTACTGCAGTTACGGAGGATTTAATGAGTTGTTGCGTAATGTTCTTTATAAACACCATCCTAGATGGGAAATTGTATTAGGAAATAAAAACTAGGTTAGTAAATGCAACCAAATCCAGCCTTCCATATCCTCTTGCTTACAAGGGTTGTAATTCGTCGTTAATGCCATTCAGTTCATCTGAGTGGGAATTGTGTGGCTGCAGCGGTTGTCAGAGGAGCTGGCGTGGCAATCCCTCCTGCTGCTTATCTTGTCTCTGGGTTAGCTGGAGTGTGGCTCCCATCACCTGGCTGTGACACAGCAGTGTGGATCTGGGATGGGCAGCCCAGGCACCAGCTTGCATGCGTGCTGTGTGGGGTCATGGCTGGCTCTGGCTCTGTGGTTGCATGGCTTTCTGGGAAAATCCTTGCAGATAACCTGTTCCCTTATGGTGTCTAGAGAGTTTGTCCTGAGACACTGCAAGTTCTTGTGCAGGTTAGTCAGAAAATTGTTGACTGGTCAGCTGAGAGGCTGATGCAAAGAGAGAAGCTGTGTTTGTGCTGTTGCCTTGTGGAAGACTGATTACCACCATCAGATGCTGTATGTTAATTGTGAAACTGCTGGCAGCCTGCGTATGTGACATGACAGTGAAGCTGGTGAGGACTCTGGTTGGAGTGAAACGTGATGACGCAGCACAAATTTATCTGAGGAGAAGAGAAAATGGCTCCTGAGGTGATGCTCCAGCTGCTGACGACCAGGGATCGGAGGAGTCACAAGTGAATCTCAGCACTGATGTTCTGCGTGCGGCAGAGTCAGTCATCCTCTGCACCTCCTCAACTACACTAACCATCACAGAGTGATTCAACCCTCACGGACTGGTTAAAGCCAGTCCTGTTCAGCAGGCAGGCAGCTCTGGCCTCCTTCTCTCTGGGTCTCTGCTCTCCTGTAGCAGGCTGGGAGCTCAGCCCTGCGAGCAGTGGTGCTTCAGCAGTGAGCAACTCCGAGGGGCACCCTGCTCTGCATGAGGCATAGGGACATCCCTGAGCTGGGACGGGTCACTTCATAGGAAGGCATGGCACTTAAGTCACCCAGCGCTGAGCATCCACATGCAGAGAGAGTCTTGTACAGTCTAAAGCAGAAGAACAAAAGGAGAGAGGAAAGGAGGATTGTTTTCCTTTCCTCCTTAGTGCTGCATGGAGTGCAACCAGTCTGCCTCCTCATAGCTGGTGCTGCACACTGGGCTGCAAAACCCCTTCCAGGAACACTGAGCTAAGACAGCTCCCTGATGTCACTATACACTTGTTCCTGGTGCAACTTAAATCGTAAGAATGATGTTCCTTACTCTATTCCTTCAGCAGATGGTACTGGTTATTTATTAGGAGGGAGCCTAGAGCACTGTGAATTACTTTGCTGTTTTCATCTGCTGTCCTGCAGCCCTGGGATCCTTGGGATGCTGCTCTGGAGCTGTGAGAGCTAGTGTGGTGGCCATGGGAGAAAGCACTATTCAAACTAACAACGTATTTCATTCACTTTGTTTTGTGGGCAGGCTGTGTGGGTGGGGAGGTGGGTTCCTTCCAATAAACCTGTTTTGGTGGAATTCCAATCTTGCACTGCTCATCTAAAACCCAGGAACTTACACACCGCTGAGCTGGAGTTACAACCTTGTGGGAGTGAACCCTTGTCATTTCCTACTTGGGAACGTCAGTTGTTACCTAGTACCTCTGGAGGTCACTCTAACAAAGACAAAAATACAAACACTGGAAATTGCGTTAAGGTTTTTATTCAGCTGTTTGCTCTCTAAGTTATGGTCTGTGTTACAGCCCACACGAGTGTGAAATCTGATCAGTTCAGGCAGGTGTTTTAATTGATTTCTGCGTGGAAAGGTCTTGATCCTGCAGGATCTTTATCCTTGAGTCCATCCTTCTCAGCAATCATCACCCACTGTGCCTGCCCAGTCTGAGGATCTTCCTACTGGTCAGAGATGGAAGATGTAACCTGGCACTTCCTGTCCTGCCAGTAACAGTTTAATATGTGCTAATCTGTGTGAAACCCCGAAAGCTCTGAGCTTCCCCTGGAGAGGGGAGGATTTGCTATAGTTACATCTCCTGCTCTTTACATCCACACCAGAGCTGCAACATGGGGTTTTTAAGAGATGTAGTCTTAAGGCAAACAAACTCAAGACAGCTCCTAATCATGTCTCCAGTATGCAGTGCTGGCACTGAAGTTATCAACTGGTCCTTCAAGTGAAGGGGTACGGACAAATTGCAGTGTCACTTAAAGGCTGCTGATGGGCACTTTTGTAGTTTGCAGTAAACCAAGAAGGAGCCTGATTCTGTTGGTGTTTAGTCTCTTTAGTGCTTCCCTCTACTGCAGAGTGGTCTAAAAGAGCTTTAATGAACAGAGGAGCAGGAGCCACCCGGCACACATCGGCCAGATGTCAGCACTGTTTTTCAAAACAGACTCAAATCTTTATTGTATTGACAGTGTTCCTTGAGCCTTGACTTCGACTTTGGAGTAATTGTATTTTGAAAGCTCCCCTTTTACCCTCAGTGGGTTGCTGTATAACAGAAGAAAGTCCTAATTCATGACTATAATGAAAACATGTTGTTCCATGAACAGCTGAATTAACAAGGCCTGCGTATTGATTCCTGTTTAAAGATGGACATAGTGTATTTGGATTCTCTGCTGTCTAATGAGGCATGAGCTCTGACTTGCAGACTGGAGCTTTCCAAGCATCCCTCCTAACTGTCCTTTGCCCATAAGAGTTCTCTGGTGTTTGATAAAAGCCTGGAGCATAAGCTAACGGCTCTCCCCTTGTAGAGCTGCTGTAACCTCTCTCCTCTACACAAGCATGTCATCTTATGATGTCATTGCAAGAAAAGCTTGGTGTCTCTGTGCCAGATGTGGCTGAAACAGGCAAGTGAATTCAAGGGCTACGGGGGGAGGAGGGAATGAAACGCTCCCCCAAGCAGGGTTGCATGGCCCCAGTTCCCTAGCAGAAAGGAAATAGCCCAGAAGCCACGAGTGTGTCCTGGGTTAAAGGCGTCAGAGCTGCTGTTGCCTGTGCAGCCTGACTGTCTGGCAAGGCTCTGCTGGCACTGCAAATGCAGGAGGCTGGGATGTTTGCTCTGCACCTTTCCTACCTCTTGGGGTAAATTCTTGGTGGGATTAGATGTGGAAAGGGATGTGTGTTTGTGAGGACGATTGGTTTAGGTCTATGGTAACATGCTGTCTGGGGTGCAAATGCAGAGGATGGATCTGCTCTCGTCTTTAACAGCATAACATGAATAATGATGAGGAGCTGCTGTGGCATCTGAACTTGTGCACAAATGAATGTACAGCATCACTGTGGCACTGTGAAAGGAGCATCTCAGACATCTCCCTCCTCTCTCCTTTCCATGGTGTCTCTCCCCTGTGCTGGCAGAGTTCAGGTTAGTCCAGGAGATGCTCTCTGAGTAGCAGAATGCTGCCACCCCCTTTGCACAGGGAGGGTGGCAAGACCGGGGGTATGATGGGGAGATTGTGGGAAAGCCTGCAGTGTTGAATTTGGGAGAAAAATGGAAATACCCTTACAAATAGAATTTCGGTGAATAATACTTTTTAAAACATCTTTTGTTTGAAAGAAAGATGTTGACAGAGTGGTTTCCACTGGTTCTTAGTCCTTTCCAGCAGAGGTGGATCCTCCAAAGATCTCATCAGCCATTCCACACCATATGTTGTGTCTTTTTAATCCAGCCTAGACAACTGCGGCATCAGCCAAAAAGTGTTATTCTAGGACTTTCTATGAGAAATAGGACTTTTTCATTCTGCTGATATGCAGTGTGACCTTCAACTCTTAACACCCTAAAATAAAGTTTGCCTGAACTTTCCAGTTGATGTAACCAGACGGCAGAATAAAGCATTGAGGGCTTCTCAGCATCTGAAGCTTGGGCTCTCCAGTTGTTTATCACCTGAAAAGTACAATGTCTGTTCCCTGATATGTCAGGCTATAGACACTATTTTTTGTTTGATGGCTCAGCTTGACTTTTCAATGACTAAAATTTACATCAGGGGTTTTCAATCATCTAAGTTAGTTCTTAGCCAAACTTCAGATGCCTTTGATCTCTGCCCATGGGTTAACTGCTTTGAGGAGTCTCAAAATTGTTGGTATTGTTAAACAGACAACATATTTTTCTTTTGATTAGACACCGATGCTAGCACAACTGTCTGCTTTTCAGAGTTATCTGAGCAGCTTTCTCGAGTGCTGGAAGTTTACCCTTGAATATGACAGGTATAAAACATGTTTTCTGTGTCTGTGTATCTTTCAGTCAAGTGATTGATCTGCTACATTAGTGCAAGCTTCAGCTTTGTCACCCTGGCACTTCCAGGCTGAGCTATACACTCTGCAAGGGGACACAGCTGAGTATGAGATCACCAAGGACACTCCTAGGATGGAGCAATCACCAACAGAAACCTCTGTGTCACTTGCAAATATATGAATGTGGTTCATACAGTAAAAGCACAAAATGTCCATAACTGAAATTATTTCAAGGACAACCACACAGGAAACCCTCTTGCAGATTGCAACCCGAGTCCTGTCACTCAGCATCTCCTCCTCAATGTGTAGTAACTTTTTGGAGGTGTTACCAATCAGCTGGTTAAAAACCTCTGGTGATATTATTCCAGCAGATCTGCAAGGACATAGAGTGAGTATGTGAGGAATGTGGGATAATCTGGGTGTTGTAATTTTTCCTTAAATTAATTTTTGAAAATGCATACAGAAATGATGAAGATACATTGCAGCTGTAGGACAGAGCCTGTTCATGCCTTTTCTTCAGGATGAGGGATATTCCTTAGAGAGTAGGCAGTAGAGCAAGGCCCTGTCAATTAGCCTCAACAAGGTGCTAAGTAGAGTTTCTCCTGCAGAGGTGTGGGTAGGAGATGATGCAGGGAGACACCCTGATGCTGCTCCTCGTTTGGTGTTTTCTGGAGGAGAGCGCTGAAGGCTCTCAGGGTGAGGAATGTTCTCTCTTCTCTTCTGATGCAGAAGTAAAGTAGGGGTAACCCGACTGCATTTCCCATCCTGGGCAGCAAGAGGTGAGGTGGCCAAGTGCTGGTCCTTGCTCTGTGTGGGGTGTGTTCCTGGCTCCTGGATGAACTGGGGAGTGCCAAGTCCACATCTGTGTGAGGTTTTTACCTAAAGAGGGAATTAATAAGATATAAATTGGCTTTGCCAATCAAGCAATCGATGTGGAATTTCCCACCCCCCAGAGCAGATTCATCCACAGTCTTTTCTTCAAAGAATTGTGTCTCAAGCTTTTCACTACAGCTTGCTCCCCCAAACTACAGAAAGCAACTCCTGTGAGCGCCAGCATCTGGTTAGTAATCTAATGTACCGACTTTCAAGGCTTTAATCAGCCCTAAGTATAGAGTAACCTCCTTAGTAAGAATAGTCACAGCACATAGTAAACAGCATACATTCAATGTGGGAAGATTATCTCCCTTGTTTTGCCTTGCAGTCATTACAGGCAAAAAAAGAAGGGAAAAAACCCTCAATAAGTGTTAAACAACAGTCTTAACACCTGCAAAGTTAAGGAATGGTAAATAGCAATTATAACTTAACAAGAACATTTTTACTGTGGCAACTGGACTTATTTGGAAATGAAAATTTAAAGAGAAACAAAACTTACTGTGCAACAGCGACTTTGTAGAGAAGACAGTGCTGTGGTACCAGTAACCTGGATGAACTGGGCAGCAGCAGGCACACTCGTCCTGCTAACACAGTGCTGGGTCTCAGTGTGACTGTAACATTAATTCAGGATTTGGGACCTCTCCTCTCTAAGTCTATTGGTGCCACCGCAGCGGGAGGCATCGACCTCCTGGGAACTCGGCAGAGTCTGAATTGCCAGGCAAAGGTGGGGAAGAAAGATATCCTGGAAGTTTGAATGGCAGCTGTCAAATGTAGAACTGAGACCAATCTCCATTTAATTTGCCTCAAGAGATGAGAAATTCCTTGGTGACATTTAGTTACTCCTCTGAAAGTAGTAGAGGTTAGGTTTTTTGGAGGCCACTTCTCTGAAGCACCACAGAAAGAAGTATTGAATCCCAAGAGACTCTGGGCATCTTCTTGAAATACCAAGGAGAGAAGAGGAGAAAGATGTAAAAAGGTTACTAGAAAACTTTAAGAAAGTGGCATTTAGCAGGTGTAAGGGACCAGTGACAGATGAAATGCTAGCCTGTACACTAATTGTTGTAAAAGATCACTGGGAATGTTTTTTAGAGGACATCTCAGTGAAACATTACGATTCAACAGACTTTACTAAGGGGCTATTGAGTGAAAAGGAGGATGCAACACATCCCACCTATATTACAAGATCACTAGAGTAAATGAACTCTTTGAAATTATAATACAAATTGCAAACACTAGTAGGGATCTCCCAGCTTAATTGCCAGGAGGGCCCATGGGGAGGAAGAAAGACTTTCTCCATTAGTGATTGTGTGTGGTGTCTGTGAAAATGCAGCAGCAGAGAGATTTCCCTGACAAACCTCTGCCACTCGGAGCCTTCCCACAGCACCAGTGGGACTGGCTGGCTTGCAGATCTGTGCCTTACAAAGGGACATCTTAATTAGCAGCTCCAGGGGAGCAGCAGCTCACTCCAGCTGATGTTGAAGATGTGTGGGGACCTGCACTTTGGGGTCCATCTGCCCGAGGAGCCTGATGTCCTCCCCTTTGGCTCCTCACCTCCTCCTGAAACAGCAAGAAGCTGGGAGTTGCCTGTAGCAGAGGTTTGGTTGCTCCTGGGTTTTATAATAACCTGTTTTAGAATAACCTGACTGCTGAACTTTGGGCAGAAAACAAACATGTATCAAGAGATGGAGGTGTGCTTTTAAATTTGATTCTGGTGTAACCCCCTTCCCCACACAGTCAAGGGAGGAATATCCCTGGGTGGGATTATTCCCTGCCGCTGATGTGCCGGCTGGCTGAGAGCAAAGCTTGTTAAGAGGATTTTTCCTGAGTTCCTCCAGCTCTCCTTGTTTCCCTTATTTGATGCAGGCAGATCTGGTATGAAGACAAATGCACCTTCAGTGCTTAGGAAGTGCCAGTCTCTACTGAAATAATGAATGAAATTACTGCCGTGAAGCTTGTTTCACCTCGTGATGTGCACGTTTAATTATTTGACAGGTTTTGATAGAAAGCACAACGTTAAGTGTCTGTATATTCACAGCATATGCTCCAATGAACTGATCTTTATGTATTCAGTGCCTTACAAGCAGCTTTGAATGCACGCCGAACAAGGGACTGTATTAGGCATAATAGGAGAGGTACAGCAAAAAGGAGAATGTTTCAATTGGCATCTAAAAGGCATCAGTTTCTGTATGGGATGACAGTGTGAAAGTGCCTCTTAGAATAACCCATGGAAAATGCGAGAGATGAGTTAAATGTGAACCCAGGAGGAAGGTCTTGAAGATTGTGCTTGCAGCAAAAATCTGATCAATGGAGAACAGAAAGCGAAACAATGGCAAAGCCTACCAGCTAAAGTAGGTCACTGGTTAACAAGGCAGTGACTCATGCAGAGAGGGAGAATTTAATTTTTAAACAATAAATCACGAGTTTGCTTGAAATAAAATATATATATTAAAAAAAAATTATCAGCTGGTCAAATAAGGGGGGAAAATTCTATTCTTTTGGTGTACTCTTTGCAATTTTTATTATATTTACTTATGTGATGCTGTAATAACTTCTAACATTTAAGTCTTGATTATATATGAATTCTTTGTGGTGCTTTCCCTATGTACCCAGCTCAGGGCTACTACAAACTGTCGCTGCTTGAACAGAGGTGGCTGTTCCAGGCAGTGCAGAGGGATTTGCCCATTTAAATCCCTTACTATGCAAGCAAATGTTTGGCCCTGAGAAGGGATGCAATGATCCCTGCTAGTATCTGGCTGTATCTCCTTCAGATGCCACATTGTTTGGTTGCTGCTACATATAGTTAGGGAAGTTGCTAGCTTCAAGTTCTCTGTGTCCTGGCTGTTTGTAGATGTGATATAGAGATATACGTGTGCATGTGAAAAGCATGATGTATAAACCCACTGATGGATTGCTGGAGTAAGTGGCTGCCCCGTTGATTTAATTGGTATATCCTTTACGTAGCTTAAAGGATGTGCCAAGTGTAACTGAGGTGGCAGAATTCAGACCGATGCTTTCCCACTGTATTTGTTATATACGAACAGTCAGTATTTTAATGCAGTGCTGCTTCTCCAGGAGCCACTCTGTGTTCACTCAAACCCCAGCTAAAATCTTTCTGTGGTTATAATTAGTATTTTATCTTATTGATTAATGGAGAAAGATCTATAAGGCATATCTTAAAATCATTTAGCAATAAAACACTGTGTAATAACAGTGTCTTTGTAATATTTTAAATGATGACACAAAGAACTTGTCCTCCCTTCTCAGATGTCAGCACTGGATTTATGTTAATGAGGGAAATTCATTGTGGATCTGTCGAGCTGCAGCCTGCCTTCCTGGTTGTCCCTGACCTGACCAGCTGACCCCTTGGCAGCTGAGGCTTCAGCCATGGAAAGAAGCTCTTAATAATGGTGATAAACCATGAAGAGATGATAGCCAACCCTGTGGTTTTCCTTGGTCTCCTGCGCAGCTTTGTGTTAGTGGAAGAACATCTGATTTTCACACCTGTAACTCTGCACAGAGCAAACTGTTTCTGTAGCATTATTTTAATTGCTGTATCTACTAGTTGGCAGAGGGACTGAAACAGCCCCTCAGGTCTGCGGACATGGGCATCGAAAGGGCTGGAAACAAACAGGTGGGCAAGGGAAAATACTGTCATAGAATCTTAGAATGGTCTGGGTTGGAAGGGACCCCAAGGGTCACAGAGCTCCAACCCCCTGACACAGGCAGGGACACCAACCTCCAGGCCTGGAGCTACACAAGGTTGCCCAGGGCCCCATCCAACCTGGCCTTGAACACCCCTAGGGACGGGGCACCCACCCCCTCTCTGGGCAGCCTGGTCCAGCCCCTCACCACTCTCTCTGTAAAGAACTTCCCCCTAATATCTAATCTAACCCTTCCCTCCTTCAGCTTTAATCCATTCCCCCTTGTTCTGCCATTGTCTACCCTTCTAAAGAGATACTATCCACACAAGGGCAGAGGAGAACACCTCACTGCCCATGTGTCCGGGCTCACTGTTTTAAAACTTAAGTGTGCTAAATGGAGGATGCTCTACTCTTGGTCTACAGAACGATGTATCTTGTTAGTTTTTTGGTCCTGAGCTCAGTTAAGCCTCCATCATCCCCTCTTAAATAGAATATCAAAGGTCCATGTGAAGCTGTGCACCGATTTAATCAGAAAAGCTCTTCCAAGCTGTTGAATTCTAAATTGCAGCCAGCGACTAAAGGCGAAATTCTTTCTGTTGTACTTAGTCTGCTGCATTATCCAGACCAACTCGTTCTCGTGAGGTTTTTTAAAAGCATCCTCGAGAGATGAGCACAAATTCTGGTCAGTGAAAAGAACTGAGCTAGCAGTAAAATGTTTTATGCCTGGAAAATGTTTGAAAGAGAGGTTTGAACCCTCACCAGGCTTTGTTAGTGGTTGGCAAAGAAGGAATCTGAAGCAGTGCTTCAGCAGGGAAGGAAGGAAACGGGAATTGGGGGAATATTTTAAAAGGGGAAGAATTTTGTGAAAAATCTTGAACAGTTCTACATGCAAGCAGCTTCTCATTCACCTCTCCTTCTAAACCATCTGTCTCGTATTAGCCAGTCCATGGGCAGATGCTTCACTTGTCTTCCCAGCACATGGCCATGCCAGATGCACTCAAACTGTGGGTTTCTTTTTTAGTAGTGATCTCTTGATTGATATTTCTCCATCACACCTATACTACCTGATAGCAGCTAGTGCCACATGTCACCATAGCTCTTTATCAGTTTGGTCTGTTGGGTTTGCTGTGTGGACCAGGCACATCTCTGTAGCATGGCACAGGGCTGGGCAGTGCCCTGGCTTCCTCTGAGCATCACTCCTCCAGGGAGCCACAGCTCCCTGGGTCTGCACTGTGAGAGGAGATGCTCCTTTGGACCATTGCAGAGGATCAGGCAGGGCCTGTGATGGGGCTGCTGCGTTTTGCAATCCCTTCTGGTAGATGTTTTTGCAACTGTCTTCTTCTAGGCACTGGTCTAAAATAATGAAATGCATATGTATTTTTAGAGATGACGTGAATTTTGGATTAATTAAAAATGGAAGTTCTAGGCTCCTTCTTTAGATGTGAGCTCTTATTAATATTTATAAAAAACTATTACATATTAATACATTCATAATGCATAAGATATGTGGCACTATCAGTTTTAATAGATTTCTTTAGAACATCATTGTAACTGTGAGGATAGTCTCCTCTGACCTTAGAGTTGAAAGAGTAATCATATGGATTTATTCTCCCAATGTTTACACAAGGTTTTTTTGAAAAGCCTCCTTTTTAATTACCTTGTCAGTCCATCAATAAAAGGCTGTAGGCAATGTAATTTCGGCTGCAGGTAGTTGTATTAACTGCAATCAGAACACTCAAGGAGCAAAATGGCTGTAGGTATGAATCTGACTGAATCCAATATGTGGCACTGGCGCTGAAGAATGAGAATGAACCATGGCCTTGGGCTGCTCTGGAGATGGTTGGGGTGGGTTTGGAAGCCCTCGGCACCACTGTGTGAGCAGTGTGGGTGCCTGTGCCGCAGGGAGAGCTTTGTGGTGGTCTCGTCACCTCCGTGCCCCTTGAGGGACCTGGTCAGGGTCTGGTTGGGGTCAGTGGAAAAGCGGGCAGGGGTGCTGCAGTGTCTGTGCCAGGCTCGGTGGTGCCCAGCGTGTGGTACCAAGCAGAGACCAGGGTACAGGGGGGTGCCTGGCTTATAACTTTAATGCATACCAGAAATTACTTTGGACTCATTACGTGGAAACAAGTCAATTTTCTATGGAGGAAAAAGAAGCTTCTTTCTTTTAGCCCTTCATAAAGAGTCTGGGCCTCTTCTTCCACTGCTCCCATGCATGTTTGTACTGGTGTTTGGCTAAACTTTGCCAAGCTCCTTCCTCTGCAGTAATTAGGATTCCATATTTTTTTGAAATCTTTTTAGCATTCCTCATTTCAAAGTTAATTTGCTTTCAGAACAACCCAATTAGAGGTGAATCACTCTCTATATGTGCAATTCTGCACTAATTGCTTTATTTGATCATTTTATATTTATAAGGTAAATGCCTTATTTTCTTTAGAGGGGAGCTATCATTGCCTCCCACCTATTGCAGCTCAAGGTCTCTCCCATTTTGTGGTTGGCTATTAGCAATAAAGAATAATGTTATTACATGGTTGTTCAGAGAATTATGCAATTTGTAAAAGAATCACACCAAGGAGCCATCACGTAGTATTTGCAGGGAGGCTGCAAGAAGGGCAGTGTGGGGGGAGCTGTGCTCGTCCTGTTTGATGCTGTGGGAGCTCAGATCTGGCTGTGGTACCTGCTGGGTCAAAGCCCTGGTTCCAGGAGATGGAAAAAAAATAATTTGGCAATTTGAGACTGGCCATGGAGCTGCAGGGAGATCTGGTATCTCTCCCTGGCCCCATCTGATCACAGAATGACCAGGTTAGAAAAGATCTTTAAGATCATCAAGTCCAACCATACCTGTCCTCTGTGTTTAGTTACCATATCTCTGAGCACCTCATCCACCCATCTGTTCAACACACCCAGGTCAGTGACTGAACCCCCTCCCTGGGCAGCCTGTGCCAGTGCCCAGTAACCCTTTCAGGGAAGAACTTTTTCCTCACATCTGCTCTGACCCTGCCCTGGCACAGCTTGAGCCCATTGCCCCTCGTCCCATCACCTGTCCCCTGGCTGAAGAGACCATCACCCACCTCTCTGCACCCTCCTGGCAGGTCAACGTAGGTGGCAATAAGGTCCCCTCACTCTCCCCTTCTCCAGGCTGAACACCCCCAGCTCCCTCAGCTGCTCCTCAGAAGGTTTGCTGCTCTCCAGCCCCTTCCCCAGCCTGTTCCCTTCTCTGGACATGCTAATTCACAATGTTCACAGCAACCTTTTCACGCCCAGCCCCACATCCTGAAATGGTTTGTCTGGGTTGCAGTATACATCTCCTAGCTCTGCAGTAGAGATACATAACTAGTCAAGGGCCTGCCCCTTTTTTCTGTGTTGTTACATGAATTTAGGATTAATTCTCAATGGGTCCACATTGGTCTTAAAATACAGATAACTTGAAAATATTTTCCCGTTGGCATATGTTGGCAAGAATAAGCATGAAGCCAGGCCTGGTGTTCAGTCAGCCTCACAGTGTGGGAGCTCCAGCTCTAAATGTTCACAGCATGTTCTTCAGGCTGTGTTAATATACAGCAATTCTCACAGACAAATTAACACCCAACGTTTGCAGTCAGAATGTTTATTAGCTGGGTCAGCTGCAGTAATCTTACTGGAAGCTGGATAGCTCTTGATGTGGTTGTACCCGCAGCCCTTCCTCTCCTCTGAGGAGGCATCAGGGTGACAGAGCCCTGGGACAGGCTGCCCAGGGAGGTGGTGGAGTCTCCATCTCTGGAGATATTCAAGATCCGTCTGGATGCTGACCTGTGCAATATGAGCTGGGGAGCTGCTTTGGCAGTGGGGTTGGACCCGATGATCTCTCGAGGTCCCTTCCAGCCCCTGTGATTCTATGATTCCCCTGGGCCAGAGCACCCCATGCCTTTCTGCCAGGTCTGTGTGTGTCAGGAAAGGAGCGAGCGCTGTTAAATCCAGACGGGGGGAAAAACCAAAAAACAAACGAAAAAAATGAAGCTGAGGGGGTGAAACACCAGATTGATTAGTGGAAGTGGTGAACGAGACAGCCCTGGTGAGAGTCAGGTGGTTATACCAAGCCACATTCACGTGGCATTAAAAATATCCATTTCCTTAGAAAACAACACAATAAAAGCTGATACCATGTTTTGAAGCCTGCAGCAAATTTTCATGGGAGAGAAAGTTCTGGGCTCTTTTTTCAAAAAAAAAAAACCTAAATGAAGAAATTAATATTAGGTAAGCTTTCTGATGGTATTTACAATGTTGTCACTCGAACTTTGGGTTTGTTTATAATTTCAAGGCTACCGTAGACGAATTAGTAATATAAAAATTGATGTCCTGTAACATTTCAAAGTGGTGGGTGGCACTATCTGTATCTAGCAGAAACCCATCTAACAAGCCAGCAGCAAGAAAAGAAATTGGCACAAATTCAATTCATTCAGGCTGGGAATAAGATTGAGAAACACCATCGCCTTAATTCATTATTATTTTCACTATGTGAATTGTAATCTTGTCATTATCCTTTATGCCATCCTCAACATAATGCTGTTCTCTGGGGGAGTTTCAACTACTTCTTGCCAGGTAGCAATGCCTGAAATGTCTGTTAGGTATCAGCACACCCTGGTGCTGTATGATAATTATGGGGGACATGCAATCTCATTAAAAATCCCGGGGAGCACTGGTATAAGCAGGGAAGGTGCTGTGCTCTTTGTGCCACTGTTACACAGGTGTGTGTTAGATTAAACTGTTTGCTCATTCCATTACACATTTCCTTGGTAATCATAACTACAGGCACAGGGTGCTCCAGGGGTACGAGCAGGCCATAAGGATGTAGTGAAATGCACTTCCCTACCACCAGCTGCGTTTGAAATAAGAAGCTTTTGTGAGTAATTTCTGAACCCGCTGGACCAAACAGCCAAACAGTGAGACCCCTGAGCCTGCGGGGTGGGGAGAGCTCAGGAACGCAGTGGAAACTTTAGTTCCTTGGCTTGGATGCAGCAAAGCAGCGTGTGTTTGACTGGGGGCTGGTCCAGAGCCCCCCAGGTGCTCAGAGGTTGGGGATGTGGGCACTGTGTGGTCATCCTTCAGTTGGTGTGTTAGAGGTGATAGGGGAAAGGATGCCTTGTCAAACGGCCTTCTCTGTGGGCAGGAGTGTGGGTGCCAGGCAGGGGACAGGTAGGGGGAGCTGGCCAAAGTCCTGTCCCAGGCCATGGGGACAGAAACGCAGCCTTTCCTCTGGGGCCAGAGCAGTGTCGGGGGTGTCTGCCAGCCTGGGGCAGCGGTGGGCTGGATGGATCCTCTGCTCCCAGACACGGGTCCTCTGCTCCGGCTCTGCCATGGAATTGTCCAAACCTGCTCCCCTCCTTCCCCTCCTCTGTGGCCACTAAAAATCGAAGTCTGTGGGTGGGCAGAGCTGGTTTGGGGGAGAAGCCCCCTGCCTGCATCACACCTGCCAGCCTTGTCCCAGCTTAGGAATCGGAGGCGCTGGGCTGTGGCAAGGCTTGACAGCATGATGAACACCACATGCTGATGCACAGGACAAATTGCTGTAGCAAAGCTGTGGTAATAACTTGTAATGCAGAGTGAAAATAAACCAAGCACCACCTGGAAGGTGTAGGTGAGAAGGGTGTCCCTGGAGCCGTAGGCTGGGACCCTGGGGTGATGCTCCCACAGCTGCCCTGGGCCCCCACCAACTGCCAGACCCCAGCAAACAAACTCCTGCATCCAGCTGGCTATAAAAATACATGATGGGGAATATTTGTACAAGCATCAATCTTCATGAATGAGGAGAGGATGGAGTAGGGGAGTCACAAGTGAGTTATCCTGTCACTCCTGACAAATGAAGATGAATTGTGTGACACTGGCTATTTATTTATACACTCTGCTGGGTGTGCATATGGGTACGAGCAGGGGGAGCAGCATTATGTCACATATGTGACCGTGTGCTGCAAAGGGCTTCTGTAAGCATGAGTTTTGGGTGGTTGGTGCTGCAGATGGTCAGAACAGTCAATGAGTTGCTTCTGCAGAAAGCTTCAGGTGGCAAATTTCTCATCAGTGGGTGAGGGAGGGCAGTAGCTGGAAACCAGTGCCGTAGCTGCAGTAATGCAGTGGAAGTATTTCACATCCCCCTAGCTCTCCTTAGTCCCTCAGTTCCATGTGTAGACACAAAACTCAGAGCTGGCATCATCACTGTCAATGAAGAAATTGAAATAAAATGGAAATCAAGCTATTCAAACTGCTGGATAGTATTAATGCAGAACGAATGGGTGTAAATAGGCCAGGAATAATTTTAGATGGGTAAATGAGGGGGGGGAAAAAGTCTGTCAGAGGAGGCAGACTTGAAGCAGCCCTCCAAAATGAAATACAAGGGAATTAAAAAACCAACAACCCTAAAAAAGGCATCAACAATTATCAAGTGTATCTTCACTTTATGCATGACATGTCAGGCATATGTGGCAGGTCTGAAAGAGATCAGAGGAGACTTTTTCTGGCTGCTGCTGTCTGGGCTGGATCTCTTTGTTTCCCTGAAGCCCACAGCGCAGTGAAGATTGAAATCTGTAACTTTGAGAAACCTGTATTGTTGGAACAAAGCACTGGTAGAGCGTAATCCCCCGTGTCTTGCAGGGTTTGCAGCACACATCTAATCGAGGGAGTCATGAGGATGCAGGGATAGGGGCCTGGGAGAGAGCATCAAGCACTTTGCATCCTGCATCTTTGTAGATGCAAATTTATTTTCAAATTAACCCTCAGCTCAGTGGAGTCCCACTAATCCTTTTACAAAGCCAGGAACTGCTAATCCAAGTCCTGCACTGGGCTTCCTGCTGTCTGAGCAGCTACCTAGATGAGTTTTCAGGTTTATAATGAAATTTCTATTATTTGTATCAAGATCATGGTTTAAATTGGGGTTGACTCTTTGCTCCTCTGGAGAGGTTTCCTGGGAGAGAGCTAGAATGAAATCTTACTTCCAAGGTGTTTCTTAAAATAGAAGGTGCTTTCCTGGGGTGTGGATTATGGGTGGCTTCTGCATATGGAGCAGCAAAAAGGTGTTATGCTAATACCATATTGTGACTTTTGCCTGTGGCAGGTAGTGCAAATGGGGATCAGGGTAAGGGAGAGAGATTGGCCTGGGACGGGCCTGGAATAGCTAACAAGGGTCACGCTGGAGGAGGGCTGCACGTAGCTGGGCTGTGTGTGATGGTTCCCCATTATCTTCCATCAATATGTTGATAAACTCTTATCACTAAATTATCCTCAGCCTAATACAAGCCTCACATCAGCCGGGTATGAAATCCATTACTGTCTGTCACAGCGCTTGGCTAATGGAAGGAAACCCTGTTTTCTCCATTAGATTTTGGTTGGATCCCTTTATCTGTCCATTTCTTCTCCTGTAACTCCTCCTAATGGAATCGGACTAATAGAAAATGACAAGGAATCAGGAAAAAATGACACTGAAATTGGGGGAGCTCTAAAAGCCTGTATTGCCCCTACTTGGCCTTGTTAAGGAATGTGAAGTCTGAATTACTTTAAGGATTTGTTCGTTCAGTGACTGATCCCAAGAGCTGGTTTCTTTAGCTTAAAATAAAAAGTAGCTTCTGTTTTGCAATAAATTCAATATACAAATGTCGTGACACAGGAAAATGTTTCCTGTGATGAGGGCAATAGCTTCTCTGACCTCGTTGTCTTTATAAAACCACATGGCATGGCTGCCTTAAAATTTACTACTGTTTTATTAGTTTAATCTTACTGTTCTTCCAGCAGTCATTCCTATCAAAAGGAGGGATTTGTGATCCAAACCAGCCAGCCAAAAAACAAAATCAGTGTGTAAACAACCAAACAGAAGCATTAATGAGTAAAAGCATCCTGCATGTATGTGCAGGCTTGGGGTGTCAGCTCTCCTACTGGCCCCGCAGTTGGGGAGTGAGTACCAGTGGTGCTGGGAGGGTTCTGCAGCTGCATCACCTCCAGACCTTGGGGCAGCAGGATGGCTCAGCAGCACCTTGACCTCCCAGCCTGGCTGAGCAGCATCCTGGAGCGAAGCAGCTGCAAGCTGCTGCCAAGTGCTTAGAGAGGTTTGAAATCCTGTCTTGCTGCAGGAGTTTCACGTGGGATGCCAGGCAGCGCTGATTACAGATGTTCATGGGCACTTAACATTAGCTGCAGGGGCTGGGGCAGGGACCTGAAGGAGGCACTGATCTCTGAGCCTTAAGGAAGGGGGTTCATCTTTGAGGGCTTGCTGCGTGGCCCAGCCTTTCCTGGCTGCCAACTAACAGCACTGAGGAAGAACTGCACCGCAGGCAGCGTATGCCCTGATGGTTTATATCTCAGTGTCGGCAAAGCCTCTGATTTACTGTGAGTAATACATAAAGGGTCTCATGAAGAAATGGTTAGGGAATATTGCCTTCCAGTGAAGAGCCAGGGGAAGGAGCCCTGCTGTCTGGTTAACAAAAGTGCTGCCTCTCCTGGCAATCCCTGCCTCTCCGAGCTGAGTTATTTCTCTTAACGTTTCTGGCTGGGGATTCTAAAGGTTTAGCACATTTATTTATTTTTTTAAATATTCCATGGACACATGAGATGAGACCAGGCTGAATAATTTCCTTCCCACACCCTGTGTGCAGTCACTGAATTCCTCTTAATTTCTCGCACCAGTGCCCGTGGACTGGGAGCTGGTCTCTGCCACCCGTGAAGTCAGTGGCAGTGTTCACAAGCTCAGGTGATTAAAATGGTTAGGCTCCAGCTAGCTGCAGAAAGGGGCCTGTTCTCATGTGTGTTCTCAGCGCAATGCAGCAAAAAGATTGTGGATTGGTGCAGAGGGCTGGAGAATCACCGTGTTGATCTGTGACCACACAAAGATGTGGCAAAGCAGAACCCTAAAGAGCAGATACAGGACAACAGCACGGCCAGATAATGCCTGTCAGTGCGGAACTGGGGGTGCCACTGCGTGGCTGTACGGTGCTCTCCTGAATGCCATGGGATCTGCTCTGCTGGCTCTGTGAGTGAAGTCTTTGAGAGTCCCTGTTTACTGCTGTGTTCATCACTTTATTGCTGCAGATGAAAGCTCTGAAGCCTAAGGGTATGTGAACCCACCCAGACCCCCAGCCCTTAGGCGAGGCTTCCTTGTCCCCATCCTTCCCCTCTCCAGCAGTGTTTTCTCTTCTCCAAGTGCCTCACCGATGTCCTTGGATGCTCTTTGTCTTCTGGCAATTCCCACACACCAGAGGTTTCTTGAAGACGGCAGTTTCGTTCTGTCTCTGGTTTTCACTCCTGGTCTGTTTAGTGTTTGCAGAAAAGCCAGAGACAAAAGACCGTAGCCAAATCCCAAATCAAATCAGATGTGAAAGGAGCACTTGGTTCCAAGCTGTGGTGCCCAACCCCGGAGTTCTGCTCATGCTCTCCCTGCTGCACCCTTCTGACTGGAAAGTTTGGCCATGTGCTGGCTCTGAACTGATTGTTTTTTCTCTTGTGAATCTCTAACAGGCTCTCTCTTCCCTGGCAAAATGTCATCCTGCCAAAAATTCCCTTCCTTCTTGCTTGATTAGAAGGAAGAAGAGCCCACCCTGACAAACCACAAAGCATCCCCTGCCCCCACCTGCCTGCATGCACCTGGGTGTCTCATTTTACAAACCCTTTTCTCATGCTCCTGGGTCTTCCAGGGTGCTTTGTGTGGGGAATCAGAACAAGGCTCATGCATCATTTTAATAGGTCTTGGCATCTCATGGCTAACAGCAGGCAAGGGCTGGGTGGAGGAGGAACATTTCCCCTTCCACTGAAGGAGGGTCTCCTTCCCTCTTCATCCTCTGGCTCCCTGGTGCACCTGGGCCCTTGGAGCCTGAGCCACTGTCTCAAGGATCGTTAGAATTTAATAGAAATAAAGTAAATGAAGAGCGTTTCACGGGCAATTGAAAGGTCGGCACAGTTCACACCGTATCATTTGCTGTTCTTCAAGCATCCTTTTCTGGCTGCTTGTTAATCCCCAGACAGACAAGCCACAAGTGCATTAGTTGTCTCTCTCCCTTTCCCCCCTCCAGCCAGCACCCCTGGGGCTCTGGATTGTCACCGCCGTAACCGGCTGTACGCTCTCTCCTGCAGATATTAATTTTTTGTTTATAGAAAAATCCATAAGGTTTGAGTTATCAAAAGCTCTGCGCTCTAGTGGGAAAGACACAAAATCAATGCTGAAATATTGCCTTATTTAATGGCTGCTGTAAATAGCTCTGTTACGATTCTTTAGTAGAGGTAAATTATGAAAGCACAAGAGAGGTCGGTTGAACGTCGTTGTTTGCAGCCTGCACCCCAGCAAGCTTGTCTACCTTTCCTTGCCCTGGTAGGCATTAGCTGATAGAAATTTTGGGATATCTTAGTTTGTGGGTTTGTCATTCTGTCCTCAGGAAGCTGCTCTGTCCTAGGGAACCTACTTTGGCAGGAGGGTTGGACTCAATCTCTTGAGGTCCCTTCCAACCCCTACAACTCAGTGATACCTCTGACTGCGAAGAGGAGCGTGGGCTGATTCAGAGGGGCATGCTCAGTGCTTTGCTGTCTTTATTAGGACTTCTGGCTGCTGGGGGAGCGAAGCTCATACCCTGCTGCGGGGATGGGGCTGGTTGTGTCGCTATCTGTGGTGTGGTCCATGTCTCCTCTTCTCTCCGGATGCTGTGGGAGCAGAGGGCTCTGCTGGCACAGCCTGCTCCTCTGAGCAGGACCCTGGCTCCCAGCAGCTGCTTTGCAGGGTTTCAGGTCCCTAGGGGATAGCACAGCCCTGGGAAGGAACTTCACCGTGTGTTTCTTCACACTTTCTCCTTTTCTAAGGCATGTTTCCAGAAACACCGTTGAGGCTTAGAAATGAGGCTTTAAAAAGTTTTAAATACCTGTGATTTTTGATTGTTTCTTTTGGAGTCATTGAATGTAGCTATTTCCAGCAGAAGTTCTTTCAAGGGTGTATTTGGGTTCTTTGGAAAACACTGGCGTTTTCCCCACGTTCCTGGAAAGCCAAATCCTGGGTTGGGGTTCCTGGGATAACCCAGCTGGGTTTCCACTAGCAACAATAATCGCTACAGAGGAGGAAAAAAAAAATACTACTCAAGGATGCCTTGCTTGAAAGTCAGAAGGAATTAGGAAATCCTGCTTTGCATAGCTCCTTGAAGGTCAGCCAGGCTCAGGGCATTACTCAGTCCAATCACATGTGCAAACTCCAGCGTCTGAAGGGCTCACGGCAGCTGATAAGAGTTTTCCCTGAAGTGCTGCTGCAGCCAGTCGGGAAGCGCCTGCGTCGCCTCCGTCAATATTTAACTCTGGGTCAATACAGCTTGATGTTTGGCTTAACAGAACTTAATATCTGCCTAATGTCAGCAAAGTTCTGGCAACTGTACCTGTGTGCTGCCTGATTTGTGGGGAAGGGGTCACAGCTCTCCTTACTTTCAGGTGAGAGCTGTGTCAGATGCTGTCTCTCATTCACCCCAACTGACTGGGATGCCAAACCAGAGCGGCTTACTGGGGCTGTGCAGGTACAAGCAAGCTGGACACCTGGGGATGCGCCTGTTGTTGGTATGGTGGGGATGGTTCGCTCAGCAGGGCTTGCACCATGGATGGCAGCAGCACCTCAGTCAGCTTCATCCCTGTCACAGCTGTGCACAAGCTGCTGGGCCTCCCTCAGCTCTAACAGGCACTAGAGCCGTGCAGAACAGAGGTCCCATGGTACCCGCCAGTGGCTGTTGAGAGCTGGTGCTGCTGGTTTTGTCTGTTCTGTTTTGTTCTTCTGAGGAGTCATTGCCCTTCTCCCCAACCTGTGATGCTGCAGCTGCTGGCAGCTCCAGAAAGGCACACACCAGCGCTGCCAGGCCCATCCTCTGCTCGAGCTCCACATCTTTTCTTCCTCCCTGCAGACTCTTTCTTTGGGCAGCAGTTAGCCAGTGAGTTTCCTTTTTATTATGGTTTTTAATATTCATGACACATGCAAATTAGGAATCAGGTAATTGTCCCAATTAACACTAAATAGGTTTTTCTCACACATCTTGAGTAATTTGATGCTTCTGCTTATCTCATAAAAAGTTTCCTAGTGGAACTGCCTCAGACTCGGTGTTCGTACAGAGCCTGCTGAGCTGCTGTAATTAAGCTGTGATTAGGCAGCTACAAATACATGGCTTTGAATACAACACTGCACTCGTAGGGCAACTAGAGACAATAAAGTGATCACATCAGCCAACACCTAAGATCTATCAATAGTGGTGAGATAAAGCAGGTCAGCTGCAGAGACTTTGTTCCCACAGACTCTCTCTAAGCGGTGCTGGACCGAGGCCGTTCCTGCTAGGAACTCTTGGCGTGGCTGTGGTCCTGCTGCCTGGGGGTATTGTTGGGCTGGTGCTGAGGGACCCTGCCTGTGTGGTGGTGTGGGGAGTCACGTCTCTGCTCAGCTGGCTCCTTGTGCAGCGGCTGGCACTGGCTGGGAGCTTTGCTCGGTCAGCAGCAGGGCTCACAGGGAGCCCTTGCAGAGGGACAGCACCAGGCAATGCAGAAAGTCCCTGTGGGTATGTCCCAGCACTGGGAACACAAGGGCTCAGTTGGGGTGCCCACATCTAGTTTCCATTGCCAGATGACTGGGAAGATGACTTCCACTGAGCACTTGGCCCCCTGTCCCACCCTTTGTATTGGAGAGTGGTGGTAAGTTCCTCTGCTGCCCTGGCTGCTGTGACTGGGGCTCCGGAGGGCTGTGACGGGCTGTTCAAAGGGCCAGATCCCCCTTTCCACCCAGAACAGAGAGCATCTCCTGGGCTTGGAATCGAGAGGCACGAGGTTGTGTCACTCAGCCAGGAACGTGATGTATCTGATGGCCTCTGGGCCCAACTGCAGCTGTTTTTAGTGTCAGGGAATGGCTCTCAAATAAATTACAGCTGATATTTCATCACACACGTTATTCAGCTAAAGAATAAACTGGAGGGAGTCAGGACAATTCAGTGAAGAAAGCAAGCTGACAGTTCTTGAATAAATGATTCATTATTCACTCAGCTTTGGCTGTTCAGTGCACTTGCCCCGACTCCTGAACAGAAGTTAGCTCGTTTCAAACCCCTGCTGCATTTCCATTTCTCTCCTGTGACCTGACGTGACAGATGAAATGTTCATAAACATGCTTATCTTTTGAATGAGAAGTTCTGTCAAATCTGATTCTGTGAACTGCTTGCAGAAAACTCCTATCAGCTGCTAATTTTCATCCCCTTACATCTCAAACACCATTTGTGAGCTTTCAAACGCAGTGTTATTCCAGTTTTAAAGCACTTCAGGAAAAACAATGTAGAATTGTTTGGTAAAAGAGGCAGTTGTCTAAAGCACTGTCAGAATGAGCACTTCCTTTTTAGCAGCCCCTTTCCTCCCTATTACCTCTCCTACCAGGCTTGGTACTGACTGGAGAAACAGCACGGACACAATCCTGACATCCTGGAGCTAGAGGGGAGCTCTTGGGTTGCTTTTGGGTGTAGCCTGGTGGCTCTGTTCACGCCAGTTTGAAGCAGATGCCCCTTCCATGGGTCAGAGGTTGAAATCCACGGATGGAAGCAAGGACTGATTCCCTGTGTGAGAGCTGCAGCTCAGAGATAGACTGCTGTGCTGGGAGGAATGTCTGCATGCCTTCTCGGTGGCACGTATGTATCAAGCGAAGTGCCTGCTCTTGAGCTGAAGGCAGTTTTTAAGGGGTTGGGAAGTGTCATGGATTTTGCAGAGTCTGACATACTGTGGTGGAAGCGTTCCAGGGATGTGAATGAAGAAGCAAATGGGGAAATTTGAAACTTCAGAAGATGGTGCAAGAGCAAAGAGCTGCACGGGAAGAAGTGCAGCATGGAGAGGGGATGGCAGAGGAGCCTGTGCTTAGATGGAGGGGGAGAAGTAGAAAGATGGAAGAGAAAGCAACATAAAGATTTATGCAAGATCAGAGCTGAACAAAACACCCAAGCAAAGAAATCCCAGACAAAATTCAGAGAAAGGATTCAGAAAGGGGTCTGCACTCTGGACTCTGAGATGTGTGGGCAAATGGGACATGTCCCACGGCAGCCCCTAAAAACTGGTGAAAATACCTGTGAACAATTGGATCCAAGCTTGTCAGGAGGAAACTTCACCTGGAGGGTTGTGAATGCATCCCATCGCTTGCTGTTGTAGCCTCAGGCAGTGTTGGAATAACCACAGAGAGCGCTAGCAAGCCTGGGCTTTGGTTTGGGTTGTTTTGCACAAAGAACTCTGTCCACGTACGTGCTTATTCAGCCTGGGAGGAAACATACAGTAGGGATGGAAAACTTCCCTTTCATTGCTAATTTCTCCATCTGTTTTCTCTCTTTGCTTTGTTCGCTCGCGGTGGTGCGTGGGTGCTTGTCGGAAGAAGGCGTTGCAGAGCCGTGGCGCAGCTTCTCCTCAGTAAACACGATTTGATAGTCACTTCAAGTGAGGCTTTTGCAGTAATTCTCCCATTTCGTTCCTTTATGCTCTGCCAATCCAGCTGAGTCCTGCTGCTCCTCTTTGTCCCTCTGGTATTCCAGCCCAGCCCTGCCTCCCTCCTCCCCGCTCCATGAATGTGCAGAGAAGTATTTTTTCCAATTTAAAGCTGAGCAGTTTTTATTTGTAGCTGTAAGTGGGTCCATTAGTGCTGGTCAGAGGAAAGCTGAAGAACATTTGGCAGATAATTGGGCCTGGGCCCATCAGAAGGCCTTGGTGTGGAGCTCGCTGCACTATGTGCTGGTAAAACATCTGTGTAAATAGCTCTGCAGCTGAGGTTTCATTAGAACTGCCCATCACGACAGTCCTCTTAAAGCTCAAAATACACTAGGGACTCCTCTGTGTCTATCCAAAATAGCAAGCTCTCCACTTAGCGAGCCCCAGACCAAAACTGGGGTCATCTCATTTAGATGTTCCCGCTGTAGGCGTGACTCCAGATTCTTTGTTGGAACGTGCTGAGCTATAAAAGCCTCACTCTTCATAGTGTCTCATTAGTCTTGGAAGAGGTGAGGCTGGGGATGGCATCCAGCTGTGGCCTGCAGCTGAGTCTATAATTTTCCAGCCACATCTGGAAAGGGGGAGATACGTAATTGGATGCAAATGGTCATCTGTCACGGTGAAAAGTGTCTTTCCTTTGAAAACAAGAGTATACCTTTGGATGAGAGGAGGTAATTCTAGTGTTTGTGGGGCTGAGTGACAGCCAGATACAATCTCAGGCTCCTTCCCTGACTCTGTTCAAATTCTGCTCATTTTCTGCCTCGTATGCACATTGGGTTTTTCTGGGGCACCTTGCCACTGTCTCCTGACCCTGGTTTCCCCATGTGTTTGGCAGCTGTGCCCATGCCCAGCTCTGCTGCTCACCCTGCTGCAATGAGCTCCTGCCTGCTGCTGGCTTGGGATGCTTCTGCATCCTGACAGTTGTCCATGGCCTGATACTCACTGCAGCACAGGGCTTGCTTCTAGAAACTGTGCTCTTTGTCCAGGTGCCTGCCAGAGCATTGCAGCCGCCTTCAGCCCAGGAAAATGAACCTTCCATGTCATCTCTTAAAAATATTTAACACTGAGAGAAGGTGCAAAATGCATCTGATTGAAACCCTGATGCGCCTCTGCATCTCCCACGTAGGGCAGAGCTCCTTCTGGGTTTCCATCCCCAGTCTGTTACCTGGGAATCCCAGCCTGTCCTTTGACTTTTTGAAGGCATCACCCCCCTGCTGGGTTGTTCTGCTTTTGTTATCATCTGTACTCCTGCCCTCTCCATAAAATGCTGGAGCATGTGCCATGCAGACAGGACCTCACTGCCTTGTCCATCGCCCGACACTGCCATGGTGTAAGTCCGGGCTGTGGGGGAAGAGGTGGGGTTCCATCCCTGCTGGGAAATCAGGAAGGGGCGTTATTTAAGGTTAACCCTGCATCACTAAGATCAAGCCAGAGGACTTGGTGTTTGCTTGCTGAGATGTGGCTGGTGCTGCACAGGATGAATACCCACCGAGGAGGGAGTTTTCAGACATGCAGATTTGTTTTGCCGAGGATCATCTGTTCCTTCTGTGTGCCACTTAAACTGCCTGTTGTTATGCAAATCCCGTAATGTATTTATGAGGGCTCTCCAGAGATTTCAAATGGCATCTAATCTGGTTAGTAGATCCATTCTGCAAGAGACCTGTGTAACATTCAGCTAAAGAGGAGATATTGGTATTTTATTCATGTGACTAGACACAGAAGCGGTTTTTTGTCCCATTCACCAAGCATTTCAATGCTCTTACTGACCTGAAACCCGTGTAACTGCCAGAAGAATAAACACACAAATAAGTGGGAACGAGCATGTACAATGTATTTACAGCTCCTGATGGTGTCTGCATCAGAGTCACTGCAAGCAGCGAACTCGCCTGTTCTGGGGAATTAACTGGGACTGGCCTGAGTCTGTGCTGGGATGAGTAACTTGTACAACAGTCACTGGTGACTCTGTGGCTGGCAGTGCTCTTCCCTTCCTGAGAAACCCATCCTGGTGTCCAGAGCTTCTGAAGCCCATCTGACAGCACAGCCCCTTCCCTCCTGACCCTGTACTAGTTTCCAGACTTGAGCCTGGAGTTTCTCACTGGGGAGTCACATCCAGGCTGTGCTGGAGGCTGTTGCACTCAGCATCTTTACACTGTTTCTCTCCGTCTGCGTAGCTGAATTTGTTCAGGTTTTCACTGTCTGAAGCTGCTTTTCCACAGCCAGTGGTCAAGGTGATCTTGCCCTGCTGTAGCCTTTCTTTCAAGAGCTGTTGCATCGTTTCACTGTGCCTTGTTCCGCCGTGCACTGGGTCCAGCTTGGGGCTTCAGGGGCTTGCTCTTGTCCACACTGTGTCTTCCCTCAGGGTTAGGTCAGCCCCTGCTTCTGTTTGGCTCAAGATTTAGCCAGTTGCTTGTTTGATTTGCAAACAAACCATGTGTTTTTCCTGGTATGCCACCTTATGACTCAGAAGAGCTTCATGTAAAGCTCTATAAAGTCATGGAATCACAGAACGTTAGGAGCTGGAAGGGACCTCAAAGGATCATCTAGTCCAGCCCCCTGCCAGAGCAGGATCACCTGAATTCTCTGTTCACACCTGCCCTGGACAGGGGGATGCCTGAGGCACTTGCAGGAGCCCTGGGGCTGCTGGTCTCATCCCAGCATTCCCACACCCTGGCCAGGTTGCTCTCCTGTGTCCCCTCTCTGCTGCCTTCTCCTTACTTGTGGGATGCCCAATAGGAAACTGATGCATTTTTATTCTGTGTTTGATTAATATAATTATTTTCTTGCAATTAAGTCTTTCTACTTTACTGGCTGAACTTAAAAGCTACACGTATCCTCTCAGAGCACTGAGTTGCAAAAGCTTATTTCTAACCAAAAAATGACAGCACAGACCTGATCAAACAGCACATTTAGTTTCTGTTGGTTGATACAAATGTCTCTGATTTTTCTTTTTTTCAAATGCTGAATTAGAATTCGATTAGGGAAATTAACTTAAAAGGACCTTATTGAAATAAAAAAGGTTAATTTAAAAAGTCTCTATGTTTTGACTCTAAAAATAATTTTAAAAGGTGTCTTCAACAAAGCTTGCACAAGTGTTTGAATAAATTTGATATACATGAAACACTATCAAATTAATCTTTCATTTGAAGCCTAGGAATATAATAAAATTCATAATCATAATTTCCCCCAGTCATGGTACATTCTGGAAAGACAGAGTTTGGTGTAATTCTGGTCTCTTCCTTCTGCATGGCTCTGAGCTGGCTCCTCTACCTGCAGTGGCCACGGAGCCCTCGCCCATGCAGGCACAGCGTGAAGCATAGGGAAGCTTTAGGGATGCCCCCTGCTTCCCAACAAGGCCTTCTCCTTCCCCTTCCCTTCCCCTTGTCAGATGACAGATTTCAGGGGAACATTAGTAATTAGGAACTCCACTCTCATCAAGGAAAATAATTAGTGAGAATGCATGCAGTTTACAAAAGCAGTTCAATTAAAGAGAATAACAAGCTTTTTACAGCAACAAAGGAAAGACTAAGTAGACCTCAGTGAGTAAATAAAGTTGTAATCAGTGTGATCAAGGCAGGAATTGGATTGATATTCCACAAGTGTGATGTGTGTCCCACGGGACCACGCCGAAATCAACCCATGTTTTAGGGACAATATGATGCCTCATTAATTGTAAACAATGAGAAGAAGTAGAAACCTGACACATCTGATTTTGCTATAAATTTCTTTGGAAACACAGATTTTGACTTGTGGGGTGGTTTCCATGAGGCTCATCCAAGGGTCTGTCTGTGTCCCCTGGCTAAAACACTGCTCAAGAGAAGTTTGGAAATGGACTGGCTGGGGTTTTAACTGCCATCCTTAGACCTCCTTCCTCTGAGGGCAGCTGGGAAACAACTGTGAATGGGAGGGGGATGTTTTTATTGCAGGTAAGGCCAAGCAGCTTGTATATACAGCCAACAAGGAGCCGCACAGAGCGGTTGGGTATTACATTGCCCTAAGTGAGCCCAGGCAGAAATTCATGGAGCTGGGGCAGCTCCGTGGGGCGCAGAGCTGGGCTGAGTTCTGAAGCAGAAAAGGATTTAATAATTTTATTTGATTGGTATTTTTCATTCTTTCTCCTTTTTCTAACGTTTCCAATCTGCTCAACTTTCTCTCCCTTCAGTATTTTTCAGTGGAAAAAGAAAAATCATTGGAGTGTCTTAAAATTGATGACTCACACGCCAATTATCACTGAATAAGCACCTCTGCTTGCTGGATCTTCCCCTTTAGACAAGGCAATGCATCACAGCAAGGTTCTGAGCAGTTAAGTATACAAATACACCAGCCCACCCTGTCCCCCTCATCTGTCAGAGCAGTGAACCCTCAGCACGTGTCCACTGAGTTATGGAGGTGAAACCTCCATCTTGGAAATACAAGTTGGTTTCTTCTAATTTAGTTACATTCCCAAGGTCTCCTCTTGCTAAATGTGGCAAAATTGTGTCTCAGGTGAATAAAACAAACACTCCACGCTCTGTGCTGTGTATCGGGCTCGTGGGGCACCCCAGAGAGAGACGGGGTATTCGTATCCCCAGTGATGGGGAGATGTCACGGGGCTTATGAGATACTGCAGTCCTCCAGTCAGGCAAAAGTCAGTCTCCAGTTGGAAAACCTGATAAAAACTTGCAGAAGTGTAATTCTAAAGCTTGCTAGCATTGCCTGGACAGGACATGGCTCATGAAAGCAGCCTGCCCGTGCGCTCCCTGATCCTCCTCCCCTGGTTACAAGTACCAAGCTGTAGGCTTTGGAACTGTCCAGCATGGCTTGTTACAAGGACACCTTGGCCAGCCCCAGGCCCTGCTGTGTGAGTGTCTCCTGGTGTTACATCGTGCTCTCACTCACCCAGTGCTCCTGAGCAGACAGCAAACCCTCACAGCAAAGAGCTCCTGCTGCTCTTGTTGCTGGCGGGGGCTTGGTGGGGGAGTGGGGGCAGAGATGAGACAGGCTGTTACTGCTCCCCACCAAATACTGCAGCAGCTAGAGAGAGAGTTTCAGTTTGTACTTCTCCAGGTTTTGGATTATTCCCCCCATAGTATTATGAATGATTTCTCAAATATAAGTTTACTGTTGATGTGACCCTTGCCTGTGAACTCTGAGGTAGCTTGTATCATAATGCGAAGGGTGGTGTGAAAACAGCCTTTCCACAAACCCACGCTGAACACCGGGGAGTACCTGCAGCATGCATGAAAAATCAGAGGTGATAGGGCTATTTCAGCAAGTTCAAACTCCAGCAAAACCCCTCTGCAGCTGAGGAAAATGCTGCCTCAGACCCTCCCGGTGCACTGGAGAAGGATCAGCCTTTGCATTAAGTTCTCTAAAGTTTTGATAACCTTATTTCCCCCGAGGGAGTTTTCAGGCAGGATAATGTATAGCCCATTGTTGTATGTTCCGAATTCCATTTGCAGGAGATCAGTATTTTATTGCCAGACCAGCGTTTAAAAATTGCTCTCTATTTTCTTAGCTTTGTGGGAATTTACAGCCCCCAGAGTGGAAAGAGAAGGCTTTTTTTTTGATAAGATGTAGGCTTGATTTTTATTTATTAGCTTGCCTGGGAATCCTTACCCCACGAATTAATCCTGCTGGTTACAAAAAGTAGTTACTGAAAATGCTTGGCTCTTTCCTGGAGGGGTGATGTAGCTGAAGCTCGTGGCGTGTGGCCTGGATCCCCAGGCACGGGGAGGCTTTGCTCCAGTTGCAGGCACACGTCTTCAGAAACGCCTGGTGATTTGAGTGCCCAGCCACCGGCATCGTGAGGCAGGCAGTTCCAAAGGCAAGTGCTCAGCTTTTCCTAAAAATAGGAGCTCTTTGAGGCCTTTCAAGTTTCTTCCTTTATTCCTCTCTCTATGCCATCCTTTAGCAGTCACTGGGGCCAGCCGTGTATTATACTCTAATACCTCCCCGTAGGCTGCCTTTTGACTGATGATACAGTGCTTTCAGATCCCTGCTGCACCTCTTTGCTCATTCCTGCCATCCAGTGAGACCCGGCAGAGCTGGCTGTTTGTGGGGGAGCAGCTGGATGATGTGCCCCAGCAGCTGGAATTGCTTCCTCCTCCTCGCTGCTGGCTGCGCTCCTTGTCCAGCCGTGCTCTTGCACTGAACTGCGAGCTGCTTTCCCCAGCACAGCACCCAGAGGGATGCTGTGCCTCCGGGAGTTTGCATCCCAGACTCAAAGAGGTCGGCATGTCCAAGTGTGCGAGCAGATGGGGTCCAGCTCAGCTGGCCCAGCGTGGGACGGGGTGCCTGCTGCAGGTCAGGGAGCCTGCTGTGGGGTTGGGATGCCTGCTGCAGGTTGGGGCCATGCTGGGGAGCCCTCTGTGTGTTCTCTGTGGCAACTGCCCAGCTCTCCCTTCCAGCTCGAGGAGGTGCAGCAACTTGCCCAGGGGGTTTCCCATTTGCCCTTGGTTTGCCACAGTATCTAGAAGTCTCAAAAAGTTGAAATCCAGACTCAATAACGGAGCTGGTTATTAGGCAGGTATTCTTGCAGCGCTGAGCACACGGGATCTCTCCTAATCCCATGCTGCTGTCCCCTGCTCTCCAGAAGGATTGAGGCTTTGGTGCAGGTCACAGGAGCTATTCTTGGGGTAGCAGTTTGGGCTGTGTGCCACTCCAACACAGCTGTGGTCTGAGAGCCTTGAAATGCATGGGTTCCTTAGCTGATGCATTAACAGAGAAACTCACTAATTGCTAATTGCTGCTAATTAATCCTGTGTATGATTTATCATGTTCATGAGCAGATGAAGTGCATCTTCTTCTCGACAACTTGAGAACATTTAAGCCTTTTGCAGGGCTGTTACATTGTCATGTTTCAAACCCCACAGTTACTGAAATAGTAATTAGCTTCCATCCCTGTGATTACTCCATAACTGTACTTTGGGGTTTTTTAGTCCTGTATTACTCCATGTATTTTCATGTCATATGGCAAATTGATTCCATTTTAATTTCCAGTTTTTTCTCAGAGTCTCTTGGTCCCCGTAAGGCTGGTCCTGGCCATCTCTGCCCACCCAGGGTGACATTTCCCTGTCCCTGCACAGTCATATGTGTGAGTGTGAAGCTGCCACTGTGACTTGTTCCACTGCAGGGTGAGCAAGGAGGGCTGGCAGGTGGTGAGCACCCACCCCTCATTGCACCGTGGGACCTTCCCAAGACTAAAAAAATCGGCTTTTTCCATGCTGAGAACTGTGTCTTACGGTGAGGAGCCCAGAACTGGGCACAGCACTCGAGGTGCAGCCTCACCAATGCCCAGTACAGGGGCACGATCGCTTCCCTAGAGCTACTGGCCACACTATTTTTGATACAAGGCAGGATGCTGCTGGCCATCCTGGCCACACTGCTGACTCATACTCAGTCGGCAGTCACCTAACACCCCCAGGTCCTTCTCTGCCCCCACACACACCAGCCCTGAGCTGTTAGCTGGCACTTGTAGGCTCTGCTGTTTGTTCCTGTTAATTGTACAGCTTTGCCTGGAGGTGTCTCTGCTCATCTTCGCAGTTCATTTCAAGTAGAATCTCTTTTACGCTCTGAAAAGTCTGGATAAAACAGAGTTAGCCAGAGTTCTGTGTCTGCCTGTGCTCACCTGCACTGGGGCTGGAAATGTGTCCGGTAAAAGCCTCTTCGGGGTCAGGCAGCAGCATCAGTGGTGCAGCTTGATCTCTGGAACCCCTGCAGCAAAGCTGAGCTCTGAGGCTTCCTTGTTTGTTAGCAAATAGAAGGGATACACATTATTTTCTTTAGCATTTTATGGCCTTAACTTGCTGCCTGCTTGCAAGGAAAAAACCCTTTTAAGAAGTGTTTTAGTCCAGCCCTTCTCTCCCAGAAGGTCTGCTCTTCCCAACCAGCCCTGGAGTAGCGGCACTGGCTCTGCAAACGTCATTGTACTTGTTGCTTCTTGATAGCAACACTAGATAAATGGATCTTCCCTTCCCTCCAGGAGTGATGACAGTTTAAAAATGCCCTGTCCTGCCTCTGTTACCTTCATTTGGCAGATTTTTGGTAGTTTATATAATTTGGCAGTGATCCTCTTGTCTAAACCATGTCCAACATTTCATGCAATAAACTTAATGGACTTTTCCATCTTTGAACAGCTGAATTCTTTCGGAGCAGCTGCTCTGGGTTATTGATGGCCTAATTAGAGAGCTGCCTTAGGCCTGCCACCAGCCCAGGAAAGACTTCTTTACATATTCCAGTGCACAGAAGCAAAGCGTTTCCAAATGAGTTTGCTTAAAGGAAGGGAGCACCCACGGTTTGGGTCTGTAGAGATTGGGGAGAACACAATGGCCAGTGCTGGGAGCAGTGTTGGGATGTCTGAATGGTCAAGGTCTGACTTTTGCCAGGGGTGTGTGCTGAGGGTTGCTCTTTCCAAACTGCCTTTAAACCCAACGGCAGGAATACCAGTTGCCAGGGTGGCTCCATGAAACATCTTGTGTATTTTTTGGGGTGGGGGGTCTGCCCAGTGTGTGCCCATCACCAGCCTGGGGACTGTGTGACGAGGGTGAGCTGTTGGTCTATAGGTGCCTGCAGCCCTGGCAGGGAAAGGCTGTGTTTTTGAGAGACTCACAGCTATGTTTTTGAGAAAATCAAACCAATTTTAGATTGTGTTTTAAAATTTTCATTGGAGGCTTTGTAATGAAAATAATTCCCCCCTCCCCAGCCCATGAAAAGCAGTAACATTGCCCTTTCCACCCAGCTCTGTTTACTTCATCAATCATCCTCGCTTGGGAGCTCATTTCAAAGGGGTGCCACAGCAGCTTTCTTGGGTGTGAAAATTGAAATTTCAGTTCTTGTACTCGCATACAGAAGTAACCTGGAATGTGTCCATCCATCGGTGAGTTCATCCAGGCTGCCTCATCAGACCTCGATTCAGAGGGGAATAAGAATTCAAACTTTACTTTCTGGGGTTCTGCAGCATCCACCTAAACTGCACCTTCAGGGTTGTAAATTTGTTTACCAGACCTTTCTAGCAGTCGACAGCCACGGGGAAATAAAGCCTGAAAGGGAGGAAGAACAAATTCAGATGGTTTCCAAATCTCCTATTTCAGTCATGGTCATGTAAACAGTTCTTTAGGTCCAAGTTGGAGCGCTCAGACCTCACTGAATTGGCCTGCTTTCTGCAGATGGAGCTACAAGAGATGACAGGGGCAGGAAATAAACCTCCCTCAACTAGTCTGGAAGGACCAGGTCCTCAAGAAGCTGTTCGGAGTGTAGTCTTAAAGGTAATCATGCATTGGTAAGCAGATGCCAGAGGGCTGCTCTTTCCAAACTGCCTTTAAACCCAACGTGCCCACGGTGTGTGCTGTGAATCCTGTTAGAAATAAAGAAAGAAAGGCTCCACCGAGCGATTCAGCTTTCAGAATCTCAGATGGTTTTGTTTGTGTTATTTTCATTTGCCTGGGTAATCGAATTTGTTGGAATTAGGGGTTTGTCTGGATAATAACATTTTCTAACCCTCTGGAACAGAAGAGGGCTGTGGTGAATACCGATGTACGGAGTGCTGTATTGATTGGAACAAACTGGCCCTAGATAGCATCAATTACCCACTTCTGATGGATGTCTGCTAGCTGGCTGCCAGGTTTGCACTGCACAGTATCAGCTCCCATTTCTGTCGGCTACAAATGCTCTAAAGAAAATGTTCCTTGGCCTTTGCTGGGCACCTCTGGCATGGGGGGAGCAGCACTGGGGAACAGGGTGCCCTGGCATCCCATTAAGCTGAGGTAACCCAGGGATCCAAATCCTGTCACATTCCTCTTGATTACAGCGTTCAACTGGTGACTACCCTGCTCAGCTAATTGCCCCTTTTCTAATGTTCTTTGGTGATTACTGAAGTCAGGTGCTGTCAGGTGTTTGGTGATGGCGACAGGGGCATCTCTAATGGCTGGCAAAGCACCCCGAAGGCTGTTCCCCCACCTGGCTCTTCGGGCTGGGGAGACAGATGACAAGTGGTGGCTGCAGTTTGTATGAGTGTGGATGGCAGCTAAGCTGTGTTGTACCTGAGCCAAATCCTGCCCTGTTAATGGTCGAGGATCTGTAATGCAGATGATTTGTGTTCTTGCATTGTTCTGTGTGGAGAAAACATGCAGCAGCTACATTTAACTTCCTCAGTTTCTTTCCCCAGGGTTGTTCAGCCCAGAGACAATTTGTGTGATGGCCCCTTGTGCTCAGGGATCTGATGTGGCCAGAGCCGTTCAGCCCTGCCAGCTTGGCACATGCAGATGACCTGCTCATGTCCATGCTGAATTCCCAGGCAGGAGGGGAGCAGCGCCATGCTGGTGGCCAGGGTACCTTGTCCCCATGGTCCAGCCACGGGAGCTCCCCATCTGCTCCCTCCTAGCGTGTGGGAGTCTCTCCCCACCTGGGAGCAGCCAGGGATGGCTGATCCTGGCAGGCTCAGAGCCTTCAGGGAGGGTTGGGGTTAGAGGCAAAGTGTGTTTCGTGCCTTGGAAACACTGTGAGGCAACACGGTCTTTCAGACAAGCAATAAAGCTCAGCATGTGAGCAGGACTTTGTGGTCTGATTATGCTGCAGTACATCAGGAGGACCAGCATTCATCCTAAAAGACAAACCATTCCAACTGCATTACCTATTGTAGCTGTACGATCATCTGCAGGGTAGATTTGGATTAGCATTGTAGTAACAACCTGCTGTTAACACCCAGGTATTCGTGTCTGTAATGCTCCTGTGAACTAAAGGAGTCCTCCTGCACCCTGCTCTGTTCCTGTCTGAGCAGACAAGAGTGACAAAGCCATTAGCTCGGAGCATATTCGTTAATGTGGCATAAGCAGCTAAAGAAGATGTATTTATGCTCCTTCATTTACAATTGATAATCTCAAGAGTGAGAGGCTGGTAATAAATTTTCTCACTGGGGCTTCTGTCCCTCGGCTGCCCACGCTGCAGAAGGGAACAGACAGCTCATTTACATGAGATAATGAAACTGCAGCAAAATAGTGAAATTGCAAAGCAACTTTGTTTTAATAATGACAGATGCTTCTTAAACACTTTAATTATATTTCTCGGAGCAGGTTTAGCTAGGCCACAGAAAGGGAGAGCAGTACTGCTGAGACACTGGGAATAAAACCCATTCCCTTCCCAGCACTTGAAGTCACCTCCTGACCAAACCTTCCCGCCCTCAAATACTTTTCTGGCTGAGGAGCTGCCTGCTTTGGGTCCTGAGAGGGGACTGAGTCTTCCCAGGCAGACAGCCCCTGCAGCGGTGCAGTGATGTGGGCTGTAGGCAGTGCTGTCCCATCGCTGCCTGAGGGAACTGCCTTGATTCCAGCTCGGAGCAAGAGGGACAAGAGCCCGGGCAGGTCTGGGTGCTGCAGGCGCCAGAGCCTGGGGAATTGTGAGTTCTTGTGCTGTCCCACGGGAATTTTTGGAGGCAGCTGGGAAGGCTGGGGATCTCCTGTGGGTTTGCTGGCTGCTGCAGTCCCGGAGGGGTGAGTGCCCTGATCCTCCTCCCCAGCCCTGCCAGCTCTCATGGCAGGAGAGCAAACTGTGGGGATACCACTGTGGGCTGGCTTTCTTCTGCTTCCCAACACCGAGGAGTGCGGGAGGCTGCCTCCAACCCTGCAAATGGGGCAGATCTCCATGGTTAATGATACCTGCAGTACCAGCAGTGGAAGCAGCAGTCTAAACTTCCCTGAGCAAAAATCACTGGTGAAGTGTAGCAGACACTTTGCTATGAAGAGGCAGGGAATGGGGTATAGGGAGAAAAATAAACACATTAATGGCAAAAAAGCTGTAATGAGAGTAAACAGCATGCCTGTCGGAAATGGAAAGAAATCCCAGGCAGTAGGGGAGGATGGAAGTAAGTGAGGTAGCATTGAAAGGTAAAAAGCCCATAAAGGATGGGATGCTTGCAGCTGAAATCTTTTTGCAGCCCACTTTTGGTCTTTTATGCAATAATTCATCTAACCCTGTGCTCTGCCATGTTGCCCCTTTTTTCCTGCGATGATCCCTTTTTTCCTTCCACCAGAGATGGTGTTCTGGTTCTGCCTGCTTCCCTTCATGCCCAGGAAGAGAAGCCGCTCCAGACCTGGTACTCCTTCAGCCAGGTCTGGGTGTATTTGGGGTTGGGAAGCATTAGTCACTTTGCTAATCTCCAAAAACCCGTTTCAAGGCACTTTATATACAGAGCCCATATGTTACTTCAGTGCTGCCAGAAGAGTTCTTGTTTACTAGGCTCATGCTTTCAGCCGGTGTGTGAGTGTACTTAAATAGCACCATTGATACTACTTAAAATAAAAGGTGTCAGCACCCTGGCTGCCCCAGCAAATTGCTTAGCACTTTCAGCTCTTGAGATGTCCCTGGGCACTGACACCTCCTGCTGAGCTGCTCCTGCTTGCTCATTCTGGCAACTGGGGCCTGATTCGGCTCCTGTCTGGACCCGTCCTTGGCTCTGCAGTGTGGTGAAGACCATCGTTGTGTGCCACCCCCCATCTCCTGGGTGTCTCAGGGAAGAGTAGCTTTAGGAAAGTTGGTCTTAGGTTGTGGCACAGGGTTGTTTTTATAGTTTTTAATGTCTGGGAATGCAGAGGAAAGCCAAAGCTGTGCGTCTGTAGCTGCTGATGGTGTTTCTGCTGGGGTGTGAGGAGCAGGCAGAGAGGCTGTCACTGGCATAAGGCATCCCTGGTGCATCCTGGTCTGCTGTTGGGGGCTGGCATGGCCCTCAGCCCACCCTTCTGCCAGCAGAGCCATGCTCCTGCTCTCCTCCCCTTCCTTGCTCTTCTAGGGAGTATGTGGCCTTTTGTTTCTAGTTTCTTTTCCTCTGTTTACCTGAGCTCCTGTGAGCCAGGTATCATGCTTTCCTAGCCAGCATCCTAGATTTTTCTAGTTAAAAGCAGAGCATTAAGATACAATGCTGGCCCCATGGATGGTTTGGTATTTCAGTTCCTGGCTGAAAATACCAGAGAGAGAAGTTGCCCAGAAATTCTTTAAGGAAAACACCACCAAATTCTGCCAGATGCCAGAAGCAGGTTTGACTTCAGCCTTGGTGCTCAGCAAAGGCTCAGGGTAGGTTTTGCTTTGTGCTGGCTGCTTTGCCGGGAGCTCCTGAACTCACTTCTTCACTAGGTCTCATCTCTTGTTGGCCTTACACTGTGGTTCTGCAGCCTGCCCTGTTCCCGCTCTGTTCCTCCAGGAGAGGGCTGAGGGGGGTCTCCATGGCTCCTTGCTGACTTCCCTAGTGTGAATCACTTCAATTTCCCATCTGTGGAGCGGGAGATGGAGGTGGCAGGAGCCGTGCTCACCCAGCGTGCTCAGCAAACTCGCTTGGGATGATGATAATGCCACTTCTGAAAGATCCTAAAAGGCTCTTGATGCCTGAAAGGCAACGGCTTTTCAAGTGGGAAGATATGTTATTATATGTAGCTCCAGCTCCCTGTTTCCATGGTGGTTCTGGGCCTGTGCGATAACGTTCCTACCCGCTTCTGATGCGTAACGAGTCTCTCTGTGTTGAACCCACCACATTAGAGGAGAAGCTGGATTTCCTGCTGCCCTCATTCTCTCTGGTCCATCCCCAAATTGTCATTAAGGAAATGGGGTGATGAAAACATTTAGGTCCAAACTTGCCTGAGTCCTTCCTGAGTGACAAAGTTTATGTTTGGTTTGAGGGAGGAAGGAAGAGTTGGTGCTTGTAGCTGCCAAGCAAGGGTGCGATGGAGGTGGCTGTGGTTCATCATCCATCTTTCCTTGTGTGGAGGCACGGTAGGCGTCACAGCTCTGACGTCCAGGGTCAGGAAAACACTAGCTGGCAGATGGACTGCTCTCAAACCGGGTTTTGCTGGAATAAATACAGGTTAAAAACTCTTCTCTCTGCCCAGATGAAAATCCAAAAAGTCTAAAGGTGCTTGGCCGAGCAGGGAGGTGGGAGACGGGGCAGAGATGCTCCTCTCACCATTTCCTGGTCGTCTCCCTCTTTTGCCCAGAGGGACTAATTGGTGCTCAAAGAGAACCAATCTCCTTTTTTATGAGTGAAATCTGTTGTCTGATTAATTATTCATTTGTAGCATGATTGGCAGCTTTGCAGTGGTGGGTTCACAGTCGGTAAGGGGTGATCTGTTGACTGACAAGGTTAATTGCTGCCTCGCGTTCTTGGTGATAACGATTTATGTTGACAATTCCTGGTATTTCTAGCTCAGACAGAGGTTTGCTGTGCAGGGTCAGCCAGCGCTGCCCTGTCCTGCCCCCTGCTTCCCTCTGCAGACAGGAGCAGCCGTTCCCTTGCTGTAACCCTTGGCACGTGAGAAGGGATTTCGTTCTCAGAAGCAGGTCTCTCAATGCTCAGCAATGTAGAAGCAGCTTTGCAAAGGCATCAGTTGCTTTTTACCTTTTTCCCCCTTCTTCTTTTTGACATGTTCTCTGCATATTGATCAGGGTTCAGAATATAAAAGTGAGACTCAGCTCTGCTCTCAAAGTCCTTCCCTGACGGGAGCGTCAAAGCTGTGGATGTCCAGGGGGCTCAACTGAATAGAAATGAGAAAGATTTATGAGGGTGACCCTTAAAAATAATTAAAATGGGAAAGAATTGTCTTTCAAATCTCAGTGTATAGGTGGTGGTGACTCTTAGGGGTTATTTAATAAATGCACAACTGTGGTGCCTTCCATGCCAGCCTGGCACCCCAGATGTTTCCAGGGCAATGCCTAGTGCTTGCAGTGAAGCCCTTTCCTTCAAAGGAGGGCTTTGGGGAGTGAGGGTCTGTGCATTGCAGGGGCCGGGGTGGGGGTCCCTGGGTATGGCTAGGGGTCCCCAGGGCTGGGCTAGGGATCACTTGGTATGGCTAGGGTTCTCTGGAGCTGGGCTAGGGTCCTCAGGGCTGGGCTAGGGGTCTCCAGGGCAGGGCTAGTGGTCTCCAGGGCTGTGCTCTTGCTTTTAGTTTCTTTTACTGTAGCTTCAAACAGCAGGACTCCAGTCACTCTCATCACTCCCATGCCAGAAAACCACAGGCACTTTCTCCCTGCTTCAGTGTAATAAAGCAGAGTCATAAAGATTTCAGACTAATAAACATTGGCCTTTAGGGTGCTTTCAGCTTTTATCAGGCTAATAAGATTTTTGACTTACATGGGAAGGGAAAGCAGGTAAACAGAGCTTTTATGAACCTTGGAGCTCGCTGGGGACCCGTGGTCCTGTTGGAGGGGCTCAGGCACCTTTCTGTAATGAAAAGCACCCACAGCCTCCGGGCAAACCATGCTGGGAGAGTGATTCTGCAGATCCCTCTGCAAGGAGTAGCCACATGTAGTGATCTGTCTGATGCCAAACTGTCTGTAGGCACATGAGGACACAGAGCATTACACTGTCTGAGCCTCCCCATCTATCTCACCCTCCTTCTGATGGGATCTGTCCTTCCACTCTGATGGTTGTGGGCGAGCATCACTACTCCTCAAGGTGCACTGTCACGAGCAGCTCAGGGGGTTGGTTATGAATTGGGGTTTTAATCACCAGCTTTTTATGCCCAGTTATCAGGAGAGACAGGGCTGTCATCAAACTGCTTGGGTTTAGGTATAAAATTTCAGTGAGGAAGGAGGGAGTCATTCAGCATAAACCAGGTGGAGACTACCTTATTTTCTAGAAATTATTTTTTTATTTAAAATTTAAAACCATATTACTTCATACAGCAAACTGTGCACTTTGATATATCACAGTGTCTTAAAAAGGAAAATAATCAGAATTTTTTCTTTTGTCTTTTTTCTTTTTTTTTTTTTTTATTTACATCAGCCTAGAATGATCAGCAAGTAACACAGTTACTATGAAACCAAAATTGTTACAAAATGTTTACAAAAAACTATATTCATAGAAATTCTGCATGTCCACAAAGGAAAATCCCCTGAATGTCACGGAGACCATTTTTCCTTTTATTTCCCACTCTTTTATGGTTTTTCTTTTTTTTTTTCTTTTTTTCTTTTTTTTTGAGAAACATGTCAAAGTAAGGTACAGACAGGAGAAGGGCTTGTGACGCCGATGCCCAGCCAGCCCTGAGCACCCTGGGTGACACCTGTGCAGGGACTGGGTGCTGGGCTCGAGGGTCCCTGTGCAGTTTGGCTGCTCAGGTTAGTGGGTGCTGGGCGCTAGGACCTTGCAGGGTCCCTTTGCTGTGACCTCCCCAGAGACCCCGCTCCACAGAAGCACCCACCGGAGGAGGGGAGTGGTGGTCGTCCAGAGCTGGAGCTGGTTCCCCTTCGCCCATTCCATCTCTGTGAGTCTGTCATCTCCACATTGTGCCCAGCACACGCTGTTGGTTAACTCCAAACCAAAAAGCAACCCCAAAGCAAGCCACCCGCTGTGCCCCAGCTCTGTCTTCTGGGAGAGCTGGAAGGAAAACAAGTGATAAAGGGACAGTGAACTGAGGTGACAAGAGTTTAGATGCAGTTTAATAGCCCAAACCTGCTTTTTTCTTGATTTCCTCCTCACTTTTTCAGTCCCTCTGCCCACCAAGCGAAGATAGGAACTGATTCAACCCAAGTTGGAATCAGGTGATCTTTAAGATGTGAGTTGCCGATAGTCACAGCCAGGTCCAAGATAGTGTGCAGAGGGCTTTGTCCTCAGGTCCGTCCCTTCTGAAGTCTGTCCCTTCTGAAGGCTCGCTGCTGCTCCCCGGGATGAAGGCAAGGAGCACACAGGGTAAACGGGAATGGCACCAGACTCCCATCCCTGCTAAGCATGAATCAGCGCTCGCTCAGCGTGGATCTGCCTCCGGTTTGGAGGAGGAAGGCTGGGGTCTGAAACCAGCTCAGCAATTTGGCTCACCGAGAGAAGGGGGACCTTGTGAGGAAGGGGGACAGCGGGCTTGGCCGGGCTCCATACGGCTCTGAGAGTGTTTTCAGCAGTGCAGAACGTTTCCTTGTTGTGAAATATCAGGTGCCTTAATGATCAAGATTTAATAAGAAAACCATAATGTCGATGCATGAAGCTAGCTTGGTTTCCTGGCTGATTTATGGTCAATGCAGGGAGGGGAGGGAAAAGGGGAATCTGCAGGGCTTGGTCATGCTGGCAGGTAGCCCCAGTGACTCTGGATCCTCACCTGTCTGAGTGGTTTGTGAGTAAAACCAAATCAAACAGGTATTAAAGATGAATAAATGGGGGTTATGGCACTAGTAATATTTATTTATGAAGAAAGAATCTGCCAAGGAGCAAAATGAATCCTGTTTGCTGGGGTATTTTACTCTCTCTGGACATTTAAAGCCAGCCACAGGTTTTGTTTTTAACTCTGCCTTTGTTGTAAAAATCTTTCTCTAAGAGTTTAGAAACCTGCAAAGGAAACAAAATCTTCTACTCTGACAAGCTGATGGGTTTGCAGGAAACACAGGAAGGATGGGGTTGGAACTATATGAGGGGGTTGGAACTCTATGATTCTTGGGGTCCCTTCCAATCCAGACCATTCTATGATGTCCCTGGCTTTGGGAAACAGATCCATACTTCCAGGCCATCCCCTGCTGTAGGTGGTTGGTCAGGAAACCACTAAGAATATGATGCCCACTGAGTTGGCAGCTTTCACCCCAAGCTTTTCATGATGTCTATGAAAAGGTGATAATTTCCCACCAGTTCTTTGCATGTCATTACTTGAGTCAAAATACAACAAATTGCATTTTTTGGTGTTTGTTTCAGGTCACTATGTTGCTTTTTTACATTACAGGAAAAAAAAAACCCAAAATGAGGACAAATTATGTTCTGTGATTGGGGTGGGAGGGGAGCAGCTATCTTCCCTGGAGCTGTGTGCTAATTCCATTCCACTCCAAAGATAATGGAAAGAAACAGGTGGGGGAAAAAGCTCGGAAATGGGCTACAAACAGGTTTGTTCCTTTGGGCAAGGATAAACTTTCCAGAAGGAGCTTGCAGCTAAGGGAGGGCAAACTGGGTCTGCTCCACGGCTGGTTCCTGTGGTGGCCGTGGCACCTCGCTGCGCTCGTGATGCGGGGCAGCCATCGCCGTACCACCTTGCCCGCCCACACTGGTGTTGGGGTGGTGGGTGCAGGAGGGGTGTCCAGCAGCAGTGTGATCTTAGGTGTGTGAGGGCGGGAGGTTGCTCTTTTCTTCACAGTCAGTGTTTAAATTGGAGCTTGCAAGCACCTTTGTGTGCTCTCCAGGTGACATTCTGGGTTACAGTGGGCAGAGCCATTACTGGTTGTTTCGGTGTCCCACTGGCCACCTGTGCAGTTCCCCATGGGGGGATGGAGCTGAGAGATGTTACTCCACCGTCACTTTAGGTCAGCAGAGGGGTCTTTGGTAATTCTGACTAAATTCATCTGCAGGACCAGCCTTCTGGGTTCAACATCCTGAAAACAACACCACAGTTCATGGAATATTTCTTACAGAAATTTGGGGGGTGTTTGCTTAAATCATGTGGAGATGCTGCCAGTGGGGCAGAGCAAGAGGGGTGTCAGGTCTGGCATGTCCCAGGCATGCTGAGGCTTTGTCTCACGGGTTGCTGATGCTGTGGAGAGCGTTCAGTCCCAAGGCAGCCGTACAGCCCACTCCTGGTGTGAGTAAGAAGGCAGCAGAGCTGCCCTTCAGCACTGCTGAATTTCGGGGAAATCAGTACTGGTTGGCTCTTGGGTACAGCTCTCCTCCTGCCGCTGCTGCAGCCTCTGGGCTCGGATGCTTTTCACGCTGCTTTGCAGGAGAGACTGAGCTTTGTGGAAAGATTCAAGGACCTGGAGATCACGGTGTCACCCTGGGCGCAGTCCGGAGGTCAGCCCCAGGTGTGAGGGTGGTGTCACAGGGGATGGGAGTAGCTCCTGCGCACGCCACACCGTCCTGTCCCTAGCCAGCAGTTCAGCTCTGTCCAGGCTTACTCTCTCCTTCGTAATCAGATGTTTTGGATATGCTGATGATCGTGTGTGTTGCCTTCTCCCTCCACAACCCTGTGGACTCCAGCCGTGGGTGGCCATAGCCAGCACAACCACGAGGTAAAGGGAGAGAAGGCACAGCCTTGGCCATCCTGGTGCTTTGCAGATACCTTTCCCTTCCCAGCCATCGTCGGGGTGCCATGGGTGTCAGTGTGAACTGGGTGGTCACGCAGACGGCTGCTCACGCTGCACCTGACCAAGTGTTTCTTTTATTGCCATGCTTACAGAAGCCTTGCCTGGGGGCTCCTCCTTACCCACTGAGGGTCAGTTTGGCTCAATTCTGTTGCGCCTCTGTATGTTTTCGGTATGTAAACATCAGACTCCTGGATGGTAGTGTGGTTGGACTCCATGAGGCCTGTAGGATCTAAGCGTTTAAAAAAAAAATAATAAAGGAACAAAAAATAACTAAACCAAAACCAGAAAAGCCCCAAGACCCGTGTTACAGTCCGTGCTTTGAAGTTTTTTCTTCCGTGCCGGTGATCGATGCAGCTGTGTTGTAAAGGCCTTGTTCTTAAAATGAACCAAACCAGGCTTTTTTTTTTTCTGTTTTTTTTTTTTTTTTAATCCTTTCTTCCCTAGTTAAGAGCACATCCAGCCTTGTCTGCTGCAGTTCCTTCCCTCCCGCCACCCTCCCCCCTGTTCCCATTCCCTAGGGAAACACAGGTGTCAACCCAGTGTTGCAGGTCATGTTGTCCTTCCCTGGCAGCCGTCGGTCGTTGAAGGTGTGCATGTTGATCACGGCGTCCGTCTTCACCATGACGGGCGGCTGGGGCTTGTGTTTGACCCGTCGCTGGCAGGTGAGTGACAGCCGGATCTCATCGGCCATGGCGCTGCAGAAGGAGCGCTGGGGAGAGCAGGGACAAAAAGTACCGTTACTCCTGGCAAAAGGTTCTGCTAACCTCTCCGTGAGGAGGAGGATGCTGAAACTAGGCTCTGAGGAGGGCTAGCACGAAGTTTCGGCTGCATTTGAGGCATCAGCCGTGCCCAGTGGGATCCCGGTGATGCAGGGGTGTCTGGCTGACCCCTCTCTCCTCTGGCAGGAATTGTACCTTTTGACTAAATCCTGCAAAAGGCAGAGCTCTAAGGCGGCTGTCAGAGTGCTGGTGCTTTGTGTCATCCCTGCTGGGGGTCTGGTAGATTTATCTGCTGGGGGTCAGAGGACTATCGAATCCTGCTGGGCTTGCTAGTGAGCAGTGTTCCTCCATCTATCTAGTCCATCACATGGGCAGCTTGCTTTGATTTCTGGTCATGCACACAAATGCACTTTCCACTCGCTGTACCGTGACACACAAGGAAGAGGGTAAGGCATAAAAGCTGTTCTCTTGTTGTATGAGCACTAATCAGCCGCTGCGGGTGGGATGGGCCGTTTGTACTGGTGTTGTGAGAAGTTGATGATATAGAATGAGGCTTCCTGATGGACCCTGACCAGTTCCTTGAGGCTCTTTGCACAGGAGCGAGGAGAGGACACAGAGACTTGATGACCATATGCATTACACCTGAAATATGCTACATGACTGCATGGGATAGTGGTGACTGGATGTAACAGCTCAGAAAGGTCCCTCCCAGGGACCTCTGTCCATCTTTTCATGACTTACATGACAGCTTGCTCAGAATTGCCCTACAACTGTTTACTAGTCTAGATACGGCAGCAGCAGAGGACCCAGATCAGTGTAGATGTGATTTTCCCCCTGACCTGAGGGTGTTGGAGTGGGGAGGATGGCATTTTGGGGATGCTGCATTTCAGCCCTCAGGCTGCGGGCGCTTGGACCTCCAGGCAGCAGGAGCAGGGCTGAATCCCTCTGCCCGTGTCCCTGCCTGTCTCTGGGGCCAGTGTGCAAAGTTCTCAACGTCTGGGCTAGTGGTGGTGCAGGGAGACGGAGGAAATCAGTACCTGCTCACGCTCTGCTGTTTTGCGTAGCTTGTAGATGAACTCCACCATGGCCACGAAGACAGACAGCACCAAGCCTGCTGCCAGAACGATGAAAATCCCACCAATGTTTTGGATGCCCAGAGCGCTGGCTTCCTTGTTCTCATCCTCAGGACAGCCATTCCCTCGCCACCACTTCTCCTTCATTACATGAAGCTTGTCCTCCTCCTGGAGCTGGAGGATGGCAATGGTGATCTTGTCCCTGTACGGTGACCCTGGGGAGAGGGAACATCATTACTCACAGAGGGAAAGTAGGACAAAAAAAAAAATCACACAAAGCAGGGAACGTGTCTGCATGAAGCCGACCTCCACAGGCACACAGCATCAGCTTTGGTATTTGGAAATGGGCTTTTGGGGTGGACACTGAGTCCCACCTGTTTGTGGTAGGTAGCTCCCCTCCCAGGGTGCCTTCAGAAATCCCACCGCTGTGGCTTACCCATGGGAGTCCCAATCCCGTAGCCTTTGGAATCAATGAGCCCCCCGATCTGAGTCAGGTTGCAGTTCCTCTGGGTGATGTATTCAATGGTGGTTGACTCCATCAGCAGCGCGTAATCAGCGGTCAGGGTCCGCTGGATTCCTTCCTCATTGTTTTTAACGAGGGCGGTGGGTTTGCTGCTCATGAAAGCCCACATTTTTTCAAATGTGGAAATCTTGGATTTCTGGAAAAACCAACACCCCCCACCCCCAACATAAGAATTAGTCTTTTATTTGCCGAAACCTCACATCTTCACAGTCAATGACACCACCAGCTTGAGAAACAGATCACATAATGGAACTGTTACCAGTGTGACCTTGCCTTAAATCCCTCTCCTTTCACTGCCCAGTGTTATTTGGCTTGGCACTGCCCTAACCAGCCACATCACGTTGTGCAGACACTCCACAGTCACTCATTGCTCCAGAGACCTCATCTCATAGGTGGGACCTAACAGAGGTACAGCAAGACCCTGCCTTGATGCCCTGCAGCACTTGCTAGTGTGACTGGCTATCAGTATATCTGTTTAAATGGATTAGTTTCCTAACTGCAATTTTGTTTACCCTGAATATTTCTCAACAATGAGGGAAGACAGAGAGCATTTCAGAGGGCATGTTTTTGTCTTTCACATACACTATTATATTTTTGTCTTTCCTCGAGCATTGCAAGGAAACATGTCTCCTCTGAGATATGTGCAACTGCCAAACAAATTTAACATATCCACATAAACAGAGGCATAGAAATATTCCAGAAGATTGTCTTAGGGCTAAAAATAAACATGGATGTTCTTTCACTATCAGCAGGCATTCTGTTAAGAAAGGAGGAATATGTTTTCTAGCTTGCTATTCATGTGAATATCTTTCTTCTTTGCCTGGAAAATGTGTTGAGTGAGAAGAAATATGGTTATTTTATATCTTTCCATAACATTTGAAACATAACATTTATCTGCAGCCACCTTGTGAATTATCTCTATGTAGGTTGTCATAAAAGACATAGCTGACTTCAGCCTGGAAAGGCTCCCCAGGAAAGACCTTCCTCATCACCCAGCTCCATCCGTACAGCTGAGGTCTGGAAAAGCACTTGGATACTGCGGCTCATGTCCATGCTGCTGCCTGCTCCTTATGTGCCGCTCTTTTTCTGCCTAATTTCTTGTTTTCCCTTGGTCTCTTTCTTCCCTCTTATTTTATAAGAGGCAGCTTAGTCAGCCAAAAGCTCCTTCTCCCCGACACTGTGTAGCAAGAGCCTGAAGTTGGCTGATAAATCGGAGGAGCTGGTAAGTGCTTTGCCTTGAATGAGGGTAACTGCTCACCATTGGCAGCACAAGGAGTCCCAGGGATGGAGGCTGCTTTCTGGTTTAGCTGTCTTGTATCTCTGTTTCAGAGTCTGTCTTTCTGTGAGAAAGCAGGAGATGGAGCCCCAGCCCATCCCAACTGCTGCTATCGCATCTCCCCCTCAACTTTCAGTATGACCCAAAACGTGCCAGCACAGTTTCTCCTGATGAAAACACTACAAATAACAGTAAATTAGCTCATGAGGTTTTACATTTCAAATGCTTTGCCTGTCCACCTTCTTTTTATTCAGCACATTTACCAACAGTTCAAACCTCAGCACCCCAAAGCTGGTTACCGTAGCGCGGTGACAAAGGCTCTTCCTCTGTCTGTAACCCGGTGGGCTCATTCTCCCGACTGAAATACCCACGGACTCATTTCTTCTCAGTTAAAGCTCTTTGCTTGTTATAATCCACTTGATGAACATGCAGTAGTGGATGTGCCAGAGCAAACTTCATTTAAGAGGCAGGATAATCTCCCTCACTTGAAAATCTGGGCCAGTGCCTGCAAGGTAGATTTGTGGCATCTATCAAACCTCAAAGAACAGCCAGAACTGTAGCCTCCAAAAGGATTATTAAATATCTGTGCATTACAATGCGTAATTGAAATGAATCACATACTCAGCTTGCTGATAACGACTTGTTTAACATTTATATAGTTCACATCAGAGGCCTCTGGGTTCACTGGTTTTCCCTTTCTCTCCTTCTCTTCCTGCATTTAATGCTCCTTGGGTGTTGACACAGAGCTCTTAAACAACATCAGTGTTCTCCCAGTTTAAAGCATAGAGCAAAATAAACTGGCAAAAAATCAATAGGCTGCATTTAGTGAAGCTAATAGGACTTGCATGAGGCATTGTAGCTCTTCAGGCAACTTAAATTACATGAGACAGGGCTCCCTGGAAGAGAAAAAACACTTTTCTCTTCCTAAATCAGTGCTTCTGACCAGTTGAAGGGACTTAATTGTGTTAGGAAATGCCAGTAGGAGCCCAGCTTTCCCTGTCCCGGCTGTGCTGCTTTGGGCCCCCTCCGGGTATCCTGGGTGGAGGGCATGGGGCTGGGGGCTCCCGTGGCAGCATGGGCACCCTCTCTGCTGGAGCCCACCTGGGAGAGGGCTTGCTGGGATGAGAGCTACGTGTTGCTGCTTGCTCAAGCCTCATGAAACAGCTGAAAACAAAGACTGGGCAATCTGGGGCAGGGCTGTCCCCTACGACACACCTGTGGTGGCCTCATCTCCCCTAAAGCTGAGCTGTGCTAGCTCCTTCAGGGAGGGCAGCTCCACACGTGCCTCAGCTCAAGGCAAACTCAAGCTGTAGTCTCAAACCTCCTTACTGGGACTTTATTTCCTATTAGTTTCTTTAACTTAGAGATAAGAACATCCTTTTCCGAGGGAAAATTCCCCAAATGTGGTTCTCAGCCCAGCACTAGCAGTTTGATAGACTTGGCTATTTGTTAAAAGTCCAATCTAGAAGCAATTGTCAGTCATTGTGAGAGTGGTCATCAATCAAAAATTGCAGGAGCAAGTGCAGTGGGGGGTACAGTGCCCCAGCTCACCCTTCATTCACCTGCTGCTTGTTTTTTCCTATTAGGAGGAAAGGTCTTCCTTCCTCCCTCTTCTCCTCCTGGAATACTTCAGCCATGCAGCAAAGGTGGTCGCTAAGTTATGGGAATTTGGGTGATGTTACCTGAGAACATACCTTTCAAATCAGCAAAACCATCTTCCTTAAGCACAATACTTCATTAGTAGTAGTTCAGTAGTCAGTGAAGAATCCATGTAAGTTGTGTTTATTTGGCCTGACCTTTATTTGATGGACGTTTTGTGTTGCTGGACCTCTGATCTTACAGCATACTTTACCTTAAGCTAATTCTTACTGGGGTTAGTTACTGCTTTGAACTGGTATTTCCAGTGCTGTGGCCAGGAGTAAGTTTCTTCTATAGAGAATTGCTGTTTACTTTTGTGGGCTGCACAAAATAAATGGGAGTTGGTGGCAGCAGAGAAGAGACACCCCCCGCCCCGCCGTGCCCCCGCATCCTTGGTGGGGTCCCCAGGTCCCCTGCAATGGCAACTTTGCTGCCAAAGGCAGAAGAGGAGGAACTGCTTGGTCGGTCTGAATCATTAAGATAAATGGCCTGACACTGACTCCTTCCTGGCAGAGAAATTCCAGAGTCATGAACTCCTGAGCATTTGAAATGATGGAGATTATTGCTAATAAACAACGGCGGCGGTTTAACGCTGCTGATCCCTGCAGGCAGGGTTCACACCGGAGTGATGGGCTCCCCTTCCTGCTTACACCTCGCCCACTGATTCTGGTGAGTGGGTCTTCTCCTCATCTTGGTCGGGATAAATAAGATCAGAATCTGCCCTGCTGCCCTCTGCATCTTAATAAACCCCCATGTTACTAAATGAGATGCATGTATGAAAAGCTGAGTACCAGCCCCTCTGAATGCAGCAATTGCAACGACACTAAGAACGCTTCTAAATTCATTCTTTAGAGTCACAGCTCAGAAGCTGCCTTTAATAACCAATGCTTCAAGACCAGTCACCCAAATAAATTAATGGAATAGTTTAGAGGAGCCACTGCGAGGCATCTTGCCAAGACATATATGCTTTTTTATCAGTGGAATTGGCAAGAAAGTAACTTTCAGGCTTAAGATTTTCAATTCCAGCTTGTATGAAAAAATAAATTGATTTTTGCCAACTGAAGATACTTACTCTTGAGGATTTAACATTTCTGTACAAGTGAATATATACGTACACAGGCTCTCACACTCGTACTCCACGCTGCACATTAAACCCAGCATTTGTTCAGGGAGAGACAGCATCCTTTGCGGGGTGTGGAGGGCTTCTGGCATGATTTATAGTGAATGCTAGATGCTCTTCTGAAATTAATTGATCTGTGTTTATTCCTGTAACTCGATCTGCATTGCTGGGGAATAAATAGCCTCTCAAAAGTTCTTTTCATGAAGTTGAAATCTTCTGGTGCAGATGGTGAAACTCTCCCTTCTGCCTCCCGTTTGCTGTAGCCTGTTGGCTCAGCTGGACAGGCAAAATCTTTGTGTGAGCAAGGTTGCTCACAGTGGGTCTGCCCCAGACCGGCGTTTGGGCTTGGTTCAGTGAGGGACTTCTGCTGTGAGCTCTGCAGGAACCCTGGTTCAGCCCGAGTGCAGGCAGAAAACTGGTTAGTGCTTTGGGAACCACCTCAGGGAGCAGTGTGCAAGGTATTTGCCTTCCTCCTCTTCTTATTTCCTCTTGCTCCCAGTGCTCAGCTCTGGGATTGGAGCCCAACCAAAAGAGCCACAGGGCCCAGGCTGTGATGACAAGGAGTCAGTGTATGTGGTTTGCAGCTTCTTAAACGTGGAGAAGTGAGATGTGGGGGGATGACTTGGGGGAACAATCCTACAGGGAGCAAGGCAGCGGTGCAGGCTGAGTCCCAGTGGATAATCCACAAAATGTGTGCAGGAGGATCCCAGTCAGGATGCCACCACCAGCTTTCTGTCCCAGCACTGATGGTCAGTTCCACAAACTGCAGGAGCGCTGGACTACCAGACCCCCAGGAGCTTTTCAACAGCAGCAGCCCCAGAGCAGCCATCTCTCTCTGAGTAACCCCCTTTTAGCAGAGCAGGGATGGTGGTGTGAAGCCTCCTGCGCTTCACCGTTCCTTCAGTCCCACCCATCCAGAGGGAGCGCAGATCCTCAGCAGACGCTGGAGGGGCCCATGGCTCTGTCCCCCCGAGCTCCGTGCTCGGCAGCTGTCCCTGTGCAGGTGGCCTCAGCAGAGCAGCCGTACTGAAGCCTGGTGGTTTGACGAAGACCTTGCAGAGGGGTGGGAGAAGGTGTGTGTCTCCTGTGCTCTGTACGTGATGGACAAGCAAATGTAGCATCCCACCTGAGCGCTCGCCCCGCTCCAGTAATTGAAACACTGGCCAGAAGGGACATCCCCAAGAATTCATCTCCAAACAACAATAATAAAAAAGCAAAAGGGAAATACACACCCCACTAAACCCTGTCAGAAAGCCTGTTGGAAGCCTGAAGAATTATTCTGATGGGTAATGATAGGAAAGAATAGAGATTCCGTGCCCTTGATTTTTTTAAAAAGGCTGTTTCCTTTTATTCCCATATAAAACCTCTTACTGGAAAGAGTACTTAAAACACAGCAGTAAAAATCTGTGTTTCCTGAGAGCTGCTCCAGGTTTCTATTGCTTTTGGAAGGTAAGGTGATGCATCTGACCATGCCAAAGACAAAGCTGCAGGCACCAGCTCCGCTGTGGAAAACAAACTAACCCACAGCAACCTGCTAGTCTGTGCAATGTTTTAATTTCCCAGAATTAATTAAAGGGTCAAACTAAATCCTCCATGTTTCTTTACCAACCTGTGTTGCTGCACATCAAAGTAAGCGCAGAGATTCAGGAAGTATAGTGGCCAAGAGAAGTTGCAGGAGAATGCTGCTGTTTCTTGTTATTAAAATTCAGCACATTCCCTTCCTTTAATGAGTCTTGGCAATTAAACTGCTGACGGCCCAGTCTAGCTGCCTGTACACTGTGCCTCTTCAGATTGTTGCAGTATTCCAGACACAACCTGTGTTTTAAAGCATGAGGTATGCTTGTCGCTCTTTGGCCCATATATTTCCTTCTGAATTGGGGTGACCAGGGGCAGAAGGATCAAGAGGGGTGGGTGAAAGCAGCCCCATCCTGCAGCCAAAGGCTCTGACCCACCAGCGCTCCCATCATAGCCAACACCGTGCCCAGGGGAGCACCTGCACTGGTGGAGTGCTGCTGCCTAAGCCCTGCGCCTGCCATGGGAGCCTGAGCCCTGACCAGAGCTCTCAGGAGATGGCTGGGGTCCCACACCACCTGCATGGGGAACTACAAACCTCCCCTTGGAAGCAGGTTTCAAGTTCATCATTAAATTTAAATTCCTCTCCTAGCCATGGCGATGGCTTCTTAGATTCATCACCCAATGGAAATTCATTCATTTCCATTCCCCCATTCTCTCACTCTTTTTTTAAAAGTGTGTTTTTGAGGCCAGCTGTGCTCTTAAAGATCTCTCCATTTCTTTCCATTTTTGAGGCAGCAGTGAGATCTGAATGCTCTTGGCACCCTTCTCTGCAGTGCTAACTTTTGAAATTAATTATGCTTTAAATTGAAGATCCTGATTTGATTCTGCAATTGGGTTCTGATGTGTTGGTGGTGTTACCTTGTGCGGGGTTTCAGAGGTTAATAAGCCTGATTGCATTAATGTGAATACCTGAAGGATGAGAAAGGTGTTTCAGCTCTAAGAAATACCAGTCAGGGAGAACACTTTGCTGTGTTTGTCCAGGTTTTGGTTTTATTTGTTCCCTCCTCTGCCCTGAAAGCCAGGTCAGCCTCGAGGGCTCTGTGGAGCTGCGATGGCAGAGAGGAGGAAGGATGGGATGCAGTGGATGGGATGGGAAGCAGGGGGAAGACACTTCAGGGGAGCACAAGATGTTTCTGCAGGGCTTTGGTGTTAGACAAGCCTGTCCTGCCTAATACATGCTTTGGTTTAGGGTGCCTGAACTAATAGTGGGTACAGTCTCCAAAGCTGAAAAATCAATATAATTTTGTAATTGTGACTTCAAGTAGCAATAGGGAGAGTGGAAATCAGCCCTGATGGGGATCTAGGTAAGCTAAACTGGTAGTGGTCAGAGTCTGGACAAGGACATGAGACTGACCCTGCCTGTCAGGAGAAGCAGCGGTGGCTCGGGAGGCCTTTAGCCTCTGGTTCTTTGTTCTGGCTCCCGTTGGCCTGCGAGCATTGCATCTGCCTGGATGGTTGAAAGCCTTTGCCTGGGCTCACCTTGAAGAAGGTCATTGTAGCTCCATCCTTCACTGCTCCGTACTCTATTTTTGTCTGCTTTGCCAAGTCATCTGCCGAGTCGATGGGGGATTCCATCCTCTCCACTGTCAGGAAGGCGGCAAGGTTGGCCGTGTAGGACGAGATGATAATTAGGGTGAAGAACCACCATATGCCACCGATGATCCGTGTAGACAGTGCTTTGGGCATCAGCTCAGAGCCTGGGGTGGGAGAGCGGGGAGGAGGGAACAGAGAGAAAGGGCTCAGTTTATACATATTTGCATTATGCACATATCTAGCTACATAAAGGATTAGGTTTCGCTGTTGAAGCTAAGAGCTACACGATTAAAGCCAACTGGTTTTGAGGCAGACTACCCAGACGTCTTGCATGTGAGGAAGTCAGTGGGTTTTTTGTAGCATCTGCAGAGAAACCCTCTCCCTTCATTGCTGACCTTGGGTACGGTGCACGGTTTACAGGAAACATTCAAACTGCAGTAATTAAGTAGGCTGCTTTTATGAGATTTAAATAGCAAGCCGTTTATGAACTTTTAGGAGTGTTTTGTTCTTCCATTTAAAAAGTGCTTTGCTTTTATAAGGATTACTTTTCAAAGGACTCACTCTAGGGAGTGTGTTCAAATACACAAGGTTTGAAAAAAATATCAAACAGGGAGAGAAACGAACTATTGGGGTCCAGTTCTTTGAATACTGGTTAGAAGTAGGGAAGCAGGAGATGTTACAGCATAAAAGGTGCAGCAGGTCTGGAATGACTTTTATTGAGCAGACATGAAGGACTAAATGGGTTGTGCTATTTTTGTAATTGCCCAAGACACCTTTTAAAGCCAGGAAGGAGCTTTGGGTTTGAAAAAGCAGCGTTCAGAGGATACATCCAACCTGGAATTCGCAACAAAGATTGGGCTTTGCAAAGCAGTTTTAAGCAGTGTGGCATCAAAGGGTAGTGTGGGGTGTGTAGCTTTTCTCCTATCTGAGTGTGGCACGGAGGCACTGGGAAGCAGAGGGGCTTTGGGTATCAAGGGCTGCTTCGGTTCTCCTCAAGATCCTGCTTCTTCCCTGTTCCAGCTTCTGCCTTTTGATGCATTGGCCAGTGTGACATCAGCCTGGCTTTGAAGTATTTTTTCTTCTTAGATGCAGAATAGAGTTAAAAAGAATACAGCTCTTTTCATTTATCAGCATCTGATAAGGGGATGATTCATCCTGCTCAACTGCTTTGCTGGGAACTGTCGCTGTCTGTCAGGGCAGCCAGGATCTGCCCAGAACCCCTGGTACACGATGCAGCAGCAGGAGGAGCAGGGAGCAGTAGCACTGTGCATGCCACCAAGCCAGTGCCCTGTTTCTCTCCCTCTCTGGGTATGACGACTGAGAGACGGTAAATTAAAGTGTGACAAACACCTGACACTTCCCACTTATTTCTATTCCCGGATTTTCTGCAATTAGATCACAGCTGACTTTCCCTCCTTACTCAGAGCTGCTCCTGAGCTCCCCTCTGCCCTCTTCCTAACGGATTTACTCTGTTCATTCCATCTACCCATGCTTCATTTGCTTTCTTCCGTCCACATATATGACTGTAATCCCATCCACATCCCATTTCTAAGGTCCCTGTCGTTGTATTTAACACCAGTAACACTGAAAATGCTGTTCTGCACGCAGCAGCTGCCAGGCAGAGCTGCCTGGAGCAGCCCCTCGCCATCCTCTCTGCCCCAGCAGCCTTTCTCCATGCCAGAGGGACTTTCAGGCCATTTCACAATGTGCAGAATGACCAGATGAGGATGAGAATGGAGACAGACCAGCGGGCACGATGCCCCCTGTGTTCTGTAAAACTTGATTTAAAACAGAGCAAGCCAGGACAGAGATCCTGAAATGAAATGGTTTGAGTGAGCAGGAATGCACAGAATCTGTGGGATGCTGCTGAGCCTGGTGAATGAAACAGCTTGGGGAGACCAAGGCAGAGCTTCTCCTCGGGGCACAGGGTGGGTGCTGCTCTATGCACACAGCAGCAGCAGCACACATGTGAACACGACACCGCTCCATTATCTAGCTGTGTGTTTCCAGACAGCAGACTCGGGAGCTGCTCCTTCTGACACCTGCCAGAGCATGTGTGCTTCATTAATAGCAATTACTGTTATGGTGTGGCACGTGGGTGCTGGCTGCTAGCTGCAGCTCTGGGGCTCTGCCTCGCCATGCCAGCCATGGGGCTGCCCCAGAGCTGTCGGGTGAGCTACTGGGATGGGGACTTTGACCCACAGAAGGTGGAAAGTGCAAATAGAAGTAGGTGTTTAAAACAAAAAAGAAAAAGAGAGATGCTCCAGCCTGCTTTGACCAAAGAAAGCGGAGGGTTGCTTGGCATGAAAGCCTTGGACCTTTTCCTGGTGCCCCAGACAGGGCTCAGCCCTGGCACACAGCCCCCTCAGTTTCTCCATGCCTGCGGCGCAGTGGAACGGACACGGCTCAGTGGGCTCTGGGTGGAGATGAAGTTCAAAGCAAGAGCATAACAACAAGCACAGTCGCCAGGAGCTCCTGAGCTGCAGATGGCAGCCAGTTCCCCCAGTGAGATTATTGTCTCGTTAGCCCTTTGCTGGCTTTGGCCCCAGCCAGAGGCTGCTTGCCCTGCACACAGCTCCCCGGGGACCGGTTCCTGGAGGTGTGCGGGGCCGTGGACACGTGTCCATGGGGAGCAACCGAGAGCTTCCCAGCACAGCGAGTCCCAGGTGGTGTCAGAGCTGCCTCCCCTCTCCCACATCTCCCTGCCTTTGAACGGGGAGCCGGTGCTGACAAGTGCCTCTGTGCCCATTCAGATGGTTTCTCTTGTTCCTGTTGCAAACCAAGTTTAAATTTAAAAAGCCACGACAAAAAGGCCTGGGCTGGAGAACCAGCAGGAGGGGGTGTGAGCGGAGAGGCACGGCCGTACCTTGCTGCATCAACGCTCCCATCCCAAACCAGAAGCTGTTCAATAGGGTGAAGTTATTCTCCACGATGTCTGATCCTGGGTTGCAGGGATGAGCATCATACCACTCGTATGGGCTGAACCTACGGCGGCACATGGAAAGCGAGAGCTCGTTAGTCGGGATGTGGCATGACAAGACCCTAAAGGAACAGGAAAAAAAGGAGCCTTAATACATCTCATGCTGCTGCGCAGGGCCTGCTGACCCCTGTGGTTGTGCAGCTTGTCAAAGAACAAGACAAATTCAGCCAAGATTTTCCGAAGCATCCGGCATGGCTCTAAACCCTGTGTCATGCATGGCTGACAGCAAGGAAACCCTGGAAACCAGGTCCTGAGGTATCTCAGGCTGCTTCCCCAAAGCCTTCGGTCACTTCGGATCGTCTCTGCAACACTACATCACACAACTACTGGAGCACAGGACAGTGGGATGGGATGTGGTGCAGATACACGACCTCTAGTATGCAATGGTTCTGAATTGTGGGGAAAGGCGGTGTTTCTAGATTGATGGAGGAGAGATGCTGCCGTGGTCGCTGGGGCAAAGCCACAGTATTCCAGGGGACTCCCCTATGAGCACTGCTGGGAATGCAGCTCTTTCAGCCAGGATGTGGGGAGGCTGCTCAACAGGGGAGATGCTAATATTTTTAGAGCTGTTTATTTACATTTTCTAAAGAGTCCCAAATTTTGCAGAGATTAAATTAAAAACATAATTGGTATAATTGCTTTTGAACCAAGCATTAATTAGCATCTCTGCTTCCTTCTGAAATCCCTGTAGCTTCACAGCAGCCCTTTCTCAAAGCCCAGCCCCCCGTTTGTGTTAGAAGATATTCCTCTCTGTAATTCTCTCTAAGATATTCCTCTCTCTAATCTCTGTAGCCGCACTGCTACCCGAGGAGATGGCTTGTTGCTTAATTTCCCAGGTTCCCTCAGTCAGACAGTTGGGTGGATTTGGAGATAAGAGCCACAGCTCTCTCCCAGGTGTCCTTCAGCACAAAACACTCCCCTGGCAAACACCTACCCCCCTGTCTGGGTTTGGTGGAGTCATGCTGTGAGACTCCCCTCAGAGCCCCACAAGTGGAGACGCTTGGTGCCGCGGTTCCCAGGCACGTGAACAGAGTGGGGTGATGGGCAGGAGGGTGTCCATGGGGAAAACCCCATGTTTTGGGGCATGGACTCAGTGCAACGCACAGGCCTTGTGGTTTTAGAGAAGTTTGTCCTGGGATCATCTGTCCCACTCTTTGTTTCTGTTTCCCACAATCCTGCTCATTCATCCGGATTGCAGCTGAGCTGTTTTTACTGCCCACCTCCCTGCTTTTTTAAATTAAGAGCAAATCAGAAAGGAAAACAAGAATCAGGCTGAATTCAGACCTGGCTTTACACAATGCTGCTTCTTTTAAACTTGCAGTAGATTTGTGCCAGAGGTGTAGAAATGATGGAGCCTAACCCCTTTCTGTCGAATAAAGCCAGAGTTCAAGAGTTAGATGAAAACTTTCTTGGGCTGCCAATGAGAAAATATGAAACAGAAAGGGAATTGGTAAGATCAAATGAGCCTGACAAGATGACACGTTGAAGAACTTCAAGGTCTCTGAGTGAAAACCTACTGGTGCTGCTCAAATTACAGGGAAATATTCAGAAAACTGCAAAGCAGCGACAGTCTTCGGCGCTTGAAAAGCCAGTGGGACCATTAGAGGAGACAGAGGGGTAATGAAGGAAGAAGCGAGCGGGGCTCGTTGACCCCCATGCAGCTGGAGCCATAATAAATGGGGGGCTGCTCAGGATTCACCATGGGCTGGCTTCTCTCTTCCTCAGGTGGAGAACGGGATCTGAGACATATTTCATCAGAAGCTATGCTTATTTTCTTGTCCGGTCTTGGCCTTTTTGGCAGGGAAACGGGAGCGTTTCAAAGAAGGTTTAAAGATCTAACGCAAAATATTTCTGAGCCTAAATTGCATCTCCAGAGAAATTTCACAGGGATGACCCAGGCCTTGTTGTAATTATGATGAACATTGAACCCGCCCACCCTGTTGTGCACCCAAAAGTGATTAGCTGTAATTCAAAGGCCTTGTTGAGTCTGAGGGTGGGTGACAATTCAAATCAGCCAGCTGCCCAGCCCACTCACAACCTTGCACTGGAGTTACCAGACAAATTACCCCTATGAAGCCCTATAAATTACTGGTGTTTATTGCTCTTTGGGGGCTGGGGTGGATAGGAGCAGAGGCTCCATCAGTAACTAAGAAAGACTGATTAAAAGGGGAGATGGATCAAATACATCCTTTGCTTGCCTTTAATAGTCCCTAAGTTGGCTTTAAGTGGCATTGACCTATGATTATACCGTCAGCAGAGGACTCTGGTGCCTAGTTCAGGAGACACATGTCTCTGGATTAAAGCTTTGCTGTTTTGACTGCGGTTTTCTCCAGAGAACTGAATTTTAGAGGCCTTGCTGGGGTCAAAAGCAGATATTGTTTCCATTACTCCTGAAAGCAGTAAATATTTTCCCTATGAAATCTCTTGCTTTTCATCTCTGTGGGTTAAAAAATCAGTCCTGCAGAATCTTAATTGCACTGAGTGTTGGTGTTCTTTGTCAGAATGGGAAGACAGAAGAAAGTGGGATCTGAACAGTCGGGCTGGGTTTGGTCATTATATGAATTGGGGAAAAATAAACTCATAAATGTAAAATTGCATTTGAATTGTCATTCCAAGCTGCAGAAGCCCTCTAATACTTTCTGGCATCAGAGCCCATCTAGCTCTGTTCTGCATGGCTGGCAGAGACATAAAGTGAAGGAGTTCTATCAGTCATCGTAATATTTCTTCTTTTCGTAATTACCCCGGGTTCATTTTCCCAGATGAGTATCTTTTCCTGCTGAGAGCGTCTGGCTCCTTTCCCACACAGAGCCAACCCACTGAGCACCTCATCCTGCGCCGCTGGAGTCCCCAACTCTTCCCAGGGGCTTCGCCTGGGGCAGGACAAAGGGGACAAAGTCTTTTGCCCAACTGTCCCGCATTTTGAGTGGCCCCCCAGCCACTCGTCCAGCAGTGCCACTAGCCTGTGGCTGGGCAGAGCTGGTGGGAAGGTGGGGTGACTTGTTAATGGCAGTGCCACTCACTCCTGGAGTATGGTACTAGCTGCTACCAGCTCTGTGTTACAGCCCCCACTTGCTGAAACGACCTGAGGTGGTGTTTCTTATGGGTCACTCTTTGTACTGCAATGCTTCTGCTCCCAGCAGGCACCATGCACACAGCCTGCAAAGCTGTCCAGGCTCAGACAGCTTCTGTAGGACCTCGGGAAAGATACACCGGGTGTATCTCCATTCGACAGAGCTGCATTGCAAAGGCCAGGCAGGAGAAGAGTGGCAGTTCTGTGGAAGGGCTGCCTGTGTCCTCCAAGGGTGATGTACAACCTCTCTGCTCTGCACCTCTGCTGAGGAAGGATCAGGAGATGTAGCTGCTTCGCCATCCCAGATGGTTTGGAGCACTAATGCTGTCTGCTGAGCCACGTTTGCTTTGACAACTGCTGTTATGTGTAATTAGGATATTACGTAGTAAACTCAGGAAATAATCTCTAAATGTCTCTGTGGACCTGAGGGATGTTGAAAATTGCAGATTTGTTGTAACAGGAGGGTTAATGGATTCTGGTTGCTGCAGTTTCCTATTTAATCTTTCCTTTGACTCTCTGATTGATGCCAGTGAAGATTAGATAGATGCTGGTTGCTGAAGGATGCTCAGGGAAAACAGAGCACTGCAGCACTTGGAGGGAGAGGGTCTGCACAGACCCCAGTCCAAGGTGTGTGGGTTTCTGAAGGCACCACTGGCATAACTTGGCCAGGAAGAAATGAGAAACGAGTGCCTAACTGCTGCTCATGCTTAAGAAACTTCCCTGGGCTGTTTATGCAGAATATTTCAGCAACCAGCAAGGGCTGCACATGGCTGGGGAGGGCAGCTGCCTGGCAGGAGGGAGGGAAGTGCTTTGGTTTGGGTTGAAAAGGTGGAATCACATATTGAGAGCAGCCCTGGCCTGTGTGTCTCATCAAAGACTCTGTGAAATTAATAACACATGCAAATACATGCAAATTCCACAGCTTTTAAATATAGAGGTTTAAAATATGCTAATCGGATGCATATTAATTTTGTAAACAGACACATTGTCTGATCCGTGGCAACGGGCTCTCCTTTCTTTTGCTGTAGGGAAGGGTGTGTGGGAGCTTTGCTGGTGGAGGGTTTAGAGATGGGAGCTGCAAATGGAGTGGGACACGGGAGCTTTGTGTCCAGGACACGTGGAGAGGTTGGGCTCCTGCTGGGAGAAGGTGGGTGAGAGGTGATCCAACAGGAGCATGGCTGGGGAAGGATACAGAGCAGGAAAACTGCCCTTCATTTTACCAGGGAGGTGCAAATGAAATGGAAAGGCAATAAAATCCCTAAAATCATAGAAGAAAGAGTATTTTAAGATTCTTTTGTACTGATGGAACTGCCTGCCCTGGGACAGCAGAAGAGGCTTACAGGTTTATGTTAGCAAAGCCAACCAACACCAGCACATTTAGCATGGTAAAGCAGTACAAAGGGTATAACACAGGCTGGAGCTAGCGGAGGGAACACATCTCTCCTGTGGAGAGCTCATCTTTAATTTTCACCTCTACAGCCACGCTGAGGTGCAGGTCCGAAGGGGAACACGGAGCACGGGAGTCTGGCGCTTGTGGGCAACCCCTTGCAAAGAGACCAGCTGGCCTTTGGGTAATGGACCAGAAGTGATTTAATTAATGACCCAGGTTTAATGCCGCGACTCCCACTGCGTGGTTGGATCCCTGTGACACCAGGCAGCACAATGGAGCTGAGCGCGGGGAGGGCATCGTTGCATGGCAGCAGATGTGGCGTGATGGCAGTCGGGTGGGGTGGCACTGGCGTCCCCTTACCTGGCTATGACAAAGAGCACACAGCTGACCCCCAGGTAGGCGAGGAGGATGTACATCCAAATGTCAGGGGACAGGGGGTTGAGGAAGGAGAACACGCTGGGGTTGGTCCCGTTGGGCTTCCGGTACAGGATGCTGACACCCAGGGTCATAAAGGGCTTGGAGAAGTCTATCGCTTTCTCCCGAACGTGGGTGATGGTGAGAGGAGCAACGGCCAGGTCAGCTTTCTGTGCACCACAGAGAGAGAGAGAAAGATGGTATTAGAAATGGAGGTGTTTCCATCCACCCCCTAGAAACACCTGCAGCCCAGCAGTCATGCTGCAGTGTTGGGATAACCCCGGCAAGGCACAGCCCTTAGGGTCCCCCTCCCTTTGCACATGGGGCTGCACCTCCTGCTCCCTTCCTGGAGCAGGCTAGGCCCTCTGTGCCAGGCAGGGGTTGCACCTCCCTTCAGACCCACTGTCTTGCTCCAGGGGCTGGCAAACGTGGAGTAGTAGTCAGAGCTGCACTGTGTGACACGGGAACCATGTTTGGGCAGCACTCGGCTCGCTAGCTCTTCTCCAGGGTCTGGGCTGCGTGCTCTAGGTGTGAGAACACCCGGTACAATACATCCCATTGTTAGGGATTTGTTGGATTCTTGGATGAATCATATTTCTTCCTGTTGTTCCTCTTATTGAATGATTTCTGTGCTGGGCTCAGGGAGTGATGGTACACAACCTCTTTCAGTTGCTTAAGAGCCACGTTCAGACCCTTAAAACCTTCCACAAAACCATCCCTGGCTGTCTCAATCTCAGCACCTGCCTCGGCGTTGGCTTCTGTGATATGCAGGCACATAAATTATGTGTCTGAAGCTGAGCAGTCCATCCCCCTGTGCCAGGCACCTATCCCCCACAGTGGAAGATTTATTTCACATCTGCTTCTGAAAATTAAAATTCCAAATTAACCGTGAGTGATGCTTACCTAGAGATACAGTGAATTTGTCGTTACTTGCAAACTTTAAATCAATATTAGCTGTCTAGCTGGGACATGCTTTGTTCCAACAGAAAGTGTGGGTTCTCTGTAGAAATTGGTAATGATCTCTGGTCTGTGTTGTGGAGGAAGGTCAGACTGATAACCTTGTTGGACCTTGCAAATGCACGGCACAAGTCAGCAGAGTATTTTTAAATACAGGACTCTAGGAAGAGTTACTCCAGGTCGTCTTCTCTAGGAAGAGTTTCTCCGTGAGCCTTTATCTGTTCCATATGGCTGTGTGTGTGCACAAGAGGGTCTCCTCTGCCAGGAACTCAGCTTTAGAGGTCAGAACACAAGAGTTTTGATAACTCTCTAAGAAAGGTACAAATGATGTCTTTTCTCCCCTGACGTGGTTCTTCAGCTGAACCCTCGTTGGTTCCCTTCTCACTTTCCAAACAGAAATACAGGAGCAGAGGAGCAGAGTCTGTGTCCGTGGTACCATCCTGGCAGAGGATGCCTGTGAGGTCTGTGGCTTGGCAGCTCTCCCCATGTTACAGCTCACTTGAGAACTTTGGCTTCTCGGTCTCCAGAGTCACAAAGCAAAAGAAATGGCAGTGTTTCAGCTCCTCCATCACTTCTGTGTGGGTGTCCTGACTCAACAGAAGGAGCTATCAAAGGATTTGGCTACGGATTTTTCTGAAGGAGGGAACAAATGAGCAGTTCTGTGGTCAGTGCTCGCTAGCGACTGCCTGTCTGAGAGATGCCAAGCCAAATTTGTCAAGATGATACAGCAAGCTAAACAAGAGCTAGGAGTTTATGCTTTACCACAGAACATGGAGAGAGAGAGAAATCTGCATGGATGCCCAAGGATCAAAATGCTTTAATGCAGAAATAAGATTTTACTGTGTCACTTCAGCAGCTCCTGTGATTTGATCACAGCCCCATGTCCTCAGCAGTAAATGTCACACACAGGCAGAATGGAGCTCGTGTTTGGGAGCCCAGCCTGGTGTGGGCTCACACAGAATCACAGAATCGTAGGGGTTGGAAGGGACCTCCAGAGACCATTGAGTCCAACCCCCTGCCAAAGCAGGGTCCCTAGGGCAGGGCACACAGGTCGGTGTCCAGACAGGGCTGGAATCTCTCCAGAGATGGAGCCTCTACAGCCACCCTAGGCAGCCTGTCCCAGGGCTCCCTCACCCTCACTGTGAAAAAGGGCCCTGAACTATTAACAGCAGTACAGGGCTGCGCTTCGATATCCTTTTTATCGATGCAGATTTTGCTGAAGGTGGCCTCTAATTGAGGGTTTGCTGACTGAGAGGCTCTAAATCAAAACCCACCAAGGGTGAAGCTTTCATTTGTCGTGCTCTGACATTACAAACCATGAAGTCAATTATCAGGCCCTGACTGCTTCCTTCCCTCAGCCCCCACTTCTGTGCCATCGCACGGTGAGGCGGGTTTTATTAAAAATGAGGAATTATAGGAAGTGCCAGGGGCTCAAAGGCCCTTATGCAGCAAAACCACTTAAGCACACGCTCCTGTTTCACCGGAGCTTGCACGCCTTCCAAGTCTTATGTATATTCTTAAGTGTTCTGCTGAATTAAGACCAGAAAGATGAATTTTGCCAAGGTGGCTACACACCAAAGGCAGGACACTTCTCTGACACACCTTGAAGGGTTTGGATCGCCTGAGTCACCCAGCGTTACGGCATTTTCACGTGGGTGGAAAGTTGATGGGAGTTCGCCAGGCGTTCAGTGGATGAAGGGTTGTATTCTCTGCAGAGATATTTGGCTCTTATCAGAAAACTCTTTAAGTCTTATCTTCAAGTTCTTGGTTATCGTGGGGAGGTGGGGTCAGAACAGCTCTTGCACAGCCACGGTCACTGTGGGAATCCTGCAGCATCCGACCTCCGCTGGGGAAAAGCTGCGTGTGATGGCCAGCCCCAGCAGAGCCCACAAACAGCATAAGCACCAAGATAAATATTTATTCAAGAAAATAAGCTGCCTCTGTGCTTATTTTGCCAATCTGAGTTAGGTATTTACATAAACTAATTATGTGTGTGTTGCCTGAGAGACAGGTAAATAGTGCATATTTTACTTATTTAATTGTTATTCAGGTGTCTGTCTGGCAGCAACACTTTCATCCCTCAGGCTCTTTTGACACCACCTCTGCCGGTGCTGGGCTGTGGCATCATTCTGCTCTTCTGTTCCCACCACTCTGCTTCAGGTCCCATCTCTTCTCCCCTCCCTGCTTTGCTTGGTCCCACACCCTGTGCCCCCCACCTTGCTCCTGTCTCTTCCTGCATCTTTTCTGCATCTTTCAGCATCTTTCTACATATTTCTGCATCTTCTTGCACCTTCCTGCATCTTTTCACATATCTCCCTGTGGCAGGACCAGCACCCTGCCATCCATAGGCACAGACACCCCCAGGAACTAGGGACAAGACGGACACAGCCCATGCAGCCTGTCTGTTCACTAGCCCATAGTGTGGACACAAAGGGGGTTAAGCAGGCATTGGAGCGCTCTGCCCTGTGCCTGCTGCTCTCTCCCTGCTGGCTGGCCAGGGACAGGAAAACACTCAACATGAGAAGTGATGCTCGAGGAGAGCGAGGTCATGGCCGGCAGCATCCCAGCCGCACCTCGGTCTGCCGCTGCGTGCACCACGCACGGGGGGTCAGCTTTAATTGTCTGACTCCAGCTCTTAATGGCAGCTCTTACCATTTCAGCCCTCATTTAGACATCATTTCTGTCAATGGATGTAGTTAATATCAGTGCTGAATTAAGAACAGATGTTGGCAGGGAAAAGCTGGCTGCGAGCTGAAGGGGAGGGATGAGGAGCACGAAGCCCTGTTGTGCCTCTTGTAATCTTTTCCATAGGGAAGCTCCTGCGAGGCAGAGCTGCCATTCATTGTACCTAAGAGATGTCAAAGGCTGTAGGATCCCAATGAGAATGGCTGTATTTTTACAGACAAGCCCTGACCTAGGAATGACTGGCCAGTGAGCAAGCCTGGGGAGGGGGAGGCAGGTCCAGAGAGACCTGCAGAGGCAGGCAGAGAGCTCAGTGCTCCCACGGCACGCTGCAGTGTGCATCCCTCATCCGGATCGCTCAATAGGATAAATATGGATCCACCCAGCTAAGGATGCTGAGCAGAAAAGGAGAAAGTGGAGCCAGCTGTTTTGGCTTGTTTCCATCTCCTCCCTGATGCTGAGTTCTGCAGTGTGCAAACGAGGTGGAGGACACTTCCTCCAACGAAATTGTTTTTTCTTATTCCTGGCCCAGTGGCTTCCAAACGAATCTCCAGCTCACAGCATTTGAAATAAGCATCCACCAGTGCAGGAACGTTAATGCCAACGTGGGGCAATATGTATTTCTGCCAGAATTTACGGACAATAAATGCCCATTTATTGTGAAAGTGTTAAATCAACTGTCATAAATCATCCCTAAGGACAGATATTACATCTTCTCTATAGTTACCACTGGCAGGGATTTCCATTAGAAACCCTATTATTTTTCATACCTCTTTTATTCCCACATGAAGTTTCGGATTGAATGGGAATTTGATGTGCCCTGTCTCAGCAGAACACAAGGTTTGTTCATGAACAAGCTTGTGCAAAATGCCCAGAACAACCCATTTTACACGATTCAGCCTGCAAACAATAGAGAAGATTTGTGAGCTTTATTTTCCCAGACAATTAGAACTTACAAACTGGAATGGCTGAGCCACGAGGCACGGTGTAGTTTTGCTTGTATCGATAATAATTTCTGTGAACAAACGTCAATAACAGTTTACTCCTGATGAAAGGAGGAGATATCACAGTTGCTGGGTTCCCTGTTTATTATGGGTGCAGGGTTTGGTGTCGCCTGGGTGCCCCAAATGCCCCCAAATACCAGTTTGGGGACTTGAGCATCCACAGCCCATCTGATTGAGGTTCCTCTGCGGGAGAGTGACAATACACAACCAACTGTGGTCAGGCAAGAGTCTTGTTTTCCAGGGAATGGACTGAACTCCCCAAACCAGGGGAGTGTGAAGGATGAGCAGGAGATGAAAGGCACTGGGGCAGAGCTTTCTGCATCGAACTGCACAAGGCTGTCTTCTCTGGGTCTGCTACTAGAAGGAGACAGGGTCACGCTGTGAGCTGCTCCGACTGCTCTTGCTTTTCCTGTTTATGCTTAAGGCCAAACTAGAAACAAAGCAATTTTACAAAGGATTGTACCCTCAGGCATTACTGCCTGGGGCCAGGCATGTCTGGATCAGAGAGGACAGGGGATGGAGGGTGATGTGTGACTCCAAAACAAACCAGGAGAGCTCACTGTGTAAACAGCCTGTCCTCCACTACCTGCGCTGTGATTTACGCCTTTGTGTGACTGGCACCATCATCCCTGGAACACTGTAATTATACCCCCAGGGCTGCCCTGCCCGGCACCTCCACCCAGCTCCTCACGAGCTGCCCATCCCAAGCAATGGCTCCCCCGTGCTTTGACCACCTTCTCACCCAACTTCAGCCTCCGGTCAGGCTATTCCTGGCACACAGCACCTGTTGCTCCCACAGCTTGCAGCCCATCTGAGTGACAGCAGTCACCTCTCCAGCCTCTTATTTCACTCCAGAGCGCTCTGTCATGTGCCCAGGACACTGCAGGTTAGCTCAGGCCAGAGCTGGATGTCAGGGCAGCCCCAGGGGCTCCGGTCAGACACACACAGCATCCTGGCCTGGGTTATAGACCTCACCAAATCCTACCTGCTTTACTCTCCCACCTGAATGATCCCCATTCTTTTATGAGAATGAGACACTGAATACGGAGGAAAGCCAGCCCAGATATCAATCTCACAGTGTGGGCAGCCCTGTGTTCATCACTACAACTTTGTTTGAATGCTGTCTCCAACACTTTTCCTACTAGGTGTGAAATAAGTTTGAACTTGCCCATTGCACAGTGCCAATCAGTTGTTCCTTTCCCCACACGATCTGAAGACGCTTTGCTGCTGAGGAAAGGCCCCATCTGGTTGCAGTTTCACTTCTTAATGCTTTACATAAACACTGCTATAAAAAGCAATGACATGCAGATAAAGAAAATAATGGCTTCGTATGGGCTTTGGGCGATAGTTATAAATCACTCTAAGGCGTGAAGGAAAGAAAGAAAAGAGAAGAAAGGAGGAAAGAAAAGAAAAAAAGAAAAGAGGACAGGAGAGGGGAAGGGAAGGGAAAGGGGACTTCCAACTTGCTGCTACAGTAGAACTTGAAAGAAGAGGGGATCTGGTCCCTTCCTGGTGCTGTATGTTAATTTGCTTTTAAATAGTTAGCCAAGAAATACTTAAATGCAGGCTGACCGTGGATTTTGTGTTACTTAATGAGGTTGCTCCCCACAACCCCCTTCTTGGTCTGTCTCTTAGCTGAGCACAGCTTTGGGAATGGCTGAAAGCCCCCCAAGAGCCCTGTAACATCTCACAGGATGTGTGCATAGTGACATAGTTTGGACTAAGTGACAGTCAGGCTTCTACTCCCTCTCTCTCATTTCCCACTTTGGAGTGAATTCCTTCCTCAGAGCCTTGCACTATAGATGCTCTGCAGGGAGAGGCATAGGCTCTGCTCCTGCAGGAGCTGTGTCCCAGGGCACCGTGCTGAGGATGCAGCCTGTGCTCTGCGTCTGGTCGGATCTGTGTCACACACGTCACTGCGAGCACCAGTCTCTAAGGCTGGGTGGCTGAGTGTCACTTGTCTCACTGAGCAAGGCTGTTGTGTAAGAGCCTATGCAATCTGTATTTGGAGTTTTCTGGAAGCAAAGCCACACAGGCAGGTTTGCAAAGCCAGTGGCAAGCTCCCCTGTGAGACGCAGCATCCTGCTCCCCCAAGGGCTGTCCTTGCGTGCCCTTCCCGCGCCTCCCGCTTCGCCGGGGTAAGCCATCTAAGGACGACAGCGCTCCTCACAAACTGGTTAAGCATCACTTTGTCCCTGTGAGGGACACAATCATTATCATCTGCATTTTACAGATGGAGGAAGTATTGCACAGAAGCAACTTGTCCAATGTCATTTAGGGCAGACAAGCCAAATCCAGAAACACACCCTGGATCCCCGAGCCCCAGCTCCGCAGTCTCCCCACCAGACAATGCTCTGTTCTCTGTGCACAGCGCAGCTCATTTACTGAAGTGACTCACCCAGAAAATACATTCTTCTCACACGAACTGTAAAAGCATCACAGCTGCTACGTACGTGGGGTTATTTTTGTCTCTCTTCTGCTTAGGCAATGTTTTCAAAATGTAGCCAGGAACTTGAGGTGGTCCAAGAGCTGCACCACTTGAGCAGGATATTCAGGAGGAGAGAGCAGAGTTACAGCACTAGGACTGCTCGTACTGCTGCCTGTGCTGCGGAGATCAAGGATTGATTTTGTCCTGATCTTTCCTTCCAGAGACCTTCCCTGGGAATCAGAGATTCATAAAACCACCAGCTCTCCTCACTTCCCTAACTGGGCTTTGGGGATCACAGGATGTGCTGAAGGCAAAACACCCAATTAGGAAACCCAACAACCTCTGGCTACGAGTGGAGGTTTTGGACTTGGTGACTTTATGGGGGCTGGGAGAGTAAAGCTGCCTCAACAGATTCACTGGTGTTTAATGGGCCTTTAGAAGTGGCCGTGGAAGGAAAAGCACAGCTGCTCTGCGGCAGGGAGAGCTCCCTGTCCCAGGAGACTTCAGAAAACAAGCTGTGTCTCTATAAAAAATAATATATTGAACTGTCCCCTGCACACCTGCTCTTGCAGTCTGGATGCGTCATCTGGATTGAGGCGAATGGTATCTGGGACATGTCTGGGGTCCCTCAGCCCCCTCAGTGTGCTGCCCTGGCCCAGGATTGTCAGGGAAGTGCAGCAGCAGCCCAGTGCAGGGCAGCCAGGATGCAGCCGGGGCTTGGAGAAGCCTCTTCCCTCCTCTCTGCATGCTCAGCCTGCATCCCGCTGTGGGGCAGCAGCTGGCAGGGAGGCTCTGCAGCTCCACCAAGCCATTGTCAGGAATTCCAGAGGAATCTTTGGAAGTTCCAGACACACAGAGACTTTTCAGACAAGATGTGTAACATGGACAGAGCACGGGAGAGGTTAGGAGCTCTCTGTGGGCATCCTGAGCCAGCGAGCAGTGAGCACCCATCCCACCCTAGGCAGAAAGCCTCAGGGACAGCCCGGGCACAGCCGCCCCTCAGCACCCACCGTCTGCCCGCACCACAGGTGGACCTCACTCACATGGTCAATGAGTTCCTTGATCATGCCATTCCACTGCCCCTTCTCATCCTGCGCCCCGTATTTCCCGTCCTCCACCAGCCGGATCTCATAGGTGAAGCCCAGGATGATGGCCAGCTCCTTCAGGAGATCGATGCAGTAACCCTCAAAGCGGTCGTTCCCAAACAGGGCCGTGTCGGACTTACGGAACATGACGAAGGGCTCTTCCTGCACATGGGAAGGCAAAACATCCCCGTGACAGGTCAGCAGCAGTCCTGGGTCCCACTGGAGGCAGGGCCATCCCTGCTGGTCAACCTGAGCTATGAGGCGCAGGCTTTTCATGCAGGGTTGGCACCGTGTCATGTTGGGAATAAATTAACTTTGCACAGCACATCAGCTAATTAGCAACCTTGTTTACCCCACAAAATTTAATTTTGTCTCTTCTGAGCAGCCAACTGTTTTCCATTTGGTAGGATTTCAGGGAGAAAAATAACCATTTCATGCTCTGGAAATGAAGAGTGTTGAGAAACAATAAAAGGGGGGTGGACAAATTGCACCCTGAGCCCCACACAGCAGAAACGCAGAGGTCCTGCATTGCAGGACCTGCTGTTGGCTGCCACGAGCAAGGGGCTGGGGGTTAAATACAGAGTGAGGGAGCAAACTGCTCTGCCCTTTGGCGAGCATTAGGCTTGGGCAGTCACTGAGGTCGAGGGACACTGGGGAGCCTGAGGGAGAAAACATGGAGAGGACAGATGGAAATGGCAAAAGCTGGTGGGTAGCAGGCAAAGGCTAGAAGGCAAGGGGAGGGTGGGCTATCAACAGCAGCGAGTGTGCAGCCTGAATCAAAGGTGTCTGTAAGGCTACTGTCCTTGCCGGTGGGGTGGCCAGGGAGTGCTCTGCTTTGGTGAGTGAGCTGTGTTGCTGGAGACCCCATTGTGTTGCTTGGGAACAGCCTGGGAGTGATGGGAGGGAAGGTCTGGAGTCCTGGTTAGCCATTACCCAAACACCCAGTTGGGTGCAGTGTGGGCACCCTGCCTGGGGTGGGTACCAGGGTGGTCGGAACCCAGAACTGGGCTGTTCCTGCTGGGAGGTTGCTGGGTCTGGTCTCCCAGTGTGCCCTGTCTGCATCTCATCTGCCTCCCAGGAGGGGTGGGCAGGAGGTGCCTCCTTAGCCTGAGACAGGGCAGGGAGGCGATGGCAGAGCATGTGGAGCTCCACTTGCAGAGTTACAAAGCCAAACTGATATCATCCCGCCTATAGAGTTTCACTTGGCGCGTGCAGCTCGGTTAAATCCCGCTCTCCATGGCCTCTGCCTCAGCTTTCTTCTCTGGAATTAAGGCTTTTGTTTGTGAATCAGCTGAATCTATGGATCTTGATATAAATACACCAGCTCCAGAGCAGCCATAAAGCACTATTAATTTTGGGAAGCGCTGTAGGGATTACATACATATTTAACAGCCGAAGCACTGAACATTAGGACGCCACTCGCTTCAGTAATGTATCTCCAGGTCTCAAACATTTCCTAGGGGGTAATTCTGAACTCTGTGAACCACTTATTCACGGACTATTTCACAATTTATTACTGAAAATGGCCAGACATCCAATTCACAAGCTCTCTCGGTTTGCTAATCGATTTCTCAGTGAAGGTGCCCTCAATTTCATAACTTCACAGTTCCCATATTGCTCGGGGAGAGTGGCGCTGGCTGCTGGGGTAATATTTCTCTTCCAAGAAGTCACTGCAATATGAGCAAAAGGGGAAAAAAATAACCTTTCATGCTTTTCCTTTCAAAGGTTCCTCCTATGGCTTTCCCACAATCATTTACACCAGTGTGAAAGTACAAAGGGGTGTTGCAAATGTAAATGAAATTTTGGGTTGTGTTCTATTTATTTTTTTTTAGAGTCCAGTTTACAGAGATGCAATTATTGCAAAACTCAGGTCTAAGCATATTTCCTCCTCCTGCAAGCAAGGGAATTGCGGGACAGCTGTGGTTTTGAGGTAGATACCCCCTGGTATGTGTGTGGGCCCAAGGAATGGCGCAATTAATAGGAGCTGGTATCACCCTGTATATGATGTAATTTGTTCATATAAAAAATGCTGCCTGAAAATACAACCACGTCAAAGGCAGGTGGCTGACAGGGCTCTCCTGGCTCCATCATTTTGTGTTTTACTGTGGCCTTAGAGGCACAGAGATCCTTGCAACCCCAGACCTGGACGTTCCCACAACTCTGGCCATACATCTTACCCTGGCAAGATGCATCTTTTCTGGGTTTCTGCTTTCTGAACACACCAAGGATCCATACATGCAACAGAAAAAAACCCCTCCACAAACCCAAACTGTGTGTGTATTGTGCCAGAGCATGCACACAACGCTGGGAGGGTCTCAACAGAAACAATCTGATGCACATTGAACTGCTGAAGTTCCTTTTGCTCTGTCATCTCCCTACTGCTTCTGCAGTGACTCCTGGCGTGATGGTTCATTTCAGTAGCTGTAGCAATGGGGAACCCTTGCTGCTGACACCTCTGCTAATGTGCATGGCATAGGAATGCCCCATACTGTACACATGACCTGTTGGGGTCTCATGGGAATGACACAGTGGAAAACTTTTGGACTGGAAAGGGAAGGAATTTTTCCAGTCTTCACGGCATGTTGAGACATGGAGGGGGTGTGTTACTGAGTGTAGACAATGGGCTAAGCCAGTCCCCGAGTCTTGGAGAGAGGGACTTTAGTGACAATACCTATTAGGAGCAAATATTACATGATAAATGGGAAGATCATTAGGAGGAGTGTCTAATTTGCAAGGAAAGCTGCAGCAGTGTCTGTATTTGGCTCCCACTCTGCCTGCTTCCCTCTCCCGACTTCTTGCTTACAGGTCCATTGATCCCAGCCCTTCTGCCCTGACCGAGTCCTTCCTTTTGCTGTTCTCTGGGCACTTTCTTGGCCCCATTCCTTCTGTGATCCAAACCCCTGCTCTGTTGGGTCATGTCGTTTTGGGAAGGCAGGGACATTTTGAGGAATCACACTGCTCCAGACCAGGGAACCGATCCCCAGCTGGCTCTTTATCCTCTGTACCTTTATATTCTCTGAAAATACTGAACACAAAAGGGCCACAAAATTTCCACACCATAACTGACCATAACTTGGGCCCAACCAGGGGTAGGCTGCCCAATTTTTTTTGCTTCCTGATGACATGCCATGAGCCTGTGCTATGTAATACAGCCATGTAGAAACCAATGCCACTAGTCATAATTCATTAGATAGTAACCAAAAATTCATTCTGATCTGGTGCCTGCTGTCACATCTAATAGTGAATGTGAGAACAAAATGCAGCATGACAGTTGGAAGCAGAGGAGACCTGTTAAGCAACCGTGGTTTGCTGGATAATGGCATTACTCTCAGCTAGTTTATCAAATATGTACTTAAGAGGGGAATAGAAACACGATTGTCACAGCTAAGCCAGCATCTCTGGTTGTTCTTAGTATTTGCTTTCTTCTGTACCAAGAACAGTGCTATCAGAGGCAGGCAGTGCTGTCCCTCTGACATGCCCACCGCTGCCCATTGGTAGATGGGCAATTTGGAGCTTTCCTGGAGCTCAGGATGTGCAAACCACCCGTGCCCTCCAGCGTGCAGGGGACCTGGCCGGGCAGCTGAAGCAGAGGAGCTCAGCCAGGACGAGTGGCAGCCTCCTGGGCAGGGGGAACACGTGCGGTTCCAGCTGGCCCGTGCCAGGCATTGGCTGGCAGCCTGCTCAGGAGCGGTGGCATCGGAGGGTGCCGCAGGGCCCCTTGGTGCAGATGCTTGGGCATCGCTGTGCCATGCTGAGCCCAGCAGGGGCTCTTGGTGCCCTTGCTCAGCTTCCCGGAGGGACTAACAGGTCTGTACTGGGCTGCTCTGAATTCCCAGAGATACCAGATATCCCTGAGATTTGTGGGTGGAGGAAAAAGACAGGCTGGCAATCTCCTACCAGGACAGTGGTGACAATTAGAGATCTGTTGCTCAGCGAGTCCGTGACATTGGGCCCTCGTCCTTTGGAAATTTCTGTGATGTTCAAGCCGTCAGAAGGGCTCCATGCTCCAACCTGAAATGAAGCAAGCAGATGGACGCATGAACACCCAGCTTACATCCCTCGCTTGCTTTCAGCATCCTACTGGCCCAGAAAATGGAGCTTGCTTCTTTCACCAACAGTAAACAGAAGGAAACCCGAAATTACCATCTCGTACCACCTCAAGAGAAGCTCTGTGTTAACCCTCCACTCACAGCTCATGATGCTTATGGTGTGTCCAGTGGCACACGTATGACCAACAACCCCTACACTGCCCTCTGATGCAGGTGTATGAAAGAAGACCACAGTGACTGGAATTTAGGGGCCAAATGAATGATTTGCAAAGGTACCTTGCAGAGCAAACAATCGAACTGCCCTAAAGAGTCAACTCCAGGCAAGGATAAAGCAGAACAAAAGAAAAACAATCACAGATATGAGGCCACTTTCTTCTTTATTTCCTTGCCAGCTTGTTTTGGCACAGGCACAGCCACCTTCCTCAGCAGTCTGAGGTTTTCTGTTTTTCTCAAGCTGTCAATTTTAAGAAATTATTAGACTTTGAAGAAGTCTATTGATCCAGAAATAGCAAAACATGCCTCTATTTAAGAGAAGTCATCTGGACAACTCTTAAGCCTGCAGTGCAGGGGAGGCTTTAGAACAAACTTTGAAGGTGGGACTGGCTAAAGGACTGTGAGGGTGAGATAAAATGTCAGGAATGCTGGAGGAATACGGGATTGCTGCCAGCAAATGGTGTGGGGTGGCCATACAGCCAGTCTGACAGCGAGAGAAAACAACCCTCCCCATGGAAACGGGAGCAGAATGGTTCATCTGGAGGGTCAAACTGTGAGATGGGACTCGGAGGGAAACCAAAGGCAGACAGCTCAAACCCCCTGAGAAGCCAAGAACTTCCCATATTTTATTTATCGCTATTTTTAAGATTCTTCAACCTTTTCAGCAGTCCAAGGAGAGAACTCGGTTTTACTGCGGCCCCAAAAAGAGACTCTGTAATGAGCAGTGCTGCCTGGCAAAAAAAATGTCATAAATTCTAGAAGAGTTTCCATGAACTTTGTGAAAGGCTCTAAATATTTCAGGTAAGACCTAAGCAATCCCACGTATCTCCCTTCGATCACACAAGAGCTGCGATGTCAAAAGATTATTATTGTGCATGGGAAAAGAGAAGCAAGGCCAAGAGGCCCCTGCTAGCAGCTCTGCAGGCTCAGATAACTGTGTCTTGCTGAGATTTCTTTAAGAAAATTAAATACGTGGCACTTAAGACTGAATTAATCCGTTTAAAATATTAAAAAATAAAAAGGAGAGGAAAAGGAAAGAAATAAAGTGCATTAAGAGAACTGTGCAAGTCAGATAGTCAAACTACATGTAATTAGGTTTAGTTAATACTCCTGTAATCCCTGGAACATCCAGGAGGTATAAGGATCAGGAGTTCAATCCTAAAGCTCAACAAACAGAAGCTATTATACATAATGCACAATCCATATGGGATTTGTTTGTAGTTTGGCGTTTTGTTATTTCAGATTAACTATTGACAGAAGCCAAGCTTCAGCTGAGATTTGACATCGATACTTTAAAACCCCTCCAGAGCTGACAAGAAGCTTTCAAAAAAAAAAAAAAAAGAAAAAGAAAAAAAATCATAGTGGGAACTGTAAAATCTGAGAATTGCTGGAGAGCAGAGTTGAACGGCTGTTTGGAGGCACGCACCGAGGTTTGCTGGCTTCCTATGGGCTTTGTGTGACACACAATGGTAATAAATACAGCTGGTGCCAGCTATTCTCCAGTACACCTGAGGAGTAATAGCTCGACAGAGAGATACTGTGGTAGTACTGAAACGCTTGGGTTCACGTGGTATCCAAACACTCGTATGTTTTTCTGTGGTGATCCATCGGTGCCCCTGTACTCCAGAAAGATGGGCTGGTGGGTTTGGTTTAGACTCTATAAACAAAATATTTTGTACAAAAAAGAAGGAAGTTGGGCTACAAAGATCCTTTCCTGCTCGGCTTTTTGAGGAGGCGGCATCTTCCCCTGCTCCTCTCCTGCCTCCTTCCAGCCCAGGCTGGTGGATGGCAGCTGAGACTGGAGGTCACTGGGTTTCTTTGAAGTGTTTTCTTTATTCTGCATTTGACACCAAGAACTACCCACTAGGAGAGTGCTGCCATGACCTTGAGATTCTTTACGAGAAGCGAAGCAAGACTGCCGTGGTGTGAAAGTGTGGCAACACTTTATTTCCAACCAAAGGAAAAAACAAACTGGAAAAAAAGGGGGATGGGGAAATCAAGCTGTCTGGTCCCAGGGAACTTCACTGAGCAGGATGTGTCCCCTCCGAACAGGAGCATGGATCAGACTGCTGCCTCCAGGGATGCCCACCAGCACGGTTTGATTAATTCCCTACAAAACTCATCTGCAGGTGTAGGGCTGCTATTTAAAGCTCCCTCCCTCTGCTCCTGGCTGGCATCTCTCCCCGTAGCACGACCTGTCTGCGTGCCCAGAGCACTGTTGTCTGCAACCTCCTGTGAAATTGTGGCTGTAGTAAGTGGGTGCCATTTCCAGGCCTCTGGTAATTCTCATTGGGGGAAGTCATGCTGAGATGATGCTTTCAAGAGCTGCTGCCTCCTCAGGGAAAAAACAAGCCCAGCAAGGTGAGGGTGGGACAGCCATTAGTCCTTCCACCTTTGGCCTGGGCAAGGAGAGGTTAACGACTGCTCAGAAAGTTGCTTCTGCATCCATCATCCAAGGAAAGTGCCACAAGCACTTCTGCACTGAGTAGCTAATCCCACCCGTGCACCTCGCTTTGGGGCTAGTGAGTCACGGTCGAGGCATGGAAAAGGATCTGGGAAATCCCACAAAGTACATATCCTTTTATGTAAAACAGAGAAAACATGGAAACAACACGGCCACCAGCCATTTGCTCTGTTGCTTATCAGAGTTAGACCAAGCCACATGGAGAGAAGAGAAACCCTGCCTACCTTTTCAAGACCATCTTCTTTCAGGCTGATGATATCCAAATCAAAATCTGTCCGTAAACCACTAGTTTTATTAAAGACGATTCGTCCTGTTAATCCTTCCCATTGGGCCTGTGGAGGGGAGGGAAAAGTAGCAGGGCTGTTACTTGGTATCACAAATAATCTTTTGCCCTCCACTGTATGTTCTTTTAATTAGTCCTTATACTTGTTCTTTCTCCCCAAAGAGCACGATTAATTAATAATCACCTCTGTCACCGTTCAGACTGCAGACAGAGCTGTAGATTTTCTTAACTCTCTTGCAGTCCTTGCTGCAATTTTTTGTTTGCACCTTTGTGTTCACCAGCTGTTGCAGGACGTGATGACTTGGTAGAAAACTGCCCACATTTATCATAGCATCCTTGGGTGCTGCATTTATCCTTGTAGTACTGATAAATGCTGGGCTGCAGGGAGCCTGGGTTTGGGACAGCTCCAGTCAGGCTCACAAATAATCCTTCTCTGCACAAACCTGCTGATGCTTCCAAGGTGTGTGGAAGATAAAATGTCCTGAATGCTTCCCTCCTTCCTTTCACATGGAAAGTGGAGCACAAGAGGCTAATGGCTTGCCCATGCCAGCAGGCTCTGTTGTTTTGAATCAGGCCTGGGAATCTGGTGAGTGCTTGCTGTGTCATACCCCTGGGTCAACACCGCTGCTACAGGCATGGGGCTGGTGCCCAAAGGGAGCCCTGTCCCTGGAGCTGTTTGACTCTTGACTTAATGACGTTCTATGCAACCTGGTCTGAGTTGGGAGCTAGTCCTGCCCTGAGCAGGAGCTTGGGGTAAAGATGTCTAGGTTAGTTTCAACCAAAATGATGCCACAGTGCTGTTTCTTTTTCCACTGTACACTTGGCAGCTCGCTGATTGAGGAGATGAGCGTGCCCCAAATATCAGATGCTGGCTGTGTTAGCAGAGCAGGCACTAAGGGACAGCATGGTATATGATGCCTGCTCTGCCCAGGGGACAGTGCTGGGATGCGCTATAAGCATCCATCCCAAAGAGGATGCTCCTGTAAGAGCTTCGTGCTGCTGACATGGTTTACTGCTTTGCAGTTGCAGCTCAGCAGTGGAGAGCTGGGACTCAGGCTCTTTCCCCCAAGCAGTTCAGACCAGGCACGGTCCTTGCTGATGAATGTGTTTCCTTTATGAGTGGGGGAGCTTGAGAGATTCCAGTGTGATGAAGGTGGCATAATGTATTCTCGGGGGGAACAACTGGCATGTTTCCCAGTAAATACACTCCTCTGGCTCTTCCTCATTAATTCCTGAGGCATAATGACAGCCTCCTCCCAGCCTTGCCACCCCTGAGTTTTGGGGAAGGCTGTGCTGTTTGCTTGGTGTGCAGGTGGTTTGCTGGTGGGACATGCAGCCTGCGGAGCCCCCGGGAGCCAGGGAAAACACGGAGTGTTTAATGTACCCCAGGGGAGCGAGCACAGCTGCACGCTGGGCCCTGCACCAACTGCGGGGCCAGAGCTGAGAGCACCGAGGTGCCGCACGGCACCGGACGGGGGTGTGCAGCATCGCTGCATCCCCCCCATGGGCTCTGATCCCACTGGCATCAGTCCTGTCTCCGCAGGCAAGCCCCAACTGCCTGCGGTCCTGGCCTCTGAGGAGGTGGTGGCTGCAGCGAAGCATGTCCCTTTGCCTCCCACACCCACGCTTGGCACTGTCCCCCCACTTTCTCATGAGCCCTGACAACACATGGGGTGAGGGTGACCTCCCCAGGACTGGCAGGGCTACCATCCTGGCCCCTTTGCCCTTTGGCAAGTGGGCACAAGCCCAGGAGTGACAGCACAGCGATGCTGCGGTGCTATGGCCTGTGCACGCACAAGGAGCCAGCAGCACTGGTACCTGTGGGGAGCACGTGGCCGAGGACATGTGGGTGTCTGTGGATGTCTGCGGTGCAGTGGCCCTCTGTGCCACAGCAGTTTAGAGAAAGCAATTGCCACATGTTCCGATTGCAACAGGGGAGGAAGCTTCTCCCTGCAACGAGCTGACTTGGTGCCAGAAAGGGAAACAACAGGCAGGCACCGGAGCGTGAGGCTCAGGGTAATTTGCAAAAGGAGCCAACCAAACAAATTATTTACACTGGCTTTTGGCAGCTAGCAGGAGCAGCTTTCTGCAGAAGGGACCAAAACACAGGAAAGGAGAGAGAGGCAGGAGAGGGGAGATAGCACCTTCAGTGCCTATTAAGAAAGAATTTCTTTCTCTCCACAATGGGAATGATTCCTCCATTCATTCCCGTGACCATGCGCTTCGGGCAGCACAGGGGTGGGCTCTCACTGCCTTTATGTGCCAGGGTCTCCTAGGGTCTGTAGGTGATCCTGCAGCACGAATCATGCTAAGGGCTGCCAGTGTACTTCTACTCTTCTCTGTTTCAAGTTTTTAGGGGATTTTATACCCAGCCTTTTCAACCTAGCCCAATCGTGCATCCCACTCTGCAGCCAGGTTCGTAATGTCCCCTGCGAAGAGCCACAGACCCACGAGTTTAAACTGGCCTTAAGGATAAATCGGGGTGGGTATCACAAAAACACCCCCTGGGGTCTGCAGTGTCTTCCTGCAGCTCTGCCTTCGTTTTCTTCTTATGTGAGGACCCCTTCTTGCAGACAGAGCCGAACTCGGGGCGGGATGAGTGCAGGGGTGCCTGCGTGGGGGGCTCTTTTGGGAGGGCTGTGCATCTCTGATGCAGCTTCCCGGTGTTGCAGCTCAGGCTCATAAACACCTGCTCTTTGAGTCTGCTTACGTGCTTGAGCCAGATGCAAACAAACAATTACGTGGGCTGAACAGAGAGAAATCATAATGACTGGAAACAGAGAGGGAATGTGGCTGCCTCCTCTCTCCCCTGGCTCCCTCCTTGCTAAACCCAGTGCTCTGCCAATGCCGCTCAGCACACAGAGAGAGCCGTGCAGCGCTGCTAGCACGGCCTCTGGGATTTAGCAGCACTGCCTGCCCTTTGTGTACCCCAGGCAGAATGTATCCTGTAAAAGGCAAACGGCTATTGCTCTGCTAAGAAACGGCCTCAGAGAGGGCACAGTCCAGCTGCTGGTGACGCAAGAAGAGGCCAGGGCAAGTCTCAGTGACAGCACGGGAGACTGCGGCTTGTTTTGGATGTTCTGGCACGGCTGCAGGGCTGCTCTTTGGAAGGCAAACAGGAGATTTTTTTTCCTTTCTGGGTGTACTCAGCAGCCTGGTGTGTATCTGTGGTGGATCTCTGTGCTTCCACCCAGTTGTACCTACTCAGGCAGGGGAGGGGGAAATTTTTCTCCCCCTCTGCCTGCCAAACCTCTCTGAGACGTGCCTCAGTACCTGGGCGCTGAGTGGCTGCCCCGCTTCTGCTGGGGAAGTTTGGTGTTGGGGGGAAGCAATTCTGGTTGCAAATCATGTTTTTTACCTCTTTTATAAAATTCATGAAGCGGCCACCGAACCTCCAGGCTTTGTGCCGGTGGCACTGCAGGGAGTTCACGGTCATCTGCGGGGCGCGCTGGTAGCAGACGGAGACGACGTGCACCGCGTCGTACAACAGGGCAGCGTCTGTCTAAAGTAAAGGGGAACAGCATTTGTGTTGATAGTGGTACCAGAGCGAGGAAGCATTTGGACAGCAAAGCAGCAGGGGATCTGTAATGTCACAGGAAAAGCTGTGAGAGCCCCTCTGAGTTACTCCTACCCAACGCTGGCGGGTTTTTGTCCACGTCCACCACCACCCATCCCACCTCCCCGGTGTCCAACGCTGCTGGCAGCGCTCCGAGAGCAGAGCCGGGCTTAAGGGATTCCCTGGGATCCAAAGAGCTTGCCCTCAACACGTCTGCTCTCACACCAGACTTGTATAAACCTCCAGGCTGACTTCTCATGCAAAACACGTCCTCAGAACCACGGATCTGTGTGTGACAAAGCGTCGTGAGCGGGTTCTTGTGTCGTGTGGCTCTTCAGGCTAACAGATCACAGCTCTGCCTCGGAAGCGGAGATCGTGAGAACATCACTTGTCTGCCTGCGTCTGCTCTGGTTATTTCAAAACACGTTTACTACTGTATCATCACCCAAGGAAGGCAGCTGTTTCTAAATGTAGAGGCTAGTAACAGAAATTTCTTATTTAGCCTGTTTTGTCTGAGGATGAAAAAGCCCTGTACAAGAACATATCATCCACACTATTTTATCTGTGGGGAAAGAAGTAACAGAGAAATTAAATGCCTTCTCTGTGGGCATGGAGTTTTCCAAAGTGACCCAAACTGTCACCGAAACCAGGGCCTCGCAGATTTGTAGCATGTTCCTGTATCTCACTGATTTGAACTAGGGAGAACTCTTTTTTTTTTTCTTTCTTTCTTTCTTTCCCCCTTCCATATAATGTGATGGGTTTAGATTCAATTTGAGATGCCTCATCTCACCTCCAAACACTGATCAAGAAAATGGAATTTATTTTCCTCTCTGATACAGAAAGTCCTCCTAGTGAAAATATATTATTTGCCAGCTTCACAAGACAAACCAGATGTGAGTGTAGCAGCAGTATAATAAAACACAATAAAACACAACAATACAGCAAATAACTGGACAAATACATAACAGGATGTGGGCATGGAGAAAATCCTCCAATATTGGCAGCTGTCACCATGACCTTCCCTTCCCTCAGTGCCCGAGCATAAAGCACAGGCACCCGACCTTGTAATCACAGCCATGGGGACAGGTTTTGTGTGTTTGGGGCTGGGGGAGAGGGACTACAAGAAGATGTCTGAGCTATTTCATGATGAATTACATACCGTGATGCCCAGTGGAGAGGTCAGGGGTCCACTGGGACAGAGAGCAGGCAAACACATCTAAAGGCAGGGTCGCCCCTGAAGGGACACACTGGGGATGGGAGAGGAGCCAGTAGCACCATTGCAGACAAGGTGATGCTGCAGCTGTTGGGCAGTGCTGCAGAAAAGGGGGATGCTAAAGGAGGATGGTGGGGCTGTCCTCTAAGGAAAAGGAAAAAGAACTGGAGGGATTTGAGGAGCAATTTCAAGGTGAAAGCCTGGGAGGCTTTGTCACTTGTAGGGCGGGGGAAGGCTGGTGGTTCTGGCAGATCTAAAGAGAGGGGGAAGGAGGGAGCCAGTCAGCAATTATGGGGATCGGAGACAGCCTCGCAGGGAAGACAGATGGGCGAGCAGGTGCTGTACCTTCCGAGCAGTAACTCAGCAGAGCAGAGCTGCCATCAGACCCTAAAAGGAGTCATCAAAGCTGCAGCAAAGCCCATCTCTGGCCAAGGCTCTTTCTCCCTGCATCAATCTCCATGGACTTGCCTGGTCCAGTCCAGCCGTGTGCTGTGCTCCCAGCCCTTGGGAGCGGGCGTTCGGCTGCTCCCAGGGACGGCGTGCAGTGATGGCAGAGCTGAGCCTGGCAAGCCCCTGTGGGGCAGGTCCTGGCCACCTGCCTTGTTCTGTGGGATAGGAACGGTTCCGCTCCTGAGTGCTGCTCCTGGGGCTGGGCAGAGTGACTTGCAAGGTGATGGTCCTGCCCTGAGCTGAAACAGGACTTGTGGAGGGCAACTGGATAGAGAGGGTGCCCTTTCCTGGGGGCTCCAGGGTTTGGGGCGCACTCAGCCCCTCTCCTCCCAGGTCAGCGAGTACTCGCTGGAGCTGCACATCAGGCGAGCACAGAGAAAACCAGCTGCGCCTGAACAAGGGGTGTGATACCCAGCTGATGGCAGCTCCCTCTTTTCTTGTCCCCAGCAGGAAATAGCCAGGGAACTTCCCCACCATGCTCAGCCCTTGCTGGAACAGAAACCTTTGAATTTTGCCTGGATTGGGGCAACTTTTTAGTGGCAAGAAGGGAAAGCAGGGAAGGAGCACGGGGTCTCAAAACTGGCAAATCCATTGGCAACAGGTAACACAGCAGTGGGCAGCGGGCATTCACTGGCCAAACTGGCTGCATTTGTGGGATGGTTATTAAAGAATGCAAGTACCTGCCACGGGAAAGGTGCCTGGGATGTGTTGTTATTAGCACATCAACTGGTAATGATAACATTTAGCCCTTAATGAATGTCCCTGCCTCCCCTTCCACTCCAGTCTGCTTTGTTTAAACGTTTCATACCATCATGACGCCATCGAGCAGTCCCAGCTCTGCCTTGGGTGCTGACTGCAGCCGCTCCATGGACCACTTCTCAATGATGGAGGATACATGTGGGTTCTCCACGTTGAGGATCCGGAAGCCAGTCAGGTTCACTCCGGAGTAGCGATATGGTTCTAGGTCTAATGCATAAAGATCCTTAAAAGAGAGAAACCAGTTTAAACATTTTGTTTAGCTTTGGTTTGTTTGTTTGCTTTCTTTTCTGCCTGGGTTTGTATCTGAGTTTGGAGTGAGAAGGCAGAGCCCACAGAAGGTGGGAGGTAGGACGGTGCCCTCGCAGATTTGGAGGATCATACTGTGTGTTGCCATCAGTCACTGCTTGCAGAGACTCGTAGGCATCAGTGTGGAACTGGGGAGTCGCTTGTGCCAGTTCACCCACACACTGCAGAGGGAAACTCCTGCCAAAGAGCTCACTGACTGCATATGAGGCAAGTGAATTGTGTGTGTGTGGAAACCAGAATTGCTACCTGTAACCATAAAAAAGAGGCTTGCAGCCGAGGCTGGGGGACAAGGCAGAGCTGTTGTATCCAAAGCTCCCCAGGGCCTTTCTGTGGAGAATTTGCTCTGAGGGCTGAAGCCCACGGGGTGCTGCAAGTGACAGAGCAGCTCTGCGTGCAGAATGCCAATTTGCAGACAGCTATCAAAGAGGAGCTAAGACGCATTTCTTGACATTACGACCAGCCTACACAGTCTGCAAGTGAATGAGCCTGCCCTTTACACGATTTAAAAACCTGCAGCCAGCCAGTCCTCGGCTCTGCTGGCTGCCCGCCCACGAGCATCCCTTGGCAGGCAGCGAGAGGGACGCTTCTCTAATGCATCTCTTGGCTCCGCTGCACGTCTAAATATGAACTTCAGTTCAGGGATTAACTTCAGCACTCAGCACCTAGTCTGAGGAGTTGGGGCTTAGACACCACGGCAAGAGCATCCTGCGGCTGATCTGCTCAGCAAAAGCCCAGGGCAGCTGCGCCGAGGGGAGTCGTGAATGAGTGGGGGAGAATGGCAGCTGCTGGGGAGGGGGCTTTGTTCATGAGCATCACTTGTTGGATGGGCTGTATGTCCTCAGAGTTTATCTTATGAGCAATTTCTGCCAGTGTGTGGTGATAGTAAAAACGTGGGGAGGTAGACAGGCAACACCACTGTCTTCAGTGACAGAGGATGGGGGAATATGAGAACAATGTTTGCTGGTCTCACAAGGGATTAGGAAAAAGTTTAAATACAGCGTGAGACAACGTGGTGGTTGCTGATTCCTTAAACTTGGCTGTTCTGGCAGGACACGGCCACGCTTTGCATTTCCCCCAGCCACAGTGTCCATGGGGCAGCTGGAAAAGCACCGGTCCTAAAACACACAGCCCTAAGCAAAGTGTAACAAACCCAGCACTTGCCAGCAACTGAGCCTTCATTCTCGGTGGGAAAGCAAGGCATGCTTGCAGCTGGTTTGCTTTAATAAGCTTCGGGGGTTTGATCTTTTCCTTAAGCACCGGCCTCTGCCTTCGCACCCCCAGGCACGCTGCTGATGGATGCCGTGCTTTAGTCTGCAGGTGCAGCCAGGGACCGAGTCATTAATCACACCCACAACAGAGTTCAGGGTCTTTGTTGTTTGGGGCTTTTTTTTTTCCCCTGTAAAATTGCAAGTACAAACCTCCACGTCTTGTTAAAGGGCATTGTGAAAACCAGGCTGTAATGTTGACTTTTAAATGACTTCTGGTAATGAGGGGCAAGTGCAGTTGTCTAACCTCAGACAGATGCTTGTATCTTCTGGATGTGAGGGTGTGCAGTGGTCCTGTGCCTCACCACTGGAATAGATTTATTTTTGCAGGATTTATAAATTTAGTTTCTATTCTGGAAATCATTGTGGGGAAATGATTTTTAGTTCCAAAACCAGATCATTTCCCCTTCCGAACGTGACTGTAGGTGACAAATCTGATCCACTGAGCTCCAGACCTCCTGGTCTCCATCACACAGCTGTCAGACCACCAGCCCTGGCTACTGTTCAGATCCGACTGGTGTTTTGGGTGTCCCCCTCCCTGTCCTGCTGCTCTCCACTGACCCATCATGTCACTGAGCTCCTACAGAAGTCAACTTCTCATCAGGTCCCTTCTTGGTTCCAGTTTAAATCTCAGCCGCGACCTGATTATCAACTCCTGAAATTAGAGGTTAATTAAGAATATGAACTGAGTGTCAGAACATGGAGGGGTGTGGGGGGGGGATTGCTGAATCCGTTTCTTGGGGATTTTCTGCTCCTGCTCAGCCACAAATTGAAACATCTGGTTCTATTTTCCACCTCATCTCCACTCCCTTTCACCCATTATTCTCTGTACTGCAGATTAGTTCTCCCCTCCACCCTACTCCCTTGCAGAAAGCTTTTTTCTCTGCTCTTGTGCGGCTCTTCCCCTTTTCTTATGCACGTCTCCCACCTCCCCAGGTACAGCCCCCAGCTTTGGTTCACTGGCTGCGGGTGGCACTGCTGAGGGCTGATCCTCAGCAGACCCAGCATCTGCAGCAGGGCCCTGCAACGTCAGGTGCCCAGGAAGAGCATCCTCCATCCGCTCTTGTGCACAGCATCCCGTGGGTGCTGTGCCTGCTCTGCATTGCCGAGGGTCCCTGGCTGGGCATGGATTTGCTCAGGCAGCTGTTGTCAAGAGTGGCTGTGGCTGTAATGGGAGGCGTGCACGTACAGCGTGGTTTGATCAACGGTGTATGAGTACACGTGTGTCGTGTCCTGAGACTCCTGTGGGTACACTGAGTTGAACAAGAGTACCTGATTATCAGCACTGGTGGAAAACTGGGCTGGTTTGGGTTGGTGCCTCATCGGGAGAAGGCAGGTTGGGTGTGTAATTTTTGTTTACATCCCCCCAAAGCGTGGGAAAAGATTCCTGCTCCTGCCTGTGTGTAACTGCTGTAAGAGCAGAAGGGACAGCAGGCAGCCCGGAAACGTGTGTAGTTTTACAACCTGCTGAGAAATTTCCTGCTAAGGGAAGGAGCTGGAGGGGGTGGTCACTGCTCTGGACCTTGCAGGATGTAAAATCTGTGCGTGTGTTAGAGGCTCAGAAGAGTTCCTCCTCTTCCAGTAGAAAGGGCTGATGGGGCTCTCCACGCTGAAGTCAGTGAGCTGTAGTCTTGCTGCCTAGCAAGATGTTGAAGCATTTCATGCCAAGTGTTGATACATGGTACTCTGTATTGACTGGGGACCTTTTAGAAACATTCAGTATAACATAATAGACTAATTCATTAGCACCCCATGGGTCTAGTACTGTAGAAGCTGAAGCACATGCATCGCAAGCTAGGAAAACATTGCCTTAAGGAATGACAGATTAAAATATCTTTCCCATGATATAACTGTTATTTCAGGAAAGTGGCATTAATTGTGATTGCTTATCTATTAATTTATTATAATTCTTCTTTTCCCACCTCCGGGCTGTACCTACACATGAAATGTACTCTAGGCTCAGCTGGGGCTGAATAATAGGAGGTTATCTGGGAAATGCTTAAAGCTGCCTGGAATAGATAATGGCAGCAGGGGTAATGAAAATGTCTTTTGCATTTGAAAAATAAATTTTGCAGTTTTTAAGGGTTAGTTTCGTCTGTTCCTTTCCTAAAGGCAAAAAAGATAAATTAGATTTTCAAAAAATCGCACAAAATTTGACAGTTTTCTAGACAATAGCATCCTAAATGGAAACAAAAGTGGAGTGCCAGAAAAACCCCAACCAAAATGCTTCCTGGAGTCAGAGAAGAACTGGCCCGTGTTTAATGGGAGTGGAGTTCATTCCAAGCTGAGTTCTTTGCATGCAAAATAACCCTGCAGTACTGAAGTGTTGGCCACAGCAGGGCTGCTGCTGGCTTTTGGGGGACACCCAGACCATGCACCCTGAAATGCATACCCGGTTCTGACTGAAGCTTGGGGCCATCAAATCCTGTCCCTGGGGCTACAACCTTGCTGAGTCCCACATCCGCTCATCTTACAGCGGGTGGGTATCTGTGCTGAAATCAAAACCACTGGGAGGGGGAATGAAACCAGAACCTGCATCCGTGCAAAGCTGGAGCAGCTCCAGAGGAGCAAACCAGTCCAAGAGCAGCGAAAGACAAGACCGATGTCTGTCAGGATGAGCACCTGGGTGATGCTGCAGGTGCAGAGATGCTACAAGCAAATCATTGCGGGCTGCTTCTAATCTGAGGCTAAGCTTGTCCCTGCTCTCACCGTAGGCTGCCCAGGGGGTGTGGAGTCTCCTTCTCTGGAGAGATTCCAGCCCTGTCTGGACACCGCCCTGTGTGCCCTGTCCCAGGGACCCTGCTTTGGTAGGGGGTTGGACCTGATGAGCTCTGGAGGGCCCTTCCAAGCCCCTACGATTTTGTGATTCTGTGTTTCTTGTTAGGGTACCAGGCTGCCCTTTCCCTTGCTCTTCCCACCCCACCGTCGGAGAGTCCTGCAGCTGGGCAGAGCACGCTCAGGACAGGACACCCAGCCCTCCCTCCTGCTGCTGAAACTACCTCCTCGCTCCGTGCCGGCTCACAGTGAGTGTCAAAGGTGTTTGCACAGATTAGATACTTTACCAGAGTGGTGAAGATGAAGTGGTAGTATTCTGTCATCATTCCCATTGCCATGGCCTTGAGGAGAGTAGGGAAAGGAGGTTAGTAAGAGCAGATACAAGAATATAACAACAGTCATGCAACACAAACCTCTGCCGAGCTGGTCTGGTAAATGTGGCAGGAGGCAGACCCAGCACCACGGCAGAGTCTGGGTTCTGGATCAGTCCTGTGAAGCAGCTCAGCGTGTCCTTGGACAGAAGAGACATGTGCCCAAGTGCTGAGCTCAGCACCTTTTGGAAACAGCAGCAAACCACAGCGTCCAGCTTCTGCAAAGGCCCATGGCTTTTGTGGGTCTTGCTGTGCTGCAGAAACCTGGGACACCAGCTGTGGCACACTGCCCTGCTGATGGGTGCAAACCCTCCCAGGGATGCTTGCTTGCCTCTGTCGACATGGGGGACAGGGGCTTGTCTGTCCTTCTCACATACCAGACAATGGGCGACATTACATAAACCTGTGCAGCCTAGATCAGCCTGTGCAACCATAAATCAGCCTAGACTTATGGTTACAAGTCTGTGTACCTGCTAAGAAGCTAAGAACAAAGCTTTTTATTTCTTACATATGTACTTCTGGTGCTCTGCATCCCCTCCTGTCAGCATCCGTTCATCTAACGAGTACATACAGCTCTTATCTGTGTGTCCCTCCTTGCTGTGTACAACAGCCAGATTGTAACTCAGCACCTGGTTTTGAAATGGGTCAGTAAAAGGAGAGTCACAGAGGTGGGGAGCGGGGCCATCCCTCAGCCTTTGGAGATCATGGTCCAGACCTGGGGACTCTTGGCCATCCCAGGCTCTAGATGTGCCAGTCCCAACACAAAGGATGGTTTGTGCAGATTGCTGGGATTTGCATAACTGAGCAGCGGAGAGAAGAGAGATGGCTGTGGGCTGAAGGGACCTTGGCTAGATGACATTCTCCAGGCCCTGCACAACATGCTCCTGCCTATGACAAAGGTCACCTTGAAGTTGGTGGCTGGCTAAAAGAAAGAGATACCCATGTCTTTGAGATGCTGACTCTGTGAGAGTGTTTTCTGGAGAAAACAGATGCAAGAGCACTTTAAAATCTCCACCGATGGGAAAGCAACTTCAGGTTCCCCCAGGAAATGTTTGCTTCCCTTGGTTTTTGCTAAAATTACTGGGGCAGAATTTAGCTCTGAGGAAGGAAGTGACAGTTTGGAAAGAAGCAAGATGTCAAAAAACAAGGGAAAAGGAAAGGACCTGGATTACAAACCTAGACACTGTAACTCTGGGGTATGTGACTGCCCCATGTTTCCTGGCTTGGAAATACCTGGCTGGCTGTCCCTGCATGGCAGTCTGTCCCTGCATGGCAGTCTGTCCCTGTGTGGCAGTCTGTCCCCCTCCCTGCCTAGCCGGTGGGGCTGTGTCACTCTCCTGCCCTGCACACCTGGGTGCAAAGAGCCGGAGCAGGGATCGATACCTCAGTACGTGAAGCATCAGTTGGTTGATGTGAGACTGATGGAGAGAAAAAACCAAGAGATTCCAGTTCAGGTTCTACAGCTGGATCCGTGGCAGATGAAGAGTCCAGCGCTGCTGTAAGCCCCAGCTTCTCAGTGCTGGCAGCCTGTGTGTGGCTACAGCTGGGGTTGTGGGGAAATGAATAAATGATAAACCTGGTGGATAAGCTACAGGCGATCGCCAGGATGAGAATGGGAGCTCCATTAAAGTTAAGACAGGCACATCTGTGCGCTGCGGAGTGCAGCAACTGTTCGGAGACAGCTGCCAAGGAGAAGAGAGAAGCTGGGAAGCCAGAGAACAGATGTAGAGCATTAACAAGTGACCAAAAATGAGCAAGGCTAGAGGAGCTGGAGTAAGATGGGAAGGCCTCACAGCAGCCTAGCTCCAAGATAGGCTTCTACAATGAATTCTTTGTCCAAGAGGGTAAAATAATGAGTGGTTTGATGTCTCGGTCGCTCCAAGGAACCCAGACTGGAGCAGTGTGTGGCAATGTCATCTGTATATCTTTGTGCCAGCTCTTGTGTTGTTATTCCTGGGTTACTAACCCATGGGGGCGGGTGTGTGTGTGTTACCAGTTTAAAAGTACTGCCCAGATTACCAGTGAAGTGCCTTGCTGCTCATGTGCTGTGGGAGCATGTTACCCTAAATACCTCGGGACCAGGATCCGGGCTGGCTCGGTGCTGTGTACTCAGAGCTACCTACTGCTCTGGTTCCTCAAACCATTTCACCTCACCTGAAGACAGGCAGTTAAAATCAGTAGCGAGTGATTTTCCCCACCAATCTGTGGAAGAACTTCATGGTGAGGGTGACAGAGCACTGAGACAGGCTGCCCAGGGCAGTGTGGAGTCTCCTTCTCTGGAGAGATTCCAGCCCCGTCTGGACACCGACCTGTGTGCCCTGTCCTAGGGACCCTGCTTTGGCAGGGGGTTGGACCCCATGGGCTCTGGAGGGCCCTGCCAACCCCTGCAAGTCTGTGATTCTGTGATTCTGTGATTCCATCCTGTGGAAAATAGCTGTTTCACGGGTGAAAGCACATTTCTTGATATAGGTAGAAAAATTGGGAGAAGGTGAAGTTTCTGAGCTTCCTAATTTTTCAGTGAACATGAGTGCCAGCAGTGGGAGAGACACGAGGGTCCCAATGTGTCTGGAGCCTCCCAGACCTTTCACACCCAAGCGTATGAGTGCGTGGAGACCAGTCAGGTTGGGATTTGGGTTGGTACCTTCCCAAACTCTGAAAACATTTACCCATTTTTTCATGAGTAAGAATACAATATATAATATTGCTGAGCTGAAATCCATGGCTTTGGGTCCTGAAAAATGCAACCCCCCCCCGAAAACCAGCCAGAAGGACTTAGAAAGACTTTGTCCCCCCTAGTTCCCCCTCTCTTCCATCTTCCTCACGCTGCACTCACAGCAATGAGCAGAGCAGATGGCACAATAAACTATAATAAACTGCATAATAAGTGAACAGCACCAAACCCAGCCAGCATGTTAAAATAATAGGCAGGAGACAATGAGTCCCTTATATTGCTTTCTTTAATAATCCCTCCCAGGCTTTCCGATTTCTCTGAGCACTTTCCTTCATTTTGCACCAAGAGGGATGCAGGGGAAGTCTCTCTCCATGTGCTTGCTTTCTCAGCCCCTTCAGGGGATTTATTTTATGTGGAAGTGCCTTGCTGGGCTGATAGGAGCAACACTTCCACTGGCTGGTTTTTTAGTATTCTTTGTGAGAGTGTTTTTCCTCTGCTTTTATATTGACCCTGAAACCTAAAGGCACTTGGAAATGAGGAGGAGCTGGGGTGAGCAGCAATCCCTCTGCTCTGCGAAAAACGCCAGTGGAGGAACCCTGGAGGGGTGGAGGGGGAGGAAGAAGAGAGACCAAATGAATGGAAAATCACTGACATCTGGCTTAAAGTCCAAGAACTGCACGTGGGGCTCATGAAGGGACAGAGGATGCTGTTCCTCCCCGGCTGGTCCAGCCCTGGCTGCTTGCAGGGAGATGCAGGACTGTGTGCACCACTTGGAAAATAGCGCTTTATACCCTGCCCTGCATGGGCACATAGTGACAGCCCTGGGGGCTGGAGCAGCGCAGGAGGCACAGAAGATATTTAAAATCGCCAAGCATGAAAAGCTCTTGCAGGGCTAAATGATCAGTGACAGAAGTGGCCTGGAGCACAGTCCTGCCCCATGCCCCAGAGAGAGAGAGAAGCAAATGCTGCTGCAGTCGGCTGCGGGTGGGAGCAGAGGGCTGAGGCTGCACAGCCGCAGCAGCAGCAGGATGACAGCCTGGCCTTGGCCCTGTGTTCCACGCAGCCGCCCGGCATCTTATTAATGTTTATCAATATCTCAAGTATGGGACACAAGGGGACATGGGCAGCCTCTTCTCAGTGTCTGTGGGACAGGACAAGGGGTGATGGCCTCAAGTTGGAGCACGGGGAGTTCCACACCAATCTGGGGAAGAACTTCTTCCCGATGAGGGTGAGGGAGCCCTGGGACAGGCTGCCCAGGGGGTGTGGAGTCTCCTTCTCTGGAGAGATTCCAGCCCTGTCTGGACACCGCCCTGTGTGCCCTGTCCTAGGGACCCTGCTTTGGCAGGGGGTTGGACCCCATGGGCTCTGGAGGGCCCTGCCAACTCCTCGGTTCTGTGATTCTGTGATCTTCCCCTGCCCTAACATTAGGTTGTCCAGACTGACAGTTGCTTTTTGATATGTCCAGTTTTTCAGTGAAAGCAACATTTTCTGTAGAAACCCAATAGTATCCCTGACATGTGTACGTGTTGGAGCTGTTAAGAGTAGCTGTGGGTTGTGCATGGAGGAAAAGCCGCAGGGCTGCACCCTTCTCTGTGGCACTGTCCCTGCCTCCCCAAAGCATGGGTCCCTTGGTGACCACTTCTTCTTCACCCCCATTGCCCCCACCCCCTCGCTCACCTGCTTGAGGATCTGAGCTGCCATCAGATGGCTGCAGTCAAAGATGATGCGGAATTCCCTGCCCCGCTTCATCTCCTTCAGCAGCGGCCGGGCATCATCAGTGTCTAGCGGGAGCTGGCGGATTTTCAGCCGGATATTGTACCTTGATGGGGCCATGATGAGCTCCTGCAGCCGTATCAACCCTTCAGGCATTGCACAGAGACAAAGCCACAGCGTTATGGGAAAGCCTACCTGTGCCCTGCAGCCTTTCTTCCAGTATTATCTTATGGAACTCAATCAAGACTTTCCTCCCTCCCTCCAACAGCCATTGCTAAAGGTGTATCAGAGCCGCAGTGTCATGTGTCAATCATTATCCCTCCAGATATTTCCAGAGCAGTTGTTCCAAGGCTTTGCCTGGTGTCTCCCTGCTGCCCCCGCATCCAGCTGTGCATCCTTGCACTAGGTAGGAAGAGGAGAACAGCAGATTGGTCCTAACCTTTGACATCTCTGGGATCATGACATATTTTCTTAAGCAGATGTGCCCTTGAGGAAGGACAGAGTGTGATAATCAGCTCTACAACCAATTAAAATCTGCACTATTTACCATGCTCAACAGCAAAAGAAAAAAGATGTGCTTAGATTTACAGATAGTGTAGTTCTTAATGGTCATGGAATTGCAACTTGGACCTTTCTTACTACCCTTAGAATTAACTTCCTTTTCATGCAGAAGGTACAAAGTCACACTGGATGCAGCTGAACAGGAATTATTGATAGCTAATGTGTATTGCAAGGAGGAAAAGAGAAGCACATCCCTCTGCATTGTGGAAGAAATACCTTAGAATATGGCACGAAGGGAACATACTGTGACCCACATTTACAAAACAGGACTGTCAAACTGTGTTCTCATCAGCCCTCCCCTAAAGAAACCATTTGGTTTAGTGGAATTAGGTTGGACAGGCTATCCAATGCGTCTTTTGTTTTGGGGGGTTTTATCTACGGTGCTGGGCATTGCTTTGCTTTGTTTAACCATCAACAGCTTGCTGTGTGTGGAAAAACTTTGTCAGCTATGGTGTACAGAATTAGCCAGGAAACAAAGAAACTTCCCAGAACTGCTTTTGCTTTTAGCTGGGAAACTGCTCCATCAATGGCAGCCCCAGCCTAAGGTCTGTGCTTGTGTAGATGGGCACCGTGGAGCCAGCGAGAGCCCAGCAGAGCCAGATCCTGCCGTGGCTAATTAATCCTCCCTTGCCCTGCTGTCAGCCGGGTGTGTGTGTGTGTGTAGGGTGTGTGTGTAGGGGGTGTGTGTGTGTGCACATTCTCAGTGTTGCCCGCTCTCCAAGTGCTTCAGGAATGAAATGCTACAGAAAGGGTCCTGAATGCTGGGGAATCGATGTGTCCCCATGTGCTGATTCCTGCTTGCACTGGCGTTTTGCTTCTTAAGAGGGTTGATTAGAAACATTCATAAATGGGATCCCCACCAAAACCTCTCCTTCACCTACCTGTACTGTCATCGTAAACCACAGTGGCTGATCTCCACTTCAAATACTGCACCAGGTCCAGAATGGCATGGCTTAGAGAAGCATAGTCGGGATACAGGTTGACATAGAAAGTGTCCTTGTTATCCAAAGGGTGATGCTTCCATCGAAGCTGTATGTGTGGGACTTCCAGGGCATTGCAAATAGACTGGACAGCGTTGGTACAGGAGCCTTGGGAAGGTCCAAATATTGCTACGACCCCCAGAGCAAGCTGGTCACAGGCTGGAGAGGGAAGGGGAAGGGAAGAAGCTGTCAGTAAAGTATGGGGCACCTCGGAGGGAGGGATGAGCATCAGGGCAGCTTTGGGGGCATAGACAGCACACGGATGCTCCTAATGTGGGTCCTGTGCCTTCTGCTCCTCTCCCAGCACTTGCTGTGGCCAAACTCTGAGCAGAGGTCCAAGGAAACCTCCTCAACAAAACCACCTCAAAAAAGGGACAGCCGGGGTCAGTGGACTCGCCTGCAAGCAGCTCGCCCCTCTCTCTGGTGATGCCTCTCTTACAGCCTCGAGTGCAGGGAGCAGGATTCATTTCTCCCAAACCAGAAGCAAATCAATCAGCCTGAGGTCACCAGCCCTGTATCCCCAGTCCCATCTCTTCCCTCCCCTTCAGTCATTCAAAAGGGTTGCTCTTACCCAGTAATAAAAAGCAACTGTTGGGAAGAGAAGAGCATTTCTACACTAGGGATGTTAAAGCTGCCAGGGATGCAGGAAGATAAACAAAGGCATGGCCCTGCAGACCTTCGCTCAGGATTAGAAGCCACCACTGAAAGGAGTTTTGTGAGGTTTGCAGAGGTGAAAAAAAACCCAGAAAAAACAGTTGTTCCCCTGACATTAAAATGCCTCCGGAAGGTCAGATCCTGGAGGGCTTCTAATCTCTGTTGCTGACTAGTGCAGGACAAAATGAGCTGCTGGGTCTCAAGCCAAACTGTGCCCTTTTTGGATGAGTAAATGGCTCTTAGAAGCTGCTAAGTGGGCTGTGCTCTTACCTTTCTTAGTTGCTTCAAAGCTGTCGTGGAAGTGTATCCTCTGAATGTCGTAGGTTAGTGTTGTGTTAGGCAACAAAGTTCTGTTTCTATTAATAATATTGGCAGAAAACCTGAAGGCTTGCTCTTCAGCACTCATAACCTGGGTATTGGGGCCATCTGCATACTCAAAGATTCCTCCTGCAAGACAAGACAAAACCAGCGTTAAGCCACATAAAGTTTGGTTATTTGATTATTAACCTTCTCTAGCGAGGATGAGAAAACTCTTAGATAGAGCTGTGATGTTTGCAGTGTGAACAAGGCTTGCTCCTGGGATGTTTCCTGGGCTGAAATAGGGATATGGAAATGGTTGGGGGTTTGTTATATGCTGGATCACAACAGTGTTCAGAGTTCTGGCTTTGCAGGGCAATGGAGGACAAATTTCAAGTCCTGGAATATATTTATGAGACAGATGAGTGGCTTCCCAGAAAACTTTTGACCTAGCCCTTGGGAAGTACGGACAGGTTTACTGCTCTGCTGCGGAGCTGCTCCAGGTTTGTGCTTGGAGGAGTTCCTGCGGTGCGGAGCTGGCACTGCCTGTCCCTGGGCTTGTCCACCCAGCTCCAAGTCCTCGCTCAGGAGGCAGGCAGCACAGCACTGATGCTTGCTATTTTTAGTGCCATTTTTAGTGCCCTTCTCATCTTTTATTGTTCCTTGTGTTTAGTTTTCCAAGTTCTTAATTCAGACCTGCAGAGGCTTCTGAATTTGCCTACCCTACAGCTTATCTGCTCAATAATGCACATCTCCAATGCATGCTTTCCTGTGTTCCAAAGTTGTTAATGCCATTACACCTCCCCAAGGGCAGCCAGCTCATGTCACAGCATTGCTGGGTTTCTTGGCTCCGTATCCGTGAGCCTTGTCCTCTGTTCCCCACTGACAGACGCTCTAATTGAAGCGACTCGGTGCGGCCGTAAATTATGTAATTGAATGTCCTTGCCTTGGAGATGTGGGCACCGTCCCGTGCCCCTTGCAGAGCCGTGGAAAGGCACGTAAAACCTTGCTCTGTCTTATTAAAAAGTAAACCAAAATAATTAATGGATGAGTGGGATAAGCAAGTGCAATTGGTAACAGATGGTCTCTGAGTTCATTAGCAGAAAGAAAATCTTCCTCTTCAATTTAAGGTAGACCTGTTTTGTTATCGACAGCAGATGTCCACTCTGCCCTACTAGTTTTCATGCCACTGCCTGACCCCTCCCCAGGAGCCAGAACATGTTATCTATGGTTTTTGTGGCAATTTGGTGTTAGCATCAGTATCTTGGCAAGGACCAAGCTGCCATTTCTGCTGACAGCCATGCTACGCACCTCCTCACTGGATCCCAACTGAAGCCATGGTAGTGATGTTTGGCCAACTGTCAGTCTCGAATGCCCAGGGGTGCAGGCAGGAGCCTGGCAAACTGTGCAAGTGCCTCATTCTCACTGGATCATCCCAAAACATCTGGTTACTGACCCATGGAAGGAAAATTATTCACTGAAATCTGCATGTGCTGGCAGCTCAGTCTGAGTTTCTTTGGCCAGAGAAAGTTCATACACAGCGTTACAGCGGAAACAACGTGAGATCATAGAATCATAGATTGGCCTGAGTTGGAAGGGGAAGGATCAGCCCCCTCCAAGCACAGCCCCATCCCTCCAGCAGCAGCTCCCTCCCTGCTCCTGGAGACGGCACGCCAACGTCCCTCTTGGCTCGCGTGCCTCTCCTTCAGAGATGTTCATTCTGATCATTATTTAAAGAGCCTAATAACCAGCTTCAAACAGCTGATTAATTCATAATCTTCATCATGATTACATAGCATAACTGGCATTAATTTGAAAAGCCAGCTAATTATGAAAATAATTGTTGCAGCTTTTCCATTCGAGCAAAATGGAGACTATTGGCTTGTGCTATGGAGAGGATGAGGGATGTGACATCAGCTCGATGATGATGGGGCTGGGGGGATCCCATGTGTCTCCCACAAACCGCAGTGGGAAGGCTGAAGTGAAGCTGGCCAACGTGGAGCAAAGTGTTCAGTGGTCAGCTCTGCCCATGCTCAGTGAGCTATCACATGGGGGTCTTGCAGCAGGAACCTCGTGGTGACTTTACCTTTCTATAAATACAGAGTCGATGTGTTATAAAAACTCTACAGCAAACCGGTTCCTGCTTTTATATACTGCTGATGAACAAGTTTCACCTGAGACAGTAACACCAGAGGTCCTTTAGCGTTTCTGCCTCTCTCAATGCCATTTCCATCTCCGCCAGATTTGTGAAGTTGTTTCACAACCCTCAGAGATTAATGAGTGCTGCTCACCTGACCTGGTGCTAATGCCCTTTTCTGCAGTATAGCCTTTGTCTGCTCAGGTCCCAGCTTCCCCCTCCCTCTTCCTTTGCCTCCCGTAGCTGTGTAGACAGACACAAGATGCTGAGGTCTCTCATGCTTTCTAACATCATCACAATGCCCACGAGAGTATTTGCTGCCAAATTTATCCAGGAATGGATGATGCCAATTCCTTGACTGGTCACTACAGCCCATAGACTCCCTCCTGCAATGCCATGTGGTGTTCAGCACACACTGAGGTTTATTGACTTCACGTTGGGTTTTCTTGTGTTCTCTTATCCTTTACTCCTTATAAAATCACAGTGAGTTTTTCCCTGAAAAGCTGCTTTTTATGCCATGTTTGTCCAGCCTTCAGCGCCATGGGATCCAGGCCTGCAGGAGCCTGGTCAATGGAATGGGGATCCTTTGCCAGTGCTTGAGCTGATCCTGAGCGACGGCTGCGCAGCCTGAATGTGATGGAGTTATTTTTAGCTCTGCTGAAAGCTAAGTCAAGCAAGTCAAAGTATTTTAGGTTTTCACTTTCACCCCTCTTCCCCTTTTTAACAAAACAAACAGCTTCATTCTTGGAAAGAAAATTCCAACAGCCCTCAGTGTGTGGTGTGTTCTCTTATCTTTTACTCCTTATAAAACCACCGAGTTACTTAGCTTTGAAGAACAACTATTTCTGATAACACTTTTCTCTCCCCCGCTGACAGTGTTGTTAACACATTTAGACAGCTTTCTGACAGTCTCTTTCCATGTGACATCCTGGAAGAAATACTTGTTTTGAAATAGCTCTTACTCAGGATGGAGCCAGCCCGAGCTCCTCTGGGGACCAGAGAGCTCCTGCCTGTGTCTCACAGCCCCTCTCCTGCCCCAAGATCTGTATTTCACGCATTTCCCCCATCCCCCCCACCCCCGAGGTCACAAAACCTCTCTGCTGCTGAACAGGAGTGCTGTCTGTGGATGGCAATTTGTCCTTTTCCAACGGGCTCTGTTTTGGGGACAGGATTAGCAAACAGGCCAATCAGGATGAGTCCACATCACTGAGAGCCTCTTTCTCCAGGGTGCTGCTGAGCAGATCCCTGAGGCAGAGAAGAGCCCTTCCTCCCACACCATGCCTTCCCCGGGGAAGGCTTTGAGAGCTGATGCTTCTGCTTATCTGACCAGTCCACTGGAGAGAATTTCACTGGCATGGTCCAGATTCCTCCCGGGCTGGGGTTTATAGGATAAAGAGAAATGAGATAATACTGGTGGCAAGTGAAAGAAAGTTCTCAGGAGCGTGAGGCTGTGCTCTGGGAACAGAGCTGAAGCTCCCAGACACTGCCCCATAGCATGGGAATGGTGGTCTCTTGATGCAGTAATACAGATGCAGTGGAAGCAGCAAAATCCCGAGGGCAATAAATACCACCCAAAAACATGGAAAGGCAATGACAGTTTGTTCACAGAAGATCCCCCCCTTGTGCTTTCCCCCAGTGAGCTGCTGCTATGGAACACGCCAAAACTAAAAGCAGCTGAAGTGGTGTTGGGCCCTCGTTCAGCCAGGTGATGAGTGGAACCTCTGTATCTGATGCCAGTGAGCTGGTGTTCTCCAAACAGAAACCACATCACCTGCTGAATCATTGAGTGTGGAAGGCAGTGCAGAGGAACACTGGGGCTCCTACCCTCCAGCACCTCTTCACTCCAGAGCCCTTTTACCTGCCTGGGAGGTCCATGCCCCCGTCCCGCACACTGGAGCCCTCTGCCCTCATCCTCCACAGACTCCATAACTTCTTTGGTCCATCAGTGCATTTGTGATTTTGACGGAACGACAGAGTGGCAGGATCTGAGTTCCCATCTCCTTAAACTGCTGCTGATCATGCATCAGCCCTGTCACTTCAGTGTGGCACCGCTTAATGTGATGCAGCACAGCCACGTATCCAAAGCAATTTCAGGCTTCATAAACATGCATCACGCAAGAGAGACCCTGTGCCAGAATCGGCTGCTGCTCACAGGCCCAAGCTGTCCCCTGCCCAAGGAGGTTGCTCTCTCTCTGGATGCTAATTGCTAAAAACCCAGGAGGAGGATCTGACTCCGAATGCAAGAGGAGGATTAACCTCGGAGTCGATGTGTCTGCACTGCTTACACTCACAGGCTGCCTGTGTTCATTATGCATCTCTTTTATAAGAATTAAAAAGGAAGAGGGCCTGTCCCCAAGCAGAGGGATGTTACCCTCCCACCCCCACAACCCAGACGTTTCTCTGGCTCTCAGTCTGGGGTGTTTCCAGCTGTGTTTTCAGGTGACACCAGGTTCAGTCTGTCCCCATGGACTGACGAAGCCCATGATGTACCTGCCCAGCTGGAAGCTTCCCCCATGGCCACGGTATGCTGCAGCTAGATGGAGCCAAGTGGGGACTCAGCACAGCCCCTCTGACTGCTCGGATAGCCTGGCTGTGGGGATTCGAAATGTTGCTGGATTGTATCGCTGGATTTAGTCCCTAATACCCATCAGGAGAGGCAGGACATGGTGAGGGAAGACAGCTCCTGCTCTGCTTCGAACCCCTGCTGAGCTCTGAGGAGACACCAGGGAACCGCCCCATGCCTGGGGTGGCCGGGAGCTCCCTGTCCCCCCAACACGGTCAAAAGCGAAGGTGAAAACTCCGACAGGTAACCCTAGGGACAGCCCTGAGGCACCAGCAGCCTCCACTGGCACTGCCACACAGCCACCGTGGCCAAAGGGCAGAGGGAACAGTCCCACTCCCAGCTGTCTCCCCACACCCTGGCTCCCCCCATGCCACTTGCCTCTCTGGGGGTGTCCGGGGACCCCACAGCAGCCAACAGCCAGAGCTGGCACATAGAGTAACCCTCCCAGGATCTCATATTGCACCGTGTTTTGCCGCATAATGAAAGGCCAGGTACTTGCTGAGTAATGCCAAGAAAAGGAATTCAAGCAGAAAATCAGATATGCAAAATGTGTGTGTCCCATAAGGAGGGATTTTCCCGCCTGCCAGGACAGCGAGCCTGTCACGGCGGGTTGATCTGCTCCCCAGAGATGGCCTCTCCTTCTTTTCTTGTTTTGATACTGAATATGCAAAATCCCATTTAATTTGCACTGTATTAGGTACTTCATGTCGCAGGGGGTGACATTCTTCCCCCATGTAGAAGCTGTTTAACAGATGAGCAGTCAAGTGGCAAAGAAATACATTATTAATGCTTCTGGTTAAATTAACTGATTAAAACCACTGTAGCTAAAATGTCTGGATCAGCACTTTACTGGCACTAAATGTGAAATCAGTGGAATATGGTGCCTTGTTTTGTTAATGAAGAGTAGATAGGGATGGTCTGGAAAGGTACATCTCCTCTAATGGCAATCCCCAGGTTTGGTTTGTTTAGCACCTGCGTTCGCATCCTCACCGCCACGTGTGGGCACAGGCACGGGCACCACTCCTCCCCGTGGGGCTGGGGCTGGCTGGGCACGTCTGCACAGGCCGCAGCTTCTAGAAACCAACTTCTCCTCGTTTGCAACTCCTTCTCCTTTGGCCTAATTGGCAATGTTTCCTCTGCCATTTCTTTGAACAAGCTGTTCTGGTGTTGCATGTTTTACATCTGAGAAAGAGCGTTTACCACAGCAGCAGTGCGTAACCCCAACCGAGGGAGCCGATCAAAGCACTAATCTGAGATCAAAGGCCTTCAGCAGTGCTACAGCGGAAAGAAATTAACTTAGCAACAGATTTCTAAATGATATTTACAGTTTTAATTTGCATAATACATGATTAAAATGAAATGGGCATTTTTATTTTTTATCAGGAGACGGGCATGGAAAATGCCAGGGAATGTTTCATGTAGGCAGTGTAGGGCTTCAGCACAACACACACCTCCATGAGTGACCAGTGGCTCGCAGCCCCAAACACCTTTGCAGGGCAGAGCTGCAGAAGGAGCCCAGTGACACCAGTCCCACCACTTTCCCTCCTGGGAAGGGCTTCCACTGCCTCTCCAGTAGTACTTTGAGCAGATTTGTGCCTCTGAAGAAGGAGAACCTCCAAGCTTTGGGCTACTCGTATTGATTCACTCTCACTATTTGATACCTCACCAAAGATGAGCGCTCACTTGGATTAGTTAGCAAGTTAGCAAAGATTAGTTCTTTGCATGTGGGTCGCCAAAAGTATGGGATTAAACCACAGGATTTATTCATGCCCCCATTTTGTGACACCCCAGTGCTGGGTAGAAGCGGCTGGCTTGGACCCAACCAACCCAGGCTGATGCCCAGAGCAGCCCCTCACTGAGGGGGTGAGTCCAGGCTTTCACCTTCTCCCAGTGATGCACAACTCCCTCCCCAAACCTTACTGAGACTGTGTAAACTCAGCAAACGTATCCTGGGAATCACCGATGGCCGAATAAATCAGGCTTGCTCAGATGTCATTTTTATGGCCGTGCTCTGGGCTACGAGCACGTTTTACACTGTAATACACGGGAGGAAAAAGAACATTTGAAAGCTTAAAATTATTAAGGATCTATAACACAGGGCTTAGGCAGCACAGCTGCAAGGGGGAGGTTTCTGCTGGGTTTTATTGGCCCATGGTGGAACGCAGTGTTAGATGTGATGTCCATCTGGCACGTGGCTCAAGCGAAATATGAAGCAGAGAAGCGAGGCCACAACCAAAATAAATTGGGGCTTGTGCCTGTGATCGACCAGACTTGTAACAGAGCCTGCAGGGTGATGAAATGCTTGAGGTTTGTCTTTATTAGGTGCTGTGGAGCTCAGTGCTGGTACCTTGTTTCCCTGCAGACGCTCTCCAGTATTGGACACCCCTGGCCACTGCTGTGCTGGGCACTGGTGGTGATTAATTAGGGGTGCAAGAGCTGAGCCTCCCCCCACCCTGCCCCAAGCAGGCTAATGTTTTCCTCACTTATCCCAGTGCAAATTGGGTAAAGCCTTTGACACAGTGTCCCACAGAATTCTCCTGGAGAAGCTGGCTGCTCATGGCTTGGATGGGTGTGTGCTTTGCTGGGTAAAAAACTGGCTGGTTGGCCGGGCCCAAAGAGTTGGGGTGAACAGAGTCTAATCCAGTTGGTGCCGATCACGAGGGGTGTTCCCCAGGGCCCTGCACTGGGGCCGGTTCTCTTTAGTGTCTTTATCTGTGGTCTGGACAAGGGGCTCAAATGTTCTCTCAGTAAGTTGAATACAGGGTGTGGAAAACCAAACCCACCTTTTTGGGCAAAACCAAAAAATAAATGGGCATCTCAGTTAAATTTGCAGCCTCTGGGAGCTGCTTGGGGAGCCCCGGCTCTGGGGCTCATCAGATGTGCCCGAGATCACCAAACCAAGGGGTGATGAGATGTGATGTGCAGCCTGGTGATGGTGACCAGCCAGCAGCCTGTGCCTCCTCTGAAACTCCTTCCCTAAGTACAAATGTGTTCCCAAGAGTGAACATGATACGTAACCTTACAAGGGAGGAGCAGGGACACTAACCAGGCTCTTCCCAACCTCAAGTGAAGCACAGCTTGGCTGAGTTTTCATGTTCTCTGCCCATTTGCCCTCCCTACCAGCTATTAGCTCCTGTTTTACCTGGAAATAGAAATATACCTGGTATAAACATGAACTAGAAGGTGTCCTGCAATGAAATGAAGTCTCAAATAAAAATTCAACCCAATTAGAATGTCAATTATTGCATGTTAATTAAATTCTTCTTAAATATTCATTGCTAAGCCCCAGGTAATACACGTTAATGCCCACCTGGCATGTAGCATGTAATATTAGACTTAAGAAATCTAAATTAAATCCTACACTTCATTTACAGTATAACCAAGTACTGTCAGACAACTGATTGTTTCTCATTCCTGTGTTGATGCTTCCAAAAATCAGGGCTATGAAGCACTGAATAACAAATGCAGTTCTGTAAATATTATGACATATTGTTTGTCATCTGCCCTAAATATTTAACAGTTCAGATGTACAGTATTTTTATGCCACATGTTGAGAATTTGCTCCTGATAGATCCTGAATTTGATTGATGAAATGGATTGAATTCAGGACCTGACAATCCCAAACCCTTGCCAGGGTCTTTGCTGTTAGCATCTCCTCTCCTTTTTTTCTTTTTTTTTTTTTTATTCCATTCTCTTTTGAAAAGAAAGCAGAGAAAGCAGAGGGAAAGCACAAACCAACCACAGAGTTCTCTGGGAAAATTGTTTCTGCTTAATCCCATCTACTCTCTACAGAAAAACCTTTATGTAGGGAAAGATCAAAGGTCTGTAATAGATTTCAACAGGTTTCCAAGAGGTACGTGGTGCAGAAGGGAGCACGAGGCTCCGCATGATTAAACTGCCCTGTGCTGGTGCTCAGGGCAGCCAGAGATGTAATTGGGAGATTTAGACACCTATTGTCGCTTTTTTATCTTCCTATTTTAATGTGGTTAAACAGAAATAACTGGCTGTGCCAGGTCTGTGCTGCTTGTTAAGTGTGCTGGGAGAGGGATGTGGTGGGGAGCACTGGTGGGAAGCTGCTTCCACACAGGGCTTTGGGGGGCTCCTGTCTTGACTGTGCTGCTTGGGGTCATGCTCAGGGAAATACCTTCAGAGCTGGTTTTTGGTGAGATGGAGTTTTCCCTGTTTGGCAGCATGGGCAGAACCTGCTCACAGCCCTGGCCCCAGGGCAGCATGGGGAGCGAGCAGCTGCTGCATCAGCATGATCCAGTTTTGGTAAGAAAAAGAAATCTTAAGATCTTTTAGATATTCCTTCACAGTGTTCCTTGATTAACCTTGACTAACCTGATCTACTTCTACGATGAAGTGACCCTCTTAGTGGATGAGGGACAGGCTGGGGATGACTTTAGTAAAACCTTTGACACTGTGTTCCAGAGAATTCTCCTGGAGAAGCTGGCTGCTCATGGCTTGGATGGGTGTGTGCTTTGCTGGGTAAAAAACTGGCTGGTTGGCCGGGCCCAAAGAGTTGGGGTGAACAGAGTCTAATCCGGTTGGTGCCGATCACGAGGGGTGTTCCCCAGGGCCCTGCACTGGGGCTGGTTCTCTTTAGTGTCTTTATCTGTGATCTGGACAAGGGGATCAAGTGTTCCCTCAGTGAGCTGGCAGATGACACTTAAGTTGTGTGAGAGTGTTGATCTGCTCAAGGGTGGGAAGGCTTTGCAGAGGGACCTGGGCCTGGATCCATGGGCAGTGGCCAACTGCCTGAAGTGCAACAAGGCCAAGTGCTGGGTCCTGCACTTGGGTCACAATCACCCCCTGCAACGCTACAGGCTGGGAGCAGAATGGCTGGAAAGGGCCTGGGGTGTTGGTTGACAGCCATCTGAACATGAGCCAGCAGTGTGCCCAGGTGGCCAAGAAGGCCAACAGCATCCTGGCTGGTGTCAGCAATGGTGTGATCAGCAGGACCAGAGCAGAAACCATTCCCTGTATTTGCTACTGGTGGGGCTACCCCTTGAGTGCTGGGTTCAGGTTTGGGCCCCTCACTACCAGAAGGACATTGAGGTGCTGGAGTGTGTCCAGAGAAGGGCAACGGAGCAAGGAAGGGGCTGGAGAGCAGCAAACCTTCCAAGGAGCAGCTGAGGGAGCTGGGAGGTTGGTCTGGAGAAGAGGAGGGGGAGGGCAGACCTGACTGCTCTCTACAACTCCCTGACAGGAGAGTGTAGAGAGTTGGGGGTCAGTCTCTTCTCCCAAGTAACAAGCGATAGGATGAGGGGAAATGGCCACAAATAGTGCCAGGGGAGGCTCAGATTGGAGATTAGGAAAAATTCCTTCCCCCAAAGGGTTGCCAAGCCCTGGACTGGGCTGCCCAGGGCAGTGGGTGAATCCCCACCCCTGGAGGGATTTAAAAGATGTGGAGATGTGGTGCTTGGGGACATGGTTTAATGGTGGGCTTGGCAGTGTGAGGGTCACAGCAGGACTTGGTCTTAAAGGTCTTTCCCAACGGAAACAATCCTGTGATCTACTTCAGGTAGGCATTTTGGAAATGCTCCACGGTCAAAATATTTTATGAATGGTTATTTTTCCCTTCCTTTATTTATTTTTTTTCCAATTTCTTAATTGTCGATTCTGAATGTCCAGGGTAATTACAGCTGAAAGATTTGCTGACTTAAAAGCAGCACTTTATTCCAGGGAATGAAAGGAAAAAAGGGAATGACAAAAGGATCCGCTCTGAAAAATGCTTTCATTATTCTCCTGTCATCTCTACTCTCAATTTACAAACAGCTACATGCAGAGCAGGGGGTGCAAAGGGATGTGCTGGAACTGCCCAGCAGCACAACGGCAAAGGGATTGTAAATCCCCCTAAATGATCAAAATCAGCTATTAAAAATCTTTCTGTCTCATAAAAGAAGCGGATGCACATGAAAGAGCAGCTTGTGTGGAGCTGTGATGTCTGGCTGAACACTCTGCCTGCTCTGGGGTTCGGTGAACGTGGCTGTAATGCAGGGTTCCCATCACGGTGCTGGTTACCCTGCCTGCACCTCGACCACCCTTCCAGGCTGCCCAGGATGTTCTTATGATGCTTCTGGCTTCCCTACCCCAGGCTGGGGGCTCACACCAGAGCAGGGTCCTGATCCCATCCACGCTGAACTCTGTTTCCATGGGAAAAGGGGTTTGGATGGTGCCACACAGGGGGACCAGACCCAAGCAGCACATGCCATGTCCACCGTGTCCCTACACAGAGCTGGGAGCTGCAGCTCTGCAGAGGGATCCAGCCATCACACTGGCAGAGCTGGATGCGTTTCAGTATGAATTGAACCAAATATGTGCTAATGAAGCTGAATATTCATTATTATGACTAAACAAGCTAAGTGAATCACAAATGAAAGGGGGTAAATTATTAGTTTGGTAGCTCAGAAAAGGGGAAATTTGAAGACCATTCCAATTACAGAGGAGGTGGAATAGGAAAACTTTATTAATAGATTCAAATCCAATTACAAGTGCCTGTTAGTCATTGTATCGTGCTTCACACCTTTGTCACCACTGACAATGGATGTAACTGTACCACTTCCCAGCTCAGCTGTGACCTAACCACTTAATTGTTCACACCAAACCCTGAAGCTTTGATGTTTTGTGATAATTCCAAGATTTATCATCATGATTGCTGTTTATTTAATGCTAAGGACACTGTTTCCTCAACTACAGCATTATGAATTACCAAGGATTATGTGTTCAGTGGCTTCTATTGATTCATGCAGAGCTAATTAATGAGATACATCACCCAATCATAAACATGAGCAATAACACATGCCTCGTTAGCACAAACGAGCAAACTGCTACAGGGAGCACCAGAGGGTGGGGGCAGGAAGGGTTAATGGGATAATATCTACTGATTGAAGTAAAACTTCTTTTAGAAACTCTTAGGCAGACAGTGATGAGCAGCATCTGACTGTAGGCTGCATGTAGCAGCAGGACTGATGCCTGCTAATTGCCCTGATGTGTGTGGGTATTTCTGCCTCCCTGGGGGTAGCTGGGGCTGTTTTTGGAGTGGTTTGGAGAGGCTGAGGAGCTGGAGGAGTCATCAGAGTATAAAGCAGACCTGTAGTTCTAAGGTATGTTTGTGGAACTTTCTTTAGATTTTAAAAATCTGTTGTTATCTGGAGCCTCTCCTACATGTGATGCAGCAGTGAGTGTGCCCTTCCAGCTCTGGAGCATGGGATAGGTAAGGGGGTCTTTGAAGAAGTCAGGGTTTGGCCAGATGCTTGGTAAAGACTAGGCAGGTAGCTCAAGCCTGGAAGCTTCCTCTGTGGCTAGAAGCTGTCTGAGCACAGCGTGGGCTGCTCACACTGGGATTTCCTACCTTGGTGTGGCTATCATAGGTCTCTTGGGACAGCATGCAGGGTAAGGAGTTACAGAGGAGACTGAAGGGTCAACTGGCTTCCAGTGGGGCATTGTGTAACCCCTTGCTTTCTTGTTTTATTTGGGAATGGCTTTTTTCTGCTGCTTTGTTTGTTTCAGATGAAGTGGTGTTGTCTGTGTGAAGTAAACTGGGAGCTGCAATCTGAGTGCAGCATGAATTCAATGGGAAAAAGTATTTAATGGAAGTTAAGCAAATTTGGGAGGAAGGGATGCTTCTGAGCAAGATGCAAAAGGATCTTAAAGTGCAGCTGAGCTGCATTTGCCTTTTTAATTAAAAAAAAAATTTAGTGGAGGTTTCTGATTTCCCACACTGTTTATAAACCAGCAGATGTGAGCTGGAGTCCCTGCCCTCCATGGAGGGTCTGCTGTAAGCAGCTTGTCTCTGGGGAGCCCACGTGAAGTTGGGCAAAAAAATCCTCCCCTCTCCCTCCTGTGTGTGGGATAAGCAGCTCTGGAGCAGTTTCCAGGTAGTTACTGCTGCCTATGCCTGGGTCATGGATCAGACTTGGGTAATCAGTGTCCCTGATTTATCCTCTAATTTACAGATAACTGGTGCAGAACTCAAGTAATAGCTCCAGTTTCAAAGAGGTAAGCAAGGAAAAAAACAAGATTAATAAGTGGAACAATCCATCTGAAAGCAAATTTGGAGTGGATGCTGCAGACACATCCCTACTACAGTGCTGAGCATCTAGTTTATGCATTGCTTTCTTCTTGATGCGTGTAATATATTTAAAGGTTGTTTGGAAAAGATGCTTCTAGCATCGAGCTGGGTAGTGGCATGTGAAGCCAGTGAACCACAGTGTCGGGTCACTGCCATGCACCCTGTGCAAAATCCTGAGTTAAGCTCTTGCAGATGAGCCAGGGGGTACCTGGAAGGCACTGGTCCTGTGCTAGGAATCATGTATTGCTTGGAAACGTGTCCTGTGCTGCTTGGTACAGCTCTGTGAGCTTCTGCATGGTACAGTCATGGCAGTGAGTGCTATCAGCATGGGGACAGCAGTGAATGTCATGCTGAAGCTGTGGGGTTGGGGGTGACTTGTGAGCATGCTGACCCCCAGAGCAGCAAGCTGGCAGGGGGATGGTGAGAGGTTGTGGCTTTGGATGGGTCCTGGGCCTTGCTGTGCTCTAGAGCTGGCATCATGGAGTGCATACTGTCTATGTGCTTCACGGGGTTCCCTTAATTAGAAACATCCACTAATATCTTGGGGCTATAATAATGAAAATGTATGAGTTGGCATTGGAAATCAATAGTGCTCTGCTGGTCGTGCTGTGGACCTTGCTGTTGAAATGTAGGCAAAATGCAGGAAAGATGTGAAATTAAAACATAACAGGAGCTATATGGCTGCTTTGGGCTGGTGTACTCTTTCTTTCCCTCTTTCCTCTGTAAGCAAAGGGGTGGATGCAGTTCTTACATCCCCCCATTGGTGCCCATGGAAGCATCTTCATCTCTGGAGCAGGAGGAGCAGCTCCTGGGATGTTCCAGTTCTGGAGATGACCTTGCCCTCTCCTGAGCAGGGAGCAGGGTCAGTCTCCAGGCTTTGCTGGGGTCTCTCTTGGACAAATACTTACAAGAAATGCAGTGTGACTTACTTTAATTCTTAAACACTGTTTATGGCAAAACTTCAAGGCCTGACCTCAGTCACATCTCCCCAGACAACGAGTTGGAATCATCTGATCTCCTGAGCTGGAAGGGACCCGTAGGGACCATCAGTCCAGCTCCTGGCCCCACACAGCCCAGCCCAGTCAGAGCTGGCACTGAGTGCTTCATCCAGACGCTTCTTGCCCTCAGCCCAGCTCAGGGCTGGGACCCCTTCCCTGGGGAGCCTGTGCCAGTGCCTGACCCCCTCTCAGTACAGAACCTCTTCCTGACACCCAGCCTGACCCTCCCCTGGCAGCTTCACGCCGTTCCCTGGGGTTCTGTCCCTGGTCCCCAAAGAGAGGAGAGAGAGATTGGCTCGGCCCCTTCGCTCCCCTCGGTCAGCAGGGAGTTTGGCACAGTCAGTGTGAGCATTCCCTGCCCCCCTTCCTGGCAGGATTCAGTGACTTGCTGCCTGCAGCTCCAGGATGTGCACCCCTGCCTGTCCCCTCCTGCCCATATTGTGATGAGACTCAGGTGTAATTGCAGGGAGCGGATCAGCTCGGTGCAAGGGCCCGTGGCAGCTGCTCAGAGCTTTGCCCTTGCAGACCCTCCCAGCCCCCTGAGGAGGACAGCACCGAGCTTAGTTAGGTGAGGATGATGGTGGGATGTGACAACTGTCTCTAAGTGTATGGAAGCCATCTGCTCTTATTTGCGTGTCCCAGGACGGTGAGGGGAGATAGCACAGATCAGATGGAAATTTTAGGTTGGACTTCAGAACTTCCTTGCTGCAAAGCCAGCAGGCTGAGGGCACAGCCTCACAGGATCCAAATCTTCCTGATGGCACAGATAAACTCTCCCGCTGTTCTCCACTTCTGCTTTCTCCTGGCCTGTATCCTCAGGAATGTCCTGCCAGAGACCTTGCAGGATAAATCAGGCTCCTGGGAGCTGCTACAGCCAGGAAAAGCTGTTTTCATTTGACAGACAGCCCCAAGTAGCAGTGGGTATGTGATGTGATCAGGAGCAATGCCTTAATTTAGAGCCCTGATTCGGCAGAGCTGCAAGGGGAGGGGGTGGTGGGATGAGAAGCCCAAGTCAACAGAGTCCTGGTTCCTCCCTGCAGAGCCGGCAGTGCCCTGGACTTCTGGAGAAATCCCTTCAGGTGCACCAGGTGCTTCACAACCATTAAACAAAGTGGCTTTCCCAGCTGCCTCTCTCTAAACCAACTGCGAGGGAGGATCAACTGAAGAGCCAAGCTGACCACACTGCCAACAAAAAAGTGGGGGTGAGCTCAAAGAACTGCTTCCTCTTCCTCAGCAGGGATCTCCTGCAGAGATCCAGCTCAAATCTTTCCCCTTGTGCTTTTGAGCTGTGTACCAGCATCACCTTCCCATCTGATGGTCTGCACTTGCAGGCAGGGGAGCAGCTCCTGCCAGTGCTGGCTGCGCAGCATCTCCCTGACTCCTGCTCAGACATGCAGCCTGCTCTGCTTGTTCTCCTGTCACCCCTGGCTGAAATCTCCCTGGTAATGCCAGATCCTGCCAGATGGATGGTATGGGCAGACCAGCAGCTCATCCTGCTGGCCTCTGTCCTCAACGCAGCTTTGGTGCTGGGTGGCTGGCCGCCTCCCCTCTCCCACCACCTCATGCTCATTCCCATCCCCATTCAGCCCTTTGCAGAGGGATGGAGGCCAAGAGGGATCTTTGCAGAGGGGGTGTCTGTCTTAAAAATTAATCTGTGACTTCACAGTAAAAGAAACCCTTGTCTTTACATTTTTAAAGGAAAGGAAAAGATACTCTGCTGTTAAATGCTCTCCTGGTATATTGTAAAGCAAATAGAAAAAGGCGTCTGGAAGCTGTGCTGTAATGACTTGTGATGCTTTGCCACCCAGGAAAGCACTTGGAAAATCACTGGGAGGAAAAACCTTAGTTTGCTCTGCAGGAACCCTGGGTTTTATGCTGCTTTTGAGTTAGTGTGAGGTGCTTTAGGACACTGAGAGCTCCGCTTGGCTGAAGAAAGGGACAAATGTTCCCAGGGTGGAAATTTGCCTCACTTATTGATATTAGTAAATTTGCAACTCCCTCCCTTGCATTCCCTGTTACCTGCTAGCAGTGATAAGATTTCCAGGTAGCATCCTGTTCACTGGGGGTGGTCTCTCTGGAGAGGGTTTTCTTTCATTTGGCTGGATATTACATTCCCATGGAGCTTCCTCTGCTCCAGCTCACACTCACTGCCCCTTGTCCTGTCACTGCCATCCCTGAGCAGAGCCTGGCTCCATCCTCCTGACTCTGGCCCTTTACATGTTTATAGACATTGATGAGATCACCCCTCAGTCTCTTCTTTTCCAAGCTAAAGGGGCCCAGCTCCCTCAGCCTCTCCTCAGAAGGAAAGGGTTCCACTCCACTTAATTGATACAGAGCTGGGCTGCAGCTTTTCCCTTTCAAGCAAGGCTGTGTGGTGCCACACAATCATCTGAGATGTGTGTGCTTTCTGACAGGGTCTGGTGATGGCAGAGGGTTTGTACGTGTGGACAGGGAACTGGAGGGCACCACGACCAACAGGAAAGGAACTGGTTTGGGAACTGAAAGCTTTAGGATATGCATCAGAACCTCTGGAACTTAATCCAAGCTGAAGTGCTGAAATCTAGGGAAAGTGAAGAGAGCAGTAGAAATCAGATTTTCTTGTCTGCTGCTTAGCAGGCCCAACCTGTCTTTTGAAGGCATGGAGAACTAGAGGAGGGTTTGCAGCCTGATGCTGCATGTGTCCATCTCCGCTGAGCCCTGCTCGCCCTGTGCTTGTCTCTCCCTGGCTGCGGGTCTGGAGGAGCAATCCTCAGGTGGTGAGCTGCAGCACAAAATCCCCTGCAGATCCCTGTCTGCAAAGCTTTGTGACATAGCCCTGACAGTGCTCACTTCATGGGCTTTAATTGCTGTAATCCTTTTCCATCTTGTGGTAATAGAGTGCTTGTTTCCCCAATAAACAGGAGTTAATTTCAGCGCCTTTAAGCTCCATTTTCAGTGGGTTTTTTAGGATTTGGGAGGCTCTTCCTGGAGCATTCATGTTGAACTAACAAATTTTTATTAATGCTTTCAAATGGAGATGAAAATGATGTGTTATCTCAGATGTCAGGCTTGATGAAACCAAAAATCCCACTGGTTCAACCTCTGCTCCTTCTGCTTTATGTAGCTGAGCCTTAATGCGGTAATGATATTGCAGTACCCTCTGAGATGAATATAGAAACCCTAACTGGATTAGCATGCTGAACTGTTTATTCCAGCTGGGCTTTTTTTTTTTTGCTCACAAGAGCTTGTCTGAGCTTCATTCATTAATGTGCTGCTAAAACAAGTGAATGGGTTTGGAACGTAAGTTGGGTCTCTCTATTTCCCTCACCTAAGCGAGCGTACGACTCTCTGTGTCCTCCTGTAGTGTAATCCAAACACAAATCCAGGGAGCAGCCAGGTTAATCTCTTTGGCAATTCAAGTGGTCAATAGGGCCCACTGGAAGGGTGAACATATTGGATTGGGCAGCAGAGATAACCCAGTCCTCCTTTCCTTTATCCCTTAATGAAGGGATGGCTCACCAGCACCCTCCTCCTGGACATCACTAGTGCTGTCAGCACAGTAGTTTGGGGGCAGCTGGCTTTGGCTGCCAGGGATGCAGCAGCTCCCGGTGCTGGGTGTCTGCTTGGATGGGGATGGTGAGCTAGAGACCCAGCTCTGCTACTTAGGGGTGTGCAGTTAGTGATGGCTGAGAAACCGTGGTGGAGGAGTGTGCAGCCGCGTGTCCGCTTAGGTGATGCTTTTTCCTTCTATGTAGATTTTCTTGTTAATAATGCTATTTTTAGCTTCCCCTTCCAGAACAGGTACAAACATATCTTGATCTCAGAAATGTATTTTGGTAGCGAATCTGAAATGTATTCTTATATAAAATATTGCATGGATATTGAGTTAAGAGTTCTTCAAACAAACCTCGCTTGTTAAGTGCCGACACAAAGATAGGTAAAGGTCTCTGTCTGCAGGAGGAACGTGAGGGCTGCCTGCAGAGCTAAAGGGATAAACACAAATGCCTTTCTTAACTTCTCTCATCTCCTTGATGCTCACCTACCACCAGTGGAAATAATGGAGCCTTTTTTGTGTGGGGGGGAGCATCTGAGCTGTGCTGAAGAGCTACGTGCCCTGAATCTCTCTGTGCAAATTTTCGTTCTTTAAAAGTAGTATCAGGTGCTAATAACCAGCCCTTTCCTGGCTTAATGACAAGGAATCTTCCCAATGTCAAAGGCAGCATTAGAAACAATGGGGGCAATTAACTCCTGGAGTTTTCCTTTGACCTTTGAGGTCTGCACTTCGATATTATTTCAGTCTATTTATACAAAGGATGATGGTTCTTCAGCAAAAAAGGTTTTCCTTAAACAAACAGGGCAAGTGTGTGCAGAAAGGTCAGCAAACTGTGTAGCCAATGCTGGTATTTAAACCCACTGCTGATGGGTATAATCCCTTGGGCAGTGTACCCAGGTGCATCCCTGTGGAGTTTGTCCGTGTTCCCATGCCTGCAAAGCACCCAGTTACCTCTGGGAGGGCAGCAGCAGGTGCTGGCTTTGCAGCTTCTGGCAGGACAAGCGCTTTGCTCTGGTAGATCCTGTGGATTTCTTTGGCCTCAGAATGGATATACATATTTATTTATGGCCAGGAGAGTTGAGATCTCCAGAGGCCCTGAATTTCCCCCTTGGATCTCCCCAGCAAACAGGGCTCAGCCCCTCTCTGTATTACCTGCACTGTGTGGCACCTCCCAGGCTTTTGCCCTCTTCACGTTGCGTCTCGGACCGAGGCAAAGCTCCGCTCCCGGCTCTCGAGCGGTTCAGCTCGCCAGGCGTAGGAGCAGATCCCCCAGGTCCCTGAAGGTCTGCTGGATGCCTGCCCTGCAGCCTGGTGTGGGATGGACGGAGCTGGCACAGCCCTCCATCGCAGCACCACTGCCCTACCTGTGTCACCGCTGCCCTCACAGATTAAAGAGGAGGGGTTCTAGGGCAGAGCACTGGGGGGCTGGCTGCATCACCAGGTTACAAAGTATTTGTTCTTAAACTAACTTTGACTCCATTTTCCCCCCAATTACTGCAACTTAGTTACACCTCTGCTGAATAGTGCCCTCTTCTAAGGGGTTCTCTAGGATGTGACTGGGGTTTTATCTGCTGATTAACAACCACAACCTGGATTGAAGGTCGTGGTGTTGTGTTCTCCATGGGTGTATAAAAATAAACACGTGAGATGCCCTTCTGGCACTCCTGTGTGGGGAGCCCAGAGCATAAACACGGCCATAAAATCATCGTAACATCTCACAGCTCAATGACAATATAGTGTCTAATTATGGAAGGCTCAAAGACATCCTCCAGAAGATGTAAAGTGGAAATGTAGGTCTGTGGATGGATCTGAGATGAATCTTGAGGAAACTGGAGAAAAGAAATGGATATCAAGGAGTAGCATGGGAATTAGGACTTGAGGAAATTCAGCAATAATAAGATGGGAAGAAGGGGCTGTCTGTATAACTAGGAAGCAGCTAAAACAACAGACCGAAAGGGAAACATAAAGCTGGAAATTGGGTAATAAATCTCTGTCCTCTTCAAAGAAGAGACAGTTCTATTGGAAAATAAAAACAACGTTCTAGAACAAAACAAAGTGGAATTTATAGTCCAATTAAAAATGCAGACTGAAAAAACCCAACCCCTCAAATACTATTCTTACTTCAAGTAGAATACAGTGGGAACACAGAATATCTGGGGGGCAAAAGACAATTGGAAACTGCAAGAAGACAATAGCTTGCATGGGCAGTTGATGAAAGGCTTCTCTCTGCCTCTGAGACCCTCAAAGCCCCATGCTGCTCCAGAGCTGTGGCTTCCCCTGGGCTCTGACTTGTTTTCTCTGCACCAGTTGAAGGTCTTGCCCTGGTCTCCTGCCTGAGGTGGAGACTGTGGAAAAGGGGGCTGGGGAAGAGAAGGTCTAGCTCGTGCTGTGCCCTTGCTTGAGGCTCACCAGGGACAGCTGGACTGTGTGTGACAGCACTACATGGGAATCCTGGAGATGTGAGTTAAACCTGACACTTAAACTACTGGGAAATGCAGTTGGGAACAGGATGGAGGCTTGTTCCTGGAGTGGTAGCAGCCAGGGAAGCTCTAACAGGAGTCAGGAGCAGCCCTGTGGCTCTTGTTTCCTGGAAGAAATGCTAGGTCATAGCACGAACGTGGCTCTGGACCTGATGGAAACAGCCCACAGCTCAAGGATGATGGATTATCTAATTATAGAGGCCACTGAGACAACTTTAAGTATCATATAAGCCAGAAGTGCAGATCTGTGGATGAGTCTCTACGTCCCAAAGAACAGGGATGAGGGGGAGAAGCGCTGATGACACAACCTCCCTCCCAGCCAGCACCAGGGAGGAGTGGGGGCTTCAATGGGGAAAAAGAGCATCTAAATGTCCACAGAGGGAGGTAGTGAGAGAAGCAAGCACCGTTCCTTTTACAGACGCTCCTGGAAACTCAGGAAAGCTTTTGCATGAGCAACAAAAGCCGTGCTAGCCACACAAACCATCTGGAGCTCCCTGTGGGGATTCAATAAACTTCCTCAAATTGCTTTAGACATTTCCCACTCTCTCCACTCATTTTATGTGCAGAGTTCAGCCAGACACTCTTTCCTATTCCAGCACCACTTGTCACTTATATTTGAGTTGTTTTTCTTCCCTCTGCCAATACTTTGTTCTTCAGGCTCCTGAGTCTCTTGCGTCCTTCCAGCTCCCAGTGTGGAGCCTTGGCACAGGTCGTGTGTGAGGGTACACTGCTGCCCCTTGGACTGTCCCAGCAGTAAGGTGATTGCTGTTTGTGCACCAGGGACACTACTCAGCTGCCTGTACCCTCCCTCTCCAACAGAACCTCTGCCCTCTCCACCAGCTCCTGTCCTGCTCTGTCCTGCCTGGGCTCTAGCTCTGCTGCAATGCTGAGTGGTGCCAGCAGCACCAGCTGGTCACCACGTTTCTGTCTGTCTGTTCCTTATCTGGAGTCAAACCACAGACACTCACACTCCAGCAGTGAATTATGATATAAAAATAAGCACAGGCCTGATTATTGGCTTTGTCTGCTTTTTGCAAACAGATGCTCCATTGTTTATGGAGCCTGTTCTGTAAATCTACCGACACGCACGTGGTATTTTGGGTTTGCAGCACTCTTGTATCTTAATTTTTAGAGTGCACCCTTTACAATACCCAGCAGTTGTGTTTTGTATGAAGTTGGTCAGCATGACCTTCTCCCCCAGGACAATGTATTTAGCATGACCCAAGGCCAGAGGAGCTTTGTTTTCCACCCATGTCAGAAAAATAGATCCAACCCCAGCTGATGTAAAGAAAGCATACCTAGAACGTATCACAGCCTTCCCTTGCTGATGCTCAGTGGCTCATCTCAAGGAAGGAGATGCTTTATTGTGCTGGAGACAACCCCTGTCTCAGAGTCTGATAGTTTTCTTCTAGGCAATGTGAAAATAAGCTGAGGTATCAATGAGGGTCATGGATTGCTCATCACACTGTCTTGCAAGGTGTAGAAGCCTGCACTCTCAGGATGTTGCCCAGTGCACATTCTGTGCTCTGTTGAATGACCAAGGAGGTACCTCTGGTACCTATATAGGCTTAATTTGCTTAAATAAGGTTATCTGTGTGTACATGAGGTTATGTGATGATAAAATCAGCTTGTGTCAAGCATTCTATCCCTTGTTGGTTTGCAGATGTGGTGTATACAAGGCAAGTGGAGTCATTAAAACCCGTCAGTTTCACATAGGGAATATTTTGAAATGCTATGGCTAACATAGTCATCGTGTGTATGGTGGGTAGAAAGGATCCCCTGCCTGTTCATCGTGCTGTTTGTGACATTTCCAAATCTCAGCCCTGTCCCATCTACCAATATTGCAAGAGCGTGTCCTGAATAAGGGGATTTGGTGGAGCTCTGCAACACTCAGCAATTTCAGCTGCCAGGGATACATAGGAGCAATTTCCCTCATGTTCCTTGTCATTTCAGGCTTCCTTTCAGAAGAAACTTAAAGGAAAACTCAGCCCAAATTACTCTGTATTTGCCTTCCATCAGAGTGGAATTATATGCCAGCTTTTACTTGATTTCTGCATGAAACCCCATCTCTTAGTCAAGCCCTTTTTGTACATATCCTGCTAAATAAGAAGGAAATGCAGGTGCTTGAAAGGGTAAAACCAACCTTGAAATGCTGACTCTCAGCCAGCTTGGCTTGTTTCAGCCCTCCAGCCAGAGGAGATGTGGGAGTTCTTCTTTCTGAAGTCCTTTCTACTCTGCTTAGAGCTTATCCTGAGTGGTGCCTCTCCCAAATACCTGGAGCCTCAGGGTGGATGGATAGTGGTGCTGCTCCAGGCCTGGCTCTTCCTCAGCTGGTGCAGGCAACCAGCGAGGCTGCAAATAACCAAGACCTTTCCAAGCACCAGCATTTCCAGGGGGGTTCCATGGAAGGACCGTAATAATTGCTGCCCAAAAGTGCTGATGCTGTGTTGTAATGACAGAAGTTTCTGCTGCGGCACCAGGAGATGCAGAAGAGCCCATCAGCCCACACGAGAAACACTGACCTTGGCCAAATGCTCTCTGCTGATGATGCTAAATCAGGGTTTGTTCTGCTTCTAAAATAATAATAGCATACATTTTCTAAGGACCTTGGTGACAGACATCTCTTCCCTGAGTTCTTCAAAGGAAAAAAGCTCCTCTTTTCAGCCCTAACTGAGGTCATTTAGGCTACGGCACGACAAGGCTACGCGGCTTTCAACAGCTTTTTCAATTAACACCAAAATCTAACGAGAGTACATAATCACAGGTATTCAACTGCCACGGGACAGATAGGAGACGCAGACTTCAAATGCAGCATCCTCAGAAAGCAGCTAACAAAGGCTTTTTATGCATATTACCCTGATACGTGCTTTTTTCGCTTGTGCATCGTGCTGAGGGGATGATATTTAGTTCATTCTGACAGGAGAAGAAACTGCTTTGCTCTGTAAGGACCAAGAAGGGTCGCAACACGCAGAAATCCGGTGGGAAGCGTGGTGAGCAGCAGCAGGCACAGCTCAGAGTGGCCCAGCCGTGAGCAGGATGCACGTTTGAATGAAGAACTGGTGCAGAAGCTCTTCTGCCATTAGGAACCTGATCGGCAGACAGCAAAAGAGGGTGTTGTCCCCTCAGTAGCGGAAACTTTGCTATTTTTATTAATTTTTAATGTCTGTCTTTGTTTGGCTGTCATATGTGCACAGCTCAAATCCAGCCTTCAATCCTTAACCTGTCAATCTTCCTCCTGTCTTTCCTCTTGCCAATCTCTACACCTGCATCATGGGGTGGTTGTGTTGGTGCTGAGGGAAAGGCCAGTGACTGCGGGGAAGCGACTGCTCGCCCCTCAGGTCAGCCTGGTCCTGACTCCTCAGCTAGGTTGTGTATGCTCATAATTCTTTTTCTTCTGCATTAGTGCATCTTTATGATTGCATTTATATTCATCGCTTCAAGGCGTGCTTCAGACGCTCAGCAGGGCACCTTGTTAGGCAAGGTCATGCCTGGAGATGCTTCGAATCTATTATGCAAGTGGGAAGCAGTGAGCAGGGGGAGGGAAGGGCAGGAGGGACGAACAGAGGGTCGCACAGGTAAAACTCTGAGGTGCTTTGGAAACCTGACTCGTGTCTCAAGTGTGCTCCAGGCATTCCCACTACCTCTGCATGGGATTCACTCTCCCAGCATTGGCCAGTCATAGTCTGGGTGCTCACGCTGCCTTTGGCAATGACCTTGCCATGAGGACATGCAGTCAGGTCCTTGGCAGAGCCCCTTCAAACCTTCAGTTTCTGTCTGATCCTGAGCCTCATCCCTTGAGATGACTTTCAGTAATTGTTCCCCTTGGTCTGCAAGAGTTTGACTTCTCTAAACCAAACTGAAGCACTTCAGGTGATGCACAGATCCACATTATCTCTGAGCACAACCTGTGGCTTCTTAGTGGCTGGGAACAGATGGCTTAGAGGGGGCATCTTTGGCACCTCTCAGTTGCCACAAATCACCCGAGTCTGGTGCTGGTTTTGATGCTTTAAATCACCAGGAAAAAAGCCAGTGTGGATTCAATCTGGACCAGAGTTTGAAAGTCCTGTATTGGATTTGTGCCCTAGCAAAGCAAGTAAAGAGGAGGAACCTTTATTAAGTGTCCCTCTAGCACAGGCTATCCAAGAGTGAATTCGCCTGGCTGATTCAACTGGAAATAATGTTCTCAAAACCAGGATGCATCTGTTCTCACCTTCCCTAATGAAACCACTTAGAACCCTACTATTATACTGTTTGGAGAAATAAGATGCACTGGATGATAAAATGCCACAAAGCACTGATCCAGGCAGGGGAGGTGTGTACAGAGCAATAGCACTAACCCATGCTGCTCTAGTACACTTTATATGAACTTAAAGGTCTTTTCCAACCTCTGTTTTGAGACATCCTGGCTTTTGGTTTATTCAGCTGGCTAAAGGTGGCATGTTGGTTTGAGGACTCAGCGCCGCCCTGGGGAGGCTTTTTTGGGCAGTTAGTGCTTTACCACCACAGTCTGGGGTCCCCCTCGCTTTCCAAGGGGAAGAAATACACTTCAGCATCCCTTGATGAAACTAGACATCACTTTTCTGTTCTTGTAAAGATTAGAAAAGGCTTATTAATCCTTTGCCTGTACTACTTTTGTCCTGTTAGCAACCATTGCATCAGACTCATCTAATCATGTCCTATTGATTTATTAGCATTTTGCACCATTCCACCTTTTTTTCCCTCTACCTCACTAACAGTGGGTATTTTGCCAGGTTGCCTTTAGATTTCCTTACAAACATTCTACTTTGTGTAACTTCTAATTTATCTTTATTGTTACCAATTCAATATTTTTTCCTCTCTACTTTTTGTGTTTTCTTTCTGGCTTTTAATTTTATTGCTGGCTTCAGCTCAGCAATAAACTGGGATGGGCTCCTAGCCAAAGCTATCTTCTTCTCTGGTTTGCCAAAGAAAAAATATCTCTCTATTCTGGTAAATTCTCTGAAGCTGTGTGGTGACAGCGTGTGGGGGTCGGTGAGGGCTTCCCAGGAGCTGCTGGCTGGGACTCTGGTGCCAGCGCTGTGTAAGCAGGTGTCCAGAACCAGAAAGTCACTTAGAAAGATTAAACAACTCTGTGTGTTGCACCTCAAACACCTTGGAGCATCAGCTGTGACACAGCTATATTTGAGATTGACAGGATCAGAATGTGTCAATGGAGTGTGGGGGGTCATCTCTTTTTGGGCAAGCTCTTTTCCTGCTTGTGCATCCTTTGCTCCAGAGCCCAAACACCAAGGAGAGAGATGGAAAGATGCTCCTTGGTTGATGCAAAGTAGCTGTTGCTTCTGGGACTCTGAAGCACCTTATCCAGAGACTTCTGAGCAGTTCTGTGCCTTGGATAGGAAATCATCCAAGCCAGTCCATACCCGCCCTCATGGGTGTCTGACCAGCCAGTCTCCAAGTTCTGTGTGTGCTGGGGATGAAGTCTGCTGAGCGTGTTTGCCCCAGCCCCATGGAACAGGCAGCCTGCGGCACGGGCTCTGCGCATGGGGAGGAGGATGCTGGCAGAGCTGCTGTCACATCCTGACTGATGGTAACAAGGACGGTGCGTGGAGCATCGGCTGGCAGCTGCAGTGCTCCCACCTCAGCATATGTCCTCCTGCCACTTAGCATAAACCGTTTTTTACTAATGGGAATTATCAGGGCTTTCATCTGCACTGCTGACTGAACTGCTGCACCATTCCCACCGCTCTGCAGCCCGGGGTGGGGGTGGGGGACAGGATAGACACCCAGCAAGGAGCCGCCGGCACAGCCTGCGGCAAGACACTTCCCTGTGCTGGCACCAGTGGGGTCCTGTTTCCCAGGTCCTCTCCAGTCCTGGGCTAGCAGAGTGCTGTGATACACCACCTGAGATCCCTCAAAAGCCTCCGCCGGGGTCCAATTTCTGCTCTTTTAAACCTCCACCAGGATGCTGACAGCATTCCCTGCTGTTTAGTGGGAGCTGCAGAAAGCTTTTCAACAACCATGGTAAATTCAAAGTATTGGGATTTAAAACCAGCGGTCATGGGGGTCCTGATGTATCTGGCTAAGAGAAGGTTCCATTTTCTTTGCTCTCTGCAAGCCCACTCCAGCAGTGCTGTTCTGAATAACTCACCGGTTCCTGGAATCTCAGGCACAGGCTGAGATTGCAGTATTTTTAAGACATAATGAAAAAGGTAATTTTCCCAGCCTCCCTGCAATCTTCATCATCGGGGAGGTATTTTGTGCAATTTTCAGTACTAGCTATAATCATGCTCCCAGAGATGATAGCGTGCTGTTGTATTGCCAGGGGTTCTTTGAACCCTGCGATGCTTTGGACCCCCCTCCCCAAAGTAAAGGAAAGAAAAAGCGAGTCCAGCCATATAGGTGCTGTCTCTGCTGGAGCTGCTGCATGTCATCTAGGCAAAGGCTGGCCTGATACCCAAATCTGAATCTCTGCTTGTGAGATGAGAAGCTTAACAAACCCAAGATCAAAGGTGAATGAATCCCTAGAATGTGTTAGCACATGGAACATATGTCCTGTGAAAGGGACGCTGATGTGTCCCTGGCGATATACCATGGTCTGTCACTCTTCTTGCCATGCTGTCGCTTCAAGGGAGAAACCCACAGGCCTGAAATTGTGATGATGGTCATTGTACTTTTGGCAGGATTAGTTGCTACTCGATGGAAGGGACACTAGGTTCATATGATGTCCAGTGCATTAGCCTTTGCAAACCTGATGGGCCTTGGAAAAGCTTCTGTGTTGCTGGGGACTTTGTAGCCCTGGCTTTGTCTGCGATGGGAGAAGCGAGAGGGGTTTTATGGAGGAGACAAGGGCAGGGGTAAGAGGTGTGGGTCTGAAGGCAGCAGAGCTATGTGGGAGCTGTTTCTTTCTCCCGTTTGTGGGATCCCCTTTGGAGATGGGTGCTGGCCCTGGCACAGCACATGTTGGGAAGGCAGGGGAGCAGCGCTGCACCATGGGTCTCCAGTTCTGTTCAGCAGGACCTGTTGCAGCCGTGCAAAGCAGCCATGCTCCCGCTTCACTGCCTTCCTCTACCCCTCTGAGAGTCTTTTACATCCAGAGGCCCAGCTTCATGGAATATGAAGTTTCAGAGTTGTGGGACAAGAGCTGGAAGAGTTGTGAGGAGCGTGTTGCTAATGTCTGGATATGCAGATCTACAGGGTATCAACAACAGGACAGTGCTCCCAAAACCAGCTCGTTCATCAGAGAGCTCCCAGCACCAGAGCTGGTTGGAATGAGCTCCATCTACTGACACAGCAGCGCTGTCATACGTTCAAGGGCAACGCTGACTTGAAGGAGGCTGCGTTTTGCTCCCCAACTGATGGTACCAGATGAATTGGGATGCTGAGGGGTAACACTAAACAGCACCGACCCTGTAATGGGCTTGCAGCAGCTGATGGAAGGAGAGAGCAAAGTTGTGTTACTGGCAAACCAGAGCGCAGGAGTGTGGGCAGCAGCCTCCGCCGTGCTCATGAAATAACAACCTGCCTCTTGTGCTACACATCAGAAGCCGTTATCAAGAAAGCAAATCATCCACAGAAAGGACCGTGAGGAGAGCATGGCTCAAAGATGGGGTGTGGGGGGGTCCACAGCTGCTAATCTGCAGTCACTTGCTTGATCGGGAGGTCTCTGTCACAGCCTCACTGCCTTGGGTTTCTGGTGTTGGGGCTTGTGATAGATATTTGCAGGCAATAGGACACAAACAAGCTGTAATGCTCAATCAGGTGCTGTTAGGGATTTCAAGGAAAACAGAAATGAAAATGTCAAACCTGTTAAGCTTTGGAGTGCTTTCACCAGAGCGTGGGCAGGAGGGACTCCGGGAGGCTGTTTAAAAATAGGAGCCAGAGGGAAATTGCTCTCACAATGGTGACATTCTGGTGTGATGCCCTGCTGGAGCACTGTTCAGTCTGCTTTTTATAGATCACAAAAGGGAAAAAAAAAAACCCCAACCCCACGCATGTGATGCTTAATTTATGAACCCACTCAAAAAGCCGGGGCTCAAAACTGAGCTCAGTCATCTTAAGTTCAGCCTTGATAGTGTCTGTGTCATAGTGCTGAGTGCCTCAACAAAGAGGCAGAAGAGGGTAGGAGAAACACTGTCAGTTGTCCAAGGCTCAGGGCCTCTTATCATCGTATTTACCTGAGCAAGGGCAGCACAGGACACTTACACCTTGGAAAGGCAGTATCTTAGGCCTTTTTTTTTGTATCTCTTGAGTACAGATCTCTCTTTCAGAGCTGAACAGCAGGTCAGCTGCCTGCACTGCCTCTGCGTGCTGCTCAGCTAAAGCACAGCCAAGCTAGAAAGCTGCTGCAAGCTGAACTGCCTGAAAGCAGGGGAGGAGTAATGAATGCCAGGAGGAGTCTCGGGGACTTTAAGTATTAAGGTAACCTAGCTGTTTCTCCTCTGTGAGGGCACTGTACGCTGAAGAGAGCAGGGAAGGGATGCTCAGTGGGATTTCAGCCTGCATGTTGCACTTAAAGGCCATTTCACGCTGCGTGTAACTCAGGCTTTTGCTCGACTAACACACGTGTATGTGATAGCAGAAGTCTTTTCTTGTGTGTGTTTACATGTAAGGCCTTTGGTTTATACTACATGGAGTAGGAGACAGCATTACTAGAAAGCTTTTTCTTAGGCTGGAACTGGAAAGGAAGTGGATAATGCAGAGAGATTGACTTTCCTTCCTCTGGGGTCCCTCCTGCAGCCCCCAGCCCAGAGCGACTTTGGTCCAGGTGCAGGGAACAAAGGATCAGGCCGCAGGCATCTGATGCAGGAGTCCTGTCCTCCCTTCCCCACCCCCTTCCCCACGCAGGGATGTCTTCTCTTGCCACCCCAATGCGATTCCTCTGTAGTTCCAAGGAGGAGTCTGGCAGGGCTGTGCCTGAGGGCTCTGCCAAGAGCTGTTTGGCACACAGGGTATCGATAGACTGGGAGAGCAGATATTGGATCTGCAATATGGCCCTGCTCAGGCAGTAAGCAAACAAACTATTGTGCCGTCCCATTTCTTCCTCCTCAACTTGTTGAATCTCTCTTTTATCTCCTGGTGCCTGGCAGTTGCTTTGGGGTGTACAGGCACCCACGACTGTGAAGAACAACCGTGGGGTCTGCAGCTCCCCCAGCCACCATCCCCGCTCAGGACAGCCTGCGGTCAAGCCTGGCATCTTCACTGGGGTTTCACATGAACTCAGTTTCCTTTTGCAGCTCTTCTTTAAGGCTACTGGGATGCCCTAATGGTTCCAGCTGCTCCCTTGACGTAAAAGGGATATGTTCTAAGCCTTCAAATACAGAAACATTTTGCCTGCCCCATTTTTCTTCTGTCTGAGAGGAGGCCAGGCTAATAAATCACAGGGTCTGCAAAGCAGCATCACAACCATCCACTGACATATGGAAATGCTTTGAATCCCTCTGTCCATGTCTCCCGCCTTAGGCTGGGGACTTGCTGCCCTGCCCGTTCTCAGTGACCCCCTGTCCAAGGCTTTTGCCACACAGGACAGAGCAGAGGATCAGAGTGATGCTGTCCCAGTCCCTGGGTTGGTAAGGAGCGAGTCTACCCATTTCCCCACCACCACACTTGTGCTGAAATACTGCGCTTTGGGAAGTCTGAAAGAGCAGCTGGATTCCTGTTTTCCAGGTCTGACTGTATAACCTGCCATATGCTGTCTGTATCCACCTCCAGCCACTCTTTGCTCCATCTACATCTCCAGGCTCCCTCCCTCCCTTTCCTTCCCCTCCCTTTATCTTTCTCAGCTATTTTCATCAGAAGCTTTCCAGAGCCAAGCCCGCCCTTCACCCTGCACTTGCAAAGCCCCTCTTGCCATAGGGCCCTTTTGATGTTAGAGCCTGCTCACTGTCCGGGCGCTGGCAGGAGCTCTGTGCTGTGAGTCAGGAGCATCTCTGTTGTAGCGAGTCGCGCCGAACGCGGCTCTGCTACAGGTGGTCTCTGCTCTTTCATCTCTGCTGCTCTCAGAGCAATCCCTCCCTCTGCTCCATGCTCCTGCCATGGGCGGCAGTGGGAGCGAGCTGTGCGTGGTGTAATCAAAGCAGCAAACAGACAGGGAGACTACAAATACAGCAAGCAGTGCAAAGGGCAAGGGAAAAATAAAAGTCTGATCCAGACGTTCAGGTATAAGATGACAAAACCATAAACAGCGTGCTGGTGCTGGAAATGAATTGCAATCCAGCGGCCGGGTGAGCGGAGCTGGCGGGTGATGACAGCTCCTCTCATCATCTTTTCAATTACCTGCTGAACACGGGACCTCACAGGCGGTAGAGAAGTCGCCGTCCCCTTAGAGAAAGCGGCTGAAGGGCCGGGAGGTGTCCTTTCCCCTCAGAGGAGGTGAGGAATAAAGACCAAGCTTCAGAGATTTCTAAACCCTGTTCAGTCGTCCTGGCTCTGCTCTCTTGTTGTGCAGGGTAGCTGAGAGGGAGATGGTGCGTCCCTCACTCAGTGCCAGCAGCTCCCTACCACACTGGGTGCTTCTGAGGGGATGCATCCCTCCCCAAGCTCCCAGAGCCCAGGATTTGCACTCTGCCAGGTGAGAAAGGGCTTTTCCTGTGGGGCACAGGGTGGCTGCATCATGCGAAATGCACGGCAACGCACAAGTGTGCAAAGGTCAGTTACTGGCTGCCTGCATGAAGGAGCTGCAGGGAGCATCAGGCTCTGGCTACCCAGAGGTAGCTGCGTGGCTTCAAGTCAGGGAAAAAGCATCTCCTTGATGCAGAAATCCCAAAGGAGCAAAACTCCTCGGCCCCTCTCAGTTGCAGTGGCTGCAGAGCTGCTGGGGACAGGGGAAGGGAGCAGAGGACAACTCCGCGGGCTGGAGAAAGCGAAGCAGGGAAACAGGAACTTCGGTCACATAAAAAGTCGTAATGTTCACCTTATAAAACACACAAACTCCGTGATTTAAAGGGAGGAAAACTACTATTTGTTTCCAAATTTACAGGCAATAATACTTGATTTAGATGCCTGTCTGCCTCCTGTATAGACTGCGGTATAATTTAAAGGACAATAAAGTCTGGGACCATAATACCATCACCACAATAAATCAGGCCAGCTACCACTACTCAGAACAGAAATTATTAATCTGTGTTCCAAATGATATGCCTGCATATTGCTTGTTTTAGCTGTTTATGCAGCAAGCTGAGATAGCACTTTCCCTGTTATTATTTTTTACTTTTGCAATGAAATACTGTCTCCTCCTACCAAAGGGGCATTTATTACCCAGTATATATGGGGGCAGCCTCGTGTGTTGCGCAAAGCATCTAATATCAGGATACAACTTTACAGTGTACCACTGCGCTGTTCGTTTCTAGGATGTTCTTGATGCTGAGGGCACTAACTCATCCCCAGCCAGCACTGGCAGCTGTGGTGTGCACCGGGCAGGCTCCCTGGCATTGCTGTATGGTGGGGAATGGGATGATGTGGTCTGAAGAGTCTGTCTGCAGCCAGGCACCCAGTACAATCATTAGTGCTGCTGCCAGGGGAATACCCTGGTCCCCATCTCCTCTGCCAGGCACACCCCTCAGGGCACCTGGGCTATTACAGACCATCAGGGACTTTTTCAAAGTATATTTATAACCCTAGGGTAGAATTTAACTTTTAAATGCTCAAATTTAAGGGGAATTTCTAATAATCCAAGGGAGAGAAGCCTGCTAAATTTTGAGGGACAAAAGCACATGTTTTGGTGAAAAAAGTGCATGAAAGAGCAATTCCCAGCAGGGGCTGAAGGCTGGGGCAGGTGGGTCTGCAGTAGATTTCCAGCCTGGCCCGGCCGTGCCATCCCGTGCGCTCACGTTCTGCAGTGGTAAAGGGAACCTGTGTCCCCAAAGGAGCGAGATGTCACCAGCATCTGTCTGTGCACGGCCCTGCTGCCACGTTCAGATTACGGTCTGAGAGTTGACAATTGGAACAAGGGAGCAATTCACCCAAAGCAACAAAAGCAAGATTGAGAGTTTTCTTCCCTTGGGATAGAAGCTAATTAAGTGCAGTAATCTGTGGTCCTGTCTGAAGCCAGGCAGGGCAAGCATCACTGCAGAGGTTTCCTTTCTTTTTCTGTAACATCACAGTTATCAGCAGGAGTTTCCTCCTGGCTCCAGACTCAGTTGAACACAAAAAGCCACCCCAGGGAGCCGGCACCTTTTCATACACTTTCCCAGTAACCCTGAAGCAAAGGAATGAAAATCGTGAGATTTTACACTCAGGATCACTCTTGCATCCTTAGGGAGATGTGAACATACAAAGGCTGTCTTCCCCTAATAAACACAACAAGAATTGTATCTGCTGTTAAGGAATGGTGGGGTTGGCCCTTGAGATGGCTCAGCCCTACCTGGGGCCTTAATCTGAATGCAAAATGCAGAATCACAGAAATGCAGAATGACAGGTAGGGAAAGACCTTTGAGATCATTGAATCCAACCATACCTGTCCTATGCCAAACCGTATCTCTAAGTACTTCATCTCCCCTCTGTTAAACACACCCAGGGATGGTGACTCAGCCCCTCCCTGGGTAGCCTGTTCCACATCCCCACAGCTCTTTCAGGGAAGAACTTTTCCCTAACATCTGCTCTGACCCTGCCCTGGTGCCGCTTGAGGCCATTTCCTCATCCCATCACCTGTCCCCTGGCTGAAGAGATCATTGCCCACCTCTCTGCACCCTCCTGCCAGGTAGTTGCAAGTGGTGATAAGGTCTCCCCTCAGCCTCCTCTTCTCAAGGCATTGCTTCATGCAGCACCAGCTAGGGTCAGTGCTGAGGTAGCACTGCCGAAAAGCGGTGCCGAGGTCCTGGTGTGGTTCCCACTGCTGTTTTCTCAACAGCTCAGACATCTGGGGAAATCTTTATTTCACCCAAGGAGCTGAGGTCTGTCTGGTGCCGCTTTGGTAGAGCGTGATGGAGTCGGGTCTTGGGAGTGGTGAGGTGAGTGATGGGACATGGGACAATCCTGCTCTAGAGGGAGCATTTTGGGGAACTCATTCTCACGCGGAAAACACAGTGAAATGGTTAAGAAATACGAAGGACTGGTAGTGCCATACTACCAGTCTGAAAATGACTGGTAGTGCCATACTACCAGGCACAGAAAATGGCTCGTGGAAGAGAGAATGAGGAAAACTCATTTCCTCCTCAGTGTAGCTACTGATGCACTTGCAGAAATGTTGCCCATTTGAACAGCAAACTGTGCTGAGCATCCCCTCTCCTGTTACACGCCGCTTCTGGGTGCATTGAGCCCTCTCCCTTGTTCCACAGGGCTCTTGCCCTTTTCTCCCTCCCTCCAGCCAGACAAATAAAAGAACCCAGCAATAACATTTCTTAACAAGCGCCCTGGCATCGCGGCAGCTAATCGGTTCCCTGCGGGGAGCCCGTGCGCTGCAGGAGCTGGGCACGGTGACCCCATCGTCACGCTCCGTATTGTTACATTTTCTCCCTTCTTACTGGAAGCAAATGAGTCCCTAATAGTGCAAATTGCTGCTGAAGTGTTAATGAAACACGTTGCAACTGTAAAGTAGGAAGAAATCTGTTACTATAAATTGCGTTTCGATTTCCTTATTACCAATTAGACTAAGAGTGTCGAACGGGTCATATTTGTATACGGCTCGTCAGGAACGAGCTTTCGCAGTTAAAATAACGAGAGCAAGAGCTGTTTAATTGTTTACTCTGCCCTTCTCAAGGGAAGGGGTTGGTGCTCAGACACGGTGAGCAGGAAGGGTCCAGTTGGGGATGGAGATGCTCAGGATTGTCTGCCTGTTGTCTCATCAGCCAATTTATTTTCTCATGGTCCTAAATATCCCTGTTGTTAATTAGAGAGCCTCTTCCAGCAATTAAATATTCTTACCTCTAAGATGATTTACTCAATCCATAATTTATATCCTATGTGTTTCATGTTACATAGGGTGGTTTTACAAACCTTTGGAAAGGCATCTTGTTGATGACAAATTTTGAAGTTAAGTACTGATCCCGTTTGCACCTCCCTGCTTTGCACCATAGGAACGTTCTGAGAAGGAAAAGCGAGAGCCACAAATGTCAGGAAGATTAAAAGATCTCTGTAAATGAGGTTTGATTCATCCTTCTGTCATTCCTGGAAGAAATGCATTGAACTATATACTCCAGAGTTTGCCGTTCAACGAGGCTTTCAGATGAAATCTTGAAACACTTAAAACCTGCACGGTTGGTAGAAGCTGTGGGTCAAGTGGTTGTGCTGGAAGGAAGTATTTTTAGTTTGTCATCTGGGCAAAAAACCTCCTTTGATTTATTTAAAAAAAAAACCCCAAAACTCTAATCCTGATGCAGAGATGAATGGTAACTGTGGTAAAACAATTTGGGATCCCTTAGCAGGCAGTCTGTGTGTGTCTGATCTCCTTCCGTTCAGTGACAGTGGAGATGAAAGCTTTGTCTTCTCATCTGCTGGAAAATTTCATCCCTCCTCACATCTGTTTTCCCCAATTTAGTCCAAATGACAATGGAATTAACATATACAATGGCAAGCAAAAATCTGACTTAAAAATGTTTTCCAAAAGATGCAGCTCTGTCCCTGTTGGTTTGCTTTTGGGTTCCTCTAAGTTGGTTGCAAAGTTGTCATTCTGAGAGGCTGCTGTGAAACAAGGGGAAGGAAAGGCTGAGGCAGAAGCCAAAGGGTGCAAGTGACTCAGAGATGTGACTCAGCATTTCCTCAGGGGACCCAGGCGCCTGCTGTTAATGCCCAAGAACTTAGAGGACCCAGAGAAAGCTCTGGAAGTAGATTCAAGCCTTGCCAAGGTATTGCTATGTGAGATGACACTTTGTCCATCAGCAGGTCTTTCTAACCAATGCCCTAACAGAGACGGCACAAACATGCAGGACACCTCATTGATATTTAAAAGTTGCTTCTCCCCATCTCTCACCTTACCCCTGAGCCCAAACCCTCTTGGATGCTGTCCACCCTTGCCCTCTCAGCTCAGTCCAGCACCTTCCCAGGCTGCAGGGCTCCAGGCTCGTATTTGGAGAGCAAAGGGTGATGGCTCTGAGGACACAGGCCAAGGAAAGCTGCTGGCCAGCGGGGAGCTGCCATGGAGGGAGGAAAGCTGAGTCAGCCCAAGGGAGCTTGCTCAGCTCCCTGTGGGGACTTCCAGCTGAGCCACTGTGGCTCCAGCCCATCACTCAGCTCCAGGAGGGGCTGCAGGCTCCCATGGGATCACTCGGCATGAAAATGCACAACAGGAAACCATGTCTGTGCCCTGAAGAATTTGAAATGGCAGCGACTGGAGGAGATAGGGACAGGGAAGGGAGCAGTAGCAACTCGCCCCAGGAGAGCCTGCAGAGATGGAGACCAGGAATATGGGCTGCGAGCTGAGCACCAAACGTGATGCCACATACCGGTATGAGCCAAAAGGAGCCAAACTGGTCATTGGGTAAAGCAAAGCAGATGATGGGCAAGCTGGCCTGTGCCAGTGAGGGAGGAGAGAGCATGCAGGGACAGGAGGGAGCCGCGGCCGCAGCTCGAGATGAGTCTCTGTGCGTTTCAGTATGCAGGTATGGGAAGACTCCAAACCCCATCTTTTATGGGTCACCTGATGAAGCAACCGTAGGGCAGTGTTCCCTATTACAGCACAAACTAATGCATTATGTCTTTGTTATGCTAATGTCCCAGCACTGCACAATTTAAATAGCACTTCCAGAAAAATTAAGTATGTTCATTGACACAGTGAAATGTTTTCACCCTCCATGTAACCTTCACAGTTTCTCTACAAAATCTATCAGTCAGTAAACTATTCATCTGCGAATGCTTACCAATTATTATGCTAATGTATTACAATACATTACAGTGAATTCTTTTTGAATGCCAGGAAATGCAGCTGTCTGGCAACCCACCTCGCCTGTATTATGGAGCAATCAATAAACACCATAGCGTCTGCAACTGGATTTTGTCTGCTTTGTCAGAACTCTGCGAAAAGTTTCTTGTTATGAAGAAATTCAGGGATTAAAGTGGTGCACTATATCCTCCATGCAGTGGACTCATAACAGCACCGCACGTACAGCTCTTGCTTTGAGCCAACTTGTGCATCAACGCAGCCAGAGCACTGTTAACATCTCCAGGAGCCAATACAGATGTGATGTGGTAACTCTCCACAAGTTACATCTCTTTTTCTGGACCTGAGTGATACTAAAACATCACCCTGCAGATGTAGACTGCAAGTGGAGTAGGTTCTACATGGAGTGTGTTAATTGTTCACACTGAGATGATTCCTGCCACAGATCATAGGAACCGCTTCCAGGTACTGAAAGGAACTCTCCCCTTTGTTGCCTGATAGAGGAAGTATTCCATATGAATATAAATTTGCCTGTACTCTTAAATCACTGAGGAAAGATATGCTAAAACCCCTAATTTATTCTCTTGAGTTAATGCCTCATGTTGAAAGGATGAAATCGCCTGGTCTGTGTATTTTAAATTTCATTGCATTTTTACCACACCGCCTGTGCCCAGAGGTATGTGCAGAGGAGCGGCCTGACTTTGCCTTCCCAGCAGTGCTTTGCATTCCCTGGCCTGAGAGCATCTGCGGATCTGCTACCAGCAACTCGCAGCACTTTGCTAGACGCCCTTGTGTAGGCTTACATAAATGCATGGACGTGGTATTTTTAAACATATGCAATTGCATAATACTTTAATGAATTCATTTATTCCTCTGTGGCACGACACGGAATATTGGAGAGGGACTGTGCCCATGTTAGTGATGCAAAAATCTTCTCAGCTCCAAGGAGGCTCCTGACTGTCAGGGCCCTTTGCTGGAGGATGCTGGCTGGGTTGGACAGGCCAAGCCTGCCTACACACAGGGCTTTGTCAGATAAGATAATCACACCCTTGGAGGCAGTGGAAATCTCTTGTTTTCTCAGAGCAGGTAATGCCTAGGGCCACGAGACGCTGCCAGAGCCTGAATCCCATGGAGCCAAGCTGGCTCAGCTCGGACCTGGCCGCAAGCAGGACCTGCCAAGCGTTTCCTCGCTGGCAGGAAGGTGATGTCCAGGCGAGCAGGGCAGGAGCTCAGTGCCTGCCACACAAGCAAACCCTCTCCCTGTGCACCAGCTCCACCCTTACAGCCAGCCCTGCCTCCCTTGGGGGTGTCAGAGCATCTCCTCCTCCAGCTTTTTGGTCCAGGTGTCAGGTGTAGTGTAGTCTTCATCACTGGCTGATTCCTAGTTGCATGGTTTATTGCAGCAACGTGTGGTAGAGGAGTGTCTCTGCACGTTTCAGTATCAGCCCCGTGGCTTGTTAGCTCCCTAGCCCTTTTAAATTGCAGTGAGTTGTCTCAGAGTGGCAGATATTTGGAAATTTTTAATTGAAAAGGCAAAGAAAAATAAACGCAGCTAGAGGCATCCATCAGAACTTCTCCAGTTCCCATATTCGTCTTTTCTCAGAAGCTAATACCCATGAATTTGGTTATTAGAGTCATAATGTAATAATTATTTCATTTAATACTCTAATTATCCCTTGTGATTAATCCTGACCATAACAGAAATGTCTGTGAGTCTGGAAGGCATGTTCCAATAGATTCTGCATTAGGAATGTTAATTTGAGTTAACAAGTACGATAGCTGGAGGAAAAGAAACCAAAGAGCACGAGGGCTCCTCGCTTCTGAGCAAGCGCAGGGTCTTCTCCTGCCTGATTTTACTAGTAACTGGGCCAGTGTGCCCGAGTTTCTGCGGCCATGGATTGTGTGTAGGACTGGGGAAGCTGGATCCATGCAGGGGGGCTGTGCAGCGGGCACGGGTGATGGGGGAGAGCTGGCAGGGGCTGCGGCAGAGCCACATCCCTGCGCCGTATTAGCGAGTACAGCCAATGACACGTGCTCATGCTGAGATGTCTGCACACACGCCGTGGACCCGGTGGTGGTACAGATGGCCTCCTGCATTCCCCTGTTCCCACTGCCTGCTCTGAGATGGATGGAGTGTGGGGCTTACACTTTGGGAACTATTTGGATGGGAATTTGAGAGCCGTCTGATCCCTCCACACTGCTCCATTTCCAGCTGTTTTCAGCTATAAAGTCACACTAAAAGAAGGTGAAAGCATCTTGAATTCTGAAGCATCTTTGGTATCTATTGGCAGGCCCAGTTTAGCCACAGTGCACTGCAAAAAGCTTTTTCATCATATCTGGTCTTCAGGTCCAAGGACCTTGGTGAATGAGCTTTGCAGCTATCAGATATGACTGTTACTTGCACAAATGTATTTGGTGAACCCCCAAACCAGTGCTAAGCCTGGCATCTTCATGACTTCTTGCTGCAGAGGTGGCAGAGCTCGGAGCTCTTCCTCAAACAACCATGCATTCACACACACACCCCCCAGGCACACACATGCCCTCCCCGACTTCGCCTGCCCGCCTCCAGGGACTGCCCATCTGTGCCTTTATGTACAGAGGAAAGGAACGTATGGGCAGAGCAAGCCTATGCTGCTGGCAGAGACCTGTGGGGACAGGCTCCTGGGATCGGCAGAGGAGGCTTTTCCGATAAGACGACGTCTTTAAACAGCATTGTGTCGAAAAGAGCCGGTGGCATCCTCACTGCAGGGCTGAGATGGGACTGAAAACAAACCTCAATTCAGGATGCAAAGCTGAGGGAGCTGAGAAGCTTCTGACCTTGCTGTTGAACACGGGAGTCGGGCAGAGGCAGCTCAGCCCCTTTCTGGACCGAATGTCCACACTCATCACCGGGCCATCTCTGTGTGGTCAAAGCAAATGCTATACAGAGTTTATTTTATTTTTTTCTTTATGTACACAAACTATGAGGTTGCAGAAAATAGCCTGTCAGACTGAGGAATTATTGCTGGCTTCTGGCTCCTGCGTCCATCTGTCAAAGTAACTGCTGACAGAGGGTGAACTCTTTGGCCTCGTGTGCACTGAAAGATGCCAAGCAAGAGAAATACATATGTGATGAGTGCATTCCACTACATTTCTGTGGCCTTTGCATCCCCACAGTCTTTCAGAAACCAGGAATCCTGAAGATGATGCTCCTGCTCTCACCATCTTCCTGCGGAAGACCGGCTGGCTGGGCTCTGCTCTGGTTTGCAATGCAGGTTACCAGGGATAGATGAATTGCCCAAAATTGCCCAAATTTACTAAACAGCACAAAGCACCTGCGTGCCCAAACTTGCTTTTCCTTTAAACAAAGGAACACCTGCCAGTGCTGAGCTTCCAGGGCTCTGCAGATGCTGGTTTAGTATTTCTTCAGGTGCTCTCAGCCGTTTGCCTGTCGGCCTCTCTAAAGCTGGGTGCCTGCATGATACGGGGATGGAGCTGGCTGTCTAATTTTAGGTACTGAAACGTGAAGGATTGAGCCAAATGTGGCAAAGCCTCCTTTTTACATCTTGGAGAGGGGAGGGATGCTCAAGCAGCACTTCCCCAGGGTTTTGCATTGCCAGGATGGCTGAGGACAAAGAGGGAATGGCCCCAGGCTGTATCATAGATGGGGAAATTAATGTAACCTGGTTTCTTCCCGAATAGTCCCTAGCCCACATGTTTGTTCCCGATTTAGTTCGCCCTGTAGTAAGCACATGGCCCCTGGATGTGCCACCTCTGCCCTGTTAGCTGCGCTAAGCCTGGGTTACACCTGAGCACTGCCGGCTCCTGGCCATCCCCTGCCCACCTCCAGCAGCTCCTCAGCTCCCTCAGACAGTACCCAGACCCGTGCCCCTCTCCTCTCCCAGCGGCGAATGGCTATCTGCAGGGCAGCACTCTGAGCTGGAGGGGCTGTGCCCCCTCCCCAGCACTCAGCCCGGGCTGGCGGGCGGTAGGGTGTCCTCGATAGCACAACAGAGGCCCTTAGTGGGCCAGAAAGAGCTCCAGATGTTGAGCAGCTGCAGAGGGCAGGCTGGGTGGGAAGAGGGCTCTTCTGCCAGAACAAACGGGCAGTTTCTCTTCCCTTCCTTTGCGTACCTTGGGAGGGCTGCAGCCACGCAACGGAGCCGTGGCCTTCAGCTGTCAGAAAGATGATCTCAGTCCCACTGAAAAGTTCACATCTGACAAAATATTCTTCCTGGGCTGTCCCAGGTACCCTTGGGCTCATGGAAGCGCTGCCAGAGCAGGCAGGATGGGTGGAGGCACTTGCTGAGCTTTGCTGGGAGGGTAAGGAAGTGCTGTGTGGCACCACTGAGGGAAGAGATGGGAGGCACTTTACAGGTGGAGCCGCATCAAGTTTTCCAGAAGGAGCAAACCCTTTTCCAGAAGAACCACCCTGGATTGCCCATGGAAAAACAGCCTGTTTGGGTGTTATACAGCAAGGAGCTGCAGCGAGGAACAGGCGCAATGGGCTGCAAGGACACAAGTGCCGTATGTGGGGTAACCCTCACCCCCATCTCAGACTCCTCCTGGGGAACCCTGACTTTGGGAAAGTCGCTCAAGGCTTATTCAGAGCCGAGGGGAGGAGTTGCAGCCTGGAGCTGTGGGGAGAGAGATGCTCACGCAGGAGGTGTCTGCTGCCCCATCTCTATATCAGGGAGGATGGGCCGGTGATGGCAGGCACAGACAGCAGCAGGAGATGGAGAAGCCCCGGGAGCACGGCACTGCCCGGTGCTGCCTTCAGGAACCAGCCCCACGGGCACCTCGTGCCCCAATTTGATTAATAAGCCCAGTCGACTTGGCTCCAGCGTGAGCCCCACTTACAGAGCAGCCAGTATCAGCAAAGCCAAGTCTCCTCTTTCTGTGTCTCTGGCAACCAATTACTCATTGCCAGCGCGACAGCCTGTTCTTAATTCGGCAGTTAGGGGCTTGTTGAAGGAAATAATGCAGCAATGTCCTCTTAGTGGGAGTCTCAAAAACAATATTCTAAGAGACAGGAGAAAATTAATGCGAAAATGGGGTGTTTGCAAGCCCCTGTCACTGCCCATGCTTGAAGGACTCACTATTAACACCTGGGCAGTAACGAGATCTTTCCCTAAAGATTATTTTTTTATATATAAGGCATCAGGGATGATATTGAAGAGCATGGAAATAATCTGATTAATATGATGTCTCCTTGAAACATTTCCGAAACGTGTGAAGTGTTACTTTTACTGCAGCCCTACTTTCCCATCACAAAGTGAAAAATCAAAGTGCAGAACAACACAAAACGCAGAGCTCCTTACTACATGGAATAACGAGGCCATAAAACCCAACAATAAAGTTAAATAATTTACCATAAATATCTAAAGCTCCCAAATTATTCTCTACATTAACTGCCTATGTTTAAAATGATCTTTGCATTCACCATGTCACAGATGGCAACATCAGACAAGAGAGTCCTTGACAAAATCTCGCTGTAATTATTCTTTCCACAGCTGCAGTTATTTTAATGCCTTTTCAGTTAAGCTGAAAGAGACGCACACATTTTATAAATAAGGGCTTTTAACCAGTTTGACAATGAAGCATTTGAAACGTACACTGCAAAAAAAAAAAACAAACAAAAAACAACCCCAACCAACCAACCCCAACCAACCCAAAAACACAACAAAAAAACCCCAAAAACTTTCACTGCATCTTGAAACCTGGGAGAAAAACTGTGCCGACTTGGAGCAGGAAGGTGCCTGTTCTTTCCACAGCAGTATTCAGCAATTAAAGCTAAAATGATGTTGATTGTAGTGGCCTGAGATAGTTGTAACTAATGACTTTGGGAGTTACTCACACACCATCTAACATTTAGTTTTTATTCTGGCCAGCAGCTCAGAGGAGTCCTTTCTGCATGGAGAAGCTGCCCAAAGGTACAGGCAGGGAGCTCAGGGATGGGCAGGGAGCTCAGGGATGGGCAGGGTGCTCAGGGATGTGCAGGGAGCTCAGAGATGTGCAGGGTGCTCAAGGATGTGCAGGGAGTGCAGGGGCTGAGTTCCAGGAGAAAAATATAGCTTGAATGAGGTCAAGGTTGCACACTGCTCAAGCCCGAGGTGCTCAGCTGCAGTCTAAGTTGTGTTGGCTTTTCTGGTTTGCTTTGGAGTTTTTCCAAAGTGCTTTAAATCCCCATGGCAAGCCCTTCTCCCTAGGGAATGCTGTGAAACATCAGCCTCTCCTACCTCAAGGAAAGCCAGCTAGCCTGCTCCCCATCCATGGCTTGGCTGTGCCATGCTTGCAGAGCCTGCGACCCACACGCTGATGCTGCCCAAGGAACACAGGCAGACTGGCCTGGCAGAGGCTGTGTCTCTGGTGGGGGACAGCCCAGGTCTCCTCAAACCCAGCTTCTCTGCCCAGCCACTCAAGGATCCTTCCCCAGGCACTTGGTTACACTCCCTCTTGCCCATCGTTCCCATTTCTTTCAGCAGACGGTCGATACCCTTGCTCAGACTGTTGCCATCTCTGCTGTAGGGGCGATTCCACTCAGGAAGACACTCTGAAAGCCTCAATGTATTATGGTGCCTAAAGAAAAGCAGGCTCACTTTGGACTGATCCTGCGTCTTGGGATGTCCATCCACTCAGAGGAGTCTGGGATAGATGAAAAACTCCAGACAGCTCTGAGAACTCGGGCTGGAGGATCAAAGTTTCAGTTCCTGCAGGAGTTGGGATATTGCAGTGGGACACAGCAGCTGGCAGAGCTCTGCGGGACCTTCACCTCTGCTTCTGCATCCCTGGAGGACCTTCAGAACCCCCTCTCCCCTAAATCTACCTTTCAGGAGTCCAAGTACGTGGTGGTATTTTTTCAAGGCTCTGAACACTCCGCAGCAATTGTGAAAAACAAAAGAAGTTGAATCCCCTTCGAGTGAAGTTCACTCTGCTCCCAGCAAGTTGCAGCTGCTTCTCCCTCCCTCCCCCCTGTAAGCTGTCTATCAGTTTAAAAGAAGTGTGTGAAGACACAGATAAAATTATGGTAGCTAGAAGGATATTTTCCCATTTAAGCCAAAATAAAGAGAAATGAAAGAATGGAAGAGCGGCGGGAGGCTTTTCACGGCGTAATCCCAGCAAGCTTTGGCGTACAAAGAAGACATCGTGGTCTCCGATGCTTGCAGACTAGGGAAGCCTGATTAATGAAGGTTATTGTCGGGGAGGCCTGGCTTTTATGCTCAACACTGAAAGGCACCAACCCTCAAAGTATTCAGCATGATACAATAACAGATTGTGTGCAGTTAGCCTTAGAAAACAAATGTGCTCTCTCTTATATAAGATTATAGAGCATCCATCACTGCCTGGCATTAAATACCCCGCCACGCCAGTGTATGTAATTAGCAATACATGAAATCTAAACATTATTTTAAAGGAGTTGGAACAACAGGGGAAAAAAAGAGGAGTGGATGTTTGTGTTTCCCTTTCACTTTGAAGCCTCTTCTCCCTCTCAGCAGAGGTCCCCAGCGAAGAGCCTCCCCACCCCTGCGGCACTGGGCTGCCCTGGGAGGGCATCCCCATCCCTGCGTCCTCCCAGCCGCTCTGCTGGGATGCCGTGGCCTCAGCCAGCATCCCAGCACAGGGACGGTTCCCTGCCAAAACCTCTCCTGATCCTCTTATTAGATTTAGACTGCGAATGAAATACAACTGTAGAGCTGAAATGGGGAAAATGGGATTTTTTATGAGACACAGTATGCACTGTGTTAATGGGCTGCTCATAAACCATGGCTTGCCTCGAAATCCTCTGCAAAATCCAAAGAGGTGCCACATCACAGATTTTTCTGTACTTATTTTATCTGCCTACAAAAGGAAACAAGGGCATCAATTCTCTCCGGGAGGAATGACACCAGGGCTGTAAATCCTTGCTCTGTGCTTCACCAGCCCTGAGCTGCTGCTCTAAGCGACTCTGCGAGGGGCTGGATGGTGGCCTGCCGAGCAGAGGGTGTCTCAGTGCTGCTGGGGGAACCCACTGGTCCCCACCTCTCCTCCTGTGCTCCCACTCAACTTCCCAGCATTGGCTCCAGGGCAGGATGGGGCCAGGACCCTCCTGGTGCAGCTGTATAAACCCACAAGCCCCTGGCCTCTGGAAGCATTTGGATTTGGGGGAGTGGGTAGTTGCACACCAGAAGGTAGCTCTTTGCACAAAAATGCAGGTGAAAGTCTCTTTGTTTCTTCTGGGTCATTTGCTGCTGTCGCACTGTGCCTGGGGCTCTGTGTTGGGTGCCGGGTGTGGGGAGCCCTTACCTCAAGGGCTGTAAAGGATGGGTGTGAGGAGAAACAGGGACCATCAGCCAGTGATGCAAAGCCCACTGAAATCTTCCCAGGTTTTCCGTAGAATTCAGCAGCATTTTCTCACTCCATCCTGCCCACCATATGCAGGATGGGAATGGATTTTCCTGAGGTGTTTTGCCTAAGGCTGCCCAGGGTCTCTGTCAGAGCTGGGACCTGACCTGAGGTTCCTGGATGACATCTCTTATCCTGTCTTTTTGGGTTTTTTGGGGGGGGTTTGCACTATACTGTGGTATCAGCCACACAATTAAGAGCTATAATTAAGCACTTGCATAACCAAACAAACTCCATCCTTGCAAGAGCCCAGCATGCATCATGGGGTCCCTGTATTCCTCAGTTTTGAATCTCAGGCTGATAATTAGAAACAAAACCCCCAAAATCACTTTAACAACTTAACATCCCATCAGGCTGTGGAGCTAGCACAAAGCTATTGTCACTTCCTATTTCAAACACGCTCGAATTAAGGGGACTGGGATTATTTTTGCTTTTAAAGTGAGGCAGAGAGAAGTCACTTGGCTGGATGGCAAGCAGCTGTCTTCAGACGGGTGTCCCGAGGGCTCTTTCTGATGCAGGCTGCCCATGAAAGCCTGGCACGGGGCAGGATAGCGATACAGGCACATCCCTGTCTGCCAGTTTCTGATTCCCAACTGCAGAAGAGACGGGGGCAGAGTGCTGCCCAGACACCCAGCTGGGAGGCAGAAGCCTGTGACTTCCGAGGTTCCCATTAAGGTCACGTCCCGTTTTTGCTTTGGGTGCTCCTCCACACCAGGACTTCTGGCAAAAAGGGGCCGTAAAGCTGACGGTGTCTCCTGCAGTGAACGGCCTGGTGCTGTTTCCTGTGGCTGTGATAAAGCTGAACCTGCTGCTGCTGAAGAGCATCCTTGACCTGGGTGGACCTCGGTGAGTGTTCCAGTCCCTGGAGAGCTCTGGCATCCACAGCGTGACCTGTCTTGGCTCTGCTGTATCCTCGGACTGAAGCTGTCCTGACAGCACCCATGGGCACCAACTTGTGGGGGAGCAGCACCCTGTCCCTCCTCCAGCCCCAGCGCACCCCTGGCAGAGGCACAGCCTCTGCTGCAGCATGTGCTTGGCACTGCCTGACGCGCAGGATCCTTGGCCGTATGGCTCTGGCTGGGGAGCCAAATGATTGGGAGCTTATTATAGCCTCCTTTTTAATTAAGTGTCTCAAATAGGGATTTAATTGGGATGTAATAGCACACACTATTGTACATTAGTTTAATACCAAGGGATTATTAAGAGTATGTTTTTAAGGCTTTACAGTCCCATATTGAGTAAACAGTTGTTAAATTTCAATAAATAACTTTTTTAATCTTCGTTAAATAAGCAGCTAAACATATTTAGGATACTCCTTTTTTTCCAGAACGACTCCAGTCAGAGAGTCCCGGGTTGTAATCTCAGCATTTCACTGGTTTAAGAGGGTTGTGCCTGCTCATCCCTATCTCCCCTGCCTCAAAGACCCTGGAGCAGTGGCAGCTGTTTGCATCCGCCTGTTGCAGCCTTTAAAGCCCCTTTAAAGCCCCTCACCGTGACAATAGCCCAGAGAAGCAGGGAGTGGGCTAAGCCCTATTTTACAAGTACAGGAATTAAGGTGCAGAAGAGCAAAGTCATTTGTTCAAAGCCAGGCAGGGAGCCGGTAACGGAGCCGAACGGGAGCCAAGGGAAGATCAAAATCCACTTTCCTAAAAATAGAGCTTTGAAATTCTGTGAAGGGAACGTGGCTCTAACAAACCACTGCCTTGTGATGGGAAATGCAGTTAGTCATGTGCTGGGTTTGGCACCGGCACCGAACGTACAAATGTCCCACAGTCCCCAAAAATCTAACAAACGTTTCCACCCCTTTGCAGTTTGTGCCCAGAGAATTCCAGGTCAGGGTAGAGGGCTTCAGGGGACTTGAGTAGATGGCTTGCCACCAAGCTGGGGTCCCTTGGCAGGCAGCTCCCACCTATGTTGTGCCAAGATGGTGCATCAGGAACTACAGCATAGGTACCCCTGTAACCGCGGCAAAGAATAGTTTAGGGCTTGACCTTCAGACTAAGGTTGATCTTGAGCTTCCTGCTGCTCTCTGCAGCCGTGGTATTCTTCCATTGAATGATCAGCGTGGCCTGAGGAGTTGCTGGGTGAGCCGTTGCTGTGCCCACGGCAGAGCATGAGTGTCTGGGTGTTTGGAGAAGAGGAGGTAAAGTAGATGCACCCCCGAGCACAGCCCTCCTGCAGCAGGAGGAGCAGGAGCTGCCATGGCCAGAGACCTTCGCTGGTGCTAGACAGGGGACCAGCGGTAAGGGCTGGGACATGTCCAGGACGATGGGCAGGGGAGCAATGGTATGGGCAGGGATGTGTACAGGACGATGGGCCAGGACCATCCAGGATGGTGAGGGACACATCCAGGACACTTTAGAATCAGCAACTGGCCCCAGGAGACTGGAACACAGGAGCAGGCAGTGCAGGGATGTGCCCACAGAGCCGTGTCAGCTGGCTCTGGTAGGGAGATTGAAAAGTCTCTAAAATCCTGTCCCTGCTCCTCATCTTCTCCTTGGTGCTCTCCAGAGCTTCACCTTCCCTTTGCCCTCCCCTAAAGGAATCCGGAGGGGAGTGCTTGCCCCTTCCTGATGTCGCTCCCATTACTCTGCCCTGTTGAACAGGTAACACTAATGAAGGAGCTGAGAAATCAGGAATCTTCAACCAAGCACACTGTAAAATTAATGAGAAGCTACTGAAGGCCATAAATAATCTGTGCTCCCCATTAGAGATAGTTAGCACCATTAAAGCAATCCAGAGAAAAGCTGCCCAGGCACCACCAGCCATTCTCCCCTTGAAATCCATCACTGTCCTGTAGCTTTTTGTCAGCTGAAATCCAAGGATGGTTAACCCCTTAACATCCAGGCCATTTAGAAATAACGATTGTAATTATAAATCAAAAGTGATGGCTTAACTGTTTGCAAAAAATGTGTATATAAAAAAAAACCAACCCAAAATGAACTAGCATGGCCACAAAGGAAAAATCATTAGCTCCCTGGTGGGTTTACAAGTAATTTGCTAGCAATAAAAATGCAAACCACATTTTGGTGTGTAATGATTATAAATAATCCTTGGACAAGAATTCCTTCCAGGACTCATGAGTCCACTCCCTTAATGGCAAGTTTTATTACCCTGGTTTCTCTGTGTTTTCTTTCAAAATGCTGCTGTCATAACAAGTTAGGAATTACGGTGCTGTTGGCATAAAGGTTCATAATTCATATGGAAATAGGGTTCCCCACAAACACGAAGTGCAGTCATGTAACCACACAGAATGACCTTAATAACATCATCAGAGAAGGTCGGATGCTTGGGCCAGGGCTAAGTAGAGATGTTGGGGGAAAAACTCCCAGGTAGAGTCATCTGAGCGGGGCTGGGTGCAGCCTGGGTGGCACACTCAGTGCTGTCACCCAGCCCGGTGGCACTTGCAGGATCTTTAGGAAACAAGAAACATATTGAGTGTTGAAAGGGTTGTCGGGCATTGGAACAGGCTGCCCAGGGAGGAGGTTGAGTCACTGACCCTGGACGTGTTTCAAAGATGAGGTGCTCAGGGGTGTGGGTTAGTAGAGGACAGGTATGGTTGGACTCGATGATCTCAAAGGTCTTTCCCAACCTGGTGATTCTGTGATTCTGTTTTGTTAAGGTCCACGTGCTGGCAAGAGGCAAAAATCCCACCAACCAGCTGCTGAGCAAGTCTGTGTGTGCAATTTTATCCTAAAATAGGAGAAAGCACAGCTTGTCCATGATTTAAACTATACTCATTCCTTCCCTGGGCTTGTGAGGCCAGAGGGCGACGAGTGGAGATGAGCATCCAAAATGAAGGTAGCATGGAGGGGTGGGGGAGGAGATGCAATGCGAGGGGACCAAGGGTATTATCAAGGCAGGATGAGGTGTCAGGTCACGTCTGCCAAGCTCAGACCCTGAACACTGACTGTGGGGTTTTCTCACACGTGGGGTTGAGCAGTTGCTTCACTCAGAGTGTCTGGGGGAGGAAAGCTTGGAGTAAGAGAGGGAGAAGGAAAGAGAGGGAAAGTTAATTAGGTTAGAATTGCCTCCAAAAAGTACTAAACCTAAATGCAAATTCATAATGGGAAGATAAGGATATGCAAATCAGGCTGGGTTTCAGATTTTAGTATGCCATTGCTCTCCCTCTAATTGGAAGAAATGGATCCAGCAAATGAAATTGCCACTTCTTAACATATAAAGTCGCTGTGCAGACAAGAAAATATTTCGTGTTTTTCCTCAAATAATCACTGCTGCGTTAATGTATAAGAAAATTAAGTACATATGGATATAACTGTCATTTTACTTCTCAGTTTATAAATAGATGGGCACGTCTGCAGTCAGTCTTGCCTAGGGAAACCCATCGCTGGGCTTGATGGTGGCTGCCAGAAGAGCAGAGGATCGTTTCCGTTGAACGTTTTCATTTAGAACTTTAATCTTAAGTGAAGTTGATAATCTGTGCAAAGACAAGCTCTACCTTTTAAAAACTGCTATTGGCTTCATCCAGGATCTTGCAACACAGTTTCTGGATAGCCCCTTCCCCAGGATGTAGATAAATAGAAGATCGTGTTTCCATTGAAGTATTATGAGCCAAGCCTGGGTATCAGCCTGAAGCCACACATCCAAGGACCCACTCTGAATTTCTTCTAAGCAAAGATGACAAAACCTCATCTTGCAGAAATAAAAATTCCTCAGAAGAAAAGTGCGTAAAATGAGGAAGAAAATGGTTTTCTTTCCCTATAAAGGGAAAACAGGCCTTTAAGATTTTTATAGACCAGAAATTTAAACCAAGAACCTCCTTTTTACGGGTCCCTGTTTCAGCTTAAAGTGGTTATAGTGTTACTGCCAAAAAAATGGAGCCATGATGTCACCTTGGGGTGATGCAGGGCTCTGTGGTGAAGCTGCTGCTTCTGCAGAACTGGGGTCCAGAGGAGAGGGACAAAGACCCAGAGGATTTCCCTGCATTTTCCCCTCTCCCCATCTCTCATCCCAGAGATGTTCTGCCAAGGGGTCTGCCCTTGGGTTTGCAAACCCAAAGCGCTCTGAGCTGCCGAGCGTGGGAAGCAAGAGGCCAGCCCATCAGCCTGCTTCAGCACCTCGGGTACTCCATGGTGCTTTCTCTCCAGCCCTCCAGCCTCCAGATAAGTTTTTGAATTCTTGATGTATGGTTCAAATGAGGAAAATCCCGTCTCGATGCCAGACAAGCAAAAACTGAGAGTCATTAAGGCAAAAATCCTGCAGCAGAAAGTACTGAGCATGTGGAGCTCCCATCACACTCAGCGCTTCTGCCATCGTAAGCCCACAGAACAAATTGGATTTTGAATGAAGCACATGGAACTGTGACCTATGTGTAAAACTGAGCTTGACCTCAAAATGTAATGACATTTTGTCTCCAATTCTCCTGCTAATTACAAACGCCGGATTCAGAATATTCACATCTGAGAAGGATTTGCTGCTTGATTGTTTAAGAAATCTTAACAGCAGCAGGATGCCACCAAGCTTCTCTCTGTGTTTGGCCAGTGTTTGCTCAAATTCCCAGACTGGTTCCCAGAGACAGTTCTCTGCCCAGCTCAAACTCAGCAGACTCCAGCAGCAAACACCCCAAAAAGCGTGGGGAGACTCTGGACCCAGGCTCTTCTTCCCCACCTAAACTATCTGTAACTTGAGGGTGGGGAATTTTGATTCCTCTTGCTTCCTGCCATGGTTAATTCTCAAGATAATCCTTTCCTGACTCACAGAGGACAGATAAACAATCTTTCATTCACTTAAGTCCTTGAACTGGACAGGACCAAGGTGCCACTTAAATGATGGGGAATTTCATTGCCCTTCACTGGGGTGAACCCACCTCCTCTGGGCACTGGGCACAGCACAGCAACAGATCTCTACCAGATCCCAAATTAGATTAAGAACAATTTCAGCAGCCTATAACACAAAGCAGAGCCGGAGACCAGGGCAAAAGTGACCTGAAGCATGATTTGCAGTGAATGTCTTCTTCTCTCATAAATAGGAGAGACACTGTGGGATGATTATCCACCTAGATTTATCTCTGCAGCTCTGTGTGTATCCTTCTGTGCTTAAAAATGTCTCACTGCCCTTTGCATTATTGCATTGCCCTTTACATTCATACTGCATAAACCTCTCAAGTACCGTAAAACTTACAAGGTGTAATATAATGTCGTGATTTTCTTTTACACACCATAAACAAAAGTCACTGAAAAAGGAGCACAGAAAGGGAGACATTATTTGGCCTGACAACGACACAGGAGGAAAATATATATACAAGTAGGCATACATACACTCTTAGACACTTAAAATCACGAGCTGGATTGATTATCTGGCATTGATGGATTGCTTTAATGTATTACATAGATAAGGAAATTGATTATTCAATAAATCACTGTCTGCACTAAGAATCCAGTGTTAAAAAAGGAAGAGAAAATATTATAAATCTGTCTCGCATGGGCAGAGAGAGAGCTCACACTTTTAAGGTTAATCATGGTGTACCTTTTGCTGCACGCCCAGCGAAGGGGCAACACCTTGGAGTTCTGCAGTGCCAAGCGACTGGCTTCCCTTCCCAAAGCTCTCGAGGAACTGAACCTTCCTCTCCTGGGGGCCAGGCCACAGGCAGGGTGATGGGCAGAGCCCCTCATGCCACGGGCAGGGTGATGGGCAGAGCCCCTCGTCCCACAGTCAGGGTGCCAGGCAGAACCCCCTGTACCAGCCCTCACACCCTCAGCTGTGATGCTGCTCATGGCACAGCAGCAGCCGGGTGGGGGAGCTGCAGAAGATCACTGGAGAGGAAGAAATTGCCCCAGACTGCTGCATCAGACAGGAGGCTGAGCCAGAGGCTCAGATTCACAGCCTGCTGAAGGACAGCTCAGGGCTCAGGATCGGGGAGCGCCCACTCCATCGGCGTATGGATGGGAGGAACCTGCCCTGTACCACCAGCATCAGCAGGCACCTGAGCCACCAGCTACAGCATCTGGGATGGGAGCAGGGCAGAGGGAGCAAAGGCATCACAAGAATCAGAGCAAAAAGGGGAGAGTAAAAGAAAATCTAAATGAAAGATGGAATATCTCAGACTCAGAGAAACCACCCACCTCTGTGTCCCTCTGGAGCTCTGGCCAGCAAGTTTTCTGGCCCTGGTTTTGGCAGGTATGTCTCATGTTTCTTTCTCTGTAGCGAGCTTACTTCTGCTTCCTGAGGAAAGGAGCAGGAGCTTGGTAAAGTCAGAGGCTTTGGAAAAACTCAGGCAAAGCATGTCATTGAAATGCCTTATAGCGGTGTTAATAAATAACAGCACAAGCTAAGCTAACAGACATGCTTTACAAAGGAAATACCTAATGGCTGGATGCTTTCTCTGGGGAAAAAAAGTGTTTGAAATGCTCTGTGATAAACTTCTTGTAACAAGAATCTGGAGGAGAGAATACAAATATTCCTGTATCATATCACGTTCTGACTATGGTATCACCAAGCTGAGTTACTCTTAAAACATCTCCAGGTCGCAGCCTGGTGCCATCATGTTCCTGTGACTCTCAACACAGAGAACAGAGCAAGTGCTCCAAGCCATGCATTGGCAGTGACTGAAGCTGCTGCAAGATGTTATTTGCCCAGTGTCCTACAGGTCTGATGCAGCCCCAGGAGAAAATACACCAAGTCTTGGAAACCACCTTCTTGCCCAAGAAACTCTGTAAAGTCGAAGGCAGAGATGGCGATGAGAAGGTACCTGATGCTCTGAAGCTCTGCTCTTTGAGGATAGTTTCTCTTTCCTTCTCCAGTGTGGAGCATCCAGACCCTGTCTCTGCCTGTGCTGTGGTCAGGTGTCACCCAGACAGCAGCAGTGCTGTCACACTGTCAGAACTCTTTCCACGTATATAAAATCCTAAATGGTTGTAGAAAGTTGAAAGCGACGATCTTGATCTGCTCTAATTCTTACTAGAAAATATATACCAGCCACCCTTGTGCAGAATATGAGAGATTAATAATTCCCCTCCAGTGAGGCGTGAATCAGAGCCATTCAGACCAAGCAGCACCTGTTCAGTTTAAAGAAAACCTTTATTTATGCAGCAGTCAGAACAGCCATCTCTTTTTCAAACTCCCAGGCACTGCGGTGATGCAGACACACACATTATTCTTCACTGATGACTTAAAGGCCAACTTGCCAGTGGAGCAGCCCCCTTTGGGCAGGCACTGTGTCACTAAAGCTGGAGGGGCTGGGGTGGCGTGTGCAGCTCCCAAAGCAACGCCCAGGGCCATCCTTCTTGTGAAAATCTGCTCTCAGATCCTCTGCTGAGCATGGGGCTGGCTGTTCCATCCATAACAAATCCAACCCTGTTTCAAACATCCAACTTCTGCCATAGCCAGGAAATCATAGAATCATAGAATCCCAGCCTGGTCTGGGTTGGAAGGGACCCCAAGGGTCACAGAGCTCCAACCTCCTGCCACAGGCAGGGACACCAACCTCCAGGCCTGGAGCTACACAAGGTTGCCCAGGGCCCCAGCCAACCTGGCCTTGAACACCCCCAGACATGGGGCACCCACCCCCTCTCTGGGCAGCCCCTTACAGCCCCTCACCACTCTCTCTGTAAAGAACTTCCCCCTAAGATCTCATTTAAACCTTCCTCATCCCAGGCAGGTGCAGTGTCTCAATGGGCAGGGGGCTGCGACTTGACTTCTCAGCACCTTGAATTCACTACAAAGCTAACGAACAAGTCTAACACTTCAGCCCCAACAGACAGCCGTAACTCAGCTAAATTTGTGGGTTACACCAGCTTTTATTTACTGTTTCATCCCAGGAGATGACAGCCATCTCTCCTCCGAAGGGGGGAGGCCGCCCACGGTAAGGCTGGTTCTCGCTTCCCCATCTCGTGTCACGCTTGTGTTTTGCAGCCCCCACTCTGTTATTTTCAGGCCAGTTTACCTTCCCCTTCACCTGGGTACTGGTGAGTTCAAGGAGCTGGTCTGTTCACCTCTAAGCCCCCAGTTTGAACAAAGGACAAGCTGTAGCAATCAAATGTCATTACTGGCTAATGAGTATCCAGTGGCCTACGTAAAAGCAGTCAATGGCCTCTTCCCATTCCTCATTGGACACCTGAACCACCATTACAACCTGAGCTGCTGCAGCAAGGCTAATGAATGCTCCTGAAGCTCCTGCTTGCAGATGTCAAGGATGGAAGGCTAATTTCAATCAATCAGGCTCAAAAGCCTTTGTAATGGGCTTGGTGGAGGCAGGGAGGCTGGCAGGACAGCTCCATGTGCTCCTGCCACAAGATGCCCAAGTGAGCCCTCCTGTACCAAAGTCCTGCTCTGGCTAAGATAGCTGACAAAATGCATTGCAGCATCTTTCAGGCTGCTTGGGGGGTGGGGTGGGGTGGGGTGTTTTGCCTTCAAATCCAAGGGGTGCAGGCAGGAACAAATCACAGCAGAAAACCACAGCCCCATTCCCCAAAACTCCTGTGCCCAGATCTTTAGTTTATCACCATCATGCAGCACCCTGTTCCTGGCTGCAGTGACTTCTCAGGTAGTTACTGTGCAGTGTCTCACCTCCTGATGCCAGATGGCATCCAACCTAGAAATTTTCTATTTCCTATTTCCTCCTCTTTTCCTTTTGCACTACTAAGCATTGTGGCAGGTTTATCCCACCACTCCCACAGCATCCTCTTCAACTCCTTATTTGAATCTCTGTGATCACCAAGGGAACCCTCTCATCCCGTGCTGGTGCCTCCTTACCTGAGGTGACGCAGAGCACTGCTCTGCCCTGCTCGGGCGGTCCATCTGCTTCCCAAGATCCCTCTGCCTCCCTCCTTTCCTGCATTCCCAGCATCACAGGTTCCCTGCCAGCACAGTACTGACCAGCCGTGCACCGCGACAGAATTGTTTATGGGGAGCTTCATAAAGAGGAATAACTGGTGGGTCCTCCTGTGTCAGCCAGGGTGGGCAGAAACTGTCCCAGGTGGATTAGCACAGCCCAGCTTGCTGCTTAAAACCTGAAAGTATTGAGGTGTTTGTCATTCCCCCAAACTGGGAGCATCAAACGACCTGTACGGTGACAGCCGGAGAAGGGTGACCTGCCAGAAGGCTGCACACCACAACGCGGCCCTTGGACATCGTGCAGCGGTGGCAGGACCTTCTACAGCCCGAGACGTCGGGCAGTGGAGAGGTGTATGCCCAGGCAAGAGCACCCAGGGTCAGTGACTCAAACCCCTCCCTGGGCAGCCTGTTCCACATCCCCACAACTCTGCCAGGGAAGAACTTTTCCCTCACATCTGCTCTGCCCCTGCCCTGGCCCAGCTTGAGCCCATTGCCCCTCGTCCCAGCCCGTCTCCTGTCACCTGGCTGAAGAGACCATCACTCACCTTTCTACACCCTCCTGTCAGGTAATTGTAGGTGGTGATAAGGTCTCCCCTCATCCTCCTCTTCTCCAGGCTGAACACCTCCAGCTCCCTCAGCCGCTCCTCAGAGGATTTGCCCTTCATGGACAATGTCTCGACACAGGTTTAAAGCACGAGGAGGCCCGCTGCTGCTGAACCCTCAGGTAACACTCGACACAGCGAGTGTCTCATAGCACAAACCTGAGGAACAAAGCTGTAATGCCAGAGGAAAGTTCCCCCCACAGCAAGGAGGGAGGAGGCAGGAGGCGAGAGCTGAAGGGGTTAAAACAGAGGCAGCCACAAAGAAAAGCTATGCTGGAGCAAAGACAAAGCACCTTCCCACCTGCTTTAAGAGCTCTTGCTTGCAGTAAGAACCTGCATCTGGTTTAGACTTTGTTATGAGCAATAAATACCAGCACATTATCCTGGTTTTTACTGTTAACAAACAGAAGTAATGTGTGAAGCTCCATAACAGCTGAATCCCCTCTACATCAGCCCAAACCGAGACAATCCCTGCCTGGAACAACAAGCTGGAGTCTCTCCACAGGGCACAGAAGCTGGGAGTATTCACTGATGGGGCATCAGGATCCCCCCCCCCCCCCAGTCACTGCAAACAGCCAACGTCTGCAGTCGCAGCGACTTCGACTCTCACGCCTTTAAGACAACCAGCACTCCTCCCTTCCATCCCTTCCCTTTGGCAGCATCGCCATAGCGCAGGTTTCATCCTCCTGCTCAGCCTCTCTCCCCCCGCCCCTTCGCCCATCGAGTTCTGGTGCTTTCAACTCCTTATCTGCCTTACCCAGAGACTTCCACCAGCCTGTCTTCTAAGTGTGGGAAGGGAAGAAAACCTCCCCAGTCTAGACAGCATCACATGAAACCCCTAGCCAAAATGAGGGGAAGGAGATTGCACGGCATAACCGGGGGGAGAAACGCAATACACTGGATTATGAGGCTTAATGCTTGCTACAAACCGAGCGTGCAGCGCCGGGTTTTGTGTGATATTGTGTCTCCAAAGCTATTCTGGCAGAGCTACTCCATGGAAATGCTTGGAAATCAGGGATTATAGCTAATGGAAGAGAGCGGAGGGGGAAAAGGAGGAGGAGGGTGGCCTGGTGCAGGCAGCAGCAAGCCGGTGAGGCACAGTGCCCTCTGCTGAGCTGCCAGCCCTGGGCTGGTCTGGCATCGTACCCACCGCAGGGGAGGGAAGGAGAAACCCGGCTGCATTTAGGATTGCTAATTCAGTGCCAGTGCTGAGCTGCACCAAAGGAGCACTTCATTTACCAGGACAAGGGACACCCAACTTCGCTGGAGATGGAATTACTTTCAGCATCGTTCTGCGCCCAACTCTACGGGAATCTTTTCATAATATCAACCTTCCGTTTAGTCCCAGCAATGAAAACATCCAGAGATGAAGAGAGATGAAGCTTGAAGGTGGATTTGCAGCTGCTGGTGATAAACCCAGACGTGGCAGCACGGCACGAGCAGGAGGCTTTCCTTGCGCAGGCGTGTTCCCCCCCACCCTGAGCAAGGCAGAACAACCACCCCCCGTCTGCACACCCAGAGACCACGCAGGGCTCCTTCTACACCCAAGTTCTGCATAAATCTCTGCACCAATTCAGCCCATGGGGATGTGGATGTGCTGGTGCACGTGGCCGGGGGATGTACCCGCCCTGAGGAAGCAGCCTGGCACTAAGTAGGTCTGTTTATTTTGGTGCTACTCTTGCCCCCTGTGATGAATGAGGGTCTTTTTTTCCCCTCCAGTCTGCGGTTTGATCTTTATTTCCTGTATGAAGTTCTCAAGAGGATGCCAAGACCAAATAATTAGACTATTCTGCGATAAAGAGGTAACATTGTTATTCAAATGCATTCAGAATTAATTTACCACCAAACAATTTACGCTGCCACCCTCCTATCCTGCTGAAAATCACTGGAATACGTTATCTGACACACAAAACATCTCATGACCTGAAATAACTTTATCAACCACTAAATGCCTGAGCAGCGGGTGCGTGGCCATGGAAATACCCACAGTAACACAAGAGAGAAGCCACGAAGGCAACAGAGTGGTTTAAAACAAGGAAAAGCCAAACCAAAGCTATAAAGCCCTTTACTCGCAACAGGGAACATGCAGAAACCAGAATCCTGAAGCAGCCTGTCAGCGTGCTGGGCCCCGGGAGGTTTGGGGGGTCCCTTGGTCCAGGGAAGCCCGGCTCTGCTTTCTGCATGCTGCTTCTCCCAGCTGGGGAGCGAACAACACAGGGGTGGGTGGGTGGGTGGGCTGCCCGCCGGTGATGTTCCCCTGGTGAAGGTTTCTGAGCCCACGGGCTGGTCTCAGGTGCTGTGAGGCTGCATCTCTGAAGCTATTTGCTCCGGGGAGGGGGAAGCGCATCGATCTTGGTTCAATCTCTGCCGGCTCCTCCAACCCCACCATATTTCATCGCCTCACTGGCCACGCAGAGACATTGCTCATTGTTTGGCACTCGGTGACCCCCTCGCCCCAGACCCTGGGTGGGGGCTCGGGCTGGCTCAGCTCTGCTGCCGCATCCTCACCGGCCGGTAGCACCCGGCATCCACTGCCCGGCGTGCACAGCTGAGAGGGTGGCTGCGGGGGCTCGGTCGGCCCGGGGGAGGCTGTGGCAGAGGATGAACACACGCTGCGATCGTGTAAAAGGGTAAAACAGCGAGTCCCAGCCAGCACTCATGCCGTTTTCGGGGTGAGAGACTCCTCCATCCACGGGTGCAGGCAGAGCCAGCCCCTCTCACACCCCAGTGCCATTGGATGCAGGAGCAGAGCTGGACCATCCTGCCACCCCCTCCCTGAAGGACACGGGCCAAACCCATGAGCTGAACTGAAAAACACCCGACCCATCTTTCCTAGGATAACCTCTGCAGCACCCCCGTACCCCAGCTCCCAGGCCTGTGGGCGCTGCCTTTTCCAGCCTGGGAAAGCCTGGGTTTGCCTTTATTTTTAAAAATGAAACTTCGTTTGCAGAGTGTGGGAAGGTGATTTCAAAATAAAATTCCAGACAGGCATAATAAGCCTCAGAAAAGCCACTCATACAGAGGAGGAGAATTACCCACAGCTTTTGTTTTCTATGTATTTAGATAAAATAATCAATGGTTATTTTTTTTCCATGCAGATTCCAATCCCATTTGATTCTCTTTCCCGTATTACTGGCAAATCATACAAACAATCGATGCCCTGACCCCTTCTCTATGCAAACACAGCTTAGAAAGAGACTACAAGAAATCAAAGCCGATAAATTCCTCCTTGCAGGACTGTTTGTTTAAAAGCTTAACCAGAGCCCACAGTGACTTTGGTGACACAAGAGTGGGACTTTCAAACATGCTTGAGGTATAATTATTGCCACTAGTATCAGCAGGACTATAACCTTGGTAAAACAGAGCAAGAACACAGGGGTGAAGGTGATTCCTTTTAAAATGCAGAAAGCAAAATTAAATCCCCCCTTCCCCCCTCCCCGGGCACTGCGTACTTCTCCTGCAGAGGAAGGGCAAGGGGAACGTGCCGCCAGCATTGGGGGACCCGAGTGCTGGGTGGGCTGTGGGGACCCTGCCTGTCACCCTGCCTCCGTGGCAGGAGCCGCGCGGCTCCTTGCGGGAGCCAGGGTGGCCAAGGGAAGCGATGGGCTGTGCGGCTTTTGTGTCACCTCCTCAGCAGCCCTTGAATCCAAACAAAACCACTAATCAACAAATGCAAGTGCTGTAAATGGATTGATGGCTCCAGCAGCCTGATTTTTTACAATTACTTATTAATCTGGAAGCACTGGCACCCACCCCATCTGCACGTCTGTCTCGCTCCCGCATCATCCATCACAATAATCACTCCGAGTCATTCCTGGTGGTGCTTCGGCAAAGCCCGGCGATCGGAAGGGGTCTGCTACCAAACGCTGGTCCTTCACATGCCACACCGATTCCAGTCATCCCACCTTGCTTTCCCAGTTCAGGCTGGGACCATCGGGCTCTACAAAACGGCATCAAGCCCTCACCTGTCACTCTGAAGGGGTGCTACTCCTGCCTTTTAATCCAAGAGAAAGGTTAGATAAATAACCTATCCACGGCAGCTTAATCATCGTGCTCTCTCTGCTTTTACTATATGAGGGGCATGATATTGCAAATAGTCAGCTGCTCAGTGCAGCACTTAATAACAGGTATAATCTCACTGATCTCATCCGCAGTCAGGGCTGGCAGCGTCACATACTCCACTCAGTCACAGTGGTGTAAACACAGAGTAACTCCGCTCACGCCGTTAACAGTTCCCTGGCTTTGCAAGCAGAATAACTCGGAGCTAAATTGAGCACCTTGAGCGTGCAGCAGATCTAGATGGGGGGTTTCTGATACAGCATTTTCAAATATTTAACAGATTGCGTAATAATTGAACAGCTGTTGGATAAGCTTCAGATACAAACTCCTCCTTAATAATAAAAAATAAATATAAGATCCAGCAATGAGGCATGGATTTTCTTTGTACATGTATATGTATAGATTATGTTTAGATGTGGAGATTAAATATTTATGTTTTACTCAGGAGAGAAAGAGCGCTCTTGGCTTTTCCTTCTCCTCCTTAGACATCTCTCCCTGTATTTATTTTAATAGCCAGCTTTATAGGAAAGCAAGAAAGCTTTGAAAAGTTGCCTGTTTTCTCTCTGGTTTGATATTCAGTTTTAAAACAATACTTATTTAAGTGGTCTCCACTTCTTGGCATAACCTAATAATTAAAAGAATTACTTGAAAGCCAGGGCAGCTTGGCACAAATTAATGCAGGGGGAAAAAGCTGCAGTTTTCCAACGGGCTGAAAAAAAAAGAGGTCAAAATTCTGCCAGTTTTAGCTGAGAGCGAAGGTAAACACAGATCTCCCTGTAGCCCCCTTTAAAGCTCTTTTTTCTTTTCCCCCTGATCTTTAAGTCTCTTGTTTTACTGATGAAGAGAAAGGCTAAACAAGGTCCTGAATGTTGGGGTGTTTCTCAGTGACTAAAGCAAGGCCGCTCCTGCGTTCGGCACAGCGGCGGCGGGGCTGGAGGAGGCGATGCGCAGTGCTGCTCCTGCAGCGGGCAGCCCTGCCTGCTGCCTGCACCTCGCCTCCCTACGCTTGCACCCACCCCGTACCAGTGTCCCCCACTCCTGAGCTGGGGTGGGGGGGCTCCAGGAGAAGGGGAGCAGAGCGGCAGCAAAACCCCGGTGATTTCCGTGCAGGGCTGCAGCAGTTCCCGGGCTGGAAGCTCCTTTTGTGCAATCGCTTCGATCTCTGTCTAGAACATCCATTTTCAGGGCAACTGAGGCACTTGGGCTTGAGGCTAAACATCTCCACAGAGCCACAGGGATACTCCTGGGCCTGGATGTCTCCCACGAACCGCGCTGGCATTCCCAGAGGTCTTGGCACCCCTCGCCCTAGCGACTTTCAGGCCGTTCCTCCTGCAAGCATCTGCCTGCGCAGCAGCATCCCCTTGCATGCTGCCTCCGGAGCGGCAGCCTGCCAGCACGCCGGGTCTGGCCACCAAGCATCCAGGCCCACTGCTGCCAAGCCAAAAGCGGGATGAGCTGCAAGCCCAGTGCTCCCAGCCGTGACAGGACTCCCCAGGGCACACGGATGGGGATCCGTGCCCTCGGAGCCGTCGGGAAGAGAAACACCGCTGCGGCACTTAGTGGGGACAAGGCTGGTGATAGATGGGGGGGACGACATGAGTCTGCCACGCCACAGCGGGACACCTCCTCCCTGCTCGCGTGGTGGGACTGGCAAAGCCCAGCGTGCCCCGTCAGCAGCGACAGGAGCTTTCCTGGGAGTGGGCTTCTGTTGTACGAAACATTTCCAGCTGTTGCAGGCTCTGGCTGAGCATACCAAGCAGCTTGGCTCAAGTAAAAGTTCAGCAGCTGCCAGGGCCCAGGCCCCTGAGGCAGGTCCCTTAACCTTTTCCACCATCTCTGGCGCTACAACATGCACAAGACCACGTCTGCCTGGAATGCCTTGTTGATGGAAGTCCAGGAGAGAGCAGATGTTTTACCCTGCAGGATTCAAGCCCTTGTCTGTGAGATGATCCGGGGCTGAGCAGTCGTTCAAAACCGTGCTGGAGGTGACAGTGTTTCCCTTCAGAGAGTGGCTGTCTCTCAGGACTAGCATTTTTCTTACTGGCTTTCACACTGCTGCTGTGCGGTTGCACTGGGATAAATAAGACCATTTTTTTCCCCACTTTAAAATATTCACAGACATTCAGTTTTCACTAGTTTCCCTGGGTTAGAATTTGGTCCATGAAAAGATAGGTAAACCTGTCCTTATAATTTTTACTGGGCAGACAGCAAATCCCTGGGAATGTGTGTATCGATGGCAAAGTACATGGGATGTAACAAGAAATCAGTGCTGCTCTTTACATGATACGCTTTAAACAAGTATCTCGTTTAATTAGAAAAAGAAAGATCGTTGACTCTTTCCCGAGCTGTTATCTGTGCAATTACTTTATGTAACATTATTAAAAATTAATTTTCCCCAGAACCTCAGCGACTCAATGAAACACGCCTGGCCCTCAGCAGCGGCTGCAGCATAGCCAGCCCACTGGCATCCTCCAGGCAGCGGGGCTCGGTGCCACGGGCTCCCCTAGACTGCCTGTCCCTTGTGCTGGGCACCTCTGGCCTGGGATCAAAGCACCTCTGCCCAGCACCCTGACTGCAGCAGGCTCAACAGCTCTCCTCGCAGCGGCACAGCACCCCTCCTTGCACTGGCACAGCACCTCTCCTCACACCCCGCACTGCAGCCCTCTTTGCACCAGACTGAGCATCCCCTCTCTCCGGGGGCTGAGCATCCCCTTCTCCAGGGATGTAGCTGCTCTCCTCGCACCGGGCAGCTCGGTTCTCCTCGAAGCAGGCACAGCATCCCCCCTCTCCGGGGGCAGAGCATCCCCCCTCTCCAGGGGCACAGCATCCCCCCTCTCCGGGGGCAGAGCATCCCCCTCTCCAGGGGCACAGCATCCCCCCTCTCCAGGGGCAGAGCATCCCCCTCTCCGGGGGCTCAGCATCCTTCCTCCCCGGGGACAGAACATCGCTCCTCTCCCCTTTGCTCCGTGCCCAGCACCCCCACTGCACCGCGCCCAGGGCGGCTGCTCGCACCGGGAGCGTTCCCCCACTTTGGCAGCGGCACGGCACCCCTCCGTGCCGGGACACAGCTCCTCAAGCACCGCGCCCGTCCGCGCTCCGCGCCCGTCGGTAGCTTCCAGCCCGGCACAGGGCAGCGCGTCCCTCGCCCCGGCACCGTTCCCCGAACTTCGCCCCGCCGCTCCCGGCCCGTCCCCGCGGGGAGAGGCGGCCTTACCTATCCGGATGACATGCGGCATCCCGTGCGAGCACTGGCCCCAGAAGCCGCCGACCAGGAGCGCTGCCCAGTATTCCCAGAGCACGCCGCGGAGAGCCGGCCAGAGATGGGGCATCGTTGGGCAGGGCGCGGGCCGGCGCGGCCCTACGGCCCCAGGGGCAGCGGGCGAGCGGGCGGCTGCTGCCCGGGGCTCAGGCGGAGCGGCCGGTCGGCGCCGAGGCCGGACCGCTCATGGCACATCTTAGTGCGGCCGCGCCGGCCCGTCCCGCGGCAGCCGCTCCGTGCCGAGCCGAGCCGAGCCGAGCCGTGCCACGCCGAGCCGAGCGCAGCCGTGCCGGGCCGTGCGGTGCCGGTGCCGGTCGGGCGGCACCTGCGGAGCCGGGGCTGCCGGTGCGCCCGGAGGAGCGGCTCTGTCCCCTCCTACCACTGATGCGCGCGGCTCGCGCAAAGCCCCGGAGTGGAGCGTGCACACACTCACACACACACACACACACACCCACCCCGACACACGCACTGACACACACCCCCGGCACACACCGACACGCTGCCACCCGCCCGCTCCCCCGGGGCGAGGGCAGGGCCGGCTCGGAGGGACCCCCCGGGCGGGCAGAGCCGCCGGGCAGGAGGCGGCTCCGGGCCCCTCGGCGGGACCGCGGGGCGGGGGGAGGCAGCGGGTGTACCGGGGGGAGTGGGGGTGTCCGGCAACTCTGGGGTTGGGGGGGGCTCACTGTCCCCGGTGGCCCCCAGCCCCTCAGATCCCGGCGTGTCCGGTATCCCCGGAGCCCCCGCTGTGCCCGGAGCCCCCGACGTCCCGAATGTCCCCGGGCGTTCTGCGGTTCCCCTCTGCCCCCCCGTGTCCCCGACAGCTCCGCCGCCGGGCCAGGCGGGGCAGCATCGCTCGGGCCGGGGCCGGGCCGCGCCGGCAGCGGCGGGCGGGTACCAGCGAGGGGGGGTCGGGGCTGCCGGCGCGTCGGGACCCGCGAACGGGCGCCCAGCCCGGGCTCCGCAGCCGGGAGTTTAATGACCTCGGTGACAGAGACAAAGGGCCGCACATGCAGCAGATAAGTAGGCTGCTTTGTCAACTTGCTGGGCTAGGCTAGGGCGAATTTATTTTTTTTCTCATTTAAATAATTTGATCTATTCCATCATTTCCAATCGCTCCCATTTGCCAGCTGTCTGCTAACTACATCGCCTGGAACATCTGAAGAGCAAATCTTTAATTTTCTTACAAACATACTATTACTCCATATCTGTTCATCCTTTTAATTTTCCCCCTCCATCGCTTTCCCCCAGCAGAGAGCTCGGCGTGCTCAGCTGATCGCTGTCCTGCGCTCCAGAGACCTCATGCTGGACCAGCCTCCCTTAGCCTGAACTGGAGGAGGGGACAAATGCAAGTCATTATTGGTCTAAAACTCCCAGAAAAGTTGCCTGGGTGTTGGATCTGACAGCAGAGCACCAGCACACGGACTGCTGTGGTGAGGCAGACCTGCTGGGAGCAGGGAGGGAAACCTCCTTGCCCATCGAAGTGGTGTCTGATCTCTGGCCGTTTCTGTACAGCAGAAGCAGCGGGGGGTTGGCCAGGGTGTCTGATAGCTGTCATCGTCACCGAATCATAAGGAAAAGCTAGAAGAGGCTCTGGGGGATCTGCACGCCCACGGCAGGACCAGCCCCTCTCAGAGATGCTGGTGTAACTCTTCTAAAAGCCTCCCTGGGCAGCTTGGCACTGTGGTTTAACTCATGCGTCGCCTGGGGTGATGGGAAGGTACCCCTAAGCAGGACCTGGGTTCTCAGCATTGTGTCTCCTACCTAAGAGTCAAGCCAGAGAGACAAAGGCACTACTCAGCATCTTCAGAGCATGGTGCAGAAGTCTTGTCTCGGAGGAGGTCTGTTGTTACTGTTTATTGTGGGCATTCTGAGGCCCCAGCTTCCAGCAGGAGATCTTACCAGTGTCACAGGCAGTTAGAGAAAAGGGTCTCTCAAAGGTATTTTTATCCCTCATGACACCAACACGGATCAGATTTAGCAAAAGGGCATGGAAGAAAATTTCTTTACTTATTACTTAAATGAAGGACAGCTGTTTCTGTGAACTTCTACAATTAAATGTCACCACCTGGTGAATCATTCCACCTGGAGATAAAAAAAAGCCCCACAAATTTTCTGGGAGGAAGAGGGTAGATAGGGCTGTTTCATCTGTTGCTCTTCTTTACTCTTTGCAGACTCCAGAATGTAGAGAAGAGGGTTTGATTTTGAGTAACGTGGGACAAGAGGTTCAGGTTCTGTGGACTGTTTAAGTTGAAGTGTAGACAGGGTGATATATTCTGGTAGTTTGTTAGGGTCAGGATGCTGGTCCTCACCCTTTTACTGGTGCTGGACACCAGTAAGGCTCTGACCTTCAGCCTCTGGATCCTACTGCAGAGCCAGCACCAATAGTTTAATTCTTATTGTGCGATCTGACCAGCAGCTGGTATGTGTATGGAGCTCATGAATGGTCCTCATCATCCACATTGGCGCCTCAGAAAGGTGGGACAGGAGCAATCGTTCCTCAGAAGTTGGATGATAAACTGAACCATGCACGCCTGGATGCCAGGCAGAGGTGCTTTGTAGCTGCAGGTCTCCTTTCTCGGGGTTTGTGTGGCCTTTCCTTCCTAGAGCAATCTGAGCAGCGTGCAGCAGATCGTGGCTGTGTTTCCCTTCCATGTGTTCCTGAGCTGGTTCCCCAGCCCTGGCCCTGGTGTGGGGCTTGGTGGTGCTTCTCTCTCCATGCTGTACTCCAAGGGGATTCCAGAGCTACTCCATGCCACGATTAGAGAGATAATTTGGAAGCTCCTCTTAGATGTTGCACTGTAGTTACCTTCACTTTTTCCTTTTCCCTTTGCTCCAGGTGTGGCCAGTGGATGCACCACACCAGGGTCCACCCCCTGAGCAATGACCTCCATCCCTGAGGCCAAACTCTCCAGCAGCTGGGGCAGAGCGAGGTCATTAGCATATAATTACAGCAGAGATAAAATGGCTGGGAAACAAGCTGGCTGCTGTCTGTGAGGCTGGCTGAGCAGCTCCCGGGACCAGAGCTCCATCTCAGCGCTGCTGTGGGGTAAGTGCTGCCTGGTGGGATGCTGGGCTGAGCCACCCTGGCCTTGGGGTGTGGGCAGCTCCTCTGGGGGTGGGGGTAAGTTGGGACCCAGTTCAGGGTTTGTTGCCTTGCTGAAGGCTTTGGTGTTCTCCTGCTTTGTTATGGTGATGCTAAAAATACCAAGTGTCTGCCTGGTTCACAACTGCTGTGAAAGTGGCTTTAATGTGGTCATTCATCACTTTGTGGTGTACTGATAATTAGTGCAAATGCTCTGCTGTGGTTATACCTTGTGAACACCGTGTACTGTTTAGGAGAAGTCACTTGGTCATTCTTGGTTTATTATGAGAGACTGGGATGTGCTGGGGGCTTTGTGCTGTCCTTTTTAGACTGAATATATGTGGCATTTGGAGCTTGGTTTATCACAGAGGTAGGGCTCTGATAATCACGTGTGTTTCATGGGTTTTATACACATAAACCCCTCAGTTCCCTCCCCTACAGATAAAGCTGTGTATTTATAGGTGTCCTAAAGGTTCTGGGTGTAAGGCTGTTTATTTCTGAGGGTGAAACCAAACCATTTGTGAAAGTGGGCAAAGTGCTGAGATGACTAATGTATAAGGACAAATTCTGATCGGGGAAGGACCTTTCCAAGCAGGATTCAAGCTTCAGAGCAGCAGCAGGAGTATGAACCTTGCAGAAAGAGAGAGCTGAGCGTTTCTGGAGCTGTGGTGTTTTTCTGTGCTAATGAAGAAAAAGAGGCTTCTCTTTATTTTTTTTAATGGTGTCTAAACTGGTTCATTTTGAATTAGCTACATCCACATGCGTTTTGTTTAGATTTATATGCATCAGGTGTAATATAACCACAATCAATGTGAGTTATGAGGCCCAGAGCTCACATTACCGAGATTCATGGGCTCAAGTCTGCTCCTAAAATACCAGAGAGTAAATATACTGGGGCTGGGAAATGCAGATTTCTAGGGCTTGAGTGCCATCTACTGAAACAGTCCCAGCTAGCCCTTCACTGTGACACCCAGCAGTTTGATTGATGGGTCGCTAAATTAAATTTAAGCCTGTGGTTCATGGGTCCAGCTGTTATGATGAATCCCTCCTCTCTTTCCTCTCCTGGGTGATGGTGCACCCATTTCTTCTCCCTTCTCTCCTTCCAACGCTCCAGGTTTAATCCTGACTCCTCCTGCAGTTCCACATATGTCACTGTAGATTGTCTGGTTGGGGAGTTTTTTAATGGCAAGTAAGATGCTGTGAGGTTTCCTTCTGAAATGATCGTCTGGGGGGCTGTACTTGTGGTGATGAGTGCTGAGGGCTGTGTTAGGCTGGGTATGGCAGCACCCATGGGGAGGAACCCTCTTTGCCCCAAAGAGCTGGGCTTTGTGTAGTTGGAGAGGCACCAACTCCTTGCAAACAGCTGGGATGAGGTGCTGGTGCCACCTGTGCGCTCCAGGAGCTCTTGCAAAAGCAAACAGCAAGAAGCCATAGTTGCTTCCAGAAACTCCCTGTAATTCTGTGATGTGCTTTGCTTTTTTGGGAAGGGAAGAGGGAAAGCATTCCCCTCCCTGCTCAGCATTGAATCCATAACAGGAAGCGTGTTGTGCTCTGCCTCCAGCCCGAGCAGGGCTTTCTCTTGGCACGGCAGTGCTCTGCTCTGTGGTGATGGAGGCACTGGGCAGCTCCCCCATCCCTGCAGAGGGGTTGGGGGGGACAGAGGTCAATACCAGAAACAGCTCATGTGTTTTACATGCTGCTGGACAGACGATTTCAATGTCTGGATGCTTCCCACTACTTGAATTTTTAACAGGTTTATTCTCTCTAAGTAACTCTGTACAAACCCCCTGGGGGAGCGTGTTCTGTGGCGTGCCCTGCTCCTCAGGCCCTTCCATGGGGGGCTCAGGGGGTGCTGGGGCACCGTGGGGTGTTTTTCCTACAATCTGTGTTGCAGAGAAACACTCAGAGAAGGATTGTTGCTGTGCTGCACTGCATATATTTGTGTTGGAACATACTGTGGTGTAATAGCTGGTTTGAAATGTATCCAGTTCTGCTGAATATATTATAGTGAAAGTCAGGCAAAAATGCACGGGGAGAATGTGAGCTCCTGTCAAACTGGGGAGCAGAAGTGCTCTGCTGAAGCTGTGAGAGTGGGAAGGGAGCTGGGACCCAACTGCTGCCCTCCTGTTCTTGTGCAGGGCTGTTTGAGGGGGGTGGTGCTGTGGGGAGACTCAGATCAAAGCTGTGGGGGGGTCTGAGGGTCTAAACAGATCACAAGGTGGTTTTGCTGCTGTCTGAAGCTGTTGGCATTGCCTGCCTTGCTGCAAACCCTCCTTGAAATGTGTGTCTGGTCCCGGGGCAGGAGCTGAGTGCCAGGCTGGGACAGGACAGATCCCTCCATCAGCTGGTCTACTGCAGCAGAGCTGGTGGGACCAGGGAGGAGGCTTTGTCCCCAGTGCCCTCTGGGCAGCGGGAGATGGGAACCGGCTCTTCCTTCACCTGGGTGGTGTTTGAGTTGCCACTCTTCCACTGCCCCCTTCCCAAGCAGGGTAGAGCTGGGGGATGGGATGAGGTCTGTGCTCATGCTGGGAGAGCTAGTACACAGCCCTGGATAAAACAACTGGAGAGGTTTGCCAGCCTCTCCTGCCTGCAGCTGGCTTAGCTAAGGCTGGTGGCAACTCTTTGAATGAAAAAATAACAAGGGGGGCAATCCTGCTTTTCTTTCTGGTTGGTTGTGCCCCAGTTTGCCTTGCTGGAGGGTCACTTCCTGGCTCACAGCAGTGTCCCAGGCATGGCAGGAACATAGACAGGTCTTCCTCCCAGCAGCAGCACCCAACTGCTGTTGTATGGGGATACCTGTCCCTTGGGTCTGGTGGCTTTTGCCTGGGAGGGGACAGCAGAAGGGCAGGACCCCCTGGTGGAGTTGGGCTGTGAGAGGTGGTTCAGCCTCCCCCAGCTCTGGGGTGGCCACATCCACCTGGCTCTCGCATTTTGCCCCAGGCAGTGGGACCCTCACTGGGCACCTCCCTGGCAGGGACTCCTTTGATCAGCTGCTGCTTTTGAACTGATCTTGGTTTTGAACCTGGAGATGGGTTGGTACTCTCTCCGGGAGACGAGGATGCATGCTTCCCAGGATGCCTGCTTCCTGGCATCCACACTGGCAGGAACTTGGGAGCACACAGAGCTGTCCAGCCTTTTCAGGTGTGATGTAGTGGTGGTAAGCAGGGACCGTGCTGCCTCAGCACCCAGAGGGTGAGTGCATCCTGCTGGATGTGTGCCGTGGAGCTGTGTGTGCCCTGGCTGCTCGTCAGCCGTGCACGGCAACAGGCGAACCTGTACAACTGTAGCGTGTCGTGTAGGCTGAAAAGGGCAACAGGGAACAAATGAACAAGACCGACCAGTTCAAATTATTATCTTTATCACACCACATGTTTGTCCCCTGACAGGAGAAGCTGTTTTGGCCAGTCAAGTGCTCCCTTTTCTGTGCTGCAATGTAATCTTTTGAACTCGGCTGAGTGGAAATACATATTCATGTCAGACAGCCCTTGCATGTATTTTTCATCCTCTTTCTGCAGAGGTAGGAAATCATCTTTTTTTTTTTTTTTTTTTAAACCTTTGGGGGGGAAGAGCAGCCCTCTATCTTTAGGATTGGTGGGAGAAGCCATTTGCAACTGATGGGTGTAAATTATGCCTGCTTAGTCAGACAGGAAAATTAGAGCCTGCAGAATTAGTCTCTGCTTGCAATTATCTTTACATGGAACCAGTTTACAAAAAAAAAAAAATTTGGTATGCTCCTTGGCTTTCTGATAAATTCTCATGTGATTTATTTTTGACCTGTCAGCTTTGAAGCCTGGCCCGTTGTGTTGAAGCTGGGAAGGGTATCTCCTTTTGTCTCCTGTACAAGTACACCAACTGGCTGAGCAGAAGGTTGGTCACCTGCCAACCCGTGGGTGCACAGGGCACTTTACTACCCACATGTCTAATTACCCATGCAAAGATTTGGAATGACTTGTTAATACCTTTTTTTCCCCCCTCTGTGCATGCAAAGGGCAAGGAAAGAGCATGTTATTTTGAATGCCTGTTAAAATCGGACTTCAGTGGAATTATACTGGGAATTAATTTGACCAGCTGCAGCCAGTGTTTCTTCCCAATCCCCTTGCAAACTCAGGCCTGGTTCCAATTCACAGCAAATCTCTCCGTTGCTCCAGCACGTTTAGAGAAAGTTTCAGTGTTGGGTGGGAGAAGCTGTGGCTGGATCTGGCCGTTCCCATTCAGAACAAAACAGGGCAGGACAAAGCATCGCTCCGGGGAGCTGGTGTGCCAGGGGAAGGGAGGCTCCTGCTGTATTGCATCTGTCCAGCACTGGTAGGAATTGGCTGTGGGAGAGATGCTGTGCAAGGATGAGGGGTGTTAAAATGTGGGGGCAAAATAGGTGCCTTGTGGGGGGAAATGTCTTGACTCTGAGCTCCTGTGTGGCCTTACCTTTGGGAAGGGGTATTTGGGAGCAGTGGCTGGGACACTTGTGGGGCTGGGGTGATCTCTGTATGTGCCTGCACATCTGAGCTCTGCCTCATCATCTGCCTCCTTCTCTAAGCATTTCCATACAGTTTCTGCAGAGCCCCCCAGGCTTTGTAACGCTCTTAAAACACGCTTTCCTCACTGTCCTGCCTGGATACCAAATGCATAACTCCTGAGAGCACATATGGCCCTGACATGGGGCAGGGAGCTTGGCAGAGGCTGGGGGTGGGCAGCAGCGCCGGTGAGAAACCGCTCACAAATACCCCTGCCCAGCTTTCAAAGCTGCTGGCGCTGTGTGAAGCTGATGTGAGGCTCCCTCTCAAACCAGGGCTAAACCAGACCCTTGTGCCAGTTAAATACTTGTTATTCACAGCTGTAGGTGCCTGGGCACAAGGTTAATTTTGGGGCTTTTCAGCTTAGCCAGCGATGAGCAGCTCTGTGCTTTATCCTGTTGGAAGGGCACTGTGCAGCATGCTGTATTTGTGGAGTGGAAGGGGAGTGTGGGAGGCTTCCTGCATACGTTGCCGCCTTATTCCCAGGAACAGAGAGAAATGCTGCTTTTTTATTATCTTTTAAAAATCTGATGTTTATTTGGTATTTTAAAGGTGTGAAGAAAACAGAGAACATGTTTTCTATCTTTTTTAGAATCGAAATTTGGTGTTGCTGTGTGGCTTGTGAGCCACACTCTCGTTTTCCCAGTTCTTCCTAGTCAGAGGGGTGCTGGTGGGTGCTGCCTCTGATGCTGCTGGGCATCGCCTCTCCCTCTGGCAGTGGCAATCTTGGCGAATGCTGACCTTGCCATGGAGGAGAAGTCAGAAGACATGCTGAGTTTCCCTTTCAGAGACCTCTTCTGGCTGTGTAGCAGATGTGGGGCTCAAAATTCACCCCAGGTTCCCAGGTAACTCAGTTGTGCTGGTACTGTATGAGCTGGCGGGGTGAGGAAGAGAACTGCTGGGAACAAAAGCAGTGAGACCTGAAGCTATGTGGCCTTCAGGCTGGAAGGGTCTGCCCTTCCCTCTAGTTCCTCTGTACAAACCAAGCGTGTGGAGTGGGGGTCTCTGAGTCCCCTCATCCCTTATCTCCAAGTCTTTCTTGCACCTGGAAAGAATATAAAACAAATCTCTGGTAACTCTTGTTTGTGTCCCATTTGGCCCAGCAGAGAGGGACCAGCCTGAGAAGGCTTACTGGTTTATCTTCCCCTTCCCAGTGCAGCTGTGGAAGGAAGTTACAGACCCACCTGTGAACTTCTTGGTTGACTTTGTGCTGGGGATGCTCATGCCCAGCAGCAGTGCCTTTAAATTTGAACCTGAAACACCTCATTTAAATTCCATCACTGCTGTTCCTGGGTGTTGTTTCTGTTTGGTGATGAGACAGAAGAACAATATTTCTAAGCAGGTCTGAGTACCAGTAAAACAGAGCTGCTGTGGCTTTATTCTAGACCGTGCACGCAACCCTAACGAGCTTGTATCTATCCAGCCTTCCACTTCATGGGGAGATCATGACTTGCATGCTGAATCCTGGTGTGAGAATTCCCTAGGAAAAATAACAAGCCTTTCTTATGGCTTATTGCCAGCCTTTTTTTAATCAGATGCACTTTTTCAAATATGAAGGGGAAAACCAGGAGTGTGTCCACTAAACACTTGGTGCTGGAAGTGTTTGTGTGTAGAGATGTGCTTTGTGTTGGCTTTTAAAGTACAAAGGCAAAAAAGTGAGTAATTTTACAAAACTATTTTTGTTTTATGAGCTTTTTCTAGGGGAAGGGAGAGCAGGGTCTTGCCAAAAGTGTGTGTTCAGCACATTTTTTTTGTTACATGGTCAAAAGCCTGCTCTTTTTATCCCTGAAACATTTCAGGGTGTATAAGACTCCAGTGGTGCCTCCTGCTTTGTCCCAGGATGAGGGATGCTGCCTGTGTGCTGGACTGTGTGACTGCTTTTAATAAATGAAAGCCAAAAATCACAGGAAATCAATCCTTTAATGCTTGTCCACACCTCTCACCTAAGGCAAGGGGGTGCCTATATGTTTTGATGGGAAGTGAATATAGAGCTTTCCCAGCAAGCAATTGGAATTCTCCTATGATATTTGCATGTGTTTCAGTGGGATGCAGCCTGGAAGTGGGAGAGAGTGGAGCTCTCTGGCTCTGCCCTCCCAGCACCCGCTGGGCTCAGATCCTCACTGCAGGAGGATGTGGCCCTGGAGAGATGCAATTATGTACCCTTGTGTTAACGGTTTTAAAGATCAAGTAAGGACTAGTTTGACTACAGATTAAATATGAAGATACCCATTTATGAATTAAGGGGGGGGAAAGAGAAGAAAAAACCCTCCAAGTAGATTAAAGTCTTGCAGAACTGACTAATAAATCAACGGCTGGCGAAGCGTGGCAGCCTTGTCTGCTACTCTGAAGTGGCTAAGGACATGTTTAATAATGCTTTACAATTCAGAGGCTAAATGAAGAGCAAGTAGAGTGAGAGCAGCACACCCACTAACTCTGTGAAGGCGATGAAAAGGGACTGGAGGGAGCACGAGCCTTGGCTGCTGGGAGAGGTGAGCCCCAGGACCTCAGCTCTGTGCCTGCTCCACCTTGGCTCTTCCCTCTGGAAGGAGGGTGCCTGTACAATAGGTGCTGAGAGCCTCTGGGTGAAGGACACAACTGCTGTGGGCACCTAGGACCAAAAGGAACAGCTTGGAGCTTTGATTGTAGGTGGCTGCTTGTTGTTTGTATTGCGGTCAGGAGCAGCAACGCTGTGGCACCACATTGGGCCAGCGCTTGAGCAGCCTGCACGCTGCTGGAGGAGCTTAGAGCCATGTGTGAGGGAGTACCACGAGGGATAGGTAGTTTTCCTTGATAGTTTTAGTTGATCAGCTTAGGCTGAGAGTGTTTCAAAGGCATAGGCTGCCTTTTGGTGCTGGGCTTTCAAAACAGGGGTGAAGGGACATTCCTCTCCAGGCAAAATCAGTGTGATGTCAAATCAGCTGTGGTCTGCAGTGGGGACAAGCTTGGGAAGCAAATGCTCCCAGAGTTTCTTGGCAAAGACTTGCCCTGTATTGTAACTAGTAAAGTAAATACCTTGGGGATTGTGCTCCTTCTGGAAAAAGCCCAAATGCACCTTGTCCTAATTACTGCAATTTACTAGTTAGCTGAAGGTATCTAATAAACCATCAAAGCCTTTGGGAAGTGTTCTGTGGGGAGAACACTGCTGCAATGCTGGGCTGCTTCAAAGGCTGAAGGGTCTCATCTGCATTTACCAGCGTGGCTGTCTGCTGCCTGCTTGCTCCTTAACTTGCATCAAAGCAGAACCCACCTCTTGTACTGCTTTCATAGTACAACAGGAATATCCTCACATGAGCCTAGCAGAGGCTTGTGATCTGTCCTTCAGGCGCAGGGTAGCAGCAGGAGCACGTCTCCTTTTCCAGAAGAAAAGGCTTTGGGAAACCTGGCTTTGTGTTTGTGTGCTGTGGGGATGGAGCTGGGAGGTGCTTAATGAAATAGCTGGAGTTTGGGTCTGGTCCTTCCTGGGCAGTGAACTGTATGTGTGCAAATCCACAGTGGGAGTGGGCTCTGGGATCACTAAAACATCAGGTCCTTGGGACTTTTGCAGGTTTCTTGCATTGCTCAGCCTCATGCTGGTGAGGAAATGGATCTTGGAGAACTGGGTGCAACTACCACCAGGCAAACCTATTGCTTTTATCGGGTGTGTGCCTCTAACAACTGAGAGTTGGGGTGGGGGGACAGTGGGATGAATTGCTGTCTCAGGGAGTAAACAGCTCTAGGTGAAGTCAAGGGTGATCAACCTCAGCTAGACAGTCGTTTCCCAGGAGATGCTGTATGCCAAGGGTACTTCTTGCTATAAATTGCTTTGGATGCTTGAATACAGACCTCTTACAGACTCAAACACTGTGCAGGACACTTGTGTCCTCACGCTGCAGTCACGACCTTAATCACTGAACTGTTCAAGGTCACAAGAAGAACCTGAAGTAATCCAGAATTAAATCCAGTTTGGCTAATTCCCAGAATTTAATATTATCCTTGTGGCTGCTTTTCAGAATGCTTTCTCTGTGCTGTCCTGGGGGCAGCTCCCAGGTCTGGCAGCACCAATGCATCAAACACCCTGAGCAGTATGCAGATGCAAAGCAGTTATTTCTGCAGTGTGGAACCTGCTGAAAGACAGAGCACGATGCTGAGAGCCCTCTGGCAAGTGATGCACTCAGGCCCCCGTTAAAAACAGTGGAACAAGTTTAATCTCTGGATGGTGGGCTGGTTTTGCATTGTCAGCATTGTTTGAGCCAAGTTTTAAAGGCAAAATTGAAATCGTTCTTCACCAGGCTCAACACATTGATCTCCAGAAAAGAGCACTTGTAAATAAGTTCCTTGAGGTTCTGTCGCCCTCTTGCTCCTCTGGGAGAAGGGCAATCCCCACGGATGCTCTGAAAGCAAGGGGAGCGAGCAGAAGTGGCTTCAGGGAATTTCTTATTTCTCCTCCTCCAGTCCACCATCAAATGTGCACATCTCATGCCCCAGATCACAAGCTGTTAAGGAAAAATCCTGACTTTCTTGCTTCCCCTTTTCCTAAAAAGGGTTGACTTGCTGTCCTAAATGGCTTATCTCTGATCTTTAAGAAGGCACTGGGGCAATTATTTGAAGCTACAAACCTCTGGAGTAGCATTTAATCAGTGTGTCCCCTCTATCTAACAGCTGTCCCAGCTACCACCATGTCCTGTTCTCTGGATCCTTGTCTCTGTATGCCATGAGGAAGCCCAGCCTTGCAGTGACACATCCCTCCCCTTCCTGTGCTGCCCACCAGCAGGAATAGATGGGAACCACCACCCTGGCTTTTGGTGTGGTGCTGCTGGGATGGATGCAATGCTCAGGCACTGACCCCTGGATGCAGATTTACCTTCCCCTTGGTGCTGACACCAAAACAGTGTTTGCTTTCTGCGCAGTCAGCAAGGTCACTTCAGCACAGGCTTCAGGGGAGAATGAATGATCCTCTCCTCTCAGGATCGATAGGATGCTTTGGGGAGCATCTCCAGTTGAAAGGCAAAGCAGCTGATGTTGGGCTTGCTCTAAGCATGAGACCTCCCTGGCAGGGTTAGATCTATTTAGGGCATCTAACTGCACAGAGAACGTTCAGGTGGTGACAGCCTGGGTCTGTAAATCACACTGAAAATGGGAAAGTTTGTCATTTGGTGCTTGAAAAACTATGGTGTTGTCTTTTAACTGGCCCATGGTGAATTTGGAGAGAGTTTATCAGAATGACTTGGGGGTGGGTGTGCATCCTGTCTGTGTGGTGTGCCTGTGTAACGTTGGCAGGAGCTGCTGGGACCAACGTGACCTCTTGTGGGACTTGATCTTGCAAGATGCTGAGCGCTTCAGATTTGATCTTCAAGTGTCTTTTGACTTCAGTGAGGTGATTCATTAGCTTCAAGCTAAGAATGTGTTTAAATGATTTGTGGGCTTGAACCCAGCCAGTGTGATGTTCACATTAGATATATTTCAGCTGGGTTTTTTCCTTGGGTCTGTTGAGTATGGAAGGATACTGTGGGGGTTGGTAGGACCTGCTTCAGAGGCTGGGGGAGTCTATCCAGGGGCTCTGTGCTGATTATCAGTGTCTTTCTAAATACATGTGCTTCCACTTGAATGTGATTTCCCTGTAAGAAAAAAATTGAGTGTTGTGTAACTAGATGCTTTTCCTGTGAATTTGCCCTTTACCAGTGATGAGTGTCCAATTTGTGTTCCCCTCTGAATGAGGAGGAGGAGGTGGTGACTTCATCTCTCCTTCTTCATCAGATACAGGCAAATCTGGCCAGGGACAGAAGCAGGACTGTGCTCACTGAGGCTTTTCAGCATTTTCTTATGTGTTGTGCCAAAATTAATACATTCTAGCATTCTTATTGATCTAGAAGACTTGTCTGAGATGGATTGGGGGACGGAGGATGTTTGTATTGGGGGGACACACACAAATCTATCATCTTTAAACAAAGCTGTGTCTATATTTGAAAGTGAAAATGGTTGTGGTGAGTTTTCAGAGCTGGAGCAGAATAAAGAGCTGCTGGCATGGGAGAGACTGGGTCCCCTCTGGGGCAAAGCAGCTCCTGTGGTTGGGCTGGGGGACTGCTGGGCTCTCCATGTGAGATGAGGAAATGGGTTTGCTCTACACCTCATCTTCCCAGGCTGCGGTCTGGGGCTGGAGGGTGTGCTGAGCATCCAGAGTGCTGCCTCACTGGCAGAGGAGCCCTGAATTCATAGTGTTGAGGGCAGGTTGGGTGCAAGACCCATGGCCTGCTGGGACCTGGCTCAAAGTGTGGTCTGATAAAGCCCATCTTGTTTTCCATGGCAAGCTCTGCTGCTCAAGCTCATCCAGCATCCAGGAGATCTTGCCATGTCCACTGGGACAACCCAGGACAAGCAAACCTCTCTCCTTTCCATAAACCTCAATGAAAACAGTGGGGGGGCGGGGGGGAACACACCATACTGGTATAGCTGTAGATCTAGAGCATCCAGAGATGGGACCAAACAGGCCCAGGAAGACACAAGCAGGAGATGGAAAAGAACATATGATTGGGAAATGAAATGAAGTCATCTTTAATGAAGCACTTCAAAAATAGCTTTGTCACTTTTTACCCACAAAGGAAGTTATTGTGGTGAAATTACATTATCATCTCATGCTGGTTTTAAAAACCAAGCTGTGCCTCCTGGGGGAAAAGTGACTGGAAAAAGCACTCTGGGTGGGTTGGGTTTTTTTCCCCCTCCTTGGAAAAACAATGCTGTGAGGATGTGTGTTTCCAATCAATGGGGGCTCATAACTAATGGATCAGAAAAGTTTAGGAGCCAGCAACAAACTGAAGGCATTAATAACTGTTGCTTTCAAGTCAATGGGATTGATCAGCAAATTCAGTTTATTTCTGAATGATCATTATAGAAAAGTGGAAAGCAAACCAATATTTAAAGATGTACCTGCAAGCAATAATACATGATTGCAGGCTTGGGCAAGCTGGGGAGCAGAGAAAGGGCTGGATGACATAACGGATCTTTCATAATTGTCAACCAAATTGCATAGCTGGTATTGAGCTTTAAAAAATGAACCATAAGAAGCATTTCTTATTGATTTTGTTTCGTTAGAAACAATATAAGGCTGCCTTAAAGAACTGGGAACAGGCTGCAATTGATTCTCTCCCCTTTTGAGTGAATTCCAGTAGAATTTGAGATTTGATTTTTTTTAATTTAGGATTTATTAATGCTTATCTCTCGAGGTCCCTTCCAACCCCTACAATTCTATGATTCTATGATTCTTTCAATTCTTCTCTGTTGCTTTAGGAGAGGTTGGGAAGCCTGGGAAATGAGCTGGAACTTGGGGAAAGTTTATGCCAAAGGGCACAAGCTTCATTGAAACTGGATATTTCACAGATTCTCTAGAGAAGGGAATAAAATAAATCTGGAGTCTGATATGGCTTTTACAGGCCAGAGACTCCTGAATTTCAGCAGGCAGACAGGGTGTGCTACCACCAGTTAAGTTCTGTTCCTCTGCCAGATATTTGGATTATCATCTGTTCCAACTCCTCTGCGGTGAAGGTGTTATCACTGAACCTTCTCACCATTGAATATTAGACCCAGGTTTGCAAGCAGAGCGCTCCCTGCCCCAGAGGTATGCTTTCCCAATGATCCTTAGGCTTTTATATGAAAATGCCCTATTTTAACCAGGTGGGTGATGCTGTGGGTGGTGGCTCGGGGGCATCTGTTAGCCATCAGCAGGCTGTGCTCAGGGACTCTTGGCTTTCCCTTTCTGCTTCCACTTGTGTGATTTGTCTCCCATACTTCCTGTCTATCTGCTCTTCCATCCCCCCACTGCTAACAATAAATACACAGTCCCCCCTCCATGAAGGTTACACATCTCTTCCTCCCCAACGCCCCTGGTGAAGCCTGTAAAACCTGGTATTTAAGGTCCTTCTTACATGAAAGAGGTGTGATCACCTCTCACAGGTGAGATGCTGAGGGATGCTTTTCATATTGTTCTGCACTAAACTGGTTCACTTTACACTTTTAGTGGCTGCTGTGGGGAGGAGAAGGGGGTGGGGGGCTGAGGCTGGCTGCCCGCTCTGCAGTGGGGTGGTCTGGGTGCAGGGGTGCCTGCTCTCCCTCTCATTGCTTTTAGCTGATGCTCCCTCTAAACCTGGGCAATGGGTGCTGAAGCTGGTGAGGTTGTGGCAGTGTGAGCTGGCCTGATGGTGGAGGGAGCCGCAGGTCCTACAGTTGTCAGCTGTGCACCCAGGCTGGGGCTTGGCAGTATTTGCCTAGTGCAGGATGGGATTTAACCTCTCCCCTTCCTCACCTCTCCTTTTTGAGCCTCCTGCAAATGCTCAAAGAGGCTGGAGTGCACAGCAGGGGTGTCTGAAGCAAACAACACAACCCCCAGCTCCAGAAACAAGTGCCTATTGTTCAGACCATCTTTGGAAGCATTTATTTTTTTCCTTGAAATATTTACTGGCTGCCAATAGAAATATGCTGTGCAACCAGATTGTTTCTTTCCTGGCATCACCTGCAGCATGACATGGTCCCAGGTAAAGGGGACCACTGCATCTGCTGCCGTGCTGGCTATCAGTAGTGTCACTATCAGTAGTAGGGACACTACTGCATCTGCTGTCGTGCTGGGTGGGGGCAGGATGGTGCCACAGCTAGTCCTCAGGGCATTCAGCTGTGGGTGCCAAGCCCCAAGGGTTAAGGCAACTCTAGAATAATCTCTAGGTGTTTGTTTTATTGAAATCAGCCCTGGAGAGGAGCAGGCTGCTCTTACTGAGCAGTAGGGGTTTGTTCCTTGGATCTTCCTCCATAAGGGTAAAGATTCAGAAGTGCACGGTAATCCCAGGATCCAAATTAGTTGCAAACGTGTCAGGAGCTGAAGCTGCCAGATTTACATAGATGGCTAAATAATTCAGGCTAAAGAGATTAGCATGTTATGTTCCTGATGAAATGAACCTCGGCTGTACCACGGCCTCGTGCCAGGGCTGTGATGAGACAGGGAAAATCCATGTTTGCTGCCAGGGACATTCGAGTGACAATGAAGCAGAAAAACACCTGGAGGGGTTGCTTTTATAGTTATTTAAAAAAAAATTACAAATCGAGATGTTAGGATCTTGCCAGGAGCCAAAGAAGGAAAAGCAGTGAAAGATGCTCGTGGCTTTGATTTAACTTTGACCAAAGCAGCTATGAGAGGATGACCAAGTGGGTCTTATCGCTGGTGCCCTTCACTGGTGTTAGCAGATGGCTGGGGGCTGCTGGCACAGGCACTGAGCCTCTGGGAGAGAGGGATGGATTTACAACAGGACGAAATTCACCTCAAGATTTATGCAGACAAACCCAGATCTTCTTTCAGTCTCTCTGTGCCCATACAAAAGGTAAAGAATTGCTCATTTACAGGCTTTAAGGTAAAGCATGTACCTCTGTGTGAGGCTAACAGGGATGATGTGTGGGATTTGGGCCCCAAGCCTGCTCACTGGTCATGTAAAATTACATTTTTGTTGATTATTCATGAATGTAACTTCACTGGCACTGCCCATCACAGATGTTGCAGTTAATATCTCTGTATGTAGAGGTACTGAGGTTTGGGTAGATTTGGGTTGGGCAAGAGGGATTGAGATGAAGGGATGATGCACCAGTAAAGGTGATGGAGTTATTGCTGCCTCTCAGTAAAACTCAGACTGGGGAACAGGGGGGAGAGGGCTATGCTCTGCAGTAAAGCTGGGAGCAGAGACCTGTTGCTGGTCACCATCCCTGGCAGGGACACTGCGTGCAGGTCTTTGATGTGCTCAGCTCCTGGCAGCTCTTATGGCTGCCCAGAAGCAGGAGACAGCACTGGGGAGAGAAAACCTTGTTCTTCAGGATCTCTGCCTTTCCCTAGAGAGGGGTGTGCAGGTGGGGTTTACCCCAAAGTAACGCTCACAGCTCTGCATCCATCTGTGATTGGAAAAAAGCCCTTTGGGATGGGGCATCCACTGACCCACTGCATGCCATTACCTGCCTGTGCTGGGGAGGTCAGTACTTTGTGGACTGGGAACAGACAGCTGTGCCCTCAGGTGGGGTTTGGGTTCGGAGGGAGGATGCCTTTTGTCCCCAGCAGCGCAGGAAGTGATGCTGCTGGCTATGGCAGGCGAGCTGTGGGGTGCAAAGCTGTGTAAACCCAGCTGGCAGGTGGTCTGTGTGCTCTTTATTTTATGTTTCATTTTACACAGTGGTTCTTCTGAAACATTCTCCTTTCAGCACCATAACTCTGATACATTTTACAAGGAGCTCTTTTATCTATCAATAAAAAAAACCAACCCCAGCGCTGGTGTTACGTGAGGCTGTTGGTGTGATGGAGATTGTGGCAGCAGCTGCTCCGGGGCTGCCAGAGGTTTAGGCACAGCAGACTTGGCTTGGCAAAGCATGGCAGGGGCTCTTGGTTGGCACGGGGCTGGCTCCTTCGCTTCTGTGGTCCTGCAGACCTGTCAGGAAGGAAAAAGAAAAATCTCCAGGCTTTCCAAGTGATGTTTGTGGCTCGGGGTACATGCTGCAGCACCCTGCTCGCTGTCTTTGGGGCTGGTGGTAAAGGCATTGATGTGCCTGTGGTTATCGTGGCCCCGGCATCTCGACAGATACGGAGATACCAGAGCAGGAATCTATTAGCCTAAATTACTGATGAAGTCACCTAAAAAGCCCTGCCCCAGCTCCATGATTAAAAACAGTGACAGAACTTCAAAGGGGCAATAGGCATGATTTATTTTCGAGATAATGTGAGTAATTTGAAGTACCAAAGGATCTTGCTTATGCTGCTTTCCTTGGTATTCTGCATAATCCGCTGTGTCCAGCCAAGATCAGATAAAAGCAAAAGCAGGGCAGTTTTTCCTTCTCAGTGTGTTAACTATTTTGCTTCTCTTTCCCCAGAGATGAGGTCTGAGCTTCACGTGCTTTTGGCTCCAGCCATCGCTTCCAGACAGAGCTCTTGGGTATTATTTTGCTCTGTGGTGTTGCTCAGGGTTGGATCAGTGAGGGCATGGGGTTGTGGTGCTGGTGCCTCAGCAGAGCTGTGTACGTGGCAAATGGCACACACAGCCATGGTCCTCCTGCCCCTGCCAACCCATCCCTGGGCACAGAAGCAGAGCTCCTGGCCAAGGGCAGTCCAGCTTCACAGTTCTTGTTTTTTTTATCTGAAACACTTTATTTACTCATACTTTAAGTAAATGAGCCTTCAGCACAAACATCACCCGAGCTTATTTGCTGTATGTCAGGCATCTTTAAAAGCCTTTTTGTTTCATCCAGCTTCTAATTGTTTGCAGACTGCAGTTACTCCTTTTTGAGCCTGAGTAATGACTCCTAAAACGCTGATGTGATCTTGCTGTTGCTTTCTCCTATGTTCCCATGCTTAATTTATTTTTATTACTAATATTGGGGCAATCTTTTGTACTTCAGGAGCTCCTGGAAAGTGGTCATGGTGCTGGTAAGTGTGTTCACGCACCAGTAACCTCCTGTAGCACAAACCACAGTCACTGGGCAGCTCCTGGCAGAAGGTCTGGGGTGGTGATAATTCATTGCCAAGTTTGCAGGATGGTCTTGAACTGGGTTGTCCCTGCATTTGAGCATTGTTTCTTTATCCCATTCAATGGTAGGAGTCTCAGCTGTATAAATGAGGCTGTAGTGTTGGCCCACTGGCTCAGCATGCCAGCCAGCCTCCTGTGGCGCTGGGGCTGGGTGGGAAGGAGCTGTGTTTCACTCACCAGCATCCAGCAAAGGAGTGCAAAGTGTGTCTCTTAGTCTGGGCTTCCCCTTAAAAAAGAATTATCTGATCCCTTCAAAGTTCAAAACTAAGCAAAAGCAACTCTGAGGGATGATCACACCTCAGGTAAGAGCATTCTTGCCCGTGTGTGATACCCAGCCTCTCCCAGCACAAGCTGCAGCATCCTCCCCACTCATTTTCTTTTATGTTGTTAGTGGCAGCAGAGGGAGGATCAATGCTTTGGGTGTCAAGGCAAGACAATGTCTGTGCACTATTGCCATGGTATTGACAGCTTGGCTGCTTTTCTTATATTGTCTATACCTCGTTTGTGAGAAGTACTGTAATTATCCCCTAGTAGTCATTTCAGGAATGGTGCACAACTCGAAAAGAAATCAAAATGGGTACAGTTGATTGCAAAGAAAACACTGTAAATATTGAACAATTCTTCTAAAGGGCTAAATTTTCTATTTGCCTCAGCACTTAGCATTTGTGCAGCCATTTTACATGAGCTTGAACAATGGGCATCTCACACTGAGGGCAGTTAGAGTGAGAGAAGGGAAGAGGGGTTCAGCCCCACATACCCTTCCTTGCATCTCTCCTTCAGTGTACTCCCAGGCAATTAATAAACCCAAAAATCTGTCCTTCCCCCCCAAACAATCCGCACAGGGTTTCCCAACCTAATTGTCAGTCTATCTTTCATTAAGCCAACAGCAGACTTTTTGATCTACTCCTTTGGAAGAGCTCTTTGTGTTCAGCATTTGAATGAGCTAGTCCCCTGTTTACAAGATTTACATCAAAATAAGGTTTCTGGGAGGGGAAAAAAAAATGCAGCTTGGCAAAATAAAAAAATTGTGCAAAGCCCCAAGAGAATTAATTCATATAAAATTCAGCAATAATAATAAAAAAATAGCCAGGCAGGCTGGTTTAGCTGTGCAGAGGTGCAGTAAGGAGGGTGTTCTGCCCCTCTTGGGTGCCTGTCACTTATGGGCCAGGCCAGGGAGCAGCCCCAAATCCTTGGGATCAGAACGTTGCACTCCTGTGCATCTTTCTCAGAGTAACTTGGTATGAAATCTTTTTTGGGGAAAAAAGATCTGCCAACCTGAAACCAGCTCCTTAGGCTTTTGTAAGCAGATAATTCAGTGAGATTTTATCTGTAGCATGGAGATGAGGCTGGAGCGGTGGCCCCCAGCTGAAGGATGATCTGGGGCGGGAGGGCTCCAGGAGCTCCTTTCCCATCAGCACAAGCCCACAGCAATGCTTCTGGCTCTGGGGTGAGGAAGTGGTACCCGTTTTCCCCAGCTGCCCTTCTGTGTTATACACACACCCCCTGTTGCTTGGAGAAAAATCAATTTAGGAGCTGACAGAGGCTGAAGAAAACAGCAGCAGCTAATTAATAGCCACATGGCTTGTGCAGTTGACTCCAACAGCAGACTCCAGTATAGGAGCTAATTGGGAAATCAGTCTAGATCAGATCCTACAGAAAACATTCATGATAATAAGTGATTTCTGTATTCAAAGGTAGTTTTTATCCAATTTCCAGTACTTTATTTTGACTAGTGAGTCAAATATTCTTGAAGTATCAAAACAATCTTTGTAGCTGTGTAGCAGGAATGTAAGGATGTCATTAAAAATGAACCCAGCTTGATCTGGATGCTGGCAAAACAACTTCAAAAGTATCCCAGTTATTCTGGGGGAGAGGAGGGGTATTCTCTCAGGATGAAATGATGCATTTGAGAGGAGTTTAAAGGCAGGATTGGTCCCAGGCGAAGGGAAGACTGCCCTGGGGACCCTCCCTGAAATGAATCTGACTCCAGAATTTGGAGAACAGAGCAGCAGTATCCAATGCAACACTTTCCTACTGCAGAGAGTCTGAGTTTGGCGAGTCTCCTGTGATGAGGCATCTGGTGATGATGATGGGCACCTGGTGTAACATGAAGGGAAATACTTGTTTTCAGAGCAAGGTGATGCTGTAGAGCTAGGAGTATAAATGAGTTGGGAAAGAGGTGAAACAAACAAAGGCTAGAGCCATGGATGGCAGAGTGTGACATCCCAACTGGCCAGAAAATTCTTGAATCTCTGCCAAAGCTGGAAAGGTAGAGTGGGAAATGGCACTTAGTATGTGACATGTTTTACACTCTCTCTATACATCCACTTCAGCTCCTGTTGGGAATAGGAGTGCTGGGACTCTTATTTAGCTCAATTTTAATTTTTTTAAAAGTGGTGTCATGGGGATGACACTGATGATTAGAAGCAGGGAGACTGTGGTATCTCTGGAGAGTCCACGGTGCATCCTTCAGAGCAGTGTGCCTGGGTTTGAAAGAGCAGTGAATGAATAGAACAAATGAACTCTGATATTGGGTTACCGATGCTTTGATTCTCTGCATTCCTTCAGTGTTTGGGGTGGCTTGCGTTGTGGTTTGTCTTCCTAGAATTTGGGCTTAAATTTCCTCACTTGGAATGTTTCTCTAGCAACATCCCCATACCCTTAGAGATCTAAGCAGGTGCCGTGGCATCTCTCTGCCCTGCGAACTTTAGGGTTAAGGCAGTAAAAGCAGGTCAGGATGAAGTGCTTTACAGGTTAGTACTACCTTCATTTATGAAGTAGTGGAGCAAAAAACCCAGAGGTTTGAGAAGCTGAGAAATAACTTTTCCCCCCAATATTTACCATAACCCCTGGTTTGCCTCAGTCCTACAGTTGTGCCGTTGTCCCAGAAGGTCACTATACAATGAACATGCAACTGCACAGACTATTTCTGCATATTTAAAAAAAATAGGGAGGTATTTTTCTCTTTGCATGCAATTTTTAAGAAGCAGAGAGCAAAGAGCCATAAAGTTTCCTTTTATAGATTTAGAAGACAGCAGCAGAGTGTGCTAAAGTGAGCGAGGAAAACCCAAGGTGACATTTAATTTCAGCGATAATAAGCTATGGCAAAACTCCTCTTATTAAAGACCTAAGGCAAAAATGTTCAGCTGGTATATTCTGGAGCAGAGACACTACAAGGAGCAAAGGGAGACAGGGTAAGACACCTTGAGCAAGATTCAAAGATCCAGGCATTAATTTTAGTGATGAGCATCTCTGCTGAGCGATAACTGAATAATGCCCATTGCAATGAGACGGAGCTGTTCTACTACTCAGGTTTGTGCAGCAGATTCTCCCTGGATGAGGCAGGGCTGCTGCTTGGGCATAGCTGGGGTTGTACCCCTGTGAGAATGTCCTCCAGCTTCTGGATCCTGCCTCTTACAGGTTGGAGGTGTGCAAATACAGCAAGGAAGGGTTGCGGTCCAGCTCAGGTGCTGCTGCCCCAGGTCTGAGCTACAGATAGGGCTCTCGGGGCCAGTCCAGCTGAGTTATCTTCCATGCTTCTGGATATAGAGTCTGCCACCTCTCATAAGAAAGCCTTGCAGCTTCTGGATGAGGGAAAAAGCTGAGTCAGAATTTGAGCTGACAGGTAGAAAGCATCCAGGGTGAGGTACTTTATTTAGTAGGTGATGGGCCAGCAGACCTGTATCCCACCTCAGCCTTCTTTTGCAGAAATGCCCCCTGAAACCCCTCTGTAGAGTATGGGGAGACAGGATTTCCTTGCTTTTATGGGTTCAGGGGTGAAGCACTGTCATCCTCACCTTGTGCTCTGTTCCAGTGTGCGGTGATGGCAGTGTACTAATGGAGGGGAGCTTCATGTAACACCATCCCTACTCTAAATCAAACCAGTTTGAGTGGGGAGCACTGATTCTGCACCCCTTGCTGCAGTCCTCTCACTGGTGGCCTTTCATTTGCTGTAAATTCTCATGACTAAATGCTTTTAAAGGCAGGAGGGCTCTTTCAATAGGTCTCTTTGCCGATGCTTATTTCTGGTGGCAGCTATGTCTGCAGATAATTGCCCAACACCTACTTTGGCAGCACTTTCTAGAAAAGAATTAATAAAATCTAATAAGGCACTTAGGCAGCTTCACTAGCTGGCTGCGTACCCAAGTGGGTAATACAGCAGATATTGAGTCTCGGCTCCTTAAAGGACTCCCAGCAGTTGGGCACAGCTACAAAAGTCCCACTGATCTGCCTTGTGATGGCACTCCTGGGATGCTGCTGTGGACAGGCGTGTTAGTGAAGGTCCAGAGCAGTGGGTCACTAGCAACTCTGGGTGCATTTGTTAACATAGGTGCCTCTGATTAGATGTAAAATGGCTCTAAAAGGTGTGGTAGGGCTGCTCTACAGAAAGAAATTTGCAGTTTCTGCCACCTCTCTGTGCATGGTCTGTGGAGCAATCCCACAGCAGTGCCAAAAGTTGTGCTGAGGCTCTGGATCACGATTTCAAAACTAGTTCTCTCCTGCTTTCCCTCTGTGGTACACTAGTGCTGTGGGATCTTTCAGAACCCTTCGGTAGAGGCAAGGAAGCACTGCTGGCACCCATAATAACTTGACTGTATAATAATTGCTTTGCTAATTGGCAAGACAGGTGCTTGAATCCTGACCAGCTGCTCTCAGTCACTGCCTACCATGGTTTTCTCTCCTGTGGTCCGTGCTGCAGCCATGCTGGGAAGCACAGGGAGTGAGAAGTGCTGTGTGAGACTCAGTCCCATTGGAGTGATCCTTGTTTGGCTCCATGGGTGTACAGAAACCAGCAACTGACACGCACTGGTACTTGTACTAGAAGTTTCCAGCTGTGTCTGGTGTAATGCTCATACCAGCCTCAGCCACTGTGTTTCAGTGCCTGGAGCATGTTTCCAATGTGCTAACACAGTCCCATGGGGCTGCATGTGCTGCTGGGGCAGGAACTGTCTCCCTCCCAGGGGCTGGCAGTGGGGATGGGGCAGTGAGGCACTGCCTGAAGCTCTCCAGCATCTCCCCACCATGGGAAGCCTTTCCTTTCCCTCTCCAGCTCCTCGGAGGGACAAGATGTGCAATGCACTGGCAGGGCCAACCACCAGCTCCTGCCTGGCTGCCCTTAGAGCTGCGCTGTGGGAGGGGAACAGGAGAGCAAGATCAAGGGCTCCCAAATCCCTTTCTAAACTTCTGCCTTACCCAGTTGGATCAAAGCAAGGGTGCTGGCACAGACTGTGTCTCTGGGTTTCTAACATTAAGCTGCTTTGTAGCAAGTCTGTGAAAAATAAGTCGAAGGCAGCAGCGGGCAGCCTGCTGCCCAGCAACTTCTAGTTCTCAGCTGTCTGTGGAGCCAGACCTCTCTCTGCCAGCGTGGATGCTGATATAAATAGATGCACGGAGTGGAGGTGATGAGTGGGTTATACAATGAACCTTAGTGCTCACCAGAGCCAAAAATACCTACAGGAATGATGGGCAGTTTGAATGACACTTGCAGAATGCTGTTAATGGCAAAAAATTGCTGCTGTGTTTAACATAGTCCCTGTCACAGGATGAATCATCCCGTCCTGCCAGCATGGAGACTCGCACCCCTGAGTTCAGCTAATAGCAGCCCCTCCGTCGCGCTCTGCATTTGCTGCTCTCCCCGGTGCTTTTTCTGCCTGAGGAGGGACGGGGACCAGCAGACAAAAGGCTTCCAGCATTTCATGGCATCCTCGGCCCCACGGCTCAGATTTCAGGTCAACGTTATTTTCCTTCTTCCATTCTGTGAAATGACAGGAGAGCTGATCATGCTCACCTTAGTGAGGAAGCGAATCCTTCCATTGTTGCAGGATAATAAGGGACAATAATTCTTGGAGAGAGAGCGAGGCAGAGTTTTTGTGAAATGCTCCCATTCTGTGTATAAACCTATCTCTATTTTTCACTCCTAAATGGCCCTTGTATTGAAAGCCTGGTGTATGAGCTGTCTCCATTCAGTGTGAAAGCTCTGAAGAAATGGAAACTGTCCGGAATTGCTCAGCCTCTGGGAGAGGGGACACTTTCCTCTACAGATTTTTTTAACTACATCTTGCTGCAATGATTTTATGGTTATGAGATTGGAACTAAGGCTATTTAGCCTCTTGTCTGGCTGGATCACAGATCCCGTGCAGCCTTGGGCGACCTGTCTTGCTGTGCTACAGGTACCAACCCGTAAGACATGCGGGCTCGGCATCCACTTGCTGTGCAGGGTCCTGGGTGCTGCTGGGTGTGAGCAGCACTGCTGAGTGTGGATCTGTCTGGTCTGTGTCCGTAGCTGGGCAGTGGCAGAAGATGGGTTGTTCCTCCCTTTTTCATGTAACTTGGGTCCCCTTGGCCATTGCTTAGAGGGGAGCCTAAGAAGGTGTGAGCACCGCTTAGGGAATGAATTGTTGCCCGCTGCTGTCTCAAGGGGTGTGTGGAGCAGGTTTGCCTCATTCTGGCAGCAACCACAGGGAGGGTCATGGGGATGGAGATCTGGCAGGTGCCACTGCAGGGTCAAGCTGAGGACAGGCACAGATGATACACTGGTGGTGAAGGGCAGGAGTTGGGTCCTGTGGAGTCAGCCTGTTGTGTGATGCTCCGGGCCAAATCCTGCCACGCTCTGATGAGAGGGCTCAGCACATTTAAGAGTGTGCTGGAGGCAGAGGTAAGGGACACGGTGCGGTTCTGAGGACTGGGACAGTCATGGCTGACAACTCGTCCTTAGTGTGTGGATAGTTCTGTCCTCTCAAAAGAGCCAACTGCTTCTCTTGGTTGTCCCATTGCTGATGCCAACACCAGGAGCCCTGGCCGGGCATGGTGATGGTGTGCTGGTATCTCATACAGGGTTTGGCTCAAGCCACTTTTTGCTAACAGTAGATGGCAAATGTTTCTGTGACTCCCCTATCCTGAGGCCCTTAGCTGTTAGAAATAAACCACGTTATTGAAATTGTCAGTGCAGAGTGAGTCAAACCCTTATTGTGTGTCCAGGTGCTCCAGTTGTCCTTCCTGGGGCCGCTGGAGAGGTCTGCAGGTAGAGCTCCAGAATGTGCTGTGCACTCTCTGGTAGCTGGCAGTTGCATGGGATTAACCAACAATAATCCATATCAATACTTAGTGCAGCTGACATACAGAACAGCTCTGGGGATACAGTGCAGCTTTCAGGAGCTCTGTCCCTCCATTCAGTTTGCTTACCCATACTGTTAATTCTGTTAATGAGAAGCTGTTGGGCTGCACAAGCAGCTTGGGGATGATTCCCAATGGGGGAGCAAGGCTTCCCATCCTTCTGTGGAGGGCTTGGTTTTCCCAGACACTGGTTTTGATGGCAGATGCTGTACTACTATAGGCAGCCTGTTAAAAATTAATGGTGAAGTCCTGTGCTTGTTTCCAAAACACTGAGTTCACACACTGGTGTGAGTCCCCCCTTGCATCATGTGTGCTCCCACATGAGCTTGTGCTGTGTTTTGGTAATCCTGGTGTGCTCAGGGCTGGGCATTGCTCATGGGCACAGACAGAGCAGCAGCTGGGATTTGAGCAAGATGTTCTTCACAGCAGCTCTGTGCTGGGTTCCCCACTCAGGCTTGCTTGGGATGAGGGGGAAGAAATTTCTTTATGCTCATCCTCTCAGGATGACATAAATGTTCTGCTATGGGGTGCTTGGTCTGCTGGAGGGAGTGCGTGTAGTGCAAGGAGGAGGACAGGCAAGGCTGTACCTGTTGGTGTTAGGCTGTGAGTCTTCAGACGTATCTGACTCTGGGGATGTTCTCTAAAAATAAAAGGAAGGGTGGAAATTTCCACCCACCTTGCAAGGGGAGTGTCCAATGAGAGCTGCTTCCTTGAAACACAGCCCTAGAACTTAATATCCCGCTTATTTTCCTCTAATTTGGAGTGATGAAATGACAGCGTGCTCCCTTCTCCGTGCCCATACCTTTGCCTGAGCTCCTTAGAGTGTAAAACCAGCACCGTGTCCCTGTCTGCTTCCAACCCTAGGCTCTGCTAGACATATATTAGTAGTTGCATGACTCAATTGTATTAATCGTTGCATTAAATTATATGGTACTACTCAAAAAGAATGTTAATTTAGTTTCCCTACAATTCTGTTCAACTTAATTTTTAATCAGATCTGACAGCAAAAATTTAAATCAACTGCTGCATCTTGGCTCTAAGAGGACCCAGTACATAATGAATATACTAAAGTGATCAGGACAGTTTGCAACACTAACACACATTAAGCGTAGGCAGGCTGCTGAGCTGTAGACAGTAATTATTCCCTCTCTCCCACCAAGCTGAATCTCACAGAGGAAGAGCTGAACCAAGCTCTTGGGTCAGGGGCTGGGAAAGCAGGACTGGGATTGTTTAATACTGACGCTCCCTGAGCCAGACCTGAATGGACACAAACAGGTTTAACGGGGCAGATAACGAAGCCCCAGTTGCAAACATAAAGCAAAAGTAGATTAGAAAACAGACTTTGATCTTGGTAATTTAGACAGTAATGCAGGAAGGGTAGGGAGGGAACCAGAAGCAATTTGCAGTGGCAGAGTGAGCATGTAACTGCATTTTAAGTTGGAAGCAACGGTAAGAGTGTTTTCCAGGCGATTGCAGCGCTACTGAACTTCACCAAATGAAAGAGCATCTTCCAAACTAGGCCAGGTAGCAGCATGGTTTCTGTTCAGCGCTTCCTAGAACTGATCTGCATTCAGGAGATCGGGTCCTGGAGATAAAGGACTACTAATTAAGAGAGCTTGGCTAATTAAAGAAAAAAATAAACCACTGAGCCCCTAGCAAGCCACTGGTCTGTTAAGCACAGTAATATAGGGAGGGATGCTCAGGGAGCCATTCAAGTTCTTAAAAATCCTAATAGGAATGCTGTGCTCCTCCCCTTGCTTTATCAGGAGTGTGTTAATTTGCTGAAAATTTGGGTGGCTGCTTGTTCTCTCATGCAGGAGGGTGAATTCATGGGTTTCTCTCCTCAGCACTCGTGCCATCAGCAGGCATGAAAGGGCTCTTCCTGTATCCAAAGCGGTGTGCACTGCTGTACGTCTAATAGGAAAAGCAAGATCTGTATAAATTCATAATGGCTGCAGTAATCTTCCTTTTCCATGAGGAGCTGGTTATGAATAAGGAGTGTCACAAACTATGAATTTTATTGTAATGATATTCATTATACGTGTGATATACAGGGAGAAAACGTGATGCAGCAAGCACAATGAATTGTATTTGTTGCAAGGATTAGAGCTAAGTGGAAATAAATTAAGCGTGATGTGTTTTAGGAGGTTCTGTATTCTGTAGCAGGTATAAAAATCTGTCCAAAAACGTTGGTAGGGAAAAGATTTCAAAGGTGCAAACAGATACAAACACAGAAAAGGAAAAAAAAAATATTTATTTTGATGCAGAGGCACACGTCCTTTGCTGTGCATTTAGGAGGGCTGCAAGAAGCGAATACTCCTTCTGTTCTAGAAATTTGCAGAACCAGGATAATTGCTACCTGTGGTTGCTGTGGGAACCAGAACTTTTCAATTCCAGATTTTAAGAGCATAAAGGCTCAGCCAAATGTGCCATATTAATGTGACTGCTGTCATATTACAGGAAATCAGCCAATTTGTGGTTAATATAAACACGCTGGGAAGGGAGAATTTTGTGAAGGCAGAGAATCGGTTGGTGGGGGCGTTTTTTCCCCTTGAAAAAAGACCAGGGTTTGGCAGTTGGGCCAGAGCCTTGGGGGCTGTTCAAAGGCAGAGTTATTTGAATCCAAAATACCCTATTTTGTACCAGGGCTGAGAGCTGGGCTGATCTCCCATTGTCCCCTGCCATGCCCTCTCCCCCTGGGCCATGGCAGCCCTGGCCTGGCTGTGGGTAGGAGCAGCCTTTGAGGCTCCCTGGTCCTTCTGTGTGTCAAATATTGATAATTAAACCTTGGGGTGTGCCAGCTCTTGCAGCTTTCCCTGCAGGAAAATAACTGTCTGGCTCAGGAGAGAGTCCTGCTTGCAGCCTGCCAGGCCTCGGGCACTCCTGCTCCTCCAGCAGGTCGCCTTCCCCTGCATAGCATGGGCTGTCCCTGCTCTAGAGACCTCCATTTCTTGGTCACGGTGGTCTTTGCATCCAAGTGAGCTCCTTGTGTCCCACCTGAGGATGGCTTGTGCCTCCCCTGGGCTGCAGCTGGGGCAGGGGGATGGCTGCCAGCACTACCCTGGCCCTGGGGAGGGGATGTACCCACAGCACCCTTGGGTAGGAGCCCCCACCATCACGCTGGGTGCTGCTGCCCCCTCTCTTGCAGCACAAATATTCATTCACTTTATTTTTCTCTCTGTGAACAACAGAAGTGGCAGAGACAGATCAGGGACTTAGTGGTTGCCAGCTGTACAAAAGGAGCCTGACTGGTAATGGCTCCTCGGCAGGGGAGTGTTGGGGAGGTTTTTGCAAGGAGCCAGCAGCAAAGCAGAGGAGGAGCAGAGCACTTGGCACCATGCAGCCAAGCCCATGGTCCCATGCTGACGTGTTTGTGGAGACCCCTCAGGGCAGCTCAGATCTGCAGGTCCTGGGCACAAGTGATGTTCCCAGGCACATGTGGGACCAAGGACTGGAGAGCATTGTGTTTGTTATTTGGAATAAAGTAATGGGGATAAAAGGGCTCCCTAGTTAATAATTTAATCTTGGCTTCTGGTGTCTCTTACGTGTGCAGTGGTGGTTGGGGCTTGTCAGCCTCCTCACACAACCAGCTTCACACCTGCAGTGAGCGGAGGGATGAGAGCAGAGGGATGCTCTCTGGGCTGCAGGCACCTGGTGCTGTGCCAGGCAGCCTCATAGGCCATGACACACATTGCCAAATCTGCATGGTCATTTCTGACCCCCCTCAGGACACTGCCCGGAGCCACCGCAAATATATCTACATCTCCAGCATTGCTGCTGTTGTGGTAGTGTTTTATTTTGAAGAGATGCTTCAAAAAGCCTCTGTGGGCTCAGAGGGGAGGGAAAAAGCCCCAACCACCAAGGCAGAGGGAGTGAAGGGAGGATCACAGCAGCATGATGCCAGAAATTCACAGCAGCAGCAGTACACTGGCTAGAGCATCATCAGGAACTACTACCTGAAGTGCGAAGCAAGGGCAGAGAAGGCTCCAGCTTAGATACAGCTGCAGTGATATTTTATTGATTGAGTAGGACCCTTAAGGCAATTTTGTTAGAGCCTGTGAAAGAAGGATTTTTGGTTTTGTTCCCCTGGATGCCATTGTTTGTTGGCTGCCACGCTGTCTGGAAAAGTCCTTCTGATTCCTTTTGCGCAGTGCTGCAGGAGTGCTGGAGTAATCGCTTTAAAACTTAGGTTTCTAGAAGATGCTGGAAGGAAAAAGAGCAATTTAGTGAAAAACAGTATTTCCTTGCATCAACATTGCGTTTATGACTCTTATAAGCAATGCTTAGGATTTGCTGTGCTGGCACATCTAGGCTGTGTTTTAGCATCTCTCTCAAAGGGGCATTTCAGAAGGGTAAAAGCAGACCCACGTATTCCTGCACAAAACCTGGCTATGGCAAGCACTCCATGGGTTGTCCTTCCTAATTCTGACCAGGTATTGCTAAGCATGGTGGCAGAGGGATTTTCATGTATAAATTGGACAAATTAAAGGGAGTTCTTTAGCTGTGCCTGACAGGGGAGATGAGGGAAACCCAGCTATGTATTGATGGAGGCAAAGAGGGTCCTTGAGTACCTGCTCTGCTGAGTATGGCTGCGCTGGTGGTACAGGTATCACCACCTGTAGCATCAGGGCTTGGCCTCTGTGCCAAGGATCCCTGTCTGTAACAGCACAAAGGAGCTCCTGGGGCTCTGGAGGAAGTTTGGGAAGCACATGTGCTATTTTATGCCCTCTGGTGTAGGGACAAGGGTTAAAGAGCAGAGTGGCCTTATGAAACCTTTTGTTTTCATTTGCAGAGCTTTGCTGGAGTAAAACTAAACCTGGTGAGCTATTTGAGGGGTTTCTATGCTCTTCCAGTTCCTCAAGTGCTTCAGGGTGAATTTGATGTTCCTGGAGTGTGGGTGTGTGGTGTGTCCATGTCTGGTGCTGGAGGCTAGGCTCAGTCTTGGCAGAAGCCCATTGCTGTTTGAGCTATGGAGTGATGTTTGCTAGCTGAGGAAGGCTCTAATTAGCTTTCTGAGCTCTTGTTTCAGTAACTGGTTAAGAATCCAGCACACAGGCTTACGGCAATGCTGCTTATTAAATTGGATGAGAGAAATTTTGGGTTTGTTAGTTCATAAACAGACAATGAAAACTCTCAGTGTATTGGTAATACATCAGTGTTTGCATAAATAGCAGGAGTTATTCTGGTAATAAAGCAATATTCTTGGCATCGTGCTAGGCAAAGTGGGTGCTTTTAGCTCCTCTGAGTAAATGTTCTCATTTTAAAAGGAAGCAAGTCTGTGAATTGTTATGATTGCTTATGAAGGATCTTACAGCACAATTAAAATCCTGGCTTTTACTTAATCTTACTGAGAAACAATGGACTGTTTAGTGAGCAAAGCAAATAATGAGGTCTGCTACTCCTGTCACCTGGGTGTTCTCACTGTCTGGGTAAGGGGATGTGGTGGCTGAGGGGCTGGGATGCTGCAAAGGCAGCAGAGGGTGACACAGAGTCAGGCTGCCAGTGCAGGGTTGGTGTGGGTGCTGCCAGCACCACTGGTGCTGATGGGCACTGTCCCCTCACCAGGGCTGGCTGGAAATCCTCAGCCTTCTCCCAAAAACATCAGCAGAAAGGTTTCTCTGGGCTCTTTCCTCTGGAAAGGAAGGATACCCTTGAAGCAGAAGTGTTTCTGATGGGAGCCAGGGAAGGGGGCTTCATGCTCTGTCCCCACAGCCACAGGACAGGGAGTGACAAACCTGCCCGTGCACTGGGAATGGAAAGCAGAATAAAGAGTTATCATAGGATCACTGAGGCTGGAAGTTGGGTGTGTTGAGTCAAAATGGCTTTTTCATTTTGAACATCTTTACTGCAGAATTTTAAGAAACTCAGACTTGATGTTTCCTTTAACACTTTGATTAAACACTTTTCTTCAAAACAGGTTTTGGGCCAAAGCAAATCTAACCAGCTTGGGTTTGGAAATCTGGTTTGGATTTTAAACCTGTGACAGTACAACTCTGTCCAAATTCCAATTAACTAGACTTTTTTCTCTTTTACATTTTTTTCCCTACATAAGCCTCTATTCTCTATGCATTTTTAATAAGCTTTATCCTGGGAAAACATGAGAGCGCTAACTGCAAGTGAAAAGAATAAAGGCAGTTGCTGCTTAGCTCTGAAAATCTGCTAAGTACTGGAAAGCTCATAGTAAGAAAAGCAAAGCAAGGAAGAAATCTTAGCTCTGTTCTGATTAGAAACTGTGAATGAAGATAAAGCCTTTTCCCAAACCTTGTCTGGCTGAAAAAAAAACAATGCAGAGTAACAGCACTGGATAAACCTGTGATGGTGCTCATACGTGTTGCTGATAGTAGAATAAACAGCACAAGACCTCTGAGTCCTTATTCTCTTCCTAAATTGCAGAGCTTTGAGTTTTGGGACTGATGCCCCCGGAGGAGGAGGAGGGGAGAGTGCACTGGATCAGTGTGAAGAGCTGAAAGCACAGAGGAGGGAAGAATCCCACCTAAGCCTGGATCGTTGGGGAGAAAGCAGTTGTACAGCTGATCTTTCCAGAATGTAGAAATCGCGCGCTCTTTTTTTTTGAGGTTTTTGTTGTAAGGAGAACAGATGGGCCCAGGGTACCCAGCAGGCAGGTTTCTGTCTCCAGTCCATGTTACTGAGGCTGGTGGGAGCGTGGCAGTGAGTCACTGGGAGCTGAGCAGAGGCAGCTGCCCAGGGGGCTGAGACCTGCAGGTCCCCTTCCCAGTACCCACAGGCATCGCAGTGGGTCTCTGTCCCTGGGGCATTGCTGAGTGGGAGGCCAGGAGCCACGCTGAGGGGCAAGACCCTCATGGGTAACCTGCACTCACTATGTTTGCTCACTGGCTGGTGCCATGTGTCATAGCAAGGGCAGGTGTTGCGGTTCAGACCTGCTGTAGACAGGGCCAGCTCTGGGGTGTGCAGCACCCCAGGCACCCCTGCAAGCTCTCCCCTGCCCCATCTCAGCCCCCTGAGCCTTTATGTAGCTGGGTGGGAGAGATGCCCCAGAGTGTCATTCTCACCCTTGTCCCCAGCCATGGGCTCTCCCCAGAGCCCTGGTCCTGCAGCTGCCACCCAGGTGACATCTGCCCTGGGCACTGAGGTGTCCCAGGGGTGTCCCTGGGAAGAGAGGAGCAGAGCCCCCCAGGAGGGGTACAGGCTGAGGCTGCCCAGCCTCCCACCCTTCTAGTTTCCTTCCCCCACCGTTCATGTTTTGGAAATACTAAGAGATAATATTTAGCTGTTTAAATAAAACATACTCCTCATCTGAGACTAAGAGTTTGTTCTGTGTGGCTTGAGTTGCAGAGCTGGGGTGCCAGCCTGCCTCTATCAGCATGCGTGTTCATTTACCTGCAATTACAGTTCCAGAAGCTTCCTTCAAGCTGCATCTGCTGTTTTCTGCTGCTCCCTTTCCATGCCTGCTGCCCAGAGAGCACCACTGCCTCTGCCTTGGGCACCTCTTGCTAGATGGTGGGGTGGTTGAGCTGGGACCCCAGGTCTCCCACAACCAGCCTGGGGCACGCAGGGCAGGAGGGTGCCCATGATGCATGCAGGGGGGTCCCAAACCCATGGTTGGGTATGGCAATGGGGGGCAGCTGGGGGCTCCTTGGCCATAGTGGTGAGCTGCTGGTCCCACAGGCATCCCCAGTGCTGGGCGCAGGAGCAGCCTTGCTGGGAAAAGCTGCTGACCAGCCCCGTCCCTGTCAGAACTAATCAGTATCAGACAAGCTAATGGGGAGCACAAAACCTGTTTAAAAGCTACATTTACCACTTGGCTGGTTCCATTACACTGTGTAATATCCAGGTGTCACGTATCCTCTCCAAATGCCGGTTTTAATGGTTTCCCAGTCTGCTAGGCTTGGTTGTATGACAGGGGAGATCCTCTTGCTATCCCTCCTCCATCCCATAGAACCCAGGAGCTGCCAGGAGGAGGGGGGACTGATGGGGTGCAGGGGCTGGAGGGGGAAGTGGGAGTTTGGCCAGGTGCTCTGGAGATGGGGGTGGAAATGCAGTAGCTGAGTGGGATGTGACACTGCCAGCCCCAAGTCCCTGCAGTCCTGAGGACACTGAGCTGATGAGGGAGATGCTGAAGTTTTCCCTGGACCAGGGGGTGTGTGTGTGTGTGCTGGTCAGCCTTGTCTCCCATAGTGAAGGTTTTCCAGCTGACAGCTCCTGGATGGGAAGAGCTACTTGGTTATTTCTGCAATTCAAGGGCTGAGTGTGTTGGGTTTTCCACGTCTCCATGTCGTGTCCATTACCACTGAATTATGCAGGATCGCTTTCATCACAGGAATAGGTTTAAAACTCTTTACCTCTGTTTTATTTTCTTAAGGGAGACCCCTATCCCTGCCTCCTCTGCACCCTAAACAAGCTGGTGCTTTTTGCCACCTCTGTCAATCCAGCCCAGAGTGGGGATGTGGCAGCTGGGGCTACACAAAGGGCTGTGTTTTGCTGAAGTGCCACGCTCTGCATCCAAAGCACACCTGGAGCTGTACTGCTCTCCTGCACCAATATGATTCCCCCTCCCCAGGCAAAATCATGGCTGAGTTTCCCACCCTCAGGAGGTGATGTCTCCTCCTCAGTACCAGCTGTTCCCGTTCCAGGGATGCCGGGTGTCTGGAATCACCTGGAATGGTGAATTTCTATTTTGCAGTAATTCTTGTTTTAGAGCAGGTATTTTTGTGAGGATTCAGGTGCTTAGAGAAGAGTAAATATCATCTGTGCTGCTCGCCTGGTTTCCCACGCTGGGGTCTATCGTGAGTGACTTCACACAAGCACAAAAAGCCAACATAAGGTATATATATGCCATATGAGTTCTGCTGGGAGACTGGAATAGGCTTTGTGGTGCTAAAATGAGATTTTTAAGTCGCAGCTAGTGCTTGCACTGCGCTGGATTTCACCCAAAAAGGGGGAAACCCAGTAAAAGAAACGCTATGCACACAGCTCCTTGAGTTTCATCTCTTCCCTGTACTTATAAAGCTGAAAGCCCTTTCTTAGATTTTTCTTTTCTTCTGTTTTCCTTCCCCTTTGGGCCCTTGAAATCTCACAGATCTGCAGTCGTATCAGTAAATGTATCTAGAATTAGAAGGCAAACCTTATCTTGAGCCCTCGCTGGTGTTTTCCCTTCTCGGTACGCGAGCGCCAGAGAAGAAGCCTGGGAGTTTGTAGCTCGTGCTCGAGCTGTCGTAGGGGGGTCTGAGACTGTAGGGGGTTCTGAAGCTCCTTTCTAGGTGCCTTCAGCCAGGCATCAGAGATCGTGTGTCACTTGTATGCTCTTCTGTTTTGTGTTCGTGCTGTAGTGCGTGTTACTCGTGGTGGTTTTATCTGTAGCTACAGTTTTGCAGAACAAGATTAAGGATGTAATTGCTTTCTGTGATTCTTAACGAGATCAAACAGAATGACAGAAATGGCAGTAAGAGGCTCTGTAAAATGCTGGCTGGCTTGAAGGGGTGCACATACCTACCCCTCACCGTTAGTGGGGTGCTGCTCTGAGAAGAATGGGGTGTGCCTCCAGAAACTGATGCTGATACTCCAAGTCAGAGCGTGGGGTTTGTTTCCCCATGCGCTTTTCCATGGGTCAGAGACTGCATGTGTGTTAAAATGCTGAGACAGCCGATGGCTCGACACAACATGGGGAGCAGATTCCCCACGGCAGCTCAGGGACCCCCAGGCTGGGATGGGTGAGATACCCACTAGCACTGAGCTCGGTCCCACAGCCCTGAAGACAAACTGATGCTCTCACAGTGCTCCAGGTGCCTGGTGGGTTGTGTGCAGCCACCTCGGGCTGGGGAAATACGCCTGAGGGAGGGAGAGCTGCACGCTCCTCTCCTCTCCGTGCCTTTCCTTAGGTCGTGCCGGCGTAAGATAAAATGGGTCAAGAAAGTGAACAGGCATGAGTCTGCTCGGGGTAAATGCAGGGATAACAGAGTAATGATGTTTAAGCACAGCACAACTCATCGGCAGCGTAACAGGGCTTCAGCACCTGATGCTGCATGCACAAGTAGGAAGCGCTCGCGCGGCCGTGTAATTGAGCCTCGTGTTAGGTGTGATTCCCTGGCTCTAATGCTAACGACGGGAGTGATTAACCACGTGGAGCTCTGCCTTTAGCCTGCGAGGCAGGAGGAGTGCAGGGGAGCTCAGCTCGGCAGGCAGAGGAGCCGGGATCCAGCAGCAGAGCCCTGGAAGTGTATTTCATGCCATAGCTGCGCTCAGAACTGGGATTGCTGGACACAGATTCTGTTGGAGGGGGACAGCAGGCAGGAGGATGGAATGGTGCTTTTAAGGATGAAGCTAAGCACTTGTGGGGGTTATAAAAAAGATCTGCCTGGGTACTCTTAGGTTGCTTTGTGGTACGTTCCCCTCTTCTTTGAGCAATACACACGGTGTTGCCCCTGCAAAGAGGAGGCTGTTGCTGCAAGGTTCCCAGCACAGGACTGTGGTGGTGGAGAGGGGGCTCCCCAGGAGGTAGTACCCCCAGACTGGTCTTGGTAGAGCTTTGTTCATCCAGTCTGACTCCTCTGGGCTTCTGGAGTCACATCCCAGGAAAAAAAAAAATCCCCTTTGTTCCAGTAGGAGAGTTTAACTGGGGACTGGGAGATGTGTCCTTCTAAGATACTGCTGCCACGGGCCCCCCAGGAGCTGCTGTATCCTGGAGACAACTGCTTGGGATGGGTCCTGTGCTCACAGCCACACTGTGACATCAGACAGCTCCTGGAAGGGCTGTGGTGAGGCACTGTGCAGGAGGATGAGACAGCACAGCTTAGGTAGCTGACACTGGGGAGGGATCCTGTGCCCTAGAGGAGAAGAACCCCTGTGGAATGGTGCTGGGGTTCCCAGGTCCTCCCAGAGCAGGGGGCTGCATACACTTGCTTTGGGCTTGCACGGTTCCACCATGTTATTTCTGACAGCCAAGGAAGGGTGACCCACAGTGGTCTCACCTTCCAGCCCTTTGGCTTCCATCCTTGTTTGGAAAAGGAAGGAATGATGAGATTTAAAATGCTTCTGAAATTTCCTAGGGCATAAAGTCTCTTTCTTGTCCAGCTGAGCACTGTGTTCTCCACAGTGTGGGATACAAAATGATGTTTTTATTAGGAACGGCCAAGTTTTCAGGCTCAGCCAGAGCAGTTTCTGCAAGGCTGTACAGCAGGGTCACGGAAACAGCAGTTGTCATGAACTTTAACATAAAGATACTGAAAAACGGGGTTAAAGTGGTAGAGGAACACAGCAGAGTATCTCATCTGATACACCTTAAATGCAAATATTCAAATAGACAGAAGAGGAGGATCATGACAAATGGATATTGAAGACGGTGGTTCCGGGTGCAGGTGCAGAAATGAACAGAAGGGAAGACACAGGATTTTGTTTTCTTCTCTGAAATATCTTCTGTTCCTCTGAGATAGGGAAACGCTAAGTCCCTGAGAGAGAAAAACGTTCCTCTCGGTGACCTTATGGATTTAAGATCTATTTCTAAGCCAAATTTTCATAAAAAACCTGCCACACACAATCTCCAGATTAAACCTCATTTTATTTTCAGACAGACATGACCTTTCCTAGCTTTGGATATTAAATATCACAAAACCTGCTGCAATTTAAGCTGAGGATTTTATATTTAAATAAATGTAACTTAAAAGCAAAACTAACTTCCCTGCAGAACACAGGGGACTGGGGGGGCAGGGCAGGGGGAAGCTCTCCCTTCTCTTCCTGAGGATGCTCTAATACAGTCTGTGTCCCCATGCTCCCCTCACCCAGCCTGCAGAGAGATGCTTGTGTTGCTTTGACCTTCTGGCTGGTCTGCAGGGGATGGCTGTTGGGGCACGGACAGGCTCCTTAGCTCTGAGCTTGGATGGAGCAGCTTTGCTCAGCGGTTTGGTCTGCTGTTAGTGACTGAGCTGTGTACGCAGCCAGAAAAGGGGAATTCAGAGGAATCCTCTGTGCTGCTGATGCCATGGAAGTGGCTGCAGGACAGGACCTGGATGGACAGGCAGCCTCCAGGCACCAGTTTTGCAAAGAGAGGAGAAAAAATGACAACAACTGGTGAGAGAACACTATTCTCCATAGGCTCATGGTAGCCAAAGGGATGCATCATTACAGTGGGGGGGGAAAGGCCACCAGCATCAGCAGAATTTTCTCTGGCCTTCTCTCTGCTGGCAAAACACGTACGTGGTTGTAAAACAAAGTTTGCCTCATTTGCAAGAACTTGGAACTTCAGCAGGGTTTTTTTCCATCCTTCCCCTTTCAGCTGGAAATGCCTGCTGGTTAACAAATGCTTTGCGACAACAAATCAATGTTGTGCTGGGTAACAGAATTAACTCGACCCGCACAGCCACGGGTTTGCTCTTTGATTATTGTCAATAGCCAATCTTCCCGTGGGTGAAATGAAGGATCTCGGCTCGTTAGCACGTGCTTCACCGAATGTCATTTGTCAGTGAAGGAAGTTAAAGCTTCCTCAAGGAGCCAGGGATGTTTAGATGAAGGTGAATGTTAAACAAAGAAAAAGTTGTGCTGGACAAGGCTGGCACGTGGTAAATCACCTTGGTTTGAACTGTGAGGGCAATTCCAGATGCTTTTTCAAGGCTTTGCTCTTGGTTTTTTGGAGGGGGGCTTTTTTTGTCTGGCACTTGGAATGCCATGAGAATTAAACTGCTCCTCTGCTGGTCTTACCCACTTCAGTAGCTGGGTCCTAAATACCTCTGCCAGGCGTAGCTGTTGCACTGGTGCTACAAGCACAGAGCCAGAGTGTGCTCAGGAAGGCAGCGTTGGGAGAAACCACTGCTGCAGACAAAACCAGGGACAGTGGGTTCAGCAGCAGAGGCGTGTTGAAGATGAAGGGTGAGGGGACCTGCTCCCCCGTGAGCCTTGCAGTGCTGCAGCCAGCCCCTCGGTGGGCTGGATGGGTGCTGCAGCCAAGCCCAGAGGGACTCAGTCTCTCCTTCAGTCCGTCCTTCCTGGTCTATCTATCCCTGAGCTGGAGTGTCAGTCTCAGGCTCGTCATGATGCTGCTTGCCCCTGTCCCGTCCCAGCCAGGAAGCTGATCTTCCTCCCCAAGACACCTCTTTGCTCCAGAGTGTGCCATTCCCACTTACTCGGGTGATTTCAGCAGAAACAGAGGTGTTTGAAAGCAGCCCGTCCCACCACTGCTCCCTGAGGCTGCACAGCCAGTTGCAGCTACAAAGTCTGTCCAGGCTGAAGCACCCCAGAAGCCTGGGCGAACCCCAGATTTCCCAACATGTCTATTCAGGGCATATAAGTGAGTTGCCATGGAGATGTGCTGAGCGCGGGCATGATGCTCGAGTGATGGAGTCTCACAGCCAGAGGCATCTGTTAAGCTTATTTTTATCAATTTTTAAAGAGGGTATGATGGTGGTATCTTCCCCACCTTCCCCTCATCCCTTGCAAAACCTTGGCATTTGCACTTTATTGAGAGCATGGGCTTCAGCGACTTTGAAAATGAACCTTAACGAACATGAAGCGCTGGCTTGGGGGACCTGTGCTATGAGGGATGGAATTTAGTAGCAGGGAGCTGCCACCTTTGACATATTGCTCTGGCTTTAATGAGGGGGAGATTGACAGCCTGAGACAGAGGTAAAGGAAGATGTGCCTCTGCCTTCACCTTGGGGGGCCACAGCTAAAGCTGGGGTCCAAAGCCAGGTCAGGAGGAGAAAAAGGAGGTTTTATTTATAAACTCTGACTCAGTGGCCATCTGCAAATAGATCTTTTAATTGGCTTTTCCTTCCCTTTCTTCTGAGTGCGTTGACTGCCTGCCCACACTGTTCCTGGACAAGATGGGTCGGTGGGGCAAGGGCTGGCTGCAGGCTGGGATGGCAGTGGGGCTCACAGATACTTGTGTTAAGGGGCTGTCCAGCCACGAGCCCTTCTTTCATTTCACGTGGGTAACGTGCACCTCTGCTGAGAGGTATTGAACGTGCCATCAGGGTTTGGAAGTCCTTGCACAAAAGCCGCTGCAGGAGCTTTCACACGTGGAGCGAGTGGTAACAGTGGTCAGGAAGAAGTAATTATTCAATACAAAGTGAATATCTGTGTTTTCCTCTTTTTCCTTACCTGATTTTATTTAGCTAAGTGCCATACAAGTGTTGACAATGGGGAAATTTCCACTTCAGCCCTAAGCTGAACAAAAGCGAGCCTGTCTCTCTCAGAAGTAAATCACAGCTAACTCTGCTGGGGCTGTTCTAAGTCACTATAAAAATGACACAAAGAACCACATAGGGTGTGAGCCAGAAACAGCATGGGGGGGAAATAAAGCAAAGTTATGGCCCTTATCACTCACAAAGGACACTTTCCACAGAGATGCCCATGAAGGATAGCCCTGAATGCCTTGCTGAGGCGCAGACAAGTGATGATATGGTGATGTTACTGCTCACATACAGTCTTCAGCATCGTGGTGGTGTTTGAAGGCAGTGATTAGGCTCTGGCCTCATTAAACTCTGCAAATGCCTAATGAAAACTGGCCTCCCTGAAAATCTTGTACCTGGGTTTTGAACAGAGCAAGTGGCAGGCGGCTTTAGGAGGGGAGATGAAGACAGCAATAATGCAGACATGTCGTTTAGGGAATCTGTTTCTGCCCAGATGGGACTGTGCTGTGCTGGGTGCAGCCTTTATTTCATGGACATGACCATGATTGTGGCAGGGAATTATTCTTCACTAAAAAACCTGAGTCTGCACTACCCTGGGAAGGGGTGTTGAGACTGGTACCCAGGCAGGGAGAGATTCTAAGTGGCCAAAACCTGTGGCTGTCCCAGGGGGAATAAGTTGCTGAAGCTGCTGCCTGGGACATCTGCTCCGAGCCCAGTGAGGCAGCAGCAGTGGGTGGGGATGGGACAACCTTGCCATGATGCTACCAAACCCAAAAGTGATGCTTCAGTAGTTAGCATGCACTGAGCCCCGTGGCTGTTCCACAAGAATAAGATAACCTGGCCTGAGAGCACATGGCTGGGAATGGGGGGCTCTGCACCCTGCCCAGACCCTGTCCCATGCCCTCGTCTGCCCACCCTGGGAACCCTCAGCCACTCGTGGGGACAGGGGTATTCCTGTGTCTTTGCTTGCAGCTGCACGCAGAAGTATTTCTGGAATCCAACAGGATTCACTCTGGAACACATAATGCAGAGTTATGAGAGTCGTTTGCCTGAGCATTATCTAATCGTGGAGCTAAACTGAGCTGTGTGATGATATGGGTACATTTTTACATGAGTAATCTGCAAGGAAGATGCTCTACATAAATGTCACCTGATTTTGTTCTGATTTAATCCCCTTTATTTACTGTGCTGTTCCACCTGTTTATTATTTTCAATTTCTCCTCCTGGCATTTTACCTCGCTGCACCTGCCACTTCTGATCCTGCATCAGGACCTCCAGGAGGGGACAGTGAAGCACCTCAGTGTCATTCACTGATATGGAAGTAAGAGAGGGAACGCAGGGAAAATAAATGCCAAAAAAGCTGCACCACTTGTTCTAAAACAAGCCCTAACAGCTCCTTGCAGCGTTGGCAGCACAGCGGTCTGGAGGCAGCCCCTGTGCCTTGGCCAGCATGTCTTGCTGCCCTTGTTCAGAGCAGAAAACCTGCACCTGGTGCAAAGTCATTGTGGAATAGGGTCAGTGCAAGACCCAGATCTGTTCTCATCACCACCACCGAGCTCGTGTAGGTTGTCCCAGGGCTGGGAAGCAGGCAAAGCCACTCCCTAAGCTGGGACCGTGCCAGCAGTGTCCCTCACACATCCTTGGCTGGGAGAGATCTTGCTTCTCCCTAGCATGTCCAGCTCTGGTCCAATACCAGTGTCACAGTGCAACAGAGGGGCAAATCGCTTGGCTCCTGGGCGTGTGGCTTGCCACGTGCTGTCCAGGTGGCCCATCACAGCCCCTGGGCCAGGCTGGCCAGTGGAAAGACCCCAGGACTCATCCTGCTGCAGCCTTGGGGCCCAGCTGCCTCTTCACCCCAGGATAAGGACATTCCCCCTGACCAAGGAGGCGGCTCTGCTCTGAGCAATGGTTGCTGCTGGCAATTTATCAGACGTAATTATGCCAATTAGCCCACACATGCAGCTCCAGCTCCAGGAAGGCTTTATGACCTGACAATATATTTCTGCTGGGCAGAGAAGCACAAACCTTTCCCTCAGATTATTGCAAACTTATCAGCCTGGGTAATACGTTTACAGTTTAGCACATAGCTCGGTGGTTTGGTCAGGAAGGCTTCGTTTTGTTGCTGGTTTAGTTGTCCTGCTTTGCAGGACTGATATCAATCCTTATTCAAATCAAAAGTCCTTTTCATACACGCTCCAGTGAAGTGGAATTTTCTGCAGAATAAGGTGTTATTAACCTAGCTCCACTCTTCCCAGTGAGGAAGGAGCCCTGCCACTGAAACCATTCCTCACCGATGAACCCTGCTTAAACAGTGATTAGCAGACCTTCCAGCAGCAAGAGAAATGCAAAACCCACAACCTTTTGAGCTCTCAGCTGTGGTGGTTTTTAAGACGTTGAGAGGATTTCTGTTTCCCTTCCCAGAATTGCAGCAAACAGTGGTTTGGGGTTTTTTATTCCTTTTATAGCTCTTCTCGACAGCACATTGCTTTTTGATTTCTCAGTTCGTTTAGCTTGCTTCTCTCCCTCTTGTGTGAAGGGATTTTTGGGATCAGCTGGGATCTATCCAATGGTCCAAATTCTCACCCTGTGTAGCCTGGGCCAGTCTCCCCTCACCCCGCAGCCCTGATAACCCTTGTGTTGCCCATGGAACAGCCAGCACCACACACACAGTGCCACCTCTCAAAATAGGGCAGTGATATTGTTGTGCCAAGCCCGAGTTAAAATGAGCATGGAGAGGGGAAAAGGGATGTATCAGTGGAGGGGATTGGGGTGATGCCAGGACCTGTCTGTGCCGGGATGCTGCGGATCAGCACCGGCAAATCCAGGAGGGATGTGCCTTCTGGTTTGGATGCCCGGGAGGGCAGGCAAAGCCTAGACAGTATCACAGTGTTCCATGTCTGCTGCTGGCTTTATCCCAAAATAGTCGCTGGAGGTGTGAATGACTGCCATGGGGTGGGTTGGTGTGCCCGAGGAGCCTGCCATGGCTCCGGAGCACCGGCTGAGAAACAGAAACCTTAGCACACAGGGAAAAACATTTGTCTCTTAAAACTTGTTCCCGTTTCAGAGAGTTAAAAGAAACTGGTTTTATTTTAGTGTTTGTCAGGGGTTTGTTGCTGATGGTTTCCCTCACTTGCTGCACTCCGTCAAATGAATAAATGCTTTTTCTGCCTTTCTCCTACTCAGTAACTTATTCACTGTGGTTTGTTCTTTTGGTAGTAAACAGAGGAGAGAATTAAGGAGAGCAAGATAAAATTACAGATTTTTTTCCCCAAAAAAATCCCAAAGCAAAAGAAACAGCTCATTTCTGCCAAAGCTCACAGACTTTAATCCAAAGGAGTGATTTCTTTTTGTGGAAGACCTTGTTTTCCACTGGGATCAGTTTTTCCTCAGGGAAAAATGTTAATTAGCTTTCTGCTTTAACCACCTAGGAAGAGGGGAAGGAGGTTTCTCCATGGGTGATGCTGCGGCCCCAGGAGCAGCAGGTTCTTCTCTGAGCTGGTCTGTGCAGCATTGCCTCTGCCTGTATCCTCTGCCCGCTCCTCCTCTAGCCTCGAGAGCTGGGTGCAGGCTGCAGCCCTCAGCAGCCCCAGAACCTACAGCCGTTGCCCATACGGGCTGGAATAACTCTTTGCTGAACATATTGCAGCAGGGAACTGTGCTTTTCTGTGGGATGGCTCCAGTGATGGAGGGAAAGCAGAACATGTGCTGCCTGCAGCAGGGGTGCTGCCCTCCGGGATCAGGTGCAGCATCTTTACCTGCTGCTGCATGTTTCCTCTGAGAGCATCCTCCAGCATCATTCTGCCTCCCTGACTCGAGGGATGTTGGATGACCTGGGAGGGATGCCCTGGGAGCTGGGGGATTCCCTGGGAGTCAGAAGATTCCACTCCCCCTGAGCTGAGCTGCTTCATCTCCTCATCTGCCAAAGGGAGTTTTAATTACCAACACCATCCTGGCTTCGGCAGGGCATGGAGATGTGGGTGCCTGGCTGATTGATGCTTGGGTGGGGTGGGAGCTGGCCGTGCAGACACAGACATGCAGAAGCTTTCCAGGAGCTGTTGAGATCTGAGCTGGGCACGGCCAGACACCCATGTCTGTGAAGAACAGGAGCCCAAGCCCCCCACCCCTCCCAGTGCAGGCACAGGGTCTCTCTTTGGTTTTGGATAATTTGGAGCTGCCCTAAGCTTGTGCTTCAAGTTCCCAGCGGAGCCAGCTGAGGAAAGCTCTGTGTCACTTCATGTATCTGAGCTGTTCTTGCAAAGAAGAGCTTCCATCAGAGCGAAGAGCTAACAGCTATAATTATTAGCTTTAAAAACTTTAAAACTTCGGAGTGAAAAGAAAGTTTCAGCATAAACCAGAAATCTGCAGTGTAGGTATTGACACAGCCCTCACCCTCCTGCCTTGTCATAAATAAGGACATGATAATTAGATATTTTTTTAAGGGACAAAATTATTTTATTTGCTTCCCTGCTAGTTTTCATGAGACCATCAGTCAGCCCCTGCATAGATAAGATTTCTTATGTTCACTGACAGGATAAATTATATGGTTCTCATCCAGCAAATCAGTATTACTCTGCAACGTTCTCTCTCGTAAAGCGATGTCTGGGAAAATCATAAATTCTGCCCAGGTTTATTAGATCTGTCTTTTATTCACATATTTATTTTACCCCAAGTTGAGGTGCGGTTTTTTCCTAATTATTAATCATATTAATAAGGATGGGGAGGGGATGTGGCTTTCTGTATAACAGAATGACTACGGGGATGCTTGGGTGTTCAGGGGCTTTTTGTTAGGGTGTGCTGTGAAGTCTGACTGTGGTGACGTGGCTGTTGGCGCAGAAGTGACATGATGACATATCCAGTGTGAGTGCTGGTGACGGGAGATGATGACAACAAGGCTAATGAGGAGCCATTCTGCCTTGCTCTGGGGGTTTGGATGTAGGATGGTGAGGGGATATAGCCTCGGCTGCTAGCCTGGCCACCCCAGGCTGCTGGTGCACTTGTGGTCTCTGCTGCTTTTGGGGTGACCAAGCTGTGGCGGGGGGCTGGCCAGTGGCTATGGGGTGTGTGGGGTGGGAGAAGTTACCTCCCCTATCTGAGCCAGTGCTGAGCATCCTCAGCATCACCATGCCAATTGACACAGCCCAGAAGCCTTTTGAGACCTTTTAAAATCGGAGCTCCCTGGTTTGGCAGATCTTAATTATCGAGGTGACTTATTAATTGCTGGCTTCTCCATTTCACTCAGTAATCTCCCTGATGTGATTCCAACAATAAGCTTTGCAGTGGGGAAAGAGGGGAGTTTCTCCCCACTGTCCCCTTTAGCATCAAGGAGGAAGCTGGTGGCTCCTGGAGCTGGTTATCAGAGACCACCAAAGAGTGTGGAGACACTCTGCGCCATGCAGAGCTGTAAATGTCACTGCAAGTCAAGAGCCTGACGTGAGAACAAGAGTGAGAAGCGAACTGGGAGCACCCTTGGCATTTAGCAATGATGAGTCTCTCACCAGCCTGGCCCTGCTCACCTGACACCCCTCAGGGGCTGGCTTTAAAGCCAGGTGATGGATTCAGAACCCGCTGTCTCATGGGGCTGAGCATTTCCCTCAAGAGACACTTTGCTGGGGCCGAGCACAGCGACCGCGACGCCTCCCAGCGCGGCTGGAAACTGGATGTGCCGGAATATCCCCGCCACGGGGGCGAGAGGGGATGCTGCCCACAGCACCCCTCGTGCCTCTTATCATACCAGAGGAGCCGTTGCCTCCTATTAGGCACCTGCTCTGACACAAGGAACTGGCCTCTTGCCAGGTGTGACAGCACTGTGTGAAGCAGGAACTGCCACTGGACTTGCTGACCGGGCGAGCGGCCGGGTGCTTGGAGGGGGGATGTTGAGACGTTTTTCACTCCGCTCGCTCATGGTGTAATTCAGCATCCTTTTATTGTCCCAGACTCATCAAAAACTCGGAGAAATGTGGCTGGATACGTGGGCTGGGGTGCGGGAGGCTGGGTTATTGTTGAAGGTATTGATTGAAGAGTGGGAGAAATCACGTTAGAGCCTGGATCTCTCTTTATTCTGTTAGAGAGAGGAAACAGCATTTTCTTAAACCATGAGTCGATAAAGAATTGTTTGAGACTTTTTTTTATTTTTTAAGCCTTTTCTGATGATGGTGTTATGTAGCTCTTGGGTGTTTTTTTGGAAGGAGTGCAGCTTCTTTGGCCTTTAGAGGGGTAAAAGCTCTCAGATCATCTGTGTGGTTAATACAGAGGAGGAGCCTGGATGCCTTTAGAGCAAAGCAAACCTCTTTAACAGGACAGGAGGACAGTAGTGATGGGGCCACTTGTCAAACAGAGCCATGGGTTAGAACCCCATGGCCAAGGGACTTGCTAATTCTGGTGTCCTCACCCAGTTCCTGCAAGGGCTTCACTCTGGGGTGCACTCCCCATCCTTGGAAATGCCGAAGGGGCTGTGACACCCCCCAAGGTGCCACACATCTGGCACTCCCTGTGCTGCAGGGCTCCTTATCACTTCTGAGCTCCCCCAAGGTTAGATCCCCCTCTGAAAGGAGAGCTTGGTGCCAAGAGAGCAAAGGGCTCGGCATGTCCATCCCATCTGCTCCCCAGGGCTCCTGCAACCCTTTCCCAGTCCATACAAATCATACTTTTAATATGAAAAACCACAATTAATTCTAATCATATGGTGCTCCCAGCTCTTCATAAGCTGAGAACAAAACCAGTACCTTACTTCAGAGACACAGTGCAGGGCAGTGCTTTGTTAGGTGTAGCTTATCCAGCAAATTCAAGTTTTCCTCTACAGAGATTTCTATGAAGGAACGGGTTGTTTACTCCTTCATTCAGTCATATTAAAGTGATGAGTAAGTAGCAGGAGCAGACTTCAGGTTTATTGAATGCTTACAGACTTTAATTTTATTTGGTGCTCACCCTTCTAGGCTTGAGTTCAGAGGCTGGCAGCCCAGATACTGTGAGGCTGGTTCTTTTCCATGGCTGGTCTCCTGATGGTTTTAAGGAAGCCCTGCTTCTTCCAGTACAAGCGAGTTTAATTTTTGTAATTAAAGCAAACTTTTCACTCTGTGCCAAAAACTTGTTTTTCAAGAACGGAGCTCAGAAAAGAACTGAATTCTCTTATTTCATCAACTCCTGCAAAGTGAACAGTGCAGCCATGTACTGTGATTAAATTAATCACTGAGCAGAAATTTGCGTGTAATAGTCTGCCACCAAAGCAGCCGCTAATGATTTTAAGCATTTTACTCTAGGGGTCAGCAATTTCTCACCCCTTGGGGCTGGAATGAAGGGGCTGTCAGGCTCCTTGCAGCGAAAGGCACGCTCATTAAATGAGAGGGGTATTTTAAGGATGCTGGGGTTACGATGGGTCAGAATATTTTAAGAGCAAAAAGCCTGGGGGAGGCCCAGGAGATGGGTAACGCTCCGGGCTCTGAGCGTGCCCTGCCTGGTAACGCAGCCTCACCAGATCACCATGCTCTGGCATGGATGCTACATGCCACCCAGGGCTGGGCTGCACTGGCTTTTATCTCCATGCCAGTGCCGTAGCCCTGCCAGCCACCGTTTGCCGCTCTCTTTGCTCTACTCCAACAGCGCCAGGGATCTGGGGTGCGGAGGTGTGCTGGGGGAGATGGGGTGCGTGGGGCCGGCCGGCTTTGCTGCAGGCAATGGGACTGCTTCACATCTCCCCGGCTGGGGACTGGGCTGGATTCTCCCGAGCGGTTTATCACAGTCTCTTCTGTGGTTAGGGCGAGCGCTGTTAACGTGAGCCATGGGAAGACCTGTCATCTCGTTTTCAGGGAGTAACGTTCTCCCTGCTTCTTATAGCTGGCATGGTTTGGAGATAAAATTGTTTCTCAGAAACAGGCACAAGATCTGAACTGACATTCCCTGAGAAAACGAATCCTGCAGCTAATTTCCCAGCGTACGGGTTGAGCTGAATAGTAAATGAATGATGCTAATGAAGAGGAGCACCCGGGTCTTCCTTACGTTCCAGCTTAGATTGCTTTGCTCTCTTTGGGCCGTGTACCCACTGCAGAAAGCAGCAGCCTTGGACCCCCAGTGCAGGCAGCCTGAGGGGGTGGGGAGGGGGATCTGGGGATGCAGTGAGCTGCGAAGTTGGCTGGTTTGTAAGAACTCTGTTTTGTCTGGTTGTTTACCAAGATAATTAATTTTTTTTAAAAAGGCAAACATTTCTCATAAAGGGGAGGGAGCAGACTTGGGGCTCTGCTCTTGCCTCTCCTCGGAGCTGCCCAGAGCCGGCACGTCCGGCGCAGCTGCACAGCTCACGAGTGGGTGCTGGAGAAGCAATCGCTTCACACGCAGCCTTTTGAGGTACAAAAATAATGTCACTGCATCTCTCATGATCCACTTCATCAATCTCAGTGACATTCACCCACTCTTCCTCCTCCCCAGCACAGTTAAATAACCCTCAGCTGCTCTCACCCCCGAGGGTACGGGTTACACATACCTTGGGGAGAGACAGGTGACTAAGGATGGCCTTCAGAGCAGGAACGCTGTGATTCCTGGTCCCACAGATAGGTCCTGGCTTGGCTTTTGAGGAACTTGGTGCTTTGAGGTGGGGGATCTGCTCCCAGAGCAGGGCAGCAGGGACAGTGAGCTGGGGAGGGGACAAGGCTGGCACAGGGTGTGGGCAGACAGGCCGTGCTGGTGGCAGCGGGAGGTGTGTGGTTGGTGCGGCCCCAGTTTCTAAGGGAGAAAATCACATCATCTCATTCCTAGTGGATGGGGAGGGGGAGGTCAAGAGGAGGTGGTGCTTTTCATGAGAAGGTGGCAGGAATCACCCTGGTTTTCTGCCAGGTGGATTGTGTGGGCAGGTGGGACATGACCAGGCGTCACCACTGACTGTTGGTAGGAAGGGTCATCACATCTCTAATAGTCCTGGGATGAGCCTATCCATGCCCCAGCTGCATGCTGGCTAAATCCATGGAGTATGAGAGGCCTGCACCACATGGGAAGGGAGACCGAGGGATAACGAAGGCTGAAGAGGTGGCCCACCACACAGCACATTGACTCAGTTGAAGGAAATCCATCCTTCTCCAACTCAAGGGAGTCATGAAGGTCATTGCATCAAGTATAGGAATAAATTGCCACATATTTTATTGTTTCCCATACCTTGTTTATATTATTACCTGCGTGGTATGTTTTATTAGTACCAAGCGCCCAATCTTGAGATGCTTCATTATTTCACTAGATTTACTTGGCTGATTATAAAAATAATCATTTCAAAGTAAATAGCCAATCATTAAACCTCTGGGTACTAATAGGGAAGAATTAACTCAGCATTAATGCAGATGCAATGTGCTGGTAGTGTGGGTAGGGAATTAAGCTGTAAGTCACCCAGTAAGGAGTTGAGGGGTGAGTGTAGAGGCTACACATAGAGGTAGCCACTGCATACTGGTGCATCTGGAAAATGCATGTATTTTGGGAGTACTGTGCAGTGCAAAGGATAGTGGGTGTTTCCCAGAGCCCCAAAAGCCAAGGTTTTGTGACTTCCACCACATTCCTATGTAGGTCCTCTTTGTCCTGGCTGAACCCAGGGGTCTGGCAAGAAGGGGAATTGTCTGGAGGATAAACTGCTCCTGTGAATCACCTGGACTTGGATATTTGCACCCTGGAAACTGCCTGGGGAGCGAGAGCAGCTCTCTGCTTTTTGCAGGCAGGGGGTGGGGGGGGGTGGGAAATCTCCTGTATTTTACCATAATGAAATGCTCACCTCTTGATTCTGTCCCTAATGTCATCCCCCCATCATCATGTTCTCCTCATTGTACTGGAGCATAATCAAAATTTCAAAGGGCTTGGATGGAGCTGATCGAAGATGGATGGGGAATGTTTTTCTCCCCTGACAATAGGCGTTGTTAAGGCTTTTGTGTGCAGCTCCTCAGCTCCTGAAAAATGAGCGTGTAATCTCCATCCTTACATGCAAAGGAAATAGAAAATCCATACAGGCCATTTTAAACCCTATAGATTTCAAAAGCTTTATTCCCCATGGGGTGCTGAGCAAAATGCTTGTCCCCTACTGAAAGCTAGGCATGACGCTCCCCCTGTATTTAAGGGCACAACGAGGGGTCCTGCACAGTGCCCGCGGCGGGGGAGGATGCTCGCTGATGGGGCTGGTTAGCGCTTGCAATGGCAGAGGTGAGCAGGGAAGTTGTTTAACAGACCTGTTCTTCTCTGGAGCAGCCAGGGGACCCTGGAGCAGCCTTGGAGATTCCCATGGGATCTCCTGCCCTTAAGAATTTTGCAGGCTCAGAAGCTTAATATTAAGGAGTAATCCAAAATCCTTTGAAAGGATTCTTTGGTTTCAGTGGCCTTTGTTGAGGCACAAAATTAATTCCTAAAAGGTGAAGGAACTGAGCTGCTCATAGGCTGGGGATGGGATGGGAAAGGACAGGACAAGCAGCTTCTTTCTTACCTCTAGATTCTGTCAATCTCCCATGTGTGTATTCCTGGGAAGATTTTAAAAGAAACTAGTAAGTTTCCTGCTGGTCTGTTTGGGTAGCAGGTAAATTGTTCTGTGACTAGGTCTCTGTGTAAATTAAATACCTGTAGCAGCATAATGAAAACTTTCCTTCCCTTCCTCAGTTTTCATCAGTTTGGCCCTTGTGATAGAATTATTTAGTAAGAATTAGAAAACAAAGCGTGGGGAATCGATTCTTAGGACTTTGTGAGGCTTTAGACAAGTAGCAGTGAGTTTTCTTTCCTTTCTGTTTATATTTAGATCAACCTCGTGCAACAGAGGTAAAATCATTTTGGTTAATTTTAGAAGCCCTTTAATTTCTTCATTACATTCCTAGCATTTCTCACCAGCTCCACAGCCTTCAAGCCCAAGACAGTCGACTAAAGACAAATTAGACCCCGTGCTTCCTTTGTCTGCTGTAATGAGTGGCTGCCATTGCCCTTGAGATGCTTCCAGGACTGTGAGCTTTTAAATGCCTGTTTTCAATAAGAAAGATATAATTTTAGTTTTTAATGTTTAAAGATTAATTACACAGTAGCCCCTCCGCAGATCCTCAGCTTCCTTCCCCTTCTTTGTGATTTGATGCTTTAAATTAAGGCTGGGGGGGAGGGGGGAAATGTGACTCTCATCCCCCACGAAACATCCTTGGGATCCCTCCCTGTCGCTGCGGTCCAGGTGTATGAGAGGGTTTGGGCCATGTTGGTCTTGGTGCAGCGTGTTCCCAAGCTGGTGGCTCTCGGGGCGCTTTTCTATCTTGTGATTTTCAGATTGTGCCAGGGCACAGTGTGTTCCCTCCCCACCTCTCCTCTGATCCCACCGGTGTGATGGAACCCCGGCGGTTGGAGCTCTGGGCTCATGCAGGTTTCACATGGCCAATAATCCATGTTGAAAACACATCAACAAGAAGTGTGTTAAGAGAAACCATTTCAATGCTTAAGATGGTGCATTTTTAACAGTTATTTTAAAACTAAGAACGCTTTGCACTTGACAACCTTCAGGTCACTCCTGGATACACACATTTGCCCCCCAGTTGGTTGATTTCAGTAATTTCACTCTTAAAGCAAACCCAGGATGCTCACATCGTGTTCTTTGCATGTTTCTGGCATGAAAAAAACCAACTCCAATTTAAAAAATAATTTTAAGCGTTCCTTCATGACCAACTGGCTGCAAAGAAACATTTCAAATCAAAATAATGAGGTTTCTAAGAGTGGGTTCACTTCCCTGTGCCTTTGGTGAGGAGCAGTCGAGATGTTTCCGTTGGCCTTGCTGCTCTTCCACGGCAGCGCCCAGGCTCCCTCACTCCCAGTGCTCAGTGCCAGACTTCTGGCTCAATGGAAACCATAAAGTGGGTTCCTGGCTCCTCCCGTGCCAGTGTGGGCAGCTCTGGGGCTGTGGCTGGTGCAGGGATGAGAAGGGGTTTTCTGGAGCAAACTGAGAGCTCTCCCACCTATGGCAATGAGTTGTTAGAAGGAACAGATCCTGGGAGCGCTCGGTGCTGTGACCGTCCTCCTCCAGCCCCAGGAACAACAAAGTGTCTGCTGGAATCATGGAATCACCTGGGTTGGAAGAGATCCTTTAGATCATTGAGTCCAACCCCAGCCTAACCCTGCCCAGCCCACCTCTAGATCATGTCCTTAAGCACTTCATCCACATGCCTTTTAAATACCCCCAGAGACCATGACTCCACCACATCCTTGGGCAGCCTGTTCCAATGTCTGACAGCCTTTTCAGTCAAGAAATTCTTCCTGATATCCATCCTAAATCTCCCTTGGTCCAGTTTGAAACCGTTTCCTCTCATTCTGTCGCTTGTCACCCAGGAGAAGAGACCACTCCAGGCTGCAGAGGATGAGGGGGTGCCCAGCACCCCTGCCTTTCCTGGGTTGCTGAAGGTCATTTTGTACCAGCAGTGGGGTGAAGAGGGAGGTAGCAATGGGCACGATCTCAGGTCTCTCCCTGCAGAGCATTGGGACTCCTCAGGTGGAGAAGAACCCAGGGGCAGGTAGGACTGCAGCAGAGGTGTTATGGGATGGGGGCTGAGGGCCAGCCTGGTCCCGGTGAGGGACCGACAGGCTCTCAGGGGGCTGCAGCCCCAGACTGAGCTCAGACTCGATGAAAACAGTGTTACCTTAATTTTGTTCAAGGGGAGAGATGCTCCTATTCCTTCTGGGGCAAAACAGGCACTCTGCAGGAAGGATTGTGGGTTTCTGCAGAAAGAATAGTCAGTCTTCAGAGGTTTCACACACTGCCTTCTGCCTTTTCTGTCCCTATGGAAATAGCTCTTACTCCAGCACATGGGAACAGCATCATGGAAAATAAGCTGCCTGCAACTGGTGTAAACTGGCCCATTTGCTGGGAGATGAATCGATGGTGGCAGCTGAACCTCCCTGGCAGAGCTGTCCCAGCAGGACCTCTGTGGGCTTCTGCGTGTCCCTGGTGTGACCACAGCTGTAGCTGCCCGTCCCAGCACAGGGAGCAGTAGGTGTTGTGACAGCCTCATCCGAGGGAAAATACTACATACAGTGTAAGAGGCTAAAAATAGGGAACGTTTGTCCATCTGTTCTGCTTGCATTAAGAACACAGAAAGCAAACGAGGCATAAACCACTATCTCTGCTCTTGTGGGTTCTGGGGCAGGAGGGAAAGGGAAGGAGCCAGGCATGCTCCTCATGCCTGGGCTGGAGAGGCCAAGGGATGCAGCAGGATGTTCATCCCTTGCAGCCCATCAAAACCATTCCAGGGGCATCATTTCAGCACATTGCCCCAAGGTCCCGTGAATTAAATGGGCCAGTGGCTGAGCCCTGGGCCAGCTGCCCCGAAGTCTGTGCCCTCTACTCCTTTAAAGCCATCTTTGGAAGGGGTGGACAGGGTTAGGTTTTCAAATACCTGGAGCCGTGGTAGAAGCGGGGTAATAGATGTGATTATTTTTATGAATGATAGGCAGGAACCTTGATTTCCATAGGTGAAACTATATAATATGCCAAATTCCTGGCAAAACCCACCAAATAAATCTACATTCTGTATACAACTTAATTTCAACTTCATAGCTCAAATGTATGTGTTTATTCCTGGGAGTAAGCACTATTTGTAGTTTCCAGTACAATGCAGCTCATAATTTTTTCACACCTCTCAGAGCAGGTGACAGCTTGCTCGCAAAGCCTAATTCATTCCCACAGTGTGCACAAAGCTGTGTTCTTAATGCATGCACAAATAACACGTCAGAAATAAGACTGTGGGCAGAAGGATCTGTCCCCCAAGCCCAACTCCCCCCTCCTTTCTCCTGAGTCCAGCAGTCAGAGAGGATGCTGTGCAGCGCTGAGCCCTTCAGGCAGCCCCAGCGCTCGCAGGCGACAATGTGTAGAACACCTCACTCTATAATTTCCTCTTGGACAGGGCTCCCTTTTACTTAATTGCAGGAAGCATTGTTATGCTAATTGCTATTTTGCACGGAGTTAATTCTGCAGTGTTGGACGTCATAATTAAGCCCCCTGCGTTGGAGGGCTGGTGCCGGTGCTGGGCGGCACTGGTGGATGCAGGGAGATGGTTTGTGGGCTTGTAGCAACCCTGTCTTGTCCCCTTGTTCCCCCTCTGTCTGTCCCCCTGTGCCCCCCAACGCTGTCACTGAGTATCCCTGAGCATCTTCCCCATCTCCCCGATGCAGCCGGCTTCTCGCTCCGTCCGGGTGCAGGGAGCCAAGACTCTCAACCCCCTTGAGCTGTAATATCCTTTGATGTGCTGTAATTGCATTTAGTCAAGTTTTAGGTGTATTTTAATGGTATTGATTGTTAATAACAAAGCTGTGGCTGCTTAATGCCGAAAGATGATTCACTGTCAGTGGGAGCAGAAAGTCCGGGGGCAAAGTATTATTTTTGACATACAGTAATTTCTTCTAGAGGGGTTTATATATATTTTTATATATATTTATTTTATTACCAGCTCTGTGTTTCAGAGGCCGATGAGCAGGTGGGTTCCCTCAGAGCATCAGGCTGTGGATGCCCACGGCAGTAGGAGTGATGAGCAGCCCCACAGCTGCCCCAATGGGCTCCAGCCCTGGCTCTGGCTCTTCCAGTGAGTCTGGACCTTGGCTGGAGCTGGAGATGAGGGGGAAACACAGAGTGACAGGAGACTGCCCTGGACTCACCAGCCCAGGAGAACAAGGCAGGTCCCTCAGACCTGGGAAAAGCTTTGGCATTTTTAGTGGAAAAGCTGAGGAATTTGGGGGGTGGGAGGGGTGGTGGTAAGGAGGGAGCAGCACCCTGGGTGCTGTGATCGAGGTCGTTATACTGGGTACTGGGGATGTTGCTGGGTGCTGAGCAGCTTACAGCTCTGGCATGGACTTGGGATGTGTGCACCTCCTGTGTCTGCAGTGAGGTGTGATGACTGAGGCCCCATGGAGACTCGTCACATTGATAATATTAATGAAAAAACAGTCATTCCCTTATTCTCCATTTCTCTCTGTTCCCTTTATTGGTTAATCCTCACACTTAACAAAATAGATATTTCTGATGAGCTTTTAGCTTGCAGATTACTTATGTGTGATGAAAAGTGTATTAAAATGTAGTATACTCTTTAAAATTAGATATTTTTTTTGTGATAAGCCATTCAGCTGTAAATGCATTTCAGTCACACTGAGAAGATGAAAGAGCCTGAGCCATGGTATTACTTTAAGTAATCAGGCTCGAGGCTAAAGGTAGCTTTCTTTTTAGCTGACAAATAGAAGGAATAAATAACCTGGACACTAAAAGTTGCATTAGGCAAATAAACATTTCCCCAAGAATTATGTGTGACATTCAAGGGAAGTCAAATAAACCTTGACTTATGGAAAGCTATCAAACCTCTTGGAGAATTAAATAATGGAAAATCATTATGTAGCATTTGCAGCAGCTATTAAAGACTGTCCATCCTTTTAGGTGCTGCTGTAAATAAGGTGTGTTTGTAGCCCAGGGTACGCTGCCTTCTGCTGGTACCTGGTTCTGAGCAGGACGAGCAATTTGTTTTCATTTGAAATGTCTTTTAATTATGAGAAATGAGGTTTCCATACCTCTGCCTGCCCCGTGAATGCCTGTGCAGGGCAGGGGAGTCCCCATGGGACCCTTCATCCTGGCCGGGTCTTGTCCAGGCTATCTGTCACTGTGTGCCAGCATCAACTGGTGATGCTGGCCTTGCAGGGCTCCTTGTCTATCCCAGCTGCCACCAGCATGGGATTTCCAGGGGACCCTTGAAACTGGGGTGTCGGGGTAAAGCTGACAAGTTCAGGTATCAGCTGCCAGTGGGGATGGGGAGGTGCTGTTAAGCTCCACGTGACACTGAACTCTTGAAGGATGAGGCACGGTGACAGCTCCATGCCTACGAGATGAGGTCTGCAGCTGTGAGCTGGGGGTGCTAAGCCACAGCTCCCTGGGACAGAGGCTGGTATTTCATTTCTGGCTCTAGGTATGGGGTGGGGTAGAGATTGCACTCTAGGACTTGGCACATGAGCATGTCTGATAGTAATAATACCCACCAATCGTGGGGCCCTGCTCTGGAGCAGAAATAGCCACGCTTGGAGCCCGTCACTCTCTGCTGTGGCAGCAGATTGCACGGGCAAGGCAGGGTACACAGGGAAAACAATTCCAGCTTGAAATTAAACACCATTTCTGAGACCAGCACATGTAGCTCTGCACAAAATGCAACCATTGCCGTGCCACAAATAGCACCCGGTGCTGCAGCCGAGCAGCTGCTGCGGCTCTGAAGGCAAAAAGACCTCTTTACAACTAGAAACAAACTCTTCTGCAAGGGATTTATGTGCCGGCAAGAGCTTGGGAGGAGGCAATGGCCGCAGCAGTACGTCTGTGGGTTTGTAGGTGCTTGTGGAGGGCACCCCCAGACCTGTTCACACTGGTCTCCACAGCCAGCAACTGGCACCTTGTGGTGCTGTTTGCACTATTGAATCCTTCCTGGTTAAACAGTAAAACCCTCCTTGTTTCTTTGTGATTTTACTGCACTTGCTTTACCCTGGGAGAAGAGCTGAGGGGAGATGCGCTGCTGGGGTGGGGGCGCATGTGGCAGTGTTACAGCTCCAGAACTCCTCCAGCCCCCACTTCTGACAGGGCATCCCCCTGGGATCCAGAGGAAACACCTTGCCAGAAACTCTTGAGCAGCAAAGACTCACTTGGGGAGCGGGGTTTGGTGCTTCCATCTTCCCTGTGGCTTCACGTTTTAGTAAAACAATTCCTTTCTTAATTCAGCTTATAAGAAATTAATCAAATAACTTAAAGCTGATGGCAGCATCCAGCTAAGCGACACCCCCCGGGGGTGCGGCTGCAGCAGAACACCACATTAATGTGCCTTTTGAGCAGCAAACATTATGGTTTTCAATTTAGCAGATGATACTTGTGGTTAGTTATGTATTGTATGTGCTATACCGCGCTCTCTGGGTGGTTCAGCAGCAGCAATAGCATTTTGCCAGTTATATATAAAAAAAAAGCCATTTTTCTGAGAGCACTTTCTATTTACTGATCCAGTGAAGCAGCATTGGGATCAAAACCATGTTCTGAAAAGTAATTGATGTAATCAGCTACACAGAGCCCCCTGTTCACAATAAAAGTTTTCTCTGGCGAGGCGCAGCAAGGCAGCATTCCATTATCAGAGTGCAGCCCCCAGCAGAGCAGCGTCAGGAGGAATTCCCTCTTTGCCGCTGTCTCCCCCGGGTGATGTCTCCTCTGACATCTCCAGGTAACATCAGTGCCTTCCTGCCTGTGCTCCCGCTGCCTGTCAGAGCGGGGAACAAAGTCCTCCTCCCTGTGAAGATGACACCATTTGGGTTTCCAACATCTTCCTGCCTTGTGCCCGGGCTCCAGCTCTTGGCACAGCAGAATTGGGACAGATGTCTGCAGGCACCCCTGGTTCCCTCTCCCACCTGTCCCTGCCACCCCAACAGCATGGTCACGAAGCCACACACCCCGGTGTGGTAGTGCTTGGGGTGCCAGCCCTGTGCAGACTGGATGCGCGGGACAGCCGGGATCCACAGGCAGAGGCATCCTGCACAACAGGCACTGCTCTCCTGGGATAGCGCGGCTGCCTTGGGCTCCTCATCCCTCCCTGCTGGCATCCCAGTGGGGTAGGATACCCTGGAAACCTGGGATGTGCTCCATGTGCACTGCTATAAAACCCACAGAGAAAATGAGAGCGACTGCTGACCACACAGCAGGAATCCCTGCAGCATCCCTGAGCTCCCCAGGGAAACAGGGCTCCAGGGAAGCTGCAGGCTGCCAAGTGTGCTGTGACACCTTTTGTGACTCAGCAATGGGGAAAGAGCTTGATGCTCATTAAAAATGTCACTGAGATGCAAAGGGACAAATATTGCAGGATCAGGGTGCCTGGAGAAGCCAGGGCTGCCCCTGGATCCCTGGCAGGGTTCAAGATCAGGTTGGATGGGGCTTTGGGCACCCTGGGCTGATTAGGGTAGTGTCCCTGCCCATGGCAGGGGGGTACTGAGGGGCTCTGAGGTCCCTTCCTACCCAAACCAGTCTGGGATGCTGCGTAGGGTGCTGCAGAGAGTTAACGCAGGCTCGAGCTGTCACCTTTGCTTTCTCCTTGCTGAAACCCCAGCTCAGCGACTGGCTGCGTGGTGTCTGCCAGCAAAGAGCCATTGCTCTCCGAAACGTGCTTCGGAGGGGCAAAGGTCGGCAGCAAGGGTATTTCAAATGCTCTCTCTGCTTTGAAACGTCACAGGAGGATGCCAGGGGATGGAGCAGAGCTGAGGAATGCAAGCAGGCTGCTGCCACTCTGAATCTTCCCCCTCCTCACCCCATGCACTGGCTCCTGAGAGCCTTTCCTTGCCTCCGTGTGCTCTGCTTTGCTGGGACTCGAGGAACCTGGTCTAGTCACTAGCTGGGAGCTATTTATTTTCCCTGTGTGAGGGGTGAAAAGGTTCCGTGCGCTGAAACTCTGCTCTAGAGATCGCTTTAAATTAATCAATTAGGAAAAACGAGCTGTGTGATGTAAAATGTCCTTGCTCCATGCAAGTCTTTTGAACTATTAGTTCTCTTGAGGAGATTAATTATGAGCGTACAGAGCTAATGCCCTTTTAATGGCATCAGTTATTCAGTTTTAAGGAGTTCCTGGTAGTGAGCACGCTGGCATTAGATATTCATTGTGCAAGTTCCAGATCAAACAAGAGAGGATAAAGCTGATCAAGGAAGGGGCTCTTTATTCTGGGAGAGCTGTGCTGCACGTGCTGATCTGATGCAAGTCACAGGCTGGGAGTTGCTTTAATTGTCTCCTCTGTATGTGATTCCAGAAACTGGCTTTTAACCTGCAGAAAAAGGGTTGTTTACGAAGTGCATACATTTGCATCTCAACTAACTCTCCTTGGCTTAATGAAACTTGGAGATGAGCACTTGGCTTCTCACTGCTGCTGGGTTGCAGACAAATTCCTGCCTGGATCCTGCACAGATTTCTCTGCCTTCTCGTTCTGACTCGGAGCCATCCATCTTTAGCATCCACATTTTTAGGTGCCCATTTTAAGGTAGGAAAGGCCTGAGAGCGCACAGGTCCCACCAGCCTCGTTAGCAATTGACACGATTAAGGCTGTGATGTGCAGATGCTCCATAATTGAAGCACCAAGAGTAAAGCCACTTATTCAGCAGCAAGTGGCAAATGGAAAATTGAAGCAAACAATCTCTGAAATAATTCTGATAGGGAAGAAGACCTTTCCAGAATACCTGAGGTCCCTCTGGGATGCTTTCAGATGAGATTCCTTTGGGCAAAAAGACTTTAGTAGCTGGGGTGATGATGTGAGAGGGGAAGAAGTGCCGTTAGCTCTGGAGTCTGATTGAAGTACCACCTTTCTTGAATGGATTCCACCCAGAAATCTAGTCTGCCATCTGGCCCCAAACCCAGGCTTCCTGCGAGTCAACAGGTGCCTTTTACCTACTCAGGCTTATCGGTTATGGATCAAACTGGTAGTTATGGATCTAACTGGTAGCTGGATCTAACTGCTCTCTCTGCGAGGTAACCAGGTCTATTGCCAAAGTTAGCTTTCTTCTCTACAGTGGAAACAAAACATTTGCTAAACGGGAGAACATTCATTAGCACACGATGGAAATGACCCAGTATTTTGGTTTCCCACTTGCCTAATTAGTTTTTGCAGATTAGCAAGCAGAACAGCTGAACAATCAATTGGACATATTAATCAGGCCTATTTTGGAAGCTTTAAATAGAGAATATGTTTTGTCTCTTCTTTCATTTAGGATATAATGGCTCATGAATGGACACACACACAACATAAATTACATCCTTTAACAAGATGAGTGGAGAAAATGGTGAAATCTAAATAAGGCAAGCTAGAGCATTTGTTGGCCACTCACTGGGCTCCAGCCTCTCCAGCTCATGAGCAAGGGATGCAGAGCTCCTGTCCCATCGCTCGACTCTGCATGCGCATTGCCCCAGTGCCATCCTCTCTCTTTCCCCCTTGGATTCACCAGGGAAGGACAGAGAGATGGACCAACTCCTTCCCAGGCAGCCTAACAAGTGGTAGGGGAAAGACTCAGCAGGGGAACAGGAGACCTGATGGGATGGGACGGCATGGCACGGCACAGGAGGCTTGGATCACGGTACCATGAACAGGTCCCAGCAGAACCATCCAGGTCTGTGCCTCTAGCAGGAATGAATTTCTGGGTGGGGGGATCCCAGCTAGATCTGCTCCCACCTGCTCTTGCAGAAGCTGGGGAACAGGCAGGCATGGCTTCTATTTCTCTCTCAGTAGTGTCCCAGCCAGGCTTGTCGACAGCTCCAAGTGGGGAGGAGGTTTGGGTTGCTTTGTTCTATGTGTGGCTGTGGCGCCAGCAGAGCCGCCTTTAAATGGCAGAATGGATGAGCAGGACGGCCTGACGGTCATTGTGCAGCTCAAAGTTAAACTTAAGAGTGAGGTCCCTGACTTAGGAGGGAGGGAGGAGAAGCAGACCGTGACTGCATGCCCACAGTCACCAGGAGAGCTCGGGCAATCAAAGCAGCAAGGTCAGATGAGAGAGATCTTTTGTAGCTGAAAACCTCTTCCAGCTGCTCCTGAACGCTGCAGTTTACTAGTACCTGAGCAGTGATGCTGGATGTAGGTGTGAGGCAGACGTAGAGGTACATTTGATACATTATTCCTATTTGCAAAGGTTCAATAAAAAATGTGTGGGTTGTTGCAAATTGTTTCTACCATCCCTCTTGCAATGAAGTTAACAGCTGACTGCCTTCAAATGCATCAGTTGTATAAATTCATAGGGCATTTTCATGTTTCAATCTAGTTATGTATTTCTAGTTGACCAAACATGTTCAAATTACCATTAACTGCAATCCTATCACTTGGTTCACTGAGCAGAAAGGCAATATCTGCCTTTTAACCATTGCAGGGCTGAAGCTGGAGGCAGAGGGAGAGGAGAGGGTGAGGGGAGGAAGGATAGAGTAGGGAGCACAGATCTAAGCTCCCTGCTGGCATGGTGAACGTGCCATCATGTTTGGATATCCAGGCTCACCAACTCAAGCCAGTGGTGACCTGCATCCCTGTGACACTCAGCCCACGGCTCATCCCCTCTCCTGGATGTTGGTCCCACTCCAACAGGCTTGCAGCAGGCTTCATCCTTCCCTTCCTGGCCAGGTAGGGGAGATCCCTGGGCATCCAACACCGCATGGGCTGCATCCTTGCCCATTGACCCTTGGGACTCTCAGTCCTGGCCATCGCACCCCTCTGCATCCACAGGAGCTGCAGCACTGCCTGTGTCACCTCTCAGATCCACCTCCTTTGTTGCGAGGACTGAGACTGCTCATGTCTCTTGTAGCCCTTGGTGCTGGAAACAGCCCCCTCCTTTCAGGAGCAGGAGCCCCAGGCTCTTGGGCCATGGCTGCAGCTCTCCCTGCAGCAGGGCTCAGCTCTGTGGTGCTATTCTCCCCTTCCTCAACCAGAAAACTCCCCAGGAGCTGTAAGCAAGGACGTGATGCTTTGTTGCCCAGCTGCTGTGACACTCTGAACAGCTCTTGCCTTGCTGAACCTGCTTGGGTGTAAGTGAAAAACTGGGCTTGAAAGCAGCTTTTCCTGAAGGGATTAACATAATCAGGAATAAGCCCCACAAGCCAATTAAGAGGAGAACAAGGGTCTGGAAGCCAAGACCTATTAAACAGCAGGCGGTACCACCGGCATCGAAGGCAGTGCCTGCCTGTGCTGTGGTCCCAGTGGTGGCACAGGGCAGCAGGGTGGTCTCCGTCTCTGGGCAGGGCAGACCCCTGGGTGGGTTCAAGGCCGTGTCCAGCCCCAAGCGATGCAGGGATGCATGTCTATCCCAGCCTGGCTCCTGGCAAAGGGCTGTAAATGCTTTTTATGAACTGCCTCTTTTCCCAGCATCCTTCTGAGGGGTCCCACCACGCTGTGGGGTGCTCAGTGAATTATTTAGTATGCTGCTTAGGGGGTTGGGTTTTTTTTTAACACAGGTTAGTGGTAGCAGAGCTCAAACGAGCCTCTGGTGCAGATAAATGCCTCTGCAAAGCCCTGTCTGACCATGAGATGTGCCTGTGCTTTCCCAAAAGTCGTTTCTTTTCTTTATGCTTGCAGGAGCTTGTTTAACCCTCTCCCCCTGCCATCCTCATGGTCTTCATCAGGCCAATGAATCTCTTGTGGACCCCAAATCTTTTCTTTACCTGTATGTACAGGTGGGATTTCATGGTAAGAGCACCAGCGTTGCCTCCTCCTGCACTGGCATCACCCCACGTGCACAGTTTAGGGGGGTTGCTGCACATCTTGTGGAGATGGGAAATGGTATTTATGCAGCAAAGTGCAGCCCTGGCTGCAAGCAAGCCCAGGCAGTAACAGGGAAGAGACATTCCTGGCTCTTTCTTAAGCCCCAAAAGGGAAGAGAACTGGGTGGAGATGGATGTTAACAAAAATCTGTGTGCAGCACATTTGGGTGGTAGCTGAATGTCGTTTCAAGGAAAATGAGATATGGTCAGAAGTCAACATGAGCATTGAGGTTAGCTTGAATATTCACGTTGTTTTAATGAAAGCAATGAAGGAGAGGCTTTTTGTTACCTGTAGTTTTGAATTGCATCCCTAGCTCTGCAGGAGAGGCTCACCTCTGCTGCTGGCAGTCCAGAGGGCATTTTTCAGTCCAGAGAGCAATTTTTTGGGAAAACTTATTAGTCAAAACTCTGTTTTTATTGGTAACACAACTTGATGCTAATGGAAAGTATTCAGCTCCAGCTTGGCTGGGTCTCCTCTAATGCAAAACGAAGCCCCATCCCCGCAGTGTGAGCACACAGGGTGTGTTTCAGACCCGGTGGAGGAAGGCTGAGGCAGAGGAGCATGTCCTGAGACATAGATCTGGCACCTGTGGAAGAGGGGAGTGTGTGTGTAGGGGGGAAACTGGGGTGGGGATGGCAGAGAGCCAGCCAGGCTGCTGTGGGAGGTGCGTGGCTGCAGATGTCGACGCTGGCAGTGGAGGTGAGCCGAGTCGTGTCAGACCAACTCGTTCATTTCTGATTGGCACCCAAAGGCTTGAGGTACATGAAACATAAGCAGCCAGGCAAGAGGCTGCAGTACCCAGCCCCGATGCTGCTGTCAGCTAGGACTCTGGAAAAGCTGCAGTAGTACAAAATAAATGAAGGGAACGCTCCAGACTGCTGCAAACTGCCCAGATTGTACCCAGATTTTTAACACCCCATCTGCTGGCTGGCACTAAACTGTTCATTTAATGCAGCTGATGACAAAACGTGTGTCTGGAGCACAGCATCAGCTGGAGGTGCCCAGCAGCCTGGCCACAGCTCACAGCTCAACCCTGTGTGCAGTGACGGGCTGGGGCAGGGCACTGCCAGCACTGGGAGGGACACGTTGGAGCAGTATGGATGGGACGAATTAAGCTTAAGGCTGTGAGGTCAGGCCAGCTCCATGGCTTCATCCAGGTAGTTCAGAAGAGCAGGAATAAACTGATGAGCTGGGGAACAAAAGCCTGCTGTTTGATGGAGGGTTTAACTTCAGGGCAGCTGGAAGGCTTTCCAGCACCTGGCTGAGGCTCTGCAGCATAAAAGGCGTTCATCAGAAAGGATTTCACCTTTGTAATACTCTCTTGTATCTTTTCTGGCAACTGGCTAAGATGCACCATTATAGTTATTTTGGGAAGAGTTTCATACAGGCTTTTCTCTTGTCTGATGGCAAGTGGTCTGTCTCTCCCAAGAGACTGCTGCCTTTCATTGCAGGGACCGTAATCAGACTCTTCATGTATTAGTAATTACCTAGGAAGAAGCTATAAATGTAACAGCAAAGCCAATGTTTCCTAAAGGTACCGGTAGTTACTTTCAGAGAAATTAATTATCTGTGCAAATCAGCTCAAATAAATAATTTTCTCCCAGAAAATCCGATGTAATTCCTAATTTCAGGCAGCTTAAGATGAGGGAGAACCTCTGCATCACCCACTGTCACCCCATCTTTAACCTAGGCCATCAAACTTCACCCGGTCTGAGGGGCTGTGTCTCTCCTGTGGTGGACTAACACCTAACTGGTGTTTGGGTTGGGCTCCTCTTCCAGCCGCAGAGAGTGTGCCCCTTCCCCAGGGAAGAGCAGTCGTGTGCTGTAAGGACATCCATCGCTTCTCTGCTTAATAGGAACCTTTCCCCTAATCCTCCTTCCATCTGGTGCCTTGTTTTGCAGACGCTGCCCCAGAGTGGAGCTGCCAGCTGCATCCACAGGTGAGTGTCGGAGCCCAGAGAAGCGATGGGGAAGGTGGAACATGGTTCTCGCTCCCAAGCCTCACCTTTCAGGAAAGGGAAAAAAGGACCTAGCCACTTTCCTTGCAATTAGTGTCTAGTCTCTGGTGCAACTTGACATCTTAATTTAATTTTGTTTGCAATATACAAGTAGAGGAGAATGATAATGTAATACAGTAATGATCATTCCTGAGACAGTCACTTATTCAAAATATTACTCCTGTTTAATCAGTGCAGTCGAGTGATTTATTGACTTGCATAACCAATCTTGCCTGGTGTTTCAGTGTAATTAAAACAACTACATTCCCTGAGTCCATCTGCATATAATAAATTGTAACGAACGATGTCAGGGCAACATTAATACTGATGTTTCACATGCCTGACAGTCGAGTACATCCGAGCTGGGGCTCATCCTCTTCCTGCTGGTGAGGGTGGATGGTCAGGCAGGACCCGGAGCTTGGGTACCAGGGAGCCCTGGGATGCTGCAGGCGTACACCCAGCCCCAGGGAATTCTCAGCCTTAAGCAGCAAAAGGCAACAGGATGAGTAAATCCTGTTCTCCTGGCTGAGCTGTGAGGAGTGTGAAGGTGAAGGTCACCCCTGTGTCCCCACCCTGTTCACCTTCCCCATCGATGCCTGTCCAACAGCTCCCTGTGACCATCCACACCCGATCATCCAGGGCTCACGGATCATTTTGCTTCCATTAAGAGAAAGTTTCTGAAAATCAGTTTCTTTTCCTTGAGTCAAATACCAACAACAGGAACTCAGAAGTATTCTAAAAAAAAAATAAAATGTAGTGGAAGACGTCAGCTTGTCGTTGAGAAAAGAACAACTGTCAAAACCCAAAGATTTTCTGCCAAAACCCACTGAAAAATGTTGGCTGAGAGCTGCAGAAAGAGAAGCTCGTCCAAAAGAGTCAGTTTGGGTGTTGTCAGCCTTTTTTTTTGACAAAAATTCTAAATATTTTGAAGAAAGGGGACAGCTTCCAGGAATTTCTGTTTTCAGCAGCTCTGTTTTCTGTGGGTTCTGACCCAGAATTCCCGACCAGAAGCCGTGCTGGTGCCCCCAGCCTGCCACAGCACCAGTGCCCGGACCTGTGAGAGCCACAGAGGAGAAGATGGTCTCAGTAGGGCTTGGCCACTCCTCGCTGCCAGGATGGGCAGGTCTGCTGTCTGGCTAGAGAAGAGGGTTCTTCAGTTCTGCCTCTCTTTCTGGGTGGGTTTTTTAATTAGTAGGACATCTTTTCCTCTTAATTTACCCAGCGCTGAATTTCAAACCTTGTGGAAAAGTGAAGCCCTGAGCCTGGCTTCGACCTGAGTCACTCTTGGCATTGGGTACCCTGCGCCGTAGGGAGCCCACACACATTGATTAGCATAAACTTAGACCCAAATGAGCAGTGTCAGTGAGGGAAGGAGCAGTCTGAGCAGCTCAGGGCTGCGGCTGCTCCAGAAGGATGCTCTGAGCTGCAACCCGGTGTCAGCCACAGCCAGCACCTTGCTCCCAGCCAGGGAGGAGAGGTATGGGTGAGGTAAAAACGGGTTCCTGCTGGGGAAATGGAAAGCAGAAAGCGGCTGCCTGCAGTGAAACCAGCAGCCCCAGGCAGTCGGCTCGGAGAGGGCTGGGAGTGAGGCAGAGAAAGGGCAGGAGGTGCTGTGGGGCAGGGAAAATCAGCTGGATGACACTCTACTTTCACCCAAGGCTCTTATCTGTTTGAAGTGTTGTGATGCTATTAAAATACTAGAAAAGGACTTAACACTCTCCCCCGATGCTTCATGCTGGGCTTGCTGAGCTGTACTGGTGTGAGACCAGCTTGTTGCACCCTAAGGTCTTAATACCCAGTATAAACCAACCCCACAGTATTGTTCATTCCTGATGGAGGGAGTGTCCCACAGCCGAAACAGCAATGCTGCCCTTGGGAGGCAGCTGCCACTGCTGAGCAAGCATCCCTGTGCCTGCTTTCAACCCTGTGCTCTTCACCAGTACATTAAAAAGCTGCCCCAGGACAGGGATTTTTATTGCCCAAACACTTCCACAGCTTCAGGCCGCTCCAGCCAGGATGCTCCCGTGGCTGCTGTCAGCTCTCCACATTTCTGTCTGCCCCCTTGCACAAAGCACTTGGCTGTGGTCACTTGGTACTCTTTCAACCTAATATTTCCCTTAGCATGTTCCTCCAGCTCAGAGATTCAGAACCTTGGGCATTTGCTTTTTCCTTTGAGGTTGATATCTGTTGTTCTTGGAGGTGAGGGGAGGCAGCTGGAGGGCTTTGGACACCCACTCCAAACTATTTTGGAGGAAATGATTTTATGTGTCCCGTTAGGGACCAGAACCAAAGCATTTGGTGTAGCTGATGGCAGAGCTGTGATCCCATGGCAGGGGTGATGCCAGCGTGGCTGTGGCTGTCCCGGCCGGACGCATCCATAGCAGAGCCAGGTCTGGCTGGAGGCAGGAGGTGCAGGTCAGCTGCGCACACTGGCAGAGCCATGTCCTGCTGCGCAGGGTCTGGCAGCCCTTGGAGCTGCTGTGAGACTATTTCATGCTCGAGGAGCTTGACAAACAGGAGTGATTTATAGCTCCTGGGTCCAGTTTTCATTGCTCCCCAGGGCTGCGTTTGCCAGCACAGCGGTGGGATAGCCCAGGGTGAGCCACAGCCAGAACCACTGATGGGTTCTTGTGGTTATATTAAAGCCATAGCTGATACACTGTGCTGTGAGGAGAAAGAGCAGGAGCTGGGATGGGAGTAAAAGGTGTCAAACCCCAGGGATCCCCTGCGGTGCCTGCCTGTGCTGGGAGCAGCGCATGTGCATCCCTGCTGGGGTGAGGAGCGGCACAAACACCATGAGTGCATGTGAGAGCAGGAGGAAACCATCACTGATTGCTCCTTGCTGTACCTCTGGGAGCTGGCCAAGCATGCCGCTGCTGTGGCTGCCGGCAGGTGGGATCTGTCCTAGGGATGGTGGGGGCACATGGAGCCATCACAGCCCCTCGGGAGCACGGGGTCAGAGGGGAAGTGTTGTTAAAAGCCTGTCACCAGACTGACCTCTCTTACAGCTGCTCTCATCATGCCAAAGCTGTCACAGCAAGGGCACTGCGTCGAGATGGGGCTGCATGCTGCAGCCAGGGGTCATGGCACAGCAGCACTTATGTGGGAAGCGGCTGTGCAGCCAAGCCTGGGCAATGTGACTCGGTCGGGGGGCAGAGCCGGTGCCACGGTGGCTGGGCCGGGCCCTGTGCCATGTGCTGCCCCAGCTCTGGCACTGATCCATGTGGTTGTGCCCCCCACGGGCTGTGCAGAGGTGTCCTGGCCGTCCTCAGCCCCTCTCCAGGCAGTTCACTGAGGTGGCAGCTGCTGGAAGGTGGCACCAAGAGACAGCTTCCCGTGGTGCTCACCAACAGATCACTGCTGAGCAATTAATCACCTCTTTTATTTTCTACCCCCCAGTTTTCATGTTCTGTGTGTGCTGCACATGCACACTGTCTCAGCAGATCCCATCAAAGTGCCTTCAGCAGGGACACTGATGGGGCAGCCGTGGGTCACTGGAGAACTGCCGTGTCCCAGCCAGGGGCTGCTGGCCAGCCCCAGCTCCGGGGCTGAGATGGGGGCTCCTGGCCGGGACCTGGCCTGCGGCTGGAAGACAGAGTTTGCAAGGGCTCAGCATCCGGAATGGATCCAGTTATTCCCATCTAGAAATTACTCCCTGCTGAGGAAAGAGCACCGGCTCTTTGTTAGATCGCAGCAAGCGTGCAAGAGCCAGCCCGAGGAGAGTGCTCCCCCGGGGACAGAGCGAACGAGCGGGGGGCTAGAGGGGGCTCCCTGGCAGCCGAACCCTTTCCCGGCTCGCTGCCCTCGGGCAGAGCCAGCGGCCGGAGCACCCGCCTCCCTCCTGCTCGCAAGATGCGATTGCCACCTACAGTCCCCAGTCCCGCATGTCTGCTCGGCAGCAGGAGGATCCCCGCAGCTCCCAGCTGGGCCTGGACGCAGCTCGCTCGCAGCTCTCAGACGTAGTATTGCAGCAATTCGGGTGATATTTGGTCTCCCTGCTGAGGAACCCCCTGTTGATACCCAAGGACGGGATGGGATGGTAAATCCGGCAAGAGCCGGCAGAGTTTGGTGGGTTTGTTCTTCCCAGCTGGAGCTGGTGGGACAGCATGCCATATCCCAGTCTGCCTGTGGCACCAGAGATCCCACAGCGTGCCTCCACCTCCTTCAAACAGCAACACCCCGCTGCAGGGGCTGCACCTGCCTGGGGAGCCCCATCCAGCATCCCAGAGACCCCCTGGGACCAGGGGGTGCCTCTGCTTTGTTACTAGTTATTATCTGCATTGACTAATTGCATCACTTCCCTTCTCTGATGCTGGCGATCAACGTGGCAAGGACTCGTCTGACAGGGCAGCTGAGAGCATTTTCTCTGGATGCTGCAGATACACAGACACCGAGCCCCTCAGCATCTTCACAGACACACTGCTCCCACCACGGCAGCATCAGCTGGGACTCTGCACCAAACCCTGCAGCCACGGTGACATAAAGCACCCCACCAGCCTGGGACTGCTGCTGTCTGGAGAGTCAGAGACAATTTAGCCTGCCCTGACCCTGATCAATTCACAAATATTCCAGAGTATCTGAGGCACAGACTGGCAAGAAAATTCCTGATTTGGGTCATAAAAAACCAAATGAAGAGCGTGCTGAAGTGGAAATTACCTTCACGTAGGGGGAGAGAGGTTCTGTGGATCTCTGCTGCTCCCAAGTATTTACATTGCCTTCAGCCTGCAGTCAGGCCCTCAGCACACCATAGAGTTGGCCTAATTAGTATTTCATTTTTCATTTGGGGCTGTAAAAGAAACTGAGAGCCATGTGCTGGGTTTTAGTTTTGGAAGCAACACTGTGCTGTGGTCTGAAGGGGTGGCTGCTCTGGGGGAGAGCTGGGACTGCTGGGGTCCCTGGACAGGGGTATTTCCCTCCTTGGGCATTCCCCCACTCCTGCCTCCTGCGTGCAACATTGGGTGCCCGGTGTTCCTCCTACAGCCTATTTGCACAGCCTGGACAGCACAGCCGTATCCCCATCTGTGATTACAAATTAGCAGCCTAATCCTAAGTATCCTTTTTGCCTGAAGATGCTTGTCTGAATCTGATTTTTAATCTGCCTCTGCCAGCTGCTCCTGCTGCTGCCCTTTGCCATTTATTTTGCATGTGGCCCACACTGGGTGCAAAAATCTCTGTCTCATTTTCTCCGGTGTCAAACATCCCTGTAGCTGGGGACGGTGCTCTCTGTGCTCTGCAATGCGAGCGGGGCTCTGCCAGCACAGTGATCCCTTCTTTTCCTTGGGATTTATTGACTACAGTGAGGTCCTGCTCTAATCTTCTCCTCTCACACCCGGTTTCTTTCCCTAAGAACCACTAAGCTCCTTGAGTCTCCCGTATCATCCCTGATACCCGCAGAGCTCTTCGCTGGCTTACGCCCCGCTCAGTCCCACTGAAGTGCTGGGCAGGGCTGTGCACCTGAATCCAATGGTTCTTTCCCCTTGAATAGCCTGGTTTATGAACACTGTGGGGAAGATAGCCAGCCTCACTAAAGACTAAAATCCTTCCAAACAGGATTTTAAATATATCGGATAAATCCTAAGAGTAAATCTAGCTATTCCCTCCCACTCTCCATCAGTGGATGTGACCCTTTATTATGTTAATGCACCCATTCAGTGAGTGCTGCTCACAGCCCTGTTTGGCTCCTCGGGGACCCCCTGGTCACCCTCACGGTGGCTGTGTGGGGACCCTTTGCCTCCAGGAGCTGCTGGGGGTGGTGAATGCTGGGGGTAGCCCAGCTTCAATGGGCAGCCCAGGGCACATGGTGCCAGCAGCAGCAGCACCTGCTCTCTGGGACACAGGATTTTGTTTGAGCCAGTGTGGAGCTCTCCAATTAAAGGGGAAACGGGGGGAGAAATCAGCTTGTTCGGGGCATCGCAAACGGCTGCTGGGCTCCTTGTCCCAGTTCTCTCCTCCAGCTGGCCGTGGGTCTCACTGCTTGCCCCAGGGCAGCTGAGGCTGTGCGATTGCACACTCCTCTGCAGCTCTGTTTGCACACACACACACGGAGTCTGTGTGCAGACACAAGCCTCAGCCTCCACGGCGAGAGCAGCTCGCTCTGGGTGCACATGTTTCTGCGGTTGGAGTCGGTGCTGTTGTGCAGACAGAGCGATGTCTCTGGGATCCAAGCGAGGAGATGAGCAAAAAAATTACACCAGGGCCTTACTAAAGAAGGAAAAACGAGAACATATGAAGCCTCAGAAAATGTTCTGGAGGAATTTATGTTTTGGCATCCCTACCTCCTGCCTGTCTGGGGCTTGTCAGCAGCTGACGAGCGGTAAGTGAAATGGGCAGACGCTGTCAGCTGCTGGTGGGAGCGCTGGTCTAGTTCTTCCTCTGTCACTCAGCTCCGAATGGAAAGTGCAAAGCAAAAATCTCTGAGCTGCTGCGGCGGGAAGCCCAGGGGAGCTCCCAGCCAGGAATTGCCTCAACCACAGCCTCTGCGTCTGACTTTCTCTAGAGGCAGCTATTAGCGGTGTGTGCGCTGGCCCTGGGGATGGCCCGGGAGCCACACGCCCTCACGCGACTTTATCCTCCAGCTTAGCAAAGCCCAAAGGGGCTTTCCATTGCTCACAGGTTTCCTGGGGGAACTTTGGGGTACCAAAACCTTGAGGACTCTGAGGAGGTTTCTGCCTCCTCTCTCTCTCTGCAGGAGGTGTGTTACCACTGTTGCCGGAGCTGCGCAGGGATGCTGCCTTGGGAGCACGGGTGGAGGCACTGGGGAGAGCAGACCTGAATCCCTGATGAGCTCCCATGAAAAGCAGTCATACGAGGCTCAGCCGTGAGCAACGGGCATTTGCAGGTAAGCACCTCGGAGCTGGAGTGAAACCTTGCAATCCCAGCCCCAGCCATCCCTCTGGGCTGTTAGCAGCATGCTCTGGAGCAGGGTTGCCTTCCCTGATTGCTAATTTAGATTTTCCTGCCATCCCACACAGTGGAATCAGGGGAAATAAAATTACAGACTTATTCACTCTTTTTGTACAACTGATGTGCTGATTACCTGTCAATCACGGAATTGCATTAACATCTGACAGTGTGTGCATAACAATTACCCCCATCAAATTAAGGAAACCTTTCACACTCAGAGACAGAGAGAGGGAGGAAATTCAATCAGCATAATTAGTTCAATCAAAAAAAGAACTTTTCATCAAGAAGGGGGAAAAATGTACAGCAAAAGCAGGGTGGGAGACAGGTATCTCTGGGGGCTGAGAGGTCAGCTATGCACACGCCGCAGTGTGCCAGGCACGGTGTGGCTGAGGGCCAGATTCCCAGCCATTGGCACCAAGGGCCCGCCAGGCTTCGTGCTTCCTCCCCACCCGAATTCCTCCTCTCCTGGCTCCGGAAATCCTTTTCTGCAGTTTCTGGGCGAGCTCCCTCCCAGAGGTTCTGCCGCCCTGGTTTCCCTGCCCAGCTTCAGGGGAGGATGAAGATGAGGAGGTGGGTTCCCACTGCTCCTCCAGCAGATCCTCCCCTTTGCACCCCCAAACAGCAGCTGGAGGAGGCGGGTGTGCGGGGATGCGGGATGTGGAGGCTGCCTGGTCTCTGTGGGACTGAGCAGCGTGGGGGTGGCACGCTCTCGCAGGAGGATTCATTTCATATTCCCCGTGGAGGGGAGGGGGATTATTAATGCTAATTACCAACAGTAAAAACAAGGGAGAGGAAGAAAAGCTCAATTAGCAACAATGCAAACGAAGCTGGAGTAGCGCTGCAGAGACCATGCTCCCATGCCTTTTGCTGCTGCGCAAGCTGAGGTGGGGATGTCCATGGTGGCTGGGCCGGGCGTCACCATGCTCCTCCCTCGTGTTTGAAGCAAAACCCACTGGCATCGCTGTGCTGCTCCAGGAGAGACAGGGCAGAGAGGCCAGGGAAGCTTGACATGATGGATCTATCCCTTCCTCCATCTCCCCCCATTAAACCCAGTGACTAAAGGCTTCAGGTCACTGGGGGAGAACCTGAGATGAGACTCCAGGTGATTTTACCCAGTGACCTGAGAAACATAATGAGGCTGAAACAAGAAGGGGAAGGGATGTGGAGCTTCAGGACTCCTCAGCACAGCTAGCAAAAGCCACTGGAGCAATAAAAGGAAGCTCGTGCAGTAGGGTATGAGACAGGCACATGTGCCAAACGACTCCTGAGATTTTGCTGAGTTAATTATTTTGTTATTAAATTCAAGTTGAAAGGCAAAAGTGTTCCTGCCACTGAGACAGCAGCTCTGGGGGAGCAAGCTGCAGAGGCATCAGGTACTCAGGTGGTTTTGCTCCAGCACTGGCTCTGTTTTACCCAAGAGACATCCTCCAATATGTCTTTAATCCCTCTGAACATCATCTGGGAGGTGTTAGGACCATGCTGCTGGGGCCAAGCACCCTGCAAGCACCCAGCTTGCCCAGGGCTTTATACGTGATGTCCTGTGCCTGCACTCCTGCTGTTGTAGGAAGACTCTGGCCTTGGAGGTGAGGTTTAAAGTGGTTGGGGGATGGGACAGGGTTTCCCACGTTGAAAATAGTTTTGAGGCACAGAGAAGTTATTGTGGAACAAGATGGAAGGGTCTCGTGTGGTGGCACAAGCAGAGTGGGACTCAGAGCTGGAGGAGAACAGGATCCTGGTGGGGCCTTGCTGCCAACGCTTGTAACGAAAGAGAATTTCACCTGCAAGGACAATTATTGTGACAACAGGCTGCTGGGGAGGATGCAGGCCTCCTGCTTTCCAAGAACAGGGTAACTGAGCGTCTCTCCAAACTGAAGGCATAGCAGAGCTGTTCTTGCCTGAGGCAGGGAAGTGGCCCCTCGCTGTGCATGCGTTTTTCTGCGGTTCAGTGATGTGAGTTTTCCCAGCCCCGCTCCTGGATCAGGCACAGCTTTGCAGAGCTGTGCAGGAGACTGGAAGGACCTGATCCCTCTCTACCAGCCTTCCTAAGCAGTGGATAAATAGAGGAGAGAGAGCAGGAATGAGCGGCAGGAGGAAGGGGAGAGGCACAGGCAGCTGTAGCCCGTGCCTGTGCCTCCTCTCTCTGCATGCAGGCGGGTGCTACAAAGTCAGGTTCATTTTCTTTTCCTAAAACATGGTCTATTAATGCATAAGCGAGTAAATAAACCAGCCCTCTCTCAGCAGTCTTCATGCCATCTGCTTACCATTACCAGCTGGCATCCACCCATGAGTTTATATCCCTTTCCTTCCAGAGGATCCAAAGCATCCTGCAAACTTTGGGCAGCATTTGGCTCTCACTTGCACCTGCGTGTGTCCAGAATAGCTCAGAGCTGACTTTGTCCTCTAAAAAGCTGATGTTAAGGGTTATTTAGCAGCCCACTGAAATGCAGACTTCCCCAGGAAGCCACACAGCAGCTGCCCAGTAGTCCAGGGTAAGTGATGTGTGTCTTGCTGACGCAAGAACAGCTCTCACCCCCCACATCCCGCCGTGTGGGGCTCTGCTGCAGAGATTCTTATCCCAAGACAACCCACTTCTCCCACTCCAGGCACAAGGTGGGTCGGGCAGAAGGATTTTCCCCAGCAAAGATGCACTAGCCTTAGGTCTGCGCAAGAAGCTCTAGGGCCAGAGTCAGCTGAGGAGCAGCGCAGTGAGGAATTAGAAACAAATTGTGAGCAGATGTCAGGCAGAATAATCAGAAACGTATGGAAGGCCCACCAGGATAGATTGGTAGGGCAAAGGGAAAAAAAAAAAGTGCTGGGCTCACTCAAGCAACAGCTGCCATCCCAGAGGGAAAGGTGCAGGGAGGAGGAACAAGCCTGCGCCGTCAGTAGAGAAACTTGTGTTATGCAAGTTCTCCTCCCGCAGGGATGCCCGCTCGCAGGCACGCCTGCTGCTCCGCTGTGGTTGCACAGCAACATCGCATTAGGATGCATGATTTAAACATCTTGGCTCCAGTGCTTCCACTTAACTTATCCTGCAAATTGGGGAAAGAGAGAGAGAGACAGGCTTCCCCTCTCCTTCCATCCCATCCGTGGCTGCAGGCAGAGAGGGAGGAGGGTGAAGCCTCTGGACAGAGCAGCTCGTGAAAGGAGAAGAATTAGTGATAGAAGCAGGAAAGCGGTCCTCCTGCTTTGGGTGGCCCTCCTGACCTTGGTCAGAGTGAAAACTTGGCTGTGGGAGCAGCTTGGGCAAGTCTTGCTTGTCCCCATGTAGAAGTGTAGAGCCTTGAGGCCCTTTTGCCGAGCAGAGCTGTGCCTGTCCCACCCCTGCCTGCCCTCCCGGGAAGGGTGATCCATTCCAACAGCCCCTTCTGCAAGGGGATGGTGCTTCCCTGGCTCTGCCCCGCTCTCATCCACCTCCTGTGTGTTGTGGGAGCAGCAAGCGCAGGACCCCGGCAGCACCCATGGTGCTCAGCTTTGAGCACAGCAGCCAAGGAGAAGCAGATGAGATATCCCACACGGATGGAGCCCCAGCGCCCTGCGCAGTGACCAGAGCATCACATCCTGGCTCACAGCACAGGGCCCGTGGACATGGGGTGGGAAGAGGCAAAAACCTCTTTAAAATACCCTAGAGGGGAGTTTCTTTAGTTACTCAGAGGAGTAAAGATCAAAACAGGCCTTTTGTCATTAGGAGATTTTAAAATACCTTCTAATGAGTGAGTCGGAGAGGAAATGCTGGGGGAGGGAGCTGAGCCTGTCATTCAGCACATGAGAGGCTGCAAAATCTCTTTGACTTACAAATTAAAGTATAAAGATTGGAGATTACTATGGGCTGCAGATAAGGATGGAGCAGATACAAACCCTTCCCTCTGGGCGTGGAACAATAAAGCTCATGCTTTTCAAGCTGCTTAACGAATGCCCAAGCTGGAGCAGTTGTGTTACAGCCCTTTCCAGAGGGGTTTTGCTCACTCCTAGCACATAGGTATGGCCAGGGTGGCTGGAGGAGCAGAAACCTGGAGGTTGTGACAAGATGGAGATGTGGCAGCAGGTCCGTGCTTCCCTGTGGGCTTGTTCCAGAGCTGCTCCGCTCTGCACGGACGTCACCACGCTGCCGCTGTCGGTGCTGGGACGTGGGTCCCTGCTGCCACAGCAAACAGTTTGCCTCTGCCCCCCATTCCTCCCGGCCAGGTAGGGCTGACTCCTGTGCAGTGGTGCCTTTCCTGGGATATCTGACTCATGCTTCCCACAGGAAGTGTCCGTGGAAGTCGGTGGTACAGAAGCGGCGTGGCTGCTGGATCCCCAAGCCCGTCTGGTCTCATTAACATCAGTCTTTTGCATGTACATGTTGCTGCATGCAGGAGTAGACAGGTCTGCAGGAAAGCAGCGATGCACACACAATATTGCACCTGCAGTTCCAGGGCTGGCTTGGAAAACGTGGCATCCATAGGAAAACGTGGCATCCACAGGAAAACAAATACTCTTAAGAAGAGCCACACCATCAAGGCAAAGGGAAAATGATCCCAGCCTGAGGAATCCTCTGAGAGCTGCCATGAGAGGTAACTGTCTCCCACCTTTGCCCTTCGTTGTTGGTCTTAAATGCATTACCTTTCTGGCTTGTAAGTGAACATGCTGCTGGTGTTTTCATTGGTGGTATTAAAGCCTGGACAGCTCTGCAGCATAATGGGTCACAACATGGGCTCAGGTACCTTTCCCAGGGGAAAAGAGAGTGCAGACAAACCTTCCTGCCAGCGGTGGAAGCAAGCAGGGCATCGCGGGTGTGCGCTCAGAGCTGGCTGGTGGTTGCAAGCTGTCAGGAGAGAGACGGGATTGGGTTTGACTGACTGTTGAAGTGGCAGTTGAAAGGCTAATCTGCCTACGAAGGGCTGGTGTCTCTCCTGATTAGGAAGAGCACTCTTTCCCTCGTTCTGCTCTGATTTCTGCTCCCCAGGCTGAGCTGGTTTAAGATTTTCTCTAATTCCCCCTCTCGTCCCATCCTTAGCCGAATGCAGCCCTGGTGAAAAGCTGGATGGCAGATGCTGGGCTGGAACCAGCCCATGGGGACATGAGCACCAAGGGCTCCTCCAGCCTGGCAGGACAGCCCTGGCCGCTGCCGGGAGCACTGGGGCATCCCTGAAAGATGCTATTTGTAGATTGCTTAAGTGCACCCACATTCCTTCATGTTTTGCACCCTATTTTCTTGACACAGAGGCGGTGAGATCACAGAGGCAAACTCCCCAGCATCCCAGCAAGGTGCAGCACGCCCTAGCTGGTGTCCCCAACCCACCCTGGGCATAGGGCCCTCCTTGGTGGGCAAGGAGCAGACTCTGTGCGTGTTGGCTTTGTCCTGTGTGCAGTGAGGTATGGTAGAAGTTGAGCAGACCCTCAGGCAGGTTTGGGGGGTGAGCGGTGTGGTGCCAGCCTGGTGCTGTGCCCTGATAGCAGTGCAGAGTGGCACAGTGCTGCTCCTGGGGTGAGACAGGGGGGTCATGCATAAACTGCCCAAGCTTTGGGCAAGTCACCTCACCCTCACATCATCCTCCTCCTCCTCAAAAGGCTGGGTGCTGCTGGAAGGAAGGGCACCACTTCCAAGGCATGCCTTCATGTGGGGCGTCGCTGGGAGGGGATGCAGGCTGGTACCCAGCCTAAGTCAGGTCCAGAGCAAGCATCCCACATGACTTGTGGCAAGTGCTTGGCGTGGATAACAAGCCTATGTTGAGCCCATCAGACAAAAACTCCCTGTATTCCTGCTGTTGCCACTTATAGAGCAAATGGGCCTGAGAACACTCCCTAGAAACTATTCCAGTTTATGTAAAGAAATCATTACCAAGATTTTGAGCCAGATCCCTTAGAAAGGGGGAGCCTGAAGCAGGGTCCCCATGGCCACCTGCAGAGCCCTGGCTCCCATCTGTCCATCCTGGCATGCCATCCCCTCTTTAAACACATCATAGTTCTAGGAAATACTTCTTGTAGGTAATAATGTTGATATTTAAGAGAATTTCTTTTTAAAGGTATCTTTTAAAGAAAAATCAAGCTTTAGCAGTGATTCATTCCCACTTGACAATCAGGCAGACACACATAGGCACAGATATTTCAGCATATATATATATACATGCTCACACAGACACATGCATATCTGTTCAAAATTGGAAAGCAATCAATTCTGAGATTTATTTAATGCTGCATTTCACAAGTTTGATAGCCGGGTTGGTAATTGCTGCACTAATAACACCCTTCATCAAAGTGACTTGCAGGCAAAAAAATGAAGGGGGGGGGGGAAAAAAGCTTAAAAAATTGAAATGGCAATAAATACAAACTCCTGCTGTACATCCACGAGTGGTTTGAAAGCTGGCATCTAAATAGCAAATCAGCTGACACTGAGAGGAACTGTATTTCCAATTCTAGTCCCCATCCCAGCAGTTTCAAAAATTCAACTGTTTTCATAGCGTTAAAAACCCTCCCAGTTAAGCAGCAAGTTCCTCATGCACATGCTTGTGTGCTCGTGTCCTTGGACCCTCAGGCAGTACTTCGGGGGGCCTTTTCAACGCAAAATGGGGCATCATTTTGGCTGCTGCGGGTCATGGGATGGAGACGGGGAAGGGCCCATCCCCAGGGCCATGGCCAGGCAGGGACAGGCGGGGGACTGCAGGAATGCTGGGCTGGTTGCAGGATGGGGCTGGGGTGGTGGGGGGTTTGGTGCTGAGCGTTTCAGAGGGGGAGGCTGTGCAGCCCATTACCAGCGCTAATGGGTTAATTAACGTGTCCTCACCAAGTAGAGCAGGATCTGGCGTTGCTCCCATCTGCCGCCGCAGGCAAGGTCGTGGGCTGCAGCCCTGGGACTGCAGTGACGGTGCTGGCGAGATCTATCAGAACATAGGTAATTTGATTAGAAATTAATTGGCCTACATCAGAGCCTTAAAAATCTAACAGATTTGCTGCTGATAAAATTAAAATTAGAAACTGAATTGATTAGCCTGTGCCAGCAAAGGAACCAAAATGTCAGAGGCACCAGCTGCACATTTGCATTTGGTACTTAACAAAGTTCTTACCAAAGCGAGTGAGAGATGTTTGACATTTCCATGATTTCTGCAATTCTAATGTATCTTTTGTTGATATTAATTTAAAAATGCAAGGGAATGTTGCAGTGAGAAATGACACAGGGAGTTTGGCCACTCCAGCTCAGCAGTTGGCACGGAACGCGGCGCGTGGCTCCTGCTCCACTGTCGTTCGGAGTGATGGACGTTAGGTTGGTTTCCTCCTTCTTCTGGGACAGGGCTGGTGTGAGTGCTGGGTGCTGTACGGGGACCTTCCAGGTCCTCTCCTGCTTCACTGGTGAGCTCAGCACCGGACCTGGCAGGGCTCATCCTGCCAGCTGCATGGCAGTCGGTACAACGTTGCGGTGGGAAGCAGCCTGGGTGGGTTGTGCTGTGTCCATCTTGACTCAGAGGCGTGATGAGGATTGGAGCATCCCACCTGCATAACGCTGTGGGATGCAGAGGAGTTACAGCCTTAAAGCAAAGATGCCAGAGGGATGTTCCTAGCCCATGCTGTACAGGGCTCTTCCCAGCCTGGTTACCACAGTGTACCCAGCATGGGAGGCACGCTGCCCTGCTGCATGTAAAAGCAGGTGCTAAGGCTGGTTGTCCATCGTGTTATCCATCCCCAAATCCAGATGGTGCAGAGAAAAAGATCCAACATCCCGTGCCACATTTCCTCCCTTCCCGTTTGCTTTCCCTGCACGGGGCCACGGAAGTGTGGATGCTTTATGTCATCTTCCAGCCTGCCTTTCCTCAGGAAGGAGGGTTTTCCAGATAAAGCCTTGGCCTGTAAGGGCAGCGGGGAATTCCCAGTGCTTGCATCCTGGTGCAGGTGTGTACACAGCAGCCTTCTCATGTATGGGTGAGTTGAGTGGGGAGACAGCATGGTGGGAGTCACGCAGGCACAAGAAGAGGGACCCGTGTCCGTGGGGGTCGTGTTTTATTAGGCAGAGAGAATACATTCCCCCCATTTCCTGGCTTGGTTTCATTGGCTGGGCACTTGTCATTTTTATCCATATCATGTTGGAAAAAAACAAGTACTTGGGGAGTGCAAACCCTGGGTGAGGTTTTAATTGGGAACAGTTATTTTGAAACCTTTTCTGCTGTAATTTTTTGGGTTTTTACCTTGGGGACTTATTACTGTGGGAAATTCCTATCAGGTTTATGCAAAGGGTTCTGCCATTGTCTAGTGGGATATTTTAATTTCAGTTTCACAATGAGATATTCAGGAATATTGTTAATAAATAATCGTCAAGACTCCCTGTGGAGCAATGGGGAATTATTAAGACTTTTGCCAAAAGGGTGAAAGTTTGGGGGTTTGTTTTTTTAAATGAGGGCTCCAAAAGTTATCTTCCCATCCTCAAATTCATTTCCTGTGCCCTGGGTGAACCCGAGCCCGGGGTCCCATGGGGAGCCGAGCCCTCCCATGTGGCAGGGGCCGCTGGCTTCTCCCCGCTCCTCCCCAGCTCGCTGCCGTCGCTAGCCGTGCTTTGCTTCTTCTCTATCCCTACAGGCTAAAATTATAAATACATCAGATGAAAAGCTCTGTTCTCTTAGAGGGAAGGTGAGGGAGAGCCTATAAATTTTGCAGCCTGTGTCTGAAACTATGAAGGACAACTTAAAATTCCCTTTTAAAAAAAAAATATAAAAATCCTTCTGCTTTATAAATATTAATGGTGGGTACGTGGTAACGAGAGAGGCGAGGAGCCTCTGGCTCTTATCTGTGATTGTTTGACTAATATTAGCGATGGCTTGAACACGACAGTGGTTATTTGATATGACACTAAATTAGAAGGTTCGCACTTCAGATGAAAGACTGGCTTTTGGAGGGGAAGGGGAAATTTGTTTCTGCGTGTCAGGATTGTTCTCAGCAGATCTGCTGCTGGCATCACACGCTGCCACGTGGTTTGTGAGGGCATCGCCTGGGTGATGTCCCTGGGGATGGTGTGGGAAGAGCTTCTGTGCCCTGAGCCAAGCTGCACCCAGGGCACCATCCCGCCCGAGGAACGAAATCGCCTCAAAACTTTCCATGTAGCCACTGAAAGCGTGAAGGACGTTAAATATTCCCTCACACTGGGGTTGTTTCACAGGGGACTGGGGGTTTTGCTGGGCGCAGACCCCAGCAGTGTCACAGGAGGGACAGCCAAGGAAAGAAGAGGTGTCCTGGTCCCAGTGTGGATGCCTTGATGGAAATCCCTGGTCTGGCCTAGAGCTCCTGTGGCAGCGATGGCCAAAAAACATGAGCAGGTGTCTGCACTCAGTCAGCAGCTTACATGGGAGCCAACACAGCGTGCTGGGGGAGCAAGGTGAGCGGTGTGGTAATCAATAGTCATTCCTATGATCCAGGCAGAGCTGGATTTCATCCTACAGAACATTACCCAGGTATCGCTCTCACCCGGCCGTATGGCAGGCTTTGGGAGGTACGAGGCATTATTACTTTTTAATGCTAATGGATAAATCAGCTGCAGGGTGCCAGGCTTGTTTAGGTGACAAGAGAGCTGATGGCATCCTGCACACCAAAGGTACTGGTCCCAAAATGTGTCTGAGACTGAGCAAAGGTGTGCAGATCACTCATGGAGCTTTCATCCTTGGGAATGGACTTACTAGGAATAATCTAATGATAATCAGAGAAACCTCAGCCCAGCATCCTGCCTTGGACTCAGAGCACCTGCTTGCATCTGCCTGCAATTAAAAACCCAGCCAGAACGACCCTGTGCAGCTCCGACCATTTGAAGCCTGTGTTATAATGCTGCTAAAATTACCAATCCTCACTATACTTAGGAAATAGCCATTATCAGAAACTACTTTTATTACCATGGAAACGGAAAGATAACAGAGGAAAAGTCCGGCCGCATCTCTCCGCCGGAGGAGGCAGAGTCATGTTACCTACGTGCTGCGTGTATGAGGTGGCAGCGATCGCCACTGGCCCCACATAAGGCTGCAAGAGCCCAGGAGATTGAGGGGTTCGTGTGTACATATAGATCTGTGTGTGACCCGAGTGTGTATGGGAGCATCTGGAAAAATACAGGTTTGTATCAAAGCCCTGGTCAGGCCCCACCTGGAGTGTTGTGTCCAGTGCTGGGCTCCCTGGGATAAAACAGGCAGGGATCTCCTGGAGAGAGTCCAGCAGAGGGGTACAGAGATGATTAAAGGCCTGGAGCATCTCCCCTGTGAGGAAAGGCTGAGTGAGCTGGGGCTGTTCAGCCTGGAGAGAAGCCTGAGAGGGGATCTGATCAATGGTTATCAATAGCTGAAGGGTGGGACACAGGGGGACATGGGCAGCCTCTTCTCAGTGTCTGTGGGGACAGGACAAGGGGTGATGGCCTCAAGTTGGAGCACGGGAAGTTCCACCCCAATCTGGGGAAGAACTTTTCCCCAGTGAGGGTGAGGGAGCCCTGGGACAGGCTGCCCAGGGGGTGTGGAGTCTCCTTCTCTGGAGAGATTCCAGCCCGGTCTGGACACCGACCTGAGTGACCTGTCCTAGGGACCCTGCTGTGATAGGGGAGTTGGACCTGATGAGCTCTTGAGGTCCCTTCCAACCCTTACAGTTCTGTGATTCCAGAACCATCTATCTGGGGCCAAGCACTGAATTCTGTTTCTCCAGCCTTGCAGATGGTGTAAGACCGAATCACACAGAAAAAACCCCACCCCAGAGCAGAGAAGCCAACAGAGCACAAAGGAAAGCCAGGCTGTCCTAAGAGGAGAAAGGATGTTTCCCTGAAGGGATGTGGGAGATGGGGGTCTGGCTCCCCTGGGAGCTGCACTGCTGTGGGGTGTGGAGTGGGATGGAGGTTTCATGCCCTGCAGTGCTGAGGTCTGCACTCCCAGGGGCTGTGCCCATGGGGTCACTC